>CM060895.1:55549166-56925833 GCA_030762935.1 Hymenopus coronatus | reverse complement strand
CAATGACATCTGTGCATCTTTACCACATTCTCGGTAAAAAAGGGACTACATATAATATAAGACAAAAGATATACATATATTATATAAAATATAAAAACATTTTCATATTACGTACCACTGTTAGAACTATTTATCGCTTGACTCTTGGCTATTTTGGCCATAGCACATAAAAATATGGCTGGCCACCGTCCTTATGAATCTGCTGTTTTCTTGCTGATGTATTTTTTCCCCCCTCTTCTTTCTATTTATGATTCAATTCATCTGATTCACATCAACAGCCTCCCTACATAAAAAATACATAAAAATAGTATGTTTATCTTCTTCCCAAAGACTGATTTTTAGTAATTTTTCTTTTCAAATTAGTGTTTTCTGCTCGAATAGGAACTTTAAAATCCCTAATTTAACCCTTAATATTGAACATATGAGCAGTATTATCTAGTACATTGAATTATTAGAGAAATACCTACCTTGTTCAAAAGCCTGCATACAGTGATAGATAATGCTTTCCTCGATAATAACACACAAGTTATTCTATGACTGATAGTAATGCTGCAAAAGTATTGCCAGTTAAATTTTTTGAATCACTATTTTGCAGTTGAAAGTATTCTGCTAATTTACTATGCGCTATCATAATTGTAAAATGCTACATATACGATAAAATGAATTTTTATTTAAACCTAATGCATTATTTTTTACATAATGCCAGGAATTGGGAAAATAATCATTGATTCTTTTATTAATGAACCACTAACAAAAGACTGCTAAGGTGTGCCATTTTGTGGCAGATTTTCATGGCTTTTTATGCCAGAATTGTGAAGATACTGACATCAAGATTGTTTGCCTTATTTTGAGGAAGTTATAAAAAAGGCTGCTGTTGATATTTACAGAAAAAATATATGGTAATTGTATATAAACATATATAAATATGAAAAATATACTTATAAGAGATATCAGGACAGTATTTCTTTGATACTTCATTCACACAAATCACTGAGCTGTACATATTAACTTTAATAAGTCAGCCTGCTTTTCAGTGTCCAAAACTTTTTCACACATTGTTGCAAAATGCATGCAGTGCTCCCATTTTATTCCTTTGTCCATATATGCTATAGTTCTTTCTTACTACACCAAATATCCAATTTTCCCTAATAGTGTATTACTTTTACACATTATAGCTTTATGATAATATCTGGTAAGAAGTGCAGAAATGAAGTGATGTCAGAATGTAAGGTATTTTGTTTTACTTTTAGTTTGGATCCAGATTGTGCAAGTGCTGTGATGTTTTATCCTGAATCCAATGGTAGCAGAATTAACTGCATAAGGAAACATTCTTGCTTAAATTATTAAAGAGAGAGAGAGATTGTTTTAAAAGCTGTACTTTATATTCCACTCTAAACAAAATGTTATGGCTCTGAATGTAGCTACCCAAATGTTCCAGAAATGGACTGAAAGAAATGAGATGTATGACTAGCTTTAGCATTTGTTGTTACTAAATGTAATAATATAAAGAGAATGCAAGTTTAATTAAGCTGTAATCTGCTAATAATTCATTGATGCTAGTGGAACTCATTTGTTTTGCAAGATAATGATTATTAAGGTGAAATCATAAATTTTCAACTAGATGAACAAATTACAATTAAGATACATGGATTACAACTGTAACCAAATTTTAAGTATGGCTTTTCATAATTAACATGTTATTAAATGAGAGAAAATATATATTTATGTATGTAACTATTTCTATTGAATTAATCTGAAACATTTGTAATTAAAAAATGGTATCCTGAGTTCTCAGTTTACTATTTTGTTTTGCCTTTGAATTAGATACACATTACATGTAGGAATCTTGAAGTAGTAAGGAATAGCATGTTGATACAAAATACTTCTGACTGCATAACAAATATCCAGTAGGTACATTATAAAGAAAAACCTAAAGAGCATCTACCTATTTATTTTCCTTATAGACATTTTTATTTAAATAGGTACCTATAAGAATACATAAAAACCTGGTGATAAAATAACTTTTGAGGACAAAAGGTCCTTTCTACATACTATTCCACTTTTTTGTTCACTGCAACAAAGTTAATTTGAGTTAAATTTTCTTTGCTGCTGTTAGGATTTTAAATGATGTTAGTATTCTAGACAAAATATCATATCCTTTCAAATATATGAAATGTTAAGTAAACAAGTCATTAGGTAAAATGAATCGTATATAATAAATATTTGTGTACATGTATCATTGCATACATTTGCAATGCAAATCCTTCTCATAATTAATACAGATAATATATGAAAACTCTTCCAGTGCAAAAAAGTGCTAAAATTAGCAGCTACTGAAAATTTTCCCATGTAAAGCATAAATAGAAAACAGAATGTAACATACAGTTGGATGATGATGACTGTAATTCATGTGTCTGCTGGAAAGTGAATTATAACTTTTCACAACATGAAAAACCTTGTTTTATTAATAGATCATCCTAGTTTGAACTTTCAACTATTCTTTTGCTTAGTAATGGTTCTGTTTGACTACTGTTAGGCAACCATGAGCCTAAATACAGTGCAGTATACCAGTGTTTAATAAGTAATGTCATAAAAATTGTTATGCTATGTAATTTAAGTGATCTAATAATTTGTTATGTTTGCTTGCTTAGAGGATGAGTTCCACTAACATAGGGTGACTGTGTTAGACTTATGCTCTGGAGAACATTGAGAGACCCATAAAGGGCTGAGAAGTCTTCATAATTAAAGGAAAAACATGGCAATTGTTATGCTTAGGTAAGCTTATGGTGTTATATTATTTTGGTAAAATCCAAACCAACAATTTCTGTCCTATTTACTTAAACCAGATAAGCATTTGTTTATTCAGAGTAAGAGAGGGAATTTATCTTAGTGGTGGACTATATCTCAATATATTCTATTATCTTGGGAAAAAACAGAAGCAGGCTGAAACAATACATTTCAAATTTACTAGTAAATAACCTCTAAAACAACAGGAGCAAAACCTTACAATGCAACAAATTAAACAAACTACTTAAATATGATATTTAAAATGCATGTGTATTTAATATATCTGTTTTATAAGTTTTCTCAAAATTTAAACTGTTAGCATCCAAAGGAAAATCTATGGCTCACTTTTGTGTCTGAAAATCTGTTTGACTGGGTTTTGTTCATTGCAAGGGTCATCCTCTGCGGTCTAGGGGTAACATGCTAGCCTCTGGTTCTCAAGTTTGTGGGTTGAAACAGGGCAGAGGGCTGGATTTTTTCAGGCATAAAATTCCTTAGCATAGCTTCCTTAAGAAAGGAAGTAAAGCTGTTGGTCCTGTATCATATATGTATCGCACCTAAAAGAATTTTAAGCCTGATAAAGAGGCCTCTGAGAAAAATTAAGCTTTCTTTTACACCCAATATAGAATGGGACATTAAGAAGTTACATGGTGTCCATAAATAAAACTCAATTTCATTTCATTTCATTTCAAGGGTCAGTTTGGGTGGCTCAGTTGCTGGACTTCTGATCCCAAAGGCATGGGTTTGAACCCACTCAGACTAGTGGCTTTTAAGTATGTGTAAAAGTGAGAGCCCTGTGTCAGATTTGCTGGCATGCAAAAGAACTCCTGCAGGATGAAATTCTGTCACACTGGAGCTCTGATATGATCCTGGCAAAGGACAGATTTGTTTACAAACAAAATATTATTTTTAATCATCGGTAAGGCATATTTCAAAATGCTTTAGCTCCTCTCTAATGTAAAACTTGGTTCCAAAACCCATCATTAACAGAATTACTTATGTGGAAGCTAAAACTTTTTTACAAAAAATGTGTAATTATGAACCTTTTTAAGTTCAGCATACCTACAAAAACAATTGAACATTTTTATTGATAAACTATACTTTTTCATATAGTTAACATAAATTTTATATAAAATAACATGGTGCAGTTCTTACTCATAAATATTTTATATAATGTACTCATGTTCAGATAACATCTAAAGTGATATCCACTAAAGGAGGTAACGACAACAACAATTACTTTCACCAGCACAGGTTACACATGCTTTGTTTCCTGATCAAACATAACTCAAAGGACAATTACTACATATTGAACTAGTCATTGTGACTAAAATGTTCTTGAAAATATAAAAAAAGATGTAAGAATTTGAAACAGGGATATTATTTTATGGCTGCAAAAATTAACTTTGTAGCTTAATCATCCGGCAAGAATAGCTATCTCATTTTTTCATTAAACAGAGTGAGAATAAATTCTCAAGCATTCCCTGTAAAGCATATTTTAGATTGAAACCAATACTTTAGGACACAGCAACACACGTTATCAAAGTTTATACTTAGCCACCCTAAACCTCCACGCATAACTCCCAGGCATACTTGGCTGAAAGAAATGCCTTTCTAACATTCAAGGTATTGTTTCAAGCACTGCCTGCTGATATGCTCCTTAAATGGTAAATGGAGTTTACTTTGATTTTGTATACTTGTGATTTAATGCACCCCCATGCATCTTGTTGATGCTTTTGGCATCTAGTTATCGCCTCATCTACCTGTTGCACAGTTTAAAGCTGGCACACTAGGCCTACCAGAGCATTCCTCATCCCGATTACTACCTGTGGTCTTAGTTGTTTTTGAAGCAGTAGATTAATATTGACCCTAGTTTGAGCAGTTTATGAAAATGTCTTAGAAAGTTTGCCTGAACCTGCATGTAAGTTAATTCCTTCACACATGCAGAACTGCAGCCATTCTTTCTTAAATGGATAGCATCTTTCAGAGTACCTGTAAAGGAAATCCATATTCAGCCATGTTTATAGAAATGTATTGAGAGTGTTTGTTCACCCTGTAATTGATATACATTATAGGTTTACCAATCTGTAGAATGTGCTGAACCAAGCCATGTACTAGGAGTACAGCCAGATAATTGTATATATTATAAATCAATTGTATCCTATAAATGAGGACACAACAGCCTTTAATTTCTCCATTACAACAAACATTAGAGGTTACAGCAGTACATAATGAAAGACTAAAATGGTGACTTGCTATAAATGTGCCTATGCCTTATCTCATGAATCTCATTTCTTTTAGCCATTTCCCATTTTTCTCATTATAAAGAGCCAAAAGGTCTACAATATTTGTTAAACACTGTCTTTGAAAAAACAGAAAAGCATGTGTTAAGTTTATGCATTATTGCTGTTTTACTGTGACCACACATCACTAATAGTCAACTTACAAAAACAGTACAGTATTAGATTACAAAAACTGGTAACAAAATTTTAATTTTTCCATGCTACTGTCATGTAAAGTATGTTTTTTAATAGTAGTAAGTCAATTTGCTACTCATAAATGAAATTAAGGCACACGAGTGATAGATATGTTTTATTGTTTGGAAAGAAACAGCATTAGCTTCATCTGTAGGGCCAAAATAATTTACACACTTGTAAAAGACTTTATAGAAAAGACAGTCACATAAATATAAAGGGACTCTAATGACAGTTTTATACATATCCCTGTCTAGTGCAAATTTATTAATCTTTTAAACTGCACTCTAATTGCAGATAGAAAACCTTATTACTGTTAAAAACAGATGAAACAATAGAACTATACAGGGTGACTACTGAAAAAATCTTGTTCGCAGTATTTCATTTTTTCTTAAGAAATGAATGGTACTTTAGAAAATATGCTAAAATTAAAAATGTTTGTTACCTGATCACTGAAAATTTTATATTTGAAAATGTATTGTACAAAACGTTAAAAACAAAAGTTTATGCTATGTGTGCAAGAATATTTTGGATTTCTTAATTTATGTACTGAATGTGGATGGAGAATGTTGTTACTATTGTTGAATGTTACAAAGTTTGTTCTGTTGTTGAGTGAAGCTATGACTTTAAAAGTGAACTTGAAGATGATCAGAAATGTAACTGCTAATTGCATAACTGCATAAAAACAAGATAGAACTGTTTTTTCCTAAAAACTACGCTTTGTAAAGCTTATGACAAATATTTTGTTTCTCATACTATATATTAATGTTTTGCATAGTATCTCCTGCTAATGCAGTGTTGGAAAGAGATTTTGAGACGTTGAAAATGCTTGAATGTTTAATATTATTGGAGGCCTGTGCTGAGTTCAGGCCTTATGAGGGATAAAGGGAGCACAAGAATGTTAATAATAAAAAATGTCTTTGTCACCATTTCTCCAGAATTGTTGCAACCATTTGTAAATAAAGAGAATACTTTTTATCAGTCAGCAAAACTAGCTTATATATTTTCCTCTAACCCTGTCCAATACAATTTGATGGCAGCTCATCAAGTTCTTGACCTGTCTACAAATGTTTCTAATAGTATGTACAAATATTTTTTGAGCATGATTTTTTACATACACCACTGGAATTTCACACCCATGCTTTCATTTGTTTGGATTGTTGCGGTCGATCAAAGTAGGTAAGTTGAAGTATGTCACCAAATATAAATAAAATTGTATGCTGCACATTTGCAAAATACTTAGTTTGAACAAGTTTAATGTCAAAATATATAAAAAATGAGTTGAATTTTGCTTTAAACCTCTTCCCCACCAGTGAAGAAATTAGTTGTGGTTGCCATGTTCCATTTTTTGATGACCAGCATGCAGGATATATATATATATATATATATATATATATATATATATATATTATGATAAATCGTAATCACAGAGGAAAACAGTGCAAAAAAAAAAAAATCATTATTTTATATTATTAAACAAGTAGAAGACTTCAAGTTGCTAATGTTGTAGTTGAAAACATCTCAAAAGATAGTTTTAGCATAGATAGTTCTCCAAGTTGAAGTTGCTATTGATTTATTCAGGAAAACAAATTACATGATGTACAGAAGCTCTTGCATGTGAATCCTATTATTATTCTATTCTGTAATTCAGCTTGTTTGTGTAATATGTTCAATAACCTATAATGAATAATAATTGTAAGCAGCATTTGGCAAACACTATACCTTATACATGAAGTGAAACATGGCCCTATCATAGGAATGTGGGAAATGGATTCAAACAGAAGTGACGTTTTTTAATAAAGTCGACTTGATAATTTTTAGAAAGGTAGTCAAACTGAAAAATTTATGCCATTCAATTCAATTCTTTATTAGCTGTCAATGCACTTTTAGAAGCTTCTGACATTGTCAAAGAGAATACAATATATAATCATAGAAAATACAGTATATAATATTAAGCATATACATATACACATATGCAGCAACTAAGAGATATTTACAGATTATCAACTTTATACAAACATTTATCAATTCTGAATATTTTAGCTTATTTTGAAACTGTTAGTACCATTTAGTGACTTAATTGTTGCTAGCAATCTATTAAATAAAATTTGACCCATCACAAAAACATCTTTATCACTTGACTTTTTAGAAGTACATTCTCTGAAATAGACATTGTTGTGTCTGGTAGAAGATATGACAATGACACAATCTTCTCTTGAAGATTTCTGAATCTTCAAATTTGGCTTATTTACAGCAAAAAGAATAGCTTTATATACACATAATGAATACAATGTGAATATTTTGTTTTGTTTGAAAATATCTACACATGAATCAGCATTTTTTAAGTTAAAAATTATCCTAATGCACCTTTTCTGTAGGATGAACACTCTGTCCAGATGAACTCTTGGACATCATCCCCATATTTCAATTACATATGAGAGATATGAATATATGACCCCATAACAGATCATTTTTAGGAGGTTGGTGTCGCCAATTGGCTTGAAATGTCTTTTGCATAGATAGTCAATATGATTACTCCATGTCACATTGTTGTCCATATATAGCCCCAAAAATGTATGTGAACTTTTATCTTTTGTATTACAATTATTTGTCTGTACATTTATTTTGAAATAAGTCTTGTTAGTTAGGCTAATTCACATTGATGTGGTTTTTTTCATGTTGCACTTGAGATTATTTGTATCAAAATAATTTGACAGCTGTTCTCCCTGATAGCTTATGTCTTGGATTAGTTTATTGTTATTGCCAGCAGAACAGATGACAGTTGTATCATCTGCATAGGATATTATCTTAGCCCCATGCGTAATAGGTAAGTCATTTATGTAGACGATAAATAGTAATGGTCCTAGGGGACTTGAACCACAGATCTTCTGGTCTCTATCCAGTTGCTGTAACCACTGAGCTATGATGGCAATATGCCAATAGGACATTAAATTTTCCAACTGACTTGCATTTTTTCCAGTAAACCACAAGGAGATCTCCAAATTATTATGAGATGACATACCCCAACAACAACCTTCACTGTTGTACTTTTAACTTCTGGACTTCATAGTTTAACCAACTATTTGGTCAATCATTATCAATTAAATTCCTTAACTGGCTGGCTGAAGTATCAACTATAAAGGTTGTCCATTCTCAACTTATCTCCTATCTAGAACATTTTAGCAAGTTAAACAAATCCCAACATGGATTCCGAGAAAATAGCTCAACAATATCTGCCCTAACTAAATTGGTAAATGATGCTTCGAAAATGATTGATGATAAGCAACAGACTGCCATATTAATTTGCGACAACCCAAAAGCTTTTGACTGCGTATGTAATGATATATTACAACAAAAAAAAAAATTGGAATTCTATGGTATAAAGAACATAGCATTAAGATGGTTTGTAAATTATCTCAAAGATAGGAGACAGAAGATAGTTATAAATAAATAAATTGGTACGGTCCAATCTAATTGGAATCAAATAAAAACAGGAGTCCCACAAGGTAGTGTTTTGGGACCTCTACTGTATATAATATACACTAATGACCTTCCTAACTGCATAAAGGGAAATACAATTATGTATGCTGATGACACCTCTATCTTGCTAAATGGGTGTAACCTCGAGGAGTTACAGAATAATGCAGAAGAGACAATTACTCGGCTAAAGAATTGGTTTTCGAGAAATGGATTGAAGCTAAATACCTCTAAAACCTCCATTATGCAGCTCAGCACTCAAGAAAAAAATTGTGAGAGTCTCAGGACTAATTTAGTCAATCATAAAGAAAGTGCTAAAATCCTCGGTGTCTTTTTAAACAAACAATTAACATGGGACGATCATATCCATTATTTGTCCAAAAAGCTATCCAGTGCATGTTTTAATATGAGCTGCATAGCTAAAATAGCAAACCTCGAAACAAGAGAAGTAGTTTACTTTAGTTACTTTCACTCGATAATGACATATGGAATAATACTATGGGGAATCTCGACAGGATGGGAATCAATCTTTAAAAGTCAAAAGAAAATAATCTGTATAATGACACAAACAGGTACAAAAGAATCTTGCAGAAATCTGTTCAAAAAATTGAAAATTCTAACACTACCATCCCTATTCCTATATGAAATAAAGAAATACATACATGCAAACTTTGATACCATGTATAGCTCGCAAACACAGCATAATCATGGAACAAGAACAAAAAATAAATTAAAACTACCCATGCATAGGTTAGCACTATACGAAAAAAGTCCACTGTATGCCGGAATAAAAGCTTATAACAAACTACCAACTAAAATCAGGGATATAAAAAACAGGAATTGTTTCAACAAAGCATTGAGAAACCTATTAATTAACAAAGTGTACTACTCAGTCACTGAATATATGAATGACGAATCTTTTTAACTTTTTTTCGTTCTGTAAGTTACATATTACATTACTGTTCTTAGGTTAGTACCATAACAGTTAAACACTGTTTGTATATATATATATATATATATATATATATATATATATATATATATATATATATATATATATAGTCAATTTATATTTATTGTAACTTAACTGTTAATTGTTCTTCATACTTGACGAGTCACCTGTTTATGGAGTCTTTACTCATTTATTGTAAGCGTATGTGACAATAAAGCATCTTATCTTATTTTACCTTATCCATCCATGAATAACAAACAAGGCCTTTGAATACTGTATGAAATGAAGTTTCACCATTTTCACGTAGTAATCTTATTATTCTTGTAGAGTAAATTGTTATAAGTGCTTTAAAATCATTTCACATAAATAATGTTTTCAAGAATTGACTTAACAGATGCTCCACATGACCATGTTTGCTTACAACCTTGGAAAATGATGTATTATATAAACATTTTTTGCACAGGCAAGTGTAATATTTGGATGTGTAAAACCTGTTTTCTTGTTTTCTAAGTTTGCTCAGAAATACATTCAAACTAATATTTCTTGGAATTGTTTCATACTGGTTGAAGTTCTGTGAGTATGAATCGGAAACATTGAAATATGTTTAAAGTAAAAACCATTCAGTTTCTGTGTAGTTACATCACTGTAAATGGAACTTAGATTTAATGTCACATGCCCAGAAACAAATAGCAGATCAAAATAAAATGAAAGAAGAGTATGCTCAGATGAGGCCAAAATTGCTTCTATCAATAGAAAAGGTGATTACTAGACTTGTAATGTTCATTTCCAACAGAGTAGAAGGTAATCCTTTTAAAATAACTAACCTTTTTATGGGTGCATATGTTTTAGCCCTATAGACAAGAATTAATTAGTTATTTATATATTACTGCAGTCAACTTTTCTTATCATTCCCTAACAGAGGTGTAATGCTACCAAGTTCTGGGCTAAATACTAGATATTTTTACTTTCTGTAGTACATGCTATGTACATAGTAGATAGAGAACGTATTGCATTCCACACAAAATTTGATACCGAGATTTCACCAGAAACATTTGTTTTGAGACTCCCTGAATAAAAAAAAAGAATTTTTATAAAAACGTCCTTTAGTGTGTGTGCATGCGTGCATGTGTGCTCAAAAACAAAATTTGGTTAAATAATAAATTTAGTATTGAAGTTCAAACTTGGTATTTACAGATTAAGAATAAATTCTTCCTTGTGTCTTCCAAGGATGTGACACAAAGATTTTCAAGAAAATACCCCCACCCCAACTACCCTTTACATGGAACATTTTCCAAATATTTTTATTTCCTGAAACAAAGAAATAGACAAAAACTTACCACACAATAAATATAGATTTCATTAAAACACAAAAGTTAAGTCACGTACATTTTTTTTAGAATTAACCATTTCCAAGATATTCCTTGTTATTGGTTTCAATTTTAAGCACTTAAACCCTTCCTAAGTGTAAAGTCAACTTTCATCTCATCTCTTTTGTTTTACTTCTGGGAATGCAAAAGAGAACTGAACTTCAATTGTTTCACATAGCAATAGTTTTTAAAAGATTTTACTATCACTTTAGTCCAGTGTTTTCTCTTACTTCCCTTCTACTTACAAGGAAGCAAGTAATAAGACCATTTCAGTTAATGTTTATCTCAATTAACTTGAAGTAGATACGAGAATAATAGTTGTAAAGAAAGTTTGCTTATGAAACAGCTAGAGAAAAAACATATCAGATATTTTTTAAATATGTTTACAATTTTTATTTGGTTTTAATGAAAGTTATTAATAATAATGTAAATATGTTCAGAGTAATTAATAATAATAATAATAATAATAATAATAATAATAATCAGTACACTCAATTGTAATTTCCCATTAATTGCTCCTTTAAATTTAAAAGCAAAGAATGAAAAATAATGACTCCACCTATTTTTTAAATCGATAACTTCTGATTTTGTGTCCATTAGGCAAGTTAAGAATCCATTTCTTGTAATAAAATTCACTAGACTAGTTATACTCAACATGTAATGATAAATTCTTTGTTATTTATAAATTTAATGAAATACTTTCTTCACAAATTCATCAAGCTTTACAGCTAGCCTAGCTAGCCCACAAAATATGTTGCTGGTCCCAAGGCTTATAACACTCATGATGACCAAGCTTACTGGGATACCTAGGGTATATTGCTGACAGACTACCTAAAAAAAGCAAAACCATCAGTGATAATAACCGGTAATGCTGTACTCAAGAGTGTCAATTGTTGAAACAGAAAATCTCAAGGCAATACATATATTTCTGCAACCTTTTGTCTCAAAATTGCACATGACTTTTACCTTCTTAAAATTACTAACATAGATTTGCCTCAAAATTGGAAGTCAGGATGTAGATAACTGCTTGTTTGGCACACCTAGAGAAGTGCAATCCTTAAGGTAAAAAGTTAAAATATAATTTAGCCTAATAAATTAAGCTAGAAGGTGACTATTGTAAAAAATAAATTAGTTAAAAAGTGTCTTTTTCTCGTAGGACCAGAGTTTCCTAAGCCTCAGACAACCATATTCTAAATATTTGAAATGTATACAAATAGATCCACTTAACAATTTAAGTGCACCGCTATCTTTTCTTTTAGATCTGGCTTCTCTTAATTAAAGTTAATATGGGTTAAACAAATTATTATTTAATTTTGGGTTAGTAAACTTGTGATTGTTAGGAATGTTTTAAACTGCCTGTAGTTCAGCTCTGTATCAGACACAGGATATTATAATAATGCTTTCTGCATTGGTCAGGTCTGCATCCTTTTGATATATCTTTGTTTGATGGATATACATAACTATGAGTACTACATCAAGATGTTACAAAATAGAAGCAAAATTAGACTTAAGGACAACATATCATCTTCAACATGTCTGGGGGTGAATTGAATAAAAAATATCAAATAGTTAAAATAATAGTTATGGTAAAATTAATGCAATTTCAATCAAAAATTAAAAAAAAATTGCAATTAAAAAAATATTGTATTCAAAGAAGTTAAAATTATTTACTGAAAATAAGTCATTAGTTTAGTGATATTTGCACCCTGAGGATGTATGTAGCTACCAATAAATGCAATATAATCCAGTCTTCTCTAAATATTAAACAATCACCTAGTTGTGACATTTCACTAGTGTATGATTAGGTCTGTGACCATCCTCCATTAAAAAGCTGTGAATGCAGAAAGGCAGCTCTTGCTCTGATTCTCCCACCATACTTTTGTGTAATCTAGTAGCTTGCATTCTGGAGAAGCAACCAAAGCACCTTTCAGTAACAATTACAATAAGGGTGAGAAGTAAACAGAGAACTTCTGTCTCAAGGCCAGCATACTAACACACATCTTGAAGACAGACAATGTTCAGATTTATTAATAATAGTTATTATAATTATAGTCTTTCAATAATATTTAGATATTGATCGTGAGCCAGCTAAAGCAATTTTCATACAGCTTCAACTAAGAAGCAAGAGTGACTGCATGCACATCTCTGAAAGTCATGGACTGTATGATTGTTTCACTGCCCCAACCAAAGCTAGCAGTTTGTGAAGGAGCTTTAGGTTTATCTATTTTGGTGTCAATAATTCGCACTCATGGTAATGATTATTTTAATTCATTTGGTTTTTCACAGAGGAGTTAATAGTGAGAATAATGTAATGTATGAATCTAGGTATGGAATGTGTATATGTGGTCAAAAGCCAAATACTAATAATCATCTGCAGCTATAGCAGCTATTAGAGAAAATAGAATAGAAACCACACTTGATGATAAATTTAAAAATGAAATAGCGCTGCACCATTTAAAAGGCAGAACAGGATTATCCTTAAGAGGATTATTAGTTTTCTGGGAAAACAATAAATAACGTTTTGGTGATGCAATGAAGCAGCAACTTCTATTAATCAGTGCAGTTACATGGGCTGTTGAAGTATATGATTCTCTTTTAGTGCAGCACTTAGAAACCTCTACTGTGTTTAATGGAATTTATAATCAAAGCAAAATCCTAATGCAAGCCATAGTTTCGGCCATTTTGTCAACTATATAGGATGAAATTCTGGATTTTTCTTTTATCCAACACAATGGAATTACTTTTCAAGATTGGTAAGCACTATGTGCAAGAATGTAACTAAACTTTGTGATGTGCTAGTGTTTTGCTACAATACATTCAACAGATTGGGTCAAATATTTTAGCACTAGAAGAAAATTTCAATTTTATTTTTCTCTTAAACATATTTGATAAAATATTAATTTTCACCAATGTATTGTACAATATCCTTCAAAGCCAAGCAACTGATAGGTATCTTGTACTGTCAAAATAAAATAAAAATTTGCAGCTCGGTAGCTGCATTATGTGATGACTGAGAACAATTTTTTTCAAGAAAAAGTCTCCCAAGTAGAAGATTCTTCAGAAAGGAAAAAATCTAGTCTTCAAAAAGGAAAAATATATAATGTAAACCTCTCTATGCTGAACTGTTTGATAATATTGATAACTGCTTGGACATTAGGATGCTAAAATTATTCTAAATTGAAATTTCAAAATGTATTGTCACATGAAAATTAGGACCAGCTCTCCAAAATCAGCTTTCAAAGTCTCTTATATGTGTATGAAAAGTTTTTTGATGTGATTCAATTCGTTAGCTGAAGAATGACGAAAGTGTCAAAAGTAAACTCAAATCCAGAAATGAACTATTTTCTATTAAATTTTACTTAAGGTAACTTTATTAAATATAGCATTTTGGTGACTATTCTTTCAATTTAAACCATTCCAGTTGCAACTTTTATCTGTAATATGTATACCTTTAATTTAAACTACTATCAATTGCTTTTTTGTCTTTAATGTTTATTCCTTTGAACTTTACTATTGCTGATTGTGATTTTTATCAAGGGGGATTTATTATTAGCTTAAAAACTATAATAGTCATTGCTTCGACTATATTATGGTCACTTCACACCACTGGTATAGCCATTCCCCATGGAAAGTAAGATAGCTAATTCCTCCAGTGCAGTGGCATTTTATGTTTGAATACATAATCAGCCATTCACAAGTTACACCTACTATAAATTATAATTGATGGAAAAATTGCTGTATTAAAATAATGCTTACATGAATACTTATATTTCTGATATGATATTGGTTTTAGTTACAACATAAATAATTGTGAAAAATAATTACATTTATTATATTATATGATAGTAAAACAAAAGCTCATTATTTTTGGTAAATACTGTTGTAATCATATTAATGCTAACAGTATGAAAATTAATTCATAATGAGAAACTTTCACATTTATAGCAGTAAATGAACAGGCAATTAATTCACAAGAAAGTCCTTATCATACTTGCTTGCATAGGTTGTGTATGAAATGATGCTGCAAATGAATTTTCTGATTCAGTGTATTTATCATTCCACCAATTTCATAAATAAGAAAGATTCTCCACAGGTAGGCTTAACTTAGGATTCACCTATGTTAGATTGCTTTTTGGTCCAGAAATTATAAGCTGATATACACTGTACAAGGACGAGTGAGCTCCACTGTTGTTAGAAGCCATCTCTAACCTTCTCACATGTTTACTCAGTCGTACAGCTGCAGCACTTGTTTTATCACAAAATCAAGTGAGTTGATGATATCTGGAGTTAGATTGCCAGAATTTTAGAATGCATATCACACTCGTTTGGGGATGTCCAATTAAATGTAACCACTTTAAAGCTTTTAATTTATTTTCCATTGATTCAAATTTTGAACATTCAGTGATCTTAAACTAAATTGAAATACATGAAACTCCTTATAAAAGGAAATCACTTACACTTTTTAGTCCTAACAGATTC
The DNA here is from genome assembly GCA_030762935.1 of Hymenopus coronatus. NCBI lineage: Eukaryota > Metazoa > Arthropoda > Insecta > Mantodea > Hymenopodidae > Hymenopus > Hymenopus coronatus. The sequence continues at coordinate 56,910,300 of CM060895.1, read as the reverse complement.
TCTACCCAAACTTCTATTTAGGTTGTGCCACAGGACAACTTAGTAATGCTGTTGGAATTGCCACAAAACATGTGCTAAATGAGTTACACATTTCAATCAAAACTATAACTAGGATTTTGTTTTACATGGTGATACTACATTGTGAATTCACTCGTAACCAACTGTTTTTCATTACTATTCTTCCTCACAAAGAAATTTATTTCCTGTCTTTTAAGAAGGATGCGCTTTTTGAAAGATTTTAGAGGCACATTTTAAATGGATTTCCTGCCACGTGCAACAGAATATTCAGGATTGAAAATTGTTATTCACCATATGTGATAACTGCAAATGCTCATTCTTCATTTTCCAATTTTATAAACAACATAAAGTTGCTTTTTCTTACAGGAGAAGTCATCAATTTTCTTTCAATAAGTAGCAAATACCAAAACTGTCTACAGTCAACAAGCACCACAAACATCTTTTATCTTTGAGATTATCCAGCAACATGAAACATGTGACAAACATGTGTACAAGCAGCTATTATAAACCATTATGTGACCATATAATAAATGTACTAAATGAACATGCCTGGATTTCAAAATGCAACCCATAAGAATAGATAATATAATAATACAGGATATGATCCTTCCTCCTCATGCAGAATAGTCAGTTCTCCCTGGCAAAAAGGCTTAGAGAAGATGATCTCCCTGTAAACTGGGTAACTTCCTCTTGCTTATCTCACCAAGAGAAGGTGATATTGACTTGTTTGCGAATTGGCCACTACAATTTTACACACAGCTACATTATAGGAGGAAATCTCATATCCGCTCTGAGCAGTAGCATTGTTTGCCCGACTTGTGCTGATAGAGTGCACTCCTCTTGTACAGCTATGAGTCACTCTGCAACTGCCTGCTATCTTCCCTGACAGATGACACAGGAACAGTACCTAAAGTTTTTACATTTTTATTCTAATTTCATTTTTTACTCAAGATATAACTTTATTTTGATTTTATGTATCCTGGCAGACATTCATGAAATGGTAAGTAAGGTTTTTTAAGTTTTATCAAGCTTTAGCTTTGCTGATTTAGTTTTAGTTCTCACAATAGTTTTAGTTTTCTTTTTATATTCGATTTTATATCTTGTTTTAGCTATTTTAAGTATGATTAATTTTAGCTTGCTTTTATCTTTTGGTTTTTACCTTGAATATTTTTTAAGGATGCTAATAACTTAACAGCCATGTGCCCTTAGCCTGCAATCATCATCATCATCATCATCATCATCATCATCATCATCATCATCATCATCATCATCCTTGAATGTGGGAAATCCTGTATAATGTAGGACATCTGACAAATCTATCTGGAGTAGACAGTCAATATAGCTTCCGAACATTGAGATAAAAATTGATAATGCATGTTTTTAGTACTTCTGGCACCATAGCTATTTTGCATTCTTCAAATGGCAACAAATTTTTTACTTTTATACCACTACTTATGGCAGAAAGAAGAATTATTGCAATCCAACCATAAGTATAATATTGAAATTTCATTGAAAATAGGTGTCTCGAAGCTCCCTAAATAAAATAGAATATATTTTTTAAAAAATTGTGTTTTTATAAATGATCTCTATGTATGTAAGCTAGAGGAAGAGTGGGAGAGAAAGACAAAAGGATAACACTAAAACAAGTTTAATTTTCTCAAACTAACAAGTTGCCCCATCCCAAATGATTATTTAGATGGACAAATGTTATTTGTTACTTTCTCAATAATGACAATTACTGATTTTGATTAAAATGTTATTGATTTAATGTCACATAACAAAAGAACACCATTTAAAGATATGCTGGAGTCAAAGATATATAAAAGGAGTATTTTAGGGAAGAAAATCAATCAGGAAGATAAAGATGACTATGAAATATTAGCAACAAGAATTCAGAGTCATGCTTATAAAAAAGTCATATTATTTTGAATTTTTGTTTCCAATAATATATTTTTATAAAGCAGTAAGGATTTAAGTACTCTACAATGGGAAGAAATGATTCAATTGGATACAGTGGTGTAGATAAAAAAAATGTTGGGGGTAGAGAGAACATTTTTATATGTATAATAATCTCCACCAAATTTGTTATAACAAATCATTTTTGCATTGTCAACCATAACATTAACTCAAAAATAATATTTTGATAAATCGCTGAATTAAAAGTTTAGAAAACATCCATATCATAAAAAGAAGGGAATACGTAACAAAATTTTTAAATCACACCATTAAAACATCCAACCAACAGTTTCATATTAGGAAACCAAATGACAGCGCTTCTGCAAGCAACACCAATGAGATACTACTTTCAGTGCTACTAGTCAGACAATTTTTGAGTCAGATCAAGGCTGATTATGAAAGCAATTGCTTTTAAAACATGTTCCAAAAACCAATTTAAGCACGTGAAATTAGTGCCACTATCAGACTCAATTTTTTTCTAATTATTGTTCACTTCACTATTTCCAACTTCTAAATTTGCAATGTAATATTTAACTTTTTAGTGTTATTGCTACTTTAGTAACTAATTACATTTCTTCAAAGGTCATATAAAATGCTTCCAAGGATAAGCTGTGTTCTGTGGCCCAGGAGTTGGATCTCACTACTATGAAGAAACAGGATTTGGGCAACGAAAAAATAGGCAAACTACTTAAAGATATTTTCTATAAACACTTTATTAATTACCTCTTAGGAATATTCTACAATATTTGCACACAAACATATATAGGTATATTATTTTCATTATTTACACCAAAATGAGAAATAAGGACATAAGAATGGTTTACAGTTTGCTAACTGAAGATGTCCTTATCCAAAGCATTCTAATCAACTGTCCCATTTTTTTTTATTTATTTAGTTTATTCACTTTTCTTTTTTGCATAAATTCTCTCAAATTCTGTTTAAATTTATTTCTTTCCATTAGAATATTTGAGATAAGGACATTAAAAATCTTTGGTATCAACTAGAAAATTACAAAAATATATTTTGTTTAACATAAGATGCTAATATTACTTAGGAGAGATACTTTTAGGCAAACAAAACATCTCTCTTAAATAATTGTTTTTATTGCAGGTTTCTGCAGAAACTTAATATCAAACTTTAACATATATGAAAAGAAATGGTTAAAATGCTGCTTTTAATGACATGTATGACTGAAGATTTTAATTATTTTACTCCACAAAGATATTAAGATGTCATTCTTATTGCAGCATTTCCAAAACATTTTTAGATAAAAATAAAAAGAATATAGCACCAGAATGACACACCTGGTACAAAGTTTGAAGTGCATTTTTAGACAATATGGATTAATTCAATATGTTTACCAAAATTTATTTGAGTTCAGGTGGAATTAGCTTGTACTTTTAACATGTTCCAATGCAAATTATGTAACGATCACATATAAAAAAAAAAAAACTCACTAAAGCAATTCTAGCTCATGCAAAAATGCTTTAAATATTCAGTTATTATTTATATTATTTTTCTGTTCCATTAATTGTTTCATTACACAGTTTAAGCTAAGAGCAAAACTGAACATATATACTGTACAACACAAGTTTACATCTACCTTTACATTTCTATATTTGCATAAACTTTTACATCACATTTATAATGCTTTACACAGACAACACAATTCTAAAAGCTGTAAAAAAACATGATTAATCTGCTTAAAATTGTTTAACACATATTGAAAAGTTAATTCTGACACATGGTTTATTGGGTAATATCAACATTTTATAGGTTTCACAATGATGCAATGCAAAGCTATGGCACAGCAAGAAGAAAGATGTCTTCACAATCTCATGGCTTTATACATTTCATGTGATTTATATCTCCATGGCCTACTTGATTTTCAATAACACAAGACTCAGACAGACTTACTGCTAACAGTTATGAGTAAATTGAATTTTGCTTTTACACCCATGCAACAGAATTATGATCTACAAAAGTGTATTTTACAAGTGAGGATCAGCTTTCTCTGATAAATGTAATCAATTGTATAGTGAACTTACAGAAATTAGTTTTATTCTTGCTACGTGATGCTAAAGCTGGTATTCTAATGAACTTGACTTAATGTGTTAGGATGTAATGCAAAATTAAGAACTGCTGCAAAATAAGAGGTATAATTAGGACACACATAATTTAACTTAATGAGAATGACAGCTTGGTAGTAGTTTTTATTTTTGTTTAGCTACTGCTTCATGCCAATTGGTTCAGATTACCATGTGAAATCAAATTTATGGTGATGCAACAGTGAAATTTCACAATAAATTGTAGCCCACCTCAGAAGTATGGGGGTAGTATATCTGCCTTTCATTCAAGAACTGCAAATTCAAATCTTGCTTATGGTAAGTTACCCAAATGAGGTCCCCCCCACCCTTTTTTGGGGGGTTTCCCCTTACCCTGAGAAGATAAATGTTGAGTAAATTTAGACTCCATGAGCCCTAGAATATTTGAGTGTCATTTCACCAATTTCATTCATTGTCTGATATGACCAACTACGTTAAAGAATATTATCATAAAAATAAATAAATAAAATCATTATAAAATATCATGAATTCTAAAATTTAAGAAAATATGTTTTCTTTCAATTGACACATTTAAATGCTTGACCATTTTCACTTGAAGCTGTAAATGGCTAAGCGAATGCTTATTAATATACATACCCAACTTTAAACCCTATTTTCTGGCAAACTTTTTTTCAATATTTTTTTCCACACTCAAAATGTTTCAAACATTGCAATTTACTATAAATTTGTTTCAAAATTGTTGTACCACCTTTAAAAAATACAATAAAGAAAGAAAATGTATATTTACTTCAAAATGCTGCTCCAATTTTGAGAGATAAATTTTTTAATTTTAAAAAAGAATTTTGGAGAGTAGAAAAAGTAGGTAATATATTTTCTATAATAATTAGAGTTTAATATAAATAATCGGATATAATAGATTAGTTGTTATCTTCAATTTTTTTATGTGAATATTTTTAAAAATGCATCATTTGGAGCATTTTTATTAGAACAATTAATTTAGAGAGTAACATCTATTATTTAAATAGTCATCCAAACTAGAATGTGAAATATAACAGAAATATTGCTGTTATGTGTAATAATATTAATCCCATGCCACAACAGCCTTTATGAGCCTGAAGCTACCAACCCGACTGCCAGCCTCATGTGAATTTTCCAAATTTCACAGAATTACCTTAAAATAATGAGAAGCAAAAGATTGACAATGACAAACTCTTAGTTGCATTGCATTAATTTAATTTTAAATAGCTCCATTTAATACAATTTTACTTCCATGTTATATCACATTAAATCAAGAGACATTAACTTCATTGCAATCCTGGCTTAAAGAGTTGAGTTTTTTTTATTTATTTATGGATGCTTTTTAACTACTGCGGTTCTTAGCATCCCATTCTATAGTGGGCCTGAAAGACTGCTTAATTTTGCTCAGAGGCCTCTCTACCAGGCTTATCTATGACATAGGACTGAGGACTTTACTTCCCTTTTAAAGGAAGTCATGCTAAGAATTTTTACACCCAAAAAAACCCATGACCTGCCTCCAGTTTGAACCTGAGTCTTTGGGAACAATGAGCTAGCATTCCCAGTTGAAAAGTTCAATGCATTGACTGATATATTAAACCATAGATCTATCCTCTCCATGCCAACATTCTTTCAACCAGAGCTACCATAAGCTGCAATCAAGCAATATAACTTTCTTGCTTAGATATTTCCTGTCATTATTAAAAGTCTCTAAGGCTAACTCCACTACACAAGAATTGTTTCATAACAACTTAAATTTCAAGTACTCTTATTACCAGACTTCTAGCCATATTTTAAATTTAGATTATATGAGAACTTTTGGAAATGTTTCTTATTCACACTAAATATGTGCCTATTTTATTTTATATAAAATATAGATAATCTCTATGAGGCCTTTTGCCCTGTATACCAATTTTAATTTCTTATAATTTTCTGGCTACTGTTACAAAGTTTCTGTTAAAATTCTTCTGATGGCTACTGTTACACAGTTTCTATTAAAATTCTTCTGAAAGAAAAGCCATAACCCAAAACTTGAAAACATTTCTGCAAAACAACCCTCAGTTGAATTCCTAAATGCCCGAAGTGTTGTACAAGAAAATTTTACTCAAACCCAATTTTGTCAGGTTGCATTAAAATGAGTCATGTGATAGAATTCTGATCTATTGGTCAGTTCAAATTAAAACTCATATTAAGCCGTCTACATGCATCATAGTGAATCCTATTTTACTTTTTACAATTAACTAGTGAACTCCACATAGTTAACATTTAAGTCATCCTCATGTTTATGAATGTGATTGCAGTTTGTGGAGTTGAAACAAGTTATTTTAATCTCTGTTTCTTGTAATAAGGAAGCATCACACAAGGAAAATGTTTATCTTTAAACATTATTGCACCAAACTGCTATTATTTATTTATATACAGTGAAGTTTGTTATAATAATAATAGCAGACTATTTTGAAGACTTAGACTGGCAAAAGCCTCTTCAAATTTTATGTTTTAATTTCTGAAAATTTTAATTAGTTATCTTTGTACGTGCTAGAAATGTAAAACTGGAAAGTATATATGGTGCAACTTTTTTTTTTTTCATTTATTTCTGCTCTGTTAGGAAAAAAAAAAATGATATTTTGAAAGCATTACTCTACTACAATCTATTGAAAATTTAAGCACCATTTGTTTTTGCTGATGAAAAGCTATTATAAATAATTTGTGACATTAACCTCAGAGGCCCAAATCGGAAGAGGTTGCTTCAGGTACAAACATACTTCCAGTATGCTTGTATCGTCAATAATGAACCTTTCTGTGAGTTGTAGAGACCTCTGTAACCATAATAAAGATCTGTTGCATATATTTTAGTGTTTTTGCTTTATTATTAGAATGAATTTACATCTACACATTTAAGTTATAAACAAATTTTTACTTGTTGCATTTCGAAGTATTGTATTCAAATAATACTTCACTATATCCACTAAAACCTGTCTCCAGAGTTGTAATGATCTGAATTGGTAGCCAATACTGTGACTATGCTGCAAATACAGTGAATGACAAAGCCACCTGCAACTTTTACAATATGAATTGATGGCGTAAGAGGTAAATGCACATTTAGATCTACACTAAGCACATGCAACAAAGTAAATATACATAAGTCATGTCACAGAGTTTACAGCGAGCCTTGTAATTTACTGTCATGATACTATGAAGTAGCATATTTAATTGCAAATGTCAATTTTCAAAGAAAGCCATTTAATTTACATACACTGTATTTTGCATTTACTTAAACCAAAATATATACATAGGTATCAGGAACATATAATGAAACCTTTTGTTTTATGAAATTCATTATCTTTAAAAATGCTGAAATGAGTAATGCAAGAAAGCATGAAAAAGTTTGTTGATAAAGTTTTGCAACTGTTATAAAAACTCGGTTCTCCTCACTCTAAGTTTACTGATATGTCAAAATAAGGCTTCATTTGTCATTTTGGACAACATATAAAAGAAGGGTTGTAATACATCTGTATGTCAGACAATGAACACTAATGTGGACTTTGGCTCGGAGTTTTGGATGATATTACAACATGAAAAATGCTTCTATTAATATAAATTACACAACTGATGATACATGACGATGACTTTTCATTAAATGCTTAATTTGTCCTTTGGTATAAACACTTCCAACATTCCCACATTCTTCTCCTGGCATTTCTTCCAAATCGCTGGTTCTTCAACTGTCTCCTTTCCTTTATAGCTCACAGCCAACACAACTAGATTTCACACCTGCAATAAAATCACTAGTTTAAGTATTCACTCTGAACTTGTCAGAAACCAAGAATTAAGATCTTGATGTTTGATTTAAGCCTACTAACCCTAGATTATAAATCATTTGTTTGATTCAGTGTGCAGGTTGTACTGCCCCATACCTAAGAACTTCTATTGCATTTTACTTTTTCAACTGCTTACCCAAGGTAAGTAGAGAAATTATTGGATTCCAAATAAAAGTTTTACACAGACTTTTTCACCAGATTTAGATGCTTAGTCTCCTGAACCCAAAAAGAGCACGTGTGTACATCCCTACAGGCACATGCACACATGGCTCTTTTTCAAAAAAATTTATTCAAAAATTTTATGGATTCATGGGGCCTGAAGGAGTGTATTTCTGGTGTATTCTTGATATCAAATTACCTTCTCTACGACTAGGTATGTGAGAAGGTAAAAAGCATCAATACTGTATGCATTATGTTTTCCAAATATTCTATTTTACTAGAACATATTGATAACTATGTAGTGTCTCAGATTGCTGTTTAGTAACAATTTTTGTGACTTGAAGAGCCAAGTTTCTAATTGCTATTATCTAATAGCTTGAGGTTAAATAGTGTATCCCCTGAAGTCCTGAGATCAAATTGGGACAGTTTTATTTATTTTTTTGTGCTTAACGAGTTTCTTTGGGTTGTTACATAACAAATTTTCCCCCTAAAAGTTTAGGAAAAGCTAAAAGTGAGATTTAGATGGTTATAAATTTTATTCTGTGGATGTGATATTAGTTACCTAAACAACATAACTGTTCAAGACATGAAATTTTGATTTTAATTTGAGAGCAGAGGTGCTGGGGCAGGGGGGGGGGAGTTGAGAGGGTATTAGGATGGTATCATAAGTGATACTACCATTCAATACACAGCAGACAGAGAAAGAAAAAAATATACTAACATGCAGTGCAGAATGATACTTCTGACTGTCATTATTTTGACTTGTTCAATGAGCATGAAAAAAATCCGAGGTCTATCATATATGACACTCATGAACACTACAGAATATAAGAGAGAAGATATTACAGTATTAGTAATATTTTAACCTTTTTTCTGTAATTAAAATTATGATCTAGCAATCAGAAACTTTCAAAATTGATACCCTTAAGACTGTTAGCAAGAATATGAATTTTCAGAATCTAAACAATAAAATATATTGCAATGAACAACAAAGGAGTAAATTACCAAATACTTGCTTTTAAACAACAATTTTATGATCTTAGAAAAAAACTTGCAAGTGTTGAATGGTTGAAAGCAAGTGCAATAATTCTTTTCTTACTTTTAAAAAAAGATATGATGATATAAAGATCAATGTTTATAGCTTTAAAAGAAAGAAAATAAATTAAAATCAACAATTACTATGTTTATAAAAATTTAGCATAGTGGGCAAATAATATTTTTAGGACATCCTTGAATTCATAATCTGTTTGCTCGAAATAACAGTAGAACAAACATCAAAATTGGATCCTATGAATTCAAATACACAATTCTGAAGAAAATTGAATTTCAAACTACATACTCAGTTTATTATTATTTAATGCTGTACAAACTGAGAATGAACTCACTGTTCTGAGATTCATTCCTCTTTAGTTCATATGTAGAAGTAGTTCTCATAGTCAGAATATGATGTGCTGGTGAGGCTCTTTGTTGGTGTCTCACCCTGCTGATTCTCAGCTAACTGTTGACTCTGTCTTGAAGAACATGGGATTGATGGTAGTTCTGGTGTCCAAGGATTCTGTAATGTCAAAAGGTGTATGTGGTCAAATGAACCCACCTACACATTCAAATGTTTTATTAAACAATCATAAAAAAAAATGTTTACCCTACTTCACCTTGATGGTGTAGGAGTAGCATTCTTGCTCTCAGACTGTGTAAAATAGAGAAAGTGTTCCACCAAAAATTTGATACTGAGAGACATGTTTTGAGGCCCCTTGATTAAATAATTTTAAAAAAAAAAACTTTTTTTTACAGAAAGGTCCACACTTCTGTGCATGTGCACTTTTTTTTTCTTTCTTTTTCCCCCTTTCTTTTATCAAAATTGCCTTAAGTGAAAAATGAAAACATGCAAAGTTACACAGTAAAAATATTCAATGTTTTGGAGTTTACCCATTCATAGGGGGATTAAAATCATGTACAAAAAATTAAGCAATACCTGGCAAGTAATTTAACCTCTTATCAAAAAATCTTAAGTATATTTGTATTTAATATTTGCAAAAAATAAAATTCTGGGTAAACTTGGGTGTATTGATTCTGATTTAAATGTATTTTAAAAGGCTGTATTTACTCATTCTATTACACTTTTTGGTAGTTCCATAATATTTTCCCTGGATTTCACTGTAATATTAGTTTTGAAATATATATTTCTGCTGACAGGTGTCTGTAAATTAGCCAGTTCTGCTTAATTTTTTTTCTACATGTTTTATTGATGCTATATATTTATTTAATGTTTCAATCACTGAACGAGCCAGTGTGTCAACATATGTGAATTGCAATAGGGAGGTTGCAAATTTGATTCCCATAGGCTTCTTAACCATGGAATTTTTTAGGGGCTTGCCAGGGTAAAGCTGGAATGAGTTATTACGTCCCCCATATTTACTGTCAATAATTTCCTTGTCTCATTACTTCCTTGTCATCTGTTTCAAGATTGGTGGACCAATGCAACAGTGTTCAGCAGATTGTAGCTGGATGGTGGCTGGTTCACAGTTGAGGGTTATTTCTGGTGTCTTTATGGTACTGATCTATAATACGGAAGGGCTTTCAGGCTAGGGTGCCTTCGTGAAATCAGGAGACTTGAGGCTTGCGGGTCGGGCCTAAATGCCATCAATCTGCATTCTGCATCTTCCAAGCTGCACCCAATATCATCAAGATCTGGTCATCATTCAAGTCTCTCCCCTCATCTCTCCCTCTCAGGAGTCCCATGAAATGCATTTCGTTTCTTGTTCGGTTTTAGTACTTCAGTACCCAGTATTCAACTCCTTTTATGTAAGTTTACAAAAGCAACAAGTTTAAGAACTGACAAATATAATCAGAATTTACTTTAGGGATATTCAGAGATTAAAATAATCATTGTTCTCTAAGAAGAGTTTCATTGCTTCTATCTATGTTGTAATATCTGAATATTTAATTTTTGCAATAAAACAAACTAGGTAAGAAAAGACACATCACTTTGTAAATAATCTGTATATTAAGAAGTTAATCTCCTGATAGAGTAAACCCCAAACTATTGAACATTTAAACTTTCACTACTAAATTTAACATGAGGGGAATTATTGTATTCTACCCAAAAATGTGATGTCAAGATTTCACCAAAAATATATTTTGGGTATCCCTGACTCTAAAAATAGCATTTTTTGAGACATTTCTCTGTATTAAAGTATGTGAATGTGTGTGTATGCATGTGTGCATAACTAAAAAAATGCAAAGTCGATTATAAACTAAACTTATTATTTAAGTTCAGCATCTTCCAAGGAGCAATACAAAGATTTTGAAGAAAATCCTCCAACCTCAAAAAGTTTTTGAATATTTTAGTATTCTCAAAAATGTCTATGGTTTTTATTCAAAATGTCATGTTTTAATTATTTTCATAACCAATGTAACATAAATTTGAATTTTTAGGAATAGCCTCTAAAGTATTCCTTGATTTGGATGGGTAAACAATAACATAGACAAAATCTTACTACATATGGACTGTAGATCTTATTACAGCATTCAGTTTGTCTCAAATATGAAGCTATCCATTTATGAGATATTGGTTGTTATTAGTTTAAATTTTCCATACTTTTCTCAAATAGCAATTTGTTGCTGTCCCCCCCCCCCTCTCTCTGCTGATCAAGCAAAGAGAACAAAAATTTAGAGCCATCACATAACAATCTGCTCTTTGAAGATTTGATTATCATTTGAGCCTACTGTATTCCCCTATGCCCATCATATCTGTAAGGAAACATGTAATAGATTCATATTTAGAAACGTTAGTCTCAATTAACATTGTTAGATGGAGAAATGATTTTTTAAAGAATAATTTGTTGAAAATGGTCTGTAAATGTAGCACATCAGAGTTTTTATTTTATAATACATGCTTTTATATTATTCATAGTAAAATCATGTTTTATCAAGGGTATCTCTTATCAAGTTTTATTTCTTAATCAACGAAGCAACTGTATGTGTATATGTGTGAATATAGTACATAAGGAAAATAGTAGCTATGAATCCATAACATATTTAATTGCAGTTGCAATACTAATGTTTACTAAAGACCTTCTGACACATTTTTATCTATTCTCACTACCCAATAATAGTAATAAAATAGCTCACCTTTCTACGAGGTCTAAAATCAAGATTTCGACGGATGAGGAAATGGAACTCATTTGGATTTGACCAACAGCTTTGAACTTGGAGAGGGCAGTCATCAGGATGCAGCTTTCGCTGGTACTCCTGACTGCGGCACACCTCGTAGAGAGAGAACTGTTCCACACGCTCCTTGCTGTTGTAGCAACTGAGCAAAATTTGGATCAGCTCATCCACTGTTGTCCTGTCTGAGATCAGTAGACTCTTGTATTGTGACTGTAACAATAAAACAGAGTGCAACTATAATGATGATCTGGGATATTTTAGTGAAAGTAGATCAAAAATAAAAAGATCTATGTCTGGGCTTTCTCTGTCATAAGCCAAGTTTGACAAGAAAAACTTATTTGCAAATTATTATGATTCACTAATAATATTTAATTCCTTGCAAATATAGTTTTTAAAAAATATTAAAACCAGAGAACTTACAAAAGTGAGCAGTTTTTATCTTTTAAAGACACCAATTACAGGGAAGTAAATTAAACTATCGATAGCCAATATTCTCTGTGCTACAAATTCTCATTTGTAATTATCTTTATTCTGGTCTTGCACACAGATACCTATAGCCTTGGTGTGGGCAAAGTTCATGTCTGCAGACTGTTGAGCTGATTGTTGAGACAGGCCTAAAGATGTTTACTGCTTAAAACTTTTTAAATTCTTTTCCAACAAATAGTGATTCTATAGGAGAGAAAACTGAGATACGGTGTTTTTGTTTTTAATGTATTTTTACTGACAAATTGTAGCTCAATCTATAATTTCAAACTGTAGGTGTTTTGATGGCATTTAATTTTGCTTATTAAATTACCAACAATAACATGTTTCAAAGACATTCATCACCATCATCAGCTCTATGTTCACTGGTGTCTGGAAGGAGATCCTCTGTTTTAGTGCCAGAGTTGCTGCAATCTGATTATGTTTATTACCTCATCTACTGATGGAATTTCAAAACTAATTACTTTCTGTGTAGATTTGACAATGAAGATTTTTTCAATGATTATAACTTGTCTGGTGTTTTGACATGTTTTAAAAGATTTATTTCCTATTGTCTTCTCTTGAATAAAAGTTGTGAGCTATAGCAGAGGACTACAGTTTATTTTAAACAAGATGTGAATTGTGACATTCACTGTGTGGTTTCCTCCTTTCCTTTGTCTTCAGGCTGAACTTTGAGCAGTAAAATGTTGGAAAAATAGTCAGGCAAAATAATTCAATGCCATAACTGATTTCCATCCAGTTGGCCTTACTAATGGAGCTACCAATGAACATGCCAGCATGACATTATATTCCCCAGCTGTCTCATATTTTTCTTGGTAAACCACAAGACGATATCAAATTGTTTTGAGTTGACATACCCAATGGCAACTTCCAGTATTGTAAATGCTTTATCCTCAAGGTTCATAATTTTATCAACTTTTAGATCAATCAAGGTTAATTAACTGTTTTTTTCCACACAAGTCATATGAAGGACAAGAGTTACCATGTTAAACTGAATCATAGCTCATGTTTTCATATTGTTTACTAACTTTCCAATTCAACTCAGCAATGCATTCTCCCACTTCCCTGCTATGAGTGAATTGTCACAAGTCTCTTCTTGTTTCAATGCTACTTTACTATTGTAAGATGTTCATAATGCTAAGTTATAAGTGGATATACAGCTGACATTAAAGTTAAAAAGATCTTCAAAACATACTCTGAGTGAAAATTTAGTAAGTTAAACTAAAATGTGAATAATCCACAAACAATTTCAATTACTAAATGCCATAAACTTATTTCAATCATAAGTGCAGAATTCATAATATGGCAATAGTAAAATACAATCATAAACTGCAGTGATTTGTTAACAGAAAATTAGGTGCAGAAACTTCATAAATTACTTTAGATCAACAGAACTGACCTGGTGTACATAGAGAGGTCAATAAAGCTTTATTGAATCACAGTAAAAGATACTTGAAGTAAATAAAAGCAAAAGTTAAAGTTAGTGAAGTTAAAATCAATGTTAAAATGAGAAGAAAAAGAAACACTGTAAGTTAAAGCATTAAATTAATTAATGCATTTTGGGTCAAGAAATGTGAAGGAAAAAATTTGGTTTGGAATTTGTGTATTAAAGCTAGTTAAATTATTTAATTATTAAAGTACTATTGTGCTAGTTTTTCATTTATCAAGTGAAACAAATTTTCATTGTCATTTACCAAATACCATTTTCAGTGATATTATTAATTTACAAAAATATCTCTGAAAGTTTGTAATGACTCATGACAAAAATACTCTACAAATGAAATCAATAGTTAGCTATTGAGGTACTTCTTGTAACAACCACTCACATAAAGGTAAATAGTTTTCAGTATTATGAAAGAAAAATTTCAAATCTCAACACTGCAACTGAAATCCAACATTTTCTCATATACGTGGCAGGTATAAATGCAATATCTTTGATTAAAATTCATAACAAGCATTTATTACTTTCAATATTGTGATTAGAGGAAAAACTACAAGTTGTAGCATTTATTGATATACAATATGAATTTGTTCTTCTCATTAAAAGTTGTATTTTCCAAGAAACTTTAATTTTTCTTATGAAGGATTGTGTACTAACCCCAGGCATCAGGACACTGTCGTATATCTTAACCAGTCCACCTCGCCTCGTCTGCAAGGAGAAACGAGAGTCACCACGTGGGTGGCATGATTGTAGAGCTGCTGGTCTTGTTTCCTCATCCAGCACAAGCACCGTACTTACACCTGCACCAACAAAACCATGTTAATTCATTGATATTTTCCCTTATTTAATATAAAATCCTCCAAATTTGTAAATACCAACCTGCTTTCCTAACAGTGACCTCCATAGTCAGGTAGAATAGGTTTGGATCACGATGGCGCATCCTATACTTGTTGAGCAGGGATGTAACCACTTCTCGACATGTTGTTTGGAAAGTGATGCTCAGAGTCTTGTATTCGATGTCAGGTCTTAAACATCGAGCATACACTTTGATTGTCGTCTGAAACATAAATAAAGCATTCTGTTTAGGTCAATAATCATTTGTCAAATCATTTTAATATACTGAAAGTGAAAAATTGTTTATTATTTTTTTGTCATTGTGTTCCTTAATAACGATTTCTTCATTGTAAATGCTTCTTAACGCATTAAATATTTATATTTAATAAAGCCAAAGAGTTTAGGAACTAACTAAAAATAATAATTGAGTGAAAAAAAGACTGTATGAAATTGAGAACTGCAATCAGAAATTCTGATAGGTAAAGAGCTTTTTATACTTTTGTATCAATGTTAAATGCTTATACAAAATAATTAGATATATAAATTATTGTTTTCAATATTTCTTTTGTATAACGAATCAACAAATGATAAGATGATGACGATGACGACGACAATGATCATGATCATAATAACAACAGTTAACAACTAACAAACAAAAAATAAGAATTAACAAATACTAACAACTAACAAATAACAGTTAAGAATTAACAAATAATAAATAATAATTAATAATAAATAATAATACTTTTATAAATAATAATAAAAATAACAATTAATAAATAATAATAATAATAATAATAATAATAAAAAAAATTGGTGCGGCGACGGTGGTGATGGTGGTGTACTGGGACTTTGGACCTGTTCAGTCCTCTCAAAGAAACTGATCCTTACAACTCTCCATAGGTCTTTCATTCTCTCTTCCTTTGGTTTTTTGTTTTTTTGTGATGGCGGGGGAAACGGAGAACCCGGAGAAAACCCGCCCCTGCGCCGCTTTATCCACCACAAATCTCACATGTGGTCGCTTGGGATCGAACCCGGGCCGCTTTCGGGTTTGTATTCTAAAGTCTCCGTGAGACTTTTATTTTTAAAATGTTTAGACATTTTAGAGCCGTTAAGCTAGCATATGTGGTTTCAGATTTGCTGTATGCTGTGATTTGAACTTTTGAAACTAAACAAACTGATACACAAGGTTATTTAAAGTTAAAGACCTTTTCGCGCCAATCCTAACATATTATGTGGTAGTTAATAAGAAATAATGTTTCTGTGCAATAGTACACACGATAGAAACATTCGGGGTAGAAAGTAGCTTGAAGCGTTTATTGATTTCGGCACCCAGAATTTTAACGAAAGGCAATTTCAGATGTTAAATACGTCGTCATTTTAAAATAAATTTTACTGTATTGCAATATTATACACGGCGATGATAATTGATAAAATGATTGTAAGGTACATTGATACTTTCTATTGGAAGCTGCCGTTGACCAGTTTTACAACACAGGTGTGCATCGATAAGAGTAACAGATGTTTTAAATTAATCAGCGGAAGTTGATAATCATTACTCGCATCCGATATTTTAATAGCAAGGATATACTACGTACTCTCGTGGGACATTTCTTCGATTATGTTGCTGACAGTGTAAAATCATTCATTTAAAACAAAATGCGGAGATTATCATCTCTCTCTCTCCCTCTCTCTCGCTCTCAATGAACAACTATGCCGTGATTCTGGTGGACCCCTAAAAAATTCTTACATTCACATTACTTTCCGCCATCTTAACAAATTGTTCTCAAAACGTTTAATCTTCTCCTTGCTTCATGTTAATTGGGAGCATCTTTAGAAAAACTGTTGTTATAAATTTCCTTGTAGATACAACGGGATTAGGAGAATAAGCTGATCAGTTTCAAAGAGCCGATCGCTATGTTATGCTTTAAAATTCCGTTTTCTTTGTTTCACTAGCAGAAAGAAAAACGAATAACAAAACCCCGTCTGAAAAAAAATATAAATACTGCAAAATTGTAACCAATAATAATTGTTAAATCCACCAAAAAATTATATTTGACATAAATTATGTTTTGAAGATATCTGCAATTTCAGGGCAGTGACGCTTTATTGTACATCTGCCAGTTACACAGAATTATACAAAACTACCTATAAATTAAGAAGACTCCATGTTATTCCCACAAACTTGAAAACATGCATTATATATGTCATATACTTATTTTAAATAATGGCATTTTATTGAAAATCGTTGGAGCCATCTTCGAGAGAATAAAAACAAATTATATTGTAAAACGTGTATTTGTACGAGCACTTCATTGAAATCTCAATACTGTATTTAAGAATAGAATACAATACTTCTTTTACTTAATAGATGTGGCAGAGAAAGTAAAAATACTCAAGAAAATAATAAGATCTAAATGAAATGGTTATTAAAAGTTCAAAACAAGCCAATTGGCGAACCCCGGATTCATTTAAGTAAGCAGCGACTTTTTTCAATTAAATTATTTCTTGGCGCATTAGAAACACGATACAAGCCATTTACAGCCGTTCTGCTCATCTATCGTGCGATCAAGTGGTTCATTTTTAAAAGTCGGAGCACTATTAAACCTTCAAGGGGGCGTGGAATATCGTGGCACTTTCTTTTCTGCTCTCTTGTTGAATAGGGTTCAATTTGCCGCATTTTTTCATCGTTATTAACAGTTTATGTGTCAGCCATAGATGGCACCCTATAACAGGGAAACAGTATGCAATTTGCCATAGTAGTAGTGCCTTGAAACGTTCGAAACGTTCGAAACGTTACAGTGATTTTTTGAGCTCGCGTTGTAATGGTTGTTGAGTTTCGCTACGCGGAATCTTTTATGTAATAAATCTAGTTTCACCCGCAGTCTTTATAGTGCTATTAATTTAGTGATGAAATATTGAAGTGTTTACTATTTTATTTCTAACTCTAGCATTAACTGGGAACGGCGATTCAATAAATAGTGACTGAATCTCAGGTTAGTTCTACTGCTGCAATGCCATTTTAATGAAGTTTGGTTAGCTTTAAAGGGGCTAAAATCTACCTCTCTACTTAAGAGAGTTATTTTTTTTCTCCAAGTGATGTAGAGTTCAGAATTTAAAATGGCAGGTGGAGTACCAGTTTTAAATCTATGTTTAAAAGATGTAGGGGAATCTAGCTATACATTTATTAATAACTTGGAAACCCTATTCCTTTTTACAAGGCATACAGTGGTTGGTCGCAGCCATTTGCCTTTGTTACAAGTTAATTGCTTTTAGATAGTCCTCTTTTAAAGCGTACTATTGTAGTCTGCAGATATGAATACCTGCCGATATAAATAGCCTTCTGGAAAATAAAAGTTTAGAACACCCTGCTGCTTTTGCAGTTCGGGAAGAACTATAGATCTAAGTAGTAGTTTTTTTTCTTGTTTTTTTTTTTTTTTTTCTTTTTTCAATAACATACATCGGGACAAGTTGACTCACTGAACCTGCAATAAATATTTCTAAGGCTTTACTTAATTTTGTGTGTCCATATTTAACAGCTGCAAGTGTTTCAAGAATACAATTAGAATTTCTACCGTGTTATGTTCACTAGCAGACCTAGCCCGTCAGTTATTGATAAGCATGGCTCCTCAATAACCCAAGAACTTTTTCAAATACATTCTCGTAGCCGAAGGTATATAAATTCTACCTAAAAGTGAAAGCGAAAAAACCATATAAGACCAAAATAAAACCGAAAATAGAACACGGCCTTTTGAAGGGAAAAAAATACAAATACGAACCGAGTTAAGAAAGGTGCATAGGAAATTGCCATCAAAATAAAAGATTATTATGAAACATTTTGCTCGATTTGCGGGAATGCGTGCATATGTGAAGAATGGGTTCGGTGAAACCGAATATATGGGCCCATTTAAATTGCACACGCAATGTCAAACGGGGATTTATTGTCTGAACTGTAATTCTGGTGAAGGTTTTTAAATAATGTTTGCGACTTCTTTTACTATAGGTATTGTTGAATACATGAAAATGACAATATTTTTTTTCGTGTGTTTGAATTACGAATTCATTTTCGTGTTACAATGTATTTAACTTGTACTAACATTGGGATCGGTTGATACATTAGTGGAAGTTCAAATAATTGGTTTCTTAATTGCTTTTATTAAGAAACGCTATACTTTATTTTCTAAACCCAAGTAATTAAGAGGAACAGAAATCGCGATAAATTATTTAGTGAACACAATCTTGTATGCTGACGATCAGTTACTTATTGCCGAGACAGAAGATAAACTTCAAAATATGTTTAAATTAAATAAAATATCAAAGAAATATCATTGTAAAATATCCGCAGAAAAAAAAAACCCAAGTTGTGGTTTTTAAGGGTGAAGATCCAAATAAGTCTAAAATTACAATGACATATTGAAGAAAGTTTCATATTATAATTATATTATATTTTTGGATAATTCCTACATCTATGATAAAGACGAGCAAATAAAAATCTATCGTTTGCAAAGTACGAGTGGAATAATTAAAATAAAATTGAGAAACAAAACAAGAAAGGACACCCAAATATATTCTAATTCAATGTTGTATGGCAGTGAATGTTGGGTGCTGAATAAATGCATCAGAAATGAAATTAAGAGCAGTAAAAGGATGTTTATTAAAATATCGCATTAGAATTGAAGATATACTTAAGGAATTACAAATTACACCCCTCCTAGATAAAATTAAAACACACACAACAAAATAGATTAAAAATGTAGATAAAATGGACGAGGCGGATATCCAAAAGAGCCTGGAAATGGGGGCAAGAGATCCCTCTTCCGTTTTAACACTGCACAAAACATTTAAATTTTATTTTGCTATTTCGTCATTTAATCTCCCTTTAATGCAGAATCTTCCCAGCTCTCTCGTTATCTACTGAGCATCTATGTTCATGTTGCAGGATGCCCATATTTCACCGTCAAATGGAACGGTCGTTACGAAAACAAGCACAGGTTTTCGTGTCTCCTTAACAACTCTCCTCAAACAAGTGATACGTGAAATCACAATTAGTGCCAGTTTAATGCTGACAGGAATCTTTCCCGTTTCCTTGTTTAAAATTTAAGCCTAATTATCCGGTTCTATTTTTATACTACACATGCTGTACCGTTAACTTTAAGAAAAGAGGGTGCAGCTCAAGTATCCGACTGCACCCCCAGCTGTCCGTTCTAAATTTAAATCCCCTTACCTCTGTCTCGTAAATAAACAATAATGCTTCGTCATTTGGTAAGCCCACCAAGGCGTCTCAGGACACCTTGGGGAAGTACTGATGAATAGTGAAATAAAACTCGTCAGGACTGTATATGTAATGTATTTTTGAGGGGGAGGGGCACAGGCCTACATGAATAAAAATACAAATTTGTAACTTGTAAATGAATCAACCCTAATGCACTGAATTATTGTCGAAGCTATTGTTTCAAACAAGACACTCGTAGCTAGCGAAAGTCGGATGGGCGTGACATATCTCATTTTCAATAAAGTGAGCCCAAAATGGGGAGTGCATTCTCTTCTAACTCTGTATCCGTTTCAAGAATAGAGTAAACGAGTGCATGTGTATGTGTGAGTGGGTATATACATGTTAAATACTTACTGATATCAATGTATATTGTTTTATGGACTGAAACGTTATTATTATTATTATTATTATTATTATTATTATTATTATTATTATTATGGGCACTTGCTAAAACAATAAGAACTATGTGGACTAACTTAGTTCTAATTCTTTTGAGTTTCAATGCGTGTTTCGTTTTCCAGAAAATCGTAAATATTTTAGGGTGCTTTATATAACTACCATTATCTTTGTACAGATTTCTACCAACTCGGAAATGCTACCACATATTTTCTCCTTATATTCAAATAGTGAACCCTAAATTGAAAGTTGGGGCAGAAGAGGGCAGGAGTGCTAGTAAACACTTCGCAGTAGCAGATCCATCACAACTCTCGAAATATTCCAAGTACAAATCCGGAACTACTACTCCCCTCTCTGACCATGCATAACAGAATATTTTCGGTCCAGTCATTGAATAGAAAAAGTTGGCATGTAATCTCTAATATAAACTTTGCAAGGCAATTAGTTCATTCATTGCCAAAACATTTTCTTTCAACTGCTTTCTTACGTATAGGTGATATTATTTATTAATACCAAATATAATTTATCAGAACACGAAAAAGCTATATGTCCTGCTGTATTATTCGTCGTTCACATGCTCAAAAACGGATAAATGTTGAAATGTTCTGTAGGAATTTGACATCAGTGCATATTTTTGAGACTTATGGTTCCGCTCTTTATATTGTTCACACTCCCCTTGCAAATGGATGAAGAAGCTTGCCGAGGGGGGCCCAAAATAGCAGCAATAATATTTACTACTGGCTCTGAAGACGTCTCTTTGTGCTCGCCGAAAGGCTGTAATTCCATACGCCGCTCTCTTGTTTATCCTCTGCTTGTCGTCAGATGGCACGCGTGATGCTCAGCATCTGGACTTAATGGGAACCACTTGAATTTTTAGGAATCGGGTGCCGATTATAAAAGATTCTCTTCAGTCGTGAAAGGGTATCTCTGTGGAAATCTCTTGCAATGCTCGCTATGTGAGCATAAAAAGAGGCTTCTGTTTGTTTTTCCTTCCAGCACCAAATTAGCTGAGAAAGTATTTGCTGGATCATATGGGAACTGTCAGTGTAAGTTTACGGATTCCAGGCTTCTGCAGGAGGCACGGCATTGAAGGCGATGGAGACATTATCCCAAATTTCCAAACAATGTTCCTGCATTTGCTTTCAAATGATTTCATAGCTGCTGGAGCCTTACTCGATTTATTCACATGACTTTCTCTACTCTTCTACACTGTCGAGTATAACTTGGCTAGATTGACGACAATGCAAACTCCAACTCCATTTGTAGCAAGAGTCTTTTTCTTTAGCTTATCGCACTAACTCCGCTTGTCTCCCATACATCACCTTCCCGCTGTTCTTCCTCACTGCGATTTGTTCCGAACCGATGAGAATCGGATCGATACACGGTGCAATTTGCGATTTTATGCATTTAAGTGATCTTGGCGTACACGAAAGTGTATTCTCTTATCTATTTCTTATTAATGGAGTTAAATATCCATTATGCATTTATAAATTTCGAAGAAGGCATCAGAACAACACAGTAAATTAAAGCGATACTCGGAACCTTCAAACGTGAGTAACTATGTAATGGCTTTGAAATTCCGTACTCCTTACATTACCACAAAAAGATAGCAATTTCCCTTTGGAAAAACAATATTCAAACGGCAATATTAAAAAAAAAAAAAAAAAAAAGAAAAAAAAAAAAGAAATACCACCAACTGGGTATGTAAAGATCCAAATTCTTTTCGATTAAGTTATGGCTTATAGTGTCAATTAGACAAATGTATTCAGAATGAAGAGCACATCAGAGACTATTCCTAGAAAATTTAAGATATATATTTTATTTTTAAATATATCCTGATATTTTAATCAAAATTTGAGAAAATCACCTATATCTATACAGGTACACACATTTTTGCAAATGAAGAGTAGCACAACCAAAGAATTTGTTGAAAATACGAAGTTGATATTTAACCGATATTTTGATTCCGAGTCATGATTTTTTTATTCGCGCGCGCGCGCGCGCGCACACACACGCACTCTCTCTCTCTCTCTCTCTCTCTCTCTCTCTCTCTCTCTCTCTCTCTCTCTCTCTCTCTTTCTCTCTTGCTCTTGCTCTCTCTCTCTCTTGCTCTTGCTCTCTCTCTCTCTTGCTCTCACTTGCACAGGGATCTTTTTCTCATTTTTTCCTTGATTCACGGAGCCTCAAACATCTATTTTCGGTGAAATCTTGACATCGAACATTTGGATGGATCGCAAATATTTCCTCTACTTTAAATAAGTAGTAGTAGAGAAAGTAAAATTAATACATATCTGCTTCGGTGCTAAAATGTTGAATATAAAATCGCATACTCTCGTTTCTTGGTTCATTTGTCAGAAACATAGATAAGTATCTAATCTATTGTGATTTAAAGCTTTCTAGAAGTTGAAAGTATACGGCGACGCACGACAAAAACCAATGTTTTGTTGTACCCAGGATGAGAGATTAAAACTAGTCAATATGGCCAATCTCTCTCTCCATAGTCATTTAAAGCAACTTTCTCCAGTAATAATCTATCTCTGAAAGAGTTCCGGCTCCAGCTATCACTTCATATGATTAATGATTTCGTTTCTTGTATAAGTGTTAAAAGAGATCAATTAAATACAGCCACGGCTTAATTTTATGCTAATAACGTGGCAGTCTAGTTCCTCATTGTACACTAATTTAGTAGAGAGTAGAAACAGCTCTACTCAACACAAAGTAGTTTAATCATTAAATTATGTTATCGTTTGTGTTATAAAAATCTTCAAAACATTCTTCAGTACATCTATATATATTTAATTACTTAGAAATATATTTATTAGTAATTATATCGTGCATGTGTCAAGAATTTCAAGGGCCCGTAAAGCTCGCTGTTACTTTTTTTCTCCCACATAGGCTATTGTGATTTTGCTTAAAATTATGTCAAAGCATTATACATCTTGGTTAATGCATTAAAACTTTTTTTTTAATTTCTCTACTACGTATAGAAGTAGAGCAAGTATATTAAAAATTATTTTTAGGCCCCTGAATACACAAATAGTGTACGCGTGAATGAGAGAGAAAACAGCACAACTCAAAAGCAAAAAATGGTTTATACAACAAACGTGATTATATAAGTTCAGCATCTTCCAAGGATGTTACATGAATATTTCAAAGAAAATCCCCTCATCTAAAACTACTCTTTACTTGGATTTTTTTCGAAAGTTTTGATTTCCTTAAAAATTACTCTGACGACGTTGATTAAAATACTATATACCTACTTTAAGACATTTTCACGACAGATGAAATGTATATCCCGAATTTTCAGGAAATGCCTCTGAAACCCTCTTCGTTCTGGATGACTTTTGCATAGGTGATAAACCTAAGGAATAGAAAAATCTTACCGCACAAAAAATGTAGATATCTCTTAGAACACGCAATTTACGTGGAATACATTTCCGAGATATTCCGTGTTATAGTTTCAATACCTATTCAGTCTTCAAATGGGAAGAGGTTATTCACTTATTTTCATCCTATTCATACACAGTGAACGACACTTAAAACCATCACATAGCGACCAGTTCTGGCTATCGCTTTAGCCTATTGTATTCCCTTATGCTTTTGTATCTATTAGGAAATGTGCAATAAAACTATTTTGCTAGTATTTATCTGGATTAAAAGTAGATAGAAGAATAAATATACTTTTGTAAGAAAAAGTAGTTTCTTCAGAATATGTAGAGAAAGTTATGTTAATGTAATGATTCAGGTTTTTTACCTTCTCTTTAAGTACAATGTAAGCTATAAAAGGTATTGGCCTAAAAATCCTTTTTCAAAATTTCACCGAAAATAAAAGTTTTGAGCCCTCCCCCCAACCTCAACAGAAACGCTTTGTGATCTGAGTTTCACCTGTAATAATTGGTTAAATACTAACTATTGGTATTTAAGTTTAGTATCGTCCAAGAAACCAACAAAAAAGGCTTTCAAGGAAATCACTCCATTCCAAACCACTTTTGCGAAATGTTAATTTTCTCCAAAAGCCTCGAACGTTTTTTTATCAAGATACCATACATTTAAGATATACTTGACATAAAATGTATATATTGATTCTTCTGGTAATAGCCTATGAAACTGTTTATATTTCCTACCTAGAGGTAGGAAAAAATCTTACTGCGCAGAAAATACAGGTCTCGTTAATCCATACAACTTTCATTTTCAAGATATTCCTTGTTGCCTTGAATAGTCAAATACTTCACAGCTTTTTCAAGTGCAAAATCGCTCTGTGATATAAAGAAAAGGTATTTTAAAGCCATAACATAGCGATCCCATCTTAGAAGACTTGACTGTTGTGTACACCTACCATTTTTATTTAATCCTCTTGTACCATAAGGAAATGTGTTATGAAACCAATTCCGTAAATGTTTATCTCGATTAAAATAAAGCAGATAGAATGAATTTCTGTATGATTAGTTTGTTGAAGAATGTGTGGATGCCATATGAATGCAACAGACTTTTAGTTTCTCTATAAAGTACTATACATGATAAGTAGAGAAGGTATTGTACTCCAACAAAAAAATGAAACCGATGTTTCACGCAAATACATGTTTTAGAGTCCTCTGAATAAACAGAAAAAGTATTTTTAGAAAAAGGTTTTTGTGTGTGTCATCAAAAACCAAAAGTTGACAAAATACCATTGGTATTTCCAAGAATGTGACACGAAGATTTTCAGTATAACTCCAACTCCAAACTACCCTTCACATAGAGCATTTTCGAAAAATAGTGGTTTTCTTAAAAATGGCTCTAGCGTTTTTATTAAATAATCGTATATTAAAGATATTTACACGACAAATAAAATGTATACTTTGAACTTTCTGGGAATAACCTCTGAAGTATTCTTTATTCTAGAAGACTTTTGTATAACTGGTAAACCGTAAAAGATAGAAAAAGAACTTTCCATACAAAAAATGTGATTTCGTTAAAAAAATACTATTTATGTCGCCATTTCCGAGATATTTCCTGTTATTGGTTTCAGTTTTAAAATACTTTTCTCAGACGGGAAGTTCTCAACCGTTTCATATCGTTTGTTTTACTCCTGGCTATGGAAGGAGAACCGAATATTAATGACAATCGCACAGCGATAGCTTTTATAAGATTTTGCTTACTTAGCCTAGTGTATTCTCTTATTTCCCTTTTACTTATAAGGAATTTAATAATAAAACCATTTCTGCTAATGTTTATCTTGATTATGTAAATGAAAGAATAATTTTTTAGAATTTTTTTCGTAATATGTAGAGAAATTCATGCAACTGGAATACACGCTTTTTGTAGCAGTTTTCACGATTAAAAAAAAAGTAAAAGTGAGAAATTTGTAATAACTTCAGAAATTTGAAATTTGGAGGTTTTCCATTGGCACAGCTGTGGGGAAAACTCATTACATGCTGCTGAGGATATGAGATACGCAGATTGACTAATCAACGTGAGCAGTTGTTCCACGTTTTCTCCAACAGCTTGGATTGCAAGTGACGTGATTTGTGTAGGCAGGAGGGGCTCGTGCGCGGCCTCGACGCCCCCAACTTCCTGAAGGGGTGCAATCCCCACGTGTTTTGCCAGCAGCTGTGTCCGTCTTTACCTAATGCACGTGTTCACGTTTACATGTACAGTAAATCCATCTCCTGAAAAAGGAATCGTATAGAACCTAATTAAAATGACAAACTCAATTCAAACGCACGTGCTCAACCGTTCTATTGGTGAGCTTGAAAAATGCATTTCTCTGATGAAATCACAGAAGGCGACCTTCGTTTAGATTGCATCCAACCACACAAACGTGACGAATGCCTCTGACTGGATGATGCATCAAACTCATCAGTTGATTAAACAAGGGAACGCCTTTTTCTACATAGTAGGTACAGAACAGTTTACATTCCACCCAAAACTTCTCCATAGAGACTTCATAAAAAAATACGTGTTTTGTGGCAGCCTGAATTTAAAAATATCTTATGTGTTTGCCTGCACATGGCTTTCTCTACCAAATCTGCAACTATATTAAGTGGAGGAATAAATATAAAATAGAAAAGGATGAAAAAGATCAAATTGTATTATCAAAAATTACTTGATGCCATTATTAAAAATCACTTGTACAGCTTGAAAACAGAACCAACGTTCTCCTACACATATATTAACTATAAACATTTTCTTATCAATTTGTCATCCTCCACTTTAAAATCTCATGATATATATGTACTGAACCTTTTATTGCAGATGTTACCTTTCGGTATATGAATTTTCTTTTATGTTTTATTAGCAGATTTACCTGTTTCAATTTATAATATTCTTATATGAATGTTATTTATGTTAATTTTTGTATTTTGGGGAAATTTTAGAGTTTAATTTTTGAATAAAATGCTAACTAAATTAATCAACTTACTCTAATGCTTTGTCCCATGTTGACATGGTAGATCATGCTTAGAGCAAATGGACGGAGACCAGGAGATCTGTGTTTCAAATCATGGCTACGGCATTAAATTTTTAGTGTGACTCTAGCGTTCCTGTTCTGACTAAAGCTTATTCTTCCGTCTACTTCATGGTAATCAACATAAACATTAGTGGAAATGGTTTTATTACATATTTAGTTGTAGGCGGTACAAGAGGAATATGAGAATGCAATACGTTAAAAGGATAGGCAAACCTTAAGAGCCGGCCGCTATGTGATGGTGTTGAATTTCCGTTCACTTTACATAACCAGGTTGAAAAATGTGAAAAACAGTTTCCTGTTTGTGGAATGAAAAGTTTAAACCAAAACAAGGCATATTTGAAATTATCTTCACAAAAAATGTACCTATTTTATATAAATTATGTCTTAACAATTTCTACACTTTTTATGTAGTAATATTTTGTCGTATCTATAAATGTTTATCAGCTACGTAAAAGTCATCCAGGATGAAGACGGCTTCAGAGGATGTTCCCAGACAATTTAAGATCATTTGTGATATGAATATCTTTAATATATTACTAAAGTTTAATCAAAATGGAAGTCATTTTTGAAAAAATAAGAAATACCGAAAAATATCCCACGTAAAGCGTTGTTTTGGGTGGGAGGATTTTTTTTAAAATCTGAGTTTCGAATCATTAAAAGATACTGAACTTAAATATCGCGTAACCCAGCCTATTATTATTATTATTATTATTATTATTATTATTAAAAATGAAAATGCCATAACATTTAATCCCTGTACTCCCTAAAGGATAGTTTGATAATAAATGTCGCACTATAGCAAATACACGCACATGCATAAAATGTGACAATTCCCCATATTGTAATAGTGTACTTCTCTCGAAAGCTTTCACTTTAAGGTAACCATAATTTGACTCCTTCCAGTCGGAATCGGTTCTCTACTTGCCTGCTCTAAATTAAACAGGAACATGAGAACTAACTCTATGAAAGAGTTCCCCTTAGTCATACAAAGTCAGAACCGATTAGCTTATTATTCAACGTTCTAGAGGAAGGGTGTACAATTATTTGCATTTGTTGTTCAACTAGAACACAGTTAACGACACTGAGAACTTTTATTAGCAACATGTAGACTTAGGTTAAAGCTATGCCGTTATCCTACCGAACGGAAATAACGAAACGGATATTAAGAAAACGACAGTGTAGCATGAAAATACAAGGTTTAAGTTGTAATGTTACCCTTCAACAATTCGGCCAATTTTAGGGGAGATAAAATACTCCGCCAATTCAGTGATAGAATTACATTCGGAGGGGCGGATGTACCAACATACGCAGGTCTACCAAAATTGGCTAATCTTCTATTTTTTATTTATTTATTTTTTGCTTAACGTCCTTTAACCTGGTTGGTCATATCAGACGATGAATGAAATTGGTGAAATGGTAATCAGCTCTCGAGGCCATGGAGCTTAATTACTCGACATTCGTCTACTTAGGATAAAGGAAAACCTCTAAAAAAAACTTATCCTCGTAGCTCACTTTAAGCGAGATTCGAACTCGCGACCTATTGAATGTGAGGCAGACACGCTACCACCACACTACCTAGGCGGGACTTGTAGAATTTGTGGTGGACAAAGCGTCGTCTGAGTTTACCCGATTTACCTCGCCATTCATTCTACCATCTACACATAATCGCCTTTCATTTCAACCATTTCATGTCTTCCTTACTCTCGTACCAGGCGTCGGGCTGAGCAACCATCCTAGTTACTCTCTCTGATCCAGAGACCGTCTGCTCAACAGCCATTTCACCCCAGCGTTGGCTTGCAAGTCCTGGGGGATGAACAATGTAGAAAGCTTGCGCTACGTTTGAATTTCATATTCTCTGCGGAATGATCCTCTGTAGTCAATGGCGCCGCTGAAACATTGCTTATTTTGGCAATATAAACATATCCAGGCTGTAAAAATGCAGTTGAGACGAATTACTGCTGCATTTATGTCGCAAACACCGACCATTTTATTGATGAGGTAGCAGACTAAGAATGAGGGGCTACTAAGAAAAACAAGTGACATCTATTAAGCGCCATCGTTAGATGACAACGCATTTTTTTGTGTGCAGTGGTGCTTTCCACGCAATACGAAATCGCGAAACTGGGTCAGTTCTGACAACCTTGGGAATGAGGACCGGCTGGTTCCCAAAGTATTTTGTCCAGGATAACAAACTCGTAGCGGGGGTATAATTGCGCCTTTGTTTTTGTGGGAACTAGGAAAGGAACAGAAGATAGTGAGCATTCCTGTTCTTTCTCAACACCTACACTCTCGCATCACGGAAGCTATGTTCTAACATTGTTTGGAAGTGTTTTAACTGCATACATGCTCCTGCATTCAGCAGGTTTACAGCCTCCGAAAAACTTCTGCCTCAGAATGCACAAATAGGATGCTCTAAATTCTATATACAATTATTAACTGAAAAGACCGAAACCAATTTTACTTTGTTGGACAGGTGCAAAGAATGTAAGAGTAAAAAACAAATTTGGGACTATTAGCACCTTGGCTGGTGTAGCGAAACGTAACGAGTTATTTTTACTTTTTCTACACGTACTGTACACAGTGTATAGAGAAGGTATTGCATTCCACCCAAAATCCGATACCGAGATTTCACCGGAAATATATGTTTTGAATCTCTCTGAATAAAAAAAAAAGCATTTTTTAGAAAAAGTTCCGTGTGTGTCTGGACAGCATAACTCAAAAACGAAAAGACCATTAAATACCAAACTTGATATTTAAGTTTGGTATCTTCTAAGGATGTGACACGAAGATTTTCAAGAAAATCTCCAACCCCAAACTACCCTTTACATGGAACATTTTTCGAAAATTTTGTAGTAAGGAGTTGTATAAGTTTTGGTCTATCTCTTATGGTTTCAGTTTTTTAAAAGTCATCAGTTTTTTAAAAGAATGAAGAGATCTTCAGAGGCTACTCCCAGAAAATTCAAAGCATACATTTTACTTGCCAAGAAAATATCTTTATGGTGTTTTAACAAAAATCGTTATCCATTTTTGAGAAAATTAAAATTTTCGAAATTGCGGATATAAAGGATAGTTTGGGGTGGAGGATTTTCTCAAAATCTTAGTGTCACATCCTTGGAAGATCCTAAGCTCAATTACCAAGTTTGATATTTTACCAACTTAACATATTTGAGTATTCGTGTTCTCTCTCTCTCTCTCTCTCTCTCTCTCTCTCTCTCTCTCTCACTAACCTTATTCCAAAAAATAAATGTATACAGAAAACCCTAAAACGCGTATTTCCGATATCTCGGTATTACATTTTTTGTGCAGTGCTACCTTCTCTGCCTAATTTGTACATTGTGCATATGTGCTAGAGAAAGTAAAATATAGATTACGTGAACAATTGTATATCAGAATGATGCCTTTGAAGTATTCTGTAGCTAAGATCAGCATACTTCCGTTCACAGTAATATTGTTTTATTTTCCCGCAGATTCCGACTTAGCTTTGAATTCAATGAATACGCACACAAGAAACAATAAACACACTAATAATGAAAACGCTTCTGCATCTCATTTCGGAAGACCGGCGACAGATGGACGGCAGGTTTGGAGGCACGTGATCGTAAACATCTGCAGAGCGGCCTGTGTGGCACAGGAAGTTTATGAGGAGGAATGCGGGGATCCGTAGTACTGTATCAGGTTGCACCTTCAATTGTCCGAAGTACAGAACAGTCTTTTGTTGTTATCACCGCCATCTTGCACATCCGGTGTCTCGTGTCAACAGCACCTAAATCTGCAGCCTTGGCCAAGGATTGCATGGTAATGATGGTAGCAACGTCATCTGCCGTGGGGTACATCACAATTAGTTTTAATACTTCTTTTTTTCGTAGGCATTGCCAGCAGATGTGTACGGTGTTTAGTCATGTCAACTCATTTATTCAGAAGGATGATGTAGATATCTAATTTTAGAGGTTTTCTTTCTCAATTATGCACCTAGTAGCCAAAACGGTGCATGTTACCCTAAAGCTCGTTATCGATATTTCATGTAATAAAAGAAATATTTTTAACTAAAAATATAAATTCGTATAGCGTAAATACTAAACTTTAATAAATTTCGTATCTTCCAAACGTATAGAACTAAGATTAAGAAAAACTTCCCACCACAAACTAACCTTTACACGGAAAATTTTTCGAAGCTTATTTTTACTTTCTGTGCCACGTACGATATACATTCATAATAGATAGAGATATTCAGTTTAGCAAATGTTCATATATATATATATATATATGTGTGTGTGTGTGTGTGTGTGTGTAAACAGCGAAAAATAATTACAGTATCTTCCAAAGATGCGACACGAAGATTTGCAAACAAATCCTCCGACTCAAATTACCATGGGAGATTTTTCGAAATTTTCGATTTTCTAAAAATAACTGACGTTACCATTTTGATTTAATAATATTTATTAAAGATATTTTTACGACAACTAAAACGTATATCTTGAATTTCCTGGGAATAGCCTCTGAAGTCCTCTTTTATTATGGATATGGTAAACCGTAAAAGACAGACACAATTTTACTACACAAAAAGTGCAGATTTCGGCAAAACAAATAATGTATCACATACCTGTTTTTCGTAAAGCTAATCATTTCCGAGATATTCCTTGTTATTGGTTTAAATATTTCTATAATATACTATACTTTTCTCAAATGGCAACTCGCTATCCGTTTTTTTTTAAATCGTTATTCATCCTGTTCAGCTACATCAAATAGCGACCATTTGTTAGATTTGACTAACGCTTTAGCCTAGTCTATTCCCTTTGTACCTAAAAGGGTTTTTTTTACAAGTTATTGTAATAAAACATTTCTGTTGATGTTATCTATATTACAGTGAAGTAAATAGAAGAATAAGCTTCTGTAAGGACAATCTGTTGCAGAAGAGGTAAAGAAAGTTATGTGAACGTTATACAAGTTGTTTTTTTTTTTCAAAATTGGTTCTAACAATTGGTAAACGCTGAGAGAGAGAGAGAGAGAGAGAGAGAGAGAGAGAGAAACATACTACACAAATTACGTACCTATATTTTTTTTAAACACACAAGTTATTGCAAATAAAGTTTTAATATTAGCCATTTCGAGACATCGGTTATTATTACCTTAAAATTTTCAACACTTCTATAACTTTTAAAGTGCTGACACTACTCTTTATTTCTGTAGACTTCATGCAAATATATGGAATGTTAAAGTCAGCTTCTGGCAAGTCGCATTTAAACATCTGCCTATCCATTTGGTTTCGTCTGTTGGGGTTACCTACAATGAAATATCTAATGAAACTATTTCTGCAAAGATGTATACTGATTAACAAGAAGTAGATAGGAAACTTAAGTTTCGGTAAGAAATAAGAATAAAACAGACCAGAATATTGCACTTAAACGGTTTTGACTTGAAACGGCTGTCACTGTGGAATATCTTTTAGTGTAGATTTGTTGCGAAACAATGCACAAAATTGTATCACAAAGTTTTAAATTTATTTAAATCCGTATAAAATAGACAATAAAAGTGAGTAATTTCTAACGTTTTCTGTTTTTAGTCGAATTTCTGCAAATATGAAGCTCTAGGTGGTTCGGGTTCGATCCCAAGTGCCCGCATGTGGGATCCGTGTGGATGAAGCGGCGTCTGGGCGGGTTTTCTCCGGGTCATCTGGTGTCCCCCGCCACTCATTCCACCAATTGCTCCATCATCACCTTTCCAATCAATTTAGCTTACATTTCATATCGTGCACTTCCTCATGTTCATGCCAACCCCTCGTAAGAGGTTCTCTATTCTGTGGTTTCGTGCTTTGGCTTCTAAACCCTAGGCGTTGGCTTTCAAGTCCTAGGGGGGAGTTTCAGTTTTACAATTCCGGGGAGGGTAAGCCAATTACAAAACGAAACCCTTGCATGTATTTGTGGGCTGTGTAATGTAATGATCTTAAGGTTTACTAGATGTTGCTGCTAGGCCTTAAGAAGGCTTGCACTTGAACAAATGAATCCCCGCGTTGTTATGCAGCACGCGAGACCAAGATCTCGGTTTCCAACCGTTTGTAACCGAAAAAGAAGGCTGGCCTTCTAGATCTGGGTAGAACACCTTCTTGCTGTGTTCCGTTCGATTCCCTTTGGGGAGTGGTAATCCTTCTCTAGTCAAGACTATTCCATACTCTCCCATGAGTCTGGAAGTATGAAGAGCCTGAAGGTGTATGTGATATTAATAAACGCAATAACATCTTGCTCTTCTAAAAATCCAAAATATCACATTCCACGGATGCTCCACATGCACGGACCTTTCTAACAATGTTTATTTAGGATTCAGGGGGCCTCAAACCATATATTTCCGGTGAAATCTCGATTCCAATTTTGGGTGGAATGCAATATGTTTTCTACCTAATACGTGCATTGTGTGTGGTAGTGAAAGTAAAACTAAGGAAGAAATAAAACTTCTAAGAATTAAATGTTACCCAGTCAAAAGTATATACATTCAATGCCATACATACCTAATTTTTACAAATACGTATAAATTGATAAAAAAACTACTATGGCGACAATACGTTTATATTTACACTGCCGCTAACTTATGAACGAAAACTCGGCGAACTCGACGTTGCAAAATAACAGCTAAGACATATATAAAAATCTGCACAGTGAAAATTTAGCGAGCGAGCGAGCTCGTTAAAGACAAGTTCAATGGATGTGATGCTGAAACATATAATTTTAAATATTTTAGCAACGTTAAGCTCATCATCGACACACTTTAAAAGGATCAGTGAAGCTTTAGCAGACAAAATTAAAATGTTGTCAATCTTATTAACGTTAATTTCTTCCAAAAGAGAAGAAAAGTATGTATCAATTATAAAACATGTTGAACCGAACTTGATAGCTTAGCTGGTAGCGTCTATAAGTCTTAATCGGGAGGTCATGGTTTAAATCTCCTTTTACGATTATTAATTTATCTTGAAATTATTGTAGATCGTCAGGCATCAAGGAAAATATCGGTTTGGATATTCATTGCAAAGAATGTAAGTTACACCAGCTGTGTAAAATAAATAAGATTAAACAACATATGCAACTGACATCTGTGCGGCGTCACACCGATTATGTGCAGCATTACCGGTAGAAGTCTACAGTCTGATTATACAGAGTGTTAATGAACTACACTGAAATATTTTCACAAAAGATATAGATTTCTTAAATAAGTAATTTGAGATAGCAGACTTATGGCCTGTTTATTGAAATTTCGAAGTAATGCTATCTGTTTCTGAAGTGCCAGTACGCCAAGTATCGCGTTTGGATTGAAAAAAATAATAAAAAAAGTTTGCTCTGTGACAGGTATCGAACTCATGACCTTGGGATAGCAGCTTCTCGCGTTACGCATTAAGCCACCAGAGCTGTTGAACAAACGCCTCTAGAGTAGGCTAAATAACTCAAGAACGTAGTTAATGAATCCTCAGTGTCTCACTGTCAAGTGATTAGTACGAGATTTTACAGATTTTTGCGACATTAAATCTTGAAAACGCTAGTAACGAGCTGCTAAAAATCGATACTTCTATATTCGGGCAGCAGTTTTAAAGACATTCTAAGCCATTTTTTCAACCTACTTTGCTTTAACACCGACTTATCAGCACCTGATGCCCACACGTTTAACGCTATGTAGCTGCGTTATGTTTATCCGGGGACTATGCATCGCCGATCGCAAATTATTTATATCAGTCACGTGCACAATCTCGAAAATTATTTCGGTATAGTTCATTAACACTCTGTATAAACACAGCAAAGCGAGTACGGATATCATTCACATACACTGAATCAAGAGGGTTAAAAAAAAAGTCTGCAGACAACCTTTTAACATTTATAACATATTTTACCTAAAACAAAAAGATCATTGAATTAATGTCAATATTTTTAAGATAAAACATAAGAGATTTAAAGCAATCCATTTCTGTAAATCCAAAAATGCTTCTGATTGCTTTAAGTTACTTACATATATTCAGAACATAAAACTTATAGTGCGCGCAAATTTAACTTGCTGTAATAAACCGTTGTTAATATGTTAGTTGCCCTTATTTATAATAAATCGCCTTTTAATACGGTAATATTAAATTATTTTTAACTCTGTGGGTTATCAGATCGCTCCTGTATTTCAGTCTGAGCGTACATTGCAAATTGTTGTACAGGAATTTATTAATTTCAATTAGTTCAAGATAGAAAAATATTTTGTGTAAAGTTATATATAATTTCAGCTTAATTATTTAGTATTTTTAACCAGTGCACAACAGTCTGTTTAAATACTAATAAGTCATAAAGCTAATAGTTTTGTGGTTATCATGCTTGCCTCTAACACGCCAGCCAAAACCGTGATGGATTTTTTCGGACGTAATAGTTTCCTTCGGAAGGGAAGTACTGCGGTGGTGCAGTGTAATGTTTATTTGCAGGTCAAAGAACCCCATGTCTTGTAAGAGTAGGCCCCTTGGGCTAAATTCCGTCATTTTCACGTGGTGATTTCCTATGATGCCATCTATGAGTAATAAATTGATCCCTTAACACTTTGGCACATATCCATGAAATCGTGGACTAAAATTTGTACTCGCTAAGTGTCCAAATGCTCCAAATAAAAATTATACGAACTACTAAGCTATAAACTCTGAATTTTGAACAATGAAAATGGCGGGATGAGGGAAACAACTGAGAAAATTTGAATTAGAAGTTTAACTCTCTTATCTGAAGTATTCAGGACCGATTAACAGATTATTACAGTAACATATTCCCTAAAATAGTAACTGATAGAAATAGACCAAGGAAAATATGGGGAGATGACATTGACTGATGGGGACAACACGTACTCTAAGGGTCCAAACATTGAATGTTGATGATTACTTGTGTGTTCACATTTTTAAACGAATTATGCAGCATGGAGGTAAAAGTTGAAGGTGTTATACACATAGAATAAATAATTCGAAACCATCGCCGTTGTATTGTCTTCATTAAATAGATTAGATTTCGATGCAGAATGTATAATAGGTTTAGCAGCGATTATTTTACAGAAAATTGTTTACTACGACTGTCTTCCTGACGTTCAATAGTTAATTGAGGCTATTAAGGCAATTTGGTTGAATTTTAAAACATGAAGAGGGTTGTGTATTGTTCGAGTGTAATGGGGACTTTGTGCGTGCAGATGATAAGACATTAGTGATTTACTGTAAAACAGAAGTTTGCCAACATCAGTGCTTACATGATTAAGCTAACAAGCTTCTGCTATCAGTACAGGAAGTAGGACTTTTGAGGACATGCGCGGGATGATATTGCAATATTTGGTCAAGTTGGCCGGACGCGAGATAACGAGATTCTTCCCACGCTTTCTCGTCTTCCTAATGAAGGAGCAAATTTGCAACATTTAACTATGATTACTGTTTCAATGTAATAAAACATCTGCTGGATGCCTTATTGTATGCTACAATAACAATTTCCAGTTCGAGAAAAAAATGTTGCTTCGAAATTTGTTAAATAGCATATCTTACTGTGTTCGAGATTTTTGATAACTCAAATAATTGACACAGGCATAAAAGACATCTAGTGTATTGCGCAAACGTCGCAAAGAAACATCCGAGCACAACATTTGAAGTCTGAAGTAATGCATTCATATCACTTTCTATACTCAAATTTTCACATACTTCTATATACAACATAGTGTGCTACATCAAGACGACGATGGCTAAACGGTAAAACATATTACCCGTCATTTTTTGAAAAATGTGTTTTCGTCGTAATGAACACGGAAAACTTAAGACACACATTCTAATAAAACGTCTTAAAGGACCCTTTAACATTCGTAGAGAAAACAGGGTTTATGTATTTTGTCTACTTCTTTATCTGCCTCAAGGATCTATCAAGCCATGCCTTGGGTCAGTAGCAAAAAACTCGATATTACAGCATATCCAGGATGGGTGATCAGTCCAATGCCAGGTGTGACTATGAATAAAGTGGAAATGAAATGTAGCGATGAAAGGATTGAGAGGAAAGGTAATGGATCAAATTATCAATCCAGCATTTGCCTAGCAACCGATGAAATTCGCGAAAAAACCTTCGTTTAGGTTGGTCAGTCCCAAAGTTTTGAATCCGGAATCTTCGGAATACGAGTCGTACATGCTATCTGACCACCACATCGAATGCTTACGTGTATTTTTATCTTAAATGTTTTAAAATTATTTTAGTGCACAACAAAGTACCTTCACACTTGCCCAGATTCAAGTTATCGTGTTAAAATAACTTTCTTTCACTCTGGCCAATGCGTAAGACACGAATCGGAAAGGCACAGGCAGA
The DNA here is from genome assembly GCA_030762935.1 of Hymenopus coronatus. Taxonomy (NCBI): domain Eukaryota; kingdom Metazoa; phylum Arthropoda; class Insecta; order Mantodea; family Hymenopodidae; genus Hymenopus; species Hymenopus coronatus. The sequence goes on along the minus strand of CM060895.1, from coordinate 56,872,905 downwards.
CTGAAAGTGTAAAAACGCAGTATTGACATGGCAGCTCAGTCGTAAGAGAAACTGGATGGAGACCAGGAGACCATAGTGCAAATACTGGCTATGACATTGGATTTTTCAGTCCGACCCTACCTTTCCAACTTACCGTATTGCCTGTTCCCGTGTGACCCAAAAGACCTTCAGAGAAATGGTTGATTGTTACTAAGATATTTATTTGATTCCTGTTCTTAGCAGATAATACACCTAATTAATCTTTTAACTTTATTTCAATGCAAATTCCTTAATTAATAACACTATGGTGAATATAGGAAGATCAATAGACAGATGCATAGATCAGTTCTCTAGATGGAATCATGGTCTAAGTCCATGAGGGAAAAAATGATGGCAAATAATAACTATACTGAAATGTTGATTAATACACCAGGACTATGAGTATTTAAAACTTTAACAATTCTTGTTGTAACAAAAAGGTAAAAATAGAATACGAAACCTGCCCAGTAAAAACACCTTAAGAATCACAAACTAAACTGCGTAATTCATATATGATACATTGCGAATCTTTTTTGCTATTCATATAAACACTATTGACTACCAATTTAAAATTGATATTGTAGATGGACAAGGATAAAATAGTTTTTTATCTTTTCCTGAAAAATTTGTGGTTCTCTTTAAACAAACAGCCATCGATATTCCTGTCTGAGTCTTGTTAATCCATATAAACCTTTAATTGTACCCTTTGGTGTGCATATGATAAAGTTGCAGTAGACAAAAGGGGTAGCATTTAAAAAACGGGCCACTATAAAATTCCATGCTCCTTTACATAACTACAAGAAGAAAGTATAACGACTTACATGAAAAAAATCTAGGTATTTTAAAATTAAAATCAATATCAAAGAATATTTAAAAAATTCATAACACCACGTCTTTATATTTGTTTTATTATTTAAGTAACCCTCCTTTAACTTTTATGGTCATATCGGGGGCTTTATTTTTTGAAACAACTGCAGATATTTTGCTCGCTGAACAGTAGGAATTCTTAACGTTGGGTTTTAGCATATGCACGTTCATACTTCCTGGCTCTCTGGAGGATAGGGAATCAGTCTGTTTAAAGAAAATTCCCCGCCTCAGCCGGGAATCGATTCCGGACCTCTGGGCTGAGAAGTCAAAAGGCTGACCACTCCATCACAGAGGCGGTCAGAAAAACGTTATTTCATATAAATCGTGTGCTTTCACGAGAATTATATATTTGGTTATAAGATTTTGTCTCTTATTCAATTTATCAGTGTGCAAAAATCAACTAAAATGAAAAGGACTTTATAGCATACCCAGAAAGTTAAATATATACATTTCATTTGTCATGAAAATATTTTAAAAATATAGTATTTTAATCAAATTATTTTGAGAAAATCAAAATATTCTAAACGTTTTCCATGTAAAGGGTAGTTTGGGATGCAGCTATTTTCTTGAAAATCTTTGTATCACATACTATTTAATTTGGTATTCAACCTACTAGGTATTTTTTTAGTTACGCTGTTCACACAGAACCATTTCCTCTAGTTTTTTCTGGATCCAGGGGACCTCAAAATGCGTATTTATACTGAAATGTCTATATAGTTCTTGTTTTTGGATTGCTATAATTCCTCTATAGTATTCTTACTACAGATAATCGCAGAGAAAGTAATGTGGATGCAATTATGAACATTTTAAAATTTTATACTTCATGAGCAATAACTTATATTAATAGTTTCATTTATTTGCAAATAAAAATTCGCCTCTTTAACAGGGAAGAGGACAATCTACGTCAATGACAACCTTGTCATCGTTAACCATTTGTCAGGAACTCGTAACCTTTAGAGCTAAGGACCCAAACTACTCTTGACCGTATGATATGATATAGTAACCTCATTTGGCCGTGTTTTCACACCTGTTTTTCCACATTCGGTTGTAAGGTAGTCATGGTGCATGACGGATTTCAACAGAGGATATCTCGTTACAATCTGGAACTGGTGTGAACTCCGCTATGGAATTTGGAACTTGGGAAAATATGCAGCTATGAACATGCATTCCCTCTTACACCCGTTGTTTTCGTGGGATTTCCACAGTCTAATGTCAAACAGAAACAAAGAACGTGACTCTAAAGCCTACCCCAAAGTCAGCACGTATACGCTTCAATAGCTGGTGCTATATACAGAGATTTCGAATATGAATGCACTGCTTTACAAAATATTGGAGCATACTCGCAGGTCCGCTCAGTTTATTGCAATTATACTCCAGAGATCTTTCTCTTCCTTTCATTTGCTTCCCTTGTGTGTTTTATGTAACACGATGTTTGAAAACAATGTGTAAACTGTTTTGTGGAATGTTATTTTAGAACACTCAATTGAAATATTTAACAGTACATAAATATGTACCCCATTTTCTCCAAAATACTTAAGTTTCTATTCCTTGCTTTGTATTACCACTTCTCGTTTTTCAATGTATTATTACATTCTCTACTTGGTACAAAGTACATCGGTAGAGAAGGTATTGCATTCCACCTAAAACTTCGATACCGAGAATCCACTGGAAATATACGCTTTATGGTCCCTGTATAAAAAAAAAAAACTTGATTTTCTAAATAAGAAAAAAAGGTTAAAAATTTGACATTTAAGTTCAGCATCATCCAAGGATGCTACACCAAGATTTTCAAGAAACATTCCCCCCCAGCCCAAACTACATAGAAAAAAAATCGAAAATTTTGATTTTCTAAAACGTAACTAACGATTTGTTTAAAATGCCTATATTAGATATTATTTACATGAAACAAAATGTATATCTTGAATTTTTTGGAAAAAACCTCTGAAGAGCTTTTCGACTTTTGCATAACTGGTAAACAGGGACTGAGTAAAACAGGGACTAAATTATAACCGTACATGTACATTCTAAGACATTTAAATTCACTAGACCAGTAATATTTATAAATTAAAATTTCAAGCGATAATTTTTCTTTACACTTATTGTGTGTAGGCTAAAAAAGAAAAGGTAAAGTCAGACTGAGTTATTTAAAGCCATAGCCGGGATTTGAACCACGGATCTTCAGTTGTTAAAGCAGCGTTACGTGATTTAAAGTTGTCGTATTCAAGTTTTCAGTCTGTTCCTACCTTTTCAAAATCTAAAGTATAGAAACATGATTAAAATGAAAAGGTATTTGAAAAAGAAGCAGAATAAAAACTATTCTCTGGAAAATGTCTAACAACCCTGCTGTCCATCCAGGAAATTGCCTTCCTGAGTTTGGCTTTTATTCTATAGTAATATGATACAATTTTAAATCTGGTTGAAATTGGCATTCAATCTTGATTGGGGGAGATCAGAAAATACACCAAAGTTATCGCAAAGGGAAGTACATATTAATGATCTATTCACCCTCCCTCACGCGGCTGTTCAGTCTGCACAAGCATCCAAAATTCTGTGAATGTGGCGTTCTATAATTGATCATAAAATTGTTTCTTTCAAATTAATCCTTCAGGAGAAAAACGTTTCTCGGATGAATCTCTTGTCTTCGAATGGGATACGCCCCAAATGCTGCTTCAAAAGCTTTTAGAAATGCTTCCAAAAATTCTCTATGTGGAATCTCAACCATCCAGTTGAACAAAGAGGACAACGGCAACAAACACAGAAGACAATGCGGTATTCGCTTTGAAGTGCAAGCTCCAAACAAACAACACAAATTAGTGCTATTGCATTTGCATCCAACGGATGTCTCTTGTTTATATAATTTGTGTGTGTTCCCGCCAGTCTGGAGCACTGCCAGCAACAATTTGTATCATAGCAACACTTAACGTCGGACCGCCCACGTACTTCTGGATCTGAAGGTATGTACTTTTCTTGGAACGAGCAGCTCCTACATCTGAAAACAAAGTTTAAACAATGCAGCTGTTGTCTTGCATCGTCAGTAAGATACAGATATGAGCCGGAATAAACTATGAAGGATGTATAACAAACTGATAAGGGGAAAACCCACTTCTTTTTCAAATTAGGGTTACTGAGCCCCCTTCATCACAGATAACAGCAGTCGAAGGTCTAAAGATTATAAGGAAGCTGAAGACAAATTACTAGTCACAAAATCACTGACGTTCTGTCAGCAGTTCTGATATATTTGGACAGTAGTTGAACGGTTCAACAATAAACATTGTCAAGGGACATTGGTACTTAAATGATTGCTTACATATTAGTGGTTTTGATGAACAAGGGAAGACCAACAACAGCTAGCCTTTCATTCCACAATCCCCATAAAAAATATAGAGATATATTGAAACCCTTCAAAGAAGGCAATCCAACTATTCCTAGACTGCTCTGTGGTCTACCTTCTCAACCCAGAGACTACTGGTTCGGTTCGAGGCTGGAATTATTTCTAACCACAATTAATTCCTGACAAAAAAAATTGGGAAGTATGAACATGGGGGTGAGTTTGAATGCCTTTCTATTAAAAAAAGGATAGACATTAAACATTAAGATACCCAAAGTTAAAAAACCTGCCGTTCACCGGGCGAAAATTATTGCTCAAGTCAAATACCCAACATGACCATAGACGTTAAAGGGGTCACAAATGAAACAAAAGTTATTTCTGGAGGTCAATATGCATGCACTACGCAGCTCTTACCAAGCGTTAGGCCCGGGTTCGATACCCTGTACCGGCATACGGATTTTCTCCCGTTGAGAGTCGTTCTACGTGGTCTAGGGGTAACATGCTAAGCTTTAGTTCCCGGTGTCGCGGGTTCAGTCCCGGCGGAGGGTGATGGCTTTTTTAAGGCGTAAACATCCTTAGCATGACACTTCGGAAGGAAGGTAAAACAAGCAGGTGGTCCCGTCTCGTTGATTTACGGCTCGTAAAAAGCCCCTTAAGCCGGATAAAGAGGCCTCTAAGCAAAATTATGCGGTCTTTCACCTCGATAAAGAATGGGACGCTGATAATCAAAGCAGTTGAAGAGCGTTCATAAATAAAACTCAATTTAATTTCTCCTACTGGTAGACCCAGTCCAGGATGCGCTCAGCGTTGAGAAATTGTTGGTTGACCTTAGTTGAGCTACTAGAAGGAAAAGTAGCTGTTCCAGGTTCCGCATTAACTGGCTGAGACTGGGGCAGCACTGAGGCGAGTTAGATCCCCCCCTCTCACCATGGGTTCGATCCCAGACGACTGCATGTGGAATTTGTGGACAAAGCGACGCAGATGAGGGTTTATAGCCGGCTGAGAGGATATCAACCACGCCCCCCTCTCTAGTACTGCACCCCACGTGACGCCTGTAATGTGCAGAAGTAGAGGATGCAGCGGTCGAACGGTATGTCTAGGTTTGACTTCGGATTGTCCGTGCGTTGTTGCGTAATAAAGTGTAATATCAAATGACAGTTGCAATTAATGCAAATGAAGGGCATCACCGTTAACATGTTGCACTGAAGTACATATACTTCATTTATAGATTCTCAACCCAGAGATTCGCGGTTCGTTTCCCAACTGGAAGGGTAAGTTTAATTAGAAGAATTCCAGTATCTTAAAAACTGATGTTGAGAACGACGAAAGGCTTTCAATATAGAGAATATCAGTTACTAGAGAAAAATAACGAAAAATTTTGTGTGTTCCAGTCACATGACTTCCTCTACATTTCTGTAACAAATCATTCTTAAAAAAACGTATTCTTTTATCTACTTCATTATAATGGAAATATACATTAGCAGAAATAAACCTTTTTACTTGGTCTCTTGTAATTAGAAGGGGAAAAAAATCTAATGTGTTCCACTTACACGACGTCCTCCAGCTGTCCTCGTTTAATTCAAAAAATTGATCTGTTATTTACATCATGCTAATCAAGATAAACATTAACAGAATGAGTCTTATTACTAATTCCCGTGTAAGTAGAAGGGAAATAAGTTAATATAAGTAAGGCAAGTAAGGATGGTCTCGTCCTTTAAAAGCCGGTCGCTATGTGAAACAATTGAAATTCCAATCTCTTCTCTTGCTAGGAATAAACAAACGAGAAACGAGTAGAAAGATTGGTTTGCCGTTTGAGAAAAGTTGAAGTTTAATTAAAACCAATAATCCGGAATATCTCGAAAACGATTAACTCTACAAAAAAAAAAAAAAAAAAAAAAAAAAAAAAGTGACACAAATTGTATGCTTTAACCAGATCTACATTTTTTTGTGTAGTAAGTTTTGTATGTCTCTTACGGTTTGCCAGTTGTACAAAAGTCATCCAGAATGAAGAGCTCTTCAGAGGCTATTCCCAAAAAATTCAAGATATACATTTTATCATAAAAATATCTTATACATAAGGTATTTTAATTAATATGGAATAACTGTTTTTTTACACAAGCTGTGTGAAGGACAGGAGTTGGATAGGTAGAGTTAGACTAAAATATTCAGTGTCATGGCTGGGATTTGAACCACGGATCTCCCGATCTCTAGCCGGTTGCTCTGCCACTGAGTTACCATGGCAACATCCGCCATTACATTGAATTTCTCAACTGCCTCGCATGTTTCCCGGTAAACCACAAGGTAATCTCAAATCGCCGAATGGCGACTTACAATTCTGTAAGTGCTTTAGACCCAGGATTCATAGTATGGCCAACTATTATGGTCAATTTGTATGGAATAACTTTTTTTTTTTTTTTTTTTTTACATAAGCCGTGTGAAGGACAGGAGTTGATTAAGTAGAGTCAGACCACGGATCTCCCGATCTCTGCCACTGAGCTACCATGACAACATGCCGACATAGCATGTATTTTAATTAAATTCGTTACACCCATTTTTGAGAAAACAAAAATGTTCGAAAAATGTTTTATGTAAAGGGTAGTTTGGGGTGGGGGAATTTTCTTGAAAATCTTCATGCCGCATCCTTGGAAGATACGGAATTTAAATAGTTTGGTATTTAACGGATTTTTCGTTTTTGAGCTGCGCACCCCCCCCCTCCACACACACACACACACACACACACACACACACACGAACATATTTCTAAAAATGCATTTTTTTTAATTCAGAGAGTCTCGAAACATGCATTTCCGGTGAAATCTCGGTATCGAATTTTTGGGTGCAATACAATACCTTCTCTATACACTACGTACATAGCACGTGTAGAGAAAATGTTATATATGTTGTAGATTAACTTAAGGGATGAAAACAACTGAAATTCTTGAAAACTCACTCGAGGTGTTGAAGCGAGGGTTGCACGATCTGATAAGGCATACAGCAGAATTCGAAGCTCGCTTGCAACATGTAATTGTCGGCTGTACCTCATTGTTTTGCTGGATTGACAGGAAACGAAACAAGGCCACCTGACATATTATTCCCACAGTGTCGCGATACAGTTGGAGAACCCAGCAGTCCATGAAGGACGCCAGCTGTTGGGTCCACATCCAGTACTCCACTCATTAAACAAACACTTGTTCCCCTAGTCTGTTCCGGATATTATTTCCAATATACCTAAGCCGTGCAAAGCTATTGTACGAGGTTAGCAATGATGCTTTGGAATTTACACGATAGTTTGTTAATTTTTACTTTCTCTACATGTACTATGTACATAGTGTATAGAGAAGGTATTGTAATTCACCCAAAAAATTAAATACAGAGATTTCACCGGAAATACATGTTTTGGGTCCCCCTGAATCAAAAAAAAAAAAAAGTATTTTCAGAAAAATATCCTTGTGTGTGTGTTTGTAAACAGCATAGCTCAAAAACTAAAAGACGGTTGAATGCCAAACTTGATATTTAAATTTGGTATCTCCTAAGGATGCGAAACGAAGATTTTCAAGAAATTTCCCCCACCCTCAACCACCCTTTACATGGAAAATTTTTCGAAAATTTTGATTTTTCCAAAAATGACTTAACTATTTTGATTATAATATCGTATATTAAATATATTTACCTTACAAATAAAATTTATATCTTGAATTTTCTGTGAATAACCTCTGAAGACTACTTTATTCTGGCTGAATTTTACTGCTAAACCGTAAGAGATGGAAAAAGAACTTATCACACAAAAGTTGAAGAGCACGTTGAAACACGGAATTTATGTTATATACATTTTTTCGTGGAGTTGATTGTTTTGAGATATTCCTTGTTTTTAGTTTCAATTTTAAAAAACGAATTCTTTTCTCATACAGGAATTTGTCAACTCCTGTCCACACAAACAAAGGAACTTCAGTTACATAGCAACCGCTTTTGACTGTCACTTTAACCTATGGTACTCCCTTATTTCGCTTCTACTTACAAGGAAGCAAGTAATAAGACTAATTCTGGTATTTTTCTCTCGATAAGAATGAAGTAAACAGAAGCATAAGCTTTTTAACAATAATTTGTTGCAGATATGTAAAGAAAGCCATGTGAATGGAACACATCAGATTTTCTTCAGTGTGTTTAATGCCCCCTTTATAACATATGGCACCGCAGAGTTCTATAACATATGGCACCGCAGAGTTCTAAGCCACCGTGAGACTAAAGCATCTTTTATCGATATTTACAAGAGGCCATTTTCATATTGATGTCGAAGGTCGAGTTGCAATTTTATATTGAAAATACATCAAAAACAAAAATACCCAGGTTTTGTCTCCCATAATGTGTTTATTTGGTGGGAAAAAATTGCAAAGCCAAGATATAACTGCTGACTCTAGGCCTGTCTTGCAAACAAGGTTCAGCTGCTTGCAGTATGCCAGTCCTGATTATGAACTTCGCCCGCCCCGAGACAACTATCTGCGGGCAAAACGGTATTAAAGATAACTTGCACCCAAGATTTCATGTGGGGGAAGAAATCATCGGCTGCAGTTACGCCTTATTTTTCCCAGTGATGGGTGTCTCCGAGGGAAAAGAGAGATACAAATTGTGCATTTTTAGTTCTTTGTTTAATATTTTTTTAGAATTTCTGAAAATCAAATCACCTCATTTTCACTGATATGACTTGTAAAAAAAAAAAAAAAAGAAAGGAGAAACTGTAAATTTTATTAAATAAATTGGACAGTGCTATTAAAAGTATATCGATGATAAAAAATGCTGTTATCATTAACAAAAACACGTTGTAAGAAAAGGAGTTAAAACTGCACGGTGAATTGCGGATTCAGTGCATTTTTTGGTTATAGAACGACTGATGGCTGGCTCCGTAACTCATTTGATAGAAAACCTGTGTTCGATTCGCGGATAGAGGTAAAGTCTCACATTTGAGAGGAATTGAAGGTTACGGCGTTTCAAATAATAGGCATTCAAAACTAGATGCATTACTTTTATTTGATTTAGCTCTGGTGGCACCACCACCAGAATATGGAATACAACGTTCAGTACATAGCTTTAACAAAATTGGAAATAAATATGACAATGAAAATCAACAAGAAAGAACAAAAACTTAACATTCTGTGCTAAGCAAAATATGTTTACTCAAAAATGCTAAGAAGAGTGAAACATTTACATATCTTCTGCACATATCCTTTTTCGATGAAATTGGGTTTCTACAGAAAAGTTCTAAATACTCAAAAACACTGAAGGTAATAAATAAATAAAAAAAAAAAAAAACCTTCCATAGCACAGAGGCATACTAGAATTCGCCTTCACTATAGGAGTAAAGCATGGACACTAAAGAAAAAAAAGTTAAAAGCAGAATAACAGTTACTGAAGTGAAATGTATAAGATACACAGTCGGATATACCAAATGGGATCATAAACGTAATGAAGGATCTGCAAATAGGACCTCCTACTGACCACATAAATACCACCAGAAAAAATGGATAAGTGAATTCCAAAAGTCATGCTTCACTATCGACCAAATGGGAAGAGATCTTTAAGTGCTGGGTTGAAAATTCGAAATGAGATAGTAACAGGTCATAATGCCTAATATTGAAATGAAGTAAAGAAAGAAACGTTTCATACTTCAATGGTGAACTCTGATTTTGTGATCCTGTTTTTTTTTTCTTCTTCTTTAACCTGTAGCTGAAGAGAAAATTAAATCATAATGAATATCAGTATTAGTTCTATCTTCTTAATACCTGACTTCACCACAAATTTATAAAATGGAATTTCACCACAAACCTCTCTGCACGAGTTATATAATGTCAGCTTAAACGCTACGTAATTGCAACAAAACAAATGTAAGGAAATGAACTCATGCTGACCGCAAATAGATCAGGCACCAGATGCGTAACTGTGATGCAACTATGAGGTGCCCAAAGGTCAAAGGCGTAGCTGGAAGGCTTACAACTCTCTGTTGTTAACTTTTCTGGACCGGATTTGAAGTTCCTGTGTTAACACCCTGCCGCATGCCTGCCACAAGTTGCCCCTTGGCGTTTAGACCTACTTAGCATTTTCAGTCTTCTCTTCTCGCTGCTTTAAACCTCCTCTCGACTCAGTTTTATTGTTTTAAATAACTTGAAGCTGTTAAATTGCTCGCTTTATAAATAATTCTGAAGATACTATATGCATTCATCTTGGTTATTTTATGGAGTTCTTCAAAGACAATAATATTTGTAACGCATAGTGTAATAGATCACTAACAATTTAAACTAAAGTCTAACCTACTCCATTTCCTTATTCTGTCTAACAAACAATTTGTAGAATTTTGGATTGAAGGATTGCTGTGTAAAGAAAAAACAGCTTAGTTATATGCGCGAGAGAAAAAAAGGAATATCGTTAATTATTTTACGAATTCAGAAATTCGACAATGCAAAGAATAATGAAAACAGCGTTAGTGATATTATGGTGTCAGATGTGCGACAATGCAAATAGCAAAGCGTTAACAATATCAAAATAGTTAATTGGCTGGCATTTACCATTTTAAATTCGAATAGAATTTAAGTATCAAATTCATTAACAAACATACTCCTTTGGATTGGTATATTCTTCAAATGAAAGACATATTAAGAATTAGTAAATGATTGCACCCAGAAAAATCCATATTCATAAAGGAAGATTTCATAAGAGCTTTTGATTTCTCAGCGCAGAATTATGGTGCACTATAATTATGGATAGCTATTTGATGACACTAAACTAACTGTGCCGAAAGTCGCACTTGTGAACTGTTACTCTCTTTCTTATTGAAAAATGTAACCTAAAGGTTTACTTGAAAAACGTAGAAATGTTATACATCCTACTAATTACAACATGATTTAAAAGGATGAATAAATTGGAGATAAAAAGGAAATTAGTAAAACAAGTGAACGTTCTTCCATAAATACTGGTTTGTCAATAAACGGCTATCAAAATAGTAAAAGAACTACCACTGTAGTAACTAACCATTCTTGCACATAGGCCTAATAGGATTTCGACTACTTCGCCTATGTTTTATGACCAAGGGTATCTCTACTAGGCTTACAACACTGCTAAAGTGGGGGAGAGACTACCCATTTGTAAACAAACAAGTCAGCGGAGTTTATTATTAAAGTCCTACAGAGGATACTTCGTAAGTATATTTTCATTGTTCACCAATTACAACATTATTAAACATCCTCTTAAAATAATGTCTGGTATATTGACATATTCTCTGAGCCCTCCTATTTATGGTGGTGCGTCTGTTTGGAGGGTGGGGTTTCGTCCTCAATTGGAGCGAGTTGCCTAGTTAAGGTATTTCTGAGGTTTTCCGTTAATCTCACAAAGCGAATATCAGGCGACACAACTTGAGGACCTCGGCTTATTTCAGCATAACTCCACTCTTTTCTACCGTCTTTTCTGCTGACCTGAGTCGTTTTGGGAAATATTAGACATGTCCAGAAATCTAGTATGTAAAAATAAGCTCAGAAAACACTTAACTATCTTAATACCAAATTTATTGCCAATTTTGATACATAGAATACATATCAAAACTATCAACAGGAACATATTTGAACCAGAGATGCTTGATCCAACCATCAGATTTAAAACTACAGTGGATCAATCCCAAGAGGTGCATAAAGAACGACTAATTTAAGAACCCACTGTGCCATGATTTAAACAATTCTACAATGTAAATAAACTTTCCGCGATAGGTCTTCAGTTTTGATCACATGACACAATAACCAATAACTTTGCAAATTAGTGAGATTAATACAAAATTAGTAAAATATTCGATATATTATTGTACAATTCATATAAGAGGATAAACACTCATGTTTATAAATCGTGTGTGTGTGTATGTGTATATATATATATATATATATATATATATATATATATATAGTTTCAAAATGTAAAAATGTATATTGTATATAGGTATATTCATTTTAATATATGTGCCTAATTATAATATGCGTTCACACAGATACTTTCTATATTGATATATTTACATATTGTATTGTGTTACATTTATTGTTCTGTTTATTGCCAAACTCAAATGGAATCATCACTAAATAAAATAAATACTGGAAACATGGTGTAGTACCTGCTCTTAAACGTTTATTTACCTATAATAGGTAAACATTATAGAAGAAATGACAGGCTAGGTGTTTAGGCTTTCAAATATCCATGTCTGTACGCTCTGCAATTATAACGTAGCAAAAACCAGGCACAATGGAAAAGTGACATAAGTAAATGCTAGTGGGAAAATGCACAAAAGAAACACCTCGAACGCAGACCGGATGTCGGTGAAATCTTGGACAGCTGACATTTAATTTGGAGATTTCAACGGTGGTATAGAACATGAACTCCTCGTTACTCGCTTTGTATAAGCTGCAGGTAAATTCAATTATTATTCCGTCCGTAGTTGCCAGTTGGGATGGCATCCGTTGTCCCTCAAATTTACAAATGGTACATCTGGATTTTTAAAATTCGAGTGTTATTTACAACAAACTCGCTGGATTCTTTTCGTGCGTTCAATGCTGTTTACTGCAGTTTGTTGGCTTTTTGAATCTGTAGTGAAAAGTCCGTTTGAGTACTTAATTATATGTTATCTCGGTGGCTGAAGGTTAGCCCATATAAATGTCCGAGATTCCACGGTCCATATTCTCGTTTAGTGCAAGTGAATGCAGACAACATATGGATCCCATTAAAAGAAAGCAGACAAGCTGATGTTCGAGGAGCGAATTTCCTTCAGGAAGAAAGAGACAGAGAGAAAGGGAAACACCTGCCTACAGAAGGCCGTCCAAGGCTGCCGCCAATTATCTGCATTTGTTTTAATCCGCAACCGCAACATCCAAGCAGAAAAACAAAACCCGATACAATGAACTCCACCTGTGGGTCATCAGGTGATAAAATCGCAATTCTACTTTCACTTCCCACCGAAACTTCCTATACTCTTGATATAATTATAGTTATCACCCAGGTGATCTGCAGTCCTAGACAGGAAGCACATCAAGTGTTTGTATCACCTAGAGCTTTTCTCCAGGCTATAGAATCTCGCACACAAATAGTATAACAGCATGTTGAAGGTTTAATCAGTTATACCAGTGTTGCACATGTTTAAATATTGTTGCACAAGACACCTGAAAGAAAAGATTAAAAAAATATTGCTGTAAATATTTTGTTAAGGGAAATTTTGAATTACATTTGAGTTTTATGAATTAAAGTTGATATCAAAAACTAATATTCTAATTCCTAATGAGCTTCTGAGTTTAATGATGAGTCAGGTTTCTAAATGCAAATATGAAGAATCTTTGTATTCATTCATATGACTTTCTCTACATCTCTGTAACAAATTATTGCTGAAAAGCTTATTCTTCTATTTACTTCATGCTAATCGATATAAACATTAGCAGAAATGGTCTTATTACTTACCTGCTTATAAGTAGATGGGAAATAAGGGAGTACCTAGGCTAAAGCGATAGTCAAATCGCTTGCCTAGTGATTCAAATCCATTTCACGTATACCCAGGATTTGATAATTCCCGTATGAGAAAAGTTTTAACTACCCTAAAACGAAATCAATGACAAGAAAATCTCGGAAATTCCACAAAAAAGGTATATGATCTGTTTTAACGACATCTACATTTTTATATGGTAAGGTTTTTGCTATCTCTTACGTTTTACTAGTTAGGAAAAATTCATCCATAATAAAGAGGTCTTCTGAGGCTATTCCAGAGAATTCAAGATATACATTTTATTTATCGCATAAAGATCTTTAATATACGGTATTTTAATCAAAATCGTTACAGCAATTTTTGAGAAAATTAAAAATTCCGAAAATGTTTCCATGTAAATGGTAGTTTGGGGTGGGAGTGATTTTCCTCAAAATCTTCCTTGCCAGATACTAAATTAAAATACAAAGTTTGATATTTTACCGAGTTTTCGTTTTTGAGTATTCACCGACACACGGACCTTTTCCTAAAAATGCGTTTTTGGTCCTAAAACGTATTTCCGGTGAAAACTCGGTATCGAATTTTTGGATGGAGTGCAATAACTTTTCTACTTATGTACTATGTAGAGAAAGTAAACATGTTATCTGATTATTATTATTATCACGTTGCGCTTCACGTTAGTTTTAAATGTTTTTTTTTTCCTATGCTTATATCTGATATAGATGTTAAGAACGAACTAGATACCAGAATAGGGCTGCGGGATAGCTCAATAGATGTGTTCACGACTCTCGTGCTGAAGGTCCATGGTTCGAATCCCGGCTCTATTGCAATCTTCACCTCTAATTAGCTTTGAAGTATCTTCACGGCCCGACGCGAGTCTATGATAAAACCTGTAGATACTTTCATTCCACCGCCATCACCCTATAATTGGAGTTAAAGGTCACCAACTGACAAGTTCCTTCACCTCAGAAATGGGTCCAAATATCTTTTTGTGGAATTCCTTTTTCCAAGGGTCAGAGATCATATAAAGAGCATTATAAAACAGCAGAAGATACTAAAGTAGGTAGTCTGGGAAATGGGTGGACATTAATAAATATAATAGCGAATATTTCTAAACTCGGGGAGAGAATTGTCTCAGAGAAGACTGATAAAATGGGTACAAAAAGGAATTCATCATAAAAGCTTGAATCTGTAAAGATATACTTCTAAAGAACGATTTTTATTTTGCAATAAGTAAAAAGGGGGAAAAAATGGTTAGCTAAAGCCAAACATTTATTTATTTCCGGAGAATATGACTTGAGGAGTAAACCTGATATTATATCCCTTTTCAGCGATTCCAAATTATAAAACCATATATGAAAGTAAACAAAAAAAAATTGGAAAACATTTCTCTTTTGCTGAGTTAGTGACATTCTCACTCCTAACATATTTGGACATACTTTTATGCTCTATTGAAAACAAACCAGAACATCTACCCATGAAGGAATGAAATGTATATGGTAGCAAAATAATCTGTTATTTTAATACGGGGGAATGTTTTAAATTACAATGGTATGTACATATAAAGAACTCGTGTGCTTTTACATATTTACTTTATTTCACGTACTTGGGTGATCGTGTAAATGTGATAAAACCTGCATTACATATTCAGATTAACAAATTTTATATTACAACTATTAATAATTATTTGCATAAATTAGTTACCTAGGTTTGTTTTTTCAGCGTAAAGTAACTACTTTATAGAATATTTTTCTTATTACAAAAGCGTTTACCGAGATTCTATGAAGTTAATACAAATGCTCACTATGTGTAAAATCAGAAATAGATACTGACCGATAACTAACCATAAACACAACAAAAAAGTATGAAACTTTAAATACTCGGATTAAAGTATGCAATAAGATGTTTTACTATGCGTTATCATTCTCTTGAATGTTGCGTTATCATAATATTTACACAGAAAAGATAAGCATTTAACGAGGCAAGAGAATTTTGATTTGCCACTTTCTAACCTGGGGACCCAGATTGTCTACAATGGCGAAAGACGCTCTCGCGAATTAAGTCATGCAGAAATGACGTCACCGTATACACCTACAACTTCCTCTCAGTTTGGCTTCACACGTATGCAAATTCTAACCAAGAAATTCCTCTACAAACACGCTCTTTTCTTTGTACAAAGGGTTTATCCATCTGGGGAAAGAAAACCGTGAAATTCAATGTAAACAATAAAACTATTTTCGGTTGCTTACGAAGTCTTATACTATCAATTTAAAATTATTGATACCATTCTCCAAACGTAGAATTCGGTTTGGTTTAAAATTTTGAGTACGGAAAACTAAGCAAACATCATCTCTTCCAACATATGGTATACTAATGATTATGATGATGATGATGATAATTGCCTTCGTTTGCTTTATTTCTTTAGGATGATGATGATGATGATAATGATGATAATGATTTTTTTGGTAGAGTTTAACGCCGGCTTTTCCTGCTCTGGCAACGCAGCTGATGACGCTGATGATACGTGAAGATGGAGCCCGGTGGAAGTGATGACGGGGGAAATCGGAGAAAACCCGCCCCTGCGCAGCTTTGTCCACCACAAATCTCACATTCGGTCGCTTGAATTGAACCCGAGCCGTCTAGGTGAGAAGCGAGTTGTCTGACCACTCGGCCACGGCGCGGCCACGATAATAACGATAGTAACAATAATAATGCCACTGCTTATACCTATCAGGCGTTATTTCTTTAGGGCTTTTAGCGTTGCTTTTAATGATGTACAGGGAGTTGAGTTCATCAACCTCCAACTTTAGAGGACCAGGTGATTTTTTTTTTTTTTTTTTTTTTTTTTAATCAAGGTTTTCTTCCTTCAACCTTTGTCAAACTAATGACTAATTACACTGTACAGTACCTATACCCTATTTCTGAGCCCTTACTGGGTACTGTAAGCCGGGCCAGCTGAACCCTGGTTTTTTAACGAGGTTATTGCTTCTCCACCTTTTTTTTTCAACTTGGCTTGGGACAGGCCGTGGTGGGAATAATAACAAATTATTGTTATTAATATAGTATTAGAATAAGGTCAGTAAGATGCTCAGGATTGGAAAAAATAAAAAATAATGTTATAAGAGAAAAACACTATTACACTGTGCAAGATATAAACAGCTGGGTTGGTAGACACACATCAGGAGAATGAATGAAGTTACCGAGAAAGGCGTTAGAATTGGAGTCCGCCTGGAAGAAGAGGAAAAGGGAGACCTCGAAAATCATGGTAAGGGAAATAAGAACTGAAATGAGATCAAGAGAACCAAAGACTGTTTATTTACGAAACTAATAAAGGAAATTTATGGAATTGATATTTACATCCCAGCTGCAGAGGGATTTGAAATTTAGGTAGAACTAGCGAAATTACATTTTCAGTGCACGATATACAGTATTATCCAGAGGAAAACGCAGAATATTTCAGATTTTTGTATCAAACCCTGGTCACAAACACATTCCATTAGATTACATTATTTTGATAAAATAATCATACCAGCGTTGAAGATGCAGGCACTAATTCCATTTTACGATAAAATATACAGTGTACGTGCGTTTCTTTTTGTTTCTGAGAAGAGATAAAACATTTGAGGGATCCTATTACAAATTTGTATATCCCTATTCTAAATGTCCAATATTTAAGTATTTTCCTGGCGAACAGTCAACATTTTCGCCAGTTTCGTCTTAATTTCTCTTCTGCTATCATTGTACGACTTCGCATGTTTTGCCCTTAATCAGTAAATTTATTCACAAGATCTTGAATTGAAGTTTTGGAAGAAGAGAATTATGCAGTAAACTTCAGGATGAATTTCTCATGAACGAGAGGAACAGATTTGTATTTACAAAATTTACATCCTAATGTGTGTACAAATATAAATTTTCGTTCTAAAGAAAACTGCGTCCCTTCTTCGCAATCCTAAGTGGACTGTTGACGCTGATGTACGTGGTAACTGAAGGACAAAAAGACTGTCGTGAGTGCGTGGTTGGAGAAGCTAGCCAGCAATGGCTCGACGCGCATACCTTGCCGAAGATTCTGGATAAAATAAATATTCTGCAGATATTATTTTGGTATTGTGAAGGGTTTCCTTAATAAAAAGTGAAACATTCCAATACTACATTCCTCTTAGGCTATTTTATACATAAATCCATGGAGTATTTCTACCGAAACGTAAAATTCAATATTCCGTACAGTTTTCAGAAAGAATAAAAACCAGTTTAGACGCAGTGAGATGCTGTAATTAATGAAGAAAGCATTCCCTTCAACCCCCGCCTTCTATTAATCGCTTATTCTATCGCTAGCCTCTGTATCATATTAGCATTTAGAGAAGCTGTTACCCATTTTAAAGACACAAAATTAATACAGCTGTTACTTTGATATCTCTAAAAGCAATTCCTCTTCTTGGGTTGGCTACCAGGGCAACTTGAAAAGCGTGCTCGATTGAATGTAGGCGTTATAATTGCAGAACTGGTTATTTATTGTCACTGGGTTTCTGAACACCTGAAACCCTCTGGTAAATCAGTTTATTCTCCTTTTCATGTAATTACAGATTAAAATATTTGATGCTTTGATTCTGATGGATGATAGCAAATTCTGTGTGGGAAGAGTTAAGTGTATTAAAATGTAAGTTATTTGCCAAACTTTTACTCTTAATGTATATATTGGTAGCTAGCGCCCATTTGGTTGTTAAAAATTCAAAATCATTTGCATTCAGGTATTATATCATATGTGTTACATTCGCATGATTTTCCCTACCCACGATCATTCATTTTATATAGTTTAACTGTCCTTCCCAAACGTATAATTTCCTCTACGTAGAGTATACATAGTAAATGTCATATGGAGCGGCTTTATTTATGAACACTTAACTGCTGCTGTTCTTAAGTCCCATTATACGTTAGACATGAGACACCGCCAGGCTTGAGATTCTTTTACGTGTCGAAAATCTACATCACGGAACCAACGCCTCTACTTCCCTTCCAAAGGAAGCCATGCTAAGGATTTTTGCGGCTGAAAAAATCCATCGCCCTCCGCCAGGGTTGAACCCGCAACTCTTGGGAACCATAAGCTAGCATTTACACATAGTGGATAGTGAAGGTTCCACCAGAAAATTCCATTTCAAAGTACATGTTTTGAGGACCCCAAATAAAAGAGAAAAAAGTTTGTGAGTGTCTGTGAAGAGCATAACTCAAACGAAAGTCGGTTAAGTAGCAAGCCTGATATTTAAGATTAGTATTCTCCAAAGATGCGACACGAAGTTTTTAAGAAAATCCCCTCCAACCCAGATAAACCTTTTTCGCGAAATATTTTTTGAAATTTTTGGATTTTCTTCTCAAAAAATAGCTCGATTTTGACTAAAATGCAATATGTTTAACAATTTTTATGACAAATGGATATACGAATTTCCTGGGCATAGCCCCTGAAGTCACTTGTAAATCAAAAAAAAAAAAAAAAAGAGGAAATCCTAATACATAAAAATAAAAATGTAGATCTCATTAAAGCACTTAATTTGTGTGAAATTTATTAATTTGAGTTGAGCATTTCTGAGGTATCCCAGTTATTTGTTTGTTTTTCAATATTTTCTTATTCGCTTTTTTTTTTCTTTCTCTCCAAGGCATGCAAAGAGAATGGAATTGTATAACCTAGCAACAAGCTCTTCAAAGACTATCGCTTTAGCGTAGTGCATTACCTTATTTCTTTTATACCTAATAGAAAATGCGTAATAAGAGCATTTCTGCCAATATTTACCTCGATTTGCACGAGGTAGATAAAAGAATAAGCCTTTGTAATAATAGTTTGTTTCAGAATGGGTGAAAAAAGTTATGTATCCCCCCCTCCCTGTATTTGCTTCATCTTAATTAAGATAAACATTTGCAGACTATTGATATATTTCGTTGCACGTACAACAGGTGTTAAAAGCGGCAGGCTATGGCTTTAAAATGTCCCTCTCTCCCCAATACAACCCAGAAGTAATGTATAGCGACAGGATTTAAAAATTATAAAGAGTGAACAATTGAAAACACAAAATTATGTTAACGAATATCTCAGATTAGCCGACGCTACAAAAGATATCTAAAATAAATGGTATGTTTCAAAGAGTTCTAAATTTATGTGTTGCATTTTTGTCTATCCCTTAAAGTGGACTTCACAGGACTCATAGAAAATTCAAGATAACTATTTCTTCATGTAATTGTCTAAATATAAGCTATTCTAATCATAATTGTTAGCCATTTTTAAGAAAATGTTCCATGTAAAGGTGAGAATTTTTTAAACTCCTCTTTTGTATCTATAGAGGAAGTTAAATACCAAATTTTGACATTCGTCAGAATGTGTGTACTATTTACTCAGATACACATACCGTTTTTTTATTGTTTTTATTAGGAAATCTCAAAAAACGTACTTTTCATGAAATCTCGATATCCTGCGTCTGTTCCATGTACCGTTGTTCAGTATTACTAACTGTTAATGTGCACTAATCATTATTCATTGGCTGAAATAGGTTGTTGTGCGGTACAACATAGTTAAACACCATTATCTTAATACATTCTAAGAGAATTGTCAAACGTATATTTTCGTAATTGTATAAATGAAATATATTACGTAACAGAGTTAATGCATCTGAAGCTTTGTAAACTCTTAACAAATGCATGGATGGAACCTTTTGTTTTAAACCTGGCTCTTAAGGTGACAAGCTCGTGCATCTATCATGACAGTGTTAAATAGTTTTAATAATCTATTTTGCATATCGTCATTCAAAGGTGTGCATTAACGAGTTAGGGAAAGGGGAAGGCAACAACGTGCGGAAGGATACATGACAACGGGCCAAGAATACGATAGGTTTGTTACGTAGTAGAGAAAGTAAAAATGACCATTCCGATTTGGAATACAGAAAGAAACAAAATAAGTTAATTAAAATTTGTGTTTTAACATTGCACGATTTTTTCTGGCATTATATGTTATACGAAACCTTTATCTGTCCTCTATTGTAAGATTAATCGCAATACATTGTTGTGAAGAAATAATTTGAAATCAGATTAAAATATATTACGTATATAAGTTCATGAAAATAGTTATTTATGAAGGTTAATGGAATCTTAAATGTTTTTGCCGCTGCAAAATCTCCAATAGTAAAGCCCTATAAGAGAAACACATCTGAAAATACGTCACTGATACTTGTTTTACAACAAAGTAAGCCGATATAGCTCACTTCTAGGGGGTGGTCCTTCTCATCTCTTTTAGCATTCCTCTATGCAACCGAAACTCCGTATCCAGTTTCCTAAAAAACCGCAAGTGAGCCTCTTTGCATTCCTGTACATAAAAAACAGCAGTCTTAACCGCAAGATTGTACCTATTCACTGCGTGGGGCAAGGAATTTAAGTCATCGACAGCCTTTGATTTTTTATTTACCTCAGCTGTAGTTATTTTTGATGTGCTAAAAATAAATTCATATCACCTAGTTTCGTTTAATAACAGATAACATCTATTCAACCTCTGGCAGGTACTGAAAGTTAGTAAACGTATTTTTCGACGATATTCCTTTGTTTCCCCTCTACTTAAAAGAAACTAAGTAAAAGGACAATTTCTGCTACTGTTTATCTCGAAAATAAAAGGGCGTGTTATTTATGGACGCTCTTTAACTTCTGTAGTCCTCAGCATCCCATTCTACACTGGGCGTGAAAGACCGCTTAATTTTGCTCAGAGGCCTCTCTATCAGGCTTGAGGTTCTTTTACGTGCCGTAAATCTACAACACGGGACCAACGGCATTACTTCCCTTCCGAAGCAAGGGTTGCTAAGGATTTTTACACCCAAAAAAACCTATCGTCCTCCGCCGGGTTTGAACCCGCCACCTTGGGCATATGAAGTTAGCATGGTAACCATAACAGCACAGAGGGCGACCTTTTTTTTAATCTCGATTATCAGATAAAGAAAATTCTTAAGTAAGAATGGTTTGTTTGCAGAGCAGCTAGAGAAAGTCATGTGAACGGAACACGTCAGATTTGTTTCATTCGATTGACTCCATAGCACTGCGAATTATAATTAGGAGTACTCGGTCGGGGAGGGGGTTCCAATATCTGGAGCACAGCACTGTAGGCCGTTGTAGTGCATTTGTCCTTCAAACGTCATATACGGGATGAAGAAGATACCCGAATGACGATCAGATTCAGTCCACGAAATGCGCTAGCAAGGATGGGATACTTAATTATTCCAACATGACACCAATGATGAAGCCAGCTAGCCCTGCCTTAGCCAGCCGCAGCCTGGGAGTTCTGGGATAGCTAAGACAGTTCCAGGGCACCCTTAGTCTCATCAACCATTAGGCTGATTTTTTTTTTCAGAGCGAAAATTCTACCGTACTGCCCCGAAACAGCTGAAAGATAATGGGGACCGGAAATACGGACTGTAGTGCCTTTTAAAAAAGGGAACTACCTCAACATTTCGCCTACCGAACCGGGGAAACCACTAAAAATGTCTATGACCAGTGTCAGCCCGAAAGGAATCGAACTCTGAACCTCCAGAATGCTATCCTCAACATTATTGCGGAGGCATTTCGCTCCGTAAATTTTTGGTTAATTCTTAAAATTGAAAGTTAGATTAAATTCACTTCTATTATTTACTCTAACTTAGGCACTTAAGTGAAACACAGAATTGTCATTGTATATTCGACATAAAGCATACAAATACAACCGTGGTGTGTGTAATGTAGTAGAGGGGAGATTCCGCATGTCAGCCATTGACTTATTGTACGACAGACCTCAGGAGCATAGAATGAGATGAGAGTAATTACAGCGGGCAGCTGGAACCAGACAGCGGAAGGAAACCACCGTGAAGAGTCTCTTAACAGTTTCCAAGCAGTTCATCTTGACGCGGGCAGCACTAGGAGCAGCACCTCAGGTCTGAGTAAACGCCCCTGAGTCTACAGACGACTTCCAATACCATCCCGCCGCTGAGAGCTAAATTCCCACTTCTACGAGAGGCCGCCACCATCACAGGCCTCGCCGACACATACAACCCTGAAAGGGACCGGTTGGATTAAATGGAGTTGAAATGAAGGGCCAAGAAGTTCAGGGGAATGAAGATGCTTCCCCAGCATTCGCCTAGTGACCCGAGAAAAAACCCAGAATAATGCATGAATCAGAGAAGTTGGCCGCGTGGAACCGATCGCAGGAAACCCCCCCCCATGCCAGTCCCAGACGAAACACCTGATCCACCTGGCTCGGTAATATGTATAACGTATCAACAAAAATCTGATGTGTTCCATTCACATGATTTTCTCTACAACAAATTATTGTTAAAAATCTTATTATTTTATTTACTTCACACTAATCGAGAAAATATATATATATATATATATATATAGAGGAAATCATTTTATTATTTGCTTCCATGTAAGTAGGAGGAAAATAAGGGAGTACCAAAAGCTAAAGTGATAGTCAAAAGCTAGTTGCTATGCAATTGAAGTTCCTTTGTTTATATGGACAGGAGTTGGCAAATTTCCCTATGGGAAAAGTATAAATATTTTATAACTGAAACCAATAACGAGGAATAGCTCCAAAACAATCATCTCCATGAAGATATTTAAAACATAACTTATATGTTTTAACGAGCTCTACATTTTCTATTCAATAAGTTTTTGTCTCTCTCTTACGGTTTACCAATTACGCAGAATTCCGCCAACTCATCCGGAATAACGATGCCTTCCTAGAAAATTCCTAGAAAATTCAAGATATACACTTTATTTGCCGTGTAAATATCTTTAATATAAGTTTTAATCAAAATCGTTAGAGCCATTTTTGAGATAATAAAAAATTTGTCCATGTAAAGTGAAGTTGGGGGGGGGGCACTTTCTTGAAAATCTTTGTATCCCATTCTTGGAAGTTTGCTATTTAACGGACTTTAGTTTCTGAGCTATGCTGTCCACACACGCACGCACACGCGGACATTTTTCAAAAAAATGTTTTTTTTTAAATTTATTCAGGAGGTTTCAAAACATTTCCATGAAATGTCGATATCGAATTTTTGGGTACAATGCAATACCTTCTTTATACACTATGTACACGGTACGTATAGAAAAAGTAAAAATGCCCTTTATGCATGCTTTGCCACTGAATTTAGGTTCATAAAATATCCATACTTCACCCGAGCAATATTTCGCACTGCATGGATGCGTGCTTATACATTTTGAAGGCATTTGAGCCACTTAAAGAAATATAAAACCGCATTCCTTGGTCCCCTTGTATATGCATAGTTTTATTCGATTCTCTGCATCAAGCGCCATTCGTTCATTTCATACGCTTTACCTTTCATTCCTTTGTGTTCACTAGCCCGTCCGTTTGTAATGCTCTCTTGGCTTTTGTTCGTTTTTGTTCACACTTCGTTCCTTTTTTAAACCCCTTCTGCTGATTCTGGACTCATTTTCTCCTTTTTGCATTCCTTTCCCTTTTTGTCGTCCTCTATTTGGCGCACAATGTTCACGCTGCATGCACTTGGTCGGGATAAGTGCTATGCGTTCTCATCAGTCCATAACAAGCAAGATGCAAAAGAATTAGTTCGTACGAAGCTGAAGGGATCTAATGAAATGCTTTGCAAGATAGATATGTAAAGATATCCAAGAAACAACCCTTTGAAATAAAATATGTTGCATTAAAATTAATAGAAATAGAATGCTTGTGTTTATTAAAATGTTTATATTTGATCTGGTTAAAATAGTATTTATTGGTAAAATTAATGCAATTTCAACATAAAAAATTAAGATGACTTTTTTGTTTAACGTCCTTTAACCTAGTTGATCATATCGGACGATGAATGAAATTAGTGGAATGTTGCTCAAACGGTCTCGGGGTCCGTGGAACTTAAGGTTACTCGACATTCGTCTTTTCAGGACAAGGAAAACCCCTGAAAAAACATCCGGGTAACTCACCCTAAGCGAGATTCGAACTCACGACCTTTTGAATGTGATGCAGACACGCTACCACCACACTACCCTGGCGGAATAGATGATGAATTGTTGCTGCGATAGGATATAATTTTAGAGTTAGTTTCTTTAAGAAAGTTGAATACAATTATAAATGTTTATATTTCTTTTATATTACAGGTTACGTTGGTATTAAAGCTTCTTCATGTGAAACCATACTCTGATAGCTATGTGATGTTTTACTTGATTATTTCTGCATCGTACAAGTAAACATAGAGGAATTAAACATAAGTATTTTATCCGGCACTGCCACTATCGTTTGTTTTCCCTTCCCTGGAAACCTATTATACTGATTTTAATCACAGCAGTACATTAAACACTTTAATCCATCACAAAAATATTCTATTTCATTTTTTAAAGTAGACTTATAACCGTCCAATATCTTCATTTTTATTAAAGCATATCTTTAACATTCATATAATGATATGACCACAATGATTTGCGTTTGCTTATTTTTGCCGAAAATTATGCTAGAGTAACATTTTGGTTTGCTGCCAGTGTTAAAATAGGTATTATTTTTATAATAAATGGTAAACAAAATGAGTTAAAAAAATTATTCAATTTAATAAACTTTCTCCAAAAACTGCAAAAATTATCAACCCTAATATTCCATAAATTATTATTCATCTTTCTTCTCTTAATGATGGTAGCGTGCCTGGCTCACATTCAAGCCGTTCTAAGTTTCAATCTCGACTAGATTACTCAGAATTTTTTTCGAGGCTTTCCTAATGCTGAGAAGATTAATATCGGAAGCGCTAAGCTCTAGGGACCATGGGCTCGTTTATCATTTTACCCGTTTAATCCATTGATCGATAATATATAAGGCCAAAAGACGTTTAAAAAATCTGGCTTAAATGCTTTCACGTTCCCTTATTTTCTCCCTTCACAAAATTATTTGTAGTCTTTAGCATATATAAAAACAGATTTTTCATGGTCCAATGAATTACATTCAGGATAAATATTTCTCATTTTTCCATATATATATTACAGTTTGCACTTATACTATCTGCTACCAGTTATTTTATTTATATTATCTCCAAGAAAACCAGCATTGATACCATCATGTTCCCATTCGGTAAGGATAAATCTACATAATTAAAATGATTGCGTTTTAGTAGCAGATAAAATATTGTATGCCACACGAGATTAAAATATACTTAAAATTCGTGAAAATGACTACCCTCTGCAATCTTCAGGCGTTAAACTTTCCCTTCAGTATTACATCGTTATTTTAATTTCTTACCACATAAAATACTAAAAATCCGGACAGTGTAATTTGAGATTAACAAACAGGTTTGTGTTTTAGAAGCACCTTTTTATATAATACATACAACCTTTATTACTCCCACTTTGAGTTCTGATCCCGAACAGAACGTTGTAGTAGTATAAAATGACAAACCGAAAACCTCTTTGCAAAAGTGAACGGTCAGAAATTCTCTGAAGGAATCAGCTCGTATTTACATTTTGTGTTATACATAGTTGTTGAAAAATAAATAAATCGCATAGAAATGCTTTTTTAGTCCTGATGAATAGGCTACAGTTCTTCGAAGAACTGTTATATAACTTAGGGTTATATTGTATTTTGATGCAGTACACAGAAACTTGTGGTAGGACCATTAATAACGAAAACTTTAAAATTCTGCAGAGCTCCTTGTGTAATCAGATGGAACAGAGTATACAACGGTTGGAAGGCGCAAACAAAGCAGATGTTTAATTTGCTACAGGTGTTTGTCTGCTGTCTAGTTTGACAACTGTTTCACTGCAGCATAGATCGTCGTCACTTTGCATGCATAGAGGTGCCTCCTCCTCCAAGAAGGGCATTATGGCCGGAAGGAAGGGAGGGCAAGGACCCCGCAGGGCGGCAGTGGGGGCGGCTGAGGTTCCGGAACACTGATGATGCAGGTACAGTATGGCACAAAGGGATCCTCAACTAC
Source organism: Hymenopus coronatus (assembly GCA_030762935.1). Classification (NCBI taxonomy): domain Eukaryota; kingdom Metazoa; phylum Arthropoda; class Insecta; order Mantodea; family Hymenopodidae; genus Hymenopus; species Hymenopus coronatus. The sequence continues at coordinate 56,846,267 of CM060895.1, read as the reverse complement.
TAATGTCTGATATCACGCGAGGTTCACACACAGTATGAAACTTGATGACAATGACTGAGATTGTTATATTTCTTCAAAGTTAATAGAAATAGGTAACATATACTCAATTATTAATACTAAACCTATGAATATTAATGTCAATCACGAAAAATCACTAACGTCCTACTAAGAGGATCGGAGAGAGCTTTTAGCTGTTTATTTGCTTGCTTCCACAGCAAGTTAGATTCCAATGGTTTTCACATACAGAAATGAGTTTATTCCTCTTCATTTAACTACTCCCTCCCAACAAAAATATATTTTCATATAAATACTTCCTAGAGCTCAGAATTACATTAGTAATTAGGAAACATTAGGAGTGAATATGAACTGGGATTCTTGAACGCATGCTTATGGTATCCTTGCAAGACAAATCCATTTTAGCAACAGTGGTCACTTAGTTAATTCTTTCTGGATCTTAACGGTTCGTTCCTAGGAAACAGTTCAATAATTCACTCATTATTTGCAGAGATTCATAAAACTCGGTGCCTTCATGAAGTTGTCTTTGGTTTAACTGGTAGGGATTATGTCACAAACGGAACTTCGTACCTAAGAACTATGAACTAATGAAATTATAGTTCCAATATTCGGTTCTCGCATTTCACAAATTTCCGAGTTCAAATGTATTGTCATTCACACTGTACTGTAATATTCGCGCAGCTGATAGAGCGCAATTTTACTTTATATATATATATATATCTCAACTTTAAATGCTATCTCCAGAAATTCAAAACATACATTCTGATAGTCGTGAAAATGTCTTAAACATGTATGTTATAAAAGTTGTTAGTGCCATTTTTGAGAAAATACATTTTTTTGAAAAATTTCCAAGTAAAGGTGTAGTTTGGGGTGCAGGATTTTCTTGATAAATCTTGTGCCGCTTCCTTGGGAGATGCTCAACTTGCTCACGCTTAATTATTCAGAGATAATCAAAACGCGTATTTCCAGTGAAATAGTTTCTTTCATTCTCTCAAGCTAAATTTGCCGACGGTTGGTAAAACCTGGCATAAATTTTTAACAAAATACAAAAGCGTGGGAATATTCGCAAAGCAGCTAGAGCACATAAGAGCACGAAAAAGAGTCAGATTCTTGGTGTGCCGCCAAGGTGGTTGGGTCTGAGGAAGACCGCCATGCTCTGTCCACAAGTTATATGTCACAAATGAACTGGACATACACCGTGGGAAAGTACTAGTTCTACTAATCTGGGCATCTAAGAAATAATAGCTACATTTTCTGGGAACAGTTAACTAAAATCCTCCAAAAAGCAAAGCATTCAAGTCTTCTAAAGGAACAAAATGCATTCACCACAAAAACGAAAATGTGGCAAGCGAAGATGCCTTGAGCCCAATCTCTCAAGACATGCAAACTTTGTGTTTTCATATACATATACACATTTTCAACTATCTTATGCGTATTCGAAATATTTGGTAAATCGCCGGGACCTCTATCAACGGAGTAATCAATTATTTCTTTTAATGTTTAATTCAGAGAGGAATTTAAAGATTTATAAACAATAACAGTACTAATTTGCTGATATTCTTGTTGCAGTGTTGGTTATGATGACTCTTGTGAACACAATTTTCGCTCTTGTGTTTTGCTTCCTCTGTGGCTTATAAATAATAGGTAGAGGGAGTATTTTATTCCACACGAAAAGTCGCTATAAATTTCACCGAAAATACACGTTTTTATAAAAACGTCAGGACATGCGCATGAACGGAATAACTCAAAAACGCAAAATTATCAAATGTATTATTAGTTTTGTATTCCAGCATTTTTAAGACATTCCTTAAGCCATTATATGGAAATATTTCGTTTTTTCAGTTTCTCAAAAATGTATATATGCTATTAAAATATATCTTCTAAATTTTCTCTGAATACCACAAAAGTCTTCTTCGTAATGAATGAAGAATAATTGTCATATAATCGGTAGGCTGTAAGAGATGACAGAGATTAAATATACAAGAAATGCACAGCTCATTTTCTTTTTTCGAAATATTCATTGTTACGTCTCAAAGGTTATGTTAGAGGAGCTTTCATACCGCCTTTATACAAAATATATTACGTGATTTCCTCCCACACGCAAGGCCGGGGTAAAATAATAATAATAATAATAATAATAATAATAATAATAATAATAATAATAACTGACTTACTATGCAGTAAAAACTTTTGTTTTCAAACTGGGGTATACAACCAGGTCCATATTGCACAGTTTGATATTTCTAGTCAAAATGTACATATAATGAGCAATTACTTTTTATATTAATAATATAAGGTATTACATGAATTTGTTGTGTGAAAGTGACACCATTTTTTCTCTCCTGACATTTAAGTTCGTGATCTCCCCTTCTCTCAAGGACAGAAGGGATAGTTAATAAAGTAGTGTTCCAAGAAGAGCGACACCCTTGTGACAAAAAGAGCATTGCTGGTTGCTATGGTAACTGTTGAGTAACCCGAAGCTGCAAGTTGTGTTGATATAGCTTACATACTTCCCACGCTTGCTGTCCCCCGCTCACTCCGGCCCCTACATATACGTATATATGCCATGAGGCTAATAACAAAAAACGTTCTAACTGAATAGCTCAATTAAACCACTAAAATTTAAGTTTCCGGCGTTATTTCTGTAAAATTCAACAGGGCTTCATTCGAGAACTGTATAGCCCCTTTGTTTTGTTTTCATTAGCCAAAAATCCTGTCAAAACCCAGCGCTATCCAATTTCAAGCAGAATATAGCGAATATGAACGACAGGCTCTTATGAAAAATGAGCGAACACTTCCCTGAAATATTTATTTTCTCTACCACGTATCTAGTTGATAAAGCATTGTATTTCAGCCAAAAATTGTGTGTCGAGATTTCACCGGAATTGCTTTGGAGCACATTTAGAACTTTTGAAACAACATTTTATGATCGCAGGATATCCATAAATTCGTGCACTGACTCTCCATAATCCTGTTCAATGGACAAATTGGAACAAATTGTTCCGATATCTCATTGTAATAAGATTTCTTTTTTAATTATAGCTATAAAGTTTAATCACTGAAAAGACGCGATATTCAAAATTTTACGATACGCCCTTGTCTGTCAGCTGCTGATAAGACGCATGTGGGCTGGCTCGGCTACGTAACTATAGGTCAACTTTTTCTGTTTTTTTACAGAACATTATTCTTAACTAAATAAGAGTCAGACAAGCCAATTAGACGGGTCATACCTAACGTACCCCATGGGTATTACCAACAGTAGCTTAGGCTGTGACGCAGTATGGCGCATCTTATACACGTCGACATAATAAAGAGAGCTTTGAAATATGGCAATTATGAAATAGTGCAGCACAGCGTCAAGTGCGTTTTTAATCGTTATCTCTTCGGGAGTAGTATAGCCGAAGACTTGCACAAGTTTTAGCGAGGCTTTCCTCTCGCCATTTTTTCTTAATCTTTCTTGTAGAATAATACTTTACTTTTCTTGGATGTTATTCATTGGTGCAAATATGCGCGTATAGATACTCATAAGTTGGTATACAGTTGTATAATTAATAATATTTGGTGAATTGGGATGCCTGCAAGTTTAACCTTGCTCAGTTCGTCTTATATTTGACTTTAATTTCTTGTCAGTTTCTTGTCTCGCGTTAGCAAGGGTTTAGACTAAGAGTCGCGCTAAAAACTCTCCGTTGAACAATGGTGTAAAATAGTAACAATTTGGAAGAAAACAATTGAAATTATATATTTGGCGTTCGAAATTATTAAAATGGAAAACTGTTATAAACATGAAAAATTATTAAGCCTTGAAAAAACTAAATTTAAAAAATGGATAGTGAAATGTGGATAAGAAATTGCATTGACGAAATGTAGGATTGATTGCATCGGAAAGAAAAATAATAAAAATAAAACAAACAAAAAAAGTCAAGATCCATAAATGCATACTGCTTGAAAATAAAGTGAAAGAGATGTTAATATTTTAAAAGAAATACTTAACTGAAGTATGTTTTATAAAGAAATTATATTATAAAGATGCAAAAATATAAACCTGGTCAGTGTTATAACAAAGCAAAACATAGCATCTCTTTGTAAGTATATAAAAGTTGGAAGTATAAGCATAAGAAGAAAGAGCAAAGATATTGGAAAAATAAGAAGGCAGTATTGTGCCTGAAAGGAATTCATAATTAATAGAATTAAGGATAATGAAAGTGATTATATGGTAAAATATGAGGGTACAGAACAATGAAATAAGAAAAATTATGGCAAATAATTACATATTGTTTGAGAAATATAATCAGACGCTAAATTAAAATAAGTGTTTTATTTGCATTCTATAAATAAAAATATTGACTAAAACTACAGAATCTAGGGTACTGCTGATAAAGTGATTCATTTTATAAGAGGCATGCCAAGAATTTTATGTAAACAACTGAGGGTGCCATTAACTACAAGAATATGTGAATGCCGAAGGCCAAAAATTTGAATATTTAAGATACTGATAATAGTATTTTGTGTTAGGATTAACGTTGGGGCCCCGTAGAACACAACAGCACATGCAGATCATTGTGGCTATTTGCGACTTATGTGGTCCTCTGAGAGGGTTGAATGAAGGGAGAGACCCGAGGAGCGACCAGATCCGGTTTACGGGCGTAGGCATGGACGGGGTCCCTAACGTTTCCAGATACAATCCATCCGAGGTCTAACCGGGCGGTCCCCACAACGATGCCAGGAAGAAACTTCCATAGAGTAAGCCACCGTTCAGGCGCAACCCGCAGAACACCGCCACCTCGCACTTTAAATATAAATAACAAGGAAGTGATGGGAATTGAAAATGGACAGGAAAGTCGTGGTAGAAGATGAATCACCCCAGTATTTGTCTGCCGATCCATGATAGGCATATAGGTCAGGTGTGGCAGTCACTGAGAATCGAACTCGGGACCGCCCGAATGCAGGCCCCGTACATCGCAGCCTGTGTCATCCCGCTCGGTAGTCTTCCGTTCAATGTTTCTCATAAAATTGTACTATCGTGAAATTAAAGTAGGTTTTTCTTTGTAGCCATAATGTGTCATTACAGCATAACTAATTATATCTCCCTAGGTATCATAACATCTTACCTTGGATGTTTCAGTTGTAAAATTTTAAATTTTTATATTTTAAATGAAATCGGGACAATGTGAAATTAACCATTTGATATACAGAAAAGATATGCGATGTTTTTAAGTACAGAGCTACACACTTATGGGGGAATATTCTGCTAAAAAAATTTGATGTGTTCCATTCACATGCATTTCTCTACGTATCTGTAGCAAATTATTGTTAAAAAGCTTATGCCTCTATTTACTTCATGCTAATCCAGAAAAAAATAGCAGAAATAGTCTTATTACTTGCTTCCTTGTAAGTAGAAGCGAAATAAGGGAGTACCAGGTTAAAGTGATAGTCAAAAGCTGGTTGCTATGTGACTGAAGTTCTTTTGTTTCTATGGACACGAGTTGACAAATTCCTGTATGAGAAAAGTAAGTTTTTCAAAGCTGAAACCAAAAACAAGGAATATTAAAAAAAAAAAAAAAAAAAAAAAAAAAAAAAAAAAAAAAAAAAAAATCAACTCTACGAAATATTGTGTGTGTTTTAACGTGCTCTTTTTGTCCATCTCTTACGGTTTAGCAGTCACGCAAAACTCCGCACAATTCATCCAGAATAAAGTAGTCTTCAGAGGCTATTCCTAGAAAATTCAAGATATACATTTTGTCAGGTAAATATCTTTAATATACGGTATTTTAATCGAAATCATTAGAGCTATTTTTAAGAAAATAAAAAATGTCGAAAAAAGTTCCATGTAAAGGGTAGTTGGGGGCGGGGGGATTTTTTTTAAAATGCTCGTGTCCCATCCTTGGAAGAAACGAAACTTAAATATCAAGTGTCAAATTCAACGGTCTTTTCGTTTTTGAACTATGCTGTCCACAGACACAGACACACACACACTCGCGCGGACCTTTTTGCAAAAATTTTTTTTTTTGGATTCAGGGGGTTCTAAAACATGTATTTCCGGTGAAATCTCGGTATTGAATTTTTGGATGGAATACAATACACGTGTAGAGAAAGTTATAAGACAACCCTTGAAAAACCCTTTCTTTAAGTTTCTTTTCTTTAATACATTGAATAATTTTAGATTATTTCAATATAACAGTTTATTGTACTTGCTTAGTCCTCAAGTGACAAAAACCCAACTCCTGAGCACGCATGTTTTGCTAGTAATACGCTGAACAAAGAAAAGTATGCCTTAGGCTCAATATTTACATTTTAAATGGGAAAATACTTTTTCTAGTCACTATTAATGCTCTTGTTTTCTTCAGGCCGACATTATACCGTTACCAACATAACTAACCTTGGGTGCCCATTCTCCGTGCTAGATTAATGCATTAGTCGCGTAACCTTACAGAAATGTCATCCGCTCTTGACAATTGAAGCAAGCTATTCAGCGTTGCGTCATTAGGCGGAACGACAGGAACTCCGCCTCTCAACTGGAGGGCACTCAGCATTTAAAAGCTGCGTAAAACTTGCCTTTTGCAACATTTTCCTCAGATGCGTTGTTTCAACACACGTGTCGTGTCATGTTTTTTTTTGTTTTTTTCTTTCTTTTTTCCCTAATCATTAGCAGCATATACACAGACGTCGAAACTTCCTGTAAATAAAGCCTTTGACGACAAAACCTCTCGAGTACGGAACCTTAGTAAACTGTTGCAGTCAAATGTGCGGGTGAAGATAGTCGCCTTTTCTTAACACTGAGAAAAAAAAACCTTTAGGAAGGAATTCAATACTGAAATAATTATCGCTTGAATTTAGCTAGAATACAAATATGAACTGTAGATTAAGGTACATAAATAATAGTGCATCAAATGCATTATTGCTTATTCCTCCACTAGTTATGACAAACTTTGAATTAAATTTAAAGCTTTTAAACCTAAGTGAATAATAAAATGCACACCAAATTTCAAGAAACTAGAACAAATATTTTTATAACAATAAATTTTAAAAAGCATATAAGTTGCTCCGAATTTTATGTTTTTTACACGTTTTATCAACATATTCTCTCGGAATATGTTCAATGGAGGAGGTGAGTTTTGATATAGTTGGGGGGGGGGGGAACAAAAAAGGGGGGCTTGTGGAAAAGAAAAGAAATGCTTTTTAGCTAAAATTAAAAAAATCTGATGAGCTCCATTCACATAGCTTTCCTTACAAAAGCTTTCTTTAATCTACGCCATGATATTCGAGATCAACTTTAGCAAAAATGGTCTTATTGTTTGCTTCCTTGTAAGCAGAACAAAAATAAAGGAATACACGAGAAAGCTATAGTCAAATCTTTTTAAAGCTATTATGTGAAACAATTGAAATTCGGTTCTTTTTTACATTCACAGAATAAACAAAAGAGATTAACCGAAAGTTGACTTCCCACTGAGAAAAGTTTTAGTAGATTAAAACTGAAACCAATAGCAAGAAATATCTCAGAAAGGGTTAACTCTACAAATATATAGATATATACGGCATACACTGAGTGTGTGGTTTACTAGCGCTACATTTTTATGTAGTTTTTGTCTATCTCTTCCTGTTTACAAGTTATACAAAAGTCATCTAGATAAACAGGCCTTTGGAGGCTATTCCTAGAAAATTCAACACATATATTTCGTTTGTCACGAAAAGATCTTAGGTATATGACATTCTAATAAAAACTGTAGACCATTTTTGATAAAATCAATATTTTTGCAAAATGTTCCATGCAAAGGATGATTGGGGATGAAGGACAGTTCTTATCATCTTAATGTCGCTTCCTTGGAAGATGCTGAATTGTAATTTCAAGTTTGGTATTTAACCGACATCGTTTTTGAGCTATGCTGCCCACAGACACAGCCATTGAGCTAAAAATGCCTTTTTTTTGATTCAGGGGTCTCAAAACAGGTATTCCCGGTGAAATCTCAGTATCGACTTTTTGGGTGGAATGCAGTACCTTCTCTATCAGTATGTACATTGTACATACGCACTAGAGAAAGTAAAATCATAATATTTAGGACTGTCCCGTAGCGAACATGTCTTATGGGTATGATGGTCGCACATTAAAGGGACACTTGACCAAAATGGGTATTATAGTATAACATAATTACATAAATATGTATTTTATCACATAAAATGTTTTAACTTGTATATGGTGGCTTTTAAGAATTACTGTTAAAGTCCAAACTTAAAGCAAGATGACTGCCAGTCATTTAAAACTTGTTACAGAATTAAAATTAATCCATTTAGGGCCGGTTGTACGAACTCGGAATAAATCCTGGAATAATTATTCTTGGAATACACTATTCATGGTATAAATGTGGTGACGAGTTGTAAGATACAATTTTATTCCTTAGATTTCTATTCGACTGTAGATTTAAAACTAATGTTGGCTATGCTGCGAGTCATTCGTGGCCAACTTGATAAGTAATTACTGCTTTGTTTTGCTGAAAACTTCTTTGTTTTCACAATCAGCTGTTCCTAAACTATGTATTATTTCTTATTTTAACTACTTACGGTACTATGAAATCATTATGAATATTCATAAGCGTGTTCGGATGTAGAATTGCTATACATTTTACAAAACATAAACACACATGTATACTGTGACTTCTTGCGAGAGGTTAGGAGTATGGGAATATAACCTTACCGTATGTGCAAAGTTGTATCTTGTGCTGATATATGACATCTTTCCGTTTCGGTGATCAAAACGCACTTAGCCTCATTTATGCATTTTATTTATTAAAATACTTAGTAAGTGAATTTTGAAAATTACATTTTAGTGTTGCCAATGCCACTATCAACTTAAGATATGTATAATTGAATCGTTGCACCAAGATAAATAGAAAACAATTTGCTATATAAGTATTATTAACCAACAGAAATATTAGTAGTTATGTCGAATAGTACATTAAACCGTTTCCATTACAGTTCGCACTTTGCTGATGGCAATATTTAATACAGCAGCTAGAAATTGTCAACCAAACCAATAAAACCGAGAACATTATATTTTAGGGAAAGTATTCTCTATTCAATCAAAATTGTCTCTAATGTGTTAAACCTACAGCATATAATACGAAAAATTATGAATTTATTGTAAAATAATATATTTAGATTTACGAGCTCTGATGGCGTCTTTTAATCTGGGTATCTCCTCCCTACATCACAAAGCTTGTAGTGTTATAGTTTTTAAACTTGCACATAACTTCCAAAATCTGATTATAGTACAGAATGTCGCTAACATTAATACTTGTTTTTATTAACATCTGGACATCTATTACCAACACGTGCTTCACTTGGTCATGGTATAGATGGAGTACAGCAAGGTACTGCATCTACACCATGACCAAGTGAAGCACGTGTTGGAAATAGATGTCCAAATTTTAATAAAATTGACATCACTGTATGTAATGGCTTTTTTAACATTTTAAAATTAATACTTATGGGTATCTTACGTTTTGAAGCATATTGCCGTAGAAGTAACCTATCATTTGTATTTCGTCAATAAAACGTAACCTCACTCTTTACAACGCTATGCATTGTGCTGGTGAATTGCTGCACTACACTGTATTATATTTATCTTGGGTTGGATTAAATTTGTTTCCATAAAATAGAGGTATTTTGATGATAATATTGTAGGTAGATTTTACTTTTTTATAAACGAGACTTTATTTTAACTATCTTCTTGTCATATTTATCTTATAACCATCAAGTTGTCTGTGTGATATCATTTCTCAACTTTAATTTCATTATAGCCGTGTTCATTTATCAGACTATCTCTACAAAATATTGTATTTAGGTATAATATGTCCTTAAAACATATTATAAAGAAATGAATCGTTTATATCGGTCAAATATGGGTCAAAATTGTGCCGAGTACCCAAGCGGCCATTTTCCTTTTTATACTCTATTCTCGGAATATCGGCTTATCCCCGCAAGGAATCACGGAATAAGTTATTCCATATTTATTCCCTTGATAGTCTCTATTCCGTTGTCGTACAACACAATTTTGCACATAACCATGGAATAACGACTAACAGAGGTTTATTCCAAGTTCGTACAACTGGCCCTTAGAGATAGGGGGAAGTGTGTTTTAGTTTTAGCGATTTTTAAATAACTTTTTGCCGGCCAGCCGTTGCCAAGTGGTTACACCTCTGGCCTTTCACCTAGAGGGCCCGGGTTCGATCCCAAGTGATCGCATGTAAGCTTTGTGGTGGACAAAGCGGCGGGCTCTCCAGTTTCCTCCGCCATCGCATTCCACAGGTAGTGTATCTTAATTTCATGTATCACCAGTGTCATCACCTGCGGTGCCACAATTAGTAAAAGCGGGTGTTAAACACTACCAGAAACTTTTTTTTTACCTAACTTCACTCTCACTTTTAAGAGTACATCAGAGATTTACTTGACCAGACTACATAACCAAGTTTTTCATAGCAAGTAGATCAGCAAGTCAGCAATTTCGAGCCTTCCTTTCCTGGTTTGTCAAGGAACGAAACTCGAGCTTCTGCTTCTCCTTGCATTATGGATGAATAGGCACAAGTCTATGTTGAATCAAACTGAAGATTTAACTATGGAATATTTTCACCACGAAAAGCTATTAGCATCCCAAATTAAAGTACCTTGACTGTAGTAATGACATTCCAAGAAAAACACCAGCTATATTATTTCAGTAGAAGATGTAATAATGTTCTGAATACTTTATCTCCCTCGATAGTGATTGAAATGTAGCAAAGTTTCAGATTTATTTAAATATATGGAACATTAAAATGAACACAAATTACCAAGAACATGTAAAAATATTATTAAAAATAGCAATAGCACCTATGTGTTTCATGGTAGTGGGTTATGAAATACGCAGTTAGCATCAATGACAAATGAAACATTTAATTTATTAGAAAAAGCATATACACGAATTAAAATATAAAAGAATGGCAGAATGTTAAGAATTTGTTTCAGAAGAAAACAAAATAACGATTAAGACCAAAATGAAAAATGTTGTATAAATTGACCAAAATTAATATTAAAATTATTTTGTTATGAATTACGATCAGCAAAAGAGATTAGCAGATAAAGGAGGCGATAGAATTAAAGTCTAAAAGTGTATAACTGTAGACAAAGAAGAAAAACAATGTATAATCCTACATTCTAATGCAATCAGCCAAAATTCTATGAATATGAGAATAAGTTTATTGCTTATTGGTTTAACTTCGAGGTTAAATTGTACAAATATCTTTAAGAAACGCACCCTTAAAGGAATCCCCTAAATTCTTACAATACCATAAAACCGAGTGAGGGGTAGTAAGGTAAGGTAAGGTTTATTAGACTTTGAACACAATATGGTGAATTTTCGTTTACTGTTACTCCTAATAGCTTTAACTTTTATTTGCTTGAAATAATTTCAAAATTTTAAACCTGAATGTGGATTTTTATCTTCATTTACTTTGTCATTTTTGCTATTCTGCTAAAATGTAGTTACAGTCCCTTTTCTGCGACATCTGTGACGCCAAGAAGGTTTTACCAGTGGAGCAGCGGAAATACCGACGTGTTACATAAAGTTACTTGTATCCATGAAAACAGGATCTATAGTTATTATTGCTACCGCTGCAGGCTCCGTGCATGACATTCCAATTTCTCAATGTCCAAATCCGACAAACTTATTCAAGGTTATTGGAAAGTTGAGCAGTAAAATATTTCGTAATAACCTGCATCCATAGGAATTCATTATTGGATGGTTTTATGCACCTAATGACCTAGATTACAATAGGTACTCAACTGGTATTTTATTTGAGGTATAAGATTACCCAACTAAGAAGATAAATTGAGGTCTATAGTGATGTTTAATGTCGTTTCTAAAAGTGGTACTTGATTTTATATTTTGATAACACTGTTTTAAATGTATGTTTCTTATATGCGCCAGGCAAAATGTCTACCGCTTAAACTTGAAACCTGGATAAAACCATTTTAATTTCTGAGAAATACACAACTTCAGCCAGCCAACCTAACGACTATACCACAGAATGTTCTTTATTAGTAACCATTTCTCCAATGGAAGTTCTCCAAAAGCTGAAGTATATAATGCGAGGTCTAATTTACAATATCTACACAATCCTGACATTTCAGAAGCCATAGTTAATTATTTGAATATCGAATAATAATCTTAAGTACGCCGAGTATTCCGGTAAGCAAAAGGCTTGTTTACTAGCTGGTTTCCACTAACGACATGCTTTGCTACACATGAGCGCGGAGATAGGATGAGGGAAAGAATGCTTATTAGTAAACAATGCAGTCCAGTACACATACCGCGGTACAGCTGAGATATTACCGGCCATACTCCAAAGACGGTGCAGTGGCCGTAACTTTAGAGTTACGTGTTTGTTCTCTTAAACAGTTGACAGGTCAATAGTAGAGGTATAATATAATATTACCGCATCTTCAGGAGTTACTTCTCTTGAGTAGTTAACAGATAAGTAGTAGAGGAAGGAAAAGTGTGGCTGCATCTTCACGTGCTTGCTCTTTTGAACAGTTACCAGGCCACTTGTAAAGGTAGGAAACAGACCGTATCAGCTCTGGTAACACCAGACTGGATAAATGAGATCGACTGGGACGCAGCCGTCCTAGACCTAAACCAAACCGTGGACCCGCGACCGCGCATCGATTCCATCGAAGCGCTGGAAGCGGCAGCCACGGCCTTCTCCCGACAACTCCTGAATGTGGTACGCGCGCATACCTACCGCAGCCCATCTAACAAACCTAACCCGAGAACCATACCTAATGAACTCCGTCAGCTGCTAAAAGCCAAGGCAACCGTACGGAAGCTATGGCAGCGCTTCCGCCATCTCAGGATCCAAGCAGTGTACCAGCGGTTCAAATCCCTGGCAAGGCGCCTGCTTCGCGCGCACCGCAAAGCGGCCTGGGAACACACAATGGCAAACGTAAACCTGGAAGAGAAACAACCCTGGAGGATCATCCGATCCCTCAGGAAAGACAAAAGTCAGTTTCAGCATCCCATCCATGGCACCCGTGGGAGACACTCTTTTGAGCCCCAGGATAAAGCCACGGATTTCGCAAATTATCTGGAGTCTCAATTCGAACCCCCCGAAGACCCCCAGGACGATGACTTTACTGAGCTCGTGGAAGCGACGGTAGACTACCTCTATGAGGAGCCTCCGCCGCCCCATGAGGAGATCCGTATTCCTTTAGTCACCCCGAAAGAGGTGGCTTCCCAACTCAACAACCTAAAGCCTAACAAAGCCCCTGGACAGGACGGCGTTACGGCGCCTATGCTCCAGCACCTACCCAGAAAGGCCGTAATCCACCTGACACGGATGTACAATGCATGCCTGCATCTACGTCACTTTCCAACGTGTTGGAAGGAGGCGAGGGTAGTATGCATTTTGAAACCCGGCAAGGACCCGGTCTTCCCGTCAAGCTATAGATCTATTAGCTTACTTCCGATCGTCTCGAAAGTATTCGAGCGATTAGTCCTACCTCGCCTCACCCCTCTCTTCGAAGAGAGACTCCTACTCCCGGATCATCAGTTTGGTTTCCGTACTGGACATTCCACAACCCTGCAGTTGCTACGACTGGCTGAGAAGGCTGCCCTGGGCTTCCAGGACAACTTCAAAACAGTCGCGGTACTCTTGGACGTGGAAAAGGCCTTCGCCACCACGTGGCATCAGGGACTCTTGTACAAACTCAAGAACGCAGAAATCCCTCCCCCCTACCTTCACCTGCTTAGTAGCTTCCTTCGGGTCCGCACTTTCAGGGTGAGGGTGGAGGGGAGGCATTCCACAGTCAGACCCATAGCGGCGGGAGTGCCGGAAGGCAGCGTGCTGTCGCCGTTACTCTTTGCCGCCTACATGTCCGACTTCCCCACAGAACCCAGTACAGTTACGTGCCAGTATGCCGACGATGTCCTCATAATGGCGCGTAACAAGAACGCCCAATTTGCTTCCCCCCGCTACAGAGACAGCTACAAGCCATAGGCAGATGGAGTGAACAGTGGCGGATGGCCATCAGCCCGCAGAAAAGCTCAGCTCTACTGCTGGCTAAAGTCCGTGGCTGGCGACCGGAGAGGTTGCTGAGGTTGCGGCGGCGGCGGATCCCCTGGGTCCGCACCGCCAAATACCTTGGAGTCCTCTTCGACCGCGGCCTTACTTTCACTCCACATGTCAGGGAGAAGGTCGGTATTGGACACGCTGCCCTACGGCAGTTGTTTCCCATCTTCCGCTCCACCATGCCTACACACCTAAAACTACGGCTGTACCGCGCAGTCATCCCGCCCCTGATGCTGTACGGCTGCGAGGTCTGGGGTTCGGTGGCTCGTTCCACCATCCGCAGACTGCAGACCGTGCAGAACAGGGCATTGAGGATGATATATGGCACAGACCGTAGATTCCCGTCCCACATTCTCCATTCCCACTCCGGAATCCCTTACATAGTGGATGTTGTGCGAGAAAGAGCTCGCACAATATACACTAAACTTGCTCCCCACCCAAATCCCCAGGTGAACACTCTCGGTCTTTAAGACCACACGCTGCCTAGGAGACGCGTAAGCTACCGCCTTCCCAAGGACGCCTTGGGATGGTAGTTTTCCGGCCGCCTCTCCCTTCTTTACAGTTCTACCCGCCAAGTTAAGCAGCATCGGGCCCGGTCCCGACTCGGACGGGTGACCGTCCAGTTGTACTCCGACCAGATCTGCAACACTGGCTTCCCCCACCCCGTACCTACATCCCTTCAGTTCCCCCCGCTAGCCGGCACTGCTGTCCTTGACAGCCCGCAAGCGGCTGGCCAAGGTAAGCAGCATCGGGCCTGGTCCCTCTCTGGGTGGGTGACCACTCAGGTTGGTAAGCCAGCCCGCGCCGGCTGCACAGAGGGAAACACCCTGCCCACATCACTTCGACACAGACATAAACGCTTGCACAAGACTACATATTTTATATCACACGGGTAAATCCGCGAGAAAAGCGGATAGGTACCGTGGTGATTTGCCCCCGCCCGAGTACACTCGGGCGACTAGTTCCTGCTCCTGGCTCCTGTTTCAATGCTGGACTATGGTTAATCGTTCCGAGTATTTTTAGAACCGGTTACAAAAGTAATTCTCTGAATGTAGAGTACATTGTGTTAAAGCTTAAAATATAGATTTGTACTGTTCCTGCTTCCAAAGAGATTCATTAGAAATCTTGCAGCCGATTATATCTATTTAACCACCCAATTTTTGCAAAATATAATTATCCGAGATGCTTTTGAGAAAATGAACATTGGCAACGTGGAAATAGATGGTTATTTGATGATGAATTGTTGAGCGATATAGTGTTGTTAACAGTATGTGGTGGAAGGGAAGGGAGCATCGGTTTTGATGCCGGCATGAAGAATCATGATCTGATCCAAAAGAACCCGCGTCAACAAGGTAATAAAAAAAGTATCTTGCTGCTACGTTATGCGAATATACTTGCGGACATGTAATACGGCTGTTGCTTTTGAACGGTTATTGGGTACGTAACGGTGGAAAAATTGCTGAAAATAACACCTTTTACGCATTCAGTCAGTAGTAATGAAATGCGATACATTGAGACAGAAAAATTTGCCAGTATTGCAGGCACTTGACACTACTAACAACCTCTAATCAACGGCCATATACACTAAACTACCACGATGTCTATGAGCTACTTTTGCTATTTTATAAGAAGTTCAAACACGTTTACTGCGCCACAGAATTCAAAATATAGCATAGATTGCCTACGATTGTACTATCATTGTTAAGCTTGAGTCTAAGATCCATGACAATGCTCTATTTACAGAGCCCTCAACCAAATTATGAAACAGCTAAACCATGCTAAGCCAACACAGTATACTCAAACTTTAAAAAAAATTAAAAATAAATAAAAAATTGAAGAATTTAGGCGTCACATTTTCTTGTTATCGCTGGAGATAACGTTATACTTTATCCTAACCCGGGAAGTCAAATTCCAAGGATTGAAGAAAGAAAAAAAGTGTTGAAAAGAGCCGAAAGGAAGCATTTTGAGGGTCAAAGTGCTAACCTTGTGGTCCTCACTATCTACTGATAATGACAGTGTTTGTTCCCCTAATTCCTATCAAAGGCATCCACTGTAACCGACAGTCACGTTTCCAACTTGCTCTTATCTACACTGTAAACATCAACAAAAGGAAAGGTGCATGTACCTTGTGGAAACAACTAGATGGAACAGTCGTTCACGGCTTCGTAACCTGGCGCCATTGTTTATATATGTACAAGAAGTCATTGTTTATTTAATGTACAAGAAGTCTGGAAGATATGCAGGGAGTGGCTCTTATAACAAATATATGTACAGGGACTTTAAAATACCCTGCAGTACCCGTTAAGGGATTTAAGCATAGTCATAACATACACACACACACATATATATATATATTTTACACACACGTACCTGATGTTATATGGGTACACTACTATCGCTACATTGCAACAGTATTTTTTTTTGTAAGATCAAAAGAATAAATACTTTCAAACTGAAATAAATAACAAGGAATATCTTAAAAACAGTAACTCCAGGAAAAAAATGCATGTAACTTAAATTGTGTGTTTTAACGAGCTCTACATTTTTTGTATATTAAGTGTTTGTCTATCTCATACGGTTAAGCAGTTAAGCAAAATTCGGCAAAATTCATCCAGAATGAAGAGCTCTTCAGAAGCTATTGCCAGAAAATTTATTCACAGGCTAAAAAGTCTAGCAGAATTCATGCTTACTGATCACACTCACTATTGCTGAAATGAAAACAGTTACCAATGTTACCAACTCTCATTATGGGATGATTTTTGCGAATCTCTGTACAATATCAAAAGTCAACTTTACGCCAAATTACACTATTCTACAAAAACTTCAGGATACTTTAAAATATTTTTGGAAGTGACATACCTGTTTATATCACATTCAATACTTAGTCATGAGAAAAAGATGTAAACACATAAAACAGCAAACCTTTCAAAAATTAATAGCTTGAAGAAAATTGTCAGGCATTGTTTTTAATCTCTTCCATATTTTCCATTTAATTTCTCGTTTGTCTTTTATGATTTCCTATTTGTTAACTGTTTAGTGATAATAAAGAAGATAAAAAGCTGTTATTTACAGAACATTCAGTTAAAACGTTTTATTCTGTGTGTGAATATGTAAAACTATATCTGAATAAATCATATAAATCCAAAAGTTAGTTTGTTTGGTGGTGGTGGTGGTGGTGGTGGTGGTGGTGGTGGTGGTGGTGGTTAGTAAGTAGTATTTGTATCTCTTTAACTCTTAAGTGGAGCAAAAGAGCATTGTTACGATGTTTCCATAATCGGAATTGAATTTGTAGTTAGTGAATTCGCCACTAAGCGCCGTGGTGACGAGGGATCAGCTCGTCATCCATAGATGGCACTGTAGGACAAAATCACGATTTGCGAACGCGAAATGGCGGAAACATTTGCCCAGGAACTTTCTTCTTTCAAAGTACGGGGTTCTTTTACTTGCAAATAAACACCACGCTGGACCACCGTCTTTACTTCTCTTCCGAAGTAAGCCAGCTAATAATTTTTTGTCCGAAAAAATGCATCACCCTCCGCCAAGTTTGAACCAGCAATCTTGGGTTTTGGAGGCTAACATAGTAACCACCACGGAGGGTGACTTGAGGTGAGATGAATGTCCTGAAAATCTTCGGCTTGCAACGTTAAAAGTGCTTGCGCTAGACGGCTTTATCAAAATTTGTTTCTGAGTTTACACTGCTCACCGATACGCCCATGTTTGGTTTAACACCTATTCCTTAATTCTGGGGGTCCCAAAACGCCATGTTCCGGTGAAATCTCGATGTCGAATATTTAAACCAAAGGAAATAAGCTGAAAAGAGCAAGCAATTTCCTAATGCTTTATAGGCATTGTACTCCATAATCCATCCTTTATGTAAACATGTTATCGATAAATGGTAAGATACATTAAGTATTATACAAATGGTTAATGTTGCGAGAAGGTAAACAGATAGGATCGTATAAAAAGAACAGCATTAGAAAGCTATTAATATAAGACTTTTACCCCTCTCAAAACGCAAAACAGAGGTAAACGTTAGTGAAATCTACATTTTTCCTGAAGAAACGTTTTCTATCGCCTATCATCGCGTTGTATGACATTTCTAAAGAATTGAAATACAGTTAATCTCAAACTTGAGCAGGTCTTACAAAATACAGACTTATAAAGATTTTTCCAAAGGATCGTTAGATCTGAGGAATTGTTTAAAATGATGGTGTGGTACTTTGGTACTTCTGTACACATCTACGACTGAAGTTATTTCTTCCTTGGCGTTTCAAATTTTATTATATTCTATGAAAGTAATTTCCTTAATATAGGTCTTTCAGCTAAAAGTTACGATTAACATAATGTTCTAAACTAAATTAAATTCTATGTCGGAGGTTGTTTCACTCATAGAACGGTTAACCGTTTTAATGCACTCTTTCTCAACGTTAATGCCGAATCGCTAGTTTGCGATTCGATACGCTCAGGTTAAATTCCTTTGCCGATTGATTACTTGTGGAAAGCAAGTTCGCCAGAATGCCCTAGAGCGACTGCAAGGCCGCATGATGTTGCGCTACACAGGAAGCGAACCTCTACGTTAACTCAATCCACCTGTTGTTACTCTTATCAGAAAATGAGAAGTATTGTCACTCTGACCTCATAATGGCGGAACTGCGCCTACTTCAGGAACAAACCCGACTGGTTGCACGGTTCTCCGCTTCATTCCCATCTGTAAAATTTCTAAACTGTATATTTCAGACCGACTCAATTGAAATATTATTACAGTAATCAGGCCTAGTGTACATTGGCTCAAATCTAGGTTTACACTATGGGTTAACGGTTGGATGGGGGCGGGACCGAATTTTCCCTTCTCTTTAAATAATTTCCCGGGTTCGCTAAAGAGGAATTACTTCCCTGCCAAAGGATTGTTTTATTTTTATTATAAGCACTATTATTGCTCTTTTTGAAAATAGAGGAAGACAAAACACTTTCGATACATATTGTACATGGTACGAATGCGAGCTGTGACTGGTAAACTATCGTATCACTAGTATTATTCCGTGGCACAACAGCCCGAAGAAAATCCCCATGCCGGTACCGGCAAACGAACTCAAGACCTTCGGCTTATCGCATCACCAATAATAAGCTAAGCAATAAACAATTAACGACTTGATTAGCGGGACTGACACCACAGTAATAACTCCTACATTTGCGTTAGCAATGAACTTCCAATATTCAGTTCAGTTTATTTTGCAACATTGTTAATTAGTATAGATACATTTGTGATAAGAATGCGTCAAGTCACAGAAAGTAATGTATTAGAGTTTTAATCTCATGTTTAAAGTTTAAGTAATATTAACATTCCGTTAAAACCGTAACATTGAAACTGGCATGTGTTCAGTGAAAACAGAGTAAGTGTATAACCAAACCAGCTTTGAAAAATGGATAACAAATCTTATTCACTCCTCTCCCCACGTCTGATTCGTACACTGTATACACTACAGATTAATAGGTTTTGGAAATGAATGGATTTATGGAGTTGGGAAAGGTGTAATAGTTACTATGGATAACGAATTAACAGAATGCAAACGTTTATCAGCGTAGAAGAAAACATGGCAGGGAATTTGAGTAATGTTTGGAGTACAATATAAGGCAATGCTGTTTCCAGAAAATGCAATTCAATTACATTTTGTGACGTAAATATATTTAATAATTTCGTATTTTAATAAAAATCGTTAGGCAGTTTTTGAGAAAATCTATAATAATGAAATATCTTTCGTTTAAAGAATAATTTGGAGTGGAGGATTTTATTGAAAATCTTTGAAGGTGCTGAACTTAAATACCAACTTAGTTTTGAACAGACTTCTCGTTATTTAGTTATATTCACACACACACACACACACACACACACACACACACACACACACTCTCTCGCTCTCTCTCTCCCACACGGGGCTTTTACTAAATGCTTGTTTTTTTCTTCTTATTCAGGAGTCCTCAAAACATGTGTTTCCAATGAAATCTCGGTAACAAAATTTTGGGTAGAATGCAACGCGTTCTTTACCTAACATGTACATATTTTCGTGGTAGAGAGAGAGAGAGAGAGAGTAAAAATATCACTGGGGGAAAAAGAAAGGGGAAATCTAAACAAGAGCGCCTATCAGATCTGACTACGCATGTCCACTGGGCTGGTTAGAAGTTAGTAGACGGAAGGATTTGTAGTAAATGGAGCTCATCTCCGCACGTAGAACAAAGTGAGCCCTTTTTGCTTTCTGTGACCCCTGTGAGGAAGTGATGAAGGTTAGAGAGGGCAGGGCGACCAGGTACGGACGAGAATGTGCGCTAGCAAAGGAAAGAGTACCTCACGATTGCAACATGGCACTATCCTGACGCCGGCTACCCCTGCCTTAGTCAACCGCAACCTGGTGACCCCGGGTGCACACGACCATTTACAGAAAGAGGGGCCCAGCAATACCACCAAACGCCAGGAAGAAAGCATTGCAAAGCGCAAATTCTACCGTCCCGCAGCCTGAACCTACAACCCTGAAACAGACATCGGGACTGACAGGAAATTTGGTAGAAGGGGAACTACCCCTCACTTGCTGACCCAGTGAAATACAGGTAAAAATCACATGATCAGAATGATGGGCTCGAACCTAAGTTACAGCGGAGCCACCTACTGGTGTGGCTATACGAAACCTATGACGCCACTCCACATAAAAGCCGAATAGCTAGCGCATTCCAACTTAACTAAGTTGTAACGACCTAAACTGCTTGAGTTCTTTCTGCATACCGTAATCTTTTGGAAGAAATATTCTCTCTATTTTGCGTTTTTATAACATCCCAGATTTACAGACGCACTGACTGACCAGACGGTTAATGTGTAGCAAATGTTCAGGAGTTCTAAATAGTCGTTATTTGTCTTTTCAAAATACAGGAAGGAAATCATATGTAAATAAGGTCCAGAAGATAAAAAATAATAAAAACTTTAAATACAAAAGCAAAAATGTTGAAATATAAGTATTTGTTTTTTCTAAATTCTTAAAGAATTAATAAATAAGCAAAACGTATTGATAAAGTTTAAAAAAACAATTAAAATTATTTATAAAATATAAGCAAACAATATTACGGTGCAAATCTGCATATTAATTTACCGTCAGCTAGAATTGCGACAAAAGTTAATATCCATAAAGTATTTAAGTGATCATATTATTATAATACCTTAAAATTTAACTTAGAACGTGAAATTGAGTTAAATATCGTAAATTTTCGTTAGACGAAGCAAACGAAATCCTAATAGTGAATAAGATAAACATGTCCTAAAAGAATTAAATCAAATGCAGAAATATATGTATAAAAGACTAAGTAAATAAACACTTAAATGGAAATGAAGAAACGAAAAAGGAATATATAGTTTTAAATAAAGATTAATATACGACGCTAAAAGGAAATACCATGAATAATAGGAAACAAGGAAAACAATAATGTGTGGATGTTATAAGGCATTTAAGGGACCAAGAGTATCAAAAATAAGAGGAAAAAATACAAGAAGAACGTATAATAAAGTTTACTTATTAACCGAAACTCAAATCTGACTTCACACAAATAACAATAAAATTATAGATCAAAACATAAATTGGTTCGTACTGTAATTCTCCCCAGTTTTTATTGTAAGGGTAAGAATAAGATTACAGTTGATATTACCTATTAGACATCGGTGTACATACATATACACACACACACACACACACACACCTCGGAAGAGAGAAAAGTTGCAACGTTTTGTTGAAATATAGCTACTTATATTTTTAAAAAGCTTTTAAAGCGGCATTGCGCATTTCAGAAATATTCACTTTATGTATTGCACTTCACCCGTTCTTCCTTCATGCCTCATGATCCACTGGCATGCAACGGAGTGTTGTCTTGATTCCTAACTATCCGTGCGTCATCGTGATTAGCAGGACTTTGGTTTAAACTGCCACTAAATCCAAAATAAATTATTATGGGTACAGAAAGTTGTATGACTGCTATGTATATGTTTCCGTCTTAGTATTTATGCATAAAACATTTAAGCAGACACTTATAAATAATTCAATTTATTGGTCACACAACCATTCGGTCATATCAAACACACCACCTTATGGATATGTTCAAGGAACAAGACATCGTAAACAACATGGCAATGAAATTCATTATCAGTAAATCGTAGATTTAAAGTAGTAAAAGATAACAATAGACTTTGTGAAATAAAATATAGGCAAGATAGTCAATAATTCTTGCAACGTAGACTCTACGCGACATCCAGCGTCAATGATTTGTTTTGATGTCAACGCTCACACACACCTTTTGCATGGCAACAAACTCTACGAGACAAATAAGGCGTTACCTTGGGTGGGTTATGTCAAAGGTCAATATCTTCACACTTACAGCATTAACCAATAAAATGGCCAACACCCTAACAAGTATATTTCATTTCCTAATAAATTCTCGTAAAAATATGAGGCGCTTTTGTTGTGTACGTGATAAAATCGCTGCAATGTTACTCGCTAAGAAATACTGCTGCATTTTTAGCATTAGGTCTTGAGCAGATGTGATTATACTCGTGAATCTTGGATACACTATACCCTTAAAGGTCACAACACATTGGGGTTCAAGTGACCCTGCTGGCCTTCTGATCCCAAGGTCGCGGATTCAAACCCGACCCAGACCTCTGGTAATTAAGTGTGCTTAAAAGTGACAACCTCATGTCAGGAGATTTACTGGCATGTAAAAGATCCCTACGACACACACACACACACACACACACACACACACAGACACAATGACTTGCTCAATTAGTTTCTCTACTTAGTACATAGTACAGAGGTAGAGGAGGTATTCACTCCACCCAAAAATTCGATACGGCGATTTCACCGGAAATATACATTTTACGATCCCATGGCTCCAAAATAACCATATACTTATTTAAAAATTTAGATATGTGTGTATGTGAAAACAATAACTCGAAAACGAAAAGTCGGTATTTAAGTTTAGTTTAGTATTTTCCAAGGATGCCACGCAAAGATTTTCAAGAAAATCCCCCATCCCAAACCACCCATTAAAAGGAAAAAAGTTCTAAAATGTTGACCTATATTATATAAACAGGACAAAACGCATATCTTGAATTTCTGGAAGTGGGCTCTAAAGATCTCTTTACTCTGGATGACTTTCGCAAAACTTTTTTTTTTGCTTAACGTCCTTTAACCTGGTTGATCATATCGGACGATGAATGAAATTGGTGAAATGGTGCTCAAGTGGAGCTTAAAGTTACTCGACATTCGTCTTCTCAGGATAAGGGAAAACCCCGAAAAAAACGTTATCCGAGCAACTCACGACCTGTTGAATGTGAGGCACGCGGGCTTTTGCATAACTGATAAACCGTAAGACACCTAGATATAAACTTATTGCACTAAAAATGCAGATCTGTAAAAGATAAAATTTATGTCATATACTTTTTTTCGAATAGTTATCCATTTCCGAGATATTCCTAGTTATCAAATTGTTTTCAAGCGAATGTGAATTTCTTTTTTATTTTGTGTATAGTAAATAGCGGAAGCCTTTATACTACACAAAAAATCGATGTTGAAATTTCACCAGAAATGTGTGTTTTTTTTTTTTTTTTTCAAAGCTTCTTAAGCCCCAAAAAGAAACACATAATAGAAATGGTCTATATATATACGTGGGAAAACGAAATTATTAATAGCTAAATAGTTGTTATTTAAGTCCAATACTTACAAAGGATACAATAGGATTTTCAAGCAAATCCTCCCAACCCGAACAACCGTTTACATGGACCATTTTTTCGAAATTTTTGACATTCCGAAAATCGTATATATGTTTGCATAATTGATAAACATGGAGCAACAACAAAAATGTAATTACAGAAAAAGTAGATCTCTTATAACAGTACATTTCAAAAACCTTTTTTATGGCATTAGTTGTTTCCGAGTTATTCGCTATTAGCTATTCGAATCGTTCAATACTTCGGTCATTCTCTTAGCCCTGCCAATTTTCATTTGTTTTTCGCGATGCGTGGAATTTTAAGGCCAGTGCATAAGCATGAGTTGAAAAAAAAATTGACTATCGCTGTTCTATTTGTATCTTTAATGAATTAATGTGGAATGCAGTTATTACCAGAAATGTTTATCGTGATTAAAACTAGATAGATAGGGAAATAAATCTCATTAATAAGTGGTAGAGAGTAGTCTGCAAGTATAAGCATTATATTTTTATAATTATTTGAGCATTAATTCTGCCGTAAAAATTGTAACATTAGCACCGAAATGCTAGAGATTATATCTGCGATCCATAAGGCCGCAGCATTTTTTGTGTTCTAAGCGTGGCTGCATCAATATTAGGTAGGTATATTTAGGGAGGTTATTGTGGTTATTCGGAGCATGGCTAAAGCTACCTAAGCGGATATGATGCAGAATGCTTCGAACAAACTTGAATGGGAGGAAGAATGTTTTAATGTTCAAACGGACAGTGAACTTTTAAAATACCTCATTTGCACACATTATGCAGCATTGTTTCATAATTAATATTAAACAATAGAAACATTATGTATTAACATTCCTCGAGTTTTTCTTACGAGAATAGCAAGCAGTGCTCTAAGCTACAGCCACAACGAATGTAGTGTAACG
This sequence comes from Hymenopus coronatus, assembly GCA_030762935.1. Lineage (NCBI taxonomy): Eukaryota > Metazoa > Arthropoda > Insecta > Mantodea > Hymenopodidae > Hymenopus > Hymenopus coronatus. The sequence goes on along the minus strand of CM060895.1, from coordinate 56,821,498 downwards.
AATGGTAGAAGTTCTTATGTTTGTGTGCAAAATTGTACCATATTTAAGGCGAAAAGCAAGTTATAAATGCATTGTTTCTCAAATGTAGTATTCATCAACATGACGCAGCGGTAATTCTAGAAATCTGAAGAATTAGTGTCACAGTTCCAATCCTGACCAGTCTGCCTAGAATTTATCGTTATTTTCGAGAGTATATAATAGATGTAAATGTTGTTTTCCGGAATTGGCGTTTTACGTAAGCCCTGGTGCCCGTGCTGGAGATCAAAGCAATAACAGCACAGACAAATCAAGCACATACCCATATCATTAGTGTGGGATTACACTTGCAAACTAAAAAAAATAAATAAATAAATAAATAAAGATTACAAAAAAATAATAATAATAACATTTCTGTGTTCCTTTCACATGAGTTTCTGTGCCTGTTCTGCAAACAAACGTCTTAAAGATATTGTTCTATCTGCTTCATGCTAATAGAGATAAATATGAGCGTAATGGTATTATATGCTTAAATTGCTTGGTTCCAAATAACAAAGGGAATTCTCTAGCTGAAAGCGATAGGCAAATCTTTCAGAAACCGCCGCTATGCGACTGGCATTGAAATACGCTTCTCTTTGCATGACCAGGAATAAAACAAAAACACTGTGTAAGAAAAGCATTTTAAAATTGAACAATGAACATCTCGGAAATGAGCATAACATTTTGTTAGCTCCATGACAAAACAATATATGACATATTGCCTGTGTTGATGAGGTCTACATTTTTGGTCTAAAGTTTGTCTAACTCTTATGGTTTACTAATTATGCAAAAGTCATTCAAAATGAAGACTTCAAGGGCTATTCCTAAAAATTTAAGATACACATTTTATTTGTTTTGAAAATATCTTAAGGTAATTTGATAAAAATCATTAGAGCCATTTTTGAGATCATAATTGTATAAAAACTTTCCATATAAAGAGTAATTTGGGTGCGGGAATTTTCTTGAAAATTTTCGTGTCGCATCCTTATAAGATATTGAACTTGAATACCAAGTTTGGTATTTAATAGATGTTTCGTTTTTTAGCTATGCTGCTGCACAGACAAGTAATTTGTTTCTAAAAATGTTTTTAATGGCTTTAGGGGACTTCAAAAATTCTCTATTTCTGCTGAAATTTCGGTATCGAGATGAATTATCCAATACATTTTACTGAAATGCGAAGATACCATTGTTTTACCACTTTTCTTTCTGATCATGCGTCTCTTAAAAAGATTCGACTCTCCCTTAAACCTATTCGTCGTCCTCCGTGGTTTAAGGATAACGTGCTAGCCCTCGGTTCCCAAGGTCGCGTGTTCAAATGCGTCGAAGAGCGATGACTTCTTTTTTTCAGGCGTAAAAATCCTTAGCATGGCTTCCTTCAGAAGGGAAGTAAAGCCGATGGCTCTATGTCGTAGATTTATCTATGGCACGTAAAAGAACCTCAAGCCTGATAGAGCCTTTGAATAAAATTTCACGTCCAACATAGAATGGAAGCTAAGAACTGCAGCAGTTAAAGAGAGTCCTTTAAAAAGGAAATTTCCATTGCACCTACGAGGAAATGTGTAATAAAACCATGTCTACAAAAGTTTATCTCGATTAACGTGAAGTACATGGAAGAATAAGTTTTTTGAAAAAATAGTTTGCAGAATGGGTAGAGAAAGTAATGTTATAAATATTTTGTGTATGTGTATGATACACTGTTATTTTCTAAGGTGTAATTTGTCATTATCTTTCGCGTGTGTGATCACAAAATTGTAGAATTTGGAATAGAAGTAGGAATGTGCAAGTTGCACTACTTACTCGATGACATCATGTCATTTTGCCCTTAGTGTATATTTTGAAAGCCTATATATCATCAGTGATAAGATCAGATGTACTTCAGCAGCAGGGCTGGAATCTCGGCATTTCCTCATAATGAAAGGGAAATACCACAAAACCCTAGGTGCCAGAAGTTTCATCTTCATTTTAGTCATCCTCACTCATCTTATATAACCTCGACATTTGGCAAATGGCAAGCTTTTAACTCCACACCACTTTTCTACTGTACCCAGCATCTCCTTATTCTGGTTTAGCATGTTCTAAGAAACACTTATGCCAAAAATTTCTGATGAAAGGATCATAAATCTTTTCAGATCGTTTACCTTCAAACTCTTCTAGGAAAATATTGGAGTACGGAGAAATTAGGTGTGGTTGGCACGAGTTAAAGAATAGCTAAATAGCTGACAGTTATTGCTCCAGTTAGCCGAACAACATTCCAGAGGTATGACTCGGTTCATTGTGAAAGGTTACATAGAAGGCCAGAGTTACTTGCTGGTGAAAGTGCCTCCAATTGACCCCGGGGATGCTGCACTGGAGGTCAACGGAAGCTTCTACGGTTGGGGTGTCAGATTGCGTAACCCAGAAACAAAAACCGGAGCTTTCATTATTTTCATTGTGCTTTGTTCTTGTCTGCATTTTACCTGGATACTACTAACTGTGACCTACGCGTACTTATAGTTTTGATTAAACTAATAAACATAATGGATATTTGTAATAACAGCGATTCCGGAAAGAAAAAAATAGAATCGCAGCGAATGGTATGACAAGTTAAATGAAATGAACGAAAGAGTATTTCATTTCTTATAATTTTGTTATGGTTATTTTAACTTTTCTAACTTCACATTCGTTTCTGTATAGAAAAATTATAGTAGTAATCTTTAAAATAAGATAGTAGCAAAGTAATTTATTTATTCTCTCCAGCTTCCTTTAGTATTTATTTTAAAGGCACACTGAATTCAAACTAGTAGCTTTTGTGCTTCCATTTTAAAGCTGGTATTCTCTTTAATTTCTCTAGCACATATATATATATATATACAGTTTACACAATAGGCAGAGAAGGTATTGTATTCCATTCAAACATTCGATACCGAGATTATAGTGTCCTTTCGAAATTTTCTATTTTCTAAAAAATGATTAACCGTTTTGATAAAAATGCCGAAAATTAAAGATATTTACATGGTAAATAAAATTTATATCCTTAATTTCTCTTCATTCTAAATGACTTGCGTAATAGCTGATAAATTGCAAGGGATGGGCAAAAATTTACTGCACAAAGATGTACACCTCGTTAAAATACACAATTTGTTATTTAAGACCTATCATTTTCCTGTTATTGGGTGCAATTTTAAATTGTTTACACTTTTCTATTGTTTTAGTGCTGGTCAAGGAAAGAGAACCGAATTTCAATGTCAATCGCATAGCGACAGGTTTTAAAAGATTTTGTTACTTTAGTCTGGCGTAACATTTATTTTTTCCTTCTCCTTACAAGGTAATAGGTAATAAGATAATTTCCGCTAATGTTTATCTCGATTATCCGACATAGATAAAAGAATAATCCTTTTTATTAATAAACAGAGAAAGCCATGTGAATGGAACACCTCAAACTTTTAATGACCTTCCCTAGTCACTTTTTTGTGGAAAGACAATGTTATCTTTGTGTAGATGTTCTAGTTTTTATGATAAAATTAAAAATATGTTAAAAAAGAAACTACAGTGTCGTCCATTGTTAAAGATTGGTGTAACGCGAACAATTTAGGTATTAACATTGAAAAAAGCTATGACATTCCATATAAACTTGATACTGACTCTGGATATTCTGCAAAGTTTTTTTTAAATATTTACATTTATTCAAATCTAACATGGTTAACCCAAGTTAATCACATTTTTTAAACAAATTACCGCATGAATATTTAAGTAAAGAATTTTAATACAAATGTTACTAAGGATATACTAATCAAGGTCTATACGCCGTGCTTTGGTGACTAATCCATTATATAGTGTAATTGATTTTTCCGTAATTTTACAGTTTTTTTTTTTTTTTTTATGTTGCTCTACTATAATATTTTTTTTAAACAAAGACTAATCTATCTATATTGCTATCTAGAATTAACATAAGAAAAACAAGACACTGCTTTAATTCTCTTCCTGGGACTACTCTATTCATATGTCGCGTATTTAATATTAATCGATTATCAATAATGCTTTGCAATAACGTGCCGTTGACATCACGGCCTTTTGTCTTACAATATGCATACACGATGCGATTTTATCATGTATACGTCCACTGGTTATTCGACCGTGATCCAATTTGTGGATTATATCATTGTACGTGCAAATTGTATCAATTTCTAAATATGTTCTTGGAATAAAAGAGTCTTGATTGTGTCTTGATTTTTAGCTTATTTTGAAGTTCAGCATTTTATTATCACTATTGGTAGCATTGCGTAACACATTCGATTGTTTATTTAGTATGCCTTTATCTGACAACTCATACTGGTGTATTTATTTCAAACAACACATGAGAAATTGTTTATTTATATAATCTGCTAAATTTTCTCATGGAATAGACTTAATAAATCCCAACCAAGGCTACAAGTTTCGTCAAATGTATTTCTTGAAAAAAATCATACCGTAACTTCTCGTGATATTACCTATGATTAAAATACAAGGAAATAACTGTTTGTATAGATGACAAAATGAAGTGAAACTTAAAAGAAGCAAGGAGAAAGGTCTTTGCCACATTTTTTTTTTTTATAAAAAATGAAGGAAGAAGTAACAAGGAGGAAGGAGGTTATTTTCAAAGAATTATGGTAAGATCTTTTCACTTTTCATCTTCTGAGATGGAAAGAAGATGAAATATATATCGCAATAGATAAAGAAGCAAGCAGAAAACCGTATGAAGAAATAAATAATTTATTCCATTTCTGTTGTTAAAAAGTGTGGAAGAAACGAGATGACAAAAAGAAGGGACGAGGATGACTGAAAGAAGTAGTAGTTTTGTAAAGCTATTATTAACGTGTTTTGTAAACATTTCAGTGATATTTTGCCATTTTAGACCAAACCATTTTTTTGAACAAAGTGAGTAGGTCTCCAGAGTTGAACACTATTTTAAACTCTATTACACTAAAATGTGTGCTTGTTGTATGCAACGCCCCTTTGAAATTTCTCCATAAATTACATTTTCAGGAAACTCTAAGAGCCTACTTTCAAATGTCTTGGTCTAGAATTATGAAATTTGTTACACGACCTCAATGAGATATATGCACTCTGGAATACAAGATTGGCTGTCTTTCTTGGATATAAAGTTAAACTTTATTTTAAATTATGATGTACGTATATACTTAAGTTCAAAAGATACGCTACTACTTTACATTTTGATAATGTATTCACGATTTTAAATGAATGCAAAGGAAAGAATCGGTATCTCAAACTACCTATAAATATTTTTATATCTGGGTATTAAAGGCATTATCTTTTACCGTTACAGGAAACATTTGATATCAGTTATAAAATATTTGGAGTGTTGCATCCATAGTCTCAATGATGGAAATGTTACCAAAGTAGTCCTTGAATTAGGATGATGATGATGATTATGATAGTAAATAATACGGATAACTAGAGATGATCGTTAGAACTTTTTTCTGACACTTCTTCCAAACTGTTTTTCTGTATGGCTGCCCTATTTCTTTCATTACTGAATGTTTCTCCATCTCCCACTTCCCTGTTTTATCTTTTCTTCGCCTCTTGCATGCGTAAAACGATTTCTCTTGTTTTATCGTCATTGTTATCATCTTTATTCCCAGTTTCGTTTGTTCTCTTTGAGCTCTTTCTCTCTTAAATGTCTTCTCTAATGTTCCTAATTCTGGTTAAAATGACTTTGAATAAAAGGTGTGCGCTTTTCATGCTGATTATTTTGAGAATTTTTCCAGCAGTAAAAAGTTATGTTAATCTAACGTGAATTAACTTACTTTGTATCTTCCTACACCAATTAACTGATATGACGTAAGCATATATGGAAAAACAGCGTCTAAGAATGTTCTGATTTTCAGCCAATCGCAGTTTCATTACAGTGAGATTCAAAACAAAATAGTAGCTTTAAGCTTTAAGAATCATGCATTTAACTCGTTTGTTTTAATCGTATAAAGTTTCCATGTAGATTCTGCTGAAGTAAAAGTAAAATGTATACAAAGGAGAAGGACATTTCGCGGACCACAATCTACATAGTGTAGTGTAGGTGCACCAGGAGGAAGGGATAATTTGGGAGGCTATAGGCCACAAGTATATAGGGAACAGAGACGCATGTAAGTTCCAACCAAGACTCCAAGACCCGTAACCACTACGGATGAATGATATGGAATGAATGATCCGTCAACCACGCAGCCCAAATGAAGAATACTCTCTCCTTTGACTATACATCCGTGCCATTTGTCGGAACCTCCATACACCTAGAAACACCCTGAAAGATAGTGAGATAAAATAAACATTTTGGATGAGAAACCATCCCAACATTCCTCTACCAACTACGAAAAACCCAAAATCAGAATTGACGTCAGATGGTAATTGAACCCGGAATCTCTCGAATGCAAGCCTCACGCGTTACCGCAGATTGGTTTCTGACAAAGTAGCAAAAATTTGCTTTTGAAGTCATGCCTACAGCTTGATGTTGTTTCATAATTCAATATTTGTCACTAATGATATAATACTTGCGGTATAGTGATGGTATACAGAATGCAAGTAGAAATTACTGTTTGTATATTTTGTAACAGCGGCATTATTAAGTCTATTTCAGTCCTGAAATGGTCATAATAACTATCACTTGAGGTTTTGATAAGATCAGCTCCTGATACGCACTCGCGAAACCTATTTGATAATCTTAAATTATCACCTCTGATAATCACTTAACTGTACAAACAAAAACACTGTCGCTATCGTCCTGTTGTAGCGATTGAATCTTCCGCGTGTGATGTGATCGTAAGTAGATATTCTTGGCATGTTACTTAATGTTTACTTGGAAGTGTAGGAAAACCTGCTGTTTGGTAACGTCGGATTCTCTCACGTATTAACACTTCTGAATACAAAAAAGGAAACTTTCTCTTTACACACCAAGAGTCCTTCACGCAGTGAAACATTTGACAACTTGCAAAGGGACTTGTCATATGTCAAACTCCGGTTAAGGTTGTCATATTTGGGAGGAGAGTTTTCTTTCTGTTTACCTCTTCTTCTTCTTCTTCTTCTTCTTCTTCTTCTTCTTCTTCGGTGTACTCAAGTTTGCATGTGGATCTGATTACTGTAACGTTTTCATTTCTTCTTTGAAATATATTATAGAAAGCTCCATTATCTACCTAGGGATTCGAGGTGGCCCGGGTTCGATCCCAGGGGACCGTATGTGAGATTTGTGGTGGACGAACCGGAGTCTGGGCGAGTTTTTCAGAGTTATCCGGTTTCCCCCGCCATTCCCAATTGCTCCATCTCATCTATTTTCCTTCATTTAATATTTTTCTCGCTCTCATATCAGGCATGGGCTAATCACCCATCCCGGCTACTCTCTCTGTTCCAGAGTCCGTCTACTCAACCGACATCTGACCCCAGGCTGACCAGTTAATACTGGGATCTACTGGCAAGTCCTACATACAAGGATAAATAGGGGAAGAATAATACACTTAAAATACGCAATGACTGAATAAACTGAGAATTCGTATTAAATAAAAGTGGGAATTGCTGAATATGTCAAATTATAATTGTCGACACTCCTTATTTTGGTAAATTTATAACATAATATATAAATATTGTCATGTGTCAAAAAATCGGCCAAATTCCACACTATTGCTATTATTATTCAAAAAATAAATTTATTGTGTTAAATTTGACGTAAAGTAGAATCTAATATGGTACATGATGGAGACAATATAATGCAAGCTAAACTTAGATAGGTTTACATGGAACCGTGGAAAATGTTTTACAACTCTATTGGCAGATTTAAAAATTCTGTTTCGAAACGCTAGGAGAACATACTTTGGAAAATAAAATGCAACAATCTCAAATAGTCTTGAGATTGTTTATCAGTTTAGATCTACATCGGAATGACTTTCGGAGAATTTGTTGCATTAATTACAAAAAAATAATTACAAAAATACTCTGTTTCATCGTGCACTGCAACCTATGGAATAGGGTATTACTGATCTGTTTTCTTTGCTTGTTTTGCTTTAACTTTTAGGTTTTTAATGCACAATGGGGGTCACTTGGCTAGCTGGAAGGGTGGTTAAACCCAAATTGTAAAACACCCGGTGTTACATTGTATTCTCTACACATTGATCAACTATTTTTGTAAAACTGCATTCTCTGTTTGATGTTATTTAAGAATAAACTTGCTTAATGAAATTGCTTTATTATACGTTTTGCTGTAGATAAAAGCTTACCCTATACGCAACTCTTTTAAAAGCAGGCCGCTATGTGATGTCTCTAAAATGCCGTTCTCCCATGTAGTTGAAGGTATTAAGGATTTGAAAATGTAAACCAGTAATAAAACTATTATAGACTGCCTCTGAGTTCGAGTAGTAACATTCTGGCTTCTCAACCTGGAGTCAACGAGTTGTTTCCCGAAATGACCATAGAAGTTTCAGACCCCGAAATGACCATAGAAATTAAAGGAGTGAAGTTCTAGAAATGCAGAAATTTTAAAAATGGAATGCCTCATAAATGTATAATGCCACAAAAACTCCATTGGTATAAATTTTGTATTGCATTTTTATATAAAAAGTTTTTGTCTATCTCTTACGGATTTAAAATTACACAAAATGCATTGAGAAGGAAGAGAGTTTCGCTGGTTACTTCCAGAAAATTCAATTCATGTCTTTTATTAATTACGCAAATACTTTGAGAGACATTATTGAGAAAATCAATATATTGGAAAAAAAAGGTTTATAAAATGTTTGGTGGTGGAGTATTTTGTTGAAAATCTTGGTGTTACATCTTTGGAAGACGCTGAAATTAAAATATCGGGTTTGGGTGATATTTCTTTTTTGCAACTGCCATGAATGATTCAAATGTATGTGGGGATGTACAATATGACTCCCCAAGATATTTTACTAAATATGCGACATACACTAGAATATTAATTTGGCAACAAATAAAATATTGGACTTCATAATTGTACATACAGGAACTGCAAGAGGTGATATTTAAAAAAAATTGTATGAATACATACCAACTTCAATTAATGAAAATAAGCCCATAAAGCTTGTCTGCGGTGCCAGATGTAGTAAAAGTGGGCATTAAATTCTATAAAAAATTGCCCATGAAACTATTACTGACAAACACACATGTATCAGAATTTTGATGAAAAAGGCTTTTCCAGGTATGCACCATGAATTTGATGTATGGCATCTTCCTAAATACCTCATGAAAAAGTTTAATAAGATTCCAGAATCATTGATCCTCATGAATGAGAGCATTCTATTTTTAACCATCTGTGTTGGGCATCTGCTACTTGCTACAGTGCCATAAGTAGTAAAAGTGAGCAGTAAACTAAGAAAAAAAACAAATACACATATGCTACTTGCGAAGTTGAGAGCATACTGCTAACTGAAAAGTTCACATCAATTGTAAATCATATTACTAATGTCCATAATTAAGAATATTTTGAAAAATTTCATTCCTGTGTTCATGATATATTGAGTGAAGAAAAATTTAAAAACACAAACTGGCTTCATAATAATTCCAAAGACTATAATGATTTGTGTAGTATCATAAAGAATGTAATATCACCTGCAGTGCCTTGTTTTCGCTATGTGCAGGGATTGTTGAAGTGTAGTGCATACTTTTTTGTTGGAATGCAATACTGATCTACGAACTCTTACAAGGAAGTAATGCAGAAAACAAACTGTAGTATGACACAGTATAAACAGTAGTAAACAATGAGTAGTTTATGCGCACTCGAGTACTTGTCATGTAGACTAGACATTACTTGACAATTAGACACAGCTCTTGTACTCTCATTGAAAGGTTTATGGTTGAATACAAAACTGTTTTGAAATTAACCACAAAAGCAGAACTGACATTTTATTATGTTCTATTTTCGTCAACTTCGAGTCCAGCTGCCGTTGAGGAAAGCGCGAGGTTAACAAGAAAATCAGCGACCCGGAAGTCAGTCACCCATGCAGACTGTTGGATCCATCAACACAGTAAGGGCGGAAGCTGTCAACTGACAGTTTGTTCCCGTGACAACTTGGTGAAAACTTGTTTACTGTCGCAAAACGCTTTTTGTAGCGTAATAATATTTAAAACAGACAGCCTTGCTTATAAAAGAGAGTTTGTTTGTTTGTGATGACAGCGGTTTTGCTCAGCGCATATGCAATCTCTGTGCACTTAATGACGTCAACAGGGAGACCAACCAGATGGTGCTATATCCCAAGATGTGCGAAGTGTTCTTGCTTCTGAGATACCAACAGCTGTTCTCAGCATGGGTCGCCCAGGTACAGTCATTCTCAACACACTGTAACCCTTCGTGTTTACGGATGAGGGAAATGTGCATAGTTTCTTGGTTAGTGTTCAGGACTGCATGCTTTCCGATTTCTCTCGGTAGCTCAAGTAGTAAGACCACCAGCATTAAGCATCGAAGATCCATGCTTAAATCTCCTTTTTCTATTTTTCATTACTGTCCACTTTCTGAATCTGAAACCCCTAAAATTTTCTATGTCCACCAAAGCGTAATAAATTGACAATTATATTTAGAAGATGTAAAATGCTTAGTACAGTGGATGAAAAAAATATTACATGTAAAATATATGGGAATTCTATGTAACAAACATCCTTGAAAACCTAATTGCATCATGTGTATCAGAGTATACCAAAATTTATTATAATTTTTTTTGTTTTCTCGAATTTAAAAGATTTAATTTAGTATTTTAGTTATTGTATCATACTCGCATATGCACGGACCTTTTTCTAAAAATGCTTTCCTGGATTCAGGGATCCTCAAAACATGAATCGAATTTTTGGATGAATACAGTACTTTCCCTACTTACTAGTGGTGGAGGAAGTAAAAACTTCATCTCTTCTCTTTAGTCTGCATTACATAACAGCATATCTGCCTACAATGTGCAAGAGATAAACGACGTGTCACATCACTTATCCTGCATAGTTTTTGGTATCATACGTGTTTAAAAGCTTCAATAAAGTCAAGGTACCTCGAGCAGCTCTGTACTTACTTAAGCAGGTTAGCGAAAATCCCCGCTTACACAGTAGCATGGAAATCCCAATAATTAACACATTCCTTCGGCGTTCTCAGTAGCGCAAGTGGTTTTCAAGCTGGCAACACTTCAAATACTCTGCCATGGATAATTTTACTTGGAATGCAACCTGTTAACGTATGCAAATACATTGATTTGACGCAATCTTTAGTTCTCCAAAGGTAATTTATTACAGGAATAACTTACCAATACTTTTATTGATTGTAGATCATTAATATCGCCTTAAACGATTTGATAAAGATGATGATAATGATCATGATAATTATAATAGTAATAATAATTCTAGTTCGGCTTTGGGGGCAAGTTATTTGGGTATTTTTTTGCGTTTAAGAAATTTCCCTCAGACTGAACTGTTACCTATGGGAATTTTCGCACTCATAAACTCAAACCCTTATCTTTAGTTCAACGAGCAAATACCAGCAGTCAAAGCCCCAAATATGGCCTTAGAAGTTAGAGGAGCTGTTAAAAAAAAAAGATCGTCCTAATAATTAATCAGTAATCACTCTTTCACTCTCTCCTTACCTAATGCCAAAAGGCAAAATGTATTCATATCTAATTTAATATTATGCACAACAAACTTGAAGCTGTAACTATTTTTAAATCTATTATTTTTTCTGCACACCTCATTTCGGCCTTTGGAGGTTTATATTTTATCTCATCAGTTAAATGGCAATATTTGAGTAGATATAACGTTTTTAGGTATTAATCTCCCGGAAACATACAGTTAACGAGTTAAACAAGCGCTTTGACTCTCTTATTGTATATAAGTCTGTCGCAGCAATTTGTCTGAAAACGCAATCGCTTTTACTATCTTGATACGAAGTAGAGGAAGTATTGTATTCCAATAAAAATTCGTTATGCAAATTTCCCCGGAACTAGCCGTTTTGAGATAGCCAGGACTCAAAATAGGATTTCAAGGAAAAAAGTTAGTGCCTTTTTGTGAGTGTGTGTGTGATAATTCTTGCCAGCATTTGCAATTTCAGCATCTTTCGAAGATGCAATACTAATGTTCCATAAAATCCTGCCACTGTAACTATTCTTTACACGAAATTCTAGTTATGTACAACTCGAATAGCTTCAACGATATGGTTTTAATAAAAAATAGTTTTAAAACTATTTGCATGACTAACAAAGTTTATATCTTTAATCCAGTGCAGCCATCTTCATCTGTAGGTATAACTTGTAAACCGAATGAAAATTACCAAGTTTACCACGCGAAAACAGTAGATACTAATACACACAATTTTTTCTTTTCTTTCTTCCAGATGTTCGCTTCTCTTTGATTTTTCTATTACTTTTAAAAGTCCTGGATCACTATTCTTTTGTTCCTTTTGATGTCAGAGAGAGGGTATACAACTGCAAAAATCTGCTTTTTAAAGATTTTACTGTGGATTCAGTTTCTTATACGTACGTGTAGAAAAAGCATTTCTGTAAACCTTTATCCTCATTATGAAAAATAGATTCTTGTATTAATGGATGTAGAATAAATAAAATAAATGGCGTATTACTAGGCATGAAAGACCGCTTAATTTTGCTCAGAGGCGCCTCTGTCAGACTTGAGGTTCTTTTACGTGACGTAAATCTACGACACGGGATCAAAGAAGCTATGCTAAGGATTTTTACATCCGAAAAAAATCCATCGTCCTCCGCCGGGTTTGGGTATGTGAAGTTAGCATGGTAACCATTACACCACAGAGAGCGACCAATAGATGTAGAGAATGAGTATAAAGGTGAACTGCTTTTTTATGTGAGCTGAATCAAACGTACATCAACATTTCAAACCAAAGGAGAATATTCTGCTCGCCGCATGGATCATACGAAAATCTTTGAGAAAGAAAATAAATATATTTTTTCTTTAAAAAGACCGCACCTAGAATCGTTGACGGCTTGCCTTTGTAAAATATATTGCAACAGTTTTACATTTTCCCTAAATTGAGTTTGACATAAATGTAAACATTTATTAATAATTAGAGATTAGAATTTGTTTTACTTTTATTTACTATTTTGTATTGTGTAATAGGGCTTAAGGGACTCTTGGTGTGATATATCAAATATCTATACCTACTTCTGCAAATTCTAGGAATTTTAGTTGCATTTAAACAAAAGTTGCGACGCGTGAAACATTTTGAAAGTGTGAAAATTTAGTTTTCAGAAAACGCTACTTTATAAAATAGCATGTTAGAAAACTGGTGTATTGTACTTCAAATTGTTGTAGATAGGGCGCGAAAATTGGGGTTACATGTAAATGTTGATTTTCTATGGATGTTCAAAGGTCCAAACAACCATTTGCAATATAAAAGAATTCACAAACTATATTTGTTTTTCTGATCGATAGCTGTCAAAATTTCACTCCAAATACTCGTTATTAACATCAAACATTAGAAAAACTTTATATACATTTTGTTTTAATAATTGCTCATGGAAATTAAATAGTTCTATTTATGGGCGCTCTTTAACTACTATGGTTCTCAGCGTTCTATATTGAGCGTGAAAGACAGATAATTTTTGCTGAGGCCTCTAAAACTGTCTTGAGGTTCCTTCATGTATCATTAATCTACGACACGGGACCAATGGCTTTACTTCATTTCCGATGGAAGCCATGTTACGGATTTTCACGCCCGAGAAAAATCCATCGCTCTCCGCCGAGTTTAAACTCGCAATTTTGGGAACCAGGAGCTAGCATGTTTCCCCTAGACCACCGAAAACGACATTGCTTAGTTGCACTTGGAAAAGAAGTTGTAGTTTTCAGGAGATTATTAAAGCACTTCAAAATGACACTAAATAACATGGCCTTGTAAAATGGTCTTCGACTTCATTGACTAGTATTTACGTCTAAACATGCATTAAGTTCTATTACTCTACTAGGTTTTAAATGAAGATTCATGGCAGGAAGTGGATGGTTACTCCACGGAAGTCCAAGATGGGAGACGCCAGCTTCTGAAACCACATTCCTTACTTAAAGGAGCTATCTCAGCACAATGCCTGTTATTAAAGTTGCAGAACCGCCCGGTTTAGTTGCCCTGGAGACACGTAATGAAGTTCATACTACTGTTGCCATGTAACCAGTTGGAGAGGTATGCAAAATACTCGGCGTAGACCATGTGCAAAGAATGGGAATTAGTATCTGTATGAAATGTTTACACTTTATCATATTTTACAGAAATAAGTGCGAAATAATGGTCGTTCTGGCTTTGCCAATTTCCTCAAATTCAAACTCGTAAAAGTCTCTTATCGTCCAGTATAAGGAGTATAAGTAGTTTGGAATTACATTAAAATTAGAATACGTGAAACGTTCAGTGCAGTAAATGTATATAAAATACATGTTAAATAAATGGGATTACGTTTTACGGAATCGTTGAAGAGTGATAGTATCTCTTTTGTCACGTATGCTAAATTCTTCATGATACAAAAAAACTAATTATCAAAGCAAAGAATACCACAAATTTCTAGGCTCCACACAGATGTATAGTCCAAATTTTAGTTTTATAGCATGAACTATAAACAAAAACCAAGTTGAGTCCCATTCACATCACAAATTTTATTTATCTACTTTATGCTAATTAAGATAAAATATTGTTTTTTACTTTAAGAATACGGTTCCCGGAGCCTGCTTGAGACTCCAGCGCTGTATTCCCGTTTCCTCATTTTTTATTTTCGTAACATTTACTTTGTTTACTGTTTGCCTTTTTCTGCTAAAACACACACATATACACACACATATACACATTTTACTAACATATAAACACCCATGCCGAATGCGGGACTCGATCCCCACGATCCCCTGCGCCACGAAGCACCAAATTGAGGCACTTCAACGAGCGCGGCTATGGGGACCGACATCAAAAGCAGTAATAAGTTTTATTACTTAGTTCTTTGTCATTACAAGGGAAATAGGCTAACGTAATAGATAAATCATTTAAAAGTTGTTTGCTAGGTGATTAAAATTCGTTCTCTTTGGATGGCCAGCAGTAAAACAATAGGAAAGTGAACGACGAATTCCCGTTTGGGTAAAGTTTAAAGTAAAAACTGAAGCCAATAACAAGGAATATCTTGGAAACGGTTAACTTCGCAAGACTTACATTTATTGTATAGTAAGTTGGTCTAAATCTTATGGTTTATTAGTTATGTAAAAGTCATTCAGTATGCATGAGGTCTTCAGAGGCTAGTCCTAAAAAATTTGATAACATTTTATTTTTCTCAAAATATATATAATAAAATATATTTTAATCCAATTTCCGAAACAGTTTACATGTAAAGGGCGATTTTCCTAAAAATCTTGGTGTTTCATGCGGATCTTAAATACCAGATTTTGTATTTAATGACTTTTCGTTTTTCACTTATGCTGTTCTCTCTCTCTCTCTCTCTCTCTATCTCTCTCTCTCACACACACACACACCCACGCACACACACACACACACACACACACCTTTTTCTACATTTTTTTTTCATCAGGTCTCAAAACTTAATTTTCGGTGAAATATCGGTATCGAATTTTTGGGTGAAATACAATAACTTTTCTACCTACTATGTACATTGTATAATGTAGTACAGAAAGTAGAAAGTTACAAAAATGAGAAAAAATTTAAGATAATACAAATAAGATGTACTATTATTCACGTCGTACTTTACTGAATGTTCGCGTCCTTTTATTGCTAGTTACTAAGGTGTAATAACATTTTAAAACTGCATGCTATATTCTATAGAAGCCGTAGCTTAAAAGGAACTAATATTTTTAGTTATTAATTACAGGGTTACTTTTTTGTGTCATTTATTAGCAATATTATTTTATGTATCGTTGTTATATTCAATCATTTATTTCACTTTTAATAAATTCCATATTTCTATAGATATTGGTTATCTCTTAAAACAGGCGCCTAAACATTGTCTAGTCATAAGAGAAAATGTTAATTGCTTGACCCCAGGAAGGTCAATTATGATTGCCTACTACCACTTGAGCATTTCCTTGATGACCTAACACATTCTTTAAGCAATATTCTCAAAAAATTATGCAATCTCTTAACAAGTATCTCCACTGTAAAGATTTTCCACGAAACCAGTTTATAAATCGTTTGTCAGTTGTTATAAACATTCGTTTGTGAATAGGATGGCGTTATGTGCTAACTTCCTGGAGATTGCAGAACATTTCCCATGCAGCACCTGTGAAAGGAGCTGTAATGTTTCTCATCAGTGGAGACAGTTCTACCACATCTTCCTTATTTCATCAGCCTCTCATTGGCGCTGGGTGTGAATCTCGCCACCTCTCAATTGTTCCGGAATAATCAAATCTACATTTTTTAATGGACATTGGGAGTGAATTTTTTGAAGTTCCACATTTTTGTATATATTTTACTGAAGTTTATTGTAATTGCTTTGCTGTTTAGTTAATGTGTATACCAATTTCCTTCAAAGTGGACAAAAACTATAAAATCCCTAAATCGTCTTATAAGTTGAGTTATTAAACATATCGCATAACCAAAATGTCCCCGCGTGATTTGAGAACATTGGGTTGAAATTTTTGCTATGGCATTTTTGAAATACCAAATAAATAAAAAAAAAAAAAAAAAAAAAAAAAAAAACAGTACGACTAGGCATTTTAAATAGATATGGTCGAATCTTGCCACTTTTAAAAGCTGATAAGAGCATTTAATCCTTAAAACTTGCCATATTTTCATAGAAACACATTAATTTTAAAATTATTATTGGTATTATCTTTATGTTGTCGCGTAGAATGTTACGGTACCTGCTTCTGCACATTCTGGTATATGTTCTGGAATTAAAACAAAAACTAGATGCACGGAACATTTACAAAGTGTGAAAATGTAGTTTGGAGAAAAAATCTGCTTTAGCAAACAGGTTTTTTGTTAGATCTCTAACTGAATGTAGAGCCCGAAGCAGTGGGGAGGACATGAAAATGTTAACTCTCTATGGAAGCTCAAAGGTTTCAACAGTCATTTAACACAAAAAAACTAATATATATATTGACAGATTGTAGTAAAAAATTCATTCACAGTGTGCCTTCCACTCATTAACTGGCATATCTGCGGGAGCAGTTGTTAAAATTGAGCCAACTAAACAAACAGAACATCACCAAAGTGGCCAGAGAGCACTACAATGGGAGAAATCTGTTGGTGAATCAAAATACCTTGCGGATGCAACACAAAAATTTTACAAAAATATTTGACAGTTGTAAAATGTTTGTTTTATGAGAAAGGGGAAGGCGCCTTATGGTCCATTGCTAGATAGGGTGGAGTAAGCCTGGGAACCTCAGAGCGGTGCAACATTGTGCTCCCTTATTGAAGAGTAGAGGGAGAAAACAAGGCCGCCCCTGTACAGAATCGTGTTACTGGGCTGCAAGTGACACCATGGGAAGGAGGGAATGCTTCCCCTCACACTGCCGCCACTAGCACACCAGACCGGAACTGTCCACATCCCCGACAACTACCAACTGGATCTAACCTAACATTACTCGGTTCCAAAATAGAAATAGATACGTCACTAGTAATGATATTTCCTATTCAAAACTAAAGCATTATACACAATTCTTCCACACGGAGATAGGATGTACATTTCCAAACATTTTAAAATTGGTGGTTTTAAGTGGGAGGAGTTATATTCAAGTCTCCTAATGCCAATCCGCTTTCGCTGAAAATAATATCGGAGGCTGCTTTCGGCTCTTTATTGCAAACATGCCCGATATTTAATTAATACCAACCAAAGCAATAAAGTTCTCATTGGAGGAGGATTGCAATTCACGTTATCAAATTTCCTGCTGAAGATTCATATTTAATCTTTTTGGTGTGTTTTTGACAAAACGGTTGGTACACTGAAAGCTGTCAAAACTAAACTAACCTATCTAAATCTTTCAAAATCTTAAGATACATCCATTTTCAACCCCTTAGATTCAAATCAATATTCTTTAAAAAGTATCTAGAGAAAATTACACTACTGTGACGAAAGAAAATTATAAATTGCCTTACAACTCTTAAAACTAACCGTCACGTTTTTAATTGCAATGCTTAAGAAACACTTGACTGACAAGTTTTCAATTGTTTATATTTTATAAATAACTACGGATCATCTGGACCGAACACTTTTAAGGATTCGTCATTTTTAAATGTCCTTTAAATCGCCCATACACCACCTTTAACCTTGCTTATTTTTGTTTTGCGCATGAAATTTATTACTTGCATTTTAGTTTTATTCTAATTTGTACACAAATTTCCATACATAATCTCGAGTGTAGTATTTAAAGATTTAAGTATGCATTAGCATAAAATAAATACTCAAAAAAAAGGAACACTTTATGCCAAAAAATTCATGAAAACAATGTATTTATCTACAACTAATGAAAACTTGATTCAGAATATAATTTTTTCGCTAATTAAAAATATTTAATTGTACTAGCTGAAAAACTATTTCAGCTATAGCTCTCAGTTTTGTACAGTCATTTGCTCTTATATAGTGTGCCAATTGTCAGGTATTTAAAAACAAACCAGAAAATTTAGTCCCAGTGTTACTTAAGCCATATTATTAATATTAGGAAAGTTATGTTACTTAACATTTTCAAAACCTACTCCAACCCTCATTTGCAATCCTGCAATACCATGTATTTTAATTCCATTTTGATTTTCAACTCATTAATCGGGATATAAAGTTTTACCCTTACGCGATATGATTCAGCAAAAATCTGCTTTTAGTTCCCTTATGTACAAATATAAACATAACGTGAGGCATATTTTGTCTGAGATAAAACCATTCAGCCTTTTAAAAAACCATCAAAAAACCCTTACTAAGTGTAAGCGTTTTATTTACTTAGTCTCCCTTTCTCCTCTCTTTTATGAAATGCGGATTATGGTAGAATATTGTCTGGTAAATATGGAATACCTTAAAATGTTATAAAACATTCCAAACAATGCATACGCCTGCCTCGTGCTCTTAAACGCTCTAAATTATGGTGATGTTAAAAACATTGGGGGGGGGGGGGAGAAACTCGAATGTTATTGCAGATGACCATATGATGATGAGACTCTTACTCAAAATTTAAAACTTAACCATTCACGCCGGACAAAACAAACTGATTAAAATGCCCCAAATTTGAAATCGAGTGATTTATTGGCTACTAGGTCTTAGTAGTGCACCACAATTCATTGAAAGATTATGTAACTGCAACAAAAGCATTGTTGGTATGTACTGTGTGAATGGTCGGTCAGACAGAGTGCGTTGTTCGCGGTTGAAACCTTACAAAGTAACGAAATACGATAGCTTGGGAAAAACAAGAGCCTGTGGTCACCAAGAATGGCCGCAAAAACAGCGGATCTGCCTGTTCGGATGGGAAACACCTAACAATGCATAACCTAAAAGGGTTACAATACATCAAGCGGCGCTGGAAAAGAATGTTTTAAAATCCGGAAAGATAAACCACAATCTTCCTTAGCTCCATTTAAGTTACAGAGCAACAAAATCTGAAATTCTATATTGTTAAATTACCTCTGTGGGAACAAATTCTCATGAATCACAATATGGAATATAGCTCATTGGGAGGAGAAACCTAGGTGCATTATGAAAACTTTATATCCCTTAATGTATTCATAGATTTCAGTGTTTTTTATTTATAAACTATATTTTCAATAGCTGCCGAATTCATTTTTGCTTTTTCTTTGATATTTCCCAGCACAGCCTAGTGACCTCACATGACGAAGGAATAATTATTTTTTATTATGTTCTCATTATTTTGTGTACTCAATAACTTCTGTGGTGATATCGTGGACTTTGACTTAATAGCAGCAATAGCAACTTTACTCGTTGGAATACAGGTTTTAACTTTTTTTATTAAATATTTCGCAAGCCTGCATTAAATGGGTACAGGAAACTTAGAATTGTGGTAACAGCGCCAATCTATCACAGACATTAGTGAAAGCACCTAACATTTAGATTACTCTATCAGCATTTCTAGTTTTTCGGAGATACGGATATTTTGCTAGTCCTTTCGAGAAATCTAAGCCTGTCTACACCAGCATTTAGGTATAATAACGGGAATATGAAACAATTGCTCTAATTGGAATATTCAAGGTCCCGAACAGCTCAAGTCAGTCGACAAAACGTACCTTTTATGTGCATATTTTCCATACATGAACGTTTTCACGATATGTCCACCTTTCCAAGCTATCCTTCACATGAAAAAGTTTTCGCTAATAAACTCTTTATCAAAACAGCTTCAACGACTTCATTTAAATTATATGACACATCCCCAAGAGTAATATAATGCACTTTGGATGTTCTGTGTATAGCCCGTGAAATCCTCCTTGCAGTTCATCTTAGTTTGGTTTAATTGGAAAATGTTAGAGGTAGAAACTTCTTTAAAAAATCAGAACCAATTATAATAAACAATTGTCTATTTAGTTTCCGTGGCGTTAGGCAACTAAAAAACAGCCATATACCATGGTGATTCCATCCAAGATGCTTGTGAACTAAAAGTCTTCGATTCTTTCTTTATAATGGCTTTGTGCTTTAGAGCCACGAGGTTATTCATTTATATCTCTTAGGGACTTAACTCCTCCATACTTTCGATAAACATTTGAACAGTGATTTCTCATGCTGTATGTAATTAAATAGTTATTGCTTGATTTGTAATTTTTTATGGGTAAAAAGTGTCTTGAATAACATGTGTGGCTGTATCACATCACGCAATTTAAAAGCTTATTCCAATAAAATTGGTTCAAAAGTAAAGATGTTATTTCCGTATTTTCCCAAGCTATGCTTAATATTATGGCAGTTAGTATCTTGTTGCAACACATCTGTTGAAATAAAAGACTGATGTAATGACATGCAAAATCACGTGAGGAAAGATGCTTACCGTGGGCGATGATGCGTCGCTAAGCGATGAATAACTGGAGGAACGGCTGGAGAGGGGTTCTGGACTGAGACTTGAATAGCTGGCCGTGGAACTCAAGCTGAGGGTGTCCGCTCGACTCCGGAACGGGCTCAGCTGCACGTGTTTCAGCATCCCTCTGCAACAAAATAGGTACGTGCTGAATAACTTTCTCAGAGAATGAAATCATAATAGATACTCTTAGTACATGATATCTATGAACATACAAAAGTAATCAAATTATTTTTCTCGTAATTATCAATTTTAGATACTTATATAATATGTCAGCATATATTTTCAAAAATTATGAGTTAGGAACTCAAATTTATCTTAGATGCTTCCGAGTTCTCTGAAAAAAATTGCACAACATTAAGAAATTTTGTTTACCTTCTATCGTTATAATGTGGTAAAGTTTTAGGGGGTTACGTTACATTTTATTTTTTAAACTGTTTTATTTATGCAGCCCCTAATTTCTATACTCACTTACTAATTTTGTGATGCAATACACTCAAATATGTATCTACTTCCTAGCTCTATGGAGGGCAGGGAAATACTCTGATTAAAGAAAAATTCCGCCGCCTCAACAGGGAATCGAAGCTGGAACCTCCAGAATGCTTAATACGACAATGGAGACAAATTAATTTAATTCGTATTTGTATATATAAAGCGAATATGTAAATTATCTTGATTATTCCTAGAGAACATAAGCAACCTGCTTTGGGTGTAAAACATTTATGATATTATAATTATTATTATTTATAATGTTATCACATTATGATAGACCAAGTCTTTCAAGATTGTGAACTATTACATAAACCTGACTTGATATACTGCAGAACAAACTTCAAAATGCTCCGCGTAATGCTATTACGAAATTCACTTTTTCCTCCTTCTAGTTTGTTTTATACGTTTCCTATATATTGAATGATCAATTAAAGCACCAATGTATTCTGGCGAATCCCCGAAAAAGGCAGTTTGATTTATGTATTGGAAACTCCAAGGAAACAGGAAAAGGAGAGAGAGAGAGAGAGAGAGAGAGAGAGAGAGAGAGAGATAAAGGGCTGAAGGAATAGGGGTTAATCAATCCCTCATGGAAGTTATCAATGTAGACATCTAACGTCAATACACATCACTTTAATATGTTGAAAACATGAAAAACACGGCAAAAGAACAAACTGAATACAATTAACATGTTAGTTGGTACACCGAACAGTGCAGTGCATTTATAAAATGCTTCCGCAGTAAACACAAAGTCAATGCGGAGAAAAGTAATATTATTCCTATATTTTATATTACTACATGCACATCTACCTCAATTTTTAGAAACTGACTATTTATTTCAGTTAAAATATGAGAAGTTTGGTGTGAGGAGGCTGCCTACATAAGAGATTAGGTAACACCATTTTTCTCTATCACTTTCTTTTTTCATCTTACAAGAACATCTCTTCAATTCTGTGTAAGCAGTTTCAGATCTCAGTAATGTCTTTCAGATACACGGGGGTATTGAACTATAATTTAAAACAAAAGAACACTGGAGAAAGTTCTCATTATCTCTATAAAGAGATTCACACGAAAAGCTGCCAAGTTTCTTTGTGGTTTATATGGCTTTGTTCAAGTTCGCGAGTGAAAATAAAACTGTCCTCACGATAATATAAGGGACCGACCACCTATGAAAGAAATTCTGCACAGCTTGAAGACTTTCTCTTGTTTTATACCTTTTACGGATGTGCAAAGTACGTGAGCATTATTTATAAAATAGTGAATCGTCAGAAAGAAGAGCCACATTGCTTCCGAAAAAAGAGCAAGGAAATCTACAATGAGTTTGCATGAAAAAAAAATACTATAATACTCTTCAACAAAGAATCCTTATTATTCTAGTGATTGATATACTTTAATTGCACATTTACGCATTTCGTTTTGCGTTACAGCAAGTAAAGTGTTAGGTTACATTTTTTAAAGAGCATATCACTCCATGCTCTTTACATGATAACGATGAAAAAACTGTTTTTAAAATCAAACCAATAATAATTAATATTAATAGAAAATATCTCGAATAAGGCTCCAAAAACATTTTATTTTACAAATAGTTTGCTTTAACGGAATATACATTCTTTTTGCATAGTAAAATGTTGTGTATAAGGTTTACCAATTTTACAGATGACATTCAAAATACAACATATGATTGTTGTAATGAAAGTATCTAACATAATTAGAACATTTTAATAAAAAATCTTTGGAGCCATTTTTAAGAAAATAAAAAAAAGTGGAAAAAAGTTTCCATGTAATGGGTAGTAGTTAGGGATGGGAGAATTTCTTTAGCACATTCCTGTCGGATGTTTGTTTTTGTTTTGCTTTGCTTTTGAAGATCAAATGTAGTCTGGCTTCTACAACGTAGATGAATTTTTCCGAAACCCATGCATATATTTCTTAGCTTTTTATTTTCATCCTCCTTGCGTTTCATTTTTTCCATAAAAATATTGTCCTTTAGACAATTTTTCATCTACAATTTTTTTCAGTATACTCGTAGCCTATTCACTGTTTTTGTTGAACAAAGCTTAAACTTGTATCCTGTGCATTCATTTCTTCTTTTACGTATCTTCTTTTCTCGTATAATCTTGCTTACAATCTTCTCTCTCCTCGATATCATAGCAGAGCGTCCCCAGTTGTCCATTTCTGTCACTATTGATTTTGTTACTAATTGAAAATTCAGAGTCCAAACTTACGAACCACAAGTTGTAATACTTCTAATTATGTCTCTAAAATTTTGAATTTTAGTTTATTTCTATAGATTTTTACTCCATAAAATACCATTTAAGATAAATATAGCAAACTTTGTTTTCTTTTCTTACGTTTTATTTCCTTTTCTTGCGTTCCACCTTGTGTAATTCTTAATCCCATATTTATATTCCACTGCGTGTGTAATTACTTCCAGATCTTTCTTCAGTACCAAATGTTGATTAAGGTCTTCTGTGGCCATAGTTTTTACTCATCCGTGTTTACTTTAAGCCCCATTTATTATACTCTTGAATTAATTTTCTTTTTCTCAATTCTAGTTTTTATAATTTTAAGCAATCCGCAAATTACAGGCAAATACTGGAAGTCTCATGTTTTTACATTTCTTCTTCTCGCCTTCTATAGCTTCCTTTGTGTAAATGTTGTACAATGTTGGTAATACAGAACAAGAATGGATAACCTTTTTTCACTAGAAACACAAATGACAAATATTTTCCCAATTTTACTTTTGCTACAAAGTCTATGGGTAAATGTTTGATTGCTTTAATAAATATGGGATTTATTTCAATTAATTTTAAAGCTTACCACAATTAACAGGAAAGAACATTTAAATAGCTAGTTTGGTACTTTTAGTTAGGTTATTTACAAACACATACATGGACCTCTTTCTAAGAACATGTTTTCCCCTATCAAAAATCCGACTAGCTTTAGACTTATGCGTAAACTTAAACAATGTGTAATGCAGTTTACATCGATGAAGAAGAGGTGGGTGGGTAGGTTGGTTTTGTAAGAATGGTTTGTATAAGAGTGGTTCGAACAAGTCATGTGAATGTAGCATCAGATTTTTGACTGAATATAGTTTTGGAGTAGGTAATACGGGCCTGATTAAAATGCATGAGGCCAGATCAAAATACAGCTATTTCTGTCATTCTTATTAAGATAACTTCTGTTTCATATTATCTGGAATTTTTTGCATTTTTCAGTCTGCAAACCAGTATGTCAAATTGAAATGTTCCGTTACGTTATTTCCCACACTCTGGCACCAATATATGCACACACAATGATAAATCTAACCGAGAACAACTTTCATACGCACTTTTTTCCGTTTTGCAGTATTTCATTAAAAGTAATAAAGATACATATGTGATTATTGCTTTATTTTCTCTTTGCTCCCTCATATTTTTGTAAAACTGCTCAAGATCTTGGCTTGAAACGTCCTCAGAATATAAGGTTTAATCTTCTCTTCAACTGTTTAATCAATGCCAGTTGTTACTCTCCAGTAAGTATGAAACATGCGTCCTTGCACATCATAATATGCAGTACAACATTTAAACAACGAAGTATTTTAACATTGATGAAAGAAAATTGTTTATTCTTGTAAAGTGTCTTTTTCACAACTCCTTTCGAAATTCTGGTACTCGTACTGAAAAAAACACTTTCCTATACAGTTACGTAAATAACAAGATATTGAACTACTGACTAGTCTTGTTGTGCAAAACATACTGCTGTCCTGTAAATCTGTTTCTGTAAAAGTGCTACATCATCTAGTGTTCCTACCCTATGAATAATAAAATTAATTGCAAGGTCCGTTTATTATTGGACCCTAATACTTCTGTTTATTCTTTTAACTCCCTGGACTTGAGAATACACCGTTACTATAGGTCATCCCTTAAAACCGCTTCCGTCTCAAACAGACTCCTGGTCCAAACTTGTAACGGCTCTGTGGTTTGCTGGCAACCCCACAAGTGTAACTCGGAGCGTGAAATTGATCACGAACTTTCGCCTCTCCCCTTGCCATCGACGATTGTTTGTCTTGAGGAATGTGGTGCATTAACTATGACATATGTGTTTATACACTCAGGATTCTACCTCACTTTTGGCTAATGTTGGATTAGAGGGAAAAACGTTCTGATTATGGATACTTTGACACGAAAAGCAATGTTCAACACTGAATTGCTTTAAGACTAAAATATTTGCACTAGCATTTATAAAACAGAATATATAGTCTAAGATACGATACTCTAGTGCCTATTTTCACTAAACTCCAACGCGATGTACCACGCACCCTTATGTTCTCTAGCACGAATGTACATAGAGGATAGAGGATAGAGAAGGTATCGTATTCCACCTGAAAATTTGATATCGAGATTTCACCGGAAATACGTGCTTTAAGATCTCCTGAATCCAAAAAAATACTTTTAAAAAACATGTTTGTGTGTGTCTCTAGGCAGCAGAGCTCAAAAGCGAAAAAACGGTTAAATACCAAACCTGGTATTAAGTTTTGAAGAATTTTTTCAAGAAAATTCTCCACTACAACTACCCTTTACTGGAAAATTTTTCGAAAATGTTGATTTTATCTAAAATTGCGCTAACAATTTGTATTAGTGCACCAAATGTGTAATATAGTTTTATGACAAATTAAATGCACATCTTGAATTTTCTGGAAATAGCCTCTGAAGACCTTTTCATTTTGGATGACTTATGTATAACTTTTGTATAACTGGTGAATCGTAGGAGATAGACAAAGATGTAGATATCTTAAAATACACAATTTATATCTTCGTTTCCAAGATATTTATTCTGAGTTATTGGCTATAGTTTTAAGTCGTTTAAACTTTTCTCAAATGGTAAGTCGATCTTTCTTGTCGCCTCTCTTTAGTTTACTCTTAGCCAACAAAAAGAACAATTTCAAATGTTTCACATAGCGACCTTCTTTTAAAATATTTGACTATCGCTTTAGCCTGTGCATTTCCTTATTTTACTCCAACTTACAAAGAAGTATGTAATAATACCAATTCTGGTAATGTTTATCTTGATAAGGGTGATGTAAATAAAATAATAATCTTTTGTAGAGAAAGAAATGTAAATGAAACACATCAGATTCTTTATCTCCCTTCTAAAACTTTAACGGTTTAGGTCACGGTGCGACTGTTACTGGTGGATTTCTTTCACGGTGAGTGCAGAAAATTAGAGCAGCATGGCAGTAACAAAATAGGCAGTTAAGGGTTGGAAGCATCGGGATTCCAAAAAAACGTTTTCAGTAGGTTACCATGGCAATTAGTCATAACTCAGTTGCCCAGTAACAGAAAAGTTGAAGTTCCGAAGTTCACATCCCAGCAATCACATTGAATTTTTCGGTCTGACTTTTTAACTTTGCATTTGACGTTTTCAAAAGCCAATCCAACAGCCATAATGAGTATTTAAAATATTAATTTAACTCAGATAACACAATAACCCAATATACATGCCATTATATTCACTCTTCAAATCGGGGCTTAAACATGTTCACGTACATTTTAGCTTTCACAGATTCGCCATCCTTGTTTATTGCACGTCATTTTAATTTTCTCTATTACTTACCTACAGTAAGCAGATGATTATTGTATTCCATCCAAAAATTCGATACCGAGATTTCACTGTGAATGCGTGCGCGCGCGTGTTGAGAGGATAAAAACATACATAAAAAACGAAGTACCAATTAAATTCCGTGGTATTCCATGAATCTGACGAAGATATTTAAGAAAATGCCTCATACCATAAATGGAATTGGTTATATTTTTGTTTTCCTAAAAATGGCTCTAACTATTTTTATTAAAATGCCACATATTGAAGATATTTGCACGACGAATAACACATACCTTGAATTTTCGAAGAATAAATCGTGAAGTCGTCTTCATTCTGAATGACCTCTGTATAATTAGTAAACTGTATGTACCCACACAAAAACCTTGCGATAAAAAAATGCAAGTCTATTAAAGCTACCTCAAAAAGGAAACCATTTTCTAACCACTTCAGAGATATTTCCTGTTACTGATTTGAATTTTCAAATGCTTTTACTTTTCCCAGCTTTTGTTTTTTTTTTTTTCACCCCTCGTGGTCAAGCAAATAGCGTGGAATTTCAAAATCATTACATCACGTTGTTTAAAACCTGACTGTCGCTTCGCCTACTTTATCCTACAACGAAATATGCAGACATGAATTGAAAATCTTTGTGGATTAATAAGAATAGTGTAGAACAATAAGTTTGAAAACATAGTTTGTATAGGTGCCTAGAGAAAGTTATGTAAATGCAACACATCAGAATGTTAAACATTGCAGATGGTAAATGGGTGTTTTTGTGTTGAAAGTGGCACGCCCCTACAATATGAGCTTGCTTGAGTTCGCGGTTGTGGAAACGGTTCGCGATGCCCATAACCAGAGTAAAGAATGTGATCGCGGCGGATGTAAGACCGGTCTATGGCAGGAAGTCAAATGCTGCCCCGGCACGCGTCCGTTTGTCTACCAAGTAGCTCTAGAAATCTGTCGGCCCACAACTCTCCGTTATCTCTACAGCGTATCGCGGTTTATTGCTCACTGCCAAGGTCTTACTGGAGGTGGAGAACGTAAACACCACCTTAAAAACTGCTACGTGTAAACCATACATATCTGAAATGGTTAAGATTCTTCGGTAACAGTGGCAGCAGCTAAACTCGGGGAGATCCCTGATAGCGAGCTGATATGAGGTGTGTGTACTTCTCTGCCAATAGCTTCATACTACGTAAGCAATCATTTCATCCTTGTTGCTAGATGTAATATACATCTGTCGCAAATCTTTCGTCTACCTTGGAGTCGGTCTGAATTAGTGCCAATGAAATACTTTTAAAAAATAAGCGTGTGCACATCTCCTCGATGTTCGGTGATGTGCCGGCTATGCTCATCGGTATTAGAGCATACAGAATCGACTCTCACTGAGGGGAGGAAGAATGACCTGGGTATGTCACACTGGGTAAATTCACACAAATAAGTACTTCGCTTAAATTCCTCAGAATTGATGCTGTTTATTCATACTTATTATTATTATTATTATTATTATTATTATTATTATTATTATTGAAGCACTAATCCGTCTCGTGACTCCCGACATAGTTCTTGTATATTTAGTAATATGTGCTTATAACTGGTGTTATTTCTTCTGCCTACAAAGTTTCTCATTGCCAAGGTCGTCAACACTATTACGCGATATAGAACTTACACATTAACTAATGCGGTACTGCACTATTTCGCGTAAGAATGTCACATAATCAAGAACCAACGCTACAAAACTTACATACAGCCTCTTTTCTCGTGTACACACTGCTTTTGTACCCACAATATCCAAGCTTCGGGCTCATTTCTGATTCGTACTTGGTTTTGGTAGTTCATTGTATTTTACTCACGTGACCCTCTTTATAATGAAGAGCCCCGAACTACGAACTTTTAAGGACAAAAGAAGTAACCTTGGCATATACAACAAATTCTTACCTTCATGTTTTGTTCTGTGATCTGCCAAGTCTTGGCTACTGAAGCAAATATCTTTTCTATACTAAACATTTTCAAATTAATAATTAAAATAGTAAAATGCAAAACGTGTTAATATTCGTATACTGTTGCACATTCCTCAATGCGGTTTCAGTTGGCGTAATTGAAAATAAAGCAATGATAATGATAATGACAGTGGTATAGATTTTAGAAGCCACGATGAAGATAAAGTTGACAACGATGATTTAGGAGAGGAGCCCCTGCCAAGCTACTAGAGAGGTTTGGTGGTGTAGCCATGGACGGGACGAAGTGGCAAGAGTGACGGAGCGACCACGAGGTAAAGCAAATGTATCAATGTGGCTCTCCGTGTTTGATATAAGGCATATGAATGCCCAGTCAAACATTATCTACTGTGGAGCGTCTAGAAGCCACGATGTTATCCTCACCATTTGAAATAAACCATCGCATCCGCTCTGTAAATACACTGTACGAAAGTATGCGTGAGGACTAATCACTGTTAGTCAATCAGTGATAATTGACCAAAACATATTATATGTTCCATTCACAGGGCTTTCTCTACATCTCTGTAACAAATTATTGTTAATAAGCTTATTCTTATATATATATTTCATGCTAAAACATTAGCAGAAAGGTCTTATTATTTAGTTCCTTCTAAGTAGCAGAAGGAAATAAGGGAATACACTATGGCTAAACCAACAGTCAAATGTTTTAAAATGTGCTTGCTATGGGATTGAAATCCGTTTCTTTGCGTGGCCAAGGGTTGACAATTTCCAGTATGAGAAAAGTTTTGTATTCATTAATAACGAGTAATATCTCGAAAACGGCCAACTCCACGAAAAAAATGTATTTGACATAAATTGTGTGGTTTATCAAGATCTACGTCGTTTGTGTAGTAAGTTTTTACCAAACTCTTTCGGTTTACCAGTTATGTAAAATTCATAAAAAATCATCCAGAATAAAGAGGTCTTTAGAGGCTGTTCCCAGAAAATTCAATATATACATTTTATTTCTCACGTAACTATCTTAAATATAAGAGATTTTAATCAAAAACGCTAGAGCCATTTTTGAGAAAATCAAAATTTTCGAAAAAATTTTCATGTAAAGGGTAGTTGGGGGTGAGGAGGGTATTTCTTGAAAATCTTCGTCTCGCATCCTTGTAGATTTTGAATTTAAATAACAAGTTTGGTAGGACTTTTCGTTTTTAGCTATACTGTCTACACACACACACACACACACACACACACACACACACACACACGCGCGCGCGCGCGCGGACTTTTTTTCTAGATTTTTTTTTATTCAGAAAGTCCCAGAACGTGCATTTCCGTTGAAATCTCGGTATCGAATTTTGGGTGGAATACAATACCTTCTCTGAATACTATGTACATAGTACGTGTAGAGAAAGTAAAAATATCATTCCAGTAAAAACAGTACTTAACAAAGCATTCAGTTAGAAATTAAGTAGGATGGAATATTTCAATTTAACATTTTCAGGAATGCAATGCCACAAAGCGCGCTCAATAAACTAGACCGACACTAAACTATGACATTTTTATTTCTTAAGCAAGAAGACAAGAGAGACTAGAGATGCAAGGCGTATGTAAATTTAAATTATAATGTGACGAAGTTAATGAAAAGCTTTTCTTTTTTCTACGCACCGACCAAAATGTATTGCAGTTTTTCATGCGCCTTTATGCATAGATTCTCAGGAGAATGACATCTAGGTTCCTTCTCGATCGGTTTTGCAGTATTTACTTCTACAATGACTCACTGTTGGTTCTGTTGAATCACACATATTTTACTGCAGCCATCGTCAAGTAGAAAATAGGGGATCAACCCCATATGAAATTTTGCCACCCTCGATAGCTGAGCACGCAAAACCTGCCTGCGGAAACCGCGTCCTTCAAGAGAAAGGGAGACGACAGAACAAAAGCTGCGAGAGGAAGTTTGGTAATAATTGGGAAGATGAAGTGATATACTCCCCCACACTTGAATCGGCACCGCCTTGATAGCTCTCGGGGCGTCAAGTCCCCATGCGGGGATACAATAGGGTTATTACTCTTTCAGCTTCACACACAGTTCATCAGCCATGTTGTGGAGATGCTGCAAGAACATATTTTGCATGCGCTTCAGTATCTGGAAAAGAACAAATTGACGATTATTCTGCACTTTACAAAAACTAATATGTTCCAATTGCATGGCTTTTTCTAGACACTATAATTTAATGTATATCTCTTCCACACTAATCTTGTAAGAACGCATTTTTACTTTCTCTATACGTACTATGTACATAGTGTATAGAGAAGGTATTGCACTCCACCCAAAAATTCGTTGCCGAGATTTCACCGGAAATATATGTTTTAAGGTCTCTTGTATCCAAAAAAAAAAAAAAAAAGTATTTTCATAAAAAGGTCCGCGCGTGTGTGTAGGTTGGTTTTTGCTTTAGAAAACGTACTCTTTTCTTATATAACTTGTCAACTCCTGTCCATACAAAGAAACTTCAGTCACATAGCAGCCAGATTTTGCCTATCACTTTAACCTACTACCTTATTTCGATTCTACTTGCAATGAAGCAAGTAATAAGACTATTGCTGCTATTTTTTCTCGATTAGCATTAAGTAAATAGAAGTATAAGTTTTCTAACAATAATTTCTTACAGAGATGTAGAGAAAATCATGTGAATAGAGCTCATCAGATTTTTTCTATTTACTTCACTTTAATCGAGACAAACGTTTGCAAAAATTAGTTTCCCTACACATTTCGTGGAAGCGAAATACGAGTATAGGAGGCTGAAGTGATAGTTGAATCTTTAATGCTGCCTTACAACTTCCATGGTATCTCGAAAAACAACTTACTGGTTACAATAGTTTAAAAAGACAAAAAATTGAAAACCTCACACTAACACCAAAGTATGCCGTATATGTTAAAGAAAACTACTTTAAATAGATTGCATATTTTAAACACACACACAATTTTGTGTGATATTTTACACGTTACCAGTTATGCACAAGTTTACAAAATCCACATGATATTCGCAAATGATTAAAAGATAAGCAGTTTATTAATCAATAAGATTTTTACAATCTTAATTAATGTTGCCATTTTTCACGTAAGTAACGAACATTTTTCAGTTGAAAGGGTAGATTGGTGTGGGCTAATATGTGTAATTTGCTGAATATAAACGCGAAGTATAGTATTCATCCTACTTCTTGGTTTTATAATTTTTCTCTCTCCATCCTCCTTTGCACATAAATACAGAATGTTTAATACAAATGTATCTTATTGAGGAAACCTCGAAGCTAAAAAGCAGAATCCGAGTTTTTCTGTTTCTATAGAATCCCTTCTCACAATGTTGTAGCAGTTTAATTAGTGATATAAATAAGAGACTCAGAAGTTGCCAATTACAAAATCCAACTTTATTTTTTCTCAAGAAAGCTTGAAAACAAAAGATCAGCGTACGTTTTACTTTCTCTATACGTACCTACTATGTCGATAGTGTATAGAAAAGGTACTGCATTGTACCCAAAAATTCCATGCCGAGATTTCACCGGAAATATATGTTTTGAGACCCCCTGAATTCAAAAAAAGCATTTTTAGAAACGTGTGTGTGTGTGTGTGTGTGTGTGTGTGGGGGGGGGGCAGCATAGCTCTAAAACGAAAAGACCGTTAAAAACCAAACTTTTCAAGGATGCGACACGGAGATTTTCAAGAAAATCCCCCCACCCCAAACTACCCTTTACGTGGAACTTTTTTCGAAAGTTTTGATTTTCTAAAAAATGGCTCTTAACGATTTTGATTAAAATCCCGTCTATTACTGACATTTACATACCAAATAAAATGTATATCTTGATTTTTCTGGGAATAGCCTCTTTAATCTGGATGAATTTTGCTTAACTGCTAAACGCTAAGAGAGAGAGAGAGAGACAAAAGCTTACTGCATGGAAAATATAGAGCACGTTAAAACACAGAATTTATGTTATACAATATTTTTGCGTGGAGTTGATCATTTTTTAGTTATTCATTGTTTTTTATATCACCTTTCAAAAACTTATATTTTCTCATACAGGAATTTGTCAATTCCTGTCTATGCAAACAAAGGAACTTCCGTCACATAGAAACAAGCCTTTGACTATAACTTTAATCTATGGTACTCCCTTATTTCGCTTCTAGTTAAAAAGAAGCAAGTAATAAGACATTGTTTTCTCGATTAGCATTAAATAAATAGAAGCATAAGCTTTTTAACAATAATTTGTTGCAGAGATATAGAGAAAGTCATGTGAATGGAACACATTAGATTTTTATTTGACTAATCGTTGATATTTGTGTTTGAAACACAACCTTAAATTTGGCTTCGTGACCTAAAAACAGGAGAATTTTCATCGAATGTTTATAACTCGGGTTTTCCATCATTTCACTTGAATGCGGTAATGTAAATGTCTCTGTGATACATACTATTATAAGTGTTATGGTAATTTACTTCAAGTTTGCTGTATAAATTACACGATGAGTCAGTCAATGGTCATTAGTAAAGGTCATTCAGTATTACGCAATATCTCACCAGCACATCTCCCACGGTGCTTCCCTGGAACAGATACGTAAACGTAACATCCTTGACGACAAAAATAATCATGCGTAAGTCTTCCTACAGAATTTAAGAGTCTATGTAAGTGTATAAATAATCAAGACAAATGTTGAGTAAATGTAACCTCTATGGGTCTCAGGCGCATTTGAGCATAATTTTATTCATCATCCGATGACCTACTAGGTTAAAAGAAACTAAGAGAAAAATAAATAGTGAAATAATCTGCGTTATATAACATTTTTGTGGGCATAACAAAGTAACTGACTAAAATATTGAACGACATCTTGAATTTTTCAAGGAGGATTGTCTATTAAGGATTAATACTATAGAAACTGTAGTATTACTTATATTGTTGTCGAGTGGTCAACGTTCTGGCTTCTCAACCCAGAGGTCCCGGATTCGATTCCCATTCGGAGCGGGACATTTTGCTTTCATTAGAATTATTTCTTATTCCCCACAGTCTTGACAGTATGAATGCGGAAGTGATTTTGTGTGTGTGTGTGTGTGTGTGTGTGTGTGTGTTTAATAATGTAATATTGAAAAAACAAACGTTAATCAACTTTACAGTTCAGCGAGCACAAAACACCAGCAGTTTTTTAAGTAAAAACTCCCGATGACCATTGACGTTAAGCTTATATATATATATATATATATATATATATATGTGTGTGTATATGTGTATTTATATATGTGTATATATGTATGTATGTACATGTATGTATATGTATGCAGTTTACCTAATAATAATAATAATAATAATAATAATAATAGTGGTAGTGGTGATTATTCAAATTCACAAAAGTATTTCGTAACCTTAGCCTCTTTCTTGTGTTCTCAAATTGAGTAGCATTTGAAGGGTTACATTTATTTTCCATGGCAATAATACATTTTCGTTTTTAAAGTATAACTCAAAAGAAAATGTTTATAATTATAAATACTCTTGAGAAGGTGGAATTGCACATATTACTTTGTGCTAGTTTGTCTTCATTTGTTAACACCAATGAATAGCGTTCATTAAGATAAAGACCATGAGATATTTTGGTTAGAAACTTCAACATTTCCAGTGTTTTGTTGGATTATTTCTGTAATCTGGTGATGATCATCCAGGTGTTCCAGGTTCGATTCACGAAGAACGGGTTGGAATTTTTCTTAGGAGTATTCTCCCATTCCCTAGAGTCCGAAAGTATGAGAGAGTAAATGTGTGTGTGTGAATTTGATACAAATATAGCTTCCTGATGGCTAATTGTTTCATCCCGGAGGAAGGAAGTGAGGAAACAACAGGAGGCTACAGGCCATAGCCGGCAGAGACGCGCAGAAATCCCTAACATTTCCAAGTCCAATGACCCATCCCACTGTTAGAACTGCCAGAGGGCGATCAAGCGACCCGTCTACCTGGCAGCCCTCTAGAATCTATGGGGACTATTTTTCCCATTGAGCATGCATGCGCGCAATCCACCCGGCACCGCATATACTAGGTAACATAGAAGCATGCATTAAAGCAGGAAGTGAACGGAAAGAAGGATAAACTATGTAAAAGAAATCGTGGTGGATGAGAAGTTAACCCAACATTTCTCTGCCGACCCCGGGAAACCACAAAAACCCATGGGTCAGGGTGGGTGGTCGCAGGGGATCGAACCCGGCACCTCTCTAATGCGAATCGTTACCGCGGCGACACGTCACTCATTGGTATTAGGGGTAAGGCAGGCCACACATTTATATTAAAATCTATTCGCCCCTTTTAGCTGGTTAAACTCGTTACCATCAATTATTTCAAAAGAAATTAGAAAAAAAATGTTTATCTGAAACAGCACTGCGCCCTTTAATTTGGATAAGCATAGATCGACTGTATATTAATCATGTAACTTCTGTGAATTTTATTTGATCCAAAGTATTCAAAAGAAAGAAGAAAGAAAAGAAAGAAATATTGTTACACTCACATGACTCTCTCTCTAGCTGCTCTACAAACAAACTTCTTACAAAAAATTACTCTTCTTCCTCATAATGCTAATCGAGATAAACTTTAGCAGAATTTTCTTATTAGTTACTTAGTTCCTTATTAGTTGAAGGGAACTAAGGGAATACACTAGACTAGAGTATAATATAATGTTTTAAAAGTTGTCGTTATGCGATGTCATTTCAAGTCCCTTCTTTGCTTGGAGTAGAACAAAAGAAAAACGTAGACTTCCTGTCTGATAATAATATAAGTACCTTACAATTGAAATCAATAACACGGAATATCTCCACAACAAAAACTTCAAGGACATAAATTGTGTGTTTCGACGAGATCTACATTTTTTATGCTCAAGTCTTTGTCTATCTCTTATGGTTTAGCAGTTAAACAAAATTCGGCAAAATTCATCCAAAATATAGAGGACTTCAGAGGCTATTCACAGAAAATTCGTTGATCAAAATCGTTAAGAGCCATTTTTGAGAAAATCAACATTTTCGAAAAATGTTCCATGTAAAGGGTTTGTGCTGGGGGGGGGGGATATTCTTGATAATCTTTGTGTGGCATTCTTGAAAGATACTAAACCTAAATACCAAAGTTGGTATTTAACGGTCTTTTCCTTTTTGAGCTATGCTGTCCACAGACACACACAAACGCGCAGATCTTTTTCTAAAAATGATTTTTACGCACTCAGGGATTCCAAAACATATATTTCCGGTACATTCGGGCTAGAGAAAAATAAAAGAGCTGAAACTGCTCCGTTCTATCACGAGGAACCCATTCTTCGCCTATAGATGTTTCAGGTGTATTTGAGGTATTTCATGCATGTCTATTCAGCTGTGCCATGCTGGGTTCTCCCCTACCGATTTACGAAGCTAAACAGAATGGCGCCACTCGGGAACAGGGAGGGCGCTAATTTGTAACGGTTTGTTTAGAAGTTCATTAGAAACATTTATGTTTCACTCTCAAAATAAACTTACTGACAGGACTGTCTCTCAACTTTTACTTAAGCTAGATAAACGAATGGCGTAAAATTAAAACATACCAAATTAAATAAGGTGCCTGCCACATCTGGCAACCTGATTACGTAGCAAACGCTTGCTCTTATAATAGCTCATTCATTTCTTCAGCTTCTGAAGCACACGCCATGTCGCGCGAGGTGGCAACTTATGTATTTTGTTATATTTTAAAAGTGCTATTCAATATCCTCTAGAATAGCCATGCCAGTCTAGGGGACTCAATAGCATTCTCCTCCTTTCTCCCTCCAACTTCGTAAGATGGGGGTGGTCGGACTTCACGGGGACACAATAAATGCTTATAGAATAGAAGGTAGTTTGTCACTATCATAATGAATTATAAAAGGGTAATTGGTTTAACCTCGTGTTCACTCCAGTGGAAACCATGTTATAGAGCAATGCCACCAATTCATTTGATTTTGTGCGAGGTAAATACTGAACAGCAAAGATTGTCATTCTTCCTTATATGCGTAGTGTGTTATTTTATCTCTGGATCAGAAAGCAGTTCAACATGCAAGCCATCGACTCCTACCTTTATGCCTGCCTAAGAGGGATATTTTTGTTTACAGTAGATAGCTGTAGAGCGTTTAGTTCGCGGCAAAGTTCTCTGCTCAGAAAATTCAATGAGCATCGCCATTTCGAAACCCATGCAAGTGATTACGAAGTTACCAGAGCGAAGGACGTTTCTTTCAAATTGTGTTCGATACCAAGATACCTGTCATTCACCGTTTTTTATAGCTTTTTAGTACAAATTCTCATACTATTGCGGCTGCAATGCTATCAAAACAGTATTAGCCACATTAAGGAACTTGTTTTATTATGTTCATACTGTAATAGTCACTATTTTTTTGCAATTATGTTGCCGCTACCAATTGCCACTAAATCTTTGAACATTGATAAGCTCATATCCGAAGTATAAACACTAATGCACGTCAAAAATAGAGCAACTGTTCTACCAATCATGAACTTAAAGTAGGATTATTAACCTATGAAATGTTGATTACGTATTTCAAACTCAAAATGTTGCATGCTGCCACAGCACTGAAGGAATTATCTGTTTCTGCTTTCCGTCTAGTTGGTCACGCAGTGCAAAGTAGGCGATTCGTAGCAGCATCGAACAAATTTGTCCTCTTTGCTTTTCTCTGATAATGGTTTTCAGACATGCCGCGTGTAGACTAAGTTTCCATAACCCGGATTTACACCATGGATATGCGGCTTGGTGTGTCATGCTCTAATCAACTGAGCTACCCAGCAACATGCGCGGAGGTCATTAAATTTTCCATTTAAATTCGTCGCTCAAATCCCAGCTAAGGCATTGAATTTTTCAGTCTGATTTTTACCTTTCCAACTCATAGCCTACACATTCTAATTAAAATAATATTATATGACCTTAGAGTGGTTCACTCTAAAGCCTTGTACTTAGAAGTACTTAAAAGGTGTAAGTCGCAATTGGAGCATGTTATCTCAAAATAAATTTCAGAACACTTTGTGGTTTACCCAAGAAAAGACAGTAGATGTGGTAGCTTAGTTGGTTATAGCACTGGCATGACAAGCTAGAGATACGTAGTTCAAAACCCCACTATGACATTTAATTTTTCAGTGTGCTTCTACCTTGGCAATGGAGCATTTGCTGCTCATGAACAGTCCGTGCTTCTAACGAAGTAAAGTTGAACATGGTGACGCGACATTAAAATTCAGAAAAAGGAGCATTGGTATTAGATAGTGCTAATTGCGGTTGGCAAACCTGAATGAACATACCTTGCAACATTGCATTTGGTAACTTCAAGTTTCCTGCAAACTTAGCAATATTTTTTCTCCTACTCACGTAATTAGCATTCCTGTCAACTACAACAGGGGTTCTAAAGTTTCAAAACCCTATCACTGAGTTTGTAGAACCTCCAACCAAATTCGCGTATGGCTTTTTCGTGATAACGATCTCATATACCAGCTTGCAATCGGCTCCGAAAAATAAAATAAATAAATAAATAAAAACACCAGGAATTTTAAATCCGGTGATCGCGGAGGCCTCATAGTGAACTTTTCTATCTCTTCCAAGTATTATAGACAGGAAGACTAACGGCAATTCCAAAGTGAGGTTACTTATTTCCAAGCGCCATCCATTAGTGCCGATACAATACAAGTGCCTTTTCTTGCTAAAGAACTTCTAATTTGGGCACAGATTTTTATATCCTGCACATATCTCCCTAATGAGAATAGTGTTAAGGATGGTGTTTATGTTATCGTAATTGTTCGCAAATTGTAAGTAAACGCGTAATATAGAGGAGATTTCATAAATATGCAATCGAAGGATACCATCTGTCGCCAATGTAAGTGTGTTAGCTAGGTTAGTACTAGGCTCTTTGGATGTACGTAGTTTGAGCAATGAAGTTAACGAATTAAAATTAAAGTAACAAATGTGATGGTGTTTACTAATGACAGATATGCACTTCTGATTTTGCAGATTAGGGTTTTAATGTTTAATTATTATATTATAAGTTCTCCTAGGTTAAGCAAAAACATTAACATACCGAATTTTTATCGTGGTATTTCGCTTTAAATTTAGAAGAGATCTAATTGCATAGCTTGAACTACTTTTTCAGTTTCTTTTTCTATTTGAAATTTCTGAAACATCAATCACTTGTAATAAATTAACAATGTTTATAATATTTCGTGACATTCCGCCCACCAATGCTTTTTAATACAGACAAAAGTTGGAGATTACTACATACTTAAGTTAATGTAGAAGCACCCTTCTACGTAGCTGAATGGGCGCATAAAAGATTAATGTATATCCAGAGGAAATTTCATTATGCTTATCTTGGTTCCAGAGAAAATGGTTGATGAAGTTCGTAAATTGATGGTGAGATAAACCATTCTTCTCCCCTTAATAACAGCCGGATGTACAGTCCCTATTTCGGGTTAAGTGTATTGTCCAACATTAGCTCCAGTGGCGCCGCCAGAGCGTTCCAAGTGGGGAGAGAAGGAACTCTGCGGTGGGCAAAGGGAGTCTATAAAAATAGAGGGAGAAGAACTTTAATAAAAACTTAACAAAAGATGCTCGTCAAAACACACAATTTATGCTATATACATTTCTTTCGTGGAGCTGGCCATTTTTTTTTTTAGATATTTCTCATTTCTCAGTTTTAAAATATTTAAACTTGTTTCCACTCTTCAAGTTGAGTACCTAACCGAGTTTCTAACCTCTTGAATGTGTCGCAGACACGTTACCCCAACACTACAGAAACGGACCTGTCTATTTCTTGCCAGTCGAAATATATAAGGTAGGTATAAGAACAACGTAGAGGGCTAAAGCATAGTCAGACAAAGCGGATCGCTATGCGATACCTTTTATTTTCCATCTTCTTTGCTTAACCAGAAGCAAAACGAAACAGTGACTTACCGCTTCGAAGGCAAGGGTATAGGTATGTGAAATTCAAAAGAGTATCGAAGATTATATCGGAAAAGTGTAGGGTCATAACAAATTTTATTTGACATATTATATGTTTTAACGGGATCTACATTGATTGTGTAGTAAGATTATATTTCTTAGAACTTATCAAACACGCAAACATAATTCGGGGGACTGGTGTACAAAAAATTCATTTTTACATTTTATTTTACATGTAACTTTTTAAGGATATGCTAACCATTTTGGAGAAAATCACAAAAATCGTGCATTTTTTCATATAAGGGCTAGTTTGGATTGGGTTGTACCTCACTCTCTCTCTCTCTCTCTCGCTCAATACACCACATGCACGCGGAGTACTTTGGGGGGGGGGGGTTCACGGAGCCTCAAAACGCATTTTCAGTGAAATCTCGGTATATAATTTTGGGCAAAATATAGTACTTCCTCTACTGCCTGAAGGAAATAGTAGAGATGGAGAACTGCAAAGCAATCTATGCATCCATGCTTATTTGCGCAGCACCTCAATGAAATGAATTATCATAAGAGTTGAAGTCGTTTATTTTAGCTGCTGATACCTCCATTACAAAAAAAAAAAAAACACGTTCGCACGTGGTGGATATTCAACAGGTCGTGAGTTCGAATCTCGCTGAAGGTGAGCTACCCGGATAATTTTTTTTCGGGGTTTTCCCTTATCATGAGAAGACGAATGTCGATTAACTTTGAGCTCCATGTACCCCAACATCATTTGAGCACCATTTCACCAATTTCATTCAGCGTCCGATATGACCAACCAGGTTAAGGGATGTTAAGCCGTTACCAAACTTATTTTTCAGGAATGTTTTGCATCGGTACCTTAAAACTGAAAATCTGTTTCATACTCGACACGATGAAGGGATTACCACAGTTTTTCTGGCGTATTGCCTTTGTTACTGCAATTTCGGTTTGAATTCTGGCAGATTCTATTTTCGAGATTATTATTGGAGTTTTCCATTCATTCTAGGAATGATTGTAAGAGATTTACTGATTTATTTACAAAGATGTCTATGAAGTAAAATGTATTTCCCTTTAGAATCTTTTGTTCCGCGACTTCAAAGAGTAGAGGAAGAAGCAAAAGCACAATTTCCGCTATTGATTAAAAGGCCCTTCTGTAGGGGAGCGAGTATTCGGTAGCCTCAGTAGTGTTTTCGCTGTCAAGACAAAAGAGGAACTCTTGTCCCCTGGAGTGAGAAGATATAACACGTGTAAGACAGAACAGCCAGCCAAGCGTCTTGTGAATACAGATGAGAAGGCTCGAGGCGTGACTTCATAGCACAAGCGCCAACATGACCTTGGAGACATCCTTCGCCAAATTACTGCACTCGAGTACATCTTCACATACATCCTCGGGAATCTGTCCAATAATAATCTTTTGGCTACCTTTGTATGTAAGCCTAGATATGTTAGATTTTAAGACACACACACACTTTAGAATGTTTTTTTTTTTTTTTTTAATAACTAATACGGCACATTTTTAGTAATGTTTGTCTTAAGAATACACATCTGTAAAACTTCTAAGAATCCGCATCAGTTAGATTTATTTTAATTCTAATAAAGTAATCAGGGCTTAATGTAACATTTTTGCGCCAAATTTTATCGATATCTACAAATAAGTTCCAGAGACATTTTTCTAAATTATTTTTTTTCAGTTTTGGATCATTGCTCCACACGATGCATCATTTTTTACAAATTAGTATTTTTATAATTATATAATATATCAGTAGGTTCAGGTATGAACATTTATCCCACTAATTTGGGAGAAAATAAAGGTTAAATATTTTCGTTACGTAGGTGGGTGAAACCCACCCCCCCCTGTAAGATTTAAGCGACTGCGTAGGGGTCAGAAACCTGTCGGAGAACCAACGGTACAAAGCCACAGAATGGAGAACCTGTTAGGAGAGGTCTGCCCGTAGCTAGGCATTAACATGAGAAGTGGATGATATGAAATGTAAGCGATATTGATGATTGAAAAGGTGATAATGGAGCAATTGGTGGAATGATTGACAGGGGAAACCAGAGGACCCGGAGAAAACCGGCCCAGACGCCGCACAAATCCCACATGCGGCGCTGTTGATTGAACCCGGTCTCCTAGAAGGGAAGCGAGTGGTCTAACCAATCAACCACGGCGCCGCCAACCTTAAAAGTAATGGGGAAAATATTAAAATTGTTTTAAAAAAGTTTTCATGAGTCTATTTATTTTTTCTCGGAAACAATAATCAAAATTTGAAAAGAATAATGTTTTTAAGTGTGCATGTGAGAAAATCATTTGCATGCTATCATTTACTATTTTCAAAATCGTCTATTAAATTCTACACAACATTAACACAAATAAGTATAATGCAATAAATAAAAAAGAAAGTATATAAGAGAGAAACATAAAAATTAGCTAAACACGTACACATTTTTTAGAAATTTGGATGGCGAGTTAACAGACGGATATTCAAATATCCTTCGACTCAACATGTTCATCACCGACACGGGTGGCCTAGGTACTTAAAGCGTGGTCTCGTGAACGGGAAGTCCATGGTAAAGTCCCAGTAAGGGCTTCCTCCTTGGCAGGTTTTTTCCACGTTTTCTCAGTAGTTAGGACTGGAAAATTCCAGGGATCCTAAACCTAGACCTGGAACGTTTCTTTCCTAAACTTAATTTCTCATTTATCATTCATATAGATATCATCAGCAAACACCACCTACCGGACACTGTAAGAATGACCGTTAAACAATATTAATATATCTCGAATTCACTTCATCTTGTTCTAAATGTCCTATTAAAGCAACAGTGTGTATGCTCTACACAAGTCAATATGAATTAAATACCGTAGATTATTCCTCAAACATTACCTCTGTGAACATTAATATTGTAATATGTATTTGGTACATAGATATAGGACTCTTGATTCACTTTGAGTGT
Organism: Hymenopus coronatus; assembly: GCA_030762935.1. Taxonomy (NCBI): domain Eukaryota; kingdom Metazoa; phylum Arthropoda; class Insecta; order Mantodea; family Hymenopodidae; genus Hymenopus; species Hymenopus coronatus. Next base: position 56,778,623 of record CM060895.1, on the reverse strand, counting down.
TTTTATACCTTGAAAAGATCTGGTAGGATACTCTTTAAGCTTCTTACGAAATTAAACATTGATTGGTTTATCCAAACAGTTATTTCAATTAAAGCAAACACATTTAGTATTTGCAAAGTGTTTTTAGTACTTCGGATAAATGACTGAGCACTGGATTAAGTGCTGAGAGTTTATTTTGCAAGTACTAAATACGTTTGAATGAGTTTTCCATATTGCCGACCTTGTTGTATTTCAAGGTATTTTTCAGTTATCGTTTGACGTTTCTAAGGTATCTACTAGTTGCTAGAAGTATAGAAGAGATTAATTGTTCAACATATTCCCAAGATTGTTTCAAGTTATGATAGTTTAGCGAAACATTAAAATAATCAGGTTAGAATTATGCAGTTAAAAGGAGTAGCCAAATGATAATGGGCCAGAGGCTAAAAAAGTGTCGTATATCATCTTGTTTGATAGATAAAAAGATAACTGTCTCTCTAGCTAGAGCAACACTCACACTCTTTGTAAACTCAGTCATCAGTAGCACATGAATTTTAAATCTGAAAAGAAACATATATAGTTAAAAAAACGCCGATATTTCAGTGTCTGTCAACGAAACCGAAAGAGACAGCCTTCATAATCTCCAGAGGTTTCCTCGGTTTAAACCAAATGGGGTGATTTGTGACTTAAGTAAAACAGTAAGATTGTGAATTCGTTAACAGCCTGACAGAATGGGAATGGACATGTTACCTCCCTAGGGGACAAATATACAAACATTTAACCTCAGATAATAAATTCAAGGATACTTTTTGGGGTGTGCTCCGTTTTCATTGACTACGCCACCTGTATTTTGAATGTCACTATTCCTGAGCTACTGCAACTTGTTTTAAATCGCTCTCAAGAACGTGTGGGATGTCAACTCCCTGTGCGGGCCGAATTCCACATTACCACAACACAGTTAACATAGCGTATTATGTTGTTTCTACGTGACTTTGGCCATATAACAATCCTGAAAATGACTCCCTTGTTAGGCGTTGTTCGAAACCGCACGGTGGTGTTGATGCGTGTCGCCCTTGTTTCCGGTGGGTTTCGCATATCTTTATCGCTGCTTCCGAGAGGGAGTGGGATATATTAGCGTGAAGAAACAGCAATCCTGACTATGCACTTCTTCGCTTGGAGCAGATTGTTGAATTCTTAAAGAGCAGCGTAGTTTCAAGTTTCGTTATGAACATCAACACACACAAATCACGGTCTATAGAGCATCCATAGAATGGTATACTGCAATATGTGTTGTGTGTGTGTGGTGCATTATCACTGATCGAGGAATAGTCGGTCAGACGAGACGAAATCGACTTCTATTTCCAAAATTATATTATGCATTTTACACACATACATATATTGTACACTACTTGGCATCATGATGTATTTAACTTCTTTGAATTAATTACACTTTACATAGAAAACGTCTCAGAATTGTTTTTCTCTCAACGATTTTGATTAAAACACCGTATGGTTATGACTGGTTATGAATTTCTTTTCCCCATTTTAGTATATTTGTTGAGCCTTGATATATCTATTTTCTTAGAATGTATTGAATTATATTTTTATTTTTTCACTTAAGCATTATGCTTTATTGTATTGTTCCGTGGTAGAGTGGAAGACTGTGCTATGGTAAATGAACTTTTGACATTTTCATGACAAGTAAAAGGTATATCTCGAATTTTCTGAATGGCTTTTGCTCTTACTAGACTAAAAATGCACATGTCGTTAATGATACAGCTGATGTCAATTTCTTCTGTAATTAAGCATTATCTAATTATTATTGGTTTCAATTTTAAAATGCTTATATTATTTTCACATGAGAAGTCGTTATTCATCTTACTTTCTCCTTCTCCTACAGTGCAAAGAGTGTTGAATTTTAACATCGCAGGGTGACTGGCTCTTAAAATACTTTATCTCTTATGCCTACTACATTACCGACTTTTTATTGTATCTGCTAGGAATTATGTAAAACAAAGCAGAAAAATATACAGCTGTTTATCTCAATTAACGTGAAGTAGATAGCAGAATATGCTTTTGTAAACATAGTTTGTTGAGTTGACAGAGAAAGTAATATGAATGTAGCATCAGAATTCTTTTTTCTCTTCTTCCCGCAAGAATGTTATAATTGGAAATGTGAATGGATCTGTAATAACAAGAAGTAGAAAAATATCTAATAGAAGGTTTTTAAAAAACTTTTTAAGATTAGTTTGTAGAGAAGGATCATAGAGAAATCCATATAAATTTGTAACTGGTTTTGGTGATTTCTTCGTCATATCGATGCTGTTATAGAATTCCCCCACCTTCTTTTATACTCAGAAGCCTCAAAGCATGTATATATTTCCAGTGATATCCCAGTATCGAAATTTTTGGTAGAATACAATACTTTCTATACTTATTGCGTACGAAGTAGAGAAAGTAAACATTCAGTATGTATTATGCGCTGCGATTTTCAGCTGTCTTTGACTTTTGTTAGTTTACTAAGCAACCAAATGAAGCAGCTCGGGCGAGGCACAAATACAATCTTATAATAGAGGAGTGGGAATCATCTTGTGTTTATAAGAGGATGCAGGATCTGTGGGAACAAACCTCCCTTGTCTTCCAACAATAGAGGCCCTTAGTACTTCCGAGAAGAGCGACTAACGGGCCCAGAGTGGGCGGAGCAAACCAAAGGGTACATCCGTACCCTAAAACTGTTTCCTCGAGAATTTTGGGCATGGATGTGTTCAATCTAAAGATTAATTTGCCTGAAACGTATACTTCACAATCATATATGCATATGGGCTCCTAAATCAATTGAAAATACTACATACCCAGTAGGTAAAGAAGATATTTCATTCAACCCGAAAATTCAATACCGAGATTTCAGAGAGATAAATGTTTTGAGGATTCCTGAATCCAAAAAGAAGGCACTTTTTTGTGTGTGCACGCGCATGAGAGCCGCATAACTCAAAAACAAAATATTAGAACTAACAAGAATTTCAGTTTTTATTTCCTCAAAACCGGCTCAAACGACTGTAAAATACTTCTGTTTATGATATTCACATGACAAAGCATATCTTAAATTTTCCGAGAGTAGATTGTAAAATCTTTCCATTCAAGGAGATGTTTATAATTTTGTAGAGCTTGTAAACGATGAGAGAGAAAAACGTACCAAACAAAAAGTGCAAGTCTCCTTAAATCACACAATTTGTTCAAGGATTTTTTTATGCTATTAGCCATTTCTGAGATATTCTACATAACTGGGCTGCATTTTCCAGTGAAGTGTTGTCATTATGCAACTGTTTCTCGAAGTTTTGGAAAGAGTAGAATTTCAAGACCAGCATATACCCACTTGCTTTAATCACTTCACTACCATTTAACATCTATAATGAACTGTATATTGAAAGAATTGTTAGAATAGGTTGTACATGAGTGAGTAGTGAAACTCGTGCGAATAGAGCACATACTATTTTTATATACATCCTTTTCTATTTTACCTACTTCATTACAGTATATATAAGGTTAAACATTTAATTACGAATATGCAGATTAATCCCATGAAACTATTTCCCCCCGACTTATCTTATTCACAATAAATATTCATTGAAAAAGCCTTTCAGATAAAGCAATACAGCTGTTCTATTGATGTATTAAAAGAAATAACAATATGGGTGTATGTGAGCTGAGGAATAAACCAAGTACGAACAATGAACTTTTCATAAATCATATCTAAGGTCCAAAACATTTTAAACAATTATAGTAGTAGTACTAGAAGTGGATGCTTCTTTTGTCTGTACTTTGCTAATTTTATGGCATTTCTGAAGAATAAAATGAAGTTGGTAATTTTACAGAAAACTAAAAATACTGTTTTAGCTTTTTTTTGTGCAGTTTCTAGAACTTCCGCTACTTTGATTCAGCTTTATTTAGAAACATCTCGTAAATAAAAAGTCGGCAGTATTTCTTTTTAACAGTTAAAAATTGCATTTATGTTTCTTGTATGGCGAGTTAATTACGGCTTTGGCAGGTTAACTAGGGCTAAACCGTGATAACTCTTTATTTTAATTACAACCTTCATAAATATTGTTAACATTTTGTTACATTCACATGATGTTCTCTACCAATTCTCCGATAATATACTCTTAAAATAACTTATTCTTCTAGCTCATTTGCGTTAGTGGAGACAAACATTTGCAGAAATATTTTGATTATATATTTCCTTGTATAGATAGGGGAGTAAGGGAATACACTAGACTTAAGGTACAGACTTAGGAGCTGGTCGCTATGGGATGTTTTTGAAGCTCATTCTTCTTGCTTGACCAGGAGAAATGAAAACGAATAACGATTTTCCATTTGAAAAAGTATAAGTATTTTACAATTGAAATACTGGGAACATCTTCGCAATTAGCTGCACAAAAGAAGAAAAGAGAGGAACGAAATCTATAGTTTTTATGAAGTAAGCCTTTAGCTTTTACGAATTACCAGTTATGCAAAAGTTATTCAGAATAAGAGCGCTTCAGAGGCTATTCCCAGAAAATTAAAGACAAATATTTCATTTTTCTGAAATATCTTAAACATTAGTATCTCAACCAAAATTATTAACTATTTATTAGGAAAAAAAATCGAATGGGAATTCAGGATTTTCTTGAAGCTCTTCGTATCGTATACCTGCTTGGAAGATGGAGAACTTTATACCTATTTCTAAAAATGCTTTGTTTTCGGATTAAGGAATCTCAAAACAATCATTTCCGGTGAAATCTCGATATGGAATTGGGTGTAGTAGATAATGTAAAATACATTAACTTCTTTGAAAATCTTTTCTTTAATCCCTGACAGATGTTGAGCATCTAAAATTACATGACTTGTTGTTATCTTAGGCACTTCTCTTGTATTCAAGAAGCCACCATACTTTTTCTGCTGCTAAGAAGTCTCCGCATACCATCTTGTAACGCCGCGCCGTGGACGAGATGTTAAACCACTCGTCTAGATGGCCCGGGTGCGATCTCAAGCGACCGCATGTGGGAATTTTGTTAGGCAAAGCGGCGCAAGGGCGGTTTTCTCCGGTTCCCCCGACATCGCATAAACATTTTCATTCCATGTATTATCAGCGTCATCGCCTGTAGTGCCATTTGTAGTAAAAGTGGCCGTAAGCACTAAAATACTATATTGTAGAATTGCATTTGTTTAGAAAGCAATAACCTTACAGGCCTGCCCCGTAGCTCAGCCGGTAGAGCACTTGCCTGCTGTGCGAGGGGTTCAGACTTCGATTGCTGACTGGGGTGGGGATTTTTCTTTAGCCCGGAATATTCAATATTCTCCCTAGAGTCTGGAAGTATATGAGGAGTGTGTGTGTATGTATGTATGTATGTATGTATGTATGTATGTATGTATGTATGTATGTATGTATGTATGTATGCATGCATGTTTTCTAATGATTAAAATTAAAGAAAAACAGAAATCTAACGACTCGGTATACGAATTATTGCCATAGTCGATAGGCTATATGTTCCAAAGGGAAATGTCGCTGATATGACCAGACAGTTAAGGGCTGAGTAGAAATGGAGCAATGAAAAAAGAAAATAAATTAAATGGCGTTTAAGCTTTCCAGTCATGTTATGAAAAAATCTAGCAGCCAGTTACATCTCGATGGAAGTATACTATTTTGGTAACTCTATACTACCTTGTTAAAACAAACTAAATATAAAGACAACCAGACTATATATAAGCCTATTTTATGAAAATGGGCAGAATGTTTGCGGCAGCAAGTCGGGGAACAAGGATTGGAAATATTTTCTGCTCATAAATTCTGCGGTTGTAGTGTTCCGGAAGCAAGTAATGACTGAAAGACAAGACGACGCCGCAATAATCGGCGCGTTATGTTTGAACGCGACGTCGAATAGTTTGTTGGCGGATACATAAAAACACTTGTCTCATCAACAATAACTGAGGGGGGGAAGAGACTTATTTCGGTGGTACTGCCGGGGTGCAGAGATGCTGACGGGAAGCGGAAGCCGTCGTGGTGTGGGAGGGCGCACCGGAAGTTCCCGGATTTGGACCACCGAGCATAACTAAAATGTCTAGTAAAGCTGCAGAAACTCTTGTCATATCACAGCTGTGTTTTTTGATTACCTTAGCAACCAAAAAAATATATGTCTGTTGCAGCTTGATGTTCTGCCATCTGCTTGCCACTTTCCTGGTCGATGAGAATGCAACTAAATTTGCTTTTCCCACCTTTGATTTTCTGGTAATAACATTCTGGAGGAGTTTGTTCATTCTGGAGGAGTTTTGCATAACCGGTAAACCGTAAGAAATAGACAAAATCTCATTATACAAAAATGTAGATATCGTTAAAACACGCAAATATACCTTATACATTACATTATTTGTTTATTTGTTTAAGTTAATAATTTCCGAGATATTCTGGTTACTGGTTTCAATTTTAAAGTACTTATACTTTATACTTATACTTTACTACTCAAAGGGAAGTCTCATTCTCTTTTGGCCATGAAAAGAGAACTGAGTTACACTGTCAGCGCATAGCGACAGCTTTTAAAAGTTTTGACTATCGGTTTTGCACTGTGCATTGCCTTATTTCTCTCCTACTTGCAAGAAAATAAATAATAAAACCATTTATGCTAATGTTTATCTCTATTAGCATGAAACAAATAGACGATTAAGCTTTTGAAAGAGTAATTTGTTGAATAGGTAAAGAAAGGCACGTGAATGGATCACATAAGATTATATGTAAACAACGCTTTGGTGATTCCATGCTTATGTCTGCAAAAATTGTGCATGGATGAATCTTGACTTGAGTATTTTGCAAATAAGTAATTTTTTTTTTTTCAATTTGTATTTAGAAAAGCTGGGAACTGAAATTATAACGATTATTGTTGTATTTATTTCGTATGTTGTATTTATTTTGCGTATTAACACAAATGCAACCGTGAAATTTAATAAAAACATTCCAATTTGATTACAAAACTTCTTGGGCATGTGTTTGTTTTGATGTTCGCAGCTCTTTTGTGTATAAATTGCTCCACACAAATATTTCTACTTGCCTTAATTTTCATGACATATTTTAATATAAGAGTGAAAACATAGTAGGTATTTAATAACATTAATGGATTTTACATTTGTGCCGATTAAAATTTACGTATTCCGCTTTTATTGCAATGATGACGTTAACATTATGAAAAAATTGGGTTTATTCTCCAAATTCTAAGTACAATTTCGTAAATAAGCTTCTGCATAGGGGAAAAATCATAAATTTAGTCTTACATGTCTGGTGACTTTTTTGAAACCATAATGAAAAATAATATAAGAAAATGTATTATTTTGAAATGTAGGTGATATAAATTGTACATATTTATAGTCTTCTAGTCAAACTGACAATAAAAATTTCCGACGTACCTAAATTGCGGATGCCCTGCTTTAAGTAATTGAAAAAGTTCTGAATCTTATTAAAATTTGCAAAACTCCAAAACATGACCAGCATTAAAGCTGTGTGTGCTCAATAGTTGAATTATCTTTTGACTTGCACATCTCTATGAAATAAATTATGGCAAAGATTTCGATCATGATATCCAGCCTTACATTTTTATTAGAATTTGAACGAAAATAGATTAGGTCAATGTTTCTCAAACTTGTTTTCTACGGAACATTAATGTATCTGGGTCTTGCTGGCATGTTATTACAGTTCCTGTTCATTTAGATGTCCTCTGTTTATTTAAAAGAAAAACCAGGACTCTCGGAGGTTACAGTGAAACAATTTATCACCAAATAGACAACTAGTGTGTGCATATATATTTAAAATGCCATTATTTTAAACTATTACAAAGAAGTTTATAATTTTTAGTGAAGCATGAGTGATCCGTATATATTACTTTTCAAGATAGGAGTTTCGTGATCAGAAGTTTGGAAAATACTGGGCTAGATACCATAATGGATTTGAACTACAGAATATGCCTGTGATGACTTCATAGTCGCTCGTTAGATTTAATCTGAATGTCTTGTGATGACACTGTCGTTGAATTTGATTTGAATGCCTGTGATGACTGTACAGTTATTCGTTGGATTTTATTTGAATGCCTGTGATGGCTTTATAATTGTTCGTTGGATTTGGTTTGAATGCCTCTGATTGTATATACGTTGACCTCGATTTGAATCACAGTGTATGCCTCTTGATGACTTACTAAGTTGCTATTTGTAGTTCATATCAAATCCAACGAGTAACAATGCTTGGTTCAAATAAAATCCAGAGTATGGTTGTGATGAAGCATATTTTCTCAAGGGATTTGATTTGAGCCATGCATAGTTGTTCGCTGGATTTGCTGACTATGCATTTAAAATATCACACCATGTTATACCTTGTATCTCGGCAATTTTCTGTTGTGCAGATCTCAGCGATACTGCTATTGTCTGCACGGTTATATAAATATCTTTGCGGGTATTCGGTTCAGGTGAAAGAACTACCTTCTCTCGACAAAATATTTACCTACACTGTCACAATATGAAATAAAACATTCATAATCGCATAAGCATATTTAGTTTCTCCACTACAATCATACAGTAAAAACAGGAAGTATTGCTTCCATCCAAAAATTAGATACCATTAGATTTCACCGAAAATTTCAGGCTTCCTGAAAATTCATTTTTACAACAGAAAATTCCGCGTTCGCTTGCGTATATGAATACCATGTCTCGGAAACGAAAAAAGGTTCAGTACCGAAGTTGGTATTTAAGTTCATCTTACAAGGGTAAAATACGAAACATTTCAAGAAAATCCCCAAGACCAACCTACCGTTTACATGGAATAATGTTAGTTTTAATGTTCTCAAACCGTTTTTTGTTTTAAAATACTATACATATATTTTAAATGCTTACAAAACAAATCGTAAATTCTCATTTTTTATTCTCAATGAAGTTAATATTATTCGTAAATAGCAGGCGATAGACTAAGTCTTATTATACTGCACAGAAAATGCAAATGACTTCCTCTGCAGTCGAGTGACCAGTGTTCTGGCTTTCTTATTCAGAGGTCCCGGGTTCGATTCCAAGCTGGTGCGAAGAATTTTTCTTTAACCAGAATAATTCCCTATCTCCCACAGAGTCTAGAAGTACGTATGTGAGATTGAATACGTGTATGCTTAATAAAACTGAAAAAAAAAGGAGTTAAGAATCCCTGCACTTCTGCGAGCAAAACACCAGCTGTTGTTACTACAGTCAAAGCTCCCGATATGACCATAGAAATTAAAGGGGATTATATAAATGAAACAAAGCAAAACAAGAAATATATATCTCGATAAAATATACAATTTATATAGGCTTTTTTTATGGCGTAATTGGTTAAAAATTGAACTCTTACGCAGGAAAAACAACACCATCATGTGAAGTATCCAAGGATAACATTTCCCACACAGGCTTACACTTTAAAAACTGCAGCAGGGTACACCTGGAAGTTTGCACTTTTTAATGATGATAGGTGATGACTCACCCGGTTGGATGGGTACAAGAAACATTACTCATGTTCCGCGTGTAAACCAATCTGCCGGACAGTTGGCAGCAGTGTTAGTATCTAGTCTTTTAACTTAATTGGCTCCGCCCCCCGTAGTAACCACACCCTTGGTAACCAAGTAGCTTTTCATTTTTTTTTTTTTTATTCTCCTCTCCCTCTTCATACCATTAAGATTTTACTGTTTCGGGCTACTCCCTTTCCAAATATGTTGGGTAACAGTGGCGGGTTTCTTTTGCGATTTTGAAGCCAGAATGATTGTAAACTCTTCAAGGGAAGATTTAGTGCGTTTGAAAATTTGACTCTAAAATTGAAATCCGTTTTAAGTATTATTTTTTTAATTTTCAATTTATATAGCTGAAAAAAATAAAAACTTAATCAATTGTATCCTACGCCAAAATTTCCACGAAAAGACATTTTAAAAACGTCTGTTTCACTATTTATATGATTATTACACACAAACATAAAGTTAAACTATTATTTTTGTAATACTTCTACCAAGCCTTATTTTTATTTAGAAATTAACAAAATGTTCTTCACGTTAAAAAAAATTGTAACAGTTAAACGTGAGACTTTTCGAAATGTATGTAAAGATTTTAGGAATATTGGATTAAAATTCCATCGTGTGGAATATTTTGAATCACCAAATCTTCAGAGAAAAAATCTATAAGTTTAAATTTTAAAATGGAAACAAACTTAAGAGTGTGTCCTTCCAACTGTATTGTTTAATGTTTGCCCTTTATTTGAATCTAGAATATGAAGGTGCAGGAGATAAGGAATTGAAGTACCTCAAACCAAAAGGCTAACTATTGTATGAGAAAACACATCAGAAAATCTAAAACCGAAAAAATGGGACAATGGATTCTATAACGAGTTAAGTTCTTGAAAATAATATCTATATTTGGAAGGTATTTAAAATAAGGTTATTCTTCAAAACAGAACATTAAATATATACTAAATATGCCTTAAAGGAATGCATCTGTGAAATTTGACCAACATTTGTGAAGATTTAAAATCATATTTTCCATAATAAAATAATATGAATTCTATGCTTTACAATATATAATTTTTTCCATTTTGGCGCACTTTAAATATCAATTAACTGAATTTATAAATGAATAGGCGCATGCTTCTAAACTGCTAACCTTATTCCCTCGCGAACTTTTTTGCTAACACTTTTCTATACTCAAAATGCTTCACAGATGCAATTTTTCAGTAATTAATTTAAACAATTGTATGCTACCTCTCAAAATACATTACAAATGGTCATACACTTACTCGAAATAATGCTCCAATTTTGTGAAATAAGTTACTAAATTTTGAATAATCAAAGGTTTTGTAGAGTCAAAAAGTAATGATTTTTCTACACTAATTAGGGCTAATATAAAAAATATAGTATGGCAGATCTATTTGTTAATGTTACTGTAAAATGGATTTATTTGTGTGAATATTTTTAAAAATGCCTCACATGGCTCATTTGGATTACAACAATGTTTAGACAACAAGTATTATTTAAATAACGAATGCAAGCTACAGTTGCGATGTGTGGTGAAATTATTGCTATTATCGTGTATAATAACTTGTATAAATTTTAATAAGATATTCTCTACTGTGGAGTTTACAAATTTCACATATGCATCACCTTATATATACACCACAGTGAAAACTTATTCATAGAATTAGCAGATGTTATTGTTTCCGGTGTTAACATAATCTTTATATATTATAGCGCGTTTATTATATACAGCACCAAGGGCGATATTTCTCTATATATTGAATAATGATAACTATGATTATGTAATTAGTATATGGTTGAAAATTGCACTATTTTAAACATTTAAGGCAGTACACCTGTGAATAAACTTTTAACTTTTTCTTTTGATTCAGTGCTTAAAATGTTCCGTGTGTCAAATGATTTGATATATTTTACTAACAACCTGGTTTTCGTTTAAACAAGTCGAGAACCATATTGACTATAAATGCCTCATTTGGGAGGGAAATATACCTATCATTTGCCTTTTAGCTTTTCAACTTTTAGATAGTAAAAGTATTTAATAAAAATAACTAGAGCACTCACTTTAAATAATTATCATATCAGTCTTTTTAGTAGATAATAATTCCTGAAGTTTTACTGAACATTGGAAGTTCATTTGTCAACAAATCTTGGTGTATTTTATTATAAATAACGTAAAACGCGAGAAAACGGATTTTAGAAAAAACAAAATAAAAAAATGTATTATTGTATTATGCTCAGGTTAATTTAATGGTTAATTTATAAATGGTTATTTATGTAGAGCTAGTATTAGTAAATTAGAAGCCGCAAATGAAAGTGTAAGGATGTAAACACAGTAAAGAGCGAAGGACAGTAAATCAAACGCACAGCTTGATATCCCGCCACTGATTGGTTGGGCGTGTGATGTGAACGCCACTGGATCAAGTATGAAGTGCTCTACGGCAGAGCAATGAACCAGTCAACGTTCCTCAAAAAGGAAAAGTAACTTAAAAGAAACAAAACAGAAAAAGTGACTCGCAGTGTGACGGTAACTGAGGAGTGAAACAATTACTGTCGCAAACTGTGAACAAAAGAAACAATTACTATGACCGTATTTAGTTATTTCTTGCGAGACAGCTGTGTTTATTAGCCTTAAAACAAGCCTTGCTCTACACAGATAGTGTTAATAGTTCCTTTGACTTTTGCTTACGTTCTTGCTGAGCAGCTTCACCATATTATTTGGCCTGCTTTGATTCATTCTTGCTCGAAGATACAACTGAAGACACGCTGTATTAAGAAGATAACCTTTAATACATTACATTTACTGACGATTTGACTGTTGCATCAGAATCCGTAGAATTTAAAGAACAATGTTTACAAAGAGTAGAGTAAAACACAAGAATATCGTTAAAAAAAAAAAGAAAGTAATACAAGTTTAAGGTCTAGCTCAACTGTATTGTACTTAAATACCTAAATTCCCTTCTAAATAAAACATAAAATAAAACAACTATTGGAACAATAAAAATAACTTCTATGAAAAGAAAGCAAAAACTGTATTAAAATGAGAGAAAACTATGACAATCCCAATATTAACATACGGATCAGAAAACTATACTAGACTAAAAATCAAAGCAAGAAAACAATTGATATTAATTATTAAGATCATTGGCAAGATAGGGACTATAGATAGAAGAAATGTAGATTCAGGATAGAATTAAATATTGAGATCATAGATTTAAACAGACAATAGCATCTGCCTGCCTCCTGTGCAGGTATTTTAACATCAAGCCAATTGGAAGAAGAAATTTGGTCCAGGAGACGCTGGAAGGAGTAGATTTGAATTCTAGAAAAGAACCAAACTACGTGGAGCAACCCTGGGTGTGATGATACTTCACATCAATTCCCAACTCCCAAGTAGGAGCATCATCCACGAAGCTCACAAGGGTGGAAGCTGGCATCCAATTTCCCCAAAAACGTAATTACACTGACAAAAGCTGTTATTCCTTTACACTTCTCTCTCTCTCTCTCTCTCTCTCTCTCTCTCTCTCTCCATAGAAGTCCTTACTTTTGCTAGTGAATCCTTTGTTAGACTATTTGCCGCGAATCGTATCTTCTACCCACTGTTCCATCCTTAAAGTCCCAGTCTAAAATCTTTGGTTTCCATCAGCCATAATCATATTTGGAGAACCAAAGAATATAACAACGGCAACTTACTTTGGTATTAATCAATTATTTACTAATGATGTTTAGGTGCTATACCAATAACCGGTTTCTATAAAAGGTTTGTCTCTATTTTATGTGAACAGAACCAAATGAGACTTGTCTCTGTGGTCGAGTATTCAGCAAGCTGACTTTTCACCCTAAGGTTTCGGGTTCGATTTTCGGATGGGGCAGAATTATCCCCTATCTCCCACAGAGTCTGGAAGTATGCATGTGAGAGTGAATGTGCGTGTGTTTGATAATATAAGAATGATAAACTAATGACTAATCTACTGTGATCAGATGAGTTGCTTCACAAGTCAAAGCCCCCGATATGACTATAGAAGTTAAAGGGGGCAACAGCATTCGCCGTTAAGTGATTCATATCGCCTTTGTTTAATCAGGGTATAAGCAGATTGTCCGATATAATTCAATTCATGAATTATAATTTAAAATTTTACCCCAATATAAAAGCTATTTCCCAGCAGCTAACTTTTTAAGATGAATTTCTACAATCAGCTCCCAACATTGTCAGACAGTAACTATAGTCATTTTTACATCTGCTCTTAACTTCTGCGGCAGTACTGGCAGTTATTAATTCTCGAGGATTACATGTCCAACATTCAGAGTTTACCCTCCGACTACAGTACAAGGTTCTCATGAGACTGCATCCAATAAGAATCTTTATCGGGAACTGAATCTGTGTTAACATTTTACTTTTTAACGACGCTCTATTGTCATAATCATATCACCGAATGGTGTGCAGGAATTTCGTCCTGCAACTGTAGGTGTACTGGCATGCTGTCGCTTTCAATTTGTAACGAGAAAAGGTCAAGATTTGAATTTAGTCTTGGACCAACTGGGATTCGCTCCCAATCCCTCTTCTGATTAGTAGATGCAACAGCTGTCCACATATTGAATTATATTCCGTTGTTATTGTTAACTTAGGTGGGTATTTAATCGCCATACTTTATCTTCTGGTGGTATCATAATTTACAAGGAGGTGCATTAATGCTTTGAGACATATTGATATTTAAAGGAATCACTTGTGAAATATTTGGGGCAATATGCTTCAATTGCAATTTACATAGTTTTTTTCCTTATTCTTCCTGGAAATGACATTAGCTTTTCTTGTTGCACTTAAATTTGATCAAGTGGTTGAACAGATTTAACCAGTGAGTAAAGGTTCATTTTACTTTCTTCAGCTTACGAACAAATAACCATGATATACGCAGTCATTCCAAGATAAAATGAACAGCGAAAAAGCAATTGCAGAAAATAAACAAAAGCATTTGGCGATACTGATGTTCTTTGAAATCACAGGTGATGTTTTGATAAAAGACTGCGACAGCATCCGCTTGACATTTGCATTACTGCCAGGTCATGTTTTGGAAGATCTCTCGGGCATGCCCACCGGTCGACCTTGGTGACGTCATTACGTGTGACGTGTGGGTTCCTTACTATACGTTACTTCGAAATCTCCTCGTATCTCTCAGAAACCTGCTCCTAAAACCCGGACACGGAACTCATACACGGATTTTAAATCGCCTCGGGAAACTGCCTTGGTATTTGTTTTACCATAGTTTCTACCGAACGAGAAACCTAAGACCTTGGTAATGATTAATGAGTGACAACAACAAGAAGAGGGCAGTACATGTTGAGCTATGTTAATATGGCCACATGCATGCAACCTTCTTTGTACACCATCGTTTATTTTTTATGTAACTTTAAAAATAGTATTACAAATTCTGCCTCATGTCGTCGAGATAAATTACTTTGGGTGATACGGAAAAGGAAACTATTTCTCAAGAAGTCGTTTTTCATAATGAGCTGAATCAGACCCTGGACCGTTATGTTTGAAAGCTCTTCAAGTGTTTAAAGTTGATTCCCAAAACTGAGTTTTTTGGCGAGCAAGTGCTGGGCAGTTGCACAGTAGATGGGCAATTGTCTAATCTGCTTGTTGATTCGCTAGCTGGCCCAGGCTGTAAAGGGACCATCTCCTGTAGAGTGATCCATTGTCCATACGAGTTTTTCCCTGCTTAATTTTAACAGTTCTGGCAACCTGGTTATTTCCAAGCTTAGTAATGGGGAGCTTTTAAGAACCTGAACCGTACAGATGAGTTCCAGTATATCTCGTATTCTCTGAGCAACCAGTCCCAGAAAGCCAACTTAACCAGTGCTATTGAAGCCCCAGTACTGATTTTCAATTCCAATAAAAGCTTGCCTAGCTCTCCCTTTAGTAGTTTCACGTCCTTTTATTTCTCAGAATCCCAATTTAGATGAACTAAGATCAACTTGAACTTAACTAAGTGGTTATCGGGGGCTTGCCTAGAGTATACGAATCCATCTGTTATTACAGTATCTTCTTTCACTCTCCCTAGTACTTAGTAAAATAGAAAAAATGTCCTGAAATACCTTGGCATATTCGCCCCAGCTAAATGATAGCTTGGTGTCATTATCGTAGAGTACAGCTCTGTTCAAAATCGTTTTAGTTTAATTACACATTTGGGTGTAAGTGCAAGAGCCTTATGGGAAACCGAAGCGACGGCCAAATTTTAAAAGCAGTTCTGCATTTCTGTAGCATCGCTAGAAACAGCTGAATGGCGACAGCACTTAAAATGAGCAGAGTATTACAACATTCAAATTATCCGTATACCATGGAAATGACTGATGTCACAGTAAATTATTTGAAGTAAATTGCATGTTTTAATGATATTTATAATTCTTATCTATGTTTTTTTTTTATATTTAATGGTTATACGACATTTCCTCAGGATAAGAGGATTTTATAGGTTAGAGCTTAAGAGATATGCATATTGTCACATAAGTACCTAACATATTAATTTTAATCAAAGATTGCTAGTAATTTTTTGAGGAAAGCAAACAATATCCATGTAAAGGTAGTTTGGGGAGTGATTTTCTTGAAAGTCTTGAATCTTTGGAAAATATTTTTCGTGTAGTATTTATCCACCCTTTGTTGTTTTTATCTATTCTGTCAGATAGGCACACGCAGGACTGTTTCTAAAATCTTTTTTTATCCAAGGGGCAACAAAACAATTTTTTCGAATAAATCTCTGTATCAAAATTTTGGGTAGAATGCAACACATATTCTATTGGGAAATAGTGAGAAAGTAGATACCTACGACGTCTTTACTCCATTCCACTTTGAGCTGAAAAAAGGATGTCTACAATCGTAAGACAGAATTGAAGTTTGAGGGATCAGTGACCATTTTTGTTTCCATAATGTCGTGTCATTACTTTCCAGAACGACTGAGAGGGACAGGTTTTCATAGGGCTGGAACTTAAGAGCGTGGAAACATTACACTTCACAGAAAAGCACTTTGCAGTTATTTTCTTCGCTATGTGCAACTCCTACAAACCGTGACGTGCGACAGGCAAGAGAGGCACGTGCTTTGTTACCAAGGTGGCTGCCTGCCTCTTGGATACGTAGGTGTGAGGGCAATGTTCACCTTCCAGTTCGCTCATCAAATGTGAGAAAACAGCTGGTTAAGAACCCTCCAATAGTGATTGATATAAGAGTTCAGTCATAGAAAATAAAAGCTATGGTTCAGCTAATGGTACAGTCCCTTTGTGTGTGATTATGAATATTGATGCAGTAAACTTGGGATTAACCAAGCTAATTGGGACTCAGTCTATCTCAGATACCGAAAAACTACTGTAATATGCAGATGTACTAATACGTCGAAATTGATGAGAAAAACACTTAAAGCTATTGCTTTATTATTTTATCCACACAAGCCGCGTATTTCACGATTTGGATAGAACTAAAAATTGCAAAACCATACTCGGGTTTTGAACACACCGATCTTCCTCCGGTTGCTCTGTTAATTGCACAATTACACACAATTCTTCCTTTCTTCTTCACGATCAGTTTCAATGCTATCTATCTTTGCTTATAACGGATTTTTGACGCTATCCGTCCATATCAAGCGCTTCTTTATTCTCCATATACACTATAATTGCTTCCAAAAATCTTTGCTCATTTCGTCATAAAGTCAAGGTTTCCTATGCTTAGCCATGATTAAAGTCTTCCGTAGTTCCGTCTTCAAGAGTCCGCAAAAAATTTTTCATGTTTGCATTAAAACAGTCTTGGTTTCCTGACTTAGCCACTACTGCTCTACGCTTAATTATGTCTTCCGTAGTTCTTTCTTCAAGAGTCCCCAAAAGATTTTCATTTTGCATTAAAACTGTTTTGGTCATTGTTATGCTCTGTGTGCTTAATGACAATAGCTCCACTGACATTGAATATCCGAAGCTGTCCACTTGTTCCACAACCTTCCATCTATTTCGCGAGAATATTTTCTTAGCTGTTCTTCTAAAAACGATATATTTGTGTCTTTTAATTGTCTTAATCTGAAAATTGTCCACTTTTCATGGTTTAGGATAGGATTTTTTTCCGGCTTCGTGCTGTTCCTCATGGTTTTGAAGGGGTTTATTTGTGTCTTGCAATTGGAAGTAGATGCTCGTATTATCCATTGGTTGTAACTGTCCTTTCTATTTTTTATTTTCTTTTTGTTGGCATTTTTTATTTTAATTTCTCGTGCAGTCTTTTACTATTCGGCGACATGTCACTTTCCTGTGTTGTAATTTGGCTCCAATCTCTTCTTTTTTATAACTATATTTGTAGTAAAATAAGGACTTCCTTAGCAATTTTAAATGCGTTTATCTTTAAAGTTGTTGGCTATTATTCCGAAATATGTTACAGTATATTTTATGTTACATTGCATCCCAGTTAATTAAAATGTCGTAATCGTTCTGAAAGATGCTGCCTAACAACTTGAAAAACGTAGCACAATAATTTTATTGGATAGAACACAGCTGAAATGTTGGAAGCACTGAAGCCTGTCCTTGAAGCAGACAAAGTGAGGGAAAGCAACGGAAGTGCAGCACCACCCTTTTCCAGCAGTCCATTACCTCATCTCTAACGTTTCGTCGTTTACAATGCGCTGACTTCAACTGTTAATTCTTCTATTCTCCTGATAACTTTCAGTCTTGTATGTGCATATTTCTGCAATTTTGACATTTAGACAATATGAAAGTGCCTTAATTGAATTTAATACCGAAAAGTGATTACTAATATTGGTCTTATTGTACTTGCGGTGATAACAGTAATTAACTATCCTGGTTTAGTAACATGATTCGTACTCTTTCCCTCTTAAAGGATGCTGGGAGTTAAATTTTTATTGCAATCGAGCAAAAAATTGAAAATCATTTTTTATAGGTGCTGGAGCCTTTGTGCATTCTACAAAATCAACATTTAGCTTTCCCCTGTCCTCCCTGCTTCGGACTACAGCTATTTACTACCGTAAAATACACTTGTTTAATAGCGTACTTTATTATAACACAGTGTTTTCCTCAAAAACATTTCATAATTTGAAAAAGTTCTACACGCCTCAGTTTTTTTAATAAACTAAAATTTCCCAAAAAGTGCAGAAGGATCTACAGTAATTTTACAGGAGAGACAATTATCCTAACAATAGCAATTTTTAAAAAAAATTATGAGAAATGATTTATTTTAATGATTAAAATTTCTAAATTTTTAAAAGCTTTCATAATCCAGTAATAGTTTGTGTGTGGTTCAAAGCTCTGTTCAAAAAATATCAACCGATTTTCTCAAATTTTGAGGCGAGTGGAACATTTTGAGACAAGATTTATAAAATAATTTATATCTCGCAAACTATATATCCATTCAGAATTACATTTCATAATCATATTAGCAGAAAAATATATAAAGAATATAAACTTTTGAAAAGTCACTCTTAGTTATCCTTAATGATGAATTTTCTAGAAACTCGTGTAGCTTCTAGCAGTCATTTGTTATAGCGTAAACATTTCACCAATCTTTGCCATCGAAATTTTCTCTCCATATTCTAGATGAAAATGTTTCCGTTGGCCCTCATTCAGGGAGTAATGCTTTCAAGAAATAATTTAAGAAAATTGAGTATTAAGAAAATGGAGAATGGAATTTTTCAGCAACTGAAAGCTTTGAATTTTAAAAAAATTAGCAGAAAAATGTATGTAAAATTGATGTTCTGTCTAGCATGGACTTGATAAGGATAGGTGGTAAAGTAAATTCTACTTGATTTAATTGCTTTTTCACATAAACCGTGACTACCATATTTCTCAACTGACTCTCATGTTTCGCGGTAAACCAAAAGGTGATCTCCAATTATTTTGAGACGACAACCCTAATGGCGACTTACAATGCTGTAAGTACTTTAAGTCCCAAGATTCATTATAAAGCCAACTATTATGGTCAATTGGTATTGATTTAATTGTTCTTTCACACAAGCCGTGTGTAGGATAGGAATTGGATAGGTAGAGTCAGGCTGAAGAAATTCAATACTATGTCGGCATATTGCCATGGTAGTTCAGTGGTAGAGCAACCGGCTAGATACCGGGAGATACATGGTTCATATCCCGGCAATGGCATTGAATTTTTCAGTCTGACTCTACATATTCCAAATTCTTCTTGTTTGTAACTTGTAATTATTTACTGCAGTATGGTGAGTAGGAGGTTATAAAAGATCAGAAATAACCTTAGTAGGACAACTAATGTGTTTAGATCCGCAGCGTGAAACCAGAAGACCATTACGATGAAAGATTTACAAACCATTTCCTCCGAGGTATGACAGATCTATCCCTGATATTCCAATATTGTATGTTGGATCCAAAATAAGAGCAAATTCTAAAACAAGCATAACACCTGAAGAGTTTACTAGACAAAAATAATTGTAATCATGTCAGAAATTCATGGCTATTTACAAGCGAAATTATGTATTATACAAACTAGCTTTTCATTTCAAGAAGCTTGGAGGAAAAAACGCCTTGAAAATAATATAAGCGTAAACTTTATTTTTAAAGAACAGTGATGATTATATGGGTTGTTTAAGATTGTACGGCGTTTATTGTACAGACTGCATTGTCAACAGGTGCAACTAGAAACTAAAGTTCTGTAACATAGTCGTCTCGTTGTTTGGAACTTAGCAGCCATGCTTTTGGAAGCAAGCCACTCTCCTCCAATGTGTCACAAAGGAGACGTTTCTTATGTTTGGTCCAGTGAAATTTACTTTCATAATGACACCACATTTCCAGCTTAGAACAATATATCTTGTGAAAAAGCAGCACAACTTGCCAAATTTGGGGTGTTAGCACTTAATATAGTACTATATTCTTTAAAAATAATTCTTCCAGGTCTACGGTATATCCAAAGACTAATTCATTCCCTTTCAAATTGTAGACCTGCATGAGGTGCATGTGTTTAAAGTACGTTTGAAGCCTTCGTTTTGGGTTCAACTAACAAAGCAGGACATTATTCATCTTGTATGAAGCCTTTTCAGAAATTCTTTCTTCTTCTTTCTTGCCCAACGGAGTACGCCAATATGAAATGATAGAACAAAATTGGTGGGGATTCATTTCATTTGACTGCCTTCAGCACCTTAAAACATCAGTTTTAACTTTAAAATTATTCATTACCTAGCAGGAAAACCTTTGACTGGTTATGAATCCGCAAGCCACAGGCCAACACATCCAAGTGAGCCATCAGCGATGATAATGATAGCTGTTATTATTTACATGATCGAAAACAAGGTCCAGTTGGCAGTGATGCTCAAATCTTCGTGTTGAACAATGACAGCCCCTTTTTTGTGTGCAAAATGAGAGAAAAAGAATCTGACGTCACGCCTTGAGCCCTATAATTGCCTCACCTCGACTAATTACCATAAAAACTAGGGACCAGCCCTTTCCACTTTCACAGGAATCATTACGCGTGACAGCGCATGCGCATCGGGGATACAATTACTCCTTAGTGCTGTACATCCGAAAACAATACTGCGCTAATTACTGAGTTTTTCAAGGTGACCATGATAATGCACAGAATAATGAATATGTGTCTCAGTGAACTTACAATGTGGTATGTGCATTATTATTATTATTATTATTATTATTATTATGCCTACTAACGTCTCGGTTTGTACGTCCTTGGCCAGAGAACAGGCTTCTCCGACACAGATGGAATTATTTGTTATGTCTCGTGTGCTTTCGCAATTTTGGAGCATGCTGCATAGATTTGTTATTCTCACATGAAATAAACCATGAATCTCAACACATATAGTGTTACGTAAGCGCTCTGGAAGCATTGCCTATATATAGAGGTTAAAGATGCTTGAAGTACCAAATTAGAAGCATAAAAATCTGTGTTCTATTCACTCGACTTTCTCTACATCTCTGTAACAATATATTACTAAAAAGCTTATTGTTCTAGCTATATCATGCTAACCAAAATTGGCAGAAATGATGGGCTGATGTACTGCCACAAAATTTCTGCACCGCATTTCCTGTTTATTCATTTCCTTGATTCATAGTCGAAGGATCAGGCGAGTGGAAGGCTGACGGTGGAATTTACTTTGAGAAGTTGTCTGCCTTGCGTGACGGGCATTCAAAATGGGGACATGTAAAACTGTGGGGATATCGCCAGCGTTAGGATGTAACATCTGGAGACCTTGGGAACCCAGCCTATGCCCAAATCTAGGACCTCGGATTTGATCGCCCTCTGAATCCTTTGCTCAGCCCTTTTTCACATTGGCAAATGTGAAAGCTTAAAATTCTTCCTCCACTTCCTTATGTCTATAAGTGTTAACATGGAGCTTCTCTAAAATATTAAGACATTTTATGTTATAAATTAAGTTGCAGTTTCATTCGAAGTATGACTCAAATTTCTTTACAGAGAACCCTTCATATTTTAAATATTTTAGTGCGAATGTAAAACTGGATACTACTAAAATATACATCTAAGGATTTTGTTAAGGCTAATATATTTCGCATAAAAACAATAAAAACTAACTTCAATTTCATTTGAATTGGGTATTCAATTTTTTTTATTCTTTTCTGTTTAGGTCTACAAAAATATTTTAACTGCCTCCGTGGTCGAGTGGTCAGCGAGCTGACTTCTCACCCGGGGGTCCCGGGTTCGATTCCCTGCTGGGGCGGGGAATTTTTCTCTAGCCAGAATTATTCCCTATATCCCACAGAGTCTGGAAGTTTGTATGTGAGTGTGAATGTGTGCGTGTTTGAGTAAAACAAAAATGAGTTTTAAACCAACGTAAAAGAACCTACAGACAACGAGTTATTTCAAGTGGAAAGCCCCCGATATGACAGATGTTAAAGGGGGGGCTATATAAATGAAACAATAAAAAAAAATCTTTTACGCATTAAGTGGAGAAATGTTTTCAATGTCTGCTGTCGCCTACAAACGGTTTAAAATGATCAATTTCTAATTGGTGTTTCTCCCTATATAATTCGCCAGAAAATGCTGTTCTAAATGTTCTAGTTTTGTATACACCATGAAAGAAAATTTTAAAAAACGGTAGAATGTTCAAAGACCGTTCAAAAGTCTTTCAAACGTCGCAACACGTAAAGAGATGTTATTTCTCTTTCGCAAAATAAAACTAGAAAAACTATAATTTTTCCCCATTAATTCGGCTACCTACTAGAATGTTTTAAAACGGAGACACATAAGAACTTCAGAAAACCATACTTAAAAGGATGTCTTTTACACGAAATAATGTTACTGCCGAGTCAATGAATGTTTGCTTGAGAAAATTGAACATTTTCGATATGTTCATTTTTTAAAAAAAAAAAAAAAAAAAAGGCTCGAAATATGTATTATATTCAACTTAAAATTATTTTCCCGTAGCCATACATGGCGATGCCTACAAGCGAACAAACATTTTTTCTTTCTCGTGCTGGACAAGTGCCCTAAAGCCTGCGGAGGAACATAGGTTTAAAAGCAGGTACAGGTTTGAGGAGTAGAAATCTAGGAGTCGAACTTAGGCAGGAGAAAGAACCAGATCACTTCCGGCCGATAACACAAACATCGAGAGTTTCCTCCTGCACTTTAATTTCATGTGAACCAGAACAGGCAGGGGGAGACAGGAGTAGTATTACACCCTCTGTACACAAAGCGGGGTTGCTTGTGTAACAAGCCGACAGTGCTGCCTCAACTGGCAATTTCTGACATCAAGAAGAGTTCTGAAGAGTGCCGCATTACTGATTTAAATAATTCCGAAATATATTTCTGAATCATTCAACGACGTCTGGAGATAATCTTCTAGGAATAAGTACATATTGACCGTCCGTCCAGTCTAATCGTAAGGATGATGATAAAATGCCTCGCTTTAGTGCTTCGTGGCGCAGAGGATCGTGGGTTCGAGCCCCGCCTTGGGCAAGGGTGTTTATATGTCTGTGTTTATGTGTGCGTATGTGAGCAGAAAATACAAACGTTAATCAAACAGTAAACAAGTAAATAACAGGAAAATGAAAAAAGATGAAAAAGGAATATAGTGCTGAAGTCCCGACCAGACTCCAGAATTGTATTTAAAAAAATCCCCCACCACCAACTACCCTTTGCATGGAAAAATATGTCGAACATTTTGATTTTCTCAACAAAAAAAAAGGGGGGGGAAAAAAGGCTCTAATGATATTAAGGATATACAGCTGTATATTACAAAATATACATTAAAACTAAAATATATATATATTTGATTTTCTGGGAATAGCCTCTGAAGAGCTTTTCATTCTGGATGACTTTTGCATAACTGGTAAACCGTAAGAGATAAAAACTTACTACACAAAAAATGTAAATCTCGTTAAAACACACAATTTATATCATATACATTTTTTTTTCCCCCCCGTGGAGTTGATAGTTTCAGAGATATTCGTTTTAAAATATTTAAACTTTTCGCATATGGGAACTTGTCAACTCCTGGCCATGAAAAGAAACGGATTTCAACCCCATAGCAACCACCTTTTAAAATATTTCACTATCGCTTAAACCCTAGTGTACTCCCTTAGTTCCCTTCTACTTACAAAGAAGCAAGAAATAAGACAATTTCTGCTAATGTTTATCTCGATTAGTACGAATTGGACAGAAGAACATACTTTTAACAATACTTTGTTACAGAGCTGCCATATATATGTTTTCTGGTAGGTAATTATTGGTTAAAAATTTAAATAAATGACAGATCTGTGGTATAGTCCCTGGCCTGGATATCCATATGCCAGAATGATATTCTACAGAATTATTTTATATTTTTCTCTTGTTGTCATAGAAACAGTATGGAACTTTAAGCCAACCTTACCGTGCAGTTCTAAAACATTTGACTATCGTTATTCTCTTTGTAGCTATAACGAAAGATGAATTTTTTGTTTCTTCGTCTTCCTCTTTTTTTTTTTTTTTTTTTTGGAAAGGTTTATTTCGTTCAAAACAAAGTAGATAGGAAAATAAACTTTAGCAATAATAAGTGATAGAAAGTAGAGGAAGACATGTGAATGCAATATAGAACATGGTATTTATTTATTTGAAAATCATCTTGAAAACTCTGCTGGCCTGTATATCGTCTCATCAATCCTAAGACCCATTTAAATGACAGTGAAGGATTGGTCTTGTACAAATACAAAACCGAAACTTAATTTTACATTCTATGGAAAAGCTATCAACAAGTCAAAGGGCAGTCTCTTAAATGGGAGACCTTAAAAGTTGAATGCACCACGTATTTGAATTTAAAGGCAAGTTTCCTGTGGAGGCGTTTAGGCACGGCACGTGAGATGTGGGAATCCTTACAATCCGGACATGACCACAGGTGAGAAGATCATATTGCTTCCTTACAGCTGTAAGATACGGTATCACCTTACATCTTGTACATTCCTCACCGTAAATCGTCACAGGAACTCTATGGGCTTTAGGAAGTGCAGCCTTTTACGTTTAATTCCCTGGAATTTAAAATTCTGGAGGTTTCCCTTTTACTCAGTGTCCCTTTAAATGCATGTTTTGGTGCAATAGAGCTTCAGCTTATTTTATTTATTTATTGACCTGAACATGAGCATAAACCTAATTACAATTTTCATTAAAAAATATAGTCACAATAATTTTATAAATCTATCTAATGTATAAGTAAGGAACAAAATTTGAACATGGAAATAAAAGTTACAGAGAAAAAAAATAAATAAAAAGAAACGGAAGAAGAAAAAGGAACAGAAACAAGATGTCATGGTGGTTAATTATACAATTATTTCTACTTTCAGTGCTTACATTAAGATACGAAAAATAATTATTGGCCATTGCATTTTAAAACTGAATTTCGGACAGATAGACATGTTCTATATCGAAATAATGAAGCTTGTTATATAAATATGTAATTCTGTTTAATGGTGAATTTTTATTGGTTTTCTGTTTTTGCTTAGAGGTGAAGAAAGCTTCTTGAATCTACTTTTTTGTGCATATAAGAATATACTTGCAGTAATATTTATACCATCAATGAAAAAATGTAATATTTTACACATAAATAGTAATGCCGCAATATCTCTTTTGACATTTAAACCTGTATTGATGCTTCTGGAAGTAATTGTCCCAATAAACGCTGGTTCATAACATCCGAGAATGGCAACGAGAACGACAAAGTTAAAATACGTACATTTTAATGGGAGAGTTTATAATTGATTGGAAGATATCTCAGGCACGGGAAAGGAGACTTGACCAGTATAAATTTTATCGTTTATCGTTCCCGGATCGATATTGTGCACGTTCTTCGTTGTAGGAACTATTTTAAGCAGCCGTGACATGAAAAAGTCGCTAGAACTCGGCTAGTCGCAGTTCTGAGTTATGACATTTGTTAACTCGCATTATGTCAACTGATTGGAGGCACATTTCGGCCCATAATCACCGCACGTGTGGGTGGCTAGCTGTCGATCGCCCGCTTCTGACACCAGTGTAAAAAGAAAGAGGAGAGAAACATAAAAGGCTCCTTATAGCATAAATAAAACAT
Organism: Hymenopus coronatus; assembly: GCA_030762935.1. NCBI lineage: Eukaryota > Metazoa > Arthropoda > Insecta > Mantodea > Hymenopodidae > Hymenopus > Hymenopus coronatus. Next base: position 56,752,585 of record CM060895.1, on the reverse strand, counting down.
TACAAATAGCCCTTATTTCGATGTTTTCACAACAATTCCGCAGTACAGTTTTCTCTCTCGACGTTCGTTGCAACTGCACGCTCCGAACTGTTCTCTCTCTTTTATAGCTGTCGATGACATGTCCAGAATTTTCCAGGAGTAAAAGTCATTATTGCCCGAGTACATATCACACAGGTGTGACCATAGGAGCTTTAATGTAATGCATTCGCCGACAAGTGTTCACTCACGCAAGTGTGACGATGTAAATCTCGCTAAAGCACACACTTTATGTAAAATACTGTATTTTTATTTTTTGTTGGAGTCAGCGTTTTCGAAATTGGCTTGCATATGACAATGATTTACCTTTCGCAATTTCTTTTTTCTTTCCCCCCCCCCCTGCTACTGTTCACGCACAGAGAACGGAATATCAAAACCAACCCTAGTTCTTAAAATATTAAATATCTGTTAAACCTTCTGCATTCCCTTATTCCCATTATACCTATAAGAAAGCTTGTAATAAAAACATTTGCTTTGTTATCTCATGAAATAAGTAGGAGTGTAAGCTTCTGTAATAAATTTTGTTACAAAATGGGCAGAGGAAATGAAATAAATGTAATGCATCAGCTTCGAACAGTTAAAATTCGGACAGTGCAGTTACATAAAATTTAAGCATTCAAGCGATATTATTATATCGAAAATTCTAATTAACAAATGAGCATAATTGGTTGAAATGAAGTTACTAGATTTGATCCATTATTAAAAGCCAAATAAATGAATAATTAAAGAACTAAAATTGAAGCAACCTTCCTTATGCATTATTATTATTATTATTATTATTATTATTATTATTATTATTAACTTCTCCCTTCAGTCTTCAAATGTGTATATTGAGCGTTCATTCTTTCTACATTAGATTCCTATATCGCTCGTAATGTCACTTAAGAATTTCACATACAAGATATTTTAGTTACGCCATATAAGTCCAAAAATAACATCCAAGAAAGGAATGAAATATTAAATGCTTCTACATGCCACCTATCGAATGAGGGGCCCCTCCAGAAATAGACTCGTGTTGCAGCACCAGGACAAATTGGTTGTACGTCATGAGGAAGGGGATGTCGAAGAATTGTGACAATTGCAGGAAGGCTCGCTGGCCAGCTCTAACAAGGAACTTCCTAACAACTATTGCCCCTAGTATATTACCGTCATAGTGACCGTCTTCAAGGGAATATTACCGACTGTTCAGAGCCAGAGCATTCATCACCAAGTATGCGTACTTCATCTTTCCGTGTAAGGAATTGTATTCATAGAGATTGTCAGATATTGCTGTAATTTATGCCGTACATTTCCAGTGTTTTGCTCGAGTAGCTTAACCTTAGCACATTCATAACTTTCGTCAACCTTGTAAGGGAACAGAGCTAAATTGTTCAACTCTGCGTTTGTGTGCTCTGATGTATGGAGATTTACTTACTTGTGTGCACGCACAGATGGCTCTGATATAGCTGACAGTAATTGGCATCATAATATTTTTTCTTTTTGAGATCTCAACGGAAATATATGTTTTAAGGCCTCCTGAATTAAAATAAAGTATGTTTAGAATAAGATGTGTGTGTGTGTGTGTGTGTGTGTGTGTGTGTGTGTGTGTGTGTGTGTGTGTGTGTGTGAGAGAGAGAATCAACACTCCAAAATGTTAAATGGATAAAATAGGTGAAATGATGCTTAAATGAACGCGGAACCATAGAGCGTAAGAATTAAAAGACATTTTGTCTTATCAGGACAGGGAAAACTCCAAAAAAGGCTTCTAGTAACTGACCGTATGGAGATTCAATGAAACCGTGTGAGAGATATGTATGAAAATGCTACCATATGACAAAATATTGCATAAATATGTAGATCTTGCTGAAGTACATTCTTTTTAAACATTTCCGAGATATTTTGTGTTATTGGTTAAATTGTCCAATGTTTTTCTCAAATGCGATGTCATTTATTCTTTCTTTTCCCTCCTAGTCAAGTAAAATGAACGGAGTTTCAAAACCATCACAGAGCTGGCTGCTCTTAAAATATTTCATTATTGCTTAAGCGTATGTATTCCCAAATTCCTTTGCAACTACAAGAAATATACAATAAAAGCACATTTCCTCAATTAACGCGAAGTAGATAGAATAGGCATTTTTAAGAATAGTTTGTTGAAGAATGGTTACAAAAAGTTACTTGGATATAACTCACATTTGTTCTTTAATCGGGGTTATGAAGAAGGGCGACAATTGAGTGTATGAAAAGTTTCTCAAATATCCCGAGGTCCATATCAGACATTTTTCTTCTCAGGATAAGAGAAAGCAGGGTGGGGCGGTGCTTTTATATTCACAATACTTCTCTACCGATTCAACATTGTTATGGAAGTTTATTCGTCTATTCTTCTTCTTGTTAATCGAGATGGCTTTTATTACATACTTTCTTGTACTTATACAAGGGGAATAAGCGATTTAATAAATTTAAACATATCTTAAGAGTAGGTAACTTTGTGATGACCTCCAAATTCAGTTCTGTCTGCAGGAGTACGAGAAAAAAATAATTGAACAAGAATAAAGCATTTATAACGTTTAATATGGAATATCTAGAGAATGGTTAAAGCTATTTAACAGATTTGTCGTTCTAGAATTTGATGAATACAAATGAAATACACACTCTCTCTCTATCTCTCTCTCTCTCTCTCTCCCTCTCTCTCCCTTCTGTTTTTTCAAAAATGTTTTTTTTTAACAAAGTCTCAACACGTTATATCCTCTGAAATTTCACTATCGAATGTGTGGGTGGGATGCATATTTTCCCTTCTTACTGTACGTATTGAAAAAATAAATACAAAAATGAAAAGTGGAAGTATTTTTAGTGCTACACATATTGTAGAGCTTTTCTCTGAATTATATTGAACCAGTAGCAGTTCTTGAGATGCGTGATTATGAGAAACTATGTACTTTCCTTATCGCACTCCAAAATTAGGTATAGCTGTTCTAATGTGTGCCATGCCTAACGATTATCTTTTGTCTTCACAAAGCAAGCCGTTAGCCTGAAACGGGAATGTCAGTCGTTTGTTTCCGAGATGCCAACATAGAGAACTGCACATTTATGCTCGGAGAGGAAAAGAGCAATTCTATAAATGCTATTCAGGAAACAGGATATTTATGTTTGTTAAAAGATAACATTTACTGCTAGCTAACAGAGCGGATCAGCATTTCAACATGGAGGCTTTTATTGTAGTTGTGCATGCCCTTGATCACGTCAGCATTTGGTGGGAATTTTGAAAGCCTACTTTCCTGTAAGCTTGCTTCAGTGTACCTAATAATGGTTTTTCTCAGAGTTTAACTTTTATAGCAATGGCTATAGCCTAAAACCGAGAATTGTAATTACTTTAGCTTGCGGAATTGCAAGCATAAAATTCTATATCATGAGTTACTTATTCATTCAACATTTCTTAAATTTGTACTTTACGTTAAGCGAAATACAAAGCATTTTAAAATGTTACAACTTAATTTTAATTTAATAATTATAATAGAAAGTCGCATCAACTTATTTCCTCGTCTTTATAAATAAATTTAAACAAATTCTCACATTTGATGGCAAACTATCAGACTTCCAACGCTTCCTTTTAGATGCCATAACATTGCATTAAAGCCAGAAGAAATCCCTTTGTGAGCGTTTTATACATCGAAAATAATTGCATTGCCTTGATGCTATTCTAGCTGAAGAGTACTTAAATAATTTACACACGACGTTCGAAACTAATTCGTTGTTAAAAAAAAAATAATTTTCCCGAATTACCATACAGTTAAGATTTTCAAAGAGATGAAACAATTGCGTTAATCTTTACGATAGCTAAAAATAGGCCCGGGAAAAATTGAATCATGTGTGAAACCTTTTATCTTGTGAGAGGAAGCGGGAGAGAAACAGTTCAAAAATGAAAAGCGGAATAAATGTCAAATTGATAATTAAGCTCAGTATCTTTCAGATACAATACAATATTTAAAAAGAATCCAGCCACTCCAAAGTTCGACATTTCTATTTATATTCTAAAAAATGGCAGAAGCGATTTGATTAAAATACCAACGTTTATTTGCACCACAGATAAAATTATATCTTGTTTTCTGGGGATGGCTTATGAAGGCCTCTTTTTTCTGAATTAATTTCGTCACTGAATGGTAAACCATAAGGGCGGCGTGTGGCCGAGTGGTTAGACTCACTCATCTCTCACTAGGCAGCCCGGGTTCGAGCCCAGGAGACCGTATGTGGGATTTCTGGTGGACGAAGTGGAATGTTGGTGGATTTTTTCCGGCTTCTCCCGACATTCACTCCACCAATTGCTTCATTGTCTTTCCTGTCATCCATTTTACCATCATTTCATATCACCCACTTTCTTGATTTTCATGCCAGTCATCCTGACTTATCTCTAACCCAGTGCTTCTACTCCTCAACTGGCGTCAAACATCAGGCACTTGGCTTGTAGTAAGTCCTACATACGAGTATGGTAAACAAAGAAAGAACGAAAGTAAATCGTAACGGATAGCCAAAATCTGACTGCAATGCTTATGTAAATATTATTAAATCTTATATTTATGTGGCGTTAAGCACTTCCGAGATATTGTTTGTTTCTGGTTTGATTTTTCAAATACTTAAAGTAACTTTCCTCAACTGTTAAATAACTATTCGCTTTATCTCGTGGCATACAAAGAATGTAAAACCAAAAGCGATTCGTGCTTTCAAAATCTGAGCATAGCTTTGGTACACTTTACCTACAAAGATGAGATTTGTAAACATGTAATGAGTTTCTCTATTATTAGGAAGTAGATAGAATCGCTTTCTCTAAGAGTATTTTTGTAGAAGAATGAGTAGAACAGGTCATGTGATTGTAGAATTTTTAAAAATCTTTATCACATAAGTGCAATGCACGTAGGAGGAAAAATGATTGCTTTCCACCCAAAAAATACAATACGAGATTTCATTGGAAATGAATCTTTTGTGAACCCCTGAATAAAACAAAATATTTAGAAACTATCCATGTGTGCATCTTTGGACGGCATAACTCAAAAACGAAAAGTCAGTTAAACACCAAATTTTAATATGCTCGTAGGCTTTCACGGCCGGTGTTATTATTGGTAAAAGATAACATATCCGGCCTACAAGCCCGGATATGTCCGGCCTACAAGCCCGGATATGTTATCTTTTACCAAATTTTAAGTTCAGCATCTTTCATGACACGAATATATTCTCCCACCTAAACTTTTCGAAAATGTTGATTTTATCAAAAATGGCTAACGATTTTGATCAAAATGCCATATGTGCAAGATCTTTACATCACAAATAAAATGTATATCTTGAATTTTCTGGGAATAGCCTCTGAAGCCCTCTTCATTCTGATTACTTTCGCCTAGCTGTTAAACGGTACGAGGTGGACAAATACTTAAAAACCATATATCTCGTTAAAGCACATAATTTGTCAGATTTTTTTGTTTTTATTAAACTTTTCCTCGATATTCCTTGTTATTAGTTTTTATTTGCCAATCCTTAACCTTTTTCTGTAATGGTAAGTCGTTACTGGTTTTTCTTCCCCTTTTTTCCCCTCCTGACAATGGGAATTTTAGTGTTATCACTTAGCGACTAGCTCTTTAGATTTTACTTTCTCTTTACCCTTGTGTATTCCCTATTTCTCTTGTGCTTACAAGAATTAAAATGGTATATCTATTGATGTTTATCTCGAACAATATTAAGACGGTAGATGGATAAGAATTTATAAGAATAGCTTGTTGCAGAATAGGAAGCAATCATCATGTGAATAGAACACATTCGAATTTTTTTGGCATACAAAGTACTTGCACTGTAATCATTTTTTCTTCTTCTGAAATTCTGTTATGCATTTCCTTATATGAGCGCAGAAATATGTTGCATATTCATCCAGAAACAAACTAGATACATATAAGTATTTGCGTATCAATTCTGACGTTGTTAAGGTGTAAACACTACAGACGACCTTGTACCACTCTCAGGAATGTCAGCGGGAGATAAAATCCAGCATCTAACTTTTACTACTCCCGCGTTATCGAGGGCACACACACGCAGTTAAGAGAGCGAGTCATGTTAACAACTTCAATTTGAAGATTAATGAGAGCAAACTACCGGGATACGACGGCGCCATCATGACGTACACTACAGCTGCCACACAAGGACCCTTCTCAAATTATCATTTCAAGGAACAGCTTATCGTTTACGTTTTACGTTACCTTGCTAGTTTTGGGTTAAAAAGAAACTGTAATGTATGTACTGACCACAGGGACATAAGCAGGGTGTGGGGGGAGGCTCAAGGTCCCTTAAATACCTAAACCGTAATATTGAGGTACTGCTGACTCATTTTTATTTTCTCTACAGAGATTTGACTGGAAATACATATTTTGTGGAAAAGAGAAAAGTTTTGTGTGTGTATGTAGCATAGCTCGAAATCAAAAAGAGTGATAAATACCAATCTTTGTATTTGTGTTCAGTCTCTTTCAAGGATACTACACAATTTTATTTATATAATCCCCCATCCCTACTACATTTCACATTGAATCTTTTTCGTTCTAGGTTCTTTATTCTGTGGTTTCGTGCCGTTGGCTCCCCGAGGCGCTTCTGACCTTAGGCATTCGCTTGTAATTCTTAGGGGGGGGGGTGGGAGTGCTAAAATACGGGGAATGTAAACCGGCTACAAAATAAAACATTATTTAAATAATCCTGCAAGCTAAAAGTTTTGCAAAAACATCACTATTTTGTAATAATTGTTTTTTCACACAAGCCGTGTGTAGGAGGAGTTGGATAGGTAGAGTCAGACTGAAAAATTCAATGCCATAGCCGGGATTTGAACCACAGTTCTCCCGATCTCTAGCCGGTTGCTCTGCCGCTGAGCTACCATGGCAATATGCCGGAAGAGCATTGCATTTTTCAGCTGACTCGCAAATCCCGGCTATGCCATTGAATTTTTCAGTCTGACTCTATCTATCCATCACTATTTTGTATATAATAATATATCTTAAATACTGTGGATTTTCCAAATTTCACAATGCATCACGATAAGACAACTTTATATGGGGAGCCTCTAATAATTCCCTGGTCTTTATCTGAACCGCTATACATACAATGGCATAGAATTGTACGCTCGAGTTTTTGTTTTGCTAGGTAAGCGCACATGCGAGGGTGTAATCCTTAAAAAAATAGTCCTTTGTTTTTCCTTTTGTTCTGCTGCTTTTTAAAGTTCTGGGGGTTCCTAATATGCACTTATTGAAATCCGTATATCGAAACTGTTGATTAAATATAGTAGTGCCCTAAGTGATGTACAAAAAGTGGGACAGAAATCGAAATCGTTGTTGAAAACATTAACAGTTTTGACAATCGCCGCCTTATTCCATAACGTTCTGCTGAGCATTAACATAGCCTCGGTCCTAGACGTTTAAAAGACAACAAAAGTTTGTATCTCCTCGAGCTCTTGAAAGTATTACCTACCTAGTAAATTTAAGAGCTCTTCACTTTGCGAAGAAATGTTTCCCACGTTACGGTAAGTTCCACATTTTTCTGTCAGAAAATAAAGTAATGTCTTGGTTTAATGACAGAAGAACTGGGGCAAGTGGCAATTGGTAGCGGTGACTGGCGGTTTCCTCCAACTGAAGAAAGTTGCCTTCATGCCATTGTCACGCGACACTATCTTGATATGCACGATATGCTTGCCTATCTTGTGCCTTTCTCGCGTATCTAGATCAAGAGCATTGATAAATGCACGGGATGTTTCCCGTTGTCTATTGCTTTAAAGGAAAATAGCTTTGTGATATATCGAACATAATAGCAATCTACTGGCATTACTTAGACACCAGCCAGAATGCATTGGTGAATCGGGTCACCAAGAGGAAAAGCTGACTACAGTAAAAATTCATTTTCAGCAAAGCTAATAACAATAACGATGACGACAATGTTGATAAATATGATGACAAGAATATAATGATAATTTATAGGGACACAGAAATGAAGTGATATGGTTAAAATTTCAATCTTTTACAGAGGCGCATTTTAGTTAAATTAACATTTATTGTGAAATATTGGTGAGAATACCTCAAGGCTCAAAATATTTTCCAGCAAGCCTCTGTAGCGCGTGTGCCTCAGATTCAAGGATCCCTAGTTGGAATCTCGGTTAAGATAGGCTACACGAATAGCTTTTTCCGGGGGGTTTTCCTCATTCTGGAAAGATGAATATCGGTAACTTTAAGCTCCATGGACCTCCATTTGATTTCATTCAACTCTGATATATCGACGTTAAACTAAACTAATAAAAAAATCTTTATCGTTTTTTCACAAAAATTGCCATTTTAATATCAATATGATTAAATTAAAGCATACAATAAGCACTCCTTTTTTCTGTAAACAGTGAATGTTTTACAAAACCTATAAGGAAATATTTGCATTCTGATTTTTTTTCTGGATATACTACTTTAATAGCCTAAAAGTGTATAAAGATTCTAAAACACACACACACACACACACACACACACACACTGGATGAGGAATTGTAGTACATAGAATGTCGTATCAAGATAAACATTTTGAGGTAGGATTTTATTTATTAACACTAAATGCGTCACATTAGTGTCTCCGATGAAACCTGCTTGTGGCGTATCAAATGCACTGCATTTACAGAGTGGTTTTATTTACCAGTCATCGTTACTAAGTGTCTAATGTTCATTGTGAAGCCCAACAAATGCTCTTCTTGATCAGTATAGTACGCGCATGTAATGGTTGGTTTCTTATTGTATACCAGTACCCACTACCTGCGTACACAGTTTCGTGAGAGAATTCCATTTGACTGGAAAATGTTTCAAGTCAGATTACGGTATGTGCACGCAGCGCTGCTGTTATTACACTACATCTGCGATCCTATGCACTTTTGCATTTTCAAAATGCTTAGATTGGCCGTTCTGTTCTACACTTTTCTGCATGCTCTATTCCCGCACTTGCATAAACAGTGTTCAGGACAGAGACCATCAGGAATTCTCCCACCGCCGAATAAATCTATTATCGAGAAAGCTATTATTCTAAAAAATGTTTTATTTAAATATTATTAGTTTCAGATAACAACGCTTTACATATCCATGCAGTTTTGATTGAAATATAATAAAGATGAACAAAAATTTCAACGGAGAAAATAAATGTTAAAAACAAGCCATGCATGTTATATAGTAATTTTGACACTTTATTATTTAACAATTATTTTGAGTTAGTGGCTTTGTTACAAAGAATGTTTCAACATGCAGCATTATTTTGTTTTAAACTTAAAACCATTTCTGTACAACTTTTTCTCGTAATTTAGTATGGTAGAAGAAGTATTCTTTTCTGCTGCTCTAATTTTAAGCCTGTCAGTTTTTCTAACAATTTTTTTTTAAATACCAAGAAAATATGAATAAATGCAACAATTCAATAAATACAAAGACAATGCCGTGGAAAAAGCAGCAAAATTTGGTGAAATGCATTCACTGAAATGATAGGGAGTAAAGCTTGTTAGCTTTTGTATTCTTTAAGAGAATATTCTAAAGTTTGGGAAGTTCATTTTAAAAGCTCTTGCGCAAGAGTTGCAGCACGTTTATCGACATTCTCCCCGCACAGACATTTCCTGGTAAGAACATGGGATCTGTCACAATTTTCCCAAGCACCTAATCGTGACGTATCACTAAACCCGCAGTCCCCCGTGCGAAAAATAAGGTTTTAAAACTGACCGACCGAATCTGTCGCGCGAAAACTCTTCTGCCATGCTTCCTGTTTGGGTGCGACTTTTAGTTACCCTGGGAACGAAACCCATGATTGAGAATCGGGAATGTGTCTGCTTGCGTGTACATTTTTAGCTACAATCCAAAATTTTAAAATACCGAAGCAGTTGACAGTGTTTTTATTTCAGGTCATCTTCCGAAACCGGAGCACGTGCCCATCAACTTTCATTTCCTCGAGATGAAGAATTTCGCAAGTGGTTCTCAAGAGGAACCGGAAACATTCATGCCCCAAAAACTTCCTAAAGATGTTGTCTCGAGAAAGCCTGTTAATGAAATAGTTGCATAGAAATCAATAAGTATTTTGTGTTACGACAAAGTAATCTAGCTTGGTCTAAAACCGGATTTAGAAGCCACTGTCCGGGTTATTCCGGACCTTGTGACTATGATATTTAACCTGAATATAATCGAATTACATTAGGGTTATGAGTGCAAGAAAGTCCTCTATTATTAGGGAAGCGCCACCATATTTTGCTTTGTTACAGCTAACTCGAAATACTCGAAACTGAATGGTAAAGATGAGTTTAACCATTTTTTTTTGTTCGTATTCTTCCCTTTTCGAGCCAGGTTACGGCTCAGCTGTTGTTATAATTTAATAATAATAATAATAATAATAATAATAATAATAATAATAATAATAATAATAATAATCGTTTTGGCCATTCTTGCTTCAAAAAGCAAGATAGATACAGGTGCGACGCGTGTACGCACGCACACACAAACACAGGTCATAATTATGTCCTGAAGGCAGCCAGAAAACAAATAATAGATGTAGCTGTTTTATTGTTCAGTTTTTTTGTAACTTCAATTATTTCCTTCTAAATCCAAAACTTCGGTTTTATAAGTTGTACTGTTGCATTGTATATTTTCTCCTGCTCACTTTCCTTTAAAATTAACGCATTCGGTTGCGTGCTTCCTTAGATTGTTCATTGAATTACATCCTTTAGTGTTTAACTTCCATCTAGAATGTTATACAAAAATCAACAATTCAGGAATTTGTATTCCGTAAGAAGTATTTTTGTGTACCTAATCGTTTTCTTGGATTTACATACTTGCTCACTGGAAATAGATTTTACAAATTCTATTACTGAACTGTGTTATAAACAAATCGTTGCATTTATTTTGTAATAAATATCGTGCCTTCAGAATATCTGCACTTAATTCAATCCATAATAACACAACCGATTTAAATGAGGGATTGGTTTTGCTCATCTCGCACATCAAGCAAAATACTCGCGCTCTCCCGCCTAGCCGTTGCAAAACATTGATGTCTCTTCTTCTGACTCTTTTCCCTAAAATAGGAAATTATTTTACTTTTTATTCTTGTCTTTCTTTTTTCTTATAAAAGATTGTTCACAATTTATATCACCTGTAAATAGAAACTCGCGGTTAACAACCTCGGCAGAGCGTTTAGCTTAATCAAGGTTCGACCTCGAACCTCTGCGTGTATATCTGGTTAAGACTGGAACGATGTTGCTGTTTTTCTGAACAACGATGTCTTTGCTTCGGATTCTTACAGGCGATTCAGGCATCCTTTGTAACTAGTTCCAACTTTAGCAGTTCGCTTACGGAATTAAATTTGGGAATTCATTATTATATTCGGTTGATAAACAGGATGAGTATAAAACTCACTCAAAAATGTACCTAGAAGGCCAACACTTCAACTTCCAATGGAACTTTTGTGCATACATCTCCGCGAGGAGCGAATAAGGTGAAAGAAACACAGGCCCGCAGGATAGATCGGCAGTCTACAGAGAGGCGCGGAGTTTCCTAATTCCAGGTAGGGTTGCCAGATTTTCTAACTGAAAATAAGAGAGATTTCAGGAATGGTTTTCCTGACTGCTTGATACGGCCTATCAGTTCATTGTGGTCATCGCCTTCCATGATTTTACTTGCTTTATAGAACCACAAACAACCAAAACGCGTGTTCTCTCTTCAATGTAAAGACGTAAGTGAACGAGACGCGTGCTAGCATTACTAATAACAGCTAATTAAAATACTGCTGCCAACATTGGCAAAAGGGAACTATCACTTCGATATATCGCATATTTCAAATATCCTTCTAAAACCTAGAAATCATGGCAGTGTATGAAATACAGGAGAAAAAGTCCAAAATACGGGAGCCGGGAGTCTCAATAAAATAAGGCTGAAATACGAGAGAACCTGGGAAATACGCGAGACCTAGCAACCTTAATGCCAGGTTTTATCTCCGGCCATACATATTAGGTTTGCTCAGAGACGCCCCCGCAAGCCCACGAGGCTGCTCAGAGGCTTCCCTCCAGCGGTACCGCGGAACACCCGACCCAGCAAAATAGGCTCGAAAGGCTGCCTTTGCGCCAATCTGTCCGACACCGACCGTCCCTCAACCCTCAAGCCAGCCTAAGACATGAGAAAAGAAAGTGAAATAAGTAGAAAAAAACATTTTGGTAGAATGCACCACCCCAGGATTCGCCTTACCAACCAGAAAAAAACACATCGTGGCCACCGGGTATTGAAACCGGATCTCACGAATGGAAGTCTAGCACCACAATACCTCGGAGCATCTCGTGCAATTAACATCCATGATAATTCACTGTAGTTTCCTAGTAAATATCTTTAAGTTTTAAAGTTAAGTGTTCTTTAAAGATCGCCTTAAAGGAAAATCACGAAATATTGCGATAAATATAACATACGGAGAGCATCTTCGAACCGTGTGAGCGGGAATCGACTCCGGAACTCACGCTTATACCTTGACATTCCGCTCAGTAGTCTCAATGATTTATACCTCGACCACACGCGTGACAAATGTTTCACAATAAGGTGGGTATTTCCATGAGTTAACTCACGTGCAAATATCATAAGACGCCGGCTTCACTTCAATTAGCACATCTTTTGCTTCAGTATGAATTATGTATCATCGTTTGACAGGTGCTTCAAAGAATACACAATGTTATGTCATCTGCCTTCGTAGACCAGCCACTGATCTTCATACACGGAACGAATTGTCACTGAACTTTGTACATGGACGATTTTATTAATCCATCACTTAAATACGAGGTTATTAAACTTAAACCGTACATTTAATTTTCTCAACACAAACATGACCGAGCGCAATACAGAAAGAGAATCGTGTAACTATAAAAGATTCTCACCTAATATTCTTTTACAATGATTATTTCAAAAGTTTAATCCAGTGATAATATAATACAGCAGATAAATTATGCATGAAAACAAAGCAAGAAATGTAATTATTATAACCTCAGTATGACTGACGAGAAAAACAGTTGTCTGATTAACTGAGCAGGAAATCCTCTGGTAATTTTCTTTTTAATCTTGTTCTCTGTCGGGTTTTTGTTCCATCGTGATATGTCAGAGCTCCAGATACTCCAGGTAGTTTGCTGGAAGATTGTGACATATGTACTTCAAGCTAAGAAAACTAGTTCTTGATACAAAGTTGACAGTTACTTGTGAACAAAGGAGCTCTGCGACAATTTGAATATTGCAGTATGCTAATATTTTAAGAAATATAATAAAAGAAATACTTTATCCTTTAGTGAAAATTGCTGATGCCCGTTAGCTTTTACAGCTTGATAAAAATACGTTACATTGATATTAATTTAAAATTAAGCTTATTCCATTCATACATTAAGACTGATTTCTATATATTTTACTTGTGTTTTACAAAATATACAATATTCACATAATATAGTTGAGCAAGTTAATGTCGATTTTTATTTGTGACCTTTCCTTCACTGTGCATTATTTTTTCAACGATTTTTAATATCTATTTAATTTAATTTAACTTGAGGTCCTATCATTGTTCATAATTAGCTCTTAAGGTCTTGTGTAGAAACAGAGTTGGAGAAATGTTAGTAAGTGTGCTAAGTTTGTGCAAACTGCAATAAAAGCTTTTTGAAATATGATTTAAGTTTTTAAAAAATAAATTTTGAAAAATGTCTCCACTTGAGAATTTTCGGCTACAGAAACTCCGTGGAAAGATATTTCGTTATTTTGAGCCTCATTTGTTTGAATCTTAGAATAAAATGATGCAAATGTATTATTCTGCAGGGACAGATTATTTTTTTTTTTTAATAATACAGCTAATACATTGGACTTGTGTTAACAATTGACTATCGCCACAGTAAAACACGAACATGAAAAAAAAAGGCGAACATTTTTGAGTTGCCACTAAAAGGTCGTGTGACTTATCCGATTGATTCTTCCTCTTGAACTCAATTAGTATTAAAGTTCAACAGTTGAAATTTATAACGCCTCTGAAGAACAGAAGTGGGAAACTATTATAACGCCTATGCTTGTTAAAGGAAGTGTCTACATGATTGGCCAAGTTTAATTTCCTAATTCCACAGCACCTGCAATAATGCGTGTAATTGTTGGTTTTATGGTATGAAACGGAAATGGAGCACAGAGGTCATCAGCCCTTTTTGCACAACGCTACTCAAGTGCCAGTTTCCTGTCCTCTCTCTTGCGGGAGACATGTCCATTTAACATCACTGAGCTATAGACAACCCCAGAACAGGAAATGGACGCCTATAACTGTTAAACTCAAATTATTACAAACTTATTTGATACTTTTTAGCATTGTTTTCAGCGTCACCATATGATTAAAACACGTTTCTTATGGACATTCTAATGCCATAAATAATTCAAAACGAATCTTAAGAGTCGTCAAACTGAAAAATGTTTTAAACGCCATATCCAACATAGTTCCTCATACCTTAATTTTGTGGTACACTACACAGCATCACTCAACAATATAAAGACAGTTTTTTATGCAAAACGAAATGTGTGGATTCTTCTAGAAAAAACTATTCTTTGGTCAGTCTTTTGAGAAAATAGTACAAGGCAAATGTATAATAATGATAACAATGATGATGCTAATAATAATTAATAATATTATTCCATTCACAGGACTTTCTCTATCTGTTCCGCAAACTATTCTTATAAAGCGTTATTCCTTTATCTTCTTCATGCTTATCGAGATAACCATTGGCAGAAATTGTCTTATTACTTGCTTCCTTGCAAGTAGAAGAGAAATAATGAATATACTCAGCTAAAGCGATAGTCAGTTCTTTTAAAAGCTTTCATGACATTGAAATTTGATTCTTCTTGCGTGTCCAGAAGTAAAACAAAATACGAAACCAATAACTACTAACCCTTCAAAACTATTTTAAAAGTGAATCCAACAACAAGGAACATTTCTGAAATCGTTAACTCAAAAAACAAAACAAAAATGCAAAAAGAAAGTATGACATAATTCTGGGTGTTTACGAGATATCAAATTTTATATAGTAAGATTTTGTTCATCTCTTACGGTCTACAAAAGTCTTCCAGAATAAAGGTTATTCCCAGAAAATTTGATTTATATTTTGCCATGTGACTATATTCAATATGTGACATTTTAATCAAAATTGTTAGCAATTTTGAGAAATTGTGGCAACTTTCCTCTGTGAATTCATATAAAAAACGTTTTTTCTATAAAAATGTGTTCCATTCACAAGACACCTCCATAATAAATTATTGTTAAAAAGCTTATTCTCTTATCTACTTCATGTTAATGGAGATAAACATTAGTAGAAATGTTTTCTTGTAAACAGAAGAGAAGTAATGGAATACATTGGCGAAAACGACAGTAAACTGTTTCAAAAGCTGGCTGCCTTGTGGATATAGTTCGTTTCTTTGCATTACCAGAGTTGACAATTCCCGTATGTGAAAAGTTTAAGTATTTTAAAACTGAAATCAATAACAAGGAATAACTTGGAAATGGTGAATACCTTGAAAAAAAAATGCATATGATATGAATTGTGTGTTTTAACATGATTTTTATATATATATATATATATATATATATATATATATATATATACATTTGTCTATCTCTTACGGTTTACCAGTTACGCAAAATTCAGCAAATTTAATTCAGAATAAAGAGGCTATCTGTAGAGATCATTCCCATAAAATTCAAGATATACTTTTTTCAGAAATCTTCGAGTCGCATTCTTGGTAGATGCTAAACTTATATACCAAGTTTGGCATTTTACTGACTTTTCGTTTCTGAGTTATCGTGTTCACCGACACACGGATACTCACACGTGCGGACCATTTCCTAGATGTGTTTTTTTTTTTTTTTTTTTTTACAGGTGACCCTAAAACGTCTATTTCCGGTGAAATCTCGGTATCGAATTTTTGGGTGAGGTGCAATACTTTATACGCTATGTACATAATACGCGTAGAGAAAATACTGGAAAGTCCAATTTATTGTTGAAAATTTGCGGATACACAACCCAGACTTTAATGCTTTTGCATTTCTTTTGAAAGAAACTATACGAATGCAAACTCCGCAGCTGAATATTAAGTACGTGAAGTGGTAGTTGAAGAGATGGTGTGTGTAGGATGGAATGAAACTGGTTTTGAATAATGGAGACCAAAACTTTGGCCAAGAGGACCACAATTCTGAGCAGCTATGCTCGCCAGTAGCAAAGCAGGTATTTCTAAAGCAACCTACACCAATCTGGAATGGCGGTTACGTCCATGCAACTTCTTGAACATTTTGAGACTGGTTCTGAGAAGCGGAGTGTCAGCCGTGTACAAAAAGGGATCTTCTGCTCAGTTCTGGTGAGAAAAGTCGGGTGACACTGCTGAGCTTGAGAGAGAGAGAGAGAGAGAGAGTAGAGAGAGAGAGGAAGACTTTGTCACTTCAAGCTGAATAATAGAGCAGTTCAAGCAAGCAAAAACACTTATTTCCTTCAACAAAATCTATTATAAATGTCTTCAGGAATAAACTCCCAAAATGTTCACGTTTTCCACCCGAAACTACTCATTACGTGCAAAAATTATTTTTATTTTCTCAAAAATGGCTTCTTAACGATTTTGAAATTTATGCAAATACCCTGTGAACTCGTTAATCTGAAATATTTTTGTGTATAACTGATAAACCATAGGAGATACACAAAATAAAACTACAGAAAAAATGCACATTTCACTAAAGCACACAATATATTTTTGGGCACGAATCTTGACCATTTCCAAGTATTCTGTATTAAAGGTACGAATTTGTAAATACATTTAAGTGTCAAGTCGCTATTCAATTTGTTTGTGGTCATGCAAAGAATTTGGAATTTTTAGGCCATCAGAGTGCAATCAAAATTTTTAAAAGAAAATCTGAATCTTAAGCCAACAATGAAACGTGTAATGGTAATTTATCACGATTAATATGTAGTAGATAGAAGAATAACTATTTGTAATAATAATTTGTAAAGAAAATATCATACGCATTCAGCACATCGATGTCTTTTTACTTTCTCGAAAAGGTATGTACATATACAAAGTAACTAGAGAAGGTATTGTATTCCGCCCAAAACTTCGATCCCCAGATTTCACAGGAAATGGATGTTCTGAGATCCCGTGATTTTTCTTTTATTTCTTTATTTCTTTCTTTATTTCTTTTTTAAGAGAAAGGACTCTGTGTGTCTGAACAGCATAACTTAAAAACGAAAAGTTAATTCCAAACTTAGTATTTAAATTCAGTATCTTCCATGCGATACCAAGATTTTTAGGAAATTTCCCCCTCTCAACTACTCTTTAAATGGAACACTTTTGGAAAAATCCTCTAACGATTTTTACTAAAGTACAATAACCTTAAGATATTTTCATGACTAACTTAATGTATTTGAACCACGGATCGCCCTATTTCTAACCGCTTGCTCTATCACTGAGCTACCATGCGAACATGACATGATCTGTCGTTCAAATCCGATATGAATTTTTCAGTCTGACATTGCCTATCCAATTTGTATTATACGGCTTGTATGAAAAAAAATTAACAAACGTAATGTATATCTTGTATTTTCTTTGGATAACCTCTGAAGACTTATTCATTATGGATCATCATTGTATAGCTGATAAACCATAAGAGATCTTCCTACAGATCTCTTAAAACACACAACATATGCCGTGTACATTTTCTTCATTTCCAACCGTTTCCATGATTTTTTTTTTTTTTTTTTTTTTTTTTTTTTTTTAATTTTAAACCACTTAAACTTTTCTCAAACGGAGAACCACCTTTCATTTTATATCTCTCTTGTTTTAATTCTAGCCATGTAAAGAGAACCGACTTTCGATTGCTTCACTAGTGATCAGGTTTCAAAAGATGTGACTATTGCTTTATCCAAGTGTGTTCCCGTATACCACTAAGAATAAGACACCTTCTGCTAATGTTTATCTTGATTAGCATGATGTAGACAAAAGAACAATCTTTTGTGAGAATATTATGTTTGCATAACAGAAAGAGAAAAAAAATTAAGAGTACACTCACATTACTTTCTCTAGCTGCTCTATAAACAAACTTCTTACAAAAGATTCTTCTTCTTTCTACACAATGCTTTTCGAGATAAAAATTAGCAGAATGTTCTTATTACTTAGTTCCTTGTAAGCAAAATTTGTGATGAAAATGGCTTTAATAATGTGGTATTTTAATAAAAATCGTTAGCCATTTTTAAGAAAAACAAAATTTTCCATGTAAAGTGTAGTTTGGGTTAGGGGGATTTTTCTTGAAAAATCTTAGTGTCGCATTCTAGGAAGATACCAAACTTAAATACCAAGTCTGGTATTTAACCGTCTTTTCGTTTTTGAGCTATGCTGTCCACACAAACACACACACACACACACACACGAACCTTTTTGTGAACATGCCTTTTTTGGATTAAGGAGGTTCCAAAACATGTATATCCGGCGAAATCTCAGTATCGAATTTTTGTATGGAATACGATACCTTCTCTATCCACTATGTACATTGTACATACTACGGGGATAAAGTAAAGAGGAACGCATCAGTTTATTTCTTCTATAATTAAATACCGCTCTGACACATTGCAACAACTGCTCAGCACATTCCTACACATCACGTAGCTCATCTGGCTTATTTGGTGTTGAACTTGCTACAAGAATATAATGATCAACATCTTTGCTTTCTCTAAGTTCTGTTGAACGATTTTACACCAGTGAAAATAGTATTTGATCATAGTCAATGCCCGGAAGAAATATTCTCCACATAATATGACTAAACCGGCCGATGTTGACTCAGTAGATTTCACAACCAGTTGGCCATCAGCTATCACGCACTTACGATGACTACTACCTGCATACGTCATAATTACTGGGCAAGTGCCACGCGCTATTCACCGGCTTTAACCTAGAATCGAGTTGTAGTTTTGGTTTTGGCATCTCGGGCCACGATGGATAGATACATCCTACGGTAGTTGGTCATCAAGGGTAGGAAGGAAAGAAAACAAAAGGTTTACGCTACAGCGACGACTTTCCTGACCTTGAGAATCTCTTCAGAAAATTCCGCAACACTCGAGCTGTGACGCAGCAGTCAGTATTTGCATGTGCTAATGGGTTAGTTTTTGTGTCTATTTACAGATACGTTAATGTAGCATCTCCTTCGTATATGCTGATGAAAATATTAATCAGTCGTGACCATAGCATTAGCTTAAGAATTTGAAGTCGTCCAATAATTAGATGACAGAAATTATTTTACTATTTAGTATTTAGTCACATTTTAATCTCTGTAGACAAAATTTTATTCAGTACCTATAATGGCAAAAATCACTTAATGTTCTCTGTTTGAATTACATGCAGTGGTTTCCATACTAGCTTATAATACGCAAGCGGAGGGTGGATCCATTAGTACCGTGTAACGTTTATTTTTGCGTAAAAGAACCCCATACCTAAGGTCCCTGGAATAAATTCGCCATTTTTCACGCCCGCAAGTCCTGATTTCGTCTTAGAGTGCCGTCTACGGATGAGGAGTGGATTGCTCGTCACCATATGCGCATAGTGGCGAACTCGTGAACTAGACTTTATAGTTTAATTTTTACTTTGTATTCTAATGCTATGCCACGTTTTTGGCCACTTTGAGGCACTAAATTGCCATATTAATGCTTCTCTAGCATTCATATAAAATGAAGCATTAACCTCAAATCCCTTTTTCTCAGCCCCCATCCAACAAACATGTTTCACTATTAAAAATTTTGCTCTGTATAATTAGTTGAATGTATTTATTTCCTTTACTATTTAAAACAATTCCTAATCGGTTATTTGAATTGAAAAATTGACCAAGTATACAAAACAGTTCCATTACAATTAATATTAAACAATACTTGAACTTCTGTACCTATATTAGTTTACTGAGTCCACATTAAAATTTTAGAACAGAAATAATAAATAGCCTGGTATAGAAATATATGTATTAGTATGCTGTGCAAATATAACTCCCGTGGCAACAATGAAGTATGCATGTGGAACTCGTTAAGATTAAAATGTGGTTCCATCTAAACTGATTAAGGGTTTTCGTCATTCTTTCTTGCCGTTCAGGTCAATGCTGCGTAGATGTACACTTTGCACAACCTCCAAAAGTCCGTTTGGCGGTATATGTAACCTAATAAAATGAAGGTTAATGCAGAAAAAAGTTCTAAATTTGGAGTGTATAAATGGAATATAATATGATTCCGTAATAAAAACTTAAGATACAAGACGAAACATACGCAGCTCTTATTAAAAATAGTCTTGATGTGTCCCTTCATATGAATTTTCCTACCTATTTTGTAACAATCTGTTCTTACAAAAGTTGATTATTCTATCTACTTCATTCTAATCAAGATAAACGTTAGAAGAAATGGTCTTATTACTTAGGTCCTTATAAGTAAAAGGGAAATAAGGGAATACGCTAGACTAAAGCGAGTCAAATCTTTTAAAACCTGGTTGCTATGAGATTCAAATTTGATTCTTTTTTTCCATGACCAGTAGTAAAACAACAGAAAAAGGAATCACAAAGTTCCTTTTGAGATAGCATTTAATTATTTTAAAATTTGAACAAATAACAAGGAGTATCTCTGGAAATGATTAACTTAGACAAAACTAAGGGAAAGGCAAATGTATAACAAACTGAGGGGGTCAACATTTTTTGGTTTGTATTAAGCTTTTGTCTATCCCCTGCTGTTTACCATTATTCAGAATGACGAGGACTTCAGGAGCACTCCAAAAAAGTTCCGGATAACAATTTTATGTGTCCATAAATATCCGTAATATATGGTACTTTAAACAAAATTGTTAGTGATTTTTGAGAAAATCGAAAAACTCTAATTATATTCCATGTAAAGGGTAGTTTGGGTGGGGGGATTTTTTCTGAAAATCTTAAGTGTGACATCCTTGGAAAACACTAAAATTAATTCGCCTTTAAGTTTTGCTGTCCACTGACACCTTAAGGCCCTTTTTTTTTAAAAAAAAAAAAAATATGTGTTTTGTTTTTAATTCAGGAGTGATCAAATCAAATATTTGAGATGAAATCTCGATATTGAATTTTTGGATGGAACCTTCTTTACCTACTTCGTCCACACACAGACTTGGTAAAGAAATAAACAGAATAAAGAAAAGTTAAATATATATTATGAGAATGAATATATTTATTAGCAGCATAGGTAAAATGAAGCCATTTTAGGTTATCGTAGAATTTTCTTTCCCATGAAGAGATTTATTTTTGAGGGTGTTGCTTTAACCCGGAGTTTGGCTTTAGTTTGATAGGAATCATAGTTGCCCGGAAACTTCTCCAATTTTATTGTTTGTCAGGCTAGTACACAATATGAACAAGTGAGGATCAACGCTCGCCATGGAATTTCTATACGAGTTACCTACCTATGTAGTACACTTATTATGGAAGATTGTTAGTGGTTTACAACATTAATTTCTGTTGCGGTGTACTTTTTTATTTCAATGAAAGTTAAACGCTCTTAATCATTGAAAATAAAACGTTTTCAAGGTTACCAACTGATGGAGTGTGTTCTAAACTAATAGAAAATGCAGAAGATTTGAACGGTACTATCAATTACTTCTCCACAATAATAGCACCGAGATTTAATCTGATAACCGGATCAGAGGGAAGGAACACTTCAATTCCAGTTCTTTTCAATTATTATCTAGACGGAATGCTAGTTGTGCAACTTTATAAAACAAAATCTTTAAAAATCTGCGTTCGAAAGACCTACCACACAAGATGTAAATTTTAACTTTGTATGCGCCCTTTAACTATGGTGGTTCTCGGCGTCCCATTCTATTTTGGACGTGAAAGACTTCTTAATTTGCCTGAGAGGTCTCTTTATCATGCTTGATGTTCTCTTACGTGCCGTAAATCTACGACACGGCCAACGGCATTATTTCCCTTCCGAATGAAGCCATGCTCAAGTATTTTCACCCGCGATCTTTGGTATATGAGTTAGACTAAAACTATTTCAAATAGCTTATTTTTTCATTCAATCTTTTAAGTAATTTTAATGTTAATTTTTAGTTATTAAAAGCAAAAACCTTGTCTGGAATTCACATGATTGAGTTTAGTACTCAATTTACTCCTGTAAAACCCTACCCGTATGAAGGATTCCTTGCAAAAGCAGGATGCTAATTCTTCAGCCTTTTCTACAACATAAGCATACTTAAACGCCTATAAATAGAAAAGACTGGGTTTTGTGCTGCGGGAAGTTTTATGACCTGAGGGTTGACGGTCTTTCATTCCAAACGAGCATCGTCCACTAATATGGCGTGCTATACAATTTCAAGCACGCACGCACCCACACAAATTCTGATGTGTTCCATTCACATGACTGTCTACACCTTTGCTACAAATTATTGTTAAAAAGCTTATCCTATCTACTTCATGCCAGTCGAGATAAACAGAAACGGTCTTATTATTTGCTTTCTTATAAATAAGCTTAAAGCGATAGTCAAATCTTTTAAATGCTGGTTGCCATGTAGTTGATATGCTTCTATGCATTGCCAGGAGTTGACAAATTCCCGTATGATTTTTTTTTTTTTTTTTTTTTACTGAAACCATTAACAAGGAGTGTCTCAAAAATGGTCAACTCCACGAAAAAAATGTATAATGCATAATTTGTGTGTTTTAACGAGATCTGCATTGCTTCTAAAGTAAGAGTTTATCTATCTATTATGGTTTACCAGTTATGCAAAAAATCATCCAGAATAAAGAGATCTTCAGAGGGTATTCCAGAAAATTCAAAATGTACATCTTATTTATGCAAGTATCTTTAATTTACGGCATCTTAATCAATATCGTTACCTAGTCAGTAATTTTTGGGAAAATCAAAAATTTCAAAATTTTCCCATGTAAAGAGTAGTTTGGAGCGAGGGGATTTTCCTCAATATTTGTGTCGCATCCTTGGAAAATATTAAATACCAAATTTGTTTTTTTTACAGACTTTTCGTATTTTCTCTCTCTCTCTCTCTCTCTCTCTCTCTCACACACACACACACACACACACAAAAGGACATTTTTCTGAAAATGCTTTTTTATACAAGGGACTCTAAAACGTATAGTTCCGGTAAAACGTATAGTTCCGGTAAAATCTCGCTAGTAACATGTAAATAGTGAACATAATGACGAGTTAATATGTATTAAATCCCTTTGTCACGTGGCACAAAAGTTATTAGCTAGCCAAGTAGGATATGTTCTCTAGCCAAGATTAATGTTGCCCATCATTCCAAGATTCTGGAAATATGAGAGTGAGAGAGAGAGTTTGTGTGTGTGTGTGTGTGTGTGTGTGTGTGTGTGTGTGTGTGTGCGTGTGCGAGTCTGTATATGTATTATCCAATGCATAAAACCTATCGGAAAACCAGAAATACAATGGAAAATTATAAACAAGTTAACATCATTGCCTATAAACAATATTGCAATATAAGCAATGTTCCTTGGGTAAAAAAGGCGGCCGCTATGACCATAGCAATTAAAAGCAGGGTACAAAATTTAATACTGTCAACTCAGTACCTAAAATGTACCTTTGAGTATGCTTACGTGCAATATTACTCATGCTAACATAACATATTTTTATTGGCAATTTTAAAAGCGTAACGGTGTTGACCAAGAAACATTTAGCCCACGTGCCAAGAACTATTTCTAATGCCTGAATTGGCCATATTGGTTAATTTTAAAATGTTAGTTTTCACGAAATTAATACTAAAATGCTGAAAATAAAAATAATAATGCCCTGCAGATTACATAAATGCATATTCAGATCACTTATTAATGTTTGCATTTAGTTAATATCTTCTGAATAGTAAGGTTAAAACAAATAATGAAACTTGGACGAAAATATATGTGAAACCGCCTCAAAATGGTTTTAATTATGTCGAAAATGCAATTGCATAGTTACCTCTAGATTGTCTTAAAAGGCATTTTAATCCTAAGGAATTATAATTGAAGTTATAGATATTTTCAAAGAAATCAACGTATGGAATGCCTACACTAATGAAGGTATTTAAGAAGATGCAATTATTTTAACTCCCCTTAAATAATTCAAACTTATTATATGAACGTGCCTTTTTTTTTAAGTAGCTTACGTCCCTTAACCTGATTGGCCATATATGACAATGAATGAAATTGTTGAAATTATGCTCAAATGATCTCGAAGTCCAGAGAGCTTAAGTTACTCGATATTTGTCATCTCAAGATAAAGGAAAACCCCCGAAAAACTTTACCCTAAGCGAGATTCAAACTAGCGACCTTTTGATTGTGAGGCAGGCACACTACCCCAACACTACTGTGCTGTCTTGCGAAGGGTTTATGCTATTTCGTTCTAGTGCAATGGAACTTGATGACAATCTTGTTAGTAACATTTATCCTAAACTATAGTAGTGAAAAATAATTGTGACAGTTTGGTAGGTTATTAAATAAGTGATATAGAAATTTAAACATAAAAATACCTTAAAATATAACTAAGAAATATTTATAATAAGACAACATTCATTTTAAACTTTGAGAACTTGCAGGTATGGAAATGAAATTCAATCTTTATATAAGATAATACTCATGTTGTACTTTCGTTAAAATTATCAAACATTTTTTGAATAGTATTGAATTCCATTCTTTTTCGGTGACAAAACTGTACTAATAGGGAATCGACAAAAGTAACTATTACATCAAATATTAATGAGCAACAAACTCTAGAGTTAAGTAAAACTGCCTCATTAAATATATGGTCCCGTACCTCTAGGACCATTAAGATCCATCTCTATGTACATACATTTATGACAGACGCTGCATAACTAATAAACTTCAATTCTAGAAAATGCATTTAACAACTTACCCAGAAATTCCTTGCAGCTAAAGTTATCCGATGCACCTAGAGACGGTAAGACACGAATCTGCGACGTGCCCCAACACACTAGCACACCACACAATCCTACATCAGGATCTTCGTACCCGAACACGATCAAGGGTACCTTCCGGAAACTCCCACCTTCTCCTACAGATAGCTCCTTCGCCGGCTGAAGCAGACTGACGCTATCCCGGCAACAACACATGCGGAGCTCGTGTTTACATCTGGTGGGGGTGTGACGTCACAGAGCGCAGCCAATAGAGTGACAAATACAGGCGCTTCGGTCAAAACTCGCGTCACTGGAGCTTTTGGAAATTTGACAAGGGTTATTTGCATTGGCAAATTTGAGGGAAGCAAATTACCAATAGCGTAAAAGAAAATCTTTATAATATTTAAACGTTTATTCTCTGCTTGTCCCTACTTCTTTAGTGTTTCATCAAAATGAAAGACTTTGCGTGTCTGAGTAACATTTGGTTCGAATCCCATTTGGGTTCTGTAGCATGAATGTTTCACCCGAGATTTCTCTTTAGGAAGTAGCAATTAGTTTGCTTTAGATTGTATTACTTTAACAAAAATCTGATGTGTACCATTCACATGACTTTCTCTATATCCCTGCAACAAATTATTCTGAAAAAGCGTATACTTCTATTTACTTCACGCTTATCAGAAAAATTTAGCAGAAATAGTCTTATTACTTGCTTCCTTGTAAGTAGAAGCGAAATAAGGGACTATCATAGGTTAAAGTGATAATCAAAAGCTGGTTGCTATGTGACTGAAGTTCCTTTGTGTGTAAGGACACGAGTTCACAAAGTCCTGTATGAGAAAAGTATGATTTTTATAGCTGAAACCAAAAACAAGGAATATCTCGAAAACAATCAACTCCACGAAAAAAATATATCTAACATAAATTGTGTGTTTTAAAGTGATCTACATTTGTTGTGTGGTAAGTATTTGTCCATCTCTTACGGTTTAACAGCTATGCAAAATTCCGGAAAATTGACCCAGAATAAAGTACTCTTCATAGGCTATTCCCAGAAAATTCAAAATATACATTTTATTTGTCAGGTAAATATCTATAATATACGATATTTTAATGAAAATCGTTAGCCATTTTTTAGAAAATCAAAATTTTCGAAAAAAAATTCCATGTAAACGGTAGTTTGGGTGTTTTTTTTTTCTCAAAATCTTCATGTCCCATCCCTGGAAGATACTAAACTTAAATACCAAGTTTGGTATTTTACCGACTTTTCGTTTTTGAGTTATCGTGTTCACAGACACACGGACACATGGACACATACACACACACGCGGACCTTTTTCTGAAAATACTTTTTTTTTTGGATACAGGGGACCCTAAAACATATATTTCCGGTGAAATCTCGGTATCGAATTTTTTGGTGGAGTGCAAGACCTTCTCTGTACGCTATGTACATAGTGCGTTTAGAGAAAGTAAAAACTCTTATCAACAGTCCTATACCAAGCGAATAGCCTGGAAACCAACTTTCCGGGTGATGGTAAAAAAAAAAAAAAAAAAAAAAAAAAAAAAAAAAAAAGAGAACCATAGCATGAAATGCAGTACAACTTTTTTGTTTGTATGTTTTTGTATCACATATTTAGCTTTATTACACTATTTAGAACTTAAACTCTTGCTATAAAGGTTATACAAAAGAATATGAAATATGCGACAATAACCAGCGGTAGTCCCAAAAGTTCTTGTATATTTGCATTAATTTGAGAGATCGCTGTGCCTACGTCTTTAGAATCTTCGGCGATGAGGACCAGCAGGAATATAGGTGTGACGGAGAAGTATGTTGTAGTGGTGTATGCATGATTTGTACAACTTCTTGTAGTTGAAGCAGAGCATTTGGAGAACCTCCGGAACCTATCTGCATACAGGATGCTCCGGCAATTAGTCGTAAATATTTGTTTTGAATTCTTTGGATTCGGTTGATCTGGGAAGACGTTAGAATTATTTTTAATCAATTCAAGTGCTACTTTCAGATATCTTCCTCCCCTCATTCTTTCTGAGCGCTATTTGTCTTTAATTATTTTATTAGTATTTTATGGTTTTATGTTTAAATCTTCTCTTATTTATTTATTTCTTATCCTATGCATTAATATGCAGTCTTTCACACTTCAAGAATTTCATTTCAGGCAGATTGCATTTTGTCTCCAAGTTGGTACATGCCCAGATTCACCTTGTATTAATGTCGGCACCGTCATTACTTTAAAAGTAAAATGAGAAAGCAAACTAAAATTATTTTCTAGAAATGTTCTTTGAATTGTGCCGCAAATGATTTTAAATCGCTTTAGTTTAATTTTCATGCATTATGATAATCAAAACATATATCACAGCCTATAAATTTAAAATGTGACATCTGTCCCAAAATGTTATTGACACTAAGATACTATTTTAGATTGTATTGGTCCTTTTTCTCGAATGCTCATAATATCTCTCTTTTTTATAGATGTAACTAGCTGAAATACACAGCCTTGCCCGTGTTTTAATAGTTTATCCATTCCCCATTTAGCCTTAGGTTGCTTATCCAATACCGTGTATTTCTTCGAACGCATTTAGAAATTAATAAACATCAAACTTAAACACATAGTTAATAAAGTTCGGTAAAAACAATATGTATGTAAACGCACGGTTGATCAACCACAAGTATCAGAGTTTGTAATGATAGTTTCATGTGAACGCTGCTATGACTTACGCATTGTCTCATTGGGACGACTCGTCGTTGTTTACGGAGAAAATCTAAGTTGGAAAGAAGTAATACCAATTTAAGTGAACTCAATATTTCGTTCTTTATTCTCAGCGACATCATATATAAAACTACTAATAAAATAAAAAAATATATCATCAGCTTTGTTTTTCTCATAAAACATCACAAACCTCCATAGAGAAAGAAACCCGCCGGTTCCAAAATTGAGCAACTACAAATTATTATATGTGAATGTCCGAACATCGGAATATGATCACAGGATGTATAGATTTTAATACCGACTATATATTACTCTGTGTTAACAACTCAGAGCTTCTAAGTAGAGAATTATTTTTCTTATATTGGCAATGTATGAGACATTATGACAAACATTGAGAAAAATATACATGATCTTGCGAGCTTTTATTGGCAGTACGTGAAATGAAAAAATTAACGCTGCGAAAAGGAATGGGATTCCGAATTCTAAGCTAGACAGTAATTTTTACATGTGTCAAAAGGTTGTGTGTTCCAAGTTTGGTCGAAATCGGTGCTACAGTGTAGAAATAAATACATACATACATACATACTTACATACATACATACATACATACATACATACATACATACATACATACATACATACATACATACATACATACATACATACATACATACATACATACATACATACATACATACATACTTTTTATATATCGATAAAATTATAAGGTTTAATTATTTTATTGTAATTTGTCTTCTTTATTAGCAATACTTGATCGTCTGTAATAATGATGATGATGATAATTAATAATAATAATAATTAATAATAATAATTAATCATGTATCGTATAAACATGTTAAGTTATCCAATTGATTCATTTTCTCATTTCTATTAGTAATCTGAATAAAAAATCAATGCTTAACAGTCGCACGCACACTATAGCTTACATTTTAGTTGTATTTCTCTATCAATTCCTAATTATTCATCATAAGCATTCGAAATAACGGTTTCAATAATTATTTTACGATTTCTCCACCGAGACTACTAAAAAGCAAGTTCATATGTTAACCATGATATAAGGCTACAAACCCCAAGTAGTACGCTTAATTCAGCTGTCGTTTAGGATAGTTTCATAAAAATGTCATAATGCACAGATACTTCAGCTGAAAATTTCTCTAATAATTTAGAGAGTAAAATTGTATGCTCTAACATAAAATGTTAAGTCTAAAATAATGAGGAACAAATACATGCATACTTCATGTTAATCGAGAAAAAAATAGCAGAAATAGTCTAGTTACTTGCTTCCTTGTAAGTAGAAGGAAAATAAGGGAGTGTCATAGGTTAAAGTAATAGTCAAAGGCTGGTTGCTATGAGACTGAAGTTACTTTGTTTGTATGAACAGAATTGACAAATCCCTGTATGAGAAAAGCACATTTTTTAAAACTCAAACCAAAGACAAGGTATATCTCCAAAACGATCAACTACACGAAAAAATGTATATAACATAAATTATGTATTTTAACGTGCTCTACAGTTTTTCTGTGGTAAGATTTTGTCCATCCCTTACGGTTTAGCAGTTATGTAAAATTACGTAAAATTCAGCCAGAATAAAGTAATCTTCAGATGTTACTCTCAGAAAGTTCAAGATATACATTTTATTTGTCAGGTAAATATATTTAATATACGATATTTTAATCAAAATCGTTAGAGCCATTTTTGAAAAAATCAAAATTGTCGATATCAGTTCCATGGAAAGGGTAGTTTGGGGTGTGGGGATTTTTCTCAAAATGTTCGTGTTGTATCCCTGGAAGACAGTAAACTTAAATACCGAGTTTGGTATTTAACGGTCTTTTCGTTTTTGAGTTATCGTGTTCAGTCACACGGACACACCAGGACCTTTTTCTGAAGGTGCTTTTTTTGGTTACAGGGGACCCTATAACATATATTTCCGGTGAAATCTCGGTATCGAATTTTTGGGTGGAGTGCAATACCTTCTCTATACACTATGTACATAGTACGTGTAGAGAAAGTAAAAATATGACTTTCAGTATATCTCTGCAACAAAGTATTGTTAAAAAGCTTATGTTTATTTTTATGTCATGCTAATCAAGAAAAAAATTAGCAGAATAGTCTTATTACTTATTTCCACGCAAGTTGAAGGGAAATAAGGGAGTATCATGGGCTAAAATATCAGTCAAAACCTGGTTTCTATGTGGCTGAAGTTCCTTTGTTTGTATAGACAGGAGTTGACAAATTTCTCTATAAGAAAGGTGTGTTTCTCAAAGCTGAAACTAAATACAAGGAATATCTTAAAAACAATCAACTCCACGAAAAAAATTTATATAACATTAATTGTATGTTTTAACGAGCTCTATATTTTCTGTTCAGTAAGTTTCTGTAATTCTCTACGGTTTACCAGTTACACAAAATTTGTCAAGTAAATATCGTTAATATACGGTATGTTAATCAAAATCGTTATAGCTATATTTGAGAAAATCAAAATTTTCGAAAATTTTTCCATGTGAAGAGTAGTTGGGGGTGGGGGATTTTTTGAAAAATCTTTGTGTCGCATCCTTGGAAGATACTAAACTTAAATACGAAGTTTGATATTTAAAGGACTTTTCATTTTGGAGTCATGCTGTCCACACACACGCACAGACACGCACGCACGGACCTTTTTACAAAAATGCTTTTTTTTTGGATTCAGGTGAACCCAAAACATGTATTTCCGGTGAAACCTCGGTATCGAAGTTTTGGATACATTACAATACCTTCTCTATACACTATGTACATAGTACATATAGAGAAAGTAAAAATAAAACTGTAGCCGAATTGTTTATAATTTGCATTTTTGTGCTGCAATTTGATACTAACGTGCGAATGTGCGTTTTTCTCGCGATACTTTTACTGTCAAACACATTCTTATGCCATGAAAAATATATCATTCTAATGGTATGTTGTTTGGCATACTAACCACTTATCTTTAAATGTTCATGGCAGATCGGTGAATAATTAAAAAAAAATGCAGTACTTTTATATTGATTTAATTTGCTTTTGGCTTGAGGAATCGTGCAGTTTTATAAAGATGTTCGTATCTGATGCTTGTTAGTGAAGAGATATCAAAATTCTATTTAAAACAAAAATTTTAACATTTCCCAAAAAACTCCACACGATGCATTTTCTATTTTGTTTGCTTACCATGAAATCTATTATTTTCAGCAATGAGATTTAATTGTATACAAGTAAACGTAATGCACGCATCATATTAAAGTTTAGCTTTCCTTTGCTAAATATGAAGTGAAAGATAGTGTGCATCTTAGAGGAAATGTGACATAGTTGATTTCCTTTAGAGGGGCATATAACGGGATTATTGCCTGCAAGGTTTAACAGAAAAACTTAAAAACTACAACTTAACCGTTAGTAGATATCTAAAAATCAGTAAAGATACTACGAAACTCCGAAGCATAATACTAAAGGACTGAATTTTAGAAATTTGATAACTGTTCTGTAGAATCGTTAATAATAATAATAATAATAATAATAATAATAATAATAATAATAATAATAATAATAATAATTAGAAAAGATAAACACTTTCTTTTAACTGCTTCCCTTTTACACTGATCAGTTACTTTAAATAACTACACGACATGCATTATGTTTATAACGAACTACCATATATTAAAAACGTAGGATACAGTCCATTCGTATTATTTTTGGCTAGGTCTTTAAGGAGGGAGAAGAGGTGCTACTTGTTGCACAAACGTGTCTTTCCCTTCCTTTCCCCACCTGCTAGCTGAAGAGAATGCGAATAGACTATAAGATGAAATTTTAAGATGTTGCACTAATTCTTATTTTTTCCACCAAGTATATATATACATAGCAGGTAGATAAGGTACCTATTGTACTTCACTCAACAATTAGATACCGAGATTTTATTGGAAAAACGCGTTCATCCAAATGTATTTTAGAAAAATGTGATGTCCTCCATTCACATGGCTTTCTTCATATCTCTGAAACAAATTGTTAAAAAGCTCAAGCTTCTATTTATTTCATGCTAATCGAGATAAATATTAACAGAAAGAAATAAGAGAATACACTAGACTAAAACTACTTTAAAAGCTGGTTGCCATGAGGATGAAATCCGTTTATGTGTATTGCCAGGAGTTCACGAATCCCCATATGGGAAAAGTTTTAAGTATTTTACAACTGAAAAAAATAAAAAGCAATATCTCAAAAGTGGTCAGCTCTACGAAAAAACATTATATCAAATAAATTGTGTGTTTTAACAAGATCTACATATTTTGTGTAGTAAGCTTTTGCCTATCTTTTACGGTTTACTAGTTATGTAATATCCAGCAAAATTAATCCTGAATAGAGGTCTTCAGAGGCTATCATCAAAAAATTATAGGTATACACTTTATTTGTCGTGTAAATATTTTTATTATACGGTGTTTTAATCAAAATCATAGCTATTTTTGAAAAAATCGACATTTTCGAAAAAATTTTCAAGTAAAGGGTAGTTTGGGTTAGAGGGGGATTTTCCTAAAAATCTTCGTATCGCATCCTTGGAAGATACTGAACTTATATACCAAGTTTGTTATTTCACCAACTTTTCGTTTTTGAGGTATTGTGTTCACATACACGCACACACGAACCATTTTGTAAAAATGCTTTTTTTGGATACAGGGGACACTAAGACGTCTATTTCCGGTGAAACCTTGGTATCGAATTTTTTGGTGGAATATGAAACCTTCTCTATACACAATGTACATATTTCGTGTAGAGAAAGTAAAAAATGTGTGCCTGAGAATAGCATAACTCAAAAATGAAAACTTGGTTTAATACAAAAAATGTTTATGTTCAGTATCTTCCAAGGATGCAACAGGAAGATTTTCAAGAAAATCATCCACACAAAACGACAGATCTAAATAGGAGAACAATTGGTTGGTTGTGTTTTTGTTTACGAAAACGAAGAGGAAGTTTACATAGCAGGATTTAGAATTGCAAATATTTGCACTCCCTCTCGGGCTGAACTTCTTGCCCTCTGTAAAGCAATAAAACGGTGTGTAGACAAACTAAGTCATAAATTTACTCCTTCTCACAAGCCTTTTTCCTTGCTATTAGTGATAAATAAAACGTCCACCCATAAGTCTCAGAAATAAAGACCTTTCTATCATGCTACTAATTTCATATTTGTCTTTCATGGGTTAAAAAACACAATGGACAAGTTGTAAATGAAGTGCTGACGAACTTGCTAAAGCATCCAGCACTGAGGAATTCGCATACACAAAATATTCGTATTCACTGTCAAGAGTTAAAGCTGAAGGGAAATCCAAAATAAATGTGTGGAATTTGAAATGAAGAGAAAGTAGCAATGGATCTACAACAAAGACAGTTTTCTTCCCTGCTATACACTGTCAGTTAAAATGCAAATTATTTGTCCCTGAATTTATTACAGCATGAATACTTTTCCGACATGGAAAAATTGGTTTCTAATTTCAAACGTTTTATATTAATATAGAAAATAGCTACCAATACATCTGTGGAAATGGATAGTTAATTGAACACTTATTATTTAACTGCATGAAATTATTGATAAAAAGAAATCCACGTGATTTTATACCTTATAATAAACCTTATCACCAAATAATCAGCAGGACTTGTAAACTATTTATCAACTTAATCCGCCATATCTATGATAATCTGTGAGCTATGTTTATTATTCTGATAAATCTCTAAATTATCTGTAAATTCTAATGCTAATATACCTGCTCATGTAAAGTAGGGTTTATTTTTTGGGAAATTAAGAAAATTATCATCGTTTACTTGGATCCATTTATTTTCTCTACTACGTATGTACAATGTACAAAGGGGAGAAGCTTTTGTATTCCACCCAGAAATGCGATACCAATATTTCATTGAAATACATGTTTTGAGACCCCCTGAATCTAAAAGAAGGCATTATAAGAAAAATGTGTGTATCTGAGCAGCGTAACTCAAAAACAAAAAGTCGGCTAAATATCAAATTGGTACATATTTAAGTTTAATATATTTCAACAGTGCGACAAAAAAGATCTTCAGGAAAATCCCCCCACCCCAATTACCTTTTATATAAAACATTTTTTTAAATTTTCATTTTCTAAAACATGGCTAAAGATTTTTATTATAATTCCATATATTAAATTTGTTTACATGGGAAACAAAATGTATATTCTGAATCTCGTGGGAATCGCCACTGAAGTGCTTCATTCTGTATAATTAGTAAGCCGTAAAAAATAGACAAAAGCTTACTACATAAAATTTAGATCTCGTTTAAGCACTCAATTTGTCAGAGTTTCTCTCAAACAGAAGGTCCTCATCCGTTTTATATTACTTTTGTTTTATACTCCTGGCCATCGAAAGAGAATCCAATTTGAATGACAGTCGCATAGCGACAGATTTTAAAAGATTTGAATATCGCTTTAGTCTAGTGTATTCCCATATTTCCCTTATACTTATATGGTACTAAGTAATAAGATCAGTTTTGGTAATGTTTACCTCGATTAGCGTTATATGTTGAAAAGAATAATCTTTTGTGAGAATAGTTCCTTTGCAGATCAGATAGTCATATGAATCGAACAGATCTATTTTGACCCAGGATTTACTGTTAAATAAATCAAGTCAAGAGAAAATGAAGCAATACTGCCCTAAAATAATGTTATAAAATAATAAAACTTATTGTTTTGCAATGTAGGCCAAAGAATTGTATGTATAAAAATGGGAGCGTGACGTCATCGCCCCACGATACGCACGAAAATAGCTTAAAATGGCGTGTTTTTATGAAAATAACATAACAAAGGTTATGTAACGAATACAACGCATTATAATGTATACCTAAGAATTAATGTTTAGAAAAACCTATTAATAATAAAACATAAGTAACGTACTAATATGAGAGAAGAATAATAAAGGCGAACGAGATACCGGATGCCGTAAATTGTTTATACCGGTAACAAAGCATAAGAACAGAGTTAAACAAACAATTGATTTAGAAATGTCAGCAATTTATAAGAACATTTTCATGTAAATTATACAAATGTATTAATTTTAATGTATTATTATGAGTGTATAAAAATGTATTATAAATATATATCTCACGAAATGTGGAACAAGAAAATCTGTCGTCCCCATGGTGACGGACAGATTACAATGTTAGAAAACAATGATCTTCAACTTTTGTATATATATGCACATTTTTAAGAGTTCCGGGACGCATTCTACAAGATAGAAGACAGGGATACAGACGCTAAGAGTTAATCTCGTAAATCGAGATCTGTAATACAACAATTTAGTGTGAAATATTGTATTTTATTATCAGCAAGATATTTAATGCAAATACATATTACAAAGTAAATATTTGGCACAGTTTTCTCTAAAAGAGATCAGTTTAAGTAGCGTGCCTTAATTCACTACATTGTTCCAAGGTTTACAAAATAAAAGTTAAAAGTTAACAAGAAATCTTTTAAATTAATTCTCTACTGTATTAAATCCTACCATCCAAGCAAGGGGTTTAAGATTCTTTACTCATCGACTGAAGCTAGCAAACAAATAATGAAAAACGTGATTGTGCTGTAAATAAATAAGTTAATTCGCCGCGGATAATAAGCTTGCAACTACTTCGACAATAAGGTCTGGTGCAAATAGGTAATTCCAGTTTCGCCAACAGCAAGAGTTACCAACTTTAAATGCAGCAGCAAATTTACCTGTAAATAGTTTAAATAAATACTACACCGAGACGCCCAGTAGTACAGCAGCCCTGAGACCCTAACCACAGACGAGAAACCGCCCGAATTGTTTTTTTTTTTCAAAAATTGCTGTTGACGATTTTGATTAAAATATCGTTGTTTAGGAAGTTTTCACTATAAATAAAATATAGATATATCTTGAATTTTCTAGGAATAGCCTCGGAAGTACTCTTCATTCTGGAGCAACGACTTTAGTATAACTGGTAAAGCGTAAGAAATAAACAAAAATGTATTACACAAAATATGGGAATCTCGTTAAATAACACGTTCTATTCCAAATACTGTCTTTAAAGTTTTTGTTTATTAATTTGTTTTGGAGCTAACAATTTACGATATATTGTTATTGATTCAATTTTAAATAGCGACACTTTTTTTTTTTTAATGGGACGTAGTTTTTCGTTTTCGCTCTCGTCAACAAAGTAAACGGAATTTCAAATCCATGACCAGTTTGAAAAGATTTCGTTGTCGCTTAAGGATTGGTAAAATTAAATAATAAGAGTTAAAGAAAATTCCATATTTATAAACCTTGAAGGATGTTAGTTTATTTAATTTAGTCTTAATATATTAGATCGTAATATATCAATAAAATTAGGGTGCAGGCTAATATTTCTGTATTTTATTTCCTAGAATCTACAAGAAAATATGTAATAATAACCATGGAATAATTGATTTTACCTGGGTTAAAATGCAGTACTTAAAAGAATGCGGTTTTATAAGAATAGCAGACTTTTCTTTATTATCAATACGTAAACCTCTAAAACGAGAAACCCCTTAGTTCCAATTGGATTGTTAGCAGGAGACGCTTAAGTTATTGTGAATAAAAGCTTTCCACTTGTTATTTGTTTTGTTTTTATGTTTCTAACACTTACA
The DNA here is from genome assembly GCA_030762935.1 of Hymenopus coronatus. Taxonomy (NCBI): domain Eukaryota; kingdom Metazoa; phylum Arthropoda; class Insecta; order Mantodea; family Hymenopodidae; genus Hymenopus; species Hymenopus coronatus. The sequence goes on along the minus strand of CM060895.1, from coordinate 56,716,268 downwards.
AAAATCGTTTAAACATTGTGTTTAAAAATATCGCATAACTTGTAGACATTAAACAGAGTGAAAGAAGGAGAGAGAAATAGAGGACTATAGCCTCTAGACAGTAACAGGAGATACTAGAAAGGAAGAAAGAGGAACGAAATGAAAGTAAGGGGGTGAAACAAATACAATCTCTGTGGTTCACACGTTAACGCGAATAGAAGTGCGGATTCCACTAGTACAGCTACAAACTGGATTCTTTCCCTTTCCTAGAAATGCTACATCAAAAACAATGGAATTTCTAAATGTTATAAGATTCACACACGCAGGGAAGAAGCAGAGAGCGCAAAGCTGGCAACACTAGCCTCCCCCATCACATAAAGACTACATTGTTTCTTACCCGTAGGGATATTCCCAGGGACATAAATATAAGATGACGTAGTCACGTAAGAGCTGCTTTGTGCACTGTCAAGTTATCTTTTGTCTCCTCTTGCCCTCTGTCCTCCAGCTTTATGTAGAACCAGTGTACTTGACAAGTTTATAAAATGCTGGAATGCCCTTTCACAAGTCCCAAAATAAGAGAGGACCAGAAATGGGCTCTTAAGTCTAATCCTTGAAAACATGGCTGTACTTTGTAACAATACTTAAAATGTAACGTCACTTTTAAATTATACGTGGACAGCAATTTTGCAATTTCTACAAATAATGGTCAATTGTTAGAAGACGTAGGATATTTGACCACAATCTTTAGGCAGAACTTCTGTAACTTTCAGCTACGATAATTAACGATATTTATTGATGTAATTGTGCATTTTAAAATACGACTTGTTTTCACTTTCTCCAACACATATAAGGTACAAAGTAGGTAGAGTAGATACTGCATTCCATCCAAAAATTCGAAATCGAGATTTCACTGGCAATATATGTATGCTTTGAGGACCCTCGAATCCAAGAAAAACATTTGTTTGTGAGTGAGTGAAAAAGAGAAAGAGAGAGAGAAAGCAAGAAAGAACAGAGGAACTCAAATACGAAAAGTCGGTTAAGTACAGAGTTCAATGATTTCAAGGATCTATAAAAATCCACCCACCCAAAACTAACCTACACATGGAACATTTTTCTAAATTATAGATTTTCTTAAATAGCTTTTGGTTAAACTATCCTATATATACTTAACGACGAATAAAGATATATATATATCTTGAATTTTTTGGGAATCGCCTCTGAAGCCCTCTATATTTTGGATAACTTTTGCATAACTGGTAAACCAGAGATAGCCTACATACATTATCTCACTCTAAAACATGCAGATCTCGTTAAAGCACTGTTTGTTTTGTTTTGTGGAGGTAATCATTTTCGAAATGTTACAATTGTTTTGTTTAAATTTCCTTGCTTGAACTCTTCTCAAATAAAAAGTCATTCGTTTTCTCTTTTCCTGTTTACATTTTCTGAAATAAATGGAACGGACTTTCAAGACGACCACATGGCGACCAACCGCAGACTTCTTAACAGATGCCACTATGGCTTTAGCTTAATGTGTTTTCTTATTCCCCTTGAACTTATAAGAAAATGCGTAATAAAGCCATGTCTGCTAATCTTTATTTTGGTTAGCGTGAAGTATTTAGAAGAGTAAGGTTTATACTGAATGGTGTGTTAGAGAAAGTCCTTGAAAGTAATATTTTCTTTATTTTGTTAGCGGTGCCGTAAATGTGGTTCACACGCAAACTCTGAGTACACCGAAAAATGTTTCTGTTTATAGAAGAATTTTCCGAGGGTAGTGGCGAATCAAAGCCGAAATCTCTCGCGCAGATAGCCGGTACTCTTATGCCTGAGGTACTAAGATTTCTTTGTTTGCAGAACAACACTGCCGAGAAGTGGAGTTGTCATCATACCATACTACCACACCAGATGGGTTCCATTAAATGTGAAAAAATGCAGCATGCAATTACTTATTTGTAGAGCTACTATTCTGCCATAATATCGTAACATGGAATAAAATAATAACGGTATAGAAACGAGAGTGGTAAATATACAGGGATTTCAGAAAATATTCGTTTTCTACTTAAAACTTTCAGTGAAATTAAAGAAAATCTGGTGTATTCCATTCACATGACTTTCTCTATATCCCTGCAACAAATTACTGTTAAAAAGTTTATGCTTCAATTTACTTCATGCTGATCCAGAAAAAAATTAGCAGAAATGGTTTTATTATTTGCTTCCTTGTAAGTAAAAGCGAAATAAGGGAGTACCATAGGTTAAAGTGATAGTCAAAAGCTGGTTGCTACGTAACTGAAGTTACTTTGTTTGTATGGACACAAGTTGACAAATTCCTGTATGAGTAAAGTACTTGTTTTCAAAGCTGAAACCAAAAATAAGGAATATCTAAAAAACGATCAAATGAACGAAAAAAATTATTTGACATAAATTATGTGTTTTAATGTACTCTACATTTTCTATGTGGTAGGTTTTTGTCCATCTCTTACGGTTTAGCAGTTATGCAAAATTTCGTAAAATTCATCCAGGCTAAAGTAGCCCCCAGAGGCTATTCCCAGAAAATTGGAGATATACATTTTATTTGTCAAGTAAATATCTTAAATATACGAGATTTTAATCAAAATCGTTAGAGCCATTTTTAAGAAAATAAAAATTTTCGAAATGTTGTCCATGTAAACGGTAGTTTGGGGTGGGGGATTTTTTCGAAAATCTTCGTGTCGCATCCTTGGAAGTTAAACTTAAATACCAAGTTTAGTTTTAACGGCCTTTTCATTTTTGAGCTATGCTGCACACACACACACACACACACACACACACACACACACACACACACACGGACTTTTTCTAAAAATGTTTTTTTTATTCAGGGGGTGTCAAATTTCCGGTAAGATGAGCTTTTTAATAATAATTTGTTGCAGAGATGTGTTCTGAATGGAACCCATCAGATGTTTTACACCTGTATTGCTAGAAAGTAATGAAAGGAAGGGCGAGGAGGAGATAGGAGTGCCCCACATGTTGTCATGACGGTCACGTAGGCATAACTCAGGCGTTACATAATGGGTAAACACCTAGACTCCTAGAGTAATTGGAACTTGGAGGAATGCCACGTTCAGCTTGACAATGACACTGTCACTCTCTTCCCCACTGAGTCATTGAGGAGCAAAGTACTCTGGAGACGATCCCATTCATAAGTCATTGTATGTAAAGAAATGCGTACCTCAACTGTTTTTCAATCTTCATCGCTTTGAAGATATTGATTGAAATATCCAACAATTTTTTTTTTTTTTTTTTTTTTTTCACTGGCAGTCAAATAGCGTGATCAGAGATGGATTGCGTTTATTAAACAAACTCTGCATTACCTTCTTCAGTCACTGTATTGGCATTTGCCTGCTCCCATCTCGTATCTTTTGATGCCGGTTTTTATTATTTGTTTTCTCCAGCTTGTATGCACATAATATTGTATTCCATCCAAGAATTCGATATCGAGATACTTATAGAAAAAGGTCCTATTGCGTGTCTGTGGACAGCAAACTCAAAAACAAAAAGTTCGTAAAATATCAACTTGGTATTCAATTTTAGTATCGTATAAGAATGTGGTTTGTGTTCTTCAGGATTATTTTGTTTAGCTAATATTAGTTATGAACGTTTAGGTAGACGGAGATTATTAATTAATAAAGGTTTATTAAATTTGATGCCTAGAATAGCAGAATAATGGATTACAATAAATTTTATTTATAATATGGATTATTATTGAAAATATAACGAAGGTTTTGAGGAGAATTCCCACGCCTCAAACCAGCCTTTACATAAAAAAAAAATTGAACTTTTTTATTTTCCCAAAAATGCCTGTAACGATTTTGATTAAAATACTGCATATTAAAGATATTGACATTACAAATAAAATTTATATCTTGAATTTTCTGTGAATAGCAAGACATCTTTATTCTGGATGAATTTTATATAACTGATAAACCGTAACAGATAGACAAAACCTTATTACGCAGAAAATGTATATCTCGTTAAAACACAATTTATGTTAGGTATATACATACTGTAAAATTTAATAAATATATGTATGTATATATATGTATGATATATATTCTTTTTCGTGGAGTTGACTATTTCCGAGATATTCCTTGTTATTGGTTTCAGTTTTACAGTACTTAGATCTTTTTTCATGTGGGAATTTGTGAACTACTGGCATTGCAAATAAACGGATTTTAACCACATGGCAACAAGCTTTTAAAAGATTTCAGTATCACTTTAACTTAGTATATTCCCTTATTTCTCTACTACTTATAAGGAGGCAAGTAATAAAAACTGTTTCTGCTAATGGTTATTTTGATTTGTATGAAGTAAATAGAAGAATAAGCTTTTTAACAATAATTTTTACGGAGATGTTGAGAAAGTCATGTGAATGAAACAATAGTGTTTGTTATTTTCCCCCTGAGAGAGTTTCTCCAATTTCTCTTCGTTTCTCGATCTTCGTCATATAGGCCTTATTAGGTGCATATTCTTTCTTCTGCAATACGCCTTATATGTTTAGCCCATTTTCTCTATATTCTGTTAATTGCTATAATAATAAGTTTACCTTAAGTTCTTTAATTATCCAGTGTCTGAACGCAGAAGCCCTCATTTCAGCTGCCGGGAAGGGTCACAAACTTAGGCCTGAAATCTTTGCTTCCCAAAATGCCTTGCCTTCACGAAATGGAATGATGCATCATCAGTGTCCACCGCCTGTGTTGCGTTTATATATTTCAGGTGTTTGTATTTTAGATTCGTCTTTCTCAGCACATGTTTTACTTCCATATTATATAATTGCTGTTACATAGTTGTTTAACATCTCAGGTGTATTTCGCTTTAACTTGTTTACTATATATAATAAGGAACTCGTATTCACCCTAAATTCCTTAAGTGATTTCACCGAAAATAAATGTTTTGGGGATTCCTGAATAAAAACAGTTTTATAAAAAAGGTTTGTATCTGTGCTACTCAAAACAAAAAGGCGATTAAATACCAAACTTGGTACTTAAGTTTACTGTCGTCCAAGGATGCGACAGGAACACCCCAAACTACCCTTTAGATGAAACATTTTTATAAATATTAGATTTTCGATAAAATGGCAAACAATTTTGATTAACATGTACTATGCTAAATTCATATACATGGAAAATAAAATTTATATCCTGAATTTCTTGGGAATAGCCCCTGAAGATCTGTTTATTCTGAATTACTATTGCATAATTTCTAAACCGTAAGAGATAGACAAAAACTTACTACACAGAAAAGATAGACAGTTTGCCATATACAGTTTTTATAGCACCAACCATTTCAGAGATATTCCCTGTATTTAGCTTCAATTTTAAAATACTTTTCTCAAACGCGAACTCCTCATTCATTTCATGTCTGGTTTCGTTTTACTTCTGACCATCAAAAGGGAACCTAATTTCAATGTCAATCTTATAGCGACAGCCTTTTAAAAGCTTTTACTGTCTCTTTAGACTACTTATTCCCTTATTTGCCTTCTGGAACTAATATAAGGAACTAATTAATAAGTCCATTTCTACTAATATTTATCTTGATTAGCATGATGTCTTTTGTAACAATAGTTTGAAGACCAGCTAGGGAAACTCGTGTGAATGCAACACGACCGATTTTTTGACTATCTACTTCATCTACAAGCGGAATAAGGAAATACGATAAGCTAAAGGGACAATCAAATTCTTTAAGTTATTCGCTATGTAATGTCATTCGCTTTGCTTCACCAGAATGAAAAAATATGCTAACTTCACATTTGAGAAAAAACTGTGTATTGAAAAATTGAAACCTATAGCAAGCACATTCACATTTCGGAAATATAGTTGACAAATTATGTGTTTTGACCAGATATACATTTTTTGTGCAGTAAGTTTTTGTCTATTTATTAACAGTTTACCAGTTATGCAAGAGTCATTCAGAATGAAGAGGACTCCAGAGGCTACTCCCAAGGAGTTAAAAATCCACATCTTAAGTGATATTTAGATATCTTTAACATACAAGATTTTAAATAACATCGATAGCCACATTAAGAGAATTGACATTTCCGTAAATTTTTCCATTTTTTTTAAAACCTTCATGTCGCATCCTTGGAAGATACTGAATTTATGTTTGGTGTTTAACAGATTTTCATTGGCGAGTTATGCTGTTCTCTCTCTCTCCCTCTCTCTCCCTCTCTCTCTGTCTGTTTCTCTCTCTCTCTGCCCCCCCTCCCTGACACATATCATTTCTAAAAATGCACATTTTGGATTCAGGGGATCATAAAACGTTATCTTCCGCTGAAATCTCGGTATCGAAGATTTGGGTGGAATACACTACATTCTCTGCGTACTATGTGCGAGGTAGAGAAAGTAAAAATCATTATAGAAAAAGGTGTGTGTCAAACAAAAATGGTTAAATACAACTTTGTATCGTTTCCAAGGATACGATACAAATAATAATTATAATAATGATAATAATAATACTAATAAAATCTGCCACATCTAAATTGTTGCTTTATCTAAATTACCGTTTATGTAGAACATTTTGTTAATTTTTGTTCTGAGACCATTAATTAGCTTCTCTATAAAACTATTGTTAGTTATTAATTATTTAGCACTGTATAATTAAAGAATACAAATGCTTATTAACGTATGTATTTAACAGACTAAATTCTTCTGGAGCAGAAATAGAAAACTGATGCCAAGATAGGAGTATAGTGTGAGAAGCGCTTTGATAGAAAGGTTTCTTTTGTCCAATCACGTACAACCGGGTCACGACGGGGGTAAACCTTAAAATTCGGAAGACAGTAATTTACCATTGTACAGAACGTGTCACGTGAGGATTGCAGTGCAACCTGCGATGAGAAAAGTGACCTTTGGGTAATATTTACGTCAATTGCGCGGCTTTTCTGTCCAATCAGAAAGTAGCCGGTATTTTTAGTATATAAAGAGCCCAAGAAGGCACATTGGGGCTGACTGCTGTCTGTCGTCGTCTGTTAATTGTAATACTGTCATGCTGTCAGTTGTCGGGCTGAACGCCACTTCTTTGCACAAAGTTGAGCACGGTAACTTGTAACGAAAACTTAGCAGTTTCTAGCGCTCTATCGCTCTATACTTAAAGTCGGCGACGTGTGTTAAATTATATTGTATAAAGCAGAATCAAGGAAAAAGTAAATATAATTACGTGTGATTTGCCAAGTATTAAAAGTTCCTAACAAGTGTTTAATTTAGCAGAATTGTAAAGTAATTGCTTGTCCTGCCTCTCCTAGTAAGAAATAAACTCGAGAAAAGTTATGTAAATCTTCATTATTATGAGACCACTCCCTGAACTACCCCCATTAGCTGCACCACCCCGAGAGAGTCAATCATTGTAACGCCGAAGAAAATTCACCGGTAGTAGGTTCACATCACCAGGTACGCGGGTCTACTCACAGGTAGTGGAGTGAGTCTTGCCAAAGTAATCAATCTGGGCTCGAAACCGAGAACTCAGCTTCTGGTGTTTTGTATGTGGGGATAAGGTCACCGCATATTACGTGCACCCAACGTCTGAGCTCACCGCATATGACATCCAGCGTATGAGTCCACAGCAGTTTTCTCAAACAAAACTTCTAAAAAGACTACAAATGACGCTGATTTGAAGAAAAAAAACTCGCTCACAATATAAAAAAAGTAGTTTTTGAAATAGGAAAAGTAAACAGTCTAATAAAAAATGGATGTAAAATCAGAATAAAACATAACAGTTCAACAACCTAATGCATGCAGTTTTGGTTGTTACAAGGAGGAGGCGTGTCAGCATGGCCAGCATATTTAAAACTCTATTTAAATGCAGTTAATGCAGCAAACGCTCAAATTAGGTGGATTCGTGTTACCATAAAACCAAAAATGTATTTTTGACTCAAACTCTCCGCCAAGTGTTCTTGGTAAACATTATCGAATAAAAAGGAATGTTCAATGGCAAATCTCATCTATCAAATTGATTACAATTCATGTCTCCAATCCTATGTCAATAATTACAGGATCTAATATAATTCATGCATATGTGTGTAGTAAATTACGAAAAAACACACAAGTGTCTAAGATTAGGCTACCAGTACTGACTGCAGCATATTTCGTCACAGTATGAACGAAAGTGGATCAAAATCCCTATCCCCTCCCCGCAAATTGAACATATCCTCTTCAAGTATGAACTGCATAACATCCTAACAATTCACTTTCATTTTCAGCAAAATAGTGGTTCAGATTCTTAGCATTATCTTGCATCTATGGGTTGAATTTTTTACTGCGAAGCGTCCCCAAGGTGTGGGAAAGCGAAAGAAAAAGTTGAATCTATGTATACGTGAAAGGGATTTTATCGATAAACATGTTTTCATATTCTTTAGAAGTTGTGTAACAGATTGTTGCAAATCAGAAGTTGTCTCCTAGCGTGAGAATGGAAGGAAATGAAAGTGCTGAGATAAAACAACAGAATCTGCAATGGTAATTTATCTCTGAAATGCCATACAATAACTCCGCTTTCTAGCGTCAACTCAGTTAATCCAACAGCTCGTGGGAAAAATAACGTATTAGAATTTGAGATGACGGAGAGCGCGCGTGTTATTTAACAAGGGGAAACAAATGTGAATCAACTTTACAAGAATTATTTTCCAGCTTTTCTTTTCTCTTGTTTTTTATTTTAGTGTTATGTATTTTTTCGTTTTCTTTTATTCTTGCTTATTTTTCCATTCTCTTCTTTCCAACTTCCTCGGTTTTCTATTGTTCCTTTAATTGAGGCAGCATTCTTTCCTTAGTCTTTACTTCACTGCCTCTTTTCTACTTCTGTCTATACTCGATCCTATTCACTCCTATCTGTTGAATTCTTCTCTGTATGCCACAATCTCTCCTTCCGTCGCCCTCGTGAGAGAGAGAGAGAGGGGGGGGGAGTCGCTTTGGCTAACGTGCATGCAATGATGGGGAAAAGTACAGAGAAAATGTATATTCACAGGACTTTCTCTTCCACTATCGTTTATTACTTTCTCTAGTGCATATGTACAACGTACATAGTAGATAGAGAAGGTGTTGTGTTCCACCCAAAAAATTCGATACCGAGATTTCACCGGAAATATATGCTTTGAGGCCTTCTGAATCTAAAAGGAAAAATACTTTTAGAAAATGGTCAGTGTGTGTATGTGTATGGATAGCATAGCTTAAAAACGAAGACTCCGGAAAATACCAAATTTGGTATTTGAGTTTAGTATATCCTCAAAATACTCTTTACATGGAAACATTTTCGAAAATTTTGATTTTCTCAAAAATTGCTCTAACGATTCTGATTAAAATACCCTACATTAAAGATATATACTTGCAAAAATAAAACGTATATCTTGAATTTTCTGGGAATAGCTTCAGCAGGCCTCTTCATTCTGCGTAACTGGTAAACCGTTAAGAGAGAGACAAAAACTTACTACACAAAATGATGTAAATCTCATTAAAACACACAATTTATGTCTTTTACAGTTTCGTTGTAGAGCTCGCAGTTTCTAATATATTCCTTGTTGCTGGATTGAATTTTAAAATACTTACTTTTCTCAAACAGAAGGTACATCACGCTTCTTTTTACCCGAGACATATAAAGAAGTAAATTTCAATTGCATAGCGATAGTTTTAAAAACGTTTAGGTATCGCTTTAGCAAGGTAATGTAATGCACCCAAAAATTCGATACCAAGATTTAACCGGAAATACATGTTTTGGGTCCCCCTGAAACCAAAAAACAAAACAAAAACATTTTTGACTCAAGATCTGTGTGTGTGTGTGTGTAAGTGTGTGTACAGTATAACTCAAAAACGAAATGTCCGTTAAATACCAAACTTGGTATTTAAGTTTGGCATCTTCCAAGGATGCGACACGAAAATTTTCAAGAAAATCCCTCACTCCCAACTGTCCTTTACATGGTACTTTTTCGAAAAGTTTGATTTTCTCAAAAATGGCTCTAACGATTTTGATTAAATTCTCATATACCTAAGATATTTACATCTCAAATAAAATAAACATCTTGAATTTTCTGGGAATAGCCTCTGAAGGCTATTTTATTCTGGATAAATTTTACGGAATTTTGCATAACTGCTAACCCGTAAGATATGGACAAAAACTTGCCACACAAAAAATGTAGAGCACGCTAAAACGCATAATTTAAGTTACAGACATGTTTTTCGTGTAGTTGTTCGTTTTTTAGATATTCCTCTATTTTGGTTTCAGCTTTAAAAGTTTATACTTTTTTCGTACAGGAATTTGTCAACTCTGTTGAAGTTTGTCTTTGGTCATTTATCTTTAACTTTCCACACGCACACACACAGTGGTACTTCCAGACTCCTGTAAAGTTGGGAATTAACCTTGACAAAAAAAAAAAAAAAAAAAAAAAAAAAAAAGCTTGGGGTTTTCAATTGTTTTAGATAAATCATTTTAAAAGAGTTGTCATCATTCACTTGTTTCTCGTGATGCCGTGAAAATACTCATTTCAATGGGATACGCTTTTAAACAAGACTCGCCTCTGCCTCCTATAACTCCTTGCACCTACAACGAAATTTGAAACTTTTTCTTTAAAAGTTTATCACGATTAACATGAAACTGATAGAAATATACGAAGAGTTTTAGAAATAATATGAAAGTAAAGGATGGTAGGTAGAGAATCGTGCGAATGCAACGAGTCACATCCCCTCCCTTTGCTCTCGCAATTTTCACTTGTTTCTATCTTGTGCTTTTTCACTTTCTCTCTCCCATCTTCCTGCTTGGTTTGCATCTTCGTCTACGTATAGAGGGCACATATGAAGACAAGGCCAGCGCCATATGGACTGTAGGCGTGTGGAGGTCACAGGCCACTTGACCCCGTTTGACAGGCTCCCCATGACGCCATCTTGTGCGACATCTGTCGAAAGGATGACAAATGCAGCTGTCTCAGATTTTCATGTGCTCATCTTCTGTTTCAAGTGTACGGCGAAGGTCGATGCAGAACTGAGTGTCTGCACCCTTTTCCAAACACGTTTCTGAATAAATATCTAATTGTAAAAAATAAAAGCATGAAATATTCCACGTTTATTGAATCCTGTTACAAACTGCCTATTCACATTGTTGATACAATTACTGAGGTACCTTAATAATCTAGCGCCAATATTTCCATGGTTGTCATTTAGTTTAAAGTATACGTAATTTCATATATGCCGACGTAGAGGAGCCAAGGTACTTTGTCACCTTAAGTCACAAAACCAAAATGAAATCTATGAGTATAAAAAATATACTAAAAGTATCATTAATGGAACCAATGTTTTATTTGTTTTTAAAAGTTTGAATTTTGAGCGAAAATTCTTTTTTTTTTTGAGGGGGGGGGGGAGTAAGGGCCTTTGTTTAATTTTACTCAATTCGCCCCTAATTAACCAATCCAATTCATCCCTCACTAACCCAAATTTCAAATGATAGATCTGTCATTAAATAACAAAAACATTATTTTAATGGCATGAACGGAGTTGCAATGATTACTTTATTTCAAGTGCAGAGTTCAATATAAAACAAAAGTAAAGAGGGTGCAACCCAGGTTTAGGAGCACTGACAGTAAAATGTTGACTACAATGGGTAAAAACTATCAAAATTGTTTATAATGGCAAATAATTGTTGAAACCTTAGGGCATCCATAGGTAGAGAAGGTACAGTATTCTACCCAAACATTCGAAAGCGAGATTTAAATGGAAATATATATTTTGAGCCCTTGAATCCATCAAAGCCTGTTTAGAAAAATGTGTCTGTGTGAGGACAGCATAGCTCAAAACGAAAAGAACGCTGAACGAAGCTTGGTATTTAAGTTAGCATCTTCCAAGGATGCGACACGAAGGTTTTCACAAATACCCCTCCACCCTAAACTATCCTTTACATGAAAAATTGTTTGAAAAGTTTGTTCTTTTCAAAATGACTTAATGATTTTGATTAAAAGGCTATATATATAAAAAAGAAAGTCGTGTTAGTTACGCTATTTATAACTCAAGAACGGCTGAACCGATTTGGCTGAAAATCGGTGGGGAGATAGCTGAGAACCAGGAGACCGACATAAGAGACTTTTTATCCCGTTTCCGTGGGACGTGACATAAAACATGGTATAACAAAACGCAGCAGACAAAAAAACGCATTGTTGTTCTATGGTGTTTGTTTCGACTTTCTATTAGCTTATTGTGCCGATATTATGATTAACAATGCCGCGACCAAGACAATCGAATCTTTCCCGATAAAGGATTCCAAACATTGCGAATGAAATTGCTCGTGAAGAGCAACTATCCAATTAAATTTTTAAACTCCTTGGATGTGCCTGGCTTACCACCGCACAATTTACGACTAAAGGTTGGCTCCGTAGTAATCGTGCTTCGAAACATAAACCAACCAAAACTGTGCAACGGAAGGCGTTTGGTGGTAAGTAAATTGATGAACAATGTGATTTACGCGACGATGCTCAAAGGAAAATTCGAAGGTGAAGTTCTCATTCCGAGGATCCCGATGATCCCAACCGATTTGCCGTTTGAGTTTAAACGACTTCAATTTCCGATCCGTCTTGCATTCGCAATGACCATTAACAAATCACAAGGCCAATCCTTGCAAATTTCTGGTCTGAATCTAGAAAATCCATGTTTTTCCCATGGTCAATTATATGTGGCATGTTAATATCATCGCTTCCAGCGTATCCTATGACGTACCTACTCCTTGAACTTTTTCGTGAGATGACCCGGGCAGGGCGTTGCGAGTCCTGTAATAAAAGATGAACATCTAGAACAAACACTCGAGTAATGAACGTTTCCTGCCACAGAACAAATGTCTGCCGGATGCCGTCTCTCCAAATTCGTTTAGTAGCGTTGTCATGGAAACAGTGTTGGAGTACGGCAACTTATTTACGGCTGAAGAGGGAAACCATATTGTGGAAATGCCCCATTATGTTTCAAGGGCACCAGAAGTGAATTGGGCAAAAAAGGATAAAGAGTTTTTATTACCTCTAAAGTTTGGATACTAAGGTAAAACTCATTTCATTCCATCCAAAATTGAGTCTTTCGAAAAAACGTACATTTAGGTTTGTGCGCATGTGTGTTAGGGAGAGAGAGAGAGAGAGAGAGGGAGAGAGAGAGAGCGAGAGAGAGAGAAAGAGAGAAAGAGAGTTGAAACGTCGGACAAAAGCCAAATAATGTCAAATTTAAGTCAGTATGAAAAAACAATTAAAACGTGCCACCACTACAATAAATCTTTACATAGAAAAAGATTCGTTATTTTAATTATTTTTGTTTAAAAATGGTTGTAACGAATTTGTTTTAAATATTGTTTGACTCGCTGACATGTCGCATATTGAACTTGTCATTCTATCTTACCTAATTGTAAGTAGAGGAATTATTGTATTTCGCACAAAAATTTGATAGCGAGATTCTCATCGGATTTACATGTTTTGAGACTCCTTGAATCCATAAAAGATACGATATTTTAGAAAATGTGTATATTTTTCGAGTCATTTTGTTTTTTGATGTCGTATAATGTAACACATCGCCGGTATCACGGAATTTCTTCTCGCAGTAGTTATTTTAAATGCCCTTACATTGTCGTGAGGCTTTTAACCACACTTTAGAAACAATCGGTATGGGACTGGTTCGAACTCACGATCTTGGGATCAAAAGGCCAGCGCCTAACCAAATAAGACAAAGGAAAAATGAGAGGAAAAAAAAAACTGGATGTTTTATGTGTAAACAGCATAGCTCAAAGACTAGGTGCCTGTTAAATGCCAGGCGTTATTTGAGATGAGGTTTTGTTAGCGTGCGACATGAAGATTCTATAGAAAATTCCCCTCAAAAAACCTGTTCCTTATACAGAAGCATTATTATTGTCATTATTATAAATTTACTTTCTCTACATATACTATATACATAGTGTATAGAGAAGATATTGCATTCCAACCAAAAATTTGATACCGAGATTTCACCGGAAATAGACGTTCTAGGCCCTCTGTATCCAAAAAAAGCATTTTTACTTTCTCTGTAGGCACTATGTACATAGTGTATAGAGAATGTATTGCACTCCACCAAAAAAGTCGATACCGAGATTTCACCGGAAATATATGTTTTAGGGTCCCCTTTATCTAAAAAAAAAAGCATTTTCGGAAAAAGGTCCGTGTGTGTGTGTGTGTCCGTGAACACGATAACTCAAAAACGAAAAATAGGTAAAATACCAAACTTGGTATTTAAATTTAGTATCTTCCAGTGATGCGACACGAAGCTTTTGAGAAAAATCCCCCACCCCTAACTACTCTTTACATGGAAGTTTTTTCGAAAATTTTGATTTTCTCAAAAATGGCTCTAACGATTTTGATTAAAATTTCGAATATTAAAGATATTTACCTGACAAATAAAATGTTTATCTTGAATTTTCTGTGAATAGTCTCTGAAGAGTAGTTTATTCTGGATGAATTTTACTGAATTTTGAATAACTGCTAAACTGTAAGAGATGGACAAAGGCTTACTACACAAAAAAATGTAGAGCACATTAAAACACACAATTTATGTTATATACATTTTTTTCGTGGAGGTCATCGTTTTTGAGACATTCCTTACTTTTGGTTTCTGCTATGAAAAACGTATACATTTCTCATACAGGAACTTGTCAACTCTTATTCATATAAACAAAGGAACTTCATTGACATAGCAACCAGCTTTTGACTATCTCTTTAACCTATGGTAGTCCCTTATTTCGCTTCTACTTACAAGGAAGCAAGTAATAAGACTATTTCTGCTATTTTTTTCTGATTAGCATAAGGTAAATAGAAGTATAAGCTGTTTAAGAATAATTTGTTGCAGGGATATAGAGAAAGTCATGTGAATGGTACACATAAGATTTTTAGTAAAACGTCCGTGTGTATGTCTGAACACGATAACTAAAAAAAAAAGTGGGTTACATACCAAACTTGCTATTTAACTTTAGTATCTTCCAGGTATGCGTCACAAAGATTTTGAGAAAATACACGCCACCCCAATCTATCCTTTGCATGGAAAAAATTCGAAAATTTTCAAAAATGGCTCTAACAATTTTGATTAAAACACAGTATACTAAAGATATTTTACTGCAAATATCTCTTTATTCTAAATGAATTTTGTTGAGTTTTGCATAACTGGTAAACCGTAAGAGATTGACAAAAACTTAGGTAATACACAAAAATGTAGATCACGTTAAAACTCACAATTTGTCACATACGTTTTTTCGCGGAATTGACTCATTTCTGAGATATTTCTTGTTATTTATTTCAGATTTAAAATACTTTCTTCTAGTACTTTCCACTCTTTTCCCTTCTACTTACATGGAAGTAATTAAAACTATTTCTGCTAATGTTTATCTCGATTATCATAAAGTATATAGAAGAATATGCTTTTCAACAAGGATTTGTTACAGCGATGTAGAAAAAGTCACGTAAATGGAACACATCAGATTATTTTTTTAAGTTTTCTAAATTAACACTAATGAGTTATGATCAAAATACCTCTTCTTTAATATGTTTTCAAGATCATTGAAATTATATATTGACTTTTCTGAGAATAGCTTTAGAAATCAACTTCAATATGAATGCCTTTTATTAATGGGTAAACCGTGAGATAGACAAAATCTTACTACACCAAAAATGTAGATCTTAATACACAGTGTTTCATAATATATAGTATAAAGTGAGCTACATCTTTTCTAAATATAACTTGTTCTTGGTTTGTATTTTTAAAGGTTTGCATGTCGTCGTTTGGGAAGTCGTCATTAGAATTTCCTGGTCATGCAGGGAGTAAGGAATTCCAAAGCTATATATAGTGACATGATTTTTTAGCATATTACTATCGCTTTCACTGCCTTGTCCTACAACGAAATGCATAAATGTGAATTGAAAGTTTATGTGGATTATCTAGAAACAGCTAGAAGGCAAGTTTTTGTAAGAATAATTGTAGAAAAGCGAGTAGAGACGATCATATGAGAATACGTTTGATATGTTTTCAACTGACAATCTTTATTTACTTATTTATTTTTTTCATTCTGGTGCAAAGAGCATTGCGTTTCAAAGCAAACACTTAGTGACACGGTTTTTGAAAGTGTCGATTATCGCTTTAACCTGTTGCACATACATCTTCTACTAAATGTGTAAATGTAAATGTGAGTTATCCCGATCAACAAGAATTACGTCGCAGGATGAGTGTTTGTAATAGTAGTTGTTGAAATAAAATTAACTTATTTTCTTTAATAACGACACTTATCAATTGTAAGGATTGTATCAGCGCCGCCAGTGTGTAGGAATTTTGTCCCGCAGGATTTTTTAACATGCCAATAAATCTGACATGGAGCTGTTGCCTTTAAGCACACTTAAAAAAACCATCGGTCTGAACTGGGTTAGATCCCTTGACCTTGAGTTCAGAAGACCAGTTCCTAAATAGTTGTTGAGGACCGAGTATAAAATATTCTACATTCAGATGTCTTGACCATTAGTTGACAATCGTTGAGCACAGTAGGGACAGGAGCAGACTGTATTTGTGAAATAAAACCAGGAAACGAGTACTCCAGTACATTTACATGTGATGGAATTAAATACGAAATAACACTAACTTTTCTAAAAGTTTATTGAAAGTAGGAAGTCAAAATAAGATTAGTATTCCTACTACAAGAGGGTGGTTCAATAAGTACCCATATTGGGATACTATAGCTGCAACAATAAATGGAAGAAGAAAATGAAATGTAAAAATTCAATTTAAGGTTACGTTATTAATAACAAAGCTCATCAAAAATCATTGCACTAAGGTCTAAAACTTATTATACCTTTCCTCAACACCATTATTTATTTCTAAACATAATCTCCTTTTAGGAATGTAGACTTATCCCAACATTCCTGGCACTTTTTAACCCCTTAAAAAATAGGAATTGTTAAGCTATGTAAAATATGCCTCTCGACCATGACCTAATTTCTTTTGTCCCCGCGAGCCATTTCTTCATATTTGGGAACAAGGAGAAGTTGCAAGGGGCCAGATCAGCCGAATATGGAGGGTGCGGTAGCATTTCTTAACTCAACTCATGCAATTTGACAACGACAACTAGCTTGAACTGCTGGTGTGTTGTAAAACAGCCCTTCATTCTTCGCCAAATGAGACCGTGTCTCCAGTTTCTTGTAGAATCGGACTAATACCTCACTGTAATATTGTCCATTAATTGTTTTTTTTTTTTTCATTTTTCTAAGAAATCAACGCATAACACCCCCCCCCCCCAAAACGATGCCATAACATTACCAGCCATGGGGCATCCTTTGCAGTAGATTCAACCATTGTTTTGATTGCTTTGATAGTTGCACAGCTTCACAAGCATATGCTTGCTTAATTTGAGCAATTGCGGCTAACAAATGAGCCGACAACTTTCTCTTTTTAGGCTTATCGTGTAAAATAGTAATTGCCATTCCCGTCGGTCCTCTGGATTCTGTGGCTCCCGCCTCTTCATGTACTTTAATGCACCGATCAGCGAGAATGCTATGGTGTATTTGCTCAATGATTTCCTTGGTAACCATATTTGCCGGGCGTCCTAGGCGCTCCTCATCAAAGACGGATATTCGATTTCATTAAAAGTTGTTAAACTGTTGTCATATATCGCAAAAGGTCCCCAAGAACAGCATCCAATTTCGCTTTTATCTCCTCGCAAATTTTCCCATCCAAAAATAAAAAGTGTATCAATGTACCATTCTGCACTTTTTCCATTTTAGTGAAAACACGTTGAACGGCTAGCTGAATGCTTGCCAAATCCAAATTAACTATGAATCTTAAAACAGATTTTTTTGGCGTGTAGCAAGCAACAGTACTCAACACCAACGTGCCTTGGGAACTTCCATTCCTAAATACCCGTACTTATTGAATCGCCCTGGTATTCATGTACAATAAAATTCATATGCACCATAGTATATTCCTCGTCCATTGGAATGGCTTCCAATAAAAACTACTGCTGCTGCTGATGTGATTATAGCCGGCTTACCCTCTGTTTATGTAGGACTGACACACCCCTAGAACTTACAAGCGGGTGACTAGGAGTTAGAAGCCTGTCGGGGAGCCAACGGCACGTAACCACGGAATGGAGAACCTGGAACGATTGGTCGGCCGGTAGCCAGGCATGAGCGTGAGGAAATTATAATGGGAAAGGCGATGATGAAGCAATTGGTGGAATGAGTGGTAGGAGGAACCGAAGGACCCAAGATACCCCGCGCAGACGCCAGCACAAATCCCACATGCGGACGTTTGGGATCGAACCCGGGCCGCCTAGGTGGAAGGCGAGCGGTCTAACCATTTGGCCACGCCGTCGCCTATAATAATAGTAATAATAATAACAATAATAGTAATAATAATAATAATAGTAAATGCCAATATAGTCTAATATGAACTTTTCTGCACTATTATACATGAAAGTTAGGGGTAGTCCCTAACCATCGTATTAAACAAAATAACTGACAGCATATTGGGCACACAATAAAATAATGAACCTGACTTTAACTGTCGCATTACTAGGAGAAGGTTCGCCAATCGCTGGCCAACAATTTTATATTTTCTGATTTTGTTTTAATGCATGACTTCATACTACGTAGCTTCAACTATCATCAATTGCTTCTGATCTTGTTCAATTCTACAACATTTTTGTGGGCTGAATCAGTCTCTCGTTATTGGTTTTAAATGGCAAGAGAATTCTAGAACGGTGTCTAGTATCTATTTTTGTCAACAGCCACCATTATATGCTGACTCCTTTGACCCGACATCAATCACAGTGTCTCCTGCAGACGATTATGACAGCCGACACATTCACTAACCTTCACTTGTCATATTCTAGACTTAAAAACGGCCATCATTCCATGAACGTTTCATAGAAGAGGCCTTGAAAAGCGAATATAATTTATATTCATTCCTTCATTTAGGGACTTACAAATGAAAGACGTGTGATGCTATTTTAGTTATTTATACACTATCTGCTAATTAAAGTGATATGCGTCATCTTAAAGCAAACAAATCTGTGACTTTTACAGACACAAAGTGCTCTATTTATCTTTTGTATGTTTATACCTTATATTGTGTCTGTATAAAGAAGTATGCTTACATTTGGCACAGGAATATACGCTTTAAAATCGAAACGTAATTATATTTTATGATACATGCGCTATAAGATGTGATTTTCAAAATGAGTTTATCTACTCGTACATACTTAAATACTAGGTAGAGAAGGTGTTGTATTCCACCCAAAAACTCGATACCGAGGAAATACATGTTTGGAGGACACCGAATAATTTTTTTAGAAAAAGATGTGTGTGTGTGTGTGTGTGTGTGTGTGTGTGTGTGTGTGTGTGGAGTTGAGGGGTAAATTACAATTTGTGTTTAAGTTTGGTATCTCCCAAAGATGCCAAACTAAAATCTTCAGAATAATCCTACCTCCCCAAACTATCCTTTATATCGAAAATTTTCGAAGTTTTCAAAATTAGTTCTAACGATTTTCATTAAAATCGTTAAAGATATTTATATAACAAAATTTATATGCCGAATTTTTTGGGGATAGGCTCTGAAGTGTTCTCCATTCTGAATGACTTTTGCTTTAAGTGGTAAAGGGTA
The DNA here is from genome assembly GCA_030762935.1 of Hymenopus coronatus. Classification (NCBI taxonomy): domain Eukaryota; kingdom Metazoa; phylum Arthropoda; class Insecta; order Mantodea; family Hymenopodidae; genus Hymenopus; species Hymenopus coronatus. The sequence continues at coordinate 56,696,655 of CM060895.1, read as the reverse complement.
ACAGATAGACAATATCTTACTGCACAAAAAATGTAGAGCTCGTTAAAGCACAATTCTTCATACATTTTGACTTTCTCTAGCACATATGTAAAATGCACATAGTAGGTAGAAAGGGTATTGCATTGAACTCAAATCATTTAATACTGAGGTTTCACCGGAAATGCGTTTTCAGGACACCTGAATTCCAAAAAGCATTGGCTCTTTCATTCACATGATTTTCTCTACTAATTTAGTAACAAAACTGTTTTTACAAAAGCTTAGTCTTCTGACCAGTTCATGCTGATAGAGATTAATATTAGCAGAAATGATCCTTTACTTTGCTCCTTAAAATTAGAAGCGAAATAAGGGATTCACTAGGCTTAAGCGATAGTTTAATCTTTTAAAATCTGGTTGCTATATGATTGAAATTCGGTTTTTTTTTTTTTGCATAGCCAGAAGTAAAACAAAATATATAGGAATAACAAAATCTCACACGAGAATACATTACGTGTTTTAAATTGAAACCAATAACTGGGATATCTCGGAAATAATTTACTCGCAAAAACAATGAAAATAAATTATCAATATGACATAAATTGTGGGTTTTATCTATCTCTAAGGTTCACCAGTTACGTAAATATCATCCAGAATGAAGTCTTCAAAGGCTATTCCCTGAAAATTAAATGCTTACATCATATTTGTCATGTAAATGTCTTTAATTTGTGGTATTTTAATCAAATTTATTTGAGCCATTTTTAGGAAAAACAAAATTTTCGAATAGTGTTCCATACAAAGATTAGTTTTGGATGGGGAGATTTTCTTAAAAATCTTCGTATCGCATCCTTGGAGGACACTAAACTTAGGGTGCATTAAACTATGCTGCCTCCTCAATGCTTTTTTTTTTTTATTGAGAGTCCCAAAAACACGTATTTTCGTAAAATTTCGGTATTGAATTTTTGGGTGGAATTCAATGCCTTCTTTGCCTACTAAGGGCATACATAGTACTCAGCAAAGAAAGTAAAAAACAAATTTTTAGAAAAAATTGTGTACGCTTATGTGTGTGCGGCACACAGCTTTACTAAAAAACCTGAAGTCGGTTAAATACCAAACCTGGTACTAAGTTCAGTATCTTCCAAGGTGCGACAGGAACCTTTTAAGGAAAATATACCCACACCAGGCTAGTTTTTATAGGAACATTTTTTTTCTCAAATTCCGACTTTCTGGAATGGTTTTAAAGATTTTGATTAAAATGTCGTATGTTAGATATTTACGTAGCAAATACAATGCACATCCTGAATTGCTTGGGAATAGCCCCTGAATTCTGAACGGCTTTTGCATAACTAGAACAGCGTAAGAGAGTAACAGAACTTATTACATCAAACGTAATGCTTGTTAAAACACAAAATTTATACCATATACTTTTTTTTAGAGCTAATCACTTCTGAGATATATCCTGCTATAGACTTCACTATTCGAAAACTTAAACTTTTCTCAAATGGGAAACTCGAATCTATTTAATCTCCATTTTGTTTTTTTCTGCTGGCCATGGCAAGTGAACAGCATTTTAATGAGCATCGCTTAGTGATAGCTTTTAAAATAATTTACTGTTGCTTTAGTGCAGTGTAATGCCTTATTTCCTTTTGCTTACAAGGAATTAAGCAATAAGATAAATTCGAAGAATGTTTATCCTGATCAGCATGATGAGTATTCAATTGTAAGAACAGTTTGTGAGCAGAACAAATGGCGAAAGTTAAATGAACGGAACATATAAATGTTTTTTTTTATTATATAGACACCACAGACAGTGTACATTGGTGATGCTTGCAATGAAAGAACAGTTTGTGAGCAGAACAAATGGCGAAAGTTAAATGAATGGAACATATAAATGTTTTTTTTATTATATAGACACCACAGACAGTGTACATTGGTGATGCTTGCAATGAAGTGATTAGGTGCTAATTGGAAGGAAATTTCTAGGCCTACAATTAGGGTACTGGCAGAATTTATACTGCAGACTGCCAAATCACAAGTCAGTGCGTACACAGCTACCTGCGTCGCAATGGAAAGTATATATCTTATAATCCAACTAAAGGTCCTTGATGTCAAAAGAAAGGTTTCTGGGTCAGTGGGTAAAGAAAGGTTTTCTTATACATGTAGTTTTTAAATAAAATAGGCTACACAAACATAATGATGTAGGATCTGTCATTACCAGCAATAAGCAGCTCTGGAGAAATAAAGTAGTCCTCAGAGGCTATTCCCAGAAAATGCAAGGTATACATATTATTTGTCAGGTAAATATCTCTTATATACGATATTTTAATCAAAATCGTTGGAACCATTTTTGCAAAAAACAAAATTTTCGTAAAAAAGTTCCATTTAAAGGGTAGCTAGGGGTGGGGAGGATTTTCTTCAAAATCTTCGTGTCGCATCCTTGGAAGATACCAAACCTATATACGAAGTTTGGTTCTTAACGGACTTTTCGTTTTTGAGCTTTGCTGCCCACAGACACACATAACATACACACAGACGCACAGACGGACATTTTTCTAAAGATTCAGGGAGTCACAAAGCATGTACTTCCGGTAAAATCTCGGTATCGAATTTTTTAATGCATTACAATACCTTCTCTATACACTACATACATAACACGTGTAGAGAAAGTAAAAATTGTCAACTACATGAGAAAAAAAATCTGATGTTCCATTCACATGACTTTCTCTATGTCTCTGTAGCAAATTATTGTTAATAAGCTTATTCTTTTATTTATTTCATGCTAATCGAGAAACATTAGCAGAAATAGTCTTATTTCTTGCTTTATTGTAAGTAGAAGCGAAATAAGGGAGTACCACAGGTTAAATAGAAAGCCAACAGCTGATTGCTTTGTGACTGAAGTTCGTTTGTTTGTATGGACACGAGTTGGCAAATTCCTGTATGCGAAAAGTATGGTTTTCAAAGCTGAAACCAAAAACAAGGAATGGCTCAAAAACGATCAACTCCACGAAAATAATGTATGTAACATAAATTTTTGTATATTTTTTGTGCGTTAAGTTTTTTTCCATCTCTTACGGTTTAGTAGTTATGCAAAATTCATCCAGAATAAAGTAGACTTCAGAGGCTATTCCCAGAAAATTCAAAATATATATTTTATTTGTCAGGCAAATATCTTTAATATACGATATTTTAATCAAAATCGTTAGAGCCATTTTTTAGGAAATCAAAATTTTCGAAAAAAGTATTATGTAAATGGTAGTTTGGGGTTGGGGAATTTTTCTCAAAATCTTCGTGTCGTATCCCTGGAATATACTTAACTTAAATACCAAGTTTGGTATTTTAGCGACTTTTCGTTTTTGAGTTATCGTGTTCAAAGACACACGGACACATGGACCTTTTTCTGAGAATACTTTTTTTTTTTTTGGGTGCAGGGAACCCTAAAACATATACTTCCGGTGAAATCTCGGCATCGAATTTTTTGGTCGAGTGCAATACTATACATAGTACGTGTAGAGAAAGTAAAAAGGTGTGGGCAAGTTTTCAAAATAGCCTGAGAAGTAGTATGGAAGACATTCTTAATGATACGCTCATTTTCTGTTGCAAGATTTCTTAAAATCAATCTTTAATCGTGCAGTTAATGATAAATTTGCTTTAACAAGTGTCGTCTAAAGAGGGAAATTGCTGCTCTTCAAAGAGCATCGAGAGTATACACAGAAAATGACCACTACTTTTACATGGAAATTTATCTTTGTAGTTTTATTATAGACAATACTAATTTTGTTTAATAATACAATCCGTCCAATAATGTCTAATAGACGCATGTTCAAATATACAAGTCTAGTGCAAAATAATTAATTTTCTAAGAAGACATTACTATGTATATACAGGTAGGGAATGAATAAGTGGGAATATTTGTATCGGCATTTAAGCATGACATGATGATGAGTGTTTGTAGTCTATTTTCGCTATTTTCTAAAGTTATGTTCAAAAGGAAAATATCACAATGTTTTAGGAGGGTATTCCCTGAGACGTGCGGTAATTGTTTACGTAACAGGTCACCGGTTGGTCCGCCTCGCTTTTGCCCTGCCCGACTATGGGTGGTGTGATGTGGTGAAAGAATATTGTTCTCACTGAATCTTGAACCTGCGTAACCATAAGTTTTTGTTTTCATACAAAGATATCTGATAAGGGTTTACAAATATATTCAGGTTTCAACCTTAATATTATATTGAACACAATCAGATTATTACACTTAATTTAAATTTGGTTTTATTGAACAAATATATAATTCAAACATGTAAGCATTTGCACTTCCGTACTTTAAACTACAAAATCATGAATATTGCTCTTAAGAAAGTAAAAATTAAAATTAAATATCAACAATTAAAAGTTCTTAAAATCGGGAATTAAGAAAACTCGTGTCACCAATACTTTGATACACTACACTGAACGTTCGTCTTTAGAGAAGATGATTTATAAATAGCCGATGATACAGTCCCTTGCAGAATCCTCGCAGGTATCACAAATTTACTCAGTGTAACAATGCGCGGTTTCGTAGTCAAAGAACTTGACAACAGCACACGTATCCACTCAGACAGGTGTAACAATTGCAGCTTCTATGTCAAACGAACGTTACAGGTATCCCACTTGCGCAGGTGTAAAATGCGCGGCAACAAACAGCTATGGCTTCCAAAGCAAGCCGCTCACATATGTGCAGCGATTACGACCATTGGGCGTAATCATATAAAAAAGGAAATAACTAGAGTAGAGTCACTACATCCAAACGGAAACAAATTACTGATTATCATGATGCTTGTAATGAATTAATTAAATGTTCTATTCACATGACTTTCTGTATATCTCTGCAATAAATTATTTTTAAAAAGCATATGCTTCTATTTACTTCCTGCTAATCGAGAAAAAATTAGCAGAAATAGTCTTATTTCTTGCTTCATGTAAGTAGAAGCGAAATAAGGGAGTACCATAGGTTAAAGTGATAGTCAAAAGCTGGTTTCTATGTGACTCTAGTTCCTTTATTTGTATGGACACTAGTTCACAAAGTCCTGTATGAGAAAAATATAAGCTTTTATAGCTTAAACCAAAAACAAGGAATATCTCAAAAACAATCAACTCCACGAAAAAACTGTATATAACATAAATTGTGAGTTTTAATGTGCTCTACATTGTGTGGTAAGTTTTTCTCTCTCTCTTAAGGTTTAGCACTTATGCAAAATTCCGTAAAGTTCACCCAGAATAAAGCAGTCTACAGAGGCTATTCCCAGAAAATTTAAAATAAACATTTTATTTGTCAGGTAAATATCTTGAATATACGATATTTTAATCAAAATCGTTAGAGCCATTTTTTAGAAAATCAAAATGTTCGAAAAAAGTTCCATGTAAAGGGTAGTTTGGGGGATTTTTCTCAAACTCTTCGTGTCGCATCCCCGGAAGATACTAAACTTAAATACCAAATTTGGTATTTTACCGACTTTTCGTTTTTGAGTTATCGTGTTCACAGACACACGGACACACACACGGACACACGGACCTTTTTCTGAAAATAAATTTTTTTTGGATACTGGGGACGCCAAAACATTTCCGGTGAAATCTCGGTATCGAATTTTTTGGTGGAGTGCCATACATTGCCTATACACTATGTACATAATGCGTATAGAGAAAGTAAAAATTCGTCTTTTATCCATCAATCTTTTACACCAACCGATCTTTGCTATATTTTGTATATAACCGTTTACTCAGCTATGAATTAACTACATAGTTTTGGAACGTCAGTAAATCGAGCAAGGTCATCCATCCATTGCAGTCCGCAAATATAGCTTCGAACATAGCCTTTCGAACGAATTTGACTGCGCTCAGGTACTGCGTTTCACACATACATTTTGCTGGATACATATGCAGCAAGGCATACGCTGCCTCGTCTTGGTTTACAGTCTCAAATTCGAATGTTGCGCGACACTATTATATATTAAACATTATTCGTTTATTTACTGTATACTGTATCCAAATTGATTGAGAGTTACGAAGTTAATAGTCGTTTATCTATATTTTCAATTATATTTTTATAATATAGTTTTACTTAATGTAACAACCGCTAGAACAGAATCTAAACAGGTTTATTATAATTTTTAATTTAATATTCTAATTGTTTGTTCAGTTTTTATCTAAATTTGTTAATCTAAATGCATTGTATAAAAAGTAACTTCAAGCACAAATTAGTCATTAGTTATTCTTTGTGGTGTAGTGTTTGCCATGTTTGGTTCTTATATCCAAGGTCGCGGTTTCAAATCCGGCGGAGGGCAATGGATTTTTTTCCTCGGGCGAAAAAATCCTTAGTATGGCTTCATTCGGAAGGAAGTAAAGCCGTTGGTCCCGTGTTCGTAGATTTACGGCATATAAAATCTCAAGCCTGATGAAGAGACCTCTGAGCAAATTCAAGCGTCTCTCACGCCCAATGTAGAATAGGACGCTAAGAACAGTATTAAACAGCGTTTATAATTAAAACTCCATTATTAAATCAGTCAGCATACTGTATAATGTGGTGTAACAAGATGAACAGTAGACTGCCTCCATGGTCGAGTGGTCAGCGAGCTGACTTCTCAGGAAGATCCCGGGTTCATTTCACGGCAGGGGCGAGGAATTTTTCTTTAACTAGAATTATTCCCTATCCCCCACAAAGTCTGGAAGTATGTATGTGAGAATGAATGTGTGTGTGTTTCAGGAAAATAAAACGATTTAAACCCAACGTAAAGAACCTACAAACTAGTTGTTTATAATGCAACGCCCCCGATATGACCGTAGATGTTAAAGCGGGGCTATATAAATGAAATAATTAAAAAAAAAAAGTGTTGGAAATATGTACTGTAGTTCCCTTGTTTATTAACATATTTAGACAGATTCAGAAGTATAGAAGTCTCGCTGAATTATAAATTAGATGCATCATATTTTTCATGTGAATCTTTTTCTATTTTTACTGTAAATATTAAGATTTTGAATTGATTTTAAAATTCCTATTAAGCTTTTATTTTGCAGTGGTAGTACTACCTATTAAGACAGCCCTTTGTGAAACTGGTGAGTTTGAGGCTACAGAAAATAATTAAATAAAAGTTGGATTTGAGATGACTAAAACTTAGGTGAAGATAATTTTTGGGAGGAATGTACCATAACTCTCTTCGGAGGTTGGGTACCCCTGATGTTTGCAAATACATTATCACAGGTATTCTTGCCAGGCGTCCCGCACAATGTCCCATATCCGAGAAGGAAGAGTTGTCCTTTATCATACGGATGTTAAAATCCCATATGTAATTCTTTTTTTAAATATAGCATTTTGATCGCCCATTCTGGACAACGGATTGTAACTCCTGGTCACGCTAAAGTACTGTGTATCCGTTTCTCGTATATAGACTAAAGCAATAGCCAAATCCTTTAAAAGCTCTCGCTATCCGAAACATTTGAAATTCGCTTCTCTTTGAACATGACCAGGAGTAAAACATAGGAGAAACGGAACGAAAGTCGTCTTCCCGTTTTAATGCTGTTTTAAGTATTTTAAAATTGAAACCAATTACAAAGAATATCTCGAGAACGGTTCCCCCTACAAAAAATGTATATCATATAAAATGTGTGTTTTAAAGAGACCTACATATTTGTGTAGTAAGTTTCTGTTCTATCTCTTACGGTTTACTAGCTACGCAAGTCATTCAGGAGGAAATGGTCGACAGAAGATATTCCCAGAAAATTCAAGATAAACATTTCATTTGTCATAAAAATATCTTAAACCACATGGTATTGTAATCAAAATTGTTAGCCATTTTTTTAGGAAATCAAATTTTTCGAAAAATATTGCATCGGTAACGGTTAGTAGGAGTGTCGGGAAAATCTTCGTGTCAAGTCCTAGGAAGATACTGAACTTCCAGGTTTGGTATTTAACCGATTTTTCTTATTTAGTTATACTATCCATAAATAACACAAATACGCCTACCTTTTTCTAATTTTTTCAGGCAACCTCAAAACATATATTCATCTGAAACCACGGTATCTAATTTTTGGATAGAACACAGTAAGTGCTGTCTCTACCCTATGTAAGTGTGGTTTAACACTTGCAATCTTGCACGAGTTTAATGACTGTTTCAGCAGCATTAGAACTGTGGCAGAAGTAGAAGTTTAGTAGAGGATGTGTAGGGACATAAAGTGTAAGTGATTTTCTTTTACGAAGAATTTTGTGACCTATTTCTAGGAAGTTTCTGTTTGAAAGATCCGAAACCTGAATTAAAAACTTAATTTTTCACCGACCCCTTTTAATTAGATTTCCTCAACATAAGATGTTAATGCTATATCTCATATAATCATGTAGAGAAAATATTTACAATTTTAAACAAAAAATGGGAAACTGAAAGAAATTGGTTAAAATGTGAATTTAAAATCACACTGAATTATGCTGTGATGTCACTTTTTTATGTTTTTATTCAAGTCGTTTGAACTCAACTGGTCATCGCGACTGCATAAGGATACAACCTTTATATATAAAGGTACATTGTAAATGTACATTAATCAGACAAGACAAGTTCTTCATAAGAATGATAAGAGTTTTTTGATCAATGCAAGGAAAAGTTCAGTGAATGAAGTATAACAGAGTCCATCAGACTGGGATGACAATTTGATTAGAGGTGTAATTTTTTTGTCATGAAAATAAAAAAACATAGTTTAAAAACGTTTTAATGTATGTAGTTCAACATAAGTCTTTCTTTGGAATGTTCACAGAGATTGCAAATACACGTAGATATTTATTTATTTTCATTTATAATATGCAGATAGTTAGTACCACCTCAGGCCATCAAAAGCCAAAGTTCCCTCGTCGTTATTCTAAATATCTGGCAAGTCGTAATGCTTTAAGACCTTAAGAATGTATCAGGACTTGGATTAACGACAAACAAATAATCCATTTGATTGAAACTAAGAAACGAAAACACTAGTGAGAGCGGAAATGAGCGTTAGTTGCAGAGAGTATGCGCTAGTGTCACCTGTTGGTAGTCAAGCGAAGCATTTGTAGCAGGCCTACTAAAACTTCTAAACACAATCACAGGCTTGATCAGAGATAATGCTGTCAATCCTTACGTTCCTGCATATAAAAAAAAAAAGTTATATTTTTTACTTCACCTCGCGAAAATAATCGAATACTTCTGGGCTGAATTGCTTTGTAGTCGCCAATAGGTTTGAGCAAATATTTTGATCAAATATCAACAGGTGGCAGTAGCTTACGCTCGCTGGCGGCTGTTTCTGCTGTTGACTCTTGATTGGCTATTGAGGCGGGCTGTTTGAATAGGCTGTAATTTGGACGGCAGCAACGAATCTAAGTGGATAAGTTTTTGTGATAAAGAATAACTGTGACTCTATCTACCTCAGGTTTCAATTCCACAAGGTCTTCATGATTTAAAAGAATGGAGTGGCTTCACTTCACAATTCATCATTGGCTAATATTTCTTCAAATGGTAATGTAATTTGACTGTTGGAGCGCATGTTACAGAACTTTTGTTATCCCTAGACTGAGGAACTACGATATGGAAAACATAGTCTTCATGCAAAAATGGCGTTCTACAACCTTACAAGATAATTAATTTGGCAGATGTTTGGCGATCGTGTCATCAGACATTGTGGCCTCCTATCTCCAGATCTCAATCCAGCCGACTTTTGCCTGCGGGGGCTACCTTAAAAACTAGTTTTCCTAACAGATACAGCAACCCTACTGCAACTGGAAGGTGCCATCTCGAAAGAAATTTCCAATACATTATCTGAAAGTATACATGCTATCGATCAATAGAACGACGGATATCTTAATTTTTTTTTTTTTTTTTTGTAAGCTCCATTGTTTGCTTAACACTTATGTTTTCTCTCTCTCTCTCTCTCTCTCTCTCTCTCTTCATATCTCGAATATTATAATAATTATAACGGGTTAATATTTGGACTTTTGAAAAATCCCATATATATCCCAAAGATATCAATTGCTATATTCATCTTGATTTCCATTAAAAAGAATTAATAGCAGAGTAGAACTTACCAAACCCGCATCTGAAAGTTCTGGATGTTACCAGAATGAAACGGAAGCAGAAATTACGTTCAGAACACATTCAAGATTTGCTATAGTAAGAAATACAGAGCTTCCAGCTTCAGTTGTTACATGGAGAGTGAAATTAAAACGTTTTCCATTATTACTTACTGGAAACAATTACTCGCGCGGTGCTTTGGGTATACAAACAAACCGTGCATAAACACTCCTAAATGCATTACATGTATTTATAAAAGCATGATGAAGTCTGCAGAGAAGAACCTAATAACCGAGCGGGATGCCTCAGGCGTTCGAAAAGTCCGGTGCTCAAATCCCATGAGTCGACCTGTCTGGCTTTTTTTTTTTTTTCGTTCTTTTTCTGTTTCTTTCGAGGCTACTCTGTCACTAATATAAATACCGGATTTGACATTGAATACCACGACCCAAAATTCCACCTTCAGTCTAAAACATTAAAATTGAAAATAGATGACAATAGCGTCTGCGCTGTCAAGAGCAATTAGATTAAAATGTTTAACTGCTTGTCGCGGACGGGTGTAGTATGATGCTCGTGTATGGATTGTGGCCTTGAAGGGCTGGCTGAACTCTCTATCATCTGACTACGGATGGTGGAGGAGAGTAGAGGCTATGATATCTGGCTATACGCGTCATTCTGACTGGGGATACTGAAAACACAGACTGTGACACCCTATTACCATCTGCTCGATACGAAGGGAAACTAGAATTGTACGGAGATAGATCTGAAAGCCTACTGTAGACCACATACTGTCAACGAGCTAAGGAATAGATCCTTCGCGATATTACATAGAAGTTAAATATATATCAACTGCAAGAATAGACAGCAAAATGAAATACGTCCAAAATATATAGAGGCAAAGAGATAGACAAAATTATGTTTCCCAAAGCAAGAGACATTTTTAACCTGAACTTCAGTAAAATCCCAGTGAAGCTCCTAGCGAAATCTTAAAAGAATTTCTCTCTTCTGACAAGTAATTCTACATCTATAGACACTTAAAATAAACAAACCTGCTTCTTAAAGTGTGGTAGCTTCACGTAAACAAAACAATAAGTTGGGTGATGAGAATAAATTCGTGATGTCATGCAGAAGCTGAAGAATGAAAACACCGGAGTGGAACCCCTGGACTCGGTAATATTCCTAACAGGTTCTTAATGCTAGTTTACTTGAGAAAAAGAGTTGAAGAAATATCACATTGCATACTTCAAACTCAGTAGCCAAGGATTCCAACAAACTGCGAATGCTGCAATGGAAGTGTCAAAAACCTGAAGAAAGGATTCCGGAATTTTTGTTTAGATTTAGTCAGTTTGATATTAATTTACTATCAGAAACATAGATAAATAGCAATGATATGGTAATAATATTTTACGATAGAATAGGAAGTATTAGAGGGAAAAAATGTAAATGGCGTGTTATTTATGGACGCTCTTTAACTACTGTGGTCCTCAGCGTCCCATTCTAAATTGAGCGTGAAAGACCGCTTAATTTTGCTCAGAGGCCTCTCTATCAGGCAGGGTTAAATTAAAACATCGAGGCTTCGCAACAAAAAACATGTATGAGAGCACTTAGCGTTTTATTGCATTATTATTATTATTATTATTATTATCATTATTATTGTTATTATTACAATTGTTATTATTACAATAGTATTTGTTGTTCCGTGAAACAGTATATGCTGGTGTAGGATTGCATATTTAGCCTTACGAGATATTCATATTTTGATTTACTCTTTATTATTATAGAAAAAATGCAAATACGAAATCACATAGTGTTTCACTGTGTTTGTTACTAGCACTATTAGCATAAACGAAGAACCTGAAAAATATGCAAACAGAAGAGAACGCAGTACAATGAAATGTCACCTGCTTTCGTATCTGCGTGTTTTTCGTTACAGTGCTTTCGTGTTCTATTCTGCTTATGCGTAATAAAAATAAAAATAATAATAATAATAATAATAATAATAATAATAATAATAATAATAATAATAATAATAATAATAATAATAATAATGCAGTGAAACATTACATGCTCTCTTGTTATAAAGCCTTTATGTTTTCATTTAACCCTATAGTTGGTCCAGTTTTAAATGTTAAATAAGAACGTCTATACACAATTACAAAACTAGCTATTGCCGGATACTTATGGGTGAAATACAGAGTTTTTAATTAATTCCCAATCCAACAGGTGACATTATTATTCTCTCAAAAATATAACTTCTGTAACTGACGTGAAAAACATGTTAACCTTTTTTATCTGTTTGCACTGTTCCTGTTTAAGAGAGCACAGACTCTAATACAAACCAGGAAACTCCTCTCAATGAGCGAGAATACCTCACCGTTTACGCTGATTTGCAAGAGGAGTAATGCGCAGTTCGCTCGCCCTATCTCCGCCATTGAGGTGATGTTTATTACAATTTGCTTCGTGGAGCTCTGCAATTCTTGAAACACAGGAATAGGTTATCTCCTAACACGAAATACGGCACTATTGGGCCAGCTCGTATAATGGTTCAACACACGATTGATTCATTCTGCCCCAAGTTTTCTGGATGAACCGTTCGTAAAAATGAACTGTTATTTCAAAATCGCGAATTACTCTTTACCAGGTTTGGATGGAAAAGATTACAAGATACTAACTACATTTCCAGAACAGCTAAGTGCTGTTCTTCTAGATGTATATAATGAAATGTTTAGGTCAAATGGAATTCCAGTGGAATGGAAACAATACCTTGTATTGCAGAGACATTTTTTGTTCATTGGAATAAATTAATATTTTTACGCTTAATTATTTAATTAGGTAGACTTAAGTAAAAAAAAAATTATCTCACTATCAGGTCGAAACTGATAACAATTAATTTACTTCTTACTTAATTTCAACTAAATAAGGAAGATTGATAATTCAATATTCTTGTATTAAAACAAAAATTACACAAAATCCTCAAATATTTAATGTTATTAATCCAGTGCATTTATGACTACCTAAAGCACATGTTGAAGCTCCTGTTTCGGGATCTATAATTTTGGTGGGTGTTTTACTTAGAATTGCTCAGTGGCCAGCATTCAGGATTTCTTAGGTTAAAATCCCACAAATTTGGGGGAGGTTTCTTTCGCGGCTTCCCTCAGTCGCCAAGATGAGTACCGGATTGGATATTTAGTATCACTACCCAAAGTTCCACCTTCAGTCTAAAGAAAATAATAGCAGTAACTGATTGGAATTACGCCATCATTTATTCACAGGGCCGCGCCGTGGCCAAGTGGTTAGACCACTACCTAGACGGCCTGGGTTCAATCCCAAGTGACCGCATGTGAGATTTGTGTGGACAAAGAGCGCAGGGGCGCGCTTTTTCCGGGTTCTAAATAAATAATTCCTATTTTAGTCTTAGTACATGATATACCACTATTGCATACTGATATGATTTCATACGATAAACCTTAAAACACTATTGGTGAAAAAGAGAAACAAATCTCCTTAATAGATTTACAATCTATCACATATTCAACTTCAGCCAACGCCGGAATATTAACTGCTTTATTTAATCCGGTTTCCCTCGCCATCGATTCCACCGGTGCTCCATTTTCATTCCACGTATCACTAGTGTCATCGCCTGCGGTGCCACAAATAGTAAAACCGCGTGTTAAGCATTATAAAACATTATCTATAGATAGTGGAAGCAGCTAGACGGATGGCACCTCAAACCCATCTGCTTGTCGCGAAGCACCTTGAAGGCTGGCTGTAACGGTCTGAGTGAAGATAGCTCCATCTGACTACAGACGGTGAAAAGCAGCCATATTGGATAGCACCTGATTGGCGCGAAGCGATAGTGGTATTGGTACAGGAGAAAATACCATGAAGACTACTGTTCATTACATACAGGCCAGTAAGTATAATGATCAGAACCGTTGCGACATACCTAACCAAATAGTTAGTGACATTAAATAAATACAGGGTATTTTTATACCAAAATCTAAATAGTAACAAATTCAAATTTAGATCTTAGAGATCGTGTCTACTGAACATTAAAATTAAAAATAATAAAAAAAAAGCAGTAAAGTTTAAACTGGTTTGGTGGCTAGAGTACCACAAAAACTCTTGTTTGGTTTCAGAGAAGAGATCTTGCCTAGATAATTTCGCATTATTAAGTGCCAAAGTAGTGGAGGTTTTTGAAGAAAATGAAGATTTAAATGCATTATTTGTTGATGCTAAAATGCGTATGATAACGCTTCAGCTGATGTTCTCTCTAAACTTGAAACTTAAAGGCCTGGAAATACCATCCCTAACGTTAACAAGTTTAAAGTTTCAGAGAGTGTGCTAATAATTTTAGATATGACAAAATTCGAATAGTCTTTAAAAGGTCTACCTCAAGCAAATGTCCCAAATCCTCATACTCTACTCAATTTACGTACAATATATGGATAATAACATACAACCAAATACAAATATGCTGTAATTCGCTGATATTTTGCTACACGCGAGAAGTAAGATATCACAAAAAGCACTGAGAAAAATAGAAAAGAGACTTCTTCAACTAAATACCTCTTGTAAGAAAAAAAAAATGGATTATAGTTAGCTCCAGAAACATGCCAAATTTTCGTTTTCAGCGAAGACCAGTTTCTTTTAGAAATAGACTTATTAAATCGGCAAAAGTTAAAATGTTTTTACTTTCTGAAATGAACTACACAAGAGAGAAATGTGTTTGTCCAATGATAATTAGTAGGTTTTTGCGACATACTTGGCTAAGAACATATCCTCATGCATTTCTCTTTTATATAAATCTCCCCTAAAATCAAGAATTGAATTTCGTGTTTTTAACTCTCATCCAAAAGCAATTCGTTTAGTTTTATTTAGACTATTGAACATTCCAGTGGATGTCTTTTTAACAAAGTCAACAATTATTACATGAAACATTATATTCAAAAATATTTTTCAAAATTCTTAATTAAAATACTATCCTATGTAGAGCATTCTTTAATTTTCCCATTAAACCTGCTATAAGAATCAAGAAATAAGTCTGTTAAAGTGTTTGAAGAAGTGTCACTTTAAGTTAAAACCGTTATGGAATTAGACAATATAAAACAGACAGATGGTCCGCATTGTTTTGTAATTCCATGTTATAGCCAGAGCATGTATTTCCAAAATGTTCAAGATATGTATACATATTTTTGTCGTAAAATATGATGCGATTTTAATACAAATCTTTTAGAGCATTTTTGAGAAAATAAAAAATAAGGGAACTATTCCATTAAAAAGAAGTTTGATGTGAAGGGATTTTCTTGAAAATTTTAGTGTTGCATCGTGTTGCATTGTCAAGACTCTGAACTTAAATTAAGTTTCGTATTTAACTTAGTTCTGTTTTTGAATTATGGTGTTCACACATACACAGGTACTTTCTTTAGAAATGCCTGTTTTAGCACGTCTTAAAGTGTGCATTTGCGGTGAAACATCGATATTGAATTGTTTGGTGGAATATAGTATTTTCTCTACTTTCTATAGGTAAGCAAAATCTATGGTGATCTTGTGAATGTAAGAAATCATTTTTATGTACAAACTAACAAATACTTATTTAAAGTTCAAGTCCAATTATTTATATAATTTTTAAAAACTTATAATTCAGTCAGAAATATTTAGGGAAGTGATTGTTTAAAATGCAGTCTATAATGTTATTAAAAATTACCATCTCAATAAGAGTTAGTTGCCGTTACAAGTAAGCTCTTTGTTTCTCAGAAAGCCCAGAGGAGGATTTGAACACTATTACTGCCAAGGACGTGTCTTGCGCTAACTAACCTCCGAGAAGAAGGGATGAGATGAAATATATGAAGGTAGTTGTCCGAACCAAATGCGGCAGTGTGGAATTGCGGGATCCCTAATGTTCATAGATTAGACATTCCTGCAGGTACATCCCAATGCTCCTGCTGACGAACAAATCCTAACTGCCCTAATTCTGTATCAGAGGAAAAGCAGTCACCGAGCGATTCAATTAATCCCCGTAGCCCGAAAGGTTATATATGCAATGAAATCATGGGAAATGAAGGACCGGAAAAATACATTGTGTTAAAGAAACCACCCCAAAATTCAACAAGGGGAAAGCACGAGAAGAAAAAGCCCAAGTCAGAGTGCTCGGTCGGCAAGGATCGAACCCGCGATCTCTCGAATGTGGGACACGGACTAAACCGCCTTAGCCATCTCACGCGGTATGACACTTATTAACCTCACATTATTTTCGTTAATATTCTTGATTCATATAAATGGACAAAACTAGCACATATTGCTCTCATATTATACTTTCGCAAGTTGTTGTGTTCCCCTCGTACAGAACTTTTCGCTCATTTCTCCTTCGTTTTCCCCACTCTTCTCCTTTTTACTTTCTCTATTTCGTAGCTGTTTAAAGGAGACACAGCAGTATATCTAAAAATGTAATGCCCAGGTTTAACCCTAAATAAATGTATTGAGCCTCCTGAACACACAAAATGATAAATTTTAGAAAAAAAAATGTCCGTGTGTCTGTGGGGTCTGTGAACAGTATTAATAAATTTTTGTAAGAAAAACTCGATCATGTCGATGCTCTCTATTATCATTGTTATTATTATTATTATTATTATTATTATTATTACATATACTAAATATATTTCCATAAGAATTAAATATTTATCTTCAGGTTACTGAGTATAGCTTTCTTCATTTCAATGATTTTTTCGTACTTGCTAAACCCGGAAGAAACAGACAAAAAGACAAATAAAATTAGATGTCGAATAACATTTTTGGAGCATTTACCATTTCTGAAATATTCTTTGTTATATTGGTTTGAACTATTAAATACTTTCCTTCAAGTGGTACCTGCTGTTCGTTTTCTCGGGTCATTCAAAAAGCATTTAATTAAATTCGGTGACATAGCTACTGGTGTTTTAAAAATCTTAATGATGCTTTAATCTCTTTTATTCCTTTTGTGCCTAAAATAAAATTGCGAATGTGCAATGAAAATTTATCAACGTTAAAAAGCAGTTGCTAGAATAATAGGTTTTTGTAAGAACAATGCGTAGCACAGTGAGCAGAGAAAATCATGTGAATGCAAGATATAACATTTAACTTTTCTACCAGATACTTATTAGCAAATGAAGTATAGTATTCTACCCAAATATTGAACGGCGTGATAACTTGAGGCTCCTGAATGAGAAAATGAGCATGTTTCGAAAAGAAAATATCCGATGTGTTCCATTCACTTGACTTTCTCTATCTGTTATTTATTATTTTCACAAGTGTTTAGTCTTCCATTCTTTTAACATGGCCAAACCACCTTATTCTCATAGCCCTAATGAAATTAACAGTATTTTGATTATGTATTGTTTCGTTTAATTTTTATTGGTGTTTATTCTCCAGTTCCTATCCCTATTTTTAGTGGGTCCAAATATCCTACTTAGGATTCTCCTTTCAAATATTAACAGTTTTTAATTTATTGATTATTTCAATGTCTTTGTTTCACAAGCCTAGGTGACAACTGGCCTTATTATGGTCCGATATAACTTTAATTTGTCTTTTTTGTTACTAGTTTGCCTTTAATTGAGCTTTGGGTTAGCAAAATAGGCTCTATTACTACTGGCAAGTCGTTCCTTGATTTCATCTTTTACCAGTTATCATTTATTGTTCTTACTGTATTTATATTTATTAACTTGTTCAATCTGCATGTAATTGTTTTTCAAATTGGTTAGATTAGGTTATGGAAGTACATTTCTGATACTTAATTTTATTTATAAAATCAGATTTTTTATTTATTTATTATTTTTTTTTTTTTTTATGTTTTCCATTTGTTTCCTTTAGAGCTTGCTTCTCCTTGCAGTTATCAGTACATCATCTGCGTATGCAATATTTGCTTCAGTCTATTATATATGTTCCCTCTCATATCTGTTTTAATATAAAATGGATAACTAAGCTAAAAGGTAGCCGATAGAGGGTCTCTTTGTTTAACTCAAGATTATATCATAAATGATTCACTTAGTTTGTTGTTCACTTTAATTTTTTCCATGGTATAATTTATTGTTCATGCTATCAATTTTATTAATTTGGTTGGTACTTCATAAAATTGTAGGCTTTCTTGCTCCTGGAAATCGAATCAGATGCTTTGATATAATCAGCAAAGATGTTGTACTGTCTGTTTTATATTCATTGCATTTTTTTTAAAGATTTGTCCGACTCTAAATATGTGATCAATAGAAAATCTGTTTGGTCGGAAGCTTATTTGGAATTCTCTGATTTTCTTTCGCCTAATGCTGTCAGCTTTTCGTTTTATATAATAGCAAATATTTTATATAGATACTATGTTCAACAGTGTGATTGGTCTATAAATACTTCAATTCAATCTATTGCTTTTTTAAAAAATCTGATGTGTACCATTCACATGACTTTCTCTACATCTCTGCAACAAATTATTATTAAAAAGATTATACTTCTATATACTCAATTCTAATCAGAAAAAAATAGCAGAAATAGTCTTTTTACTTGCTTCATTGTAAGTGGAAGCGAAATAATGGAGCACCATAGGTTAAAGTGAAAGTCAAACGCTGGTTGTTATGTCACTGAAGTTTCTTTGTATGTATGGACAGCAGTTGACAAATTCCTGTATGAGAAAAGTATGTTTTTCATAGCAGAAACCAAAAACAAGGAATGTCTCAAAAACGATGAACTCCATGAAAAAAAAAGTATATAACATAAATTGTGTGTTTTAACGTGCTCTACATTTTTGTAGTAAGCTTTTGTCCATCGCTTATGGTTTAGTAGTTATTCAAAATTCGTAAAATTCATCCAGAATAAAGTACTCTTCAGAGGCTATTCCCAGAAAATTCAAGATATACATTTTATTTTTCAGATAAATGTCTTTAATATGATATTTTAATTAAAATCGTTACAGCCATTTTTGAGAAAATCGAAATTTTCGAAAAAAGTTCCATATAAAGGGTAGTTTGGGGTGAGGGATTTCTCTCAAAACCTTCGTGTCGCATCCCTGGAAGATACTACACTTAAATACCAAGTTTGGTATTTTAGCTACTTTTCGTTTTTGAGTTATCGTGTTCACAGACAGACACACGGATACACACACGGACCTTTTTCTGAAAATACTTTTTTTTTTGGATACAGGTCACCCTAAAAAACATATTTCCGGTGAAATCTCGGTATCGATATTTTGGTAGAGTGCAATACCTTCTCTATACGCTATGTACATATTACGTGTAGAGAAAGTAAAAATAAGGTAGAAAATTCCTTCCGTTCATTGATCGGGAATGGTTTCCTTGTCCCATATCTGAGCTATTAATTTAAATAGCTTCTGTTTAGGTACTAGGGTCGGCTGATAAGTTCCGGGCCTTGCACGGATATGCCGCCACTAGGCCAGTTAGACGGTAGCGTCGTAGTTTAACTCTAGACTAGTTTGTATCCATAGTTACAGGTCAATAGCTTATTTAGTTTTCGAATGATACCATTTTAAACAAGATATCTTTCACGGAAATGGAGAGTTTGGAGAAACGAAGTGAAAAATCCTGCCATTTGAAAGGCTTAACGCCTAAAGAAATCAAGGAGGAAATGGACAGTGCATTGAAATACTCTGTCCCATCATATTCAAAGATTAAAAGGTGGGTTGCAGAGTTTAAAATTGGATATACGAGCACTAGTGATGAGCCTCGCTCTGGACACCCTGTAGAAGTGACAACTCCAGAAATCATTGAAAAAATCCATCGTTTAGCACTGCAAGACCGCAGATTAAAGTTGTTTAAGATAGCAGAGGCTGTAAACATGTCAAAATAACGTGCAGGTAATATTTTAGGTAATGTTTTGGGCTTTCACAAGGTCTGCGCAAGATGGGTTTCGCGTTTGTTGACACCCGATCAAAAGTTGCTAAGAAAAACTGTTTCTCTTAAGAATGTGGAGTTATACCGTAAAAATCCCAGTGAAGTTTTGAGAAGATTTATTACCATGGAAGAAACTTTGATACATCACTACACACCAAAAAGTAAATCACAGTCAAAACAATGAATTGCGCCAGGTGAACCAACTCCAAAAAAGGCAAATTTTGTCATCTAACAAGGTTTTGGCGAGTGTTTTCTGCGATGCACAGTGAATTATTTTTATTGATTACTTGGAAAAGGGCAAAAGTATCACTGGTGACTACTACGCAAGCTTACTGCAACGTTTGAGTGATGAGGTGAAAAGTAAAAGAACTCATTGGGCAAAAAAAGAAAAAAAAAAAAAAAGAAAAAAAAATGTTTCACCATGAAATGCTCCGGCCCATCGTTCAGTCATTGCAATGGGAAAAATGTGCGTATTAAAGTTTGAATTGCTTGAACATCCACCCTATATGCCAGATCTAGTAACCAGTGACTACAACCTGTTCCCAAGTCTCAAAAAATTTCTTGGAGGATCAAGATTTCACAGCAACGAGAACATTGATACGGTAAACAGCTATTTTGAGGACCTTGATAAATCGTACTACAGAGATGGTTTAGTTAAATTAGAACACCGATATGACAAATGCATTAGCCTTTCTGGAGATTAAGATGAGAAATAAAGAAAAAAAAAAAAAAAAAAAAATCTGATGTTTCATTTCAATGACTTTCTCTATATCTCTGTAACCAATTATTGTTAAAAAGCTTATGCTTCTATTTACTTCATGCTAATCGAGAAAAACTTAGAAGAAATAGCCTTCTTATTTCATTCCTTGTAAGTAGAAGCGAAATAAGATTAAAGTGATAGTCAAAAGCCCGTTGCTAAGTGAGTGAAGTTCCTTTGTTTATATGGACAGGAGTTGACAGATTCCTGTATGAGAAAAGTATAAGCTTTTCAAAGCTGAAACCAAAAACAAGGAATGTCTAAAAAAACGACCAACTCTACGAAAAAAATGTAGATAGCATAAATTGTGTGTTTCAATGTGCTCTACGTTTTCTGTATGGTAAATTTTTGTCCATCTCTTACGGTTTGGCAGTTATGCAAAAATCCCCTGGATAAAAAAAAACATATTTAGAAAAAGGTCCGTGTGTGTCTCTGTCTGTCTGTGTGTGTCTGTGAGCAGCATAGCTCAAAAATGAAAAGACTGTTAAAAACCAAACTTGGTATTTAAGTTTGGTATCTTCCAAGGATGCGACAAGAAGATTTTCAAGAAAATCCCCCACACCAAACTACCTTTTACATGGAAACAATTTAGAAAATTTTGATTTTCTTAAAAATGGCTCAATGATTTTGATTAAAATCTCGTATATTTAAGATATTTACATGACAAATAAAATGTATATCATGAATTTTCTGGGAATAGCCTCTGAAGACTACTTTATTCTGGATGAATTTAACGGACTTTTGCATAACATATTCAACAGGTCGTGAGTTCGAATCTCGCTTAAGGTGAGTTGCCTGGATAAGGTTGTTTCGGGGTTTTCCCTTATCCTGAGAAGACGAATGTCGAGTAACTTTAAGCTCCATGGATCCCGAGATCATTTGAGCATCTGGTCGATGAGCTTTAATGCCACGTATGTTCTACTGTGCAAAATTGAAAGATGTTTCTGCATATTGGGCTGTGCTGGTCGATTTAATTTGCTTTTCTTTGCTGTTGGACTAGTACTTTTTAGGAGTACGTTCCTTTTCCTTAATCACTGTCGTTCTGGTAGTGAGGAGTAGAATCCTCCTCCTGTTCTATTTCCCCCCGGAGGAGCATCCCTTTCCAATTGAAACTCGAACCGATCGTTTCTCAAATCGTCTGGTGCGCAGGTGGTCGCCACACGCATGAGCTGTTACTCTTGTACACTGCGACTTATATTGGGCAGCTGCTTAACATTTGGGCCTTAAGTAGATTAGCTGCCTGAGATGGTGATTCAGCTTCCACCAGGAGCGTGCCACAGCGTGCTCTAATGTACAATTTGGCGGAACCAGCAATTTTATCAAGATCCCTTTGGATAGTAAAGGACTTGCCGATGTGAAGTTTCTTCCTTCCTCTGTCCGACTGATTATCGTGTAGCGAAGACCACAATACTCGATTACTTATTTTACACCTACTTTATTGGATGTTAGAGATTGTTTATTGGTGCTCATATAAAAGGGCTCAATTCATTCCCCAGGGCTCCCCATCCTCCAAGGAGCCCAGGGATGATAGGGCTACATAGGGGACACAGCAAGCTCGCACTCCCACGCATCCTGAAGTTAGGTCTAGTACCTAGTCCTGGCCGGTTGACTAGGGGTGATTTGTGCCTAGTCTCCCGTTTTGGTGAAGTAGAACCCAAAGTGGATATGAGGTCCCCCCCCCCCCCAGCAACTGGAAGACGGAAGCCTTGGCTAACATACAGGACCTTCAACCACGTATTTACATTTGTGAAAGGAAATGCCCATCTGTAGATGTGACCGAAAGGTTTGCAAGAAAATTCTCTCACCGAAATGACTCTCTCTTAAAAAATCTGTTTATTTTAAATGTAATTTTTGCATTGAAATTGAAATACTATTATATTATATATAACAAATAAAATGTATATTTTTGGATGTTCTGAGATAGCTTATGATGTCCTTCATTTGAAAGGAATTTTGTACAATTTTATATATCGGTAAACCATGAGATATATAGAAACGTGTACTACACAAAGAATGTAAATATCTTTAAAACATAATTTATTATTCCAAATAACCTTTTGAGATAAAGATATTTTTGAGGCATCCATTTTATTTATTGAATGTTGTAATACTTTTGTCATTTTTGAAGTATTGCCAACTCTTACTTGTTTTTGCGATGAAAGATCATGTAATTTCAAGGGCAGTATACAGTTATAATTAGAACTCGGGAAGTGTTTGAAAACTAGGCCCAACATAATATATTTTCATTATGGGTCACTACAATTTAGAACATGGATTATATTTGTCCTTTCTTTCTTTCTTTCTTCCTTCTTTTTGGTTTAAATGTCCTTTTTTTTTAGTCTTTTTGTTTCATTTAACTGCCTTTTTTTTCAATTTTTTTCTTTTGACTATGTTTTTGCTGTCCAAGAAAGTCTTGTTTCAATTCTAATTTATTTTAGCATATTCGCGTTGCTAAGACTGGCAACAACAGTTGAGAGGGTCCTTTATATTGTAGCACCAGAAGAGGGGTGACATCCAGGAATATACGATTCTGTGAGATATTATTAAACCTTCTCTAAAACTTTTTATTTTTTATCAGCAAGGCCACAAAGCAGACCTCGACCTGAGGGTAGCAGTGGACTGGTTTTTTATTCTATATTTGATTGCAGTTTCATAGTTTGTTGATTGTAAACATGCTTAAAAACTAAGCAAATGCTTCTTTTTTGCGACAACTTGTATCTGAATTTGGAGTAGAAGTATTTTCAAGTGATGGAAGTATTATTTTCTGCAATGATTCTAAATATATCCATTTAAATTCCTTTCACTAGAATGTCTATTACTGGTCCCTTCATACAGTCATGTAGTTTTTTTCACACTATATGAAATAAAAGAACCGTACCACTAGAAACCTAGTTATTCATTAAGTATGTAACAAACATAATTTATTAATTTGGATCACTCTGTTGACCTCCTACCCCAGCTTTTAGATATTTTAAAATACTTCTAGGACTTCATGAGGTCTTGTTTAGGCAATTTACAGCTTCCTAGCCTAGTTCTAACAAAATACATATCGTAGGGTCTAAAAGAATAATGGTTTGCAAGGGTAGATAGTGGAAGTTATATTAAAATATACAGTTGGTAGAGAAAGTTACATGAATGCAACACATCAAATATTTTTGCTTTCTGTAGCAAGTATGTACAATTTACATGTTGGATACTGAAAATATTGCATTCGGCTAAAAATTCGATACGGAGATCTCACCGGAAATACATACTTTATGGGCCTCTGGATCAAAAAAAGAGGCATTTTTAAAAAAAAAGTTTTGTGTGTACATGATAACTTAAAAACTAAAATCCTGTTAAGTACTTGGTATTTAAGTTCAGTATCTTCCAAGGATGCTACACGAAGATTTTTTAAATAAAATCCCTCTACACCCAACTACCCTTTAAATTGAACATTTAAATTTTTTTTTTATTTTTTTAAAAATGACATGATTTTGATTAAAATACGATATGCTTATTATGCTTTTATGACAAACGAAATGCATATATTAGGTTTCCTGGAAATATCCTCTTCATTCAGGATGACTTTTATTTTGTTTTGCTTTTTGATTTGTTTGTTTAGAGTAAACAGTTTCCGAGAAAATCCAAGTTATTGGTTTCAGTTTTAAGCTACTTAAATTTTTCTCAAACGGGAACTCCTCATCTTTCTTTTCGTCTCTTTTGTTTACTCTAAGCAAAGAGAACCGTATTTCAATTGTTTCACATAGCGATCAGCTTTTAAAGTATCTGACTATCGCTTTAGCCTAGTGCATTCCCTTAATTTCTCTTCTACCTATAAAGAAACAAGTAATAGGGCCAATTTTGCTAATGCTTATCTGGATTAGCAAGGTGTAGATATATAATTAATTTTTTGTAACAGCTGGAGAAAGGCATGTGAATAAACACATCAGATTTTTCTTATGGTCATAAAAGAGCGTGGAATTTCAAATTCATCAATACCGATTAACTTTTTAAAGTTATATGAGATATACTCATATGATTTTTCTCTATACTCTATGGCCTATTAATGGATATATAAACTATTCTTAACAAAAGCTTACTTTTCCTTGTACTTAATTGAAATAAAGTCAAACCTATGCAGAATTTGCTATATTACACATTTAATTAAAAATGCAAACTGAATGACGATATTCAAATGTTTAAGAATGGACGCTATTGACTGGTCTTAAAATGACCTTCTCTTTCCTTGCAATCCTAAGAAACAATTGAATGTTGAAGGCCCCGGGTTCGCTTCCTGGCTGGGGCGGAGAATTTCTCTTTAACCAGATTTATTCCCTATCCCCCACAGAGTCTGCAAGTATGAATGTGAGAGTGAATTTGCGTGTGTTTAGTAATATAATAATGATTAACCTAATGTTCTAACCTACAGTAATACGAGTTGTTTCACAAGTCAAAGCCCCCGATATGACCATTGAAAGTTAAATAAATGAAACAATAATAAAAAAAAAATACATAGCTCGGAATAGGTTTGTTAAAGAAGAGAAAGGAAAAAAAATCTGAAACAAATTATTAGGGCTCCACACGATTCACAGAACAATTAAGATAATTTTATTTGTCATGTAAACATGCTTCTTACCAGAAGGGAAAGAAAAATTCGATTTTCTGAAAATGAATCCCATATGACTAAGATACTTTCTTAACAGATAAAATTTCCTGGGATTATCGTTACCAGCCGCTTCATTCTGGATGATTTTTGCATAACTGATAAACCGAAAGAGAGATACTACACAAAACGAGTAGATCTCTCACATCACACATTTGCTGAACACTTATTTTCTGGAATTAACTATTTTAGAGGCATTTCTCATTATTGGTTTCAATTTTAAAATGCCATACTTTCCTCAAATGAAATATCGTTATTAGTTTTCCTTTCTCCTGGACAAGCAAGCAGATCGTAATTTCCAAGTTATCACATAACGACCGGCTCTTTAAAAGATTTTGACTGTTACTTAACCCTAGTGAATTGTTTATTATATATTTCGTTGTAGATACAAAAATAATTCTACAAATGTTTATTTCTATTACGTCAGGTAGATAGAACAATAAACTTATATATGAATAATTTGTTGAAGAGTAGAGAAGGTCATCTTTTGTTTTGTGTTAAAACACACACACACTGAATTTGAACTAATCATGCCTTTTATTTATTTTACAGGGGCATTAAAACATGTATTTTCGTTAAATTTCAGTATTGCATTTTTAGGTGGAATGCAATACATTCTGTACCTATATTGAACTGAGAGAAAGTAAAACTGACTGATGCGTTCCACTGTAATCTTCTTATTCCTATATTTATACGTGAAAATTTGTGATGGAAGTTTATCTTTACTAACAAGAATTAGAAGAATACGTTTTTACACGTGTAGTTTGTAGAAGGGTGGGAGAGACTCATGTGAATGTGACACATGCTGCATTTTGCCATGTGCGTATCACGTGTATTACTTCCTTAGATATCCAGTTTGACCACGATCCAGTCGGCCTTACTATGATCCGACCTTACATAACAAAGTCTACTTGGTACTCTCTGCACGAAAAATGACCCCAGCGTTATCAGTGGCAAAATATTTATCTGAACGATCGTGTATAGACTCAGTTAGCCATGGCAGCAGTGAGGACGTTTTACCACGTTTTGGTTGTCATCTATCAACAATGGATCAATTACATTATGGTCAGCACAATAGTGCATATTACCAACACAGAACCTGAAGTAATTGCATTTGTTGGTCAGTTACGCGGAGTGCAGTTCTTAACTTTGTGGGCACAGGTAAGTCATACTAATGTATACTTTTTTTTTTAAATAAGTTTTATTTAAAGTGGCATCATCTTGGTCATATCGCGTGCTAATTTCGAATACTAAGTTGCTACACATAAATTTTTGAACGTAATGCAGAATTATTTCTCGTAATTAACATTTTGAACAATTATTGGACTTGGTTCATCATTATCATCTGTAAGAATAATTAACCTTTTTAATGCTCCTTCAAGTTCCACTTCTCATCATTACTGTTTTATTACAAATTACACCGTTTGCACATATAACATTTTTATACGTGATTATAACATTACAAGTAAACATGATTAGAACATTAGTAACAGCAGCACGATTAGAAAAATACTTATAAATTTGCATTAATTTTTAATAATTTTGTATAAAATCGCATAATAATCATTAATTCTCAGTTGAAAATTAAAAAGAAGTATATATGTTTGTGTGTGTGTATATTATTAAGACGCAGCAATTGGAATTCAGTTAGATTTTGCTATTAAGTTAGATTGCTTTAGCAAGGTGGGGAATTTCAACCCCCAAAACTCTTCTCCACCCCCACGGCTACGGTACTGGTTTGTAAACATAGCATCTTATCAAAAATTTGTAAACAAAATTTGTAAACATATCCATAGCGTTAGCAAAGATAATTGGAACATTAGTAAATAAAATTAGATATGTAAATATAATTACTAAAACATTTTAAACGTAATTAGAACATATGTAAGCATTATTGTAATAATGGAATATGATTATCTGGTTATATTATAGGGCATGGTTTTTAATTGAACTCCATTTGCCGATGTGTTTTAAGAAAATACAGTTTGGATCGAAATAAAATTGGCAGTTGTTTAACACTGTGAGACGTCTGAGATTTTATACTGTCTCCTTGATTGCATTCTGTGATGCGAAATGTGGTAAGTCTGTTTTGGCAGGAATATCATGTTTGGTTGTGGTTGCCGTGGGTTGGACAGGGAGCAGTTTTTCTAATTAGCCGAGTTTTGCCACTTAACTAAAAGTGTCCCTTTGGTGGCAGCAGAAACAAAACTCTACAAATGCCGACAATGGCCGACGGTCCAAATCGGTGACGTCATGGATTAATAACAAAAGCATAAGAGCAGATCATAAGCTAAAGCTGCTATTTAACAAAATATTAGTTGCACATGAATCAGGAGCTTCTGTATTTAAATACTGCCAATTGTTAACTTATATCCACATTATATAAAGTACATTTAATCTCTACTGCAGAAGCCAGAGTCGTGGAGATGAAAAAAATTAGCCTCATAGCAGGAATAACATAAATAATACTGTTGAATCTGCTATTAATGTTTTAAAGGAAAACAGACTAAATAGATGAGCTTTCAATGGCAAGATATTCCACTACCTCAGTATTATTTCTGTAGCAGGAAAGTACCTGATATACTATATCAAACTGTAAAGCACTAATTCAACATGTGAAGATAATAAAGATAGAATAATAAATAATATAATAAATCCTAGAATATCTTTAAATGTGAAATAAGGATGAAAGGGAATTTTATCAATATTTCTATTTAAACCTAAAGTAAATTTAAAACCAAATTAACACAAAATCTCTTTTTAAAATTAATAAATTTAAAGGCAACCAATGTAATATAAGTAATAAATATTCACTCCTAAAATATATATTTCGTTTCAATATCCTTCAAAAATATGTAGCAGAATTAGAAATTGGGTATTTTGGTATCGTGCTAGTTATAGAAAGTAGGGTTACATATTACTTTGTATGGTCTGGGATAGAACCTAGATTAACTCCAAGCTAAATAAGTACTGTAAAGAGTTCAGAACGTATAATTGTATGGCATTAGTAATTAAGCTTTTGACTACTAAAGAGGTGGTGGAATAGAGAAAAAACACTTTTGAATTAACACTGCAATTAACATAAATTCATTAGAAATAATTTATATTTCAATAATTTTCTCTCTTATTCCTGCACTTAATTAGTATATTAGACCACTCGCTTCTCACCTAGATTGCCCGGGTTCGATCCAAAGCGAACGCATGTAAAGTTTATAGTGGACAAAGCGGCGCAGGGGCGAGTTTCCTCCGCCATCGCATTCCACCGGTGTTCCATCTTCATTCCATGTAGCTATAATGTGTCATCGCCTGCGGTAGTGAAAGCAGGTGTTAAACGCTGTAAGAAAATGCTACTCTTCTATTATACTTATATTTCTCTCCACTTAGTTTGTGTTATGTGCCATTTGCCTTTCTTTCTGTTATTAGTCACAGAATAACAAAGTATATTGATCACATTGCTTAGACAACATGCAATCGTTAGTAAGCTGTTAAACAGTCTCAACTGCCATATATTGTAATTTTCTTCGCTGAATTACAAAAACTGTAGCTAGAGAAGAGGCATGAATGAGAAAGATGAGTTAGGTCAACTCGAAGAAGGGTGAATGACCTTTTCTTTTCCAGAAAGAGATTTTGTGGGGTGAGAAGGTGTACAAGAATTTATGGTGTGTAGTTTCCCAGAAAGAGATTTTGTGGGGTGAGGAGGTGTACAAGGATTTATGGTGTGTAGTTTTCCAGAAGGTAGACTGCAATAATAGTGTTTACATTTCTTGATTGGCAGCTTAGTGACATGATTCATTACATCAGTGTACCGTCTCGTGATATTGATTTCCGAATTTTTATATTGTTCACCAACGGGGAGGAAATCCCTGATAGGAATCTATTACACTTGTCTGGAAAAAGTACGACAAAGAGCAAAAGTGTGCGACGGAAAATAAGTGTAAATGGAGTTTTATTTATCGGCACTCTTTTAACAACATGGTTCTCAGCGTCCCAATTCAGATTGGGCGTGAAAGATCGCCTAATTTTACACAGAGGCCTCTTTGTCAGGCCTCTGCCGTAAATCTACGACACGGGACCAACGGCTTTATTTCCCTTCCGAAGGAAGCCATGCTCGGCAGTGTGTGTGTGTGTGTGTGTGTGTGTGTGTCTGTGTGTGTGTGTGTGTGTGTGTGAGTGAGTGGCGGAGAATGCATGCTATACAGAAAACAAGAGCGTTAGTGTCGGGCCAGTGTTATATCAGCAATTTCCTCCCTGCGCATCATTCCCCCGGTACTTTCTTTGCTGTGGAAAAATGCAAGGGCAAGTAGCGTATTTAGCTTCGGAAATTTAGATTTAGAGCTAGAAAAAATTGGAGGAACATATCATAAGAGAGACGAAATAAATAGTTTATCTGTTACTAATAGCATTTATTGCATTTTGAGCCGCTCGACGAAAGTATTAGACTAGAGAAAATACCTATACTAAAGTAATTATGAATTAAGAAATAAACAAGTAAAAATCCTAATATTTGTACAAATATTTGAAAAAAACACTTGTGCAAAAGATAATCTATGTAAAGAGTAGAGAATTCACTTCTACATATAGTTTTACTTAAAACCACAAAGTGCTTCTGCGTGTGTCTGTCAATTCGTCAAATCTGATTAGAGGATGATGACGCAAACGATTAGTTCCGCTTGTGAGAAAAATAATCGTTAAATCTCTTCTTAATATTGAAATTATCCATCTCGTAAGACACAAAATGACAGAGTAGTACAATTTTCAGAATCATAACATTTTTTCAACTATTGCCGACACTATTGCGCCTGATCTCACTCCCCGTCACCCTCAAGCCACAGAAGAACCGAGGAAACCTGTAAACGTGCATTAGATTAGGGAAGCAATATTTGTTTACCATGCGTAAATTAATGTTGTTTAAGGCTATATTTATTTTGCTAATACGTATCTAGTTTTATAATTTTGCAGTTCGTATTTTCATTAATTATTATAGCTTGGGAAGGAGGGGGGAGGTTGCATCCCCTCTGGATCCTCTCTGTTTGGAGTTATTTGGCATCTTTAATAAATTGTCAGTTTCTTCATTGCCTGCAATGCTATGGTCAAAGTTGCAGATGAATTCTTCAGATTTCAATAGCAGCCAAGTTGAAAATTGAATACTAATTTTCATTAGAATCTAATACCGGATAAAGATTTTCATTTAAATCCATTTTGTATGATAATTGTTATAAACAAATACTGCACCCCTTGCTCATTAACTTCAAAATCTTCAGGATCAAAATCACGTTGTAATTTTTCAAGGAGAATCTAATGCCATTATCAAATTGTCATCTTAAATTAAATTTTTAATTTTTCAAAATTGTTAAGAACAAATAGACTTGTTGCAAACATCCTTTACACTACAATCAAATACCTACATGTTTCATATTGAATTTTACTGGAGAATCTAATGCCTGTAGATTTTTCTTTTAGCACCATTTGTATATTTTTATATCTTATGAAAAAATACCCCCGCCCAAGTATGTTACCGTAAACGTTTTGAATATCACAAATTCAAAATTTCATGCAAATATTTATGCATAACCTAATGCCAACACCAGATTTTAAAAATAGTTAAAAAACGAATACATGCACTTATTACCAATACTATTTACGTTACATGCAAATACATAATTTCATACTGACTTTTTTTGAGAATATAATATCACCCACAAATTTTCAGTTTTAATTCATTTTCATAATATTTAATTGGTATAAGCAGTTATAGTAATTTTAAGTTACTTGCCCATTCTGTTTACATAACAGCCAAAAACCTAATTTCATAATAACCTTTTCATTAAGATCCTATTGAAACCTACAGATCTCAACTTCAAATCCGCTTTTACTTCTTAATTTTGACTAAGCAAATGCATCCATTTAAGTGCATTACCTTCAAGGTCTTTAATAACACCGAAACTAAGAATCGTGCTATTTTTTCATAGAAGCTCTAATGCCATTAGATGCTTATTTAAAATAAGTTTATAATTTTGTTCTTGTTCTTCTTCATAACACTAAAAGGGACCACCGGAGCTGTTGAACTCTTCAATGCATATGTAGGGCGTCTATGGAGTCGATGTGATTGAGTACTAAATCAATGCGTGCGTAATCGCCGGTTTTTTTCTTCTGAAGACAGACTAGCATCGTTTAAGTAGAAGCCGGACCCTCTCCAGTTGTGAGGCAATCAGATGGTCGGCCGCTCACAGCCGGGGCCCCAGATCCGGGCTCCTCGTATCCGTCGTACGGCGGTGCACTAGCATCTGGCTCGCACCACCAAAATATGTTCTGGCCTGGATGTCCTGATCAGTGTCCAATGGGTCCAGCAGTCTCAAGGCAAGACAATAAAGCCCGGGCACACATAATCCGTTCAGTTGCCTCTTGCGGTCTAAAACTAGGCATCTTGACCAGATGCGCCTTCACCACGACCCCGTTTCCTAAGATTAAAGCCACATTTTTCGTCGAGATCTACATGAAGATCTCTGGATGTTCGTGGGGGCTCCGGAGCTACACCTCGTCTCGACCTAATCGCAATATTCTCCAACTGATTTCGACCGTTGCCTTGTGGCGCCTGAGGGCATCCAGTTCCAGTAACATATCCTCAGATACCTTTGCGTCAAACACGCACAGACTCCCCACAGACTCGCAGTACTTCTCGGCGTCAACTCCAGAAGGACTTTCTTCTTCAGAAACAAATTTTTGCCTGACGCCGTCAGCAGTAGGTAGGCCGACTGGGTGCTCACATGGGCAAGCCCTACACCGCGCCAGGTTTTAAAAAATCACGACTGCACCTGGATCTACTTACATTAGGCACGGTTTTCCTTGTATCCAGAAATTTGTAATGATGCTCTGGCTCACTCTTCAGCCGAAGACATTAGAAGTGATGGTGAAGATTGCCCCAATATGACCCTCGCCACGCCGGCCATCACTCATTTTTCCCTGCTTTAGGATTGATGTGGGCTGAATGAATAGACCTACAACACACAGAGCATAAACCACTTAAAGGCGCGTCTCTGGGTTGCTTCTCTCCCCTTGTAGCGAATGCTCCTGTTCTTCTATGACGTGTCTGTTATTTTGTGTTCTCCCATCAATGCGACCGTCAACGCTTCATGGATTGTGATATAAACACCGAGCATAAGGTACTGTCGTACCTGTGCGTAAGGCACTCCTTCGGCGAAGTAGGTTACCTCCTGAGTCACGTAACTAGGTTGGAAGTTCACCAGGGGCTTGTTCACTAACTTCAACTGTTAGGGAACTCCTGCAGCTTCTCCCCTATGTTTTGTAGATGGTTGTATTGTGCTTTCTTCGGTAAGCGGCGGCCAAGCGATGTTTCCCGAGGGCTTCCCAAATGTCTTCAGGCGCCACCGACGTCAGAATCCCATTCAGATCTGCCGCCCGTCTCTGGAGGCTAGATATCAACTGTGCGGCTTCCTCCGCAGTTGACCATTTTTAGGACGGCGACGGAATTTTATTAATTTAACTATTTTGGCAGAAGTAAGTGTAACAGATTCTAGAACTGCTTGGGGAAGACTTCAAATGCCGACGTCCAGTCGTACTTGGTTGGATTGACGCGCGCAATAGTTGTGCGCGTCCTGGACTCCCAGCCGTCAACTCCTTAAGCCTTCAATTGCGTTGTGTGCTATTTTGGGAGGCTAGGCCTTTGATTTGGTCTACTCATTATACCTTTTAAAACCCGATCAAACACGCTCATCACAAACCGATTCCGACCATATTTTACACCATGGCGTTCAATTCATTGAAGCTGCCATCCATCCCCCCCTCCAGGGCATTAAGTCGTTGGCCATGGTCTTCCATCTTTCCTCCAAGCTCTTCACATCCTTTTTCACACCGGCCAGTTGTTTTTCAGTCTCTCCATTGCAGATTTCATTCCCCCCTCATTTTATCCATCCCGGATTTGATTTATTTTCATGGAAGATATATTTTTGTTATAAGATAGCAAAGGGCTGAAGTAGAATAAATTAATTTCTAAATTGAGAAAGAAAAGAGAGCCAAACAAGCACATTATATTCATAAAATTGTCATTATTAAACCCAACATCTTAACGTAGAAGAAAAATTATTTTTTCAAATCATAGTCAAGCATATACCTACATCATCTCCAATTCAGACTCCTTTTTTTCTATAGCAGATTTCATTTTCTTTATTTCAGATTTTCATTTCTTCCATTCCAGATTTTTTACCCTCCATGTTTTCCATTCCGGAATTCCTTTACGTCTTAATTACGGCTAGAAAAGCGTTCCATCATCTCCATTCTTGTGTTCAATACCACTACGGTCACCAGTGTAACCAAATCTCTTTATTTCTTTAAAATTCTTATAACAATGTTTTAATTCCAATGCTATAGAACACCTATTACTTGTCACTTCTACGCTTGTTCGACTACTTCGGCTCTCTCTAATCTGTGTACTCTCCGAAGTGAATTCTAAACTGAAACTTTGCGGGCGTCTTTGCCCTCCTAATAGGCTAGCAAGAAGTTTCCAGAACCAGGTGGTATTAATGTACGTGTAAATTACACGCAAGTGTGATCATCTTGTATGCAGGTTGATATTGCAGTCGATCTATGGAAAGGAAGCAGCCGACGCTTGTGCAATATTTGGTGGTGGAGAGATATAGGCGCTTGCATTTGGCGCGTATTCACAATATACACTGTCATTATGACCGATTTAAAATTTTGCAATATAGTTAACCAAACTTCATTGCTTCACAACATAAAAAGGCAGCTGTTTAATATAAAGTGTTCTCATTAAATTAATGAAGTTAATGGTGTTATCAATTTAGAACTGTTTCCTTTGATGCGAGTCACTGTTAATGCTGGCTAATTACTTACAGAATCCGGCACAGAGTATATCCAACGTATTCCTTAAGTTATATGTAATACATTAAGTACAAATTATTTCCAGAATGAAGTCCTATTACTCGCATATCCTTTTTTGTGATCTCACTTACGATGGGTAAACTAGCTCCATGTTGATGCTCAACGTAGTCAAGAATCGCTAATGGAAATGTCGCTAAACGCCGTGGTTATGGGGGCTAGGTCTTCATAGATCCCTCACCTGTGCCTTGTCGACTGCACGCAACTGCGACCATCGAGATGGCCTCCGAGATTCCCAGGCTTTTTACCATCCGAGGCAGTTTCTTTGGCTGTCTGAAGGAACGAGTCTTTGCTATCTAAAGAAATGGTCCCTTAAAATCCGAACTAACTATTGAACGTTTTACTCCAGGAGATAAGATGTCACACCGAAAATGCTTGAGGCTGTTTCATAAGCTGGTGAAGAGAGTAAGGGCATGCTTACAACGGAATGGTGGACACATTGATTCATTTGCTTAAACTTTTGTTACTATAAACTTGTAAAATATTTCGGGAGAATTTTATGACGGTATTTTTGTTTCTGATAAAACCAATTAAAAGCATGTGAAGCGATTTATTTTATCTTCTCTGCCTCTTTGTCTGCTATTCAAGAAAATTAATGCTTCACAATACCTGAAAATATTATGTGACGGATCCCATTCATTTAATCCTTTTCCTTTTGCTCCTTAACATACTTATGGAATTGTTCCTATCATCGCGCATTACGATTTAAAGACGCCCAAGATCGCCAGAAGGCGCTGATGTCAATTCTTATCTAATATGCCAGGCAACGAACCACAATAAGTCGAAAAATTATTGTAACCTTCTCAAATAGCGATGTCCAGATTTTGCAGGAAATATACCTTTTTGAGACTCCCTGAATCCCAAATATAGAAATGGTCTTAGCGCGCATAATGTTATGTAGTTACGTTCCTATCTTTCTGTGAGTAGCTTAATTAAACATTCTGTGTTCCATTCACATGACTTTCTCTACTAAGTAACAAATAATGTTAAAAAGCATATTCTATTTTATGATAATCGAAATACACATTAGCAGAAGTTCTCTTACTAACTGCTTCCTTGTAAGTAGAAGGGAAATAAGGAATACTCTAGGCTAAAGTGATGGTCAAATATTTTAAAGCTGGTTGCCATGTGTTTGAAATTCGTTTCTATGCAGGACCAGGAGTTTAAAACTTTCCGTGTGATAAAAGTTTTTAAGTATTTTAAATCTGAAACAAATAACAAGGAATATCTCAGAAATGCTAATTTCCTCACCTACTACATAAATTGTGTTAACGTGATCTAAATTCTTTGTGTAGTAAGTTTTTGTCTCCTCTTACGGTTTACCAGATACGCAAAATTCATTCAAAACAAGCAGGTCGTTAGAGGCTATTTCCAGAAAATTCAAGATATACATTCTATCTTATAAATGTATTTAATATACGGCGTTTTAATCAAAATCGTTGCGGCCATTTTGGGGAAAATATCATTTTTTTTCCTTGTAAAGGGTAGTTTGGGGTGGGGGAATTTTTCTAAAAATCTTCGTGTCGCATCTCTGGAAGATACTAAACTTAATACTAAGTTTGGTATTTTACCGTCTTTTCGTTTTTAGTTATCGTGTACACGGACACACACGCACCTTTTTCTACAAATGCTTTTTCTATACAGGTGCCCTAAAACGTGTATTTCCAGTTAAATCTCGGAGTGGAATTTTTAGGCGGAATGCACTACCTTCTCTGTACACTATGTACGTGTAGAGAAAGTAAAAACGAGATTGATTTTCTCAACAACAACAAAAAAAAAAAAGACTAACGGTTAAAATAGCATAAATATACAGGGTTACTACAAAGGAAATAGATAACTTCAACTGCCTGTAAAACAAAAACTATTAGAGATAGCAACCTAATTATTTTGGAGGTATGTTCAGAAACTTTCAAAGTTTCGTTTGTTACTATTGGTAACGCTGTAGTGTTTTGTTTGTTGTTGCAGAAGCTGAAATAGCGGAAAATCCTGTGGAAAAGGCATATTCCGTGTTGGAATTTGCTAGAACGCAATCGGCAACTGTTGTCCAACGACATTTTAGAACACGTTACCACAAAAATGAAATTATGCGCTCACAAAAACCAGCATCGTTTTCATCATGTCGCAACATGTCGATGCAAAAGTCACGCCGTATGACCTTATCTTCTTCACTCAGAAACTGCAACATCTGTAATCTGTAAGGCATCATGTGCAGTCGCTTCCGCAAGATTTTCCATACAGTTTGCTGTGGAATTTGTAATTGCATGCTTGCCCTAGATGTCGATTTCTGTGGGCTTCTTATGTAGGCAGAACGAACACGTTCAACGTTTTCTTCCGAAACTCTTGGTTTTCCCGAGCTCTTCCCTTTGCACAAACATCCCGTTGTCTCGAATTTTCTATACCAGTCGTAGATTGACTGTCTAATCGGTGGCGTTTTGTGGTAACGTGTTCTAAAATGTCGTTGGACAGCAGTTGCTGATTGCGTTCTAGCAAATTCCAACACGCAATATGCCTTTTCCACAGGATTTTCCGCCATTTCAGCTTCTGCAACAACAAACAAAACACTGCAGCGTTACCAATAGTAACAAACGAAACTTTGAGAGTTTCTCAACATACCTCCAAAATGATTTAGGTTGTTATCTCTAATAGTTATTGTTTTACAGGCAGTTGAAGTTGTCTATTTCTTTTGTAGTAACCCTGTATTTACATGACAGTGTATATCTAAACCTTCTAGGAATACTATTGTGTGTGATAGTATAATCTTTTTGTGTGATTGATAAATCGTACAAAAATAAAATACTGCTGTGCATAAATTGTAAATTTTGTGAAAGAATGACAAGATCCATGGCCTCGGTGTGAATAGTACGGAAAGCGTGAGGACACATACGTACTAGCAGTACAATTTATAAACTTTGATCATAGCAAACATATACAACTGTTTTCTTCTCTTAGCTATGGTCCGTGCCTATTTTATGATTTTGATCAATCATTGCTTTAAAGTCACCTAAAATTGTAGCGTCGATAACAAGTAATGATATATGAAAAATCTGATGTGTTCCATCCACACGACTTTCTCTACATCTTTGCATTAATTTATTGCTAGAAAGCTTATGCTTCTATTTACTTCTTGCTAATCGACAAAAATTAGCAGAAATAGTCTTATTACTTGCTTCCTTGTAAGTATAAGTGAAATAAGGCAGTAGCATAGGTTAAAGTGATAGTCAAAAGCTGGTTGATTGGTCACTGAAGTTCCTTTTTTTTTTGTATTGACAGCAGTTGACTAAATCCTGTATGAGAAAAGTATAAGCTTTTCAAAGCAGAAACCAAAAAACAAGGAATATCTTAAAAACGATGAACTCCACGAAAAAATGTATATAGCATAAATTGTATGTTTTAACGTGCTCTACAGTTTTCGTGCAGTAAGTTTTTCTCCATCTCTTATGGTCTAGCAGTTATCCAAAATTCCGTAAAATTCATCCGAATAAAGTAATCTTCAGAGGCTATTCCCAGCAAATTCAAGATATACATTTTATTTGTCAGGTAAATATCTTTAACATACGACATTTTAATCAAAATCGTTAGAGCCATTTTTGAGAAAATCAAAATTTTCAAAAAAAGTTCCATATAAAGGGTAGTTGGGGTTAGGGGATTTTTCTCAAAATCTTCGTGTCGCATCCCTGGAAGACACTAAACTTAAATACCAAGTTTGGTATTTTACCGACTTTTCGTTTCTGAGTTATGTTCACAGACACAAACACACACACGGACCTTTTTTTCGAAAATGTTTTTTTTTTTTTTAGATAAAGGGGGCCCTAAAACACATATTTCCGATGAAATCTCGGTATCGAATTTTTGGGTGGAGTGCAATATCTTTTCTATACACTAAGTACATAGTGCGCATAGAGAAAATAAAAATCTGATGTGGTGCATTCACATGACTTTCTCTACATCTCTGCAACAAATTATTATTAAAAGGCTTATGCCTCTATTTACTTTAGCCTAATTGAGAAAAAATTAGCAGAAATATTATTACTTGCTTCCTTGTAAGTAGAAGCGAAATAAGGGAATACCATAGGTTAACGTGATAGTCAATAGCTGGTT
Source organism: Hymenopus coronatus (assembly GCA_030762935.1). Lineage (NCBI taxonomy): Eukaryota > Metazoa > Arthropoda > Insecta > Mantodea > Hymenopodidae > Hymenopus > Hymenopus coronatus. The sequence goes on along the minus strand of CM060895.1, from coordinate 56,658,357 downwards.
GCTATGTGACTGAAGTTCTTTTGTTTGTAGGGACAGGAGTTGACAAATTCCTATATGAGAAAAGTAAGTTGTTCATAGCTGAAACCAAAAAACAAGGAATATTTAAAAAACGATCAACTCCACGAAAAAAATGTTTGTAACATAAATTGTGTGTTTTAACGTGCTCTACATTTCTTGTTTAGTAAGTTTTTATCTAAGTCTTACGGTGTAGCAGTTATGCAAAATTCCGTAAAATTCGTCCGGAATAAAGTAGTCTTCACAGGCTATTCCCAGAAAATTCAAGATATACATTTTGTTTGTCAGGTAAATATCTTTAATATGTGATATTTTAATCAAAATCGTTAGAGCCATTTTTGGGAAAATCAAAATTTTCGAAAAAAGTTCCATGAAAAAGATAGTTTGGGGTGGGGGATTTTTCTCAAAATCTCCGTGTCGCATCCCGAAAGATACTAAACTTAAATACAAAGTTTGGTATTTTACCGACTTTTCGTTTTTTAGTTATAGTGCTCACAGTCAAACGGACACACACACACACACACACACACACGGATCTTTTTACCGAAAATGCTTTTTCTAGATAACGGGGGCCCTAAAACATATTTCCGTGAAATCTCGGTATCGAATTTTTGGGTGGAGTGCAATACCTTCTCTATACCCTTTGTACATAGAGCGTATAGAGAAAGTTAAAATATGTCATGCCTAGCTGGATTTCATTTCATGTACTCCTTGGGTTCCGTTGGCAAGTTTCTGAAGGGAAGCCGTTTTAAAGCACTACGGATCTCGTGTACGGCCAAGCAACTCTACCGCACATGATGAATGAGCACATTCAAGCTGTAGCATCAGTTTTCCGTTTGGAACGTTGAAAATAAGTCCCTTCTTATCCTCTCAATACAGAATTTTATATATGTTATAAGCATTTTCAGCTGTGAAACTCACCATTAGGTACTTTTCTATCGCTGCTCTGCATAACCTTGACACTTTCTCGAGCTTTTCTCTCCTTTTTCCTACCGTTGACTATTTTTGTTATACTTTGAGCCATAACATGGCTAAACACACAACTGAATAACGTTTTGAGGTTCAGACATAGTGGTTTACAGCTCTTTATGTGAGAGGAGGGGGAACTGTTCATATACATATATAAATCCAAACTTGTCCAATCGAAGGAACCTTGTTTGGGAGAACTTTCTATAAAAACGGGACAAATCCTTTTTCTTTTGAAAGCAGTCTCTCATATAAATATAATTTTGTTACACAATTATTTCTACCTGCAGTGAGGGTACACTGAGATTTACAATATGTATCTTGAATTTGAGTATCATGTTTTTGACTTGCCTCTTATTCCTTCAATGTTTGTATCTGCATATTAAATTTCCCCAAAGCTCACGATCACTAATTCATGAAATTGTTACCGAAAAACTGAAATTTCCTAAACTTTGCTCACGTTGGGTACCAAAGATTCTTACTGAACAACACAAAACAAAACGGACGGGTAGTGCACTTCAGTTTTTAACGCGTTATGATGAAGACGGCGAAGAATTTCTGACACAGATAGTCGCAGGAGATGAGACTTGGGTTTCTTACGACAACCCTGAAAGTAAGCGGCAATCAATGAAATGGAGGCACACTTTATCCCCAGCAAAGGTTAAGCCGAAACAAATCTTGACACCTCAACAAATGATGTGCACAGTGTTCTGGGACTGGAAAGGCCTCTTACTCGTTGATTTCTTACCGCGTGGTCAAACAATCATAGCAGATGTTTATTGCAAGACACTTAAGAAATTGCGCCGCGCAATACAGAATAAGCGCCGATTGCTGTCAAAATGTGTTGTTTTTCTTCACGACAACGCACGACCACACACTGCAAATGTGACGAAAAACCTCCTACAGGGATTTGGCTGGGACGTGTTTGACCATCCTCCGTACAGCCCTGACCTCGCTCCTAGCGACTTTCATCTGTTCTTACATCTCAAGTCTTTCCTTGGCGGTCAACACTTCAACAACGACGAAGAGCTGAAAGAAAATGTTTCCAACTTTTTGAAGACACAGGCGGCAAACTTCTATGAAGAAGATATACAAACACTTGTGCCACGCTATGACAAATGCCTGCAAAATTTCGGCAGTTATGTGGAAAAGTAGTTTAAGAGTTGTAAAATTTTGTGCAATAAATAGTTATTCTGTATCTGTACACAATTTAATTTTATTACCAAACGGAACTTACTTTCTGGACGTACCTCGTATATTGCATTCCACCCAACACTTTGATATCGATATTTTCCATAAATTCGCGTTTTGAAGTCCCTAAGCCATAAAACCTTATTTTAACGGTGCATGTATGCCGGCGTGTATAGGTGTACACGCGCGCATGCATGTGCATACCATAACCTCAAAATGTAATGTCCGATAAGTGCTCAACTTAGGCGATACGATGATTTTTAAAGAAAACCCATATACCTAGATCATTATTTTTCGTAATTGTGTATTTCTCAAATGGCTATATGTTGATTCCAATACCAAATATTGAAGATATTAAAATAACAAAATATATATCTGGAATTTTCTGGAAATAGCCTTAGAAGCCTTCCTCGTTCCGAAGGAATTTTATATAATCTTGAAGAGCTGGTTAACATTAAACAATTTATAAAAAAGAGCTAAAATTGTAAAGCTCTTTAAAGAACACAATCTGTTTAAAATAATTCTGAGATACTTTAAATTTCGAATTGTTTAAAACTTTATCCTGTCTGTAAAGTCCTGTCGATAGTCAGTTATTTGTCGCAATTGCGTGGTAAGAGCATGCCATTTTAAGCCCAGCATATTGCGTACAGTTCCTAAACATCTGACTATCGGTTCTCCCTTTTTATCCATAACAAAATGTGTAATGTAGCAATTTCTTCAATTTTTTATCTTCATTTAAATGAAATAGATAAATAAGCCTCCGTAAGAACAGATTGTGCCTACTAATCAATAATAAGGGGTATAGAAAGTCGTGTGATTGCTGTACATCATAATCTTATTTTAGTTACGTAACTGGAAGTTGTCCTCTGATCTGTGAAAAATCTTGTCAGTTAGTTCTTGGTGACCATGCCGCTCTGAAGGGTCTCTTCTTAACCTCTTTATTGACCTCCAAAGAAGACCACAACAGCGTCTAACGTGATCAAAATCGTCATTCATCCGGTACTACTTTTCCTCACGTGAGTTCCAGTGCGAAAAAAAAAAAAAAACAACTAGGCAAGTCCATGCAAGGTCGCACAGAAAAACTTGCATTTACTAAGTAGAAATAGCAAGCAACCTCGCATCTTGATTTAGTTCCAGTAGGAAAATGTTCAGACAAAACGACGTGAGGTTATCATTTTCAACAGCTTATCGACTTGCCTGTGTGGTTTATTTCTTATGGTTGGACTATCGGACTGTGTGCATGATACTGGATTTGTTCGTTCTCCGTTTGGATGTATTCATCTTGTACTCCCGCTGTCTGGGGCTCCAGTTCGTGTCCTTTCACAACACGGTAAGACTGAATAAGGAAAACTTGTGCTATCAGTGCTGCCAACAGTTACAAATTTGCAACTGGAGTTAAACTACATTTTATTTTATGCCTTTCTAGCTTCGATTAGAGGATATTTAACATAAAAATGCATTATAATAGTGGAAGATACTTTATTTTCAAAGAACTTCATACCACATATAAAAAGAAAAGAGGGGGGGGGACATCACAATTACTTCCTGCATTTGGAATATAAACTAAATAATACATTACCTAGACTACTTTTTTTTATGATTTAAGGAATACCTACGTGTTTAGAGACCCATGAATAAACTGTGAAAATAAAATAAAAAACAAGTCCTTACTTTCTCTTATGGTTCCTTATAGCAAGTAGAAGTAATGTATTCCAATAAAAATTGCATATCGAGATTTAACTGCAAACGGGTGTTTCGAGGCTCTAAATATAAAAAATCTGTGACTTTAAATGACTTTCTCTAAGCAATAAACTATGCTTATAAAAATGACATTCTTCTATCTGCTTCAGCCAATTGAGAAATATTTAAGTATTATAACCTGGGATATCTCGGATATCGCCAAGTTTACAAACAAAAATCCAAAATAATCGTTGAAGCCATTTTTGAGAAAATCAAAATTTCCGAAAATTATTCCATGTAAAGAGTAGTTCGGGATGGGGGGATTTTCTTGAAAATCTTGTGTCGCATCCTTAGAAGATGCTGAGCTTAAATATCAAGTTTTGTATTTAACGGACTTTCATTTTTTTGTTTAGTTATGCTGCACACGCACATACACGCGCGCGCGGATCTTTTCTAAGCAAGTTTATGTAATTGAAGCTATAGATTCAAAGTAACTTTTTGGCCATAGTTTAATTTTAGATATTTTCAAAAATCTTGGCCAAATTTCAGTGATGATTACCTGATATAAATTGTACATTTCACTGAGCTTGACATTTTTGATGTATCAATACAACATTATAGTTTACTAGCTACACAAAATTATATAACGTTAATTCAGAATGTCAATGACTTTTCAAACAATACACAGAAAATTCAAGTTAAACAAATTATTCGCGTAAGTATTTTAAATGTTTGATAGATTGATAAAGATTGTTAGTCAGTCTTGAGAGATAAATAACCAAAGCTTCACAATGAAATAGTTAGGTCTGTGGTGTGGAATTTTAATGGTCCACTATTGGGTTCGCAGGTCACTACGTAAGACGTCACGAGGAAAACTTGTGCAGTCAGTGCTGCCAACCGTTGAACAGTTGTGACCAGAGCTCAAGCTACGTTAGAATTTTATTTTATACCTTTTTAACTTATATTTGTGGATAATTAAATATAACAATACATTATAATATTGGAATATTGTTTCTCAAGGAATTTAATACTACATAGTAATAAAACAGCATCGTATGTACTTCCTGCCTTTGCAATATAAAATAATTAATACACTATCTAGACTGTACCTTTTTTATGACTTAGGAATAGGTGTTTAGAGACCCATGAATAAGCTGTGAAAAGAAAAAGCAACACTTACTTTCTCTTTTAGCAAGTAAAAGCAATGTATTCCACTCAAAAAATTCTATATCAACTTTTAAATGCAAACCAAAAAATCAATACTCATTTTCTCTTTTGGTTCCTTACAGCAAATACATTACATTAAAAAAAAATTGCATATCGCACTTTAAACGACAACAGGTGTTTAGACGCCCAAGCCTAAATAGATTTAAGTTCATTACTTTCACAGTACTTTCTCTAACCAATCTGCAAATGCCTATTCTTATAAAAGGTTATTCTTCTATCTGCTTCAGCTAATTGACAATGGCATTATTACTTGGTTCCTTGTAAGTAGAAAAGAAATAAATACACTAGGCTTAAGCGGTAGTCAAACTTTCTAACAGCTGGTGGCTAAGGCATGGCCCAGAGTAAAACAAAAGAAAAACTGTTTGTGACTTCCTGTTTGAGAAACATTTAAGATTTTTAACCAGGATGTTTATTTTTACAAAAATAAATAAGTAAAATAATAAATACAATAAAAATCGTTGAAGCTACTTTTAAGTAAATCAAAATTTCCGAAAAATATTCCATGTAAAGGGATGGGGGATTTTTTTTACTCTTTTTGTCGCATCCTTGGAAGATGCTTAACTTAAATATCAACTTTTGTATTTAATGGACTTTTCATTATTTAGTTTTGCTGCACACACACACACGCATACATACACACACACACTCGCGCGGATCATTTTCTAAAAAGGTTTTTTATGATACAGGGAACACTAAAACATATATTTATGGTGAAATCGAGTTTTTGGGTCGAATACAATACCATCCTTGTCTACTATGTCCATTTGTAGAGAAAGTAAACAAGCATTTTTAAAAACATTAGGATAATTTCCATTGTATGTAATTGAAGCTAAAGGTTCAAAGTAAGTTTTGGACTTAAATCTAATTTTAGAATTTTTTGAAAATCTGGACCAAATTTCAGCATTAGTACCTGATATAAATTGTATACTTCAGCGAGCTCGATATTTTTCGTGTAGCAATATAATTTTATAGTTTATTAGTTACCAAAATTATATAACCCTAAATCAGAATGTGAAAGACTTTTAAATTATTCACAGAAACTTCAAGTTATACAATTTATTAGTCGCGTAAATATTTTAAATATTTGGTGGGTTAATAAAGAGTCCTATAAAATAGAAAACCAAAACTTTTCAGTGTAATAGATAAGTCTGCGGTGTAGAATTTTAATGGCCTACAACTGGGTTTGTATCATTCATGCAATAAAGTACGTAATATCTAACTTGAAACTGCTTGAACATAATTTGTCATCGTTAAAGTAAATTTGATATAGGAATCTGGTGAATATTTGAAATGGTAGTGGGTAGAGAATGACATGTGTTTGTTACACTACTTTTTATTATTAAGAAGGGTATAATTATTTCGGCCCAAATGTTTGTTTCAGACGACAAAAACAAATTATCATTTACTTCTCACAAACACACAAATAGAGGGTATACACATTTCATAAACCATATAGTTTATCTCAAATAATTTATTAACAGCTCTACTATATCAAAATGTTCGGTAACATGCCTAAACTTTCTACAGAAGTAACTTGTAGATAGGATCATAGGAGCCTACCCATTTTTAAAAATGAAACTTACAGGAAGCAATGATTTTTTTGTAACTAACGATAGAAAGCACCATTTCAGTTGAGTGTATCACTAGTTTTATTAATCATTTAAACAAATTATATATTTGTATTTTTTGTAATTTTCCACACATTATGCCAGCAGAATCTGCAGCATGAATTTTGATTGGGCGCAGCAGGCTCTACTCTAAGCAATATTTTACTCTTGGTGTCTTTTTCTTTGTATTGGTCAGGTCATAAGTTTATCGCCCAAGTTAGAATAACAACAATTGTTGCTTATTATACTGTGAAAGTAGGTTAAGAATAAGAGGATGGATTATAAAGCAACCCGCATAAAATCTTTTCTATATATATATATATATATATATATATATATATATATTCTAAGATATTACTGAACAATCTGAAGTGTCATATAAACATGACTATCACTACCCATTCTACGGACAAAATACTCTTAAAATGATATTCTTCTGTGTGCTTCGTGCTAAACTAGTGCAGACGTTGTTTCGTTACTTAGTTCCATATAAATAGAAGGGGAAATGGGGAATACAATAGGCTAAAACGATGGTTAAATCTTCTAAACGCTCTCACTATTCGATTGACTTTGAAATTTGGTCCACTTTGCCTTACCAGGAGTAAAACAAAGGGATAAAGGGTGTCGATTTCCTGTTTGAGAAAGTTTTAGTATTTTAAAATTGAAACCAATAATCTACATAGAAAATGTAGTTCTCCTTAAAACACACAATTTATACCCTACATTTTTTTTTCGTGGAGTGACCGTTTTCGATGTATTTCTTCTTACTGGTTTCAGCCTTAAAACACTTCAAACTCTTCTTATACGGGAAATTGTCAACTCCTGGCCACACAAAGAAACGGATTTCAATCCCATAGCAACCACATTTTAAAACATTTGACTGTCGTTTAAGCTAATGTATTCCCTTTTTTCTCTTCTGCTTAAAGGAACTAAGTAATAATATCGTTTCTACTAATGTTTACCTGAATTAGTATGAAGATAGAAGAATAAGCGTATCAAAAATAATTTGTTACAGAGATGTAGAGAAATTAATGTGAATGTAACACATCAGATTTTTTAAAACCGCTTTTATACTTCCTCTAGCTCGTGTGTGCAATGTACAGAGTTGATGGAGAAGGTATTGTATTAAACCCAAAAATTAGATACCATGAATTCACCGGAAATATATGTTTTGAATCCGAAAAAACATTTTTAGAAAAAGGTCTGCGTGTGTACAGTAGTTCAAAAACATAAAGGCCGTTAAATACCAAACTTGGTATGTAGATTTAATATCTTCCAAGGATGCGACACAAAGATTTTGAAGAAAATTCCTCCACCACAAACTACCCTTTACATGGAATACATTTTGAAAATGTTGTTTTTCTCCAAACTGGCTAACGATTTTCATTAAAATACCGCACATTAAAGATATTTAAATCCAAATAACATATATTTTTAATGTTCTGGGAATAGTCTCTGAAAATCTCTTTATTCTGAATGAATTTGCAGAATTTTGCATAACGATTAAACTGTAAGGGATAAACAAAAGCTTATTACATCTAAAATTTAGACCTTATTAAAACACACAGTTTATGTCGTATATGCTGTTCTTATAGAGTTTACTGTTTTCGAGATATTGGTTTAAATTTTGAACTATCTAACTTTTGTCATATGGGAGCCCATGAAAAACGAACCGAACTTCAATTGCTTCACATAGTAACAAGCTTTTAAAAAATTAAGACTCACTTTAGCCTGCATATTCCCTTATTCCCCTGTTACTGACAAAGAAGCAAGTACGTAATAAGATCAGTTCTGGTAACGGTTATCTTGATTAGCATGACATAGATAAGAGTAACAATCTTTTGTAAAACAAGCTTACTTTCGAACAGAAAATCATGTGAATGGAACACATCAGATTTTTATTCAGGAGTCCTCAAAATATGTAATTCTAGAAACTTCGGATTCGAATTTTTGGGTGAATACAGTTCCTTCTCTACCTAATATGCAGATTGTACATACGTGGTAAAGAAAGTAAAATGTGCATTTAGCTCAATATTTGTAGTGGAAGATTTTGATTTTAGCTAGTTAAATAGAATATGTTAATTAATATATTCAGAATTCAAATACAGTTGAATGAAACTTGGTATGGATATTTCTTTTCGGTAACGCCTGTTAAAACAAAAACTCTAGCTTTAATACTTTTAGAAAAGCACTTTTATCACTTCAGTGCTCCCTTAAAACAACTACATAGGGTGTATACTAAAAACGGTTTTGGGTATGGAGTAATTAGGGATTTACCAACACCCTCAAATACTTCATCATAATGAAATTTTGCTCTCTGTTTGGGTTAACACCGCGTTTCAATAGTGACGGGTATTGCACGTCTTTAGGGGAGGGATGAATTTATGTAAATTTTTGAGAAAAAAAGAACTAACCATTTTGTTGTTTTTGCTTAATTATACATTTGTACGCATGTTCCAAAGATGTTTTGTTTGCTTCCCAACCTCCAAGGTCATGTAGTAAATTAAATAACTTAGCTTTGCAATTATGCCATGCCCGTTTTTCAATGTCACCAGCTATGGTTATTTGTGTTTATTTCTTCCGCTAAAATAGTAACTTCTTATAAATAATGTCATTATCACTGTTCAGAATACAATATTAATTAAAAGAGTGAGTGAAACAACGATTCCAAAATTTGCAAAAAAAATAACACATTTGTCTTGTCAGCGTCCAAGTTTGTCGTACCACCGATTATGTAACTTTGTCATTCAGATGTTATATTGTAGAACAAACACCCAACTCTATGCTACCTTTTTTCTTAAAATAAATCTGTTATATAGAACAAAATATATACAATGATTAAACACATGCACTATATTACATCTCATGACCAAAATATTTGCAAACTAAGTGCTTGGAAAATATAGTGTGTTTCACTTTTTATTTTCTAATACTGAATGTTATCTCACATGAATTTACATGTATAAATAAACTTAAAAACAAAAGTTAATCAGCTACACTCATTTGTAGAATATGCCATTTTTTCATAGTGTACCGTTTCTGTAAGACTACTAAGTCAGAGCAATGAAACTTGGTAATACATCTAACTTTAGTACAATAACTTTATACACCATATTTTCAATATTTTACAATAGCAGTAGTTACGATTATGCATTTCAATGAATTTAGTGGGTTTTTTTTTTCAAACAAAAACTTAAATTGGGTTCATTTGAAAAACTAGTAGTTTAATCATAATTTTAATGTATGCAATTTATCATCACCACTTAAGGATTTTGAGCAAAAATGTTTATCACAATTGCCTAGTTGAATATTTGGAAAAACGTACCAGAAGAAAATTTGAAATTGTAATTTTGTTCATCAGTATTTATCTTAGCGTACGAATACAATGTTTTAAACTTTCAGCATTAGGAAACAATAGAATTTCAAGTATTTTTACCAAGTTTCAACACCTTATCTTAAACATTTTGGAAGCTACAGCAGAATGCTTGTAGCTATGTCTTCCAAATACGAGGTTGCTACCTACAGGATGTTGGTTCATGTTGCTTGACGCAAGGTGATTGTTACAGATGATGCAGCAGGCCTTTTTCTGTATGGCTTTGAGAGCAGACTTTGCAGAGATGACGGGAGACATGCAATTGTGTACTAAACTGAGAAAATGGGCCGACTTCATTTTCAAATACGGTGCTGTTCCTTTAACGGCGGTAAGTATATGCTTAGTTAGAGCTAGAATTTGGTTTTTTTTAAAGGTGTCTGCTGAGATTACTGTTTTTACTGGTTTCGTAAAATGTCGCTATTTCGTTTAAAGCGCATAGCTACTCCGATTAAAATCATAATCATAAGTTACTACTCGCACAATTTTTCTTGAGCCCTGAACTATTTAGTGCAACGAACGTTCCGAGTAAAGAAGACATGTGTTTTGTCGAAGGAATAACTGAAACTTAAGAATTATTTATGGATGTTCTTTAACTGCTGCGGTTCTTAGTGACCCATTCTATATCGTGCATGAAAGATAGATTAATGTTGCTTCTTTATCAGACTTTAGGTTCTTTTATGTGCCGTAAATCTACATGGGACCAACGGATTTACTGCCTTTCCGAAGGAAGTCATGTTAAGGACTTTTACTCCCGAAAAAAAAAAAAAAATCCATTGCGTTTGAACCAGCGACTTTGAGAACCAGAAGCTAGCATAAAACTCTTAGACCACGGAGGACAAGCAGAAATAACTGAACATCGTTTCCCAAGCTCCGGTGTTACCACTTAGCATTAAAATCCATCGCTTTAGCATATTTCAATTCGATTTGTCTATAACCTCCAAATGTCTGAAGCATCAGCATTGACACTACATCCAGGACCACAACCAGCATTGACACCGCTTAAATTGCGGTTGAAATTATCAGTGAAATAAACCTAAATCATAATGGCCCATTTGTTGAATATACCGAACATAACCTCAGAATGACCTAATTCAACGTGGTAGGTTAAGCTGAAAATACCAATAGCGGAAATTAGATTTCACTGCCTTTTGCGATATAATTTAAGGTAGGATTGCGTAAAAGATGTGCAAACCCTCCTCCTTGTCTACGGCAATAATGCTATCCGAGAACTCAAGAAAAAGTGCGAGTATGTCATGCTAATCATTTGTCCCTGAATACACTCACGGCAAGGTAAGTAAAGGCATGAAACATAAATTGAACACACTATTAAAATTGCAGACGGTGGGGGATATAACTTAATTACTTCAGGAAATAACTGGTTTTTGCTTGAATTCCAATGAAAAGTATCAATATTAGCATAGGCAATTTTAATTCTAATTATTTTTGTTATAGTAGGATAAAAAAAATATGTTAAGATTTCAGTTCAAGGAAAGAAACGCAAATAAAATGCAATAAGACAATTGCTGTGCCGACTCTTCTATGTGGATATGAAGTATGAACCTTGAAGAATGCTATTAATGGAATACAGTCACGGGAAATGAAATTTCTCAGAAGAGTAAAAGGATGTACAAGATGGTAGATTTATAAATGAGGATATAAGGAATGAATTGAACCTGCTTCCAATAATAGATAAAATAAAGGAATACAGAATTCGTTGTTGAACCATCTAAGAAGAATGAATCCGAAACAAGCCAAAGGTAGAAGAGATTCGGTCGACCAAGAGTCGCTCACGCACGTGCAACGATTACGTGCCGGCAAGGCACAGTCACAATATTGGCACTGTTTTGTCTGTGAATCGCATCTTTAAATATAAATATGTTACGGAAACAGTCAAACTTTTACTGTACCCATTCCTTGCATGCAATTTTGAATTTAAAATCGAAAAATACCTATTGTATAGCTGTATGTAATAAGGGCATTGTGTATAAACAAAAAATGGTAATTTTTTCTTATGATAACTCTATTTTAAAATATAATGTACCCAGCACATCAAATGGAATAGGTCTATCACTGGCTGTGTACAGAACTCTCCCTAACCTTTGGTGGTGTCCTAAGTGTTGTGTAGTGCAAAGTGTAATAGATTAAAACTGAAAACCGAAAGCAGGAGCATACAATCTCCTGCAATGTGTTAGCATTGATTGGCTAATATTACAAAAGCAAATAAATATCACTGCCACGTGTATGTTGACGTATTTCCGAGTTGTTGCCCAAAGGCGATACCATAGATAATATCGCACAAGCTAGATGAACAATGTTAGGTTTTTCAATATAGTGGAAAAACAAAACAAAAACGCATTATATTTGCTGTTTGTCTATGCAATTATTGGGCAAATATCTCTGTTTAAATACTAATAAAACAGGTATAAATGATTAGCAAACAGATTTAAGAACAGTAGCGGAACATTACAAATCACTTAATAACAAAAGCTAGCTAGATAGCGAAACTTTATAAAGCCATGACCTTAATATATACGGGTCAGAAACAAAAACACTTAGTTCGCAATGACTCGATAGCGAAACTTTATAAAGCCATGACCTTATTATACGGGTCAGATAATAAACACTTAGCTCGCAAATACGTGATAGCGAAATTTTGCCAAATTGTGACCTTTAATCTATTGGTCAAGGGGGCGGGGGGGGCGGAGAATTGCAGACTCCATAGTAAAACTTTATAAAGTCAAATTTTAATACACGGGTGAGAAACATAAAACATTTCTGATGTGTTACATTCACATCGCTTTCTCTGCCTATTCTGCAACAAATAATTCTTAGAGAAGGATATTTTATTTTGTTTACTTCATGCCAATAAGAGTATTCATTTTCTCAGGTTGAGGAAGAGATGTTTTAAGATGACTATAGTTAGTTGCTTTGCGGTGCTCTTGACATTCCGTTTTCTAGAAGAAAAAAGGAAGAAAAACCAGAAAAGCGTAGGTCAGACAATTTAAACAAACACAGGGTATAAATAAATCAAATGATTAATTACACAAAAATTATATAAGACAAAAGTTGTGTATTTTAACAAGATACGGACTTTTTTCTTTGAAGTAAGATTTAGTCTATATAACGGTTTACCAGTTATGTAAAAGTCATCAAAAGGGAAGAGAGTTTTATAAAATTCAGGATATACATTTTGTATTTCATATAAAAATCTTCGGTATATGGCATTTTAATAAAAATCGTTACCCAATTTTGAGAGAATGGACGATTTCGAAAACTCCTCCGTGTAAAGAGTAATTTGGTGTTGGAGATTTTCCTGAATCGTGTCGCATCCTTGAAAGACATTGAACCTCGCTTTATATATATATATATATATCAGTAGAATTCTAAATTCTAATAGACCACAATTCCTCTGTTTAGGTGCATGGTAGCGATGTGGAGTCATTTAAAGAGAGAGAGAGAGTGGCTTTAAATAGCTGAAAAACTTACCACTGGATCTAACATGTCGAAGCGTTTAGTGGCATATTACAGAAAACTCTAAAAATATTAATTTTTCAGGAATTTGGCAGAACTTCCCACCCCTGTGCCGCTGAAGTGTGACATGTGGTATTATAACACTTTTGTTAACAAACAACGGAAACACAAACACGTGCGCGCGGAAAGGCACTCGTGGCGTTTTTTTTTTTCATGGGTCTAAGGAACCTGAAAACGTGTATTTCTGGAGAACTTTCTAAATCAGTTTTTGAGTTTTTAGGTGAGATACAATATTTCCTTGAGTTGGCCCCATTAGTCGGTGGAGCACTTACCTGTTTTGTGCGAGGGATCGCAAATTCGATTCATGGCAATATTACTCTCTAATCTTCCTATTCTGGAAGTGTGAATGAGAGCTAGAATACGTGTGTTCTAATATATAAAATAAAAAAAAATCCAATGGCAGCTGTACACGAGTTACCATTGCCGGAGGGCAATAAGTTCTAAGGTAAAAGGCCGCCATATGACCATTACAGTTAAGGAGAGATAGAAATGGAACAATTAAAAAATAAAATTATGTAATATATACATACTACTGTTCTTTGGTGATAAAGAAAGCAAAACAGTTAACCGAATTCCTAAAACATCGAGAATAGCATGTACGTTCCCAGAATGCCATTATTTTATGTCTACATTAACACTACAACACTTTTACATATTCTGTGGCGAAATACAATAATGTTGAAAGAAAAATGTTGAGCATCCAGTGCCAATTTTCTTACCATGAAATGAATACCTTGTAAGATACAATAAGAAATGCCGTAAATTAAGTCTGTTATGTAATCTCTTTTCTGAAGGACTTCTTGTTTACAGCGTAGTGGTCAAAATATTCCGACCTTCTCTTTCTTTGTTGTGCTCGTGTTTTTTACTACTCGCTCACTGTAGCTACTCGTATATTGTAATATATTATACTATAACGTTAACCACATCCCCTACTTCCATTGTCTTTGGGCTCCAATACTCCGCAGCTATTAAACTGGTGCTAAGATCATAGGGTTCTAATTGTCACCATTTTGCAAAAATTAAAATTATAGCGTAAAAAGTATCAATATTATTAAATTAATGAACTATAATATTGATACAACGACTATGGCTAACTCTTATCGAGAGCTCTGCACCCGGCAGTTGAAGAGGGAAAGATAATATAGGTGACATTTCTCTCGTCAGCGCCAACACCGGAAGGCTATGGGCATAAAACCAGAAAATTCCTGAAGATTCCCTTCTTCCCGCTTAAAGAACATTCTCTTTCTGCGAGAATTAGGAGGCGTCTTATGTTCGACTCCCTAGCGAGTGAAGTGGATCAGTGTATTCCATTACATTGCTAGGTCGCGAAATAAGTGAAGCGACAGAGAAAATGTTAACTAATTCCCATTAACGACTTGAACTGTGATCCAAGTGAAGGCACGCTGAAAGTTGAGCTAGGTCTAAAAAGTAAAGTGGCCGTGAGAAGTGGTTGAAATCAGAATCTGTTCATTATATTGGAAACATACTTTTAATCGATCTTCTGAACTTGACGAGTATTGTGCCTCTCTAGCAACCTGAGAGCATGTAAAATTATAAGGAATGCCAATTTGAGGGAATTTTGTACTGCAAATCCTAACTGTTGATTTAAATTAATTGAATATTTAAGTCACAGTTCAATATATATGAACATTTTCGGGATTTTAAGTTTAAAAATATTTGGAGCATATTCAAAGGAACTTCCCCATAAGTAATTTTAAACTTGTTTATCTTTTTTTAAAAATATTATCAAAATTAAGTACCGTTGTAATACATTTCATAAAATATTCACGAAAATATCAATGAACTATATAATTCCTCTTTGAAGCAAGAAATACACTTATTTAAAAATAAAAGTTTAACTATTAAGAATGTAAAATTATAGGGTAAATTTGGCAAATGTGGGGCACTAAAATATTTATATGGAAATAAAGGACAAAAGAAAGTACTTTCCACTTTAATGAACCGCAAACATTTAAATCTTGAAACTATAACCTTTCAAATAGTGTACAAACCAGCAACTAAACTCCTATCCGTCTGAATGCAGTTTAGCTTCGCAGCAGACGCAGCAAATGCCCATATTTGACAACATGTTGAGGTAGTATGGGCACAGTTGCTGGGAATAAGGCTAGTAGAGTTTTAATCGACAAATTATAAATACTTCCTGTCGTTGTATTAACTTTATTCTGAGACTTTTAGCGACTTTTATTATACATTAAAAAACTGCATCTGAACACTGATAGTAAACCAAATGTTATCAAAGAATACCCAGAAAACTATTTTAAGTCGCTATATGGAAACATCTTTTTACTTTTTCTACATGTACTCTGTACATAGTGTATAGAGAAGGTATTGCATACCACCCAAAAAATTCGATACCGAGATTTCACCCGAAATATACGATTTAGGGTCCCTTGTACCCAAAAAAGGTATTTTCAGAAATAGGTCCGTGAGTGTCCGTGTGACAGTGTGCTGTGTGTCTGTGAACACGACACTAAAAACGAAAACTCGGTAAATACCAAACTTGGTACTTAAGTTTAATATCTTCCAGGGATGCAACACGAAGATTTTGAGAAAAATCCCCCCTCCCAAACCACCCTTTACATGGAAAAATTTTCGAAATGTTTGATTTTCTCAAAAATGGCTAAAATATCGTATATTAAAGATATTTATATGGCAAATAGAATTTATATCTTTAATTTTCTTGGAATAGCCTCTAAAGACCTCTTTATTCTGAAAGAATTTTGCTGAATTTTGCGTAACTGGTAATTCGTAAGAGATAGACAAAAACTTACTGCACAAAAAATGTAGATCACGTTAAAACACACAATTTTTGTCATATGATTTTTTTCGTTGAATTGACATTAACTGAGATATTACTGTTATTTGTTTGAGAATCAAAATACTTCAACTTTTCTCCCACAGAAAGTTTGTAAACTCCTGGCTCTGCATAGAGATGGATTTCGACCACATGGAAACCAGCTTATAAAAGATTTCACTATCGTTTTAGCCTAGGGCATTCCATTATTTCCCTTCTGCTTACAAGAAAGCAAGTAATTAAGAGCATTTCTGCTAATGTTTATCTCGTTATCATAAAGTAGATAGAAGAATACGCTTTTTAACAATTTGTTACAGCGATATAGAAAAGGTCATGTGAATGGAACACATCAGATTTTTATTCAATGTAACAATGCAAATCAGATAAACTGAGTTAGATAAGAATTATCCATAGTTTATCACAACAATTATTTTTCGAAATAGCGCTTTTCATTTGCTACACTCATTTCAATAGAAAAAATTGCCGATCAACTGAATGCATTCCTCATGTAACCACAGGAAACATGAGCCAGAATACTGCTACCAGTTCTGACCCTGATTTGTATCATAAAAATTGCCGTTACGAAAGGAACCTAATGTAAGAAACTTTAGAATTTCCTATGCTTCTTGTGGTTTTCCGGTTTGCTCCTAAACCTCTCCTACTGGCTCCTAAACTTAACTCTTTGCTGAATCCAGAGCTTTTGTGCTTCTCAATTCTCTTGCAATTTTCTTCTTTTTCCCTCGATTGCTGATAGTGGTTTGCACTCTGGGAAATGGGCTTAATTCCTCCTAAAGTAATGTTGTTGACTTCGAAGATACAGAAATACTATTTAAAGCAGATTCATTGTAGGGAGGTGTGCCGGAAGATGATCCAGTAAGGCTGGAAGTTAATTTAGAATGGGAAGATGATTCGGGATAGGAATTAGAAGATGGACAAACTGCAGAACATGAGGATAGTGCGTTATTGAAATCTGGAGATGGACTGAATGTACGGCGCAAAGATGGTCCAGGACACGAATGTGAAATTGAAGACTACGCGGGAAGCAAATTTGCTACTTCAGCAGAAATGCACACACCAATATAGCTAAAAGTAGCAACGCTCAACTATACCCCATCGCGCGGGAAATGCTTCTACACTAATCTAAGAATGGTCATTAAATGATTTCTTGAAAATAACCTGATTGAGCAAGTGTTGTCTTAAGAAAGTAAACTGAAAAATAATAACAGCCCTAATATTGCAGAGCAGGCAATCGTGCTTCCTTTGAAGCTTATTAGTCAGGACTGCTGTTAATAGCACATTAAACCGTATAAACAGTAACCATGCCGGTTAGCATGACCAAATGTCCCAAATCGATAAGGGAAGTTACTTAAATGTGCCTATATTACCTTAGTGCACATAAATGCCAAGTTTACCGTAACTATATAAGCTAATATTTATAACTATAACGAGCAGGAACAAAAACCTTCCTGTCTTTGTTCTTTCAAGAATTTAACGCTGAAAATCTAAAATAATTTGGATGAAAATTCCAATTCCTAATTCTTGTGAGAGATCACTAATCACCACCACTTAATTTGTTTTTAAAGGAATAAGAACATGGAATCTTTTTCAACAAATTAATCTGATAAACAAAACAAATTTACTCTCTGTACACATATTACGTACAGATTAGGTAGAGAAGCTACTGTATCTTATCCAAAAATTCTATGTCGAGATTTCACCGCAAATATATGTTTTGAGGTCAGTCGAGTAATAAAAAAATCAGAAAAAGGTCATGTTTGTTTACTCGATAATTAAAAAACGAAAAGTCGGTTAAATACTAAATTTGATATTTAAGTTCAGCATCTTCTAAGAATGCGACACTAAGATTTTCTGGAAAATTCCCCCATCACAAACGACCCTTTTGCATGGAACATTTTTCGAAATTTTAATGTTCTCAAAAATGGTTCACGAATTTTATTAAAAAACGGTAGATTAAAGATCTTTACACGACAAATAAAATGCATATCTAAATTTCTTGGGAATAGCCTCTGAATACTTTTAATTCTAAATGAATTTTGTTTAATTGGTAAACCATAAGAGATAGACAAAACTCATTACACAAAACAATGTAGATTTCGTTAAAACATACAATTTATGTGGTATGTTTTTATTGTAGAGTTCTTAATTTCTGAGGTATTTCTTGTTTCAATTTTAAAATACTTATACTTTTTACAAGCGGGAAGTTGACAATCGTTTCATCTCTATATCTTTACTCCTGGTCATGCAACAGAAACCAATTCACGTGTCAATCACACAGTGACAGCTTTTAAAACGTTTGGCTCAAAAGGCCTATAGGCCTATGTGTGGTGCTCTGTCCCAGTAACTGGGGACCCCGTCATTTCCAATCCTAATGCACAATATGGGATATCTTAATCAAGGTGTGGCATAATCCTTAGAAGAGAGACTGCATCTGAGCATGCGGAATGTCCTGCAAGAGAAACGGCATATTGCTTTCTTTTCAATGTTTATGTCCCTTAGATTATTTATTAAGATGACTCCGAAGTGATAAAAATACTTTTCTAAGAAATTAAAGATAGAGCTAATTTATTGTACATACATTACTGGCAACAAAAGTACTCTTGTGAGTTTTCAATCAAATGTCTCTTTATTCTGGATATATTATTCGATTTAATAAGCTCAATAAATATCTCCTATAGATATGACAAATAAACAAGGTATTTTAAATTGCGTTCCTTAATACATTTGTAACAAATTTTCTGGTTGAAATTATCCATAAAGTGAAAAAAAGAAACAAAGAAACAAAAAAAGCAGCAAAACACAGCATATGTTTTTAAACTAAGAAACGATCAATATCCAAACAACATATTATTACAAATCATCTGCAGCGGTTTGGATAAAATATTCAGACTTTGTGGGAGAAGATAGTTTTTAATTTCGGAAGAAAGAAAGATAAAATAGAACCCGAGAAAATTGGCTTTAAATTTTTACTTAGTCATTTAACGAGCGCAACGCTTTAAATTGGCGTTCAAAACACGTGTTACATCCCCCTATGAGAATCAAACACTGTAAACATGTCTATTTTACTATGGTGCATTCTTTGCACAAAAAATCCAACAATCGACATGATTTTCCAAAATGCCAAAAACCCACTTCTGTGTCCCCCATTAGGTATAAGTACTATGTAACATGTAATTTAGAGATAATTTCTGTGGAAGCAGCTTTAAAAGCACTTAAATAACATACATAACATGGTTATGTTTCAGCTGGTGTGTATCAACTTCTGGGTGTTGTATGCAGTGCTAGATTGGCCATTGGCGGAAACCAACTTTATCAAAGATTATATGCCTCCCATGCTGAATCATGGCATGCATACTGTAGTATTTTTCCTGAACTTGGGCGAGCTAATTATAACTCCCCGACAATTCCCGCTGCACAAGGGCATCTTCAGGGTGTCTGCTTTGGTTCTAACATATTCAGTATGGTAAGGAAATATTTTGTTGTTATTTAGAATGGTAGACATTTCTGTACTTTTGACATTTGGGCACTGTTGCGGACAAGATATGAGGGTGTGTTATTTTTCATATATTATATTTTCAATAATTTACAAACTCGTGTTCTGTAACATATTCTGTATCCGCTTAGAAGCAAACATACTCGTGGGGCAAATAAAAATGTAATTCTTTCCCAACATGTTTGAACATCAACAAGTGCTTATACAAAATTTTATAACGCGAGTGCGATTACTTGCGAGTTATTTATATATTAATAATTTATTTATATATTAATATTACATCTGATATGTAAAGCATTGTACTCCTAATCGATCAATAAAAAAAAAAAAAAAGCTTAATTGAAGCTTCTCGGGAGTATTGCACATCTCCAAATGCGGTTATTATTCCTGAGCATATACCGTGCAGTAACGGTGTCCCACAACAATGTGTGTAAAACAATTTTATTGTACACCATCCACACCAAATAACTGCCACTTTTTCGCATGTTTCACATATTCCTTTCAGGAGAGTTAACTGCTGGCTGGACTATCAATAGAAAATTTGATGTGTTACACTCTCATGACTTTCTCTAGCTACTCTACAAAACTCCTACAAAAGATTATTCTTCTTTGTACACAATGCTAATCAAGATAAATGTTAACAGAATGTTATTATTTAGTTCCTTATAAGTAGAAGGGAATGCACTATGCTAAAGTGATTGTCAAATGTTTTAAAAGCTATCGTTATGGATTGTCATTGCAAATCACTTCTTTGCTTGGCCAGGAGTAGAACAAAAGAAAAACAGACACTTCCTGTGTGAGGAAAGTTTAAGTACTTCACAATTGAAAGCAATAATAAGGAATATCTCGAAAACAGTTACCTCCACAACAAAAACGTGAACGACAAAAATTGCGTGTTTTGTCATGAGGTACATTTTTGTGTAGTTTTTTTCTCTTTTTTACGGTTTAGCAGTTAAGCAAAATTCATCCAGAATAAAGAGGTCTTCAGAGGCTATTCCCAAAATATTCGAGATATACATTTTATTTCGGACATAAATAGCTTTAATATATGGGATTTTAATCAAAATCGTAAGAGCCATTTTTAAGAAAAGCAAAATTTTCTAAATTTTTTCCATGTAAAGGGTAGTTTCGGGTGTGGGGATTTTTTTGAAAATCTTCGTGTCGCATCCTTGTAAAATACTAAACCTAAATACCAAGTTTGGTATTTAATGGTCTTTTTGTTTCGGGGCTATGCTGTACACACACACCACACATACACGCGGACCTTTTTTTAAAAATGCTTTTTTCGGACTCAGGGGACCCCAAAACATATTTCCGGTGACATCTCTGTATCGAATTTTCGGGTGCATTACATGTACATATGGGGCTAGAGAAAGTAAAAACCGAAACCATTTCCAAAACAAAACTGATTATTACTTTAAGAATTTGAACTATTACCCCCCTTTAAAAATAAGGATGAGCTCACAATTATACATGCTCTTGTTACACCCCTGAAAAGAATAATGAACTCTACAGTTACATATTTTAATGAATATTTATTATCTTATCATTTGTTTGCTATTTTTATTTTTACAACTATTAATGTTTTTCACCTTCATCAGGTATAACAGGATTTAAGTACATTGAATTTCTATTTCCATTGAAATGAAAATTTTTATTATTATTATTATTATTATTATTATTATTATTATTATTATGTATTATTATTATGTATTATCATTGGTAGTATTTTTTAAAATTTCATTAATCTTTTGCCAGAACATCTTAAGATTCCTGTTGCAGACTGTAATGCATTTTCATAACATTTAGCTTTCAATTTCTTCTCTCAGTGGAAATATTTCTAAGCCCGTTTTATTTATATAAAATATTGTTTTCAGGAAATTTGTGTGTATGAGCTTGTAGAATATCTTCCCTCTTAATTAGTAGAAGCAAATAATCATCAATCCAAGGATTATTTTCTTTGTGTCTAGTTTTATAGACACATTCTGTCCTCTGTAGCTCAGTACATTTGTTAGAATCTTATTTGTGGAATTCTAGAAATGTATCATAACAATTTCAATATTACCTTCTGGAATAAAATAACTGTTCATAAAATGGTAGTTTAATTTATAAAAATCTGTTATATTATAGTATCTGTGATTATTAGTATTATCATTAAGTGCTTTTTCCTTTGAAATTTAAAAATAATCAGTATTAAAATATTGTGATCACTGGTTTCTGATTTATACATTTAAAAGATTGTTGGTTAACTAGAAAATGGTCAATTAGTGTACCAGAATTTGCATGTAATCTTGTAGGGTAGTTAGTGTTCAGCATATTGACCCATACAATTCATAGAGAAATTTAGATTCTCTGGTACATAGAATATTTTTGTCTAAAATAATGTTAAAATGCCCTGATATAATTAAAGCTAAGTGTACATTTAATATTTTATTTTTAACAGGACTTATATAACAAAGATGCTATCAGGAAGATGGCCTTATGTTTTTATGAAAGACCTCAGCAATATGGAGCAATTCTCATACGTACTAGCAAACGTGGCCTTAGCAATTCTATGCTACATAGCTGCAGGCGCCTTCAATAAGCGTTTATGGAGTGAGTATTTATATTTTTAATTTAGTAAAAGTCATAAAGCATGTCTCCTTTCAAATCATTTTAATGGAATGTATAGATAACATCTGAAATATATCTTTTAAATATTTCCACTTTCAACTTAAACCTCTTTTAAACTTCTATTCACTGTAGGATGTAACACATGAACTATCTTATTCACTCACTGTGACAAACACATCTTACTCGAACAAGCTGACATTCTTTCATTAACACACTCACTCCCATGAACATACTCATATCTGTTTCACTCACAAATACTAAACATACTCGCACAACACACCCTCACTCGGGAATACACTCTTACTCCACATACTCATGCATTCACTCACTCACTCACTCACGAATACTCAGAAAAACACCCTCACGAAGACACATGATGAACAAACACAACTCGTGTACATCTACTCATGAACACCCTCGCCCACAAACACTTGCTTACAAACACATTCATTCATGCACACTTCACTCATGAACACACCTACTCTCTCACGAACCCTCATAGTAACAGACCCTCTCACACACAGAAACAAACTAACTCGCTCACATCCTCACTCAAGAGTACATTCGCCTATGAACATTCTCTCACTCATGAATACACTTACTTATGAGCACACTCTCACTCATGAATACATTCATTTATGAACATACTCTCACTCACGAACAAACATTGTTTCTCACAAACACACACTCTGTCTCTCAGGAATGCTCTTGCACTCTCAAACTTGCTCGCTGTTGCTCTTGAACCATCAAACATACTCATTCTCTCTCATGAACGTATTTAGAAGTTGAGGAATTGTTTATCCCTTGTATGTTGCCATGACAGCAAACAAAATTGTTTGCTACATTGTTAATTACAATTATTTTATTTAACTTTGTGAGATATGATTTACTCTTATTTAACATATATTTACCTTTCATACTACCAAGTTGCAATCTTAACTCTTGTAAACATCCTGTACTGAAACAAATTATTTGACTGTTTTAATTTTCATGACTCTTTACATTCATATTTAGCTATTTCTAATTTGTACTTACAGACTAAAATTATGTGAAAATACATATAAATATATGTAGTATGGTTTATTTGTACAATAATACGCCTAAATACATGTATATGTGCATTTATAAAAGCACTTTATTGCACGGTTACCACAACCAATGACAGATACTAGCCTGGACATGGGTAAACTATTTTGCTCATTACGCAAGCAGTGTAGATTCACCAGTGTGGATTGGCCACTGCATGGAATAACTTGGTCGTTATCTTCAATGCCGCATGAAAATATTTAGTAGTCATAGTAATAGTTTATTGATCCATTTAATTGATTTGTACAAGGTATATACAATATTAGACACATCAATATTGTTAATACATGTCAGATTTTGTGTGAAGATTATAAAGTACCAGCTGATTAAAGTTAAGTATATTTTAAACTGACTATTGGTCTTGTTTATTAAATATGACACAAGTTTTATTTATTAGGTTATGTTGAAAATAAATGAAATAACTGTAAATATATTAAGATATTTTCACAAGAGCTAAGAGCAGTGATGAGAATCATGTGCAGTGTATAAAAATAATATAAATAAAGTATAATATTTATATATATTTGGTATCTTACTATAAATTACAAATCTGTTAAAAATGTATATAGTTACTTTTAATAAAAACAATAGTTTGTAATAGTGGGATTTATACTTCTTTATGTGGTAGTTTTGTTCAGTAATTCGGAAATAAACTTTTTATGAATAAGGAAAACATGAAAAACCAGTATTTTAGGTTCGTATTGTTGCCTTTACTGTTGATGCGCTCTCTTAAATGTCTGATTGGCTGCTTGCATTGCAGTAATGTATGCAGAGTGGAGGGGCTGAAATATAATAACAAACATGTGTTTGATATACCTTAGGTATGCCCCTCTACGTTTGAAATGTTTGAAATTTTCAAATGGAAATGGAATGTATAATGTAATTTGGGATCATTTTATTGAAATTGGAAATGAGTGTTAATGGTTAACATGATTAATATTTACTAAATACTAATACTAAATACTAATTTCAAGTTTTAAAAGTGCCAAGCTGCTGCGGTATAGCTGGATCTAAAATTAATGATAGGTAAGAAGGTAAAGTTGTCTGCACATTTTCTTTGCCCAGAATGAAAAACTGAAGGAAAGATGAATTAGAGAGACTTCAGCATTTTGGAGAGGAAAGCATAATCAGGACAGAATTGTTTATAGTTGATGGCGAGGTAAAGACACAAGGTGTTACCCAAAGCTAAAACCAGATGCAGTGCCTTCAATATTTCCAAAAATTCCTACATACTTGAAAGTAGCTGAACCTTCGGTTAGAAAGTAATGTGATTTTGAAAAAAAGCTGTGGCAAAAAACTTGGAGGACTACATACAGAATGAGGAACAGAATGCTATAAACAAATTGAGAGATGCTTACAAATACTTCTCAAGTTTTAGTTGGATCAATAAGCAACAGTAGCCCTAAATTGAGTATGAACAGATGATGCTATTGTGTTTTATTTACTTCAGTGGAGAAAATGCTAACATTCTTGCTTTGATGACAATTAAGGCAGATCTAAGTGTTCTGTTTTCTGTGAATAGTTATAAAGTTTCCCAAGATAAAATGTCAAAGGAATATGTTTCAGTAAAATTAAAGAATGTGTTTGACCATATAACTAAGCATATTCAATCACTGGTGTTTAAAGAAGAAATCTTAAATAAAAGACTTTTGTAGTGGAAAATGTGATGAATAAATTTCAGCTGAAAAGTGTATACAGCTGCAATTTGTAATTGAACAGTTTCAGTATTCTACAGCAAATAATAACACTAGCAGGTATGGTGGATGTCATTACTGTGGATTTAACAAGAAAAGAAAAAAATTATAAGATTCCTTATCTTATTTATTCTGACATCAATGCTAACCTTAACATTCCTTAGCGTACAAGACTATATAACACAAATGCTTGCCAACTTATCATTGAACAGTGGGATTACTTTATTATTACTTTATGAGCAGTTTCTCTATGTCTCCATTCACATCGGCTTGTGCTGCTGCATATATAAATGATCATCTATACTTGTCATTGCCATACTCCTGCAACCTTAGAAAGCTACTAGATAATTTTGATGTTGATGGTAGTGACAGTATCTGAAAATAAATAATTTTTGAAAGATCATGAACTAGAGGTAAACGTGCTTTTGGATGAAATTTACATTCAGCTTTGATTTTATATGTATCACTGGTAAGACTGATAGCAATCGTGTTGTTAAAACTCCTCAAGTTTTCGTGATATCAAGTAATTTTTGTAAAATTCAGAGATGTTGTCATATCTGTTAATGAATAATATTACTGCATGTAATTAATGAAGTAAAAACAGTTTGGTTTCCAGTGTTATCTTTAAAATCAGGTAAAGATGCAGTAAATCAAAAAGCTTATGAGTTACTTACAGCCTTGATTTGAGGATCCTAAATACCTGATTGTTGCAGACTTGTTTGCATGAAAAGTAGTGAGCAACTGGTGACTCATAGGGTCTACCTATAACATGCAATATGGAGCAGCATTGAGGGCAAGATAACTTCATGGCTGAATTAAGTGTTGGAAATGAAGTGGCAGGACGCAAGCATTGTGGCCTTTGCCAGTGATGCATTGGCTGCCAAGCTCCTCTTCCCTCTGCTCCGAGTTTAGTACGTGCATGTGTTCTGGGTCAGACAAGTTAAATTGGAACAGCCTGCTGTAGATAGTACTAGAAAGTTGTTCTTACTTTTTGACACTATACTATACTTAAATGTATTCGTAAAAACTGGATTAAAAATTTGACAGTCTTAAAATTTCCACATTTTACAATTTTGAGGTTTTAATGATGGTAGCATTTAAGTTTTCAGGAGGATATATTAGAAAGAAAAGTGCACATTAATAAAATAGTCATTTGCTGATCATTTAAGGCTTTATATCTTTAAAATATTCAGAAACAAAATCTTAACCTTGTGCTTTGATGAAAGGAAAATTGCTGCTTTAAAGTGTTTGGCTTCTAAAGAGACAGACTTTGCAAAGTCACAATTACAGCTTCATTCATTCAAGTAATTTGTAACTGGTGGCACATTGTGAATGTAAAAGGTACTTATGATGGTCAAAGATTTAATAACCCTTAAAGGCAACCTATTAGGGCAAGTAGCTCCTTAAAACTAGATATTTTAAGGAAATGTCACTATGGTTAAAAAAAAATTGAGGCAGAACATGCCTAACACTCTGTCTTAAAGCTCACAGGCGTTTGTCATTGATAATCTAAATGCTTCATTTTTACTCCTGAATTTTTAGGTTTTTGAACATCATAAAGCAAATTGCATATTGCTCCAAAGTTTCAGGATAGCAATGTAGAAAGTAGATTCAACTTTTAGCATCAATTAAGTGGAGCAACTTATTATATAATTTATGTGCAGGTTCTTGAAAGTGGGGGAAAAAAAAAATTAAGTTCAAGCATATAGCACTGCTTAATTCAAAAAATCAAAATATTTCACCGAGGACTTAGCTTACTGTTCTGGTACATTTAGTAAATGTGTGAATGTTGACTAATATTCTGGGGTATTAATAGAATATTTTGAATTATTACACATCAGAGTTTTCTGGCTGTATTAATGTATCAATTATGATGTAAAGAGAGAACTTTTTCTTAAAAATGGTGGCGTTTGATCTTCTAAGGGTAAATCTGATAAAGAAGTTGAAACATCTATCCCAAATGACTTCATTAAAGAATATGATCATCAAAAGTTGGCAATTCCCGCTGTTATGGTGACTGGTTTTGTCTGGTTCACAATGAAAGGTATAATGAATCTTTATGCAAGTCTTCAGCGATTTACATCAACTTCTGTTGTACATAAAATCTGTAACCTAAAGCTGGAGGGGGCTGTGCCATGGCCGAGTGCTTAGACCACTTGCCTCTCACCTAGGCAGCCCAGGTTTGATTCCAAGTGACTGCATGTGAGATTTGTGGTGGACAAAGTGGTGCAGGGACGGATTTCCTACTGGTTCTCTGGTTTTCCCTGCCATCGCATTACACTGGTACTCCATCTTAATTCCATGTATTGTCAGTGTTATCACCTGCAGTGCCATATTTAGTAAAAGCAGATTATAAAAAAGTAAAACTGGAGGACTGTGATCTAGCTCAAGATAATTTAAATGTTTGTGAATGCAACAGAACTATGAGAGACTTACTGCAAAACGTTAGCCTTCAGTATTATAAAGTAATGATAAAATAATTTTGCCAAGAACTTTAATTTACCTACAGCAGTTAAAGAAAGATGACAGGCAGTTAAAAAAAACCTGAGGATCAACATAGAATCTTGAATGATAACCAATTGTAATTTGTTGACTAAATAAATGTTTTGTGCAAAATGTTATTCAAATCAAGGACTTGCGTTCCTACAGTACATAGCCATATGCCTATGTAAATTGTCCACTGTAAAACACATGTAAGCAAGGCCTATTTCATGGCAAGTGGTAATTTTATTTAAAACTTACATTTGAATACTTCCGTAAATGATTTTTACCCAGAGCTTATGTTTTAATTAGAATTAATTTATTTATCTGACAGTTTTTATGCACCTTCATGGCCTTAGGTTAATAATATTTATGTTTGATCCTTTTACTTAATGTTCATTAGTTACAGTAGTTTTACTTTCTCTACTAGATATGTTCAATGTACATAGTAGTTAGAAAGCTATTTTATTCCATCCAAAAAGTTTATACCAAGATTTCACCAGAAATACATGTGTTGAGCACCCCTGAATAAAAAATGGGTGAGTGTACGCATGTGTATGAATGCATGTGTCTCATAACTCAAAAACGAGAAGTATGTTAAATACCTAAATTGGTATTTACGTTCAGTATCTTCCAAGTATGCGACATGAAGAGTTTCAGAAAAATCCATCTACCCACAACTACTCTCTACATGGAACATTTTTCAAAATTTTAAATTTCTCAAAAATGCCTAACGATTCTTGTTAAATCTCATGTGTTTAAGATATTTTCATGAAAAACAAAATGTGTATCTTAAATTTTCTTTTCTGAGAATAGCCTCTGAAGTTCTCTTCTTTTTGGATGACTTTTGTAAACCTTAAGAGATAGATTAAAGCATACTAAACAAACAATTTAGATATCATTAAAAACCACAATTATTTGTTTCATATACTTTTTTTGAAGAACTAACCAATTCTATTCCTTGTTATTGGTAAAAGTTTTAAACTACTTAAAAGTTTTGCAAAATGCAATATCTCTTTCGTTTCGTCATATGACCATCAATGTTTATCTTGATTAGCATGATGTTGATATAAGAATCTTTTCTAAGAATAGTTTGTTTGTAGATCAATTAGAGAAAGTCGTGTTTTTAAATTTTAAACCTCTTGGTTTTCAGTGCCCTCTGCAAAATTAAAAAATATGACTTTGTTATTATCTTTTAAACTTTGCCTTTTGAGATTATCATTTCTGAATGAAACCATCAACTGTAGTATCTATCTATTTGCAGTAAAAGGAATTTGAAGTATGCTTATGTGAAATAAATATGCCTCACAATAAAAATGTGGTGGATCTTTATTATCTGTGCTTACTTAACATAAAAAAAACAAAAAAAACAAGCTGGATATGTTACATTCACACGTTCTTTATTCACTGTTCTACAGATTATTCTTATAAAAGCTTATGATTGAATCTATTATATGTTATTCCAGATAATGGAAGTGATTTCATCGCACATTTCATTTTAGGAATAAGAGGGATACAGTAAATTAAGTAATAAATGTTGAAAAAGTGAATCACTGTTTTGACAGGTTTGAAATTTTACCCTTTGTTCTAAAATAAGTATAAGTACCTTGAAAAGTCATTGGATATATAGCAAATGACAGAAAAAAGTTACTATAAATTATGTATTTCAATGAGATCTAAGGTAATGTCTATGATTTTCAAATTGTACAAAATTAAATCTGTTTGAAACCTCAGAGGCTGCCCCAAAATCTTAAATATATATATATATATATATATATATATATATATATATATATATATATATATATATATATATTTCTATAGGATTTATGTTAAATATGTGGTATTTTAATCAATATTGTTAAAGGGCAACTTATGGAGAAAAAAAAACAAACAAACAAACAAAAAAAAAAAAACATGCTGATATCCAACCAACTGTTCATTTTTGAGTTACTCTGTTCATAAACACATATTTTCAAGTGCTTTCTTTTAGTTCAGGTGAAATATTGTAGTCCAATTTTTTAGTGGAGAACATTACGTTTCTGTATTTACTGTAGGTAAGTGGTGCAGAAAGTAAGAATTTCATATTCAATCAACTTTTATTCACTGCAGATGTTCAATTTGTACATATGGCTTCACTTACCACAAAATAGTACACTATATACAGGTGTAATATAAGACAGTAGTCCTAATACAATAGATGCTAAATAAGAGTTAAGAAAATCATTAATGTTATAATATTTAATAATAAATTATGCGCTTTTTGATTTAAAAATGTTTCCTGGCACAGCTTTTAATGATCTGAGTATCTTATTATATAAAATTATTCCTTTATGGGATACACTATTCAGAGTTCTATTAAGTCGATGACACTGAAGGTGTATTGCCTCTGTTGTTCAAGTAAACTAGGCATGATAATCCTTATTTCTTTTAAAATAGTGCATATTGCTATGAATAAAGGAGTGTGTTTCTAGAATATATATACATGGTAGTGGAAGTATACTAAATTAATCAAAATAGGTTTACTTGGATTATGAGGTGATACTCACTTCATTATTCTTAAGATTTTCTTTTGTATTTTGAATATTTCAATTGATTGGTTAGAATTTCCCAAAAAGGTTAATCCTTATGAAATTGTTGAGCATCTTCAATTGGCCACAGTGTTACATTGCTGAAGTTATGGGAGTTCATCAGGGTCAGTATCTTATGACAGATGTAGACAAATTTTATCTTTCATACACATGAATACATAATATGTATATATAATTCTTTTCCCCTCTTTTACTACTTTTTTCTGGACAACAATGATTAATGGTAAATTGGATAAATTTAATTGTTTTAATTAAATGCCTATGCTTAAATACAGCTTTAAACTTGTATGGAAGAAACTCTAGAATGTACGGAGTGTGCAAAGCAGACAATAAAGCAAGGGGAGACTAAAACTAATAACATTGTTTATTTTCATGAAATATCTCTATATGAGTACATACTGTATACTTTTTGATTCCATTTTCTTTCACTAAAATCACTGTATTAGAACATTCCATTTTTTGCCTACAGACATGTGAAAGTTGTGCTAACGTTATTATTGAACTACCTCAGAGTTCAGCAAAGGAATAGTTCTTAATATTTTCATTCGATACCAATGTTAGCAGTCTCATAGTTAATACAAGTAATCAAGGTCATCAAGCAATTCCAGATCCACTTTTGTTGCTTATTACTTCTATTTTGTAAGATTTATGCTGTAAGTAGTATTGCTTACTGTCATTCAAGTGGAGTAAAAGTTTAAACATCCCTCGATTTAACAGCTTTTATTGGTAAGCCACATGTATAAAAAGATGCTGTGGCACACTAATGAAGTAGTTATCTGATTTTATTATCTTAACTCGTAAATAACTAATGCATTCAATACTGTATGTACTGTCATTATATTTGGTGGTTGATATTAAAATCAGAGAGTTTGTATTTATGATAAACCTAACCTTTGCATTGGAAAGTGTGTTGTAACTGGAGTCCAGATGTTAGCTGATAATTATGTGGGATTATGTTGGTTTTTATGATGCATCAAGTAATGTACAGTAAATTGAATCCTATAAGTATTTGCTATTCTTATTGAGAAAAAATGCACTTAGAAAATAAATAGAAGAGGAAACAAGAAATGTATTATTTTTTGATGAGAGACTTAATTGCTTTCTCCCTTACAATTACTCTAATAAGGAACAAGTTTGTAGTTTTCATAAATATTTTCTACAAAATAACAAAAGAGTATAAATGTAAATACGTAGCATTTATTATCCAGGTATTCTCATTGCTGCTACCACTCTCTTTGTTTCAGATCAGCATGAAAAGGAGGAATACCAGAAGAGGAGATAATTCATACTTAACTTTTATATCACTGTATTCATCATATTTACACTCTTTTAGCTCTGTATATATTTAGTAGATACATTGTTTTATTCTAATACTTGCTACATATTTTTTTAATCCTTTGTGTGATGGGTGTCAGAAAGATGGCACCTTGAGTATCCATGATGACTAATATCCAGGTGGAAGCAGTAGAGATTACATATCTAAACTGCTAAGAACCCTAGCACTAGTCAAAATTACACAAAATGAACTTGCCATTTCCAAGCATTTTTTTTTTCTAATCATAAGTGATTTATAATTCTACCACACAAAAACCATGCACTTGGGCCAAAGCAAAACCATTGTAGTAGGTCATGAAGTAACAAATGTTAAAACTCTGTCAGTAACCTCTCCATTACTCACCAAATTAGTTTGAAAATGTTATCTGCTCTTGCCATTTGCATTGTTTTTTTGGATAGAAGAGAAAGCCCTGGTCAATTATTTCTCCCACTTTTTTTGTTGGTGAATCCTATCCCATTGGCTACAGAAACAATTCTCTGTTACAAGGCCTTTGGGTGCTTTTCAAAAAACCGGAGGGCTTTTGCACATTTAGT
The DNA here is from genome assembly GCA_030762935.1 of Hymenopus coronatus. NCBI lineage: Eukaryota > Metazoa > Arthropoda > Insecta > Mantodea > Hymenopodidae > Hymenopus > Hymenopus coronatus. Next base: position 56,626,107 of record CM060895.1, on the reverse strand, counting down.
TCCAGCTTCATCTCTGGCTGCTTTGTGAAAAGTTCATAGTTGTCTTTTGTAAGCAATATTTTGTCAGTACTTTCTATCTCTGTAATGTGTTATATACGTGCATCTACTCTACTCAGATGTTCTCATTTCATCTTCTGTTAACCTATGAGATAAAGAGAGCCCAGGTTCATACATACATGCGTGCGCGCGCGCACGCACACACACACACACAAAGTTGAACTGTCCTCAGGAGGATAACCTCAAATGGTTATCACACAACAACTTGGGACGACTAGCTCTGAGGAGGGATATTGTGATAGTTATAGACCTCGTTATTGCATAGAAGGTTCCGAAAAACGACTCACCGGGTGAAGAGATAAATCATTGGAGTGGCGCTTTTATCCAAAATAAACATGAAGTACCACTAAAAGATTATGGGATTGCCCTAGAGTAGGTAAGGTCAAACTCCAAACCAGTTAACATGCAGCCCACAAAATTGGCCAACACAGCATCTTTGCACTTCAATGTCGGTTATTTTGCGATTTTCGTCAGAGAGGAATACTAAGTCTGGGTCAGTTACTTCTAAATCTAATTACAGAAATTTACATGAATCTGATGATCACAATGTAAAAACTAAAAGAAAACATCAGAGTAGGTTTTCACTCAATTTCGGCTACTGAACTCTTGTATGGATGAAATTTTTCTGAGAAAATGTCAGAAATGTGTGGATAGAGAAAGACCGAGTTTCCTACATGTGCTATGATGAGATTTGGAATTGTCACTGTAATTGTAACTATGAGCATGCGAATCGGTTGCGAGGATACTGCAACTGTTTCGGCAGGAGTCCCTGCTGCTGCAGCCGGCGCGCGAGCGGTAGTACGAGGACCAGAGTTTTTCTACAATTTGTTTGCCAGAATAACATCAACACCGCCGGTGTGCCGGAATTCCGTCCGTCCCGGGAGTTCTTTTGCATGCCAGTAAATCTACTGACATGGGCTTTAAGGCACAGGCAAACACCATCGGTCTGGGCCGCATTTGCATCCGCGACTTATCAGAAGGTAAAGTGTCCAGCGTGTGAAAGAAAAGCACTGTATATCTTAAATACTAAAATGCATTCACTTATTCTCTGATGCGGTTATTAATTTTAAACTTGTTCCATTAGCTATTTTCCATTAAATTATATCACCTTTGCCTTTAACGGAAATTCTCAAATTATGTGATTTTTCAATTTATTACAAATATCTGTAAATTACGTTCATTATTCTCAATAAAAACTTGATATTCACCTTAAAATGACATGTTTCATATATAATACCGTGCTTTCGTTTTATACCAAGGTCATAATCGCCTCATGCCTAACGGCCAATACTGCGGTGCACAGACATTTCAAGGATACATTTATCGGCAGTCACCTGTCTCGTCGTTGCTATGTCTGCATGTTGTATAGTGTATTTTTAATAAAAATTGTGTAGATTAGAATTTTTGTGTGTTATGTTGATTTTCTTAGCAATATTATTTCTTATTAGTCCATGGAAAAGCTGTTAATAAATTTATGCTTGAACAACGTATTTTTATGTGAAAACTGAATCGTGTAGACAATTTCCGCAGAAATTTCCTGGTAATCCAGTTCCAGGTGGAGATACTGTGAAATGGTTGGTAATAAATTTAGAACAACGAGATCGCTAAACGCTAAACCAAAGAAGAGAAAAAGGGAAGAAGAGCTAGACAAAATTGGTACTGCTTTTGAAAGCTTACTTAGATAAGTCCCTCAGCCGTGTTGTACAGCTACAAAACTTTTAAAACTGAAAAATAATTTTCGCCAAAATTCAACTTTTAAAAACAGAATAAAGCATTAGTTCCATAAACAATACTTTTAGAATAGTTTTATACTCGCAGATTCCATTTTTTCCGCTATGAACATTAGGCAAGAACTCGTGCGTGTAAATGGTAATTTCATCGGACGATGTCAATGTTTTCGTCCAAATGAACAACGCTTATAACAAGGTTACTCATTACGTACATGTTATTAACCCTCTTGAGTAAGCATCGCGGAAGCTACGGAACAGGAAACCTCGATATTTAAATTTGATTTTTAGGAAAATTTCAAAACAACGGTTTAAGAATACTTCTAGTATTATTTCATAGTACATAGGATCCATTTTTCCTTATTTCCTATTTTAATTTTTTTTTATTTTTTTCTTATTCCCTTTTATGAAAATATTCTATATTTAAATTCTTTTTAAATCTACTGCTGTGGTTTGTCTCTCTACATGAATAAGCAGAAAATGCGATGACCTCATTTACTTTACTTCTTTTAAGACCTCCAGCCAAGTTTCCCATCCTGATATGGAAGTAGCCCACATTGCTGAGATCCCGAGTTAGAATACGGTTAGGGTGATAGGTTATACTCATACATTCCCCCCCCCCCCACTTCTGGCGATTTCCTTTATTCCGAAAACATGTATGTTGTGTAACTTGAAGCTCTATGGACTCAAGGCTCATAGGTGCATCATTTCACCAATTTTACTCAACAATTGTCCTCTATGATTACTGGGGTAAAGGACGTTCAAAATTTCTTTAATAAAATACATTTTTATTTTTTTCCGCAATTTATTAATTTGATTTTCCAAACATCGTAACAACAGAATATGATTGGCGAAGATCAGACTGTAGTCAGCATTATTTACTAATGGTGATGCTTCCTGTGCCGGGCACTAAGTAGTGTTGGTATAATCATTTAGCGTCCTCATGGTATTGAGGATTTTACAACATTCAGAGGAAATGTAAAAAACACCTAAGTAGTTATTACAAGCACTGGCAGATGTTTATCTTAGCGCTAACAAAGATCCCACTGTCTGTTATCTTTCGTCTTCTCAGTTGCAAATCGTGACAATTTTGTAATTAAGTTTATTTCTTGTTTTCTCTAAACGTATTATGTACATGGTGTGTAGAGAAGGTATTACATTCCACCGAGTTTCACCGCAAATACACGTTTTAGGGTCCCATGCATCCCAAAAAGCATTTTTAGAAAAAGGTTGGTGTATGTCCATGTGTCTGAACACTATAACTCAATAAAAAAAACCGATAAAGTAACAAACTTGGTATTTAAGTTTATCATCTTCCAGGGATGCGACACGAAGATGTTGTGAGAAATCCTCCCACCCCAAACTGCCCTTTAGATGGAAAAAATTGCGAAAGTTTTGATTTTCTCTGTAACGATTTTGATTAAAATACCGTATGCTAAAGATACTTATATTGCAAATAAAGTGTATATCTTGAATTTTCTGGGAATATCCTCTAAAGACCTCTTTATTCTGAATGAATTTTGTTGAGTTCTCCGTAACTGGTAAACCGTATGAGAGAGATAAACTTACTGCATCAAAAATGTAAATTACGTTAAACACACAATTTGTCATATAGGTACATTTTTTCGTGGAACTGGCCATTTCTGAGATATTCCTTGTTATTTGTTTCAGATTTAAAATGCTTAAAAGTTTCTCACAGGGAAAGTTGTGAACTTTCTGTATAGATTTCAACCACATGACAACCAGTTTCCAGAAGATTTGATTATCACTTTAGCCTAGTGTATTCCCTTATTTCCATTCTACTTACAAGGAAGCAAGTAATTAAGACAATTCTAATGTGTATCCGGATTATCATAAAGTAGATAGAAGAATATGCGTTTTAACAATTTGTTACAGATATGTAGAAAAAGTCACTTGAATGGAACACATTTTTTTCCATGTGTTGTCTGAGGTTATCACCACCATTTTTTTTCCATGACATTCCCAACGAAAAGTAGAAGCCTGCTACCACGATATTTTACGTCACCAGCATGTCCACATTCTAATATTTAGACACTGTAAACTCTTTGTAGCGTTTTAATAGTTTAGTTGTTGAAACATTAGCTGTTACGAGTATATAGCCCATGTCCGTCGAGAATAACAGTGGTTTTCAGTGAAAAAAAAAAAATAATAATAATAATAATAATAATAATAATAATAATAATATATATATATATATATATATATATATATATATATATATATAGCTCAAGTGGTTTCCGAGATTTAAGAGACACACACGAACAAGAATTGCCTCTCTTTATGTTATTAGTATAAAATATAGCTTAATGTAAGTGCAGATTATATGACAGGCCTTCTGACCTAACTAACATTTAAAAGTAAGTTTTTGACAGAAAATTAAAATTGGTCACGCCAACGTTACTCTGGTAAACCGATCTTTCTACAACCTCTTAGTGATGCTAGACTACTTTTAAAGGTATTCTATCAATATTGCTCTTTTTTTATCTACATCTATATTTATGGCAAGCATCTCCAAAGGTATCTCTAGCGAGGTACTAACGTTAGAACTCGTCTCCTTTCTCTAGTCAAGATGGAACATTGAGTTTTATTTATGGACGCTCTTGCGTTTATTTATGGACTATACTGCAGTTTTCAGCGTTCTATTCTATATTGGAAGTAAAAACGCGACTTAATTTGCTCAGAGGAATCTTTGTCAGGCTTGACGTTCTTTTACGTGCTGTAAATCTGTGGCTCCGGACCGGCGGCTTTACTTCCCTTCCGAAGGAAGCTATGAAAAGGATTTTTACGCCCGAAAATATCCAACGTCCTCCGCCGGGTTTGAACCCGCAACTTGGGGAATCAGAGGCTAGCATGTCACTCCTAGACCATGGAGGACGGCAGTCAAGATGGAGAAATGCTGGTAAGTCACACATGCTGTCATATACTTACAGTGGTTGGTAGCGGGCGTGCTGTTTCTAAACGAACATAAATAGAATGCCAGCTTCGAAATGCGGGAATTTGTCATTTTCAGAGGCTTCACACGAACTGCAAATGGAGTTATTTGCTCTACCAAATTGTATGAGCATAAACTGTTCGAAAGAAAGAGGTTGGGAGTTACTTAAATCATTGCCTAAGGTTTCATTTTGCAAATTGCGATTTATTTGCATCACATTTAATGACAATATTTGACTCGTAGACTTACGAGGAGAAACACTTTTTCTAAAATGAATTATATTAAAAATGGTAGTAGACAACGCGTATATCATTTGGTTAAGGTTCTTTACATCATCTTTAGCAGCAGATACTGATGGGCTCGTAAAAATCACATCATCGAAAGGGAAAAAAATGCAAAGTAAAATCTTGTACTTACAAACATCCCTTCATGTCGCACAGCGGCGTACCCCAATGCTTCATACGGAGTTACTGTGCCTCCCCCCTCTGCTCCTTTAATTTAGATATATCTAAGACACACGTTAGGTATTTCATTTCAGCACTAATTTATTTGGTCTAGAAATGAATATCCTTTAGTAATTTAATTTCTGCAGCTTTTGTTTTTGTTTCTACTGAACCGCCATTGCCCACCAGTAACTCCATGCATATTGTTGGGAGCGCCATTACCTTATACAGTATCTATTTTAGAGCTGCCTCTTATCGGACTTGTTTTTACAAGTTGTCTTCATTTCACCCAAGCGTTATTGGTATTTGGTAAATTTCGATTCAAATTCCATTATTTTTATGGTAAGATAAACAGCAGCTTAAGTGATTAAATTTAGTACATTGTTCTAATGTTGCACCGTTAAAAATGATTTTGGTGATAACAGGATCTAATCCATTTTGTATTAGCAGTTGACACTTTAAGATTGTTTTGCTCTGTTATAATAACCAACACTTACTGAGCTTTGTAAATTATTTTTCGCTCTTACGAATATTGTCTGATCATCGGCAATTAATACTGCATTTAAGAATCCTGGCCTGAGATGATATATCTCAAACTGGTCTGCCATTTTCTTATGGCTTCTCCAAATATTAATTTATTTTCCGTATTAGGAGTTGCTGCCATGAGGTATTCTCTTCCATTCCAACATTCAACGCAATACAAAACATAATAAAATCATTACTATGCAAATGTCTATTTGCTTCTGAATGATGACGATTCTTCAGATAAATTTGGAATTCGGTTAATAAAATAATTAGCTGAACTTTTCACTTAGAATAGGTATAGATCTGCGATTTGCGCCAAATATACTATAGTAAAAACAATTTTATAAATTTATCATACAATAACTCAAATGTACTTAATTTATATTTAAAAATGGTATGCAAACACAAAACAAAACAAAGAAAATTTAATAAAAACTGTTTTTAACTGTAAAAATAGTTTAGTTAACAATACTAAATGGTTTAACATTTAAATTTAAAATATAAGTTGCTAGCACATAAAATACGAATAAAATCAATTTATCATAATATAGCAGCAAATTAAGTTGAGTTACAAATGTATGTCCTAATTTTCTTCTTGAACTGTTTATCATCCCCTTACTCCTCAAAAAGTAATTTCAAAGATGAACACCAGTAGTGAATGATAGGAAATATAAAGTTATATAATGGAGCAGGTATAGTAAGAATGAAATAGGTTCGTGAGCGAGTTTCTCAATGACAGTAAGAAAGTACTTAAAATAACAGTTAGATTGAGATGCAAGAATAAAGTGGTAGATAAAGTTCTTTCTCTAAACTGAAAGCAATGCAAGTAAGTCAAATGTTGGTGTAGCATGATCGAATTGACGGAACTGTATATAAAACGTATTCTGGGTCCATTCAAGTCTTAAAGTAAACATTCCAGATAAATAATTTAAAATAATCACAAAATGTTAAATATGGGGCATCAAAACTGTTTGTATTACTATTTTCTTAATTTATTGAAGTTGGTTAGTTAGCTATTCATACGTTTTAAAGGATATACCTACTATTGAGAAAAGACGCATTTATAAATTAAACAAAATAGGTGAGAATGTCCAACTCATTTAATTGATGTACAAGAAGAATATTTTAAAAAACTAAGTTCTGTAAAGACAATTGTCTACAGAATCATAGTAACTATACCCGAGAAATACAAGATTTCTTACAGTGTGACTGACTGACTGGCAGAGAAGCAGCGGTGGTGGTGGTGGTGATGCTGGTGGTCGTGCTGCGTATAGTAATAACAATGTTACGTAAAGTTGGCTACAGCATTGTGCCTATGCGAATTTGAAATGCACATAAAATATTAGTGCATTTAGAGCAAATGCGATTACAAACACTCTGGGACAGTTTTAAAAGTGCTAGGCTTTTAAATATCTACACGCTCTAAATCGTAATTGTTTTGAGTGCATTTGCAGTTATTTTTAATGAAAAATAGACATTCATGGAAATTATACAAAATATTGAGCATCTGTCTTCCCCCGTCGAAAATGTCAATAATTCGTGAACTTACTGAAGTATCAGCATAGTTTAGTGAGTTACTTCATAGAGGTTCGATAGACCGGAGAGGTAAGGTAATATTAGGTACTTAGTCTTTAACTTTAGGGCAGATTCATAGTGCTTACTCAAGGAAATTCGTAATCAAATCTCACCCGAGTGAGGTATCTAATCCAGTTGTTTGAGAGATAAGAATTCATAATTTGTTGGTGTTTACAGTGTAGGTTTACTTCAAATTACCATCATTACCTCACAATGTTATCTAAACCACGTGCTATATTTTACGTCACCAGCACCGAGTATTAAAGACATGTGTAATCTTATACTTGTTAAACTAAATTAACAATTCAAGAATGGGGAGGAAATGTTTTTAAGCATCTTCTATTTGTAAACCCTAATGTTAATCAGAGTTCTCGGTTAATAGATCGACAAACAGCTTCAAATAAGTGATGATATTGTTTTGATCGTCTTCCTGGTTTGTAACAAGCTTATCTACTTGGGCACAGCACATCGATATACCAATTGCTTCTTCTGCCTGCTCTTTTACAAATATTAGGTCCTCGAGGATAATGAAAACTGTTCTGTCCGTCCAGCGTTGCCAACACAGAAGTTCCCATTGAACTGAGGTTAAAATTCCGCCAAAATCAGCTAAATGTTTGCTGTTCTCCATCTTATTACACATTACATTTCAATGTATCAATAACTGACAAATATATTTTATGATCGCCATTGGTTATTATTGTTATTATTGCTATTATTATTATTATTATTATTATTATTGATATTTTATCTCCTGTCTCCACTCCTTAAGTACTGGGCCCCAGATGTGATTGGCGTTCGCTCTGGTGCCGATTTCTTGGAGAACATTTGGCAATTCGTAATTACAGCAACTTACTCAGACGATTAAGACCATTTCTTATTTTTATAATGCGTTCACCAAAGCAGAGTTAGTAATAATGGTATCTTATTATATCAAGATTGGACATAATGCGGCCATCTCGTGTCCGATAGTTGCATATAGATGTTTATTTCATCACATATAAACACATTCCTCGCAGGGCAAGTAGGTATACATATGTGGAGGTCATGTTTAATTTGCTATTGTGGAAGTGCACATTTCAAGTTTAAAATAAGAAGTGGGGAATTTAATTTGCAGTCCATCCCACTGAATCTGGTTTCTAATTACATAATTGAAGCATTGAATGAAACCGAAAAATATTGTTGTGACAACGATCCATAAAACCATTAAAAAATCGTTGACCGATAAATGCGAAATTTTACCCGTTGACGGTGAGTAAAATCCGTCATATTCAGCGACCCTGTGTGCGTCTTTTCCATGGCCGTTATATAATCTATCCGCGCATATGGCTTTATATAATAGTGCTTGCCTAGGGAATCTCGAAGGACGCATTTTTTGTTTATGATCATTCCTCTGTAGCTATATTGCCTCATTTCCTCTACCACGTGCCGTTCTTCCAATCTTTCCCTATGTTCACATTACTTAATCGATGTGCTCTCGTTTCACCTAATATTGATCTATAGGATCTCATCTTTGCTGCCTCTAGCTCTGACTTCTCACAATTTCCTATTACCTTGTTTCACAGCCATTTGCAATACCGGCTTAACTACAATTCTATGAATCCTTAGTTTTAATTCTTACCTCGTGTTCTTCCAAACATTGAATATTATGCATCCATTAAGTTTAAGTTCATCGATATGTTGGATACTAAATATTTAAAACCTGCCTCTTGTTCAATTGGCTATCGTTCTATTATCATCTTCGCTCTAAACTGTTTTTTTCCCCGAGTGGCTTTATTTTATATTTTTTCACTACTTGATATTTGCAGATTGTCTTTTTATTGTTTCATTCGGTTCGAATATTGATCGCTGCAATTCAACATTTTCCGCTGATAAAATCTGATAATCCGCAAATACGACGGTGTCTATTTTACCTGAATTTATTATAAGCTTCTTGGGTTAGCTGTTGCTGCTTCGAGTACTTTTTTAAGATATAAGTCAAATAGTATTGGTGACAATTCACATCCTTAACTCAGTCCTGAATTAACTTCTAAAAAATTTTCCTTTGTCCATTTTTATTGTTTTATCCTTATATAATGCCTTAATTGAATATATCAGACTAAACGATGTATTATATTCCTGTAATATTTTCCATCTTTTATAGTCCAAAAACGATATAAAAGTTAGTAAATTGTATTCACTTCTGATCCCTAAAATAGTTTTACTGTAAAGATCGCATCACTTCCCCTTTCTATAAACATTCTGTTCCTCACTTAACATCTCCTCCGCTAATAGTTACGCTTTCTTTTCCAAGATTGTAGGTATATGCTGTATTCTGTCATTAAAAGCAAAATTCCTCTATCTCATTCAGTTTTATCTCCTTTTTACTTTCTCTGCAAGTACTATGTAAATAATGCATAGAGAAGGTATTGTATTCCACCCAGAATTCGATACCGAGATTTCACCGGAAATGGATATTTGGGTCCCCCTGAATCTAAAAAAAGCATTTTTGGAGAACTGTGTGTGTGTGTGTGTGTGTGTGTGTGTGTGTGTGTGTGTGTGTGTGTGTGTGTGTGTGTGTGTGTGTGGACAGCGTAGCTCAAACACGAAAAGACCGTTAAATACCAAACTTGCTAATTAGGTTTGGTATCTTCCAAGGATGCGACACGAAGATTTAAAAAAAAAAAAATACCCCCACCTCGAACTAACCTTTGCATGGAAAAAATTTCGAAAATTTTGATTTTCTCAAGAATGGCTTTAACGATTTTGATTAAAATCTCTTATATTTAAGAGATTTTAATTACAAATAAAATGTACTTCTTGAATTTTCTGTGAATAGCCTCTAAAGACTTCTTTATTCTGGGTGATTTTTGTTGAATTTTGCATAATTGGTAAACCGTAACAGATAGAATAAAACTTGCTACACAAAAAATCTAAATCATCTTAAAACACACAATTTATGTCGTATACATTTTTTTCGTGGAGTTTGTCATTTCTGAGTTATTCCTTGTTATTGGTTTCAGCTTTAAAAACTTCTACTTTTCTCATACAGGAATTTGTCAACTCCTTTCCATACAAACGAAGGAACTTCAGTCACTTAGCAACCGGCCTTTGACTATCACTTTAACTCTTATTTCACTTCTTCTTACAAGGAAGCAAGAAAAAAAACTATCTCTGATAATTTTTCTCAGTTAGCATGAATAAATAGAAGCATAATTTATTGCAGAGAGGTAGAGAAAGTCCTGTGAATGAAACAATTCAGATTTTTATACATACAAATTGATCGGGCAATTTGTCATTCATTTTAGATTTTTTCCTTCAGTCCAAATTAAATTAAAAAGTTGCGGTGAATTTAATTTAGTTTCCTTCCCCCATATTTTTACAATTACGTTCCCTGACGTTTACTATTCTTTTCTTTCCGTTCTTCCTCTATATCCTCCATTATTACAGCATTACATTCGTTAGCCTTATTCTTTTAATTGTTTCCTTACCAATATTATCTTCATCTGTAATTCCTATGCTTACTCTATCTTTGCTCCTCTCCTATTCCTCTAAAAACTTTAAAACCAAAACGTTTTACTCCTGTTACATCTCTTTCTATCTAAAAGACAAAACTGATCCCATCTTTGTCTTTCACTTAGTCGTGATAGTGTCCTAACCTTTGCTCTCTGTGCCACTATTGTTCTGACGTTTGTGATAGCTGAGGATCGACTTTTGTATGCCTTCTTCAAAAAGAAGCTGCCACCAGTGGACAGATACTGGTAAACACTGTGTTTTGTGGAAACAACGCAAAAAATTCTTATTGTGAACCTCTCTTTTCAGGAATTGTATCATTCACTTGTTCAAACAAACCATCAGTGACAACTGAAGGCTGTCCACTCCGAACTTTGTCATGAGTTTGTCTTCCATCAGTGAATTGCGTAACCCACTGTTTCACTATTCCATCTGTCACTACATTTTCATTCTAAAATTCTAGACGTTTACGATGCATTTCAGCTGGCTTAACATTTCTTGCGTTCTAAAACCATATTACGGAATGCACTTCACAGCTGATGAGATCATTAACTGTCTTAAACATTTTGAGCGATCACTTGCAAACTCAAGTTACTAGACGCTAGGCAGAAAAACTTCTCTTCGGGCACACGGGCCTCTGTAGACATCTACCGCGCATGCATAAAGAAAAATTATAATTCGACAACAAGCAAACTTTAAAGATTGAGTCAAATGCATGAGAGAATATTTATCCAAAATTCTGTTCACATATAAGATTAAAGAATAAGGAACGAATCAATAGCTATGACTCTTCTTTACTTGAAAACAAATGCTCCCAATGCTCGTAAAAGAAGTTTATGTGATTCAAAATGTATAATGTTAGTACTCGTTAAACACAGAAGACATCATACATCACCACAGTGTAGCAAACTTCCATGTTTCATAACTACGTAAGTCTAGAGACAAAATAGATTGACTTTTTAATGTTTATACCGTTTAAAATCTTTAATAGTAGTTTCGACAAGGCTTAGGTTTTGGGACTTGGAAGAAGCAGACTGTGGGAATGCACCGTATTGAAATGATGTCCTGGACCGTTGGATGGGAGTAGCGATTCCAACCAAAAGGTTGTTGCTCAGCAAAGGTCACTTTCGTCATTCATATTGCCGCAGACGTCGGATATAGAAATGCCTAGCGCTCTTCAGTTCGTATTACTAGTATATTATTTGTCACTTTCGTCATTCATATTGCCGCAGACGTCGGATATAGAAATGCCTAGCGCTCTTCAGTTCGTATTACTAGTATATTATTTAAAAAAAACTGAAACAATCGAAATCATTTATTGCAGTACTGAACGCCAAGTTCAAAAAGTCCTGGTGCAGATTTGTGCCATAAAAGACATTTTATTATAATAAAACAAGGCATAAAAATCTTTGAACATTGATTTTCTGACATCAAATTCGTCTGTTATCGAATTCGTACCTGAGATGCCATATGATGTAAATCGAACTTTTTCTTGATATTAATTTATTTTAAATGAAAATAGATCTACACATTATGAATGTACCTTGTAATTCAATGCAATGAAGTTCTGACAGCGTTTGAACTGTCAAAGCTTCAGAAGCATTTGCATTAGTAATTATTTTTTATTTATTTATTTTAACACTGTTTATGCGTTGCAATGAATTTGTGAATAAATATATTTTATTATATGCATGTTTGCTTGTTATTTGTCAGACATTGAAAATAATATTTGAAAATGTTAAGACCTATAAAATCATTTTAGGTAATTACTTATAACTATATAGGGGCGATGGGAAAGGTTTATTTTATGCTCTACTGACTGGATGACTGCGCCATGGCTGAGTGGTTAGGCCATTCGCGTGTCACCTAGACGGCCCGGGTTCGATCTCAAACGACCGCATGTGAGATTTATGGTGGACAAAGCGGCGGGTTCTCCGGTTTCTCCGCCACCGCCTTTCACCGGTGCTCCATCTTCATTCCTTGTTTCACCAGTGCCACAAGTAGTAAAAGCGGGCTTTAAACACTATAAAAAAAAATAATAATACTAACTGGATGCTTACATGTAGAGGTACATTACAAAACACAGTGGCCATATGCTAACTTCATGCGCCTCTGAATTCTGCACTTTTATCTGATTATGGTTGTTTTTTTCCTAACTTTCCACACAGTTTCATTTAAAAACTAAATAGAAATTATGGACGTCATGAGCTATATGCGCCATGCGACCGACAGTAAGGAATGTGGTACCATGTTGCGAAAAGTGTCGCGCTGTGAAAATGAGTGTTGAGCGATACGTAAGAGAGAAAAAGAAGAAAAATATCTATTGATTTCGTGTGGAGTAGTGTTGAAGGCTGGGTTGCTATGTACAAATCAGGTGTTAAGAAAAGCTCTACAGCAATGTGGTAGTATCTACTTGTGGCAACGTTGATAACGTTGTTGACAAATGATAAATATATAAAGGTGATGAAGGTTCAAGGTCAAGTTGCTAGGAGCATGATGTGTTCGGTTCCTGACGTCATTCCTGACAAATTATCAAAGGATTTACTCAATCAAAGGATTGATTAATTTACTTCAGGTTCAAATAGAAAGGTTACTGTATTTGTCCATTTGTTTCTTCCACACTAGTCTTGCGTAGTTTAGGAGTTGAATTTTTCTGTGTGACTCTACCTTTCCAACTCCTGTGCTACATACAGCTAGTGTACAATTAACACAAATTGACCCAATAGCTGGTTAGTATGAAGCCAAGGACTTAAAGTAATTGCGCCATTGAAAGTAGCAATTGAAGCAGTAATAATTCTTACAGGGGGTCATAAAGATCCATTATAATGACAGGTGCGACATTTCTTTAAATGCCCTCGGCAGGTTATAAAAATAGGGCACTCTCCCGGCCTTAACCAAAGGGAATTCATGTTTTACCATTCCACTGCTACTGAGTGAAACAGAGATGCATTTCGACTGAGCATTGCATTAAAACAGTTTGTACTTTGTAACAGTCCATTTGTTACCTTTCACAGTTACAGACTTCTTAAGAAATGCCTCTGGGTGTTACTGGTAGTTAGTAAATGCATCTTGTGTGCATAGTTCAAAATATACATGTTTCCTTGCCGTGCGCAGTATTGTGAACCATTGTTTGAGAGAGTCTTGTTTCCTTTTGTGTAATTCCAAACTTGTAAAATTCCGATCACATGTACTGTAGGAATGTCTGCGGGCTTGGTCGCCCTCCGTGGTGTAATGGTTACCATGCTGACTTCATATACCCAAGGTCGCGGGTTCAAACCCGGCGGAGGACGATGGATTTTTTCAAGTGTAAAAATCCTTAGCATGGCTTCCTTCGGAAGGGAAGTAAAGCCGTTGGTCCCGTGTTGTAGATTTACGGCACGTAAAAGAACCTCAAGCCTGATAGAGACGTCTCTGAGCAAAATTAAGCGGTCTTTCACGCCCAATATAGAATGGGACGCTGAGAACCATAGCAGTTAAAGAGCGTCCATAAATAACACGCCATTTTTTTTTCTGCGGGCTGGGTTCATCTGACAAACGTTGATAAATATACCACTATGAACTAACGTCACCAAAACTGAACCATTATGTTATTTCTGTATAGTCCTGTTCAGGTATCTGAAAATGCATACAAAGTTGTTACACTAGTAGCCACATGTTTCATTATGAAAACCCTCAGCTGAGAAATCGCTTCATTAGGACCCTTCTCTGCGGTTATTTCATCATTTATGTGGATGAAATCTTTGTTGTCAGAAAATCTCATAATAAGAAATATAAATATCCATGGCTTCCACAAAAAGAGCATATCAGTTACTAGTGTGTGTGGAACAGGTACGTTCTGCATGAAATAAAATGTTATCATTTCCGGTATTTCCCTCTCTTCCTCTTGAACATGTTTTTCATTTCGTGCCATGTTATCATAGAAGTGACGTGCCCCAAGCTTAAGGAGCTTCAACTCATTTTGTGCTACATTCATGATAGTTGGATGTTCTCTCTTTCATTACACTTAAGTCACTTACATTCAATACAAACGACTACTCGAGGACGAAAAAAAGCCATAGTTATAATGATTCTTGAAATAATCATAAAATAACGATATTTTACCTTTGGTTTGAACAATTCTGGTTTGGTGGATTGACATTTGATCATTGGTATTATTATTTGTTTCGGTTTGTAGATTGTACATTTCTTTGAAATCTTCCATTATTACGTTAACTCCAGTTATTTTGCTGTAGCATTTAGCGTTGTATATTCGAATGTCCTTGAAGTTTTGAGAAAAATACATAATATATATATATAATATAACATATAATTAGCATATAAGATATGTACATACAGATATAGAACATCTCGAGTCGGCTGGTGAATTTAACGTGTTGGCATGTTGCCATAGTAGTTCGGTAGTTAGAACAACTGAACGGAGACTGGGAAATCCGGGGTTCAATTCCCGGCTAAGACATTGAATTCTTCACTCTGACTCTATTTTTCAGTTACAGTATTTATTTACTAATTAGCATTGCACTTTACCACTAATAGATTTCAGAGTCTTTGAGATTAACTAGTCAGATTTGGTTCTCTCCTAGTTCTTTGGGAGATCTCTCTGCTGTGGGTAAATTATTGGAAAGTACACCACTCCCTCTCTTATTGTCTGTGGTTGAGAGAGAGAGAGTGAGAGAGAGAAAGAGAGAGAGAGAGTGTGTGTGTACAAGAGGGTGTTTTTGTCTATTTCATTTTAGACCTAATGAGTCATATTTCACAGATTGTAATATCCATCCACTTTAAAACATCTTTAAATTGTGCCCCACCGGATAATTTGCCGCCACTGTTTGCAGGTGCTAACAATCCATTCTCGGTACAACCCAGTCATATTACAGCTAGGTGTCTGTTATGATGAACTGAGAAAGACTAGCAGCGGTATTTGGAGGGATTGGTGGGAAGTGAGGACATATTTGGTATAGCAACCATAGCATGGAATATGATGATCACTTTGTCTCTCCCTATAAAAACAGTGCAAACTATTTGGTTTCATAGACTGTTTTTGCTTATCTTATAGGTCTTCTAAAAATCAGTACATTTTCTGTGTGACACGTGGCTATTATCGGCATGCATCACTAGGAATGACCAATCACAATCGGAAGAGGTGGACGTGAATGAACCTCCGTCCACCCCATTTTATGTTGCAAAAGACGAGTTATATTTGACGAGTTTCATTGAATCCATTGTGATATCCTTTAAGTATATTTAATAAAATACACAGTGGATATCGTGCCGTTTCTACGTCAAATTTCTCTTGGTAACCTTTCTGGCACATGTTATTTTTAACAAGGTTATCGATATTTGCCACCAATTATGACGTACAGTCTCGGAAGACTTGCCAAGTGATAGTCTTATCCTATTGCGACTTGGCTTTATGCAATTTTGGAAACCACTTGTTGAATGAATGAATGAATGAATGAAAGAATGAATAAGTGTATTTATTAACATAGCAATATCATACATAGAATTTCAACAGTCGCACGGGTCCACAGACCGTACGTGCTTTTGTAATACACATTACAAGCAATATTAAAACAACAACCAGAACAAAGAATTAAAAGAGTAAACACGAAAATAAAGAGACAAAGGAAATACACAGTCAAAAGCAATATTAAACATCAATAAAAATTAAGAGTGAATCCGAAAATAAAGATACAAAGATATTCAAATATAGCAATTTAAATTTACAGCACAGAATACACCTTCATAAATGCACCCTCTTATAATAGATAAGTACACTTAAAAGACATATATACACATAATATATACAACCCTAGCACAACGGTGACCTAAGTATAACATAATATATATATAAAACATTGTAGTCACTTTTGTTTAGTTGATCTTAACCCCCCCCCCTTCTCTATTGGCAGCCTCCTCAGATCTCAGCTGTCTTGCCTTAAGTATAATTTTACCTAGCCCGTCCATGTTTTCCGTGCCTGCCAGTAGCGTCCAACATGCTTCTATCCCTACATTCGCAGTGGTAAAAAATCGCAGCAAATATTTTTCCCGCCATTCCTCCGTACACCTACATCTTGCCAAGATGTGAGTCCACGACTCTTCCTCCTCGCAAATGGGACAGATTCTCGCACCATTCTCATCAGAAATTTTCGTGCTCCTCCATGCTCCTAGTCTAATCCACGCGAGCCCCTCTCTAATGAGTTTGGTACCTGTTTTAATGTATTGCTCCATACCCCAAAAATGCATTCAAAGTGAGTTGAAATAGTAATTGCTTGAGGGTTTAACTCTACCCTATCGTTCCGATACCTTAAAAGTCGTAAATGACTGTAGGGGGACAGAAAGCACTACAAAACACTACCAAATTCTGCTAAATAGACTTGAAATGTGTAAAATGTCTATAAAAGCTTTAAGAACATTAAAAACACCGTAAAATACTGTTAAATATTAGTAATACGCCTGAAAGGGGCTAAAATATCTGTTTTAGAGACCTATATACCAACCAAACGATTCGAGATGTATGGAAAAGAGCTAAAATGTCGCAACAAAACCCGTCCTACAGTCCTAAACACCCTCACCAAATGGTATGGCATGACATTAAAAGCATACTAAAAACAACTCTACAAATCGCAATTAAAAGTCTGAAAAATGTATGTGAAAGCACTACAAACACTGAAAGATAGTCTCAAATCGCGTAAAAATGCTTGTAAAAGTGCTAAAAAGCATTAGAAAACACTGTAAAATAATGTAAATATGAGCGAAAACCCATTGAATAACATCTAAAATAGCCGTTTTAGGATCCCAAATACCCTCAAAATGGTTCGAAGGGTGTGGAAAAAAGAGCTAAAATGCTTGATCAATACCACACAACTATCTGTTCTAGGGTACTAAACATCCACCAAATGACATGAAATGAGTGTCATTAAAAGCATTCGAATCAGCTGTGCTGGCACTCTAAAACATACAAAATAATTGCTAATGATCTGTAAGCGTTCCAAAGCAGAGCAAACACTGCAAAATAATAAAACAAAGGACTTTAAACGGCACCCACAGTACTAAAAATCGTTAAACATTTAAAAATTCTGGGTAAAAACTGTAAAAATAAATGTAAAATAAACCTTCTGACCTTGAAACGGACCACCCCCCTCCCACCGAAGGACTGAAAAAATGCTCCTAATACACTGAACCTAGGTTTAAGTTCCTCCCCTCCTCCTTGAATTCCCTATCTCTCCCATGTATTCTCATGCTAGGGTATACATCCTCCTTGAATTCCCTATCTTTCCCATGTATGCTCACTTGCCCCTGTGCCAGAACCGCTCTATCTTCACTACTGATAGCAGGAGATGATACTGATGATACATGGAATGAAGATGGAGCACCGGTGAAATGCAATAGCGAGGATACCAGGAGAAAACCTTGCGCTTCTTTGTCTACCACAAATCTCACGTGCACTCTAGGTGAGAGGCGATTGGTCTAACCGCTCGGCCACGGCGTCAGAGATTGCTGCGCGTCTCTGTGGGACTTTCTGCCTCCCGCTGATTCTCAACTTGGAAGGAGTATAAGTAGAGTATTGATTTAATTGACCATAATAGTTGGTTATGAATCCTGGGAGTTGAAGTACTTACAAAATTGTAAGTCGCCATTGGGGTATGTCATCTCAAAATAATTTGACATCACATTGTGATTTGCTGGGAGACATGCGAGTCTGCTCTGAAATTCAATGCTGTGCCGGCATGTTGCCATAGTAGCTCAGTGGTAGAGCAACCGGCTAGACACCGGCAGATTCGTGCTATGACATTGCATTTTACATTCTGACTCTATGTATCCAACTCCTGTCCTACATACGGCTTGTGTGAAAAAATCAATTAAATCAGTTTAATCGAAAGGTGTAGTTACAATCGATCCTCTATGATGTGCGAGGTGTCATCTTCCGCTCCAATATCCTTGCATCCTACTATATTAGTAGAGAAAGTAAGAACAACTTTGCAGCGACAACTTTGTGAACCACCAGATTTCAGAATCACCAGCCGCCTCTGTTGTCAATGACCGCTAAACCTAAACGACTATTAATTCTATGTTGTTTCTTTTGTAAGAGACTGTGCGAATAAAAACTAACCTAGAGGCAAGATCTAACTGCACAAGGTCGTAGAGTGAGTATGAGGAACAATAATTATTGCTGGTAGGGGCAGTAGGCGGCTTCGCATCCTGATTTAGCACCAGTAAGAAACATGTTCCGACTAAAGCACGCGAGACTATCATTTTCAGCAGCATATCACCTCGCCTGTGTGGTCTATATCCTGTGGTTGGACTACCACATGCTCTGGAGAGCAATACATATGTTTGTGCACCGCCAGGATTTATTCATGTTGTACTGCCATTGTCTGGGACTCCAGTTCTTAACTTTCCACAGTACGGTAAGATGGCTGAAGGAAAATTCCTTGGGTCTGTTTCTTAAACGTTTAGTAAATTACTCTAGTATTATTTACTTAACACCTTGCCCCTTTACATAATAAATAGAAGCAATGCATTTAATTATTAAACTACTTACCTTATTATAAACACTGTAATTGGTGGTATTTTTTACTTTCTCTACATAGTAAATAAATAGAGAACGTATTTTATACACCACCCAAAAATTTTATCTCGAGATTTCACCGGGAAAAAAGTTTTAGTCACTTTTATAAAAAAAATTCATTTTTAGAGAAAAAAACGTGTATCTGAACACGACAACTCAAAAACGAAAAGTTAGTAAAATACCAAAATTGGTATTAAAGTTTAGTATCTTCCAAGGATACGATAACAAATTTTGAGGAAAATCAATAACAATCTACAACACCAAACTACCATTTATATGGAAAATTTTGATTTTCTCGAAATTTTGGGGTTGTCTAACAATTTTGAATATGTAAATAATAAATATTTAATATTAAATATATTTATATTTAATAAAATGTTTAATATAATGTATTTTCCTGAATATACGTATGAAGCAGTCATATATAGGCTGCATGTACATAAACGCACACACACATCATTATGTTTAGAAAGGCTTGGAATGATGTTTAAGTGCACAACAATTCAGTGTGGCAAGTATCAGAGGCTATCCAAAGATTATAATGACTTTCACTGTGTATTGCATTCAGAGTCCGAGGAACACGCTCCCTATTGATACGATTTTGGTATCATAAACACATAATTTGATAGCAATTATTTCTCGCAATAGCTGCTAAATGGGCGAATTAGCAAGAGATTTCTTATAAATTGGAGTAGGTTGCCAAAAAGTCTGGGAGAGTGTTAATTTCAGCCCCCGTATTCAGCATTTGTAAGCCGTGCTTGGGGGGGGGATATATTACGCATCTGATAAATGTTAACAGCCATTGCAACACGAGACCATCTGTGCAGGGTAAAATGGGTTAAAGCCTTCTATGAATGAGTGCTTAGATAAATGAAGTTATTAGGTTGGACCCGGAAAGCCGTTGAAGAAGACTTCATTAATAAATTTTGATAACGCGAAAACTAAGCGTTTTAGAGCATATGTTTATATGGACATATTTTCTTGTTTCGATTCAGGAATCTATCCCCAAACGTTGTAAAAGTATTTTTAAATCAAACTGTATACGTAATAGATAAATAGATGTGATTAACTTAAACTGTTTGAATTTAAAATCAATAAATAGCAAGTTCCAAGCCTATACTGCTAGGTTTATTTTGCCATTTCTTTTTTAGCGTCTCATTTATACCTTGGCTTTAACTGCATCGTCCTATCGTCAGCATTCATCTTTGGAGCATATTGTCTATTGGCAAAGGCGATAATTTGTTTACTGATATCGTTGGGTTTTTCGTATCTTCAATTTTGTCATTAGAAAACACACACACACACACACACACACACACACACACACACACACACACACACACATTCTTCCTTCCAGACTCTGGGAAGGATAAGGGAATATTCTTGGCTAGAAGGAAATTCCCACCCCTCAACCGCGAATCAAATCTGGGGTTCCTCGCAAAGCAGGCAGGCACTCTACCGACTGAGCTACGGGCAGAGCCATTTTTGCTACTGATGTCCTTCGGAGTTTCTTATTAGATACTAAAAAGGCTATATTAAGTTCTAACTTGGAACAGCTCATTCATATTATTGAAACAAAAAGCATATCGGTAATCCTAGACCTGGAGACAATTTGTCATATTTATGATTAGGAAGAGAAAAAAAAATGTTCACTAAACATAGTACAGTACGCCTTGTAAATATGCGTAGATTTGGTAGCTATTCTTCTGGTAGGCATTTACAAAATATATCATCCCAAGTTCGAAGCTTTTTACGCCACTGAATAGGTATACACTAATCACAAGTGAAAGACGTTTGGAGAAGGGGAGGTTTTGGGCGGTGAAATGAGGCAAAGACGCCTTTCATTGCTCTGGCCCTTCGGAGCGGTTTTTTTCCCAAGCCTGGTATAAATGTGAACATCTTCAAATACTGAATTAACGGTAGGAGCTGAAGAGTTGTTATTGCCGACATAAATGTTCGTCTGTATTAGTAACACAAAATTGTAATTCCAGTTAATGCAGCTGGCATTTTTTGGAATGACTCTGAGAGCGGACATTGCAGAGATTTTGGGAGATTTGCAGCTGTGTAATAAACTGAGACGATGGGCCGACTTCCTCTTCAAATATGTTGGACTTCCCTTCACTACGGTAAGTAGAAGGTACTATTCAGCAATAATGCTTAGAAATATTTTAGTGTTTAGATTTCTATAGAGATTATTTTTTTGTTTTATGAACTTCGTAAAATAAGTTACTTGTTATTGTCATCAAGGGAAATTATACTGCAGATAGTGAGATTCGCATTCGGGAGGTCTCGAATTCACACCCTCGGGGCCGATTAAACTGACTGCGATTTTCCTAGGTCGCTAGATGAATATTGGGCTGACTTAATCCGCAAATGTTCTTTATTTAATCATTAAATTTCATATAAAAACTAAGCAGATATCATACTTTAATTATTCAGGATGAAATGTCTCGCACCAAGGAGAAGTTGATGGCATAGAGAAAATAAATAAATCCAACTTTATAACAGGCACGCTAATAAGAACATTAAAGACTCCATAGTTAAATTGTGCAAAACCATGCTAGTACCAACTCTGATATACGGATCAGAAACATGAACATTAACAAAAATATTTGCACTAGAATACAGATTTAAAAAATTAAATGCGTATGGATACACTAAAATGGGCAGAAAGCGCAGTTAAGATATCAGGAGAGAATTAAATGTACAAGAAATAAATAATATAATTTCAATTAATAGACAACAATGAAAAAAACATGTTCAAAGGAATAATAATGATAGTAATGATAATAGAATACCTAAAATAGAATAAATTATAAACCCAATTTACCTTCTTGGTAAAAGAAACCAAGGAAGTCGGAGGAAAAGATGGACAGACCAATTTGGAGCCGGAACGGAGTGAAAAGTCTAACACCGTGAAGCAGAAAAATAAGATTACATTTTAATTCCTTCTTCACCGCATTGGACTCAGCAATCCCAGACAGAGTTTGCTTACTTCTCAGCAGGTTACTAACCCAAGGCATCGGCTTTTTCGGTCATTGTGGGTATAAGACAATAGCGCTTGAAGAAAATCAAGATGAAAAATAAGTAACTATGTGGTTAAAGATCATATTATTATAATTATTATTATTATATTATTATATTATTATTATTATTATTACTACACCCATCCCTGAATTCAGCACAATAGTATTTGCTTATTTTGTTGAATATCAGTTCATTACTTCACAAGACTGTTACTACGATAATATTCACTGCAATTACAGTCAAGAAAATAAAGGTTGGTCTTGAAAACATTGAGAAAAAATGTCATTCTATTTCTTTCAATGTATAGTTAATAAGCAATCAAATAACACTACTTATGTGAAACAATGCCGCCCTATGTAAACCGTACCTGATTACAGTAAACTTTGGGGAATAAACAGGTTTTATGTGCCAAAACCTTTGCTGTACAGAACTCTTTACATGATCTGATTTGATATTTTATATGAAAATCGGAAATATTATAGGAAAATCTAGTTACTAAAGATTTCATAATGTAAACAAAAAATGGTAACTTGTTCTTGTAATAACGCATTTTTTTTTTTTTTGAAATAGTGCACTCTACACATCAGATGAAACATTGCTGTCAGCCTTGCTGTGTGCAGACCTCTCAATGGTATTTGCTGGTTACCCTTGGGTTGCGTAATGCGAAGTGAAATAGATTAAATCAGTGGCAAAGAATGGGATCATTGTCTGACTATACATTGGTCAGTGTCTTTTGAGTCGGTGGAATTCTGTGCGGTATTGGTGGTCATGATAAATTGCCCACACACGTAACGGGCCTTGGGGCGAGCAATGTTTTTCTTGTCTTTACCCTTTCCGCTGTCTTACTCATGGAGTAATGTTGAAAAATAAATTGTCTACGCACATAGAAAGCAACCGATTACTACTGCTATAGTAGTTAGATATGTTGAAACGCTGTTTTTATAAGAGAGACCGGAGCTTGGGCAGAATGCTTTTTTGAATGCGTTAGTTCAATTTAAAAGTGCATCTCACGATTTACATCTTTGAGACTGAAACGCCGCAGTTTTGTGTTGTATGTGCTTAATTGCAGAAATAAATACCTTTTGTTTCCTATTTTTTTCTTTTGGTATTAAAACAACAATGAGTATCACTGTAATAAGTAAGGGTTTAAGTTGCTTGTGTTTACTTGGCTTTCTATCGGATATACTTTGTAATAGTATAAAAGAGAAAATTATTCTAACATCAATAGTCATTAATATATATAGAAGACTTAATTTAAGATATTAACATTCACAACGTTTTATAAAAATTATAGTAATTGAATAATCTATGTTATTGAAATATCCTCATTTAAAGTTTTTGTGTGTGGTTCAAAGCTCCAATTCAGATAATGCCGTCCAGTTTTCTCAAAGTTTGAGGCCTGTGGGACTGTTCGATTATGCAAATGTTTACATAATAACATTTACGAGATAACTTACATCTTACAAGCTGTCTATCAATCTGAATGCAGTTGGTATTCGTAAAAAATAACAGCACTGCATCTGACCCTTATTTGCCATAACGAAGATGACATACTGAAAATCTGCTGTTGCAGAATATAATTTTATTTGACTTTTCAAGGCGCCTCAGCTTTTTATGTGCTCCCTGATGACTTCGTGTTATAAATTTATCTTTAGAAAGATTTAAGATCTTCTCTATAACGTTTTTATTACTTCATTCTCCTGAAGATCAACTTAAGTCCACGTGTTTCTATCTAACGCCAATCAAGGTGCATTTTCAGCCGCTTCTGTGGACTGTTCGCAAAGACAACTACCGTGGTCTGGAAATGTTTCCTGTGGGGGTCATGTCCAGACATTTTGTTAATCACTTTCTTAGCTTGTCACGTCGCTTAAAAATAGGTCTTTGGTCATGTTATTTGACTAAGAGTTACCCTATTTTGGCATTAAATTTCTTTCATCGTGACTGTTCCTTGTCAACTCATTGGTGTGGTGTAAATACTTTCACTTACAAATAAACGGTTCTAGAATAATAAGAGGGTTTTTGTCTCCACTTTTAGCAAGTTTCTCTGCTTTTTCAATACCCAGGATGTCACAATACCCAACTACGAGCTTAATGAAGTTCAACGTATTTCCGGGCTGAGTGAGTCACTGGATTTGAATTGGTGAGAGAAGTATGTAATAAAGACACAGAATTATAGCCTCAACCAAATAAAATTAAGAAAGTGATTTTGGAAAAAAAAAACTATTACTAAACAAATATCACAATTTAAGAAACAAACAAATATAGTTGATAAAGTAAAAAAGTTTAACTTAAAGCTTACTTACAGAAAATTGAAACTCGATAATAGTTTGAATTATAGAGCGCCTAAATAATTTTGAACTATGCAGATAATCGTGTACAGGGAACTAAAAACCATATTAGCTATTATTATTTACTACTTCAGGAAGGGATATCGTGGTATAATGGTTACCATGCTAACTTTATATACCCAAGGTCGCGGGTTCAAACCCGGCGGAGAACGATGGATTTTTTAGGGTGTAAACATCCTTAGCATGGCTTCCTTCGGAAGGGAAGTAAAGCCGTTGGTCCCGTGTCGTAGATTTACGGCACGTAAAAGAACCTCAAGCCTGATAGATAGACCTCTGAGCAAAATTAAGCGATCTTTCACGCCCAATTTGGAATGGGACGCTGAGAACCACAGTAGTTAAAGAGTGTCCATAATTAACATGCCATTTTTTATTTTCATATGCCCAAGGTCGCGGGTTCACAGCCGGTGGAAGACGATGGATTTTTTCGGGTGTAAAAATCCTTAGCATGGGAAGGGAATTCATTGCATTGATATGGCATACTATTAAAAAGCTTTAAGTGTGAGAAGGGCAATTTGGAAAAAAATTTCCGGTCTAGTTCATTAACAGGAGAGACAGTAGTAGCCATGTTGTTCTTTCGCTAGTTTGGTTCACAGCGTCAGTGTGAGACTATATTCGACTTTTTCTTTCATAAAAACACCATTTTAAAATGTGTGCAGCAGTAGAAATTCATCAAAGTGCGAGGAAGTGCACTAATACGGTTTCTGTCAAAATAGCCGCAATTTAAAACGGAAGAATTCTTCGACCTCGGTGACGTTAAGGATTAGACGCACTAACATCCATGATTGGGCACGAAGTGGGAGCTGTTGCAAGCGTGAAAGATGTGGTCGGACAAAGCTACCATTTCAGTACTGTGATGATTCAGTAGGAGTGCTCTGTATGAGGTGTTGGCACAAAGGTTAGGCTACTACAGGTTTTATGCTCAATGCTGCCAAAATTTCTATTTAAAGCCCAAAAAATCAACGAAGATGGGAGCATTATAAGCGTTTTCGACAAGATTGTCAAGCGAAATGAGATACGTGAACGTGAAAACTAAACGACAAAACTAACAAAATTCTCCAAATATTCCCATTAAAGAAGCTCTCGGTAGATGTTTTTTGGGACAAGCAAGTACATTGAGGGAAGTTCATGCAACGATGTAAGACTTGAAGCTTTCGACATAGCTGATGAGGATAATATTCAGCAAGAAATTGAACATTTGCAGGACACATTGAAAAATGGCTACTGCCTCCAGGAGATCAAGCGAGCTCATAAGAAAGTCCGGGAAAAGAGATTTGGTTCGCTGCGCATCTCTAATTCCAAGGGAAGAGATGAGTGGGTGAGCAAGGCCTTCATACCATACTATGGTCCTACCTCTAACAAAATTGTCCGCTGCTTGCTGCTCTGGAAGGGGAAGCTGCGTGGCCGCTT
The DNA here is from genome assembly GCA_030762935.1 of Hymenopus coronatus. NCBI lineage: Eukaryota > Metazoa > Arthropoda > Insecta > Mantodea > Hymenopodidae > Hymenopus > Hymenopus coronatus. Next base: position 56,599,990 of record CM060895.1, on the reverse strand, counting down.
GGTTGGGCTGGCCGCCCGCGATCAGCGGGGCAGCTGGCTCGGCTGTTGCGGCCGCCGGTGCCGGGGTGGAGTTTGCCGCAGCGGCGGTTTGAGCAACGGGCTTCTTCTCCTGCTTGGTTCTCTGCTTCCTGGGGGGCGCAGGGGGCCTGGTGACCTGAGTTTCCGAGCTCTCGGTCTGGTTTGCTGGTACCGCCAGCGTTGCCTCAGCCTGTCGAAGCACTTCTTCGTGTCTCGACATAGCGTTGGCAAAGCTGGTGCCTGGAGGCACATTCGCAGGGTTGGTGATGGCTCTGCCCTGCCTTGCCTGAATTAGCTCCAATTTTTTGGGGCAACCGCCATAGATGCCAATATGGCGCCCCTCACACTTTGTATACTCTCTGGGGTGAGGGCAGTCTATGACGTGGTGTTCACCTTCACAGCGCAAGCAAGCGGTCTTCCGCTCACACGCGTGACGATAGCACTGCGCCGGCCCCTCTCTGCCATGTTGTGGCTCGACTCGCACTCTTGTGCTGTACAGTGTGGTCACCGTGTCCCCGTTGGGGATTCCCTCCCCATCTTTCTCAACAATGACCAAAAATAAAGGCATCTTGACCTTGGTGGGCTCAGCACCCTCGGGTCGGGAGGTCTTGGTCAATTGGATGACGGTCCGCGGATTGATTCCGTGCTTCTCCGCCAGGCCAACACGGATATCCTCAGGGTCGGTGTCCGAATCAAGTCCTCGGATCATTCGTCGGACTAAGTTCGGTTTCTAAAGGGAATATGTGTGGAACTGAATTCCATACTTCCTCACAACCTCACTTGCCTTCTCGTGATCCTCAAGGTTCTTGGTCCGGATCACGACACTTTTGGGGTAACGGGTGGCCTGGTACTCTTCCGAGAGCGCTGCCCGTAATTCCCTCATGACTATGACATGGTTGGGAAACGGGTCGGCCACAATTGGCGGTATTCTTCCCGCCCGTTGAGAGCGATGGCTCTCGGGGATGGTGGCTGCTGCAGGGGTGGGAGAGGCGCGCCCCTCCGAGTTTTCCACCGGAGGTCTTTCGGCGCCTGTGGACCACCGTGATGAAGCCGTCGGCATCCGCTGTGCTATCAGGCACCAGGGTAGACTGGGCCTGGGAGGGGGCGGAGGGAGCAACTGGTGTGGAAGTGGGTTCCGGGTTGAGAGGGACCGCAGTCTCTTGGTTAACTAGGCGGGAGAAAGACTTCTCTTGCCAGAAGTCTTCTTAGTTCTGCCCTCAAGGGCTAAAGCCTGTGAGCCGGGGTTAGGTTTTGAGGAGGAAGAGGTTGATGGGCCAGGAGTGCTCATTACTTCAGGTATTACCTGTGCGGTGGTACTTGGCTTGTCTAAGTCTTGTGCAGGTGCCATCTGGCTCCCCACAAAGGGTCGGACGTCTTGCGACGCGCCAGTATGCGAACCCCGGGTCCAAGCCTAATCCCGGACCCTTGGCTCTGGCCTTGTGAGCCCGCGGTAACGTCAGTGCGTTAGTCGGTCCCAAGTACGTCTGATGTTCGGAGTGCAGCTCAGGAGGCAAGGGAAGAGAAAGCCTTCGCTCTCTTCCAGGGCAGCTTGCGGCCGGTCCAGTTGGTGTCGGCCGCAGTAGAGGGGATGGCGCTGATGGAGAAGCTCGACGAGCTTCCTCCAGGAGGCACGCTAATAGGGGGGCCAATGCCCCTTGAAGCGCAGGTGTTGGCGTTGGTATCCAGCTGCGGGGCATCTCCGGCGGATACGGCCGGAGGGAGACAAGACTGTCAAAGGGCATCAGCGCCCCCCCCCCCTGAGATTTTGTTCTAGGATAATGCTCGACCGCGTTCTAAAGCCTACTCGAGATTTTATGTATTTTTTCAAGTAGGAGGTTTTTATTATCCAGTGCATAGCGCTGTCTTGACTCTGAGTGACTCGCGTGTTCCCAAACGTGTTCTTGGATTATATAATGAATTGGACGAGAACTCAATGAGAGCATCATAAGGTGACTACTATCACAATAAGTGGAGTTCGACTCGAGGATTTCAAAGCTAGTGAAGCTGTACAGAACTGCCTAAATCTACATGGGAATTGTGTTTAAAAAAAAAAACATTTGAACATTTTACTTTATACCGATTGGAAGAGAAATCATTACATTAATTTAAACCAGTGGTAGATCTGGGTATTTGGAATACATTATGTATCTTACGTTTTTGCCTCTGACCATTTCATACGGAGAAATCTTAGTTTTTTCGAAAACAAGAGATAGGCAAGCTGGCAACGCTGCAGGTTGTGTAAGTGTCACTTGCACTAGGTAGGTCAATGCATAAACAAGCATGCTTCTCTGCTACTACCACAGCAGTGTAGGCCGATCAGAATCTAGTTATTCTCGTTATCTCCCAAAACATTCCACCACTTTGCGTCGTGTTTGCAAGCGACCGACGTATTTAAATCCAGAAGCCAGTTCAGATCCCTGATCAAACTCAACGCAACATTGCCGAGTTACTTCGTATCTGACAAAGCTGCTCCGAATATTCTTTTAATTCTTTTGATTATTATTTCGAAGCTCTATATGATCTCCTATAATTCCTAGTGACATCATATAACAAACACGTTAATTTGCACATAATACAAGTAACAAACTAATATCTTCGTACAGTTTTGTGGAAATGCGCATCCAATTTGGAATTTTTGCTTTCGAAATCGGCTGAGCAAAGAACTACATGCCGTTAGACATTTTTGTTTGTAATGCTTCAACGAAGCACATATTAGAAGGAATGTAATAAGTTCCCTTCCATCCGGTATATATATGGCGTAATGGAAGTTCCATAAGAAAGTATATTACTCAAACTTACTTTCCAAACTAAACTCGTGTTTGGACTACTTTTCTACGCAGAAAATTCTAAAAGTGATAAAGTATATTTGTACCACAGTTTGATAGTAAAGTAACATTGATGATTTTGTTTCAGATAGTGTGCGTCAACTTCTGGGTGCTACAAGAGGTTCTGAACTGGCCACTAGTGGAAAGCGACTTTTTCAAGTATTACGTGCCTTCCTTTCTAAATCATGGCATGCACACGGTATCGTTCTTTATGAATGTAGGAGAACTAGTTATAACACCTCGACACTTCCCGCTGCAGACGGGCATCTTCAGGATGATTCTTTTGATTCTAGCATACATAGTATGGTAAGGATATAGTTTAATCAATACAAACATAAATGATTTTTAAATACATTTGAGCACTCGTGTAGATAGTATTTTGTCTCATTTTTTTGTAGTGATGCATTAGGGTGAATAGAATAAATATTTATATTTGCTCTAGACCATGAGGTGTTCAATGTTCCTACAAACAACTTCCGTTGAATTAACATACAAACATCCAGAACGCCAAATATATCTCCTCAGAGGTACCATTATATTCTATCAAAGAGTTTATCCTCATCGCATATGGGCTCACCATGGTCAAATTACATCCTCTCACAATTTCTGACCTATCTTGGATGCCTCAGGTTATATTCTCTATAGGATGCAGCTGTTTTATAATCAAAACCGCTGAGGACATTATGAACTAATGGGATATAAGGGGAGTTTTCCATGTAAAAGTGTGTTAGGGATGACATTTCGTACTCCTCTTTTGTGGTATCCTTGCTGGACTTTAATAAGTATCATAATCATTTATCAGACTTTTTGTTATTAGTTAAGCTTTCTTCGGAAGGTATTTTTGGAGTCCTAAAAGCTTGTATTAATATCAAAGCTGCGTTTTTGTGTAGAGTTTATCACCGTCACCATAAGGGTGTCTCTGTATTCTCATTCGATTGCACTTTGATTTAAATAATTTATATTGAACCATTTTAAATAGTTTATCAGAAACTTAACGAAATTAATCATTTTACGTTTATTTAAATCCTCCTCCTAGCAAAAGTGGATTTGGTGCATTGTCTTCATGATCATTTGTTGAGTTATTATTATTATTTAGTGATACGTACTTTAAATTACTTCTTGTTTGTCACACTCTGTTATTCTACTACTTTGGATTTTAAGCATTGTCCTTCATAATACAATATTTCTTAAAAAATACAAATTCCTGAGTACATTGACGTTTACCTTCCCTCATTTATTTTTATACAACCTCTAAACTATTCTTACTGTTATAAAGAGGGGATAAGAAATATACCGTCAGATTTATAAAAGCGGGACGGTATACGGTGGCCTATAAATTCTAAACTTTATTATGACAGCGAGAAACATGTTAGATTGCTTTTACGATATAATTAATATGTGAACGCTTACCTAGACTAGGTTCGAAATGAATGCCTAGAAATTTTATACTAGATTCAGTTTAAAAAGCAGGACAACTAATATTAAAAGCCAGGTCGATTGTTTTGTTCTCAAAGAGAACAAGAATATTATATTTGCACCATTTATCAGTTTTTTCAGTGAGTGCATCAAGTCTATCATGCAGACGGGCATTAGAATTGACAGAGATACCGCCAAATTGTCCGCATACAAATATATTTCTAGGCAGTCATCTCGGATATTAAAAGGGATGTCATTAATATAGATTATAAAAAATAAAGGGCCGAGCACAGAACAACATGCTTAATTAATTTAAAATCAGAGTAACTATCATTTATATAAACAGACTGATATCTATTACAAAAATAAAATTTAAAAAAATTCAAGCTGTTCTTGTCAAAACCATAAAATTCCAATGTCCTAAACAACATTTCATGACATAAAGTGTCAAAAGCTTTTGTTAAATCGAAAAATCTGCTATGAGCCAACTCACCTTTTTCAAGGCATTAAAACATTTTGTCATAAATGCAATTAGAGCATCAACTGTGCTGCGAGAAGATCTAAAGCCAAATTGACAATGGGTAAATCTGGAATTTACATCAAAATAGTGTGTGATTTGTTTATTTAAAATAATTTCAAAAACATTTGACATAATTGGCAATATACTAAAGGCCTATAGTTTGAGCAATCAGAGGTGTGTGTGTGTGTGTGTGTGTGTGTGTGGGTGGGTGGGTGGGTGGGTGGGTGGTTTCGGATTGGGGGAGTTGTTGAAAATCTTCGTGTTATACCCTTGTCGTGCGGCAAACACATACTCACCTTTGATAAAAAAAATATTCCATTTTTGTTCAGAGTTGTCTCAAAAGGTGATATGTGGTGAAATCTCGATATCGAGGTATTGGAAAGAAAGCAGTACTTTGTTTACTTCCAAAAGAAAGTAAAATAGCAGGATCGAAAGCTTCTGTAGGTGCATTTACTATGCAAATAGTTATTACCCTCTTATTGCATTATTTTAGCCATGTATATACTTTAACATTAAGTTCACATTTAGTATTTTGTTGTTCACAGGATTTATACAACACATATGCTATCAGGAAGGTGGCCGTATATTTTTATGGAAGACATGTCCAGAGACCTTATGCAGCAATTCTGTTACGCAATTGCAAACTTAGCGATAGCGATTCTAAGCTACACAGCTGCTGGCGCCTTCAACAATATATTGTGGAGTAAGTATGAATTTACATTTTTAGTTGGGCACACGTCCTTAAATACTCTCTTCGCCCAATAATTTTAAGAAAATGCCTTTATTTTAAAGCTTAAAATCCCTCCAAGAATTTTTTCTTCTACAGTTGTTCTATAACAAGGGATTTGAAATTCCCGATACGTAAACTACTGAATATTCAATTACATTATGTTAGCATGTGACATTAGTGGGGTGGCGGTTGTACTTGTAAATAAAAACCAAAACCTTAATTTCAAGCCTTAACGCAATCTTTTTGTTGCATATCAGAAGTTAAAGTCGAAGTAATGTTGCTTTATGTCTCCTAGCTAGTTAACAGGTGAAAAAACTATTTTACCACCCCACCTGTTTGTGATCACATGGAGCTTAGATATTAGCTATGATTTAAATTTAATCCATCCGAAAATATAATTTAGCCAAATTTAGCACAGAGTACCTCAAATACAGAATAAGAGCTATTAAATCAAGGTCTCCCCATTTGCGAGGGAATAATCTTTGGCATATTCATTTTAACCTCCTCAAATAATAAATACGATATAAGCGACACAATAAAACCTAAAATTTCGGAACCACAACCAAAAAAGCCAAAAGAAAAATATATGTTTTGTATATCTTTATTTAAAAAGAAGAGCTCCATTTCAGAGTTGTATTGATAGTCAAAGGCAGCGCAATAGCAGAGTGTTTAGACTGCTTGCCTCCCACCTCCAGGTTTGATCCCCAGCGCCCGCGTTTGTGGTGGACGAAGTGACATCTGGGCGGGTTTTCTCAAGGTCTTCCGGTTTCCCCCGCCACTCATTCCACCAATTGCTCCAAAACCACCTTTACTATAATTCATTTCACTTGCACTTCATATCATCCACTTCCTCACGGTCATGCCTGGTTACGGGTCGACCAATCTTCCAGGTTCTCCATTATGTGGTTTCGTGCTGTTGACTCCCCGCTTTTAAGTCCTAGGAGGGTGCCATTCCTAAAACATTTGAAGGGCTACGAAAATGTGCTAGTCTGATTGAGTAACGTATGCTTTCACAATCCGATATTCATGTACCTAATTAATTATCGCGTTAATTACTAGAGATAAACTACAAGTAATTATTGCAAAATAACGTGCTTAAAGAATACATTAATTACATGAATTTAAAGCGATCATTAATTACATGAACATGGGATTGTAAAAACATACCGTTTCTCAACCAGACTAACAATTAAGTATTCTTTAAATTGTTTCAGGCCTAGAACGCATATTGTATTATGCTTCTAAATCTTAATGTATATTTGTTACTTTATTAACTTATCTGCTTCATGCATTTTGCGAAAGGAACAAATTTTAAATCAAAACGAATCATTCAAAAGCCATTTCTCACTATCGTAATAATTCTGTTGTCGAAAATAATCGATAGTGGCCTTCGCTAATTTGCATAAAGATTAAATGGAGTTTTATTTAGGGGCACTATTTAACTGCTGTGGTTATCAGCGTCCCATTCTATTTTGGATGTGAAATACTGTTAAAATTTGTTCAGAAGGCCTCTTTATCAGACTTGAGGTTCTTACGTGTGCCATAAATTTACGAAATGGGACCAATGACTTTACTTACCTTGTGAAGGAAGGCATGCGAAGGCTTTTTATGCCAAAAAAATCCATCGCCCTCTGCCAGATTTGAACCCGCGACTTTGGGAACCAGAGGCCTGTATGTTACCCCTAGACCACGGAAAAAACCTAGTTTGCATTCTGTAGAGGAACTAAACACAACGAAAGCTCCATCATAAGTCTGTGCAATCAATTTTGAAGCATCTGCAAAGCTTTTGGAATAACGTGTATTCTTTTGTGATTTCATCTATTAACACTCCTAGAAAACTGGCCTCACACATCTCTTTGACAACTTCTCTTGGCGCACAGCATGGCTTGAAGCCATATTTGGATCGTCTTAGACTGTCCAACAACGTGTGTAGCCTAGTAGTGCGCAATCTAACTCAGCTATATAAAATGTATTAATTCTAAATAAATATCAGGAATTAATGATACTCTCATCTTAAAGCCAAAGGATATGAGACATTTAGCCAATGTGTTCTAAATGTATCTATTCCGCTTTATTTTTTCTTTTCCTCAGCCTACGTCTGTGACGTCTGACTTCCCGAAACGCATTGGTTTCACAACCTTTTTCAAGTGGGCAGAGAGGACCCTATGCTTTATGCTCAAACTTAAATTGTTTATATCTCTAACGCTGGTTTTCGGTAAACCGAATACAAGGTAAACAAAGCTGCGCAATCTTGACTTCACAACAACAAAACCGGTAAATGTCGGGCTGAAGATCCTGGTTTCACATATGCAATTGAATTTATCAACTTAATTATATCTAAGTTATCCCACACACGCCTTGTTTTTAAAGAACAACTAAATTGTTAAAACCGTGAAGTCAGGGTGTTTTAGGCACTTCAAACTCTTATATTTAGACTTGAACATTCTTGACACATGAGAATCAAAAGGTAAGGCAAGAATATGTTAAGGCAAAAAAGTTTGTAGGAATTAGCCTAAAATACATTGCCTAGTTATCGGAGGCGAAGGAGAATTTCAGTATTTCATAGTCTGTTGTGCTTCTGGAAATCTCCAGGAGGAAGTGGTGAAATGAAGCTCACAGAGAGGAATCTGCCTCGGCAGGCTCTGATACTGGACATTATATTCAAACAGGTTTGGGGCCAACAGGCATTCATTTTGTGGAACTATGTAGGAATCAAATTCGACGCCTGGGAAATCTGAATATTCACAACTTAGTATCATTGCTGTCCAATAGCGTTAGTGTACATTTAGAACCTTCAATTAGGTAAAGATTTCGAATGGAAGGTAAAGAAATTAAAACTACAACTACTGCAGGTAGAATTGTTCAGAGAATTTCTCCCCATGGAGAGGTCTGTCTAGAAGGCTAGTTCTCAAATGAAGAGCAGACAGTTCTACAGTACAAATTCCACCGCCTAACGCCACAACTCGTCTGATTCATTGAACCCGAAACATTAAATCTGATGTATTCCACTGACATAATTTTCTGCATTTATTCTTAAGAATCTACTCTTGCAAAGGCGTATTCATTATCTTCATGCTAATTAACATAAAACATCAGCAGAAACTTTCTTATAGATCCTATGATTACAAGGGAAATAGCAGATAACATTAGGTTAGAGCGATAGTCAAAATATTTTAAAGGCTGTCTCTATGCTATGCGATGCAATAATAACTCCGTTCTCTTGACATGACCAGGATGAAGAAACTGAATGACGGCTTCTCATGTCTAAAACTATAATGGAAAGTTTAAACCAAAAAAGGAATACCTCGTAAATGGCTAATTCCAAAACACATTGTGTGCTTTAAGGATATCTACATTTTTGTGCAGTAAGTTTTTGTCTATCTCTTACAGTTTATCAGTTGTGCACAAGTAATCCAGAATCAGATGCTATTCTCAGAAAGTTGTGATAAAAATAACTTAAATTCATGCTATTTTACGAAAATCAGTAGATATTTTTGAGAAAATCAAAATTTTCGAAAAAACTACCATGTAAAGAACATGAGAAGAAGGTATTTTCTTGATATCTTCGTGTCGCATCCTTGTAAAATACAGAACTTAAATGCTAACTTTGGTATTTAACCGACCTTTTGTTTTAGAGTTATGCTCTACACATATATACACACGCACACAACGCATGTGCGCTTATCTAGTTTTTTTTTTTAATTTATTTGCGGGACCTCAAAATATATTGTAACAAAAACACTCTTTTTATCGAACAACTCTTTATTTCTTCCACATACTAATTACAAACAGGTTTTGCTTACATATGCTTTCGTAAAAATTGTCATATAGTTCCTTTTCGACGTTCCTAGCGGCGACGGTTATAGCTCACTACGGATTTCTCACTCACTCATGTTACAGTGATAAGAAAAGTGAAAACTGAAAGCTCAGCGGGGCTTTGTTGGACTTTTTATATATCTTGATCACGTGATTGGAAACTTCCAGAACGAGTCGCACGTGCATACTCACAGGTGTAACAATGCGGATTCAACGTCAAAGAACCTTCCGACACCACAAGTTTCCACTTGTACAAGTGATGAATCACAGCCGCTATGTAAAAAGAACTTGCCGCCGGCACACGTCTCTACTAATGCACATGAACAATGGATGCCAACAATCAACTGTGGATTACGAAAAAGACATTCACACACGTTTGGCGATTATGATTGTAGAGCGTAGTAACAATATAGGTATTATAACTAGTTTTTTCGGGGCTGAGAAGCCGTGGTCTGTTGGAATCCTTCCGAGCATCCAACGTTCAAATACGGCAGTCACTCCGGCCAACGAGTTGCGACTAAACCTTTGCAGACTACGACCACGCCATTGAAGATGTTCATCGCAGCTGTGAACGAAACCTTTGGACGGGAAGATTCTTGCAGCCCGGTAGAAACAACTAGTTAAAATTCTGACTCTGGCCGTGAAAGCTTACGATTATTCAATATAAGTATTACCGATTAAATCTCTACATCTAATTTTGGGCGAAATATAATAACTTTTCTAGTATACAATAGTATAGAGAAACTAAAAATTAAATGACAAGAATGGGGTCAACAAAATTCGCGCCATTATACATCCACTCCAGCATTTATCTGTTAAACAGGAAAAATTGCGAAAAAACAAACGGCAATCGAAATCGGGACCCACCAAATGCGAGTCTCGCACTTTACTGAAGAGTAATTTCGTTCTATTAACCTGTATGTACGAAACCTTTGCCAAATTTACTTTGAATGTATTAGAGTTCATTACAATACATGCTAAATAATCATATAAAGAAAGTCTTCCAAGGCCTTGCGTCACGCATGGGAATACAAAAGTTGACAATGTGACTCAACTGTGAATATCGTCCAAGATATTCATCGATAACTGCTGTTTGTAAAAGCAAATTACAACGATTACAGAGGAGAAAACCAAGTGCTTATTGTCATAAACTACAAGAACGAAGTTTAATATCACCGTTTGTTCACCGACTGTAGTGCTGTGTATAACAAGAGTGAGTGCTGGGTACTACAGCTTCTCAAATTTTGCTTTTATACAACTGTATAATTCTTTGATGATAAAATGTCAAAAAAACTCCATACCCGATGTACTGATTAGTTGGCTATTGAGGTATCGACTTTTACAATTCCTGGCCACATGTTAAATTTCTTGGTGTATGAGCTATCAAAGAATACCTCGAACGATAAAATATAAAACAGCATAAGCTGTGATCTCCCTTTTATTTTTGTTTGCTCCATTATAACCCGCCTTAAACCACTTAAACCGGTGGCATTTCCCTTTGAAACCTACTGCCTATCCTTAATCATCTACTGTTCACATCAGGTTTCGTTTCCCTTTGGATTTTTATTCGTCAGATCACACACGAGGCGATATTAAGGAATGCAAGAAGAGGTATATATATAATATAGAAATGAATTATGTTATTAGATGTTGTTAGCATAAGCTATGATATAAGAGAGACGAGATAGCAGAAATTGTATATGGGTCATAAAAGAGAAAGCTTTCGCAAGGTTTGTAAGAACAATAACCAGGGAGTTGAGGAGAAATATATAAAAGAATGTCCTTGAGCTTAAAAAAACAACGCAAGCTTTAAGGGGTGGTGAGATTGTGAAAGTTACTCTGAGAGTTAACAGCCTAAGTAAAATAATAGGATACTTTCTATTGGTTAGAGTAGAGACACTACTGGAAACGGGAAGAGTAAGCCAATTAGAACATAGCTTTAATGCTTAGACAGAACAAGGTTGTTCGATATATATTCTACAGAGACGCAGTTCATTTGCTGTACAAGTCGATTCGTCTTAGGTAGAAGTGCAACCAGTTGTTCTCCACAATACTTTGATCCTACATATCATTTACGTAAGAAATATAACACGCGACATCTAAGTTTCATTTGAAAGTGAAAGTGTATGATATAGTTTCAGTTGGGATCTCGGAGAATTATAAAGTGTGTGTGAATCTGAATATTCTTGGTAAATGTTTGAATAAAAAAAAAAAAATTGATGTGTTCCATTCACATGAATTTCTCAACATTTTTGCAACAAACTAATGTTAAAAAGCTTAGGCTTCTATTTACTATATGCTAATTGAGAAAACATTAGTAGAAATAGTCTTAATACTTGCTTCCATGTAAGTAGAAGCGAAATAAGAGAGTACCATAGGTTAAAGTGATATTGACAGGTGGTTGCTATGTGAATGAATTTCCTTTGTTTGTATGGACAGGAGCTGACAAATTCCTGTATGAGAAGTTTTTCAAAGCTGAAACTAATAATAAGGAATATCTTAAAAACAATCAACTCCACGAAAAAATGTATACAACATAAATTGTGTGTTTTAATGTGCTCTACATTTTCTGTGGGGCAAGTTTTTGTTCATCTTTTACAGTTTAGAAGTTATGCAAAATTCCGTAAAATTCATTCAGAATAAAGTAATCTTCAGGGGCTGTTCCCAAAAATCAAGATATACAGTTTATTTGGCAAGTAAATATCTTAAATATACGAGATTTTATCCAAAATCGTTAGAGCCATTTTTAAGAAAATCAAAATTTTCGATTTTTTTTTCCATGTAAAGAGTAGTTAGGGGTGGGGGGATTCTCTTGAAAATCTTCGTGTTGCATCCTTGGAAGATACTAAACTTAAATACCAAGTTTGGTTTTTAACGGTCTTTTCATTTTTGAGTTATGCTGCCCACAGACACGCACAGAGACACATACAGACAGTCGGACAGACACACACACACACACACACACACGGACATTTTTCTAAAAATGCTTTTTTTTTTGGACTCAGGGGGTCTCAGAACATATATCTCCGGTGAAATATCGGTATCGAATTTTTTGTTGCAATACAATACCCTCTCTATATACATAGTACGTATAGAGAAAGTAATACTACAGCTAAACACTACAGATTTATTATCTCTGTAATAGTTCCTTTTGCCGTTCACGACCTATTAAGAGTCACATGCTCGACCGGAGAAGTTAACTAGCCGGAGCAAAAATATGATTAATATATTAACAACATAAATAATAAATTAAATAATCGGGGGTAACGAGATGTAATTGCGACTATCGCGCGCGCACACACACATTCACACTCATTCATGCTTCCAGGCTCTGGGTAGAGAAGGGAAAAATCTTGGCTACAGAAAAATTCCCACCTCATCCCAAGAATCGAGCCCGGGATCCCTCACTCTATCGACTAAGATATGAGAAAGGCAACTGTTATTCTTGTTTGCAAGCAAGTCGCGTTTTTCTCTTTTCTTTACTTTTAATGATTAAGTAATTTGCAAAATAGCATGATTAGATAGGTATCAAGTCTCTCACCATTATCACGTCCTAAATCTGCTGAAGTAGAATAGAGAAAACAACGATTCTCAGCCTTGCCGACTTATTGCTTATAAGGCCGACAGAATTTCCCGCGATATCCTCTTGGCTTCTATTGCACGTTTACAAGTTACTAAAGTTCGGCCAAAAATATATGTTTGTATTTAAGGAGTACTTAAAAGTTCCCAAGGGGAAGCTTTCGTGGAGATATAGGTAGTTAAAATAAAATCTGATATGTTCATTCATATAACATTCTTTAAATATTCTGCAACAAATCATTCTTACAAATGCTTATTTTTCTCTATTTCATTTATTCGTCCTCCGTGTTCCAGGGGTAACATGCTATCCTTTGGTCCCCAAGGTCGCTGATTTAAATCTGGCTGAGGACGAAGTAATTTTCTTCGGGCGTAAAAATCCATAGCATGGCTTACTTCGGAAGAGAAGTAAAGCTGGTGATACGGTGTAGTAAAATAACCTCAATTAATATGAGGCCTCTGAGCAAAGTTAAGTGGTATTTTACGCCCTAGGTAGAATGTGACATAGAACACAGCAGTAAAAGAACGTCCATATATAAAATTCAAACTCAATTTCCTCTCTATTCCTGCTAATCGTGACAAACATTAGTAGAAAGCATTTGTTATTTCGTTCCTTTAAGCAGAAGAGGAATAGAGGAACACATCAGGCTAAAGCGAGAGTAAACTATTTCAAAAACTGGTCACTATGTAAAGCAATTAAAATTCTCTTCTCTTTGCATGCCCAGGATGAGAAAAGCGAATAAACACTTCCCATTTGAGAAAAGTGTGTACATTTTAAAATAATAACAAGGAATATCTCGGAAATGGTTAACTCCACAAAAAACGTGAAGGATATTAACTGTGTTTCAACAAGATCTACATTTGTTGTGTAGTAAGGTTTTTTCTTTCTTTTACAATTTACCAGCTACGCAAAAGGTCACCCTAAATGGGGAGCGTTTCAGAGTCTATTCCTAAAAATTCAAGACATACCTACATTTTAAATGTGATGGAAATATCTTAAATACACATATTTCTATCAAAATCGGTAAACCATTTTTCAGAAAATAAACATTTTGGAAACATTTACCAAATAAATGACAGTTTGGGGTAAGAGATTTTCTTGAAAATCTTCGTGTCACATACTTGAAAGATACTGAGCCTAAATGGCAAACTTAGCATTCAACTAACTTTTCGTTTTTAGTGCACGCATGCACACATACCTTTTTCTATTTTTTTATTTAGGAAAGCTCAAAACATATCTTTCTGGTGAAATCTCGACATCGAATGTTTGGTTGGATTCTCGCCTATTATGAATGTACATTGATTTGGTAGAGAGAGTAAAAATGGGTCCTTTGCTATCGATAGCTTCTAACTCCTCCCTGTAATAATTTGAATGTCGAATGGACACTTTATATTTCATTTCAAAAGTTCAGACCAGCATTAACATGAGATGACGTGAAGTTATGACGCTTTGTCCTTAGCTGAGAAGTAAAAAAATACCTAGCTGTATTTATGGAAACATAAGTTATAACGTGACCAATATTCTAGAAATCTTATGTTTTCATATGATGTATAATCGCTTATTTGTGTAATTTATTGTAAAGACGAATTGCAGGACTAAGGTTTTTAATAGGTTTTAACCATAGCACTTCTTGTCTTCTAAAATAAGTTTAAATGCGCTCGATTGGCATGGTATCTATAGGTGCATCTAGTATCAAGTTCACTGAAAGCCTTACAATGTCGCTAGATGGCAGGATTATGCTTCTTAATAAACAAGGAGCCTGAAGCAACTCCAGCCATTTTGAAGGCCTCGAAGCAGGTATTGCCATCTCGCAGAAATATGATAAACTAAAAGCCGATTCTCGTTCAGGTGGTATTTAAAAGCACAATTCAGTGGAAAACTATAACATGTTTCTGTTTGTGTAGACTGTAGTCTATATGCCCAATTCACAATAGAGCGATACCCAAATCCAATGTTCACATTGATGCGAAAAAATTATCATCGCTACACCAAAACTCCGACGGAAAAAAAAAAATGTCTTCATTATGCTTTAATATGCATTTAAATTCAGCTCATATAAATTGGAGCAATTTAATATATCTTCCAAACAAATGTATTTTCTTGGAAGTTGCAGGTTTGATATAATCTTAACAAGAAACACACACACACACACACCCACACACCTACCTGGGTCTGGACTTCGCCGGACATGCTCTGCGATTTAGAGTATTGTTTTCGACTCAGTATGAAGGTAACTTTTTTAAAACATTTTTTTTTTTTTTTTAGTTTAACGTCCTTCAACTTGCTTGGTTATATTGATGATGAATAAAATCGGTGAATTGATGCTCAAATGATATCAAGAGTCTATTCGTCTCCTCAGGACAAGAGAGAACCGGAAGAAACCTAATCCGGGTAAGTCACCCTAAGCGAGATTCGAATTCGCGACCTCTTGAATGTGAGGCAATCACGCTACCCCCATATTATTGAGAAGGTAGATACTTAAAATGGTAAACCTTTTGTAAGCAATACACGTATTATTAATTACGCTTCCGGCTAACTGAAACATTCGCAAAAGAATCTTTGTTTCCTTCTTAGTTCTGGTGTTCATTTACAGGCTAAGGGATTCTCAAGTATTTTAGCTTGAACCGAGCTTAAAGCATACTCTTGAGAATTCTCTCTACACGGGATATACAGAGTAGCATATAAAAACAGTATTTTATTCCACCCAAAAATTCGATATGAAGATCTGGCTGGAAATATGTTTTGAGATGCCGTGAGTCCAAAAAATAGGAAAAAGATCTCTGTGTCTTATACACAGTTGCGTAGTAAACTGAAGGGAAGATGGGTCGTTCTTTCCATATTCCATTCCATGTTAAGAGAACAGGAGAAAACAGAAAGGAAACAAACAGAAAATATGTCCGTTGAAATCTGAACTATTCTATATTGTTTTACTCATCAGAAAGTATACTTTTTCGATGGGAGACAGTAATTATAATAATGTAAGTAAACCACAAAGTTTTCATTCTTGGCTGCCTTCCCCAGCTGACTTCTCACCCGGAGTTCCCGAGTTCGATTTCCGGCTGGGGAGGGGAACATTTCTTCAACCAGAATCATTCCCCATCTCCCGCAGAACCTGGAAGTATGCATGGAGAGTGAATGGTGTATGTTTAATAATGATATAAAATAATTAACCTATAATGGCAACAACCTACAGTGAATATGGGTTGTTTCATAAATCAAAGCCCCCGATATGACCATGGTTAATGTAACAATAATAAAAACAGTTTGTAGTTCCTTAAATATATTATGCATTAATAAAGCTGCATTCTACATTGCACGTGAAGGAATGTTCACCTTCTACTCTGCGAACTAAGGAAGCCGAATGAGAATCACTACTTTATACAAACATTACATCTAAACGAAATAGAGAAAGGAAGGGGGATTAGTACAATTGTAATTTATAAGGTGTTAAAACAAAATAAATTAGATACTGAATACTTATGGGGAAAGCAAAAATCAACGCCTTGGTGAAGTATACCTCTGTTGGAAAATTAATAGTTGTAATGTTACCAGACTCGTCCAAGAGAAACAATAGACTGGTATTTAAGCTTTGTTTCACTGAAGAAGTTGGCCACGACACCTTCACCTATCTCTTTAGGTGCTGGAATAAACATATGAATACAACTTTTAAAAAAAAATGTTGTCCTCTTTGCCAGATTTGGAGTTTGTGCTAAAAAGCATAATACACTGAAAAGGGCGCAAACTGCTTCTCTTATGAGACTGAGTACCCCCTATCTTAAATTTGTAATCTTCTGGTGCACGCATCTACTGAACTACTGAAGATAGGGTAAACACTTTTTACTGCTTTAATGTAAATGATGTAGAATATGAGGTTCATGTTTCCTCTTATTATTGCTAAGATCTCTCTTTGTTTCAGATGAGCACAAAAAGAACGATTGCCAGAAGAGGAAGTAATGAAGACTATTTATACTGTTTACTTGAATCGCTGTGTCATAATATTTATACTATTTATACAGATTCTTTTGGGACAGTGGAAGAGGAAGATGAGGGCGTTGTCAGATATATTATTTTGTTTTCATTAGTACTTCCTGAATTAACGTTTTGAATTCATAACCGTGTTGAATGAGCATCAAAAAGGAGGTTAAAGGAAGAGCGTGTCCCACACGAATATCTGATCAGAATACACAGGATGGAAGCAGTAGGTATATATGTTCACATTGCAATTGTTAAATAAAATCGTCGAAAGAAACAATAGATTTTAACCACTTAAAACATAAATTCAAGAAGAGTTGTCTAAGCACGAACGATCTGCAATTCCAGTTTTGACATCGCTGTACCACAAATAGTGAGTGTTAGGATAGCTTTCGAACTTGGTCACCAATGAACACTGGCAGCTCTCTCGCCATCTCTCGGTCAATTGTTTTTGAAAATAAATAAGGCTTTTAATGTTTGCATTTCCTTACGGTCAGAAGAGAAAGCCATTGGCAATCACTCTATTCATGTTTGCCGTTGGCTCTTCCCAGATCCAATTCAATTACAAGGTTTCTAAGAGGTATTTGTAATCCTTCCTCTTGGCGAGAAGCTTTAGTTGGATCAGGAGCGCCAGAACGGACGACTGAGGCCTTCTCAGCCACCTCCTCCATATGGTCCATTTGGTTACTTTTTCTAGTATTGCTCTCTTACTTTTTGTTACTTTGCATGAACAAATGACATTACGCACACACACACACACACACACACACACACACACACACACACAAAACCTCCATTCTGATATGCTATGACCTACGAGTCTTGAACTAACTAGCATCATCCCACGTAAAGTCTAAACTCCTGTGCTGTCGTTCACTACACCCAATTTGTAACCGACTGTTCAGATATCTCTACATTCGCACGTTTTAAAGTTGAGTTTACGAAGACAAGGCCATATTGAGATCCTGATTGGGTGAAATATAACCAGCCAGTGGATCTTGTACTCGGAGCTGTTCCAGTTCTTCTTGGTAAAATCAGAGTACTCGCGAGTATGCAACGATAGTCCACTGAGCTCGTCTGGAGGGGGAGCGTTTTAGCCAATAGTTCAATGGACGAAGATCATAGACAAATGTTTGCACTTTCTATCACTTCCTTCACCCCTGAGAACAGCTTTCCCTCAACTGAACTCAAAACATACTTTCACAAGTTGTGAGCAACTGGCTGTGTGTGTTTTCTCTGGCGCGCGTCCTGGCTGGAACAGGCTGTCTACTAGAAAGGAAGACGATCTAAGTTTCTGCATATTTGAGCATGGATAATGAGAAAGTTTGCAAGAGGAACTATCAGGTAGATGAGTTCTGATTGAACAGAAGTCTCCATGGCAGATGGTGCTTTTCCCTGGTTCGAAGAGGAATGCTAGGGGGACTTTTCTTCTTTGATATTCTTTCTGCTCATTCGGCTTCCTTTTCAGGTTTGACATGCACCTCATGGGTGTGAAGTCACATGGTGTCGGACAAAATAAATGGGGCACATGCTTGTCTATTGGAAAGAATTTGTCAGCACTGCCAAATGGTAGCCTTTGAGCATTAAGATGGGTAAAATGTCTCTGACTCCACCAAAGGTAAACCACCTCTGGACAGCCTCGAAGCGCCTCTGTACGTCTCTGTGACCTTTATGGTTCAGGCCTTAGCCTTCCGTGGTTCAGCTTGATCCGTTCCTCGTAGTACGCATAATACAAACTTCTGTAGCCCACTTCTGTACTGTGGTACTAGCGTATCTGCCTGGCACTCAGAAGGTTCCGAGTTTGAATCTCGGTTGGTTATCAGGATAAGGCTTTTTCCGGGAGTTTCCTTAAGGCATATGGACTCTTGAGTTCATTTGAGCATTATTTGAGTCATTTCATTTGTTAATCGTCCAATATACCTCCAGATTAGAGGACGAAAACCTGATTGTTTAGTGTTGGTCATAAACATACATGCATAACATACCTAACATAAAAGTTAAATAAGACAATATACAAGTTAAATAAGACAACAAAGAAAAAGATGATTAACTTTAGTAGATGAACAATCTAATCTTCATTAGCACACATTAGCCAGGAAATTACTATATTTTGCGAGTTCCTCTCGACAGACGTATCATTTTTGTGTGAATAGTTTTTTGCTATTTCTGAGAGCGCACATTTCGCAGACTTTATCGATATCACAGAATGAATAAATTTTCCTGAGAGAGTTGTCGAGCCTTTTCTTATACCCTCCACCTTCCATGTCATTTCTGGCCTTAAGCAAATATATAAGGAATGCTTTACTCCAGTTCAATGCTGTTCATTTGTTAAGCTTAGAAAACGCTTTATTTTACAATCCAATCAGCTATAAACAAAGGGAGGAACCAAATAATGACAACAGCAAACAAAGAGAGCTCTCTCGTGGGTAAACCGGCGAATAGATATTTTTACGATGGTTGCTTATTCCGAAGAAGGATGCTGCGTAGCTCAGCTTTATTATTTATGGGGCAACAAAATTTTCAACCTTGTCTATACGACCTTAAGATCCTTATTAGAGCCGAAGCGTTAAGCAACAGTGTGCTGCTGAAGAAACAACAATATTGCGATCTCTATACTACTTTCAGAAAATTGTAGACAACAAGGAAGATAACTGGGGTATAAACTGGTTCCTAACTTTTTAGCAGTGCCTTTAGAACTTGCTTTTATTGCTGATGTCGATTTGACAATCGAGGTTATGTAGATGCTTTTTTATAGATTCTAGCTTCTCCACTAAACTACCCCACCAAGTATGGTAATTAGAAATGTACTATTTCCCATACCGAGAAATTACATTGAGGCTCCCTAGAAAAAAAAATCAACAATGTACGTACATAGTAGGAAGAGAAGTTATTGTATTTCACCAACAAATTCGGTACCAAAATTTCACCGGAAATACATGTTTTAAGGTTCCATGAATTCAAGAAAAAGTATTTACAGAAAAAGGATTGTGTGTTTGTGTGTGTGTGTGTGTGTGTGTGTGTGTGAGAGAGAGAGAGAGAGAGAGAGAGAGAGAGAGAGAGAGAGAGAGAGAGAGAGAGAGATGGAGAGACAGAACAGCATAAACGTAAATATTAAACTTGATATTATGTTCTGTACCTTGTAAGGATTAAACTAATTAATTAAATTGATTAAAATATTATATTTTTAAGATATCTGTATGTCCAATGACATGTATATCTTGAACTTTCTGCGAATAGCCTCTAAAATCTGTTTATTCTGGATGACTTTTGTATAACTTTTAAACCATAACATACTACACAAAAAATATATTTCGTCATTGCACACAATTTATGTAAAATACAATTTTTCTTCGTTTTACTTTCTTTATACGTACTATGTACATAGCTTATAGAGAAGGTATTGTAATGCACCCAAAAATCGATACCGAGATTGTTTTGAGACTTCCTGATTCCCAAAAAAAAAAAAAAAAAAAATTAGAAACATGTCCGTTTGTATATGTGTGCATGTGGGCAGCATAGTTCAAAAACGAAAAGTTGTTCAAATACGAAGTTGTTCAGTATCTTCCAAGGGTGCGACACGAAGATTTTCATGAAAATCTACCCCAACTACCTTTTACATAGAACTTTTTTCGAACATTTTGATTTTCTCAAAAATGGCTCTAACGATTTTGATTAAAATATCTTACTTTTAAGGAACTTGACTATCACTTTTAGCCTGTGCACTCGCTTATTTCACTTCTATTTAAAAGGAAATAAGATAATGTTTATTGTGATTAGCATAATGTCGAAAAGATTAATCCTTTGAATAAAAGGTTTGTTTGCAGAAAAACTAGAGAAATTCATGTGAATGGAACACATCAGATGTTTATTGATGACTTTAATAATTTCCGAGATGTTAATTTTGTTTGTTTTTCTTTTTTTAGCTTAACGTACTTTAACCTGGTTGACCATATAGGACGATGAATTAAATTGGTGTAATGATGCCCAAACGATATCGGGATCCATTTATTCGACATTTGTCTTCTCAGGATAAGGGAAAACCCCGAAAAAAGAACTTTATCTGGGTAACTCATCTTAGGCGAGATTGCAACTCGCGGCCTGTTAAATGTGAGACAGACACGCTACCACCACACTACCCAGGCGGGTTCATGTTATTGATTTCACTGTTTCCATCTTTTACTTTTCTCCAATGAAAAGTCATTCGGTTTTCTTTTTGCTGGTCAAGCAAAGAGAACGAAACTTCAAAGCAATCACATAGTGGCCGTTCTTTAAAGATTTGATTATCGCTGGTGCCCTTATATTTCCCGTTGTATCTACGGAAATATGTGATAAAAGAATTTCTGCAGTATTTAAGTCGGTTAAGACGAAGTAGATAGAGGAAATATCTTTTTAAAAATAAGTTTTCTGATGAATAGGTAGAAAAAGACATGTGAATATGCAAAATAGAATTTTTTAACCGTTTGTGAGTGTCTATCCTTCTGAAAACAGTGCAGTCTATCTAGCGTATTCTGAAAATAACCTGTGAAGTCCTCTTCATTCCGAATGACTTTTGAATAATTGGTAAAGCATTAAGAATAAACAAAACGCATTCCACAAAATATGTAGATCTCATTAAAACGCACAATTTATAATAAAATAATCTTTGTTATTGGTTTAAATTTTAAACATGCTTTTCTAAAATGAGAAGTCGTTACTCGTTTTAACTTTCTGCTGATGAAACACAGAGTACGAAATTTCAAAGCGATCAGCTATTGAAACATCCCTTGTATTCCCCAAAGTTCCCATGATATCTACAGGACATTTATAATACAGGTATTTCTCCAAATGTTAATCTCGATTAGCGTGAAGAAGATATAGGAGTAAACATTTTTAAGAATAGTTTGTTGAAGACTGGTTAGAGAAAACCAATGTGGTAGCACAACTGATTTACACTACATAAGTATGTAGGAATGATTGCATAACATTTGATACAAAAAGTTCACCGAAAATACTCGTTTTGAGACTTTCTGAAACAAAATAGAAAAGTCCATAAATATAACAAAATTTGGTATTTAAATTCAGTGTCTTCCAAACAATGGAGCATAACCCCCCACCCCCATTTCAAACTCTTCTTTACATGGTAGATTTTTCAATTTTTCCAAATGACTAAAACGGGTTTGATTAAAATACTATAAATTAAATATATTTAGAAGGCACTATAACTTGAATTTTCTGGGAATAAATGCGAATACTCTTCTCTCGGAAGAAATTTGTATCTGTATAAATGATGGCGGCGCCGTGGCAGAGTGGTTAGATCGCTCGCCCACTCGATCTTGAGATTCGTGGTGGACGAAACGGTGTCTGGCTGGATTTCCTAAGCGTCCTTCGGTTTCTCACGCCATTCATTCCACCAATTGCTCCATCATCACCATTGCCTACTTTTCATTTCTTCTGCTTCATTTAGTGATGCTGTAGTTATTTTTTAAAGAACATGTAGATTGCGTGGTTACCAATTGTTTATTAAATTAAATTTGTGCTGTATTTTATATTGTTGATTTTATGAATATTCTTACGATATATAAAAGGTTTATAAATCCATTATTCGGAATTATTTTATTTAGTACGTACAAGTATGTTCATACCAGGCCTTGGGGTAATCTCCCATCCCTAGATACTCTATCTGGTCCTTTGTCTTTCTGCTCCTCGACAGGTGTGTAACCCCAGCATTAATTTGTAAGTCTTGTGGGTTGTAATTCCTCCATATGAAGAGGGTAGGCAAATGAAGAAGGAGGACAATAAATATAACTGGTAGATATACGTTAAGCAATAGACGAAAATGTTTTCTACAAAAAAAGTAGATTTATTTAAAATACAGAAATTATTTTAAATACTTTTAGACTGAATAAGCTATTTCCAAGATATCGCTTATTAATGGTAGAATTGTTCAATACTTGGTTATTGTTGTGAAGTGCTGTAGATAAACGTTTTTTTTTCTGGTGATTGCATGCAAAGTTAATTAGATGCATTGCATTGGAATGTTAAGGGCAGCATAGTGTGTCCATAGTGTGTCCAGTCTTGAAACATTTGACTGTCGCCATTCTCTTTGTATCTAGCTAAACGTGTAAGAGTACTGCTTCTGCAAAAGTTCACCTATATTGTAATAAAATAAATATATACATTTTTATATAAACAGTTTACACCCAGTTTACAGCAGAGGTTAAAAAAGTCGTATGAGTCAAACATCAGATTTTCCTCCCATCTATCGTCTTTCTTTTGTGGCCAATATGAAAAAAACGGGGTTTTCAAACCCTAAGAATAGCAATCTACCTGTAGAAGGTTTGGTTATCGTTTTAGTTAACTGTATTCTTCTTATGTTTGCATGAAATATGTAAATATATTAAGGGTGTTTATCTCGATTAAAAAGAAGTAGATATAAGAATTGCTTACGAGTAGAGTAGGTCATGTAAATGCAAACGTCAGAATTTATTTTCTAATTTTGGTTATAACTTTTAATGTATTAAATAATGAAAGGAGCGCTGTCTCAAAAGATAGAGTGAAATTATATATATATCAAGAATGCTTACCTGCTCTTTGATGAATAAAGTAACGTTATTGTTATATAAACCGTCCATTGTGTTAGTGTAACTGATTTGGCAGAAGAAAGCAGACTGAGTTAACAAACTAGATTTTTTTTATTTCTTTAGTCGTGTTGAGTATTGTGGAATATCTATAACACTCTTAAGTCCGATTATACGTCATTTACTTTAAAGAACCTCGGCACGCAAGAAGATCAATTTACCACACTTATGTGTTTGAAAAAAATTACTATTGCAATTTTTGAGATGGATGCAATCTGTTTTACAAATGTTTTTGCATTATTTCTCCCAAAAATTCAATTTTATGCGTACATCCATCTCATAATTTACTACCTATAATTACATTTTCTTTCGTCAGTAGCATAGACGCAAACTTGTTATACGTATATTTTAAGGGGAATGGATTATGCAATAAGTTAGGGTATTAGCAAACTATTTAGTGTGGTGCTTTATATAATACAAATGCTTTAATTAAATATATGAATAATTAATTTAAAACTTTAAGAAAAAATAATGCTAGGTCTGTTTATTTAACTGTCTTCCGGCAAATGTGTTGCATTATAACATTCCTGAACGACTAAGTGGTTAAAGCACGGACTCGAAAACGGAAGGTCTGAGGTTCAAGTCCTACCAGGACCGCCCTGAGTGTTATTTTAAGTTTTTCTCAGCACTCATACTAGGCAAATGTCGGTGAGATATCCTAAAATATTCCTGAAAGTTTCCGTCTCAGAGTTCCTCTCCATGCAGTGCCACATACAGAAGGAATGGGCATAAATTCATTCCTACTAATAAATTCGTCAGCCACTGAGTGAAGATTTCAGTTCATGGCTTATTCACGAAAACAACTAGGATCTGCGTTTATGGTGAACTTTCAATCCACAATCACACAAATGTAAAAATTAATTTTAAAATCCTGCTCCTGCTTGAATGTGAGAATATCCTTGCGATTCGAAAAATATGCTCCGGATTCCTATAAATGGATTTTTCACCACATACCACATGAATTGTATTTTACATCAGCTTTACTTGGAAAAATGATTGCAGATATTAAAGCTGAAACATATGTTTGTGCAATAAATATGAAATGACGGATGTGTTAACAAGAGATATTAATTATTTGTGTGCTCCAATTCTGATCCGATGTTAACCTAACCAAGGTTGAGTCATCATGTTGATAAGTCAATTAATAATGTCCATACATACAAATCATCCTTGCCATTTAGTTTAAAAAATAACCTCTTACTTCATTTAATGTATTTAAACATTTAGTTCTTTTAAACGAGATCTTGGAATTTTAGGGTCGTCAGGCATGTCCAGTAAAACTGTGAGAGGGTAATGCCGCTGGTTTTGAAAGTTATGGGGGCAGAAAGTTCCTTGCCCCTCCTAAGTCTGCAATCTTTGGCCACTACTATGTTTCTAAGCAAGCAAATGTTTCTTATAATGTGCGTCATAACATTTCGCTTCTTTCGTTTGTGTTATTAATCTTTATACTACTATGGCAGCCAAATGCAGATAAACTAGGTTTCTTTCCCTTTATGCAGAAATCAATGCGCTTTCTATTCCATTAGCTTTCTTTTGATTGTCTCTACTTCTTGGTTTCCATAACATCATCCTTCCATATTCTTGGAAGTCTTTCATTTTTTCTTCTCCTTGATGACATCCTTTTAAGTCAATCTTCGGTGCCATCCAAATCCACATGTGTGTATCACATGAATTGCATTGTTGAAATATTATACTTCTTTAGCACGTATGTACAGGGTACATAATAGAGAAAAATTCCATACCGAAATATCACCGGAAATACATGTTTTGAGACCCCCTCAATAAAAAAAGCATTTTTTAAAAAACATCCACGTTTTGTGTGTGCGCACAGCATAATCCAAAAACGAAAAGTCGTTAAATACCAAACTTAGTATTTAAATCAGTATTTTTGAAAGATGCTGCACGAAGATTTTCAAGAAATTCTCCCACCACAACTACCTTTTACATGGGACATTTTTTAGAAAACCTCGATTTGCTCAAAAATGGCTCTAACGATTTTGATTAACACATTAAAGATAAATAGAATGTTTATATCTAATTTTCTAAGATTAGCCTCTGAAAACTTCTTCGATTTCGATGACCTTTGTACAACTTGTAAACCATACAAGATTTCATGTAGATATCGCTAAACTACGCTATTTGTCATATACAGTTTTTGGTTAACCGTTTGTGAAATGTTCCTTGTTGGTTCCAATTTTAAATTACTTAAACTTTTTTCAAGGGGGAAGTCAAATTTCGTTTCGTCTCTCTTGTTTTCATCCGGGAATCCAAAAGAGAATCTAATTTCAGTTGTTTCAAATAGCGATGATGTTTAAAAGGTTTGACTACTGCTTTAGGCTAGTTTATTCCCTTATTTACCTTCTACGTATAAGGAAGCAAGTACTAAGGCAATCGCTGCAAATGTTTATTTCGATTAGCATGACAGATAAGAGTATTTTTTGTAAGGAAAGATTGTTTGTGGAACAGCTAGAGAAAGTCGTGTGAATGGAACACATCAAATTTTTTTATTTTCTTATTCCTAATTTTATTTATTTTAGATATTCGATTTGAGCGGCACAAATTATTTGTTTCCAGTACGAAAATTCTTTGTTTGTAAATACTTATGAATTTCCGTATTTCTGAACCATATAAAATTTTGCCTTCAGTAATATGGTTGTAAAATGTTACTGTTTGTTTCTCTTACGTATACCATTATGTATATATTCAAATGTAAGATAAAAGTTTTCCCTTTCCTTATTCGCTGTTTAAATTCAGTGAACTCTATTCCATCATTTGAAAGTTTAACAGCCAAGTAATTCTATTCATCGCGTCCTTGATAACTTCATCTTCTAATTTAAAATCTTGTTTATTTCCTGTTATTGTAATATATTTCAAAACCAGACACTACTCCCCAATTGTATACAACACTATTGTTGTATACAATTTCCTGCACATATATACTAAATTATTAGATTATTGCAGTAATATATGCAAATTGATTTCCAGTAAGTATTAAATTTCCGTATCCAATGTAAAATGCATGTAGCTTTTGGTTTATTTAGGAATTAAACCAGTTTTTCCAGCCTGCCTTTTTTTTTTCTTCGCATGCCAGATATCCTAACAAAGCTGTTTATGTTGAGATGAAGGTTGTGTCACGGGAACACTACCTTGGTGAGGTATCTTTGCCTTGTGGAGGGAGTAATAAACATATATTTCTTTAATGACTGTCTATGGGCATATGTGAAAGATACTGAACTGCTTCATGGTTTTCCACACGTCGGTTTTGACCTTCCTTAAAATTGTTTCTGTTTAGAAGACCTAGAAAAGGAGCGATTCTTACAGGTGTCGCGTGGTCCATTCGTACAGCAAGACGCCAAAAGCTATGATTTCTGACACGCACAGACCGTCTGCAAGGATTCAAGTCTACATTATGGCACCGATGAGGACGGTGTTTCATGCAGCAGTGACGATGTATCATATATGGCTCGATTTTCATTTGATGCTGTTATCAATAAACCTCATACTTAACGTTCCCGGAGTATTTACTGCAAAGGGCACCTTCGGAGGTATGCAGTTCTTGTCCATTTGGGCCGAGGTAAGTCGTAACATTATGATGGTTATTTTCATTTTCTTTAGACTTTGCTTATAATGGAAAATGTACCGGATTAAAAAGAATCTAAACTAAATGTAAGTGGAAATGCTCATTTTGAAGACCTTGGAACTTAAAATATCTTTTGTTAAAAAATGTGTGCGTTATCCAAGAACACCGCTGATCAAAATTGAAACATTAAGTCAGGCATTCTTGAGGCATATGAGAATTACAAAGAATAACCGAAAAAATTGTTCTTGTTTTCGAAACGTTGGCTTTAAAATTAATATATTACAATTATAATAAATAACTCTAAAAATGTAGTTTTACAAATTTTAAATTAGTGATCATAAAAAAAAATCGTGACAATATTAAATAAATGTTCATAGTTCAACGGTAAATATGCGTTGAAACGCGTTTTCTCCCTTGTATGTTGGTATTGAAAGCGCTTGTTCACAGAGAGAATTATTGCTTACAGATTAAGAAAACAATTGATAGTAAAAATATAAAAACAACAAAACATACAAAGAAAATATGTTTAAAAATAAATTGGAGATATTGCTTTATTGATAGGTATTGCATGAATAATACACTTTGAGATATTAAAATATATTTTAATTTGATTGAATAATAAATTGTTATTGTGTTTAATTTCAATTTCGCTGAGCTATTCCTCATTTATATTTTTTCTAAACTATATCAGAAGTGCGTCTTTTTTCAGGAACTTTTAGACTTAGAACGTTGAAGCTCAAATCAAAATTGGTGGTTGCATTTTTCTGTTTGCTGTTCATACCTTTTTCTAAAAAGCATATATTTCTAAAAGCATGGGTATATTTTCTGTGAAAACTCAACATTTATATTTTGGCGGTATACAATACTTTCCCAACCTATAATACATGGAAGAGGGATCCTCAACGTGTATTTCCGGTAAATCTTGGTATCGAATTTATGTACAATATACCGGTAGAGGAAGTAAAAATTAATATTCATACGAGTTTAGCTATATATTCTGCATCATCCTATTCTTAAAAATGTTTATATATTTCATACATATATATGTATATCTATTATATAATATATATTATTTGCATCAATAATTTTAGTAGGTACTTCCTTGTAGATACCGGGAATAAAGGGAAAATCTAGGCTAAAGTGAGAGAGAGTGAGTTCTTTAAAGAACTGGTCGCTAAGTGAGGCATTGACACTCCGTTCTTTGCTTTATCAGGAGAAAGAAAAGTGAATAACTATTTTCAATTAGAGAAATGCATAAGAATTTTGAATTTGCATCCAATAACTAGCAATATCTCGGGAACGGTTTACTCCTCAAAAAATGATTTGATCGGAGGTGTGTATTTTGACGAGATCTACATTTTTCTGTGTAGTAAGTGTAGGGTCTCTGATGGTTTAATATTTATTCAGAAGTCATTCAGAATGTACATAGCTTCAGAGCCTATTCACAGACAATTCAATATATATACACATTCCATTTAGCGTAAATTGATCTTTTAATACTTATAATAAAATTCGTTAGTCATTTTTTAGAAAATAAAACGTTTTCGGAAAATGTTCCATATAAACGATAGTTTGCAGTAGCAGATTTTCTTGAAAGCCTTCGTGTCTCATCCTTGGAAAATGCTAACTGGAATATTAAATTTGGTATTTAACCAACTTTTCATTTTCGAGCTATATTGCTCACAGACACGCACAAGCGCATGCACACACACAATCGTGGACATTTTTGTAAAAATGTGTATTTTTTTTGATTCAGGAGATAGTAACAGTTGCATCGAATTTTGCCATTGAACAAGCCTTCTTTGGTTTATATATGAAAAGGAAATACCTTGCATTTCTGCTTCCCAGGCTGCGTTACTGATAATTCAGTAGAGAATAAATATAATTTTCTACCAATATCCACATGAATTAGAACAAAAATCGCAGCATATAATATACATATCTACATTGAATGGATAGGAGGACAATTTGGTTATATCGTGAATGAATGAGCGGATATTCTAGCCAAAGAAAACTTCCATTAATGACAATTATACCTACAACGAATTTTCAGTACAATAATAAATTCTGAAATTCACACTTGATAAATAGCAACCTCGGTCCAGTATAACAAGAAATGTAATTTTCCCTGATTTACGAAGCCGCCTAAAATGCAAGTCTTCTTCCCTGATTTTATACTTAAACAATTTGTTTCTCGACACAGCAAATTTGGTGCATACTTCCGACCGTTTCACATTACAGAAAAATATTTCGACTGCCCTAGTGGAAAGGAAGAAACAGAAGAACATTTAGCCTTCATTTTTGTCTTGAAATTCCATTTAAATAATTGTATTTTAGATTATTTTTAAATTATAAAACTATAACCCTAATATGTAACTTTTAAAATAGGGTTTAATCCGTGGAATTAAAAAAGTATAGAATTGTAATAGAATGTAATACATAATCTACCTACTATGTGCATTGTATGAACATAGTAGACAGCAAAAATTAAAACAAAATACTTTAAATAATTTCTGTAAAATTCAGTACTATTTCTAGTATGGTATGGAAAATATTACGCCATATTTAACTAAATTCCAATTGAGCTTTTAATCAGTTGAAAACAATTTCTGGCTGGTGTAATTCTAAAATATTGTTTAGTTATTAATAAATAATATTTCATTTTCTTACATTGAATACATTACCTCGAAATGACTGTTATAAGCACAGCTCGTTAAAAAATGCATGACTTATTCATTAATTACTTTCTTAGAACGTGGAGCATAAAATGTAGAAAACCTTGAAACTTGTTATGTATGTTTTTGTTGAACTGTACATTTCTGTTAACGACTACTTGGAAAAAGAAAATTATTCCTAATGTCATCGTTTTAATATGTCAGACACACCTCAAGAAATTAGCAATTTGTATGTTTTATAACCAGTTTGAAACAAGCAAAACAAGGGGGAATGCAACTAATTCTGAAGTGCCTAAAAGTGTTTATTATTTCTGCTATTTTGGCATATGCTTGCACTAAATTGCACATTCTAGATTTAAACAAATAAAAATATTTCCTTTCCGGTCTCATGTACTGTTAAGGTTCTCACTGTTATTGGTAGGGCTCGTGAATTTAATAGATAAAGATTAACTTATACAAAATTTGGGTGCTGTATTCACATAATTTTCTCTACCTGTGCTGCAACAAACTTTCTTACACAATCCTATTTTTCTATCTCCTTGAGGCTTATCAAGATAATTTTATAATGACAGAATGTTCCTTGTACAGAGGAGACAAAAATATAATGTTACAACAGATCTCCCTTTTAAAATACGATCGCTATATAGTACTGAAATACTCTTTGCTTGGCCAGGATAAGAAACTATATATAAATACTTCCTATTAGAGAAAAGAAAAACATTGGAAAATCAATGGTTAATTACAGAAATACATATAAACCATAAATTATGTATTTTGTGAAGATCTACCCTTTTTGTGAAGTAAGATTTTGTTTGTCTTATACTCTTTAGCAGATGTTCAAAAGTAACTAAGAATGACAGGCTATTCACGAGAAATTCAAAATATATATTTTATCTGTCGTGTAAATATCCTTTAATCAAAATCATTAGGCATTTTTGAGAAATTAAAAACATTTTCAAAAAATGTTCCATGTAAAGGTTAGTTTGGGATAGGATTTCATGGATCCCCCCTTTTAACTGTATACGATTTTAATCTATGGAAAACATGAAAAATAAACTGCATGCAAAACAAACAAAATAAAAAAGCATACACAAATATCAGGCTAGAAATTCACTTAATTTAGATAGAGAACTCGCAAGTGTGAAGATGCCAGAAATATGTAGCTAGAGAAGAAGAAATTACGGACATTTTGAATTATGCAGTTCACGTACACACACACACACACACACACACACACACACACACACACACACATTACACACCACACCTTTTTTTAAATCGCTGCTTTTTTCATTCAGGGGATTTCAAAGTATATATTTTTGGTGAAATTTCGAGATTACGGACCTTTTGAATAATGCAGTACACACATTTTTTTATTGTTTCATTTATATAGCGCCCTTTAACATCTAAGGTCATATCGGGGGCTTTCCACTTGAAACAACTCGTTGTCTTAGGTTCTTTTACGTTGGTTTAAATCATTTTGTTTTACTCAAACACGCATACATTCACACTCACATACAAGCTTCCAGACTACGTGGGGGATAGGGAATACTTCTGGCTAAAGAAAACTTCCTCGCCCCAGCCTGGAATCGAACCCGGGGCCCCTGGGTGAGAAGTCAGCTCGCTGACCACTCGACCATAGAGGCAGTATGTGTAATGTTTTTATAGCTTATTGTGCAGCTTCTGCAGCTTATATGTTATGAATTGTAGCCTTATCCTTGATCTCCAGGGCAACTCTCAATAGTCAAGCCATCAAAGTAGCAATGCAAAGAACAATAGCTATAAAGATAGTTCAGTGGTACATGTTGATAAAGAAGAGATAATTACATATGTGTAGAAAATAACAGGAATTATAAGCATTTAAAATATGAAGTGTTACATTCATACCCTATTCATTACTGAACAAACTATTCTTGAAGAAGCGTATTCTTCTAACAAGAGTGCACTTCGTCTTCAGCGAAGACACATCTTGTATAAAATTGGTTACTGTATGATAGTTGGAGATTTCCGTTATTTTTGCTTGGTAAGGAGTAAGAAAAACAAGTAAAGATGTCGCATTTGAAGCCAATAATAGGGAAATATCTCGGAAATAGTTAACAAATAAAAGTTAATTTGAAATAAAATCATAAAACGGGCAGTATACTAATTGAAAGGATTTGAACCAATTTTGAAAAATTCACAATTTTCGAAAAATGTTCGTATAAAAGGACATAAAAGTTTAGTAGGTAAGCTAGTTTTTGTTTTTGAATTATGCTGTTCACACATACATACGTACATACATACACAGGGACCTTCAATTTTTTTTTATTCTGGGACCACAACGCGTATATTTCCAGTGAAATCTCAGATTTTTATGGAATGCAATACCCTCTTACCTACTATGTACCAGTAAAGAACTAAAAATAGCAGCATAAAAATACCACAATGGTTTTTCATTAATAGCTGACATATAAACATGCGATAACGATTATATATGTATATATAATACAAAACAGTTAGAAAATAACAGTATGTATTTTGAAAGCCTTCTACTTTACTCCTACCTAGCGAGATTTTTTTTCTTTGCAGGTGTGTCTGATCTGAGTTACTGCACCTTTCTATTTAACAACGTTCTTTTCTTAAGACATTTTACAGTACAACACACTGATGTTTTGTCCTTGATTTGATGGTGTTTATCGAGAATAAAAACACACCTTCGTGTATATTTTACGGGCAGTTTAGGCATCTACACACCTTTTGGCAAAACAGCATTTGGTAACTCAGTAGATGGTAAAAGGTTATATTGTTTTCTGTAATCCCGAATGCTAACACTTCTACATTCTGATAAATTCGTCTTAGACTATTATTTATACTCTATTTAAGTAAGCGAGAGTCAATTTTAACGCAATATTTAACATCTTAACACCTTTCTCCTCCCATAAGACATTTTCATACATGCGTTTTCGTTATATATTATTATAGTATCATCAAAAGTTATATTCTAGTGCCATTTTTCACCATAACATTTTACTTCCGCGTACTTCCGTGTTGGTGCGTGCAAGGTGGGAACAGCGAAACTTTAAAACGAAGGGTTCGTCGATAATTAAATAAAATTTGGTATTTCAAAGATACAGTGTCAAGTAACAATCTACAAGGTAAAAAGAAAAGATGTCCCCATAAAATCCAAAATAACCATCAATAATCAACCATCAATAGTTTTCGTTTTTGAAGTGACATACTTGCTCGTATACATACGAACACCACCCCACACACAGACCTTTTTTTAATAATAAAATGTGTTCTATTCACATGACTTTTTCCAAAAACTATTGTTATAAAAGATTACTCTTTATGCCTAAATGATGTTAATCGAGATAAACATCAGCAGAATTTGTTTTATTACCTAGTTTGCTATCCAACCCAAAACTTCGATGCCCAGATTTTGCTGGAAATGCATGTTTTGGGAACCGCTGAATCCTAAAATAGCATTTTTAGAAATGTGTGTGTGTGTGTGTGTGTGTGTGTATGTATATGTATGTATGTATGTATGTGTGTCTGTGGGCAACATAGCTCAAAAACGAAGAGTAGGTTAAATACCAAACGTATTTAAGTTCAACATCTTTCAAGGATGCAACGGGAAGATTTTCAAGAAAATTCTCCTCACTACCCTTTCCATGGAAAACATTTTAGAAGATTCTTATTTTCTAAAAATGGCTCTAACGATTTTATTAAAATGTCATATATTTAAGATGACTCATGAAATGTGTATCTTGAATTTTCTGGGAACAAAAGACCTCTTCATTCAGGATGTCTTTTGTATAATTGATAACCTTAAGAGATAGAAAATACTTGCTGTCCAAAATGCAGATCTCGTTAAAACACACGCTTTATGTCGCATACTTTTTGTAGGTATACTATTTTCTGGATATTCCCAGTTATTAGCTTCAGTTTTAAGTTTCACTGTTGTTTACTCCTAGCAAACAAATAGAACATAATTTCAATTATTTCACATAGCAACCGGCCTTTAGAGGATTTTCTATCGCTTTAGCCTGTGCATTCCCTTATTTCCCTTCTACTTAGAAAGAAGCGAGTAATAAGACCAATACTGGCAATGCTTTGTGTACATTAGCATGATATAGATAAAAGAATAATCTCTTGTAAGAAACGTTTCTTTGTGGAACAGCTAGAATCTGTCATGTAACACATCAGATTTTTCAAATCTCTGCAACAAACTCGTAATTTAGGTAAGTACCGTTTGATTATGCCAAAGGACAAAAGCTCCGATAGATCTAACCATATCCGATAGCCTAGCCAAATGCCCCTCTCTGTGTTTGACTTTTTCTGGATCATATACGTCATCTTATCGAAAGCAAACATTCCATTCACACCCTAGCTGGGGCTTATTGGCCGAAGAGAGCATCTTTCTGAGATTTCTGCACGTTTCTCCTTCATGGGTATCTCAGAGCTCCAATTGCCTACATAATGAGCATGTTGAAGGAATCAGTTTTAAATACGTATGGCCCACCTACAATTAATATTTAGAACAAAAATATGAACAAAATAAATTCACATATCTTCTCTAGCTGTTTCACAAACAAACTTTCCTTACAACAGATTATTCTTTTATCTATAAGATAAATATTAGCAGAAATGATATACACAAGGCGAAAGTGATAACCAAATCTGTTAGGAACTTCGCTAACTGAAACATATGAAATTGGGTTCTCTTTTTGATTCCCGGGGACTTAAAAGGAAAAGAAGAAGAAAAGTTTAAACTCTGCTTTAGAAAAGTTTAAGTAGTTCAAAATTGAAACTAATAATAAGGAATACCTCGGTAAAGTTTAACTACAAAAATGAATATGACATTGATTATGTGCTTTAATTAGATCAATTTCTGCCTATCTTTTACGATGTACGAGATACACAAGTCATCTAGAATGAAAAGGTTTTCAGAGGCTATTTCAAGAAAATTGAAAATATATATTTCGTTTGTTATGAAGGTATATTTAAAATATGACATTTTAATCAAAATCATTAGAGCCACTTTTTTTAAAATCAAAATTTTCGAAAACGTTTCATGAAAAGGGTAGCTGGTGTTGAGAGTTTTCTTCAAGATCTTCCTCTCTCACTTGGAAGAAACTGAACTAAAATAACAAGTTTCGTATTTAACCGGTTTTTCGTTTTTAAGCCTTGCTGTCCACAGACAGACAGACAGACAGACAGATACACACACACAGACAGACACACATGGGCAATAGAATTAATTATAAACATTTTTTTTTGTTTGACTTGGCCTCAAAATATACATTTCCAGTGAAATCAGGTATCGGATATTTGGGTGAAATAAGTACAATATCTTTTCTATCTAGATACTCTGTACACTGCACATACGTGCTACAGAAAGTAAAAAAACACGCGAGAGGATAACGATGCTTTTCCCCCTTAAAGTAACATTTGTTCAACATCTTTCAATAACCTTCCAAAACATAATAAATAACAATCTGTTGCACTGTACATATTTTGAACAAATTCTGTACCAACGTCATTAACTAACATTTCAGTGTTTCTTTTGTCCTATACTGTACTTGTAGGCTGCCAGTTGCATTTATTTACTTTTTTACAATCTATTTCTCATAAATAAACTTCAAATATTGTTCCTAGGTACAGACTGCTTCACAAACAGGAAACCAGAACAGAAGCGGGAACTGCTATAAAAATTATTTGTATGCGTGGTCAGTAGAAGAAAGCTATAATATACATTTACATGTAAGGGAGCTTCCATTAGCGACATGGGCACAAAGGTTCAAGTTATTGTCTCTGCTAAACGGCAATAAGTAAATAGAAATTAGGAAAACATTAGTGTACAATGAAAATATATAATTTTAAAGTAGTAATGTTACTCTTTGGCAGCTCGGCCAACATTTGAGGAAGGTAAATTATATCTACTACTAATCCGGTGGCTACAATTATGCTCGAAAAACCGAGATGGTCTGTCACACTCAATCCATTATAAGCCACATTTTAATGCACATCGGTATACAACAAAATGTATAATACGTAAAACTATTTTACAAATGTTTAAGATGAAAAATGAAAAACGAACCTTTGTATAAGTAGTTAGATAGGTAGAGTCAGACTGAAAAATTAGATGCCATAGCCAGGATTTGAACCGCGGATCTCCTGTCTCTATCCGGTTGCTCTACCACTGATCTACCATGGCAACATGCCGGTACGAAATTAAATTTCTCAACTGACCCACATGTTTCCCGGTAAACCACAATGTGGCCTCAAATTCTTTTGAGACGACAAACCGCAATGGTGACTTACAATATCGTATGTCCATTAAGACCCAGGTTTCATAGTATAGGGAAGTATTATGGACAATTATGTTAATTTAATTGTTTTCTCACAGAAATCGTGTGTAGGACAGAAGTTGGATAGGTAGAATCAGACTGAAAAATTCAATGCCTTAGCCGGCATTTGAACCACTGATCTCCCGGTCTCTAGCCGGTTGCTCTACCACTGAGCTACCATGGCAACATGCCGGATAGGTGGAGTCAGACTGAATAATTTAATGCCATAGCCGGGATTTCAACTGCGGATCTCCCAGTCTCTAGCAGGTTGCTCTACCATGGCAACATGCTGGTACGGCATTTGAGTCTGACTCTACCTAACTCCTGTCCTACACGCGATTTCTGTGAGAAAACAATTAAGTTATCACTTTGTATAAGTAATTTGCAAAAACTGTTAGTCTTTTTTTTTTTTTTCATTTGTATAGCCCCCTTTAACTTCAATGGTCTTATCCGAGGCTTTGACTTGTGAAACAACTCATATTACTGTAGGTTAGAACATTAGGTTAATCATTATTATATTACTAATACACACGCACATTCACTCTCACATTCATACTTCCAGGCTCTGTGGGGGATAGGGAATAAATCTGGTTAAAGAAAACTTCCCCGCCCCAGCCGGGAATCGAGCCCGGGACCACGGAGGCAGTCCTTTTATTCTTGTTTTGGTCCTTATTTCAGTTTGTTTGTCTACTGTATGTGGGAGGGAAAACAAAGAAGAGTGGGAAAACGACACTTCTTAATGTTAACTCTTGTTTCCTATTTAAGAGGAATCCAGTTTGACAAGTTAGGTGGGGAATTCTAGTTTCAATAAATAAACTTGTGTTTACTAATACTGCGTAATCGCAGCATACTAGTGACCTAGTTGTCATCGCTGTTTTATTCCATTCAGGGCGATGCCGTGCTGAGTGGTTAGACCGCTCGCCGCTTACCAAGTTGACTCGGATTCGATCCAGGGGACCCCATCTGGGATTTATAATGGAGAAAGCTGCATCTGGGCGGGTTTTCTCCGGGTTCTCGGAACTTTCCTGCCGTTCATTTCACTGCTCATAATCACTTTAACGTTCATACATTTCACCGTCATATATATCACCTTTATCGCTCTCATATCAAGCATCGGGTTGATTTCAATACCAGAATCCGCCTGCCTTTAAACAGGCATCTCGCCCCCAGGTGCTGTCTTGTAAGGCCTAAGGATTAAGTCCTCCATATGAGGAGGATAAATGGCAAAAGAAGTGTATGTTCCTCAGGATCATACCATCTCGGATCTCACCAGATGCAAATTTTTGGCATGAAATATTTGATTCTGGCAGCAAGTAACTATCGGTTGTTTCAGTTAAGGTAATCCACTTTATAAAGAGATTATAAATGCTCAACATCGCTGCATTTCACGTGTGCAGATAACCATTCGTGCGAAGAGTTGCAGAATTCAACAAGGAAATAGGAAGCAAACATCGGTCACTGGCGGGTTGGGAAAAAAATAAATGCGAGCGACCTTTGTTGTACACCTATTGTATGTCAACGAAAACGGTGAGGGAATCGCGCTCATCGAGAGGCCGTTTCCAGATTTCTTCCAGAGTCCGTGATGATATGCATGAACAATGTAAATAGACCGATAATGCTGTTAACTGTTTTCCGCTTCAGTTATGAGAGAGCCTTTAGTTTTGAGAGAAAAAATGTACATACCAGCATCCACCAATATCTAGCTTGTCATTGTGGGCAAGCTGTTCATATTTAATACTAGAGACTAATCCACTCGGGTAATTGGTGTAATTATTTAAATACTTCCAAACTGCCATTTTATGTCATCGCTGATTCCGAAAGGTTATCTGTTATCGAAGTTGTTAAAACTATATGTGAATGTATTAGTTTTGTTTTTGTTTTGTTTTTTGTTTTTGTTTTTGTAACTGAGATGGTTGTTAGTTGGTACTGTCTGTCAACTCTTACGCAATTCTGATGTATAGGTTTCAACCCTATGGAAGTCAATAAAGCAATTCTTATTTGTAATCCGGTTAACCTTTTTAGTACTGGTGGTGGTGGTGGTGGTGGTAGACTATTTCACACCCAGCATTCAAACCAGGTTTCTCAACACTAATGTGGGATTTATGGTGGATAGTGGCGCAGGGAGGGGTTTTCTCCGGGTTCTCCGATTTCTCCCGCCATCGCATTCCCCGGTACTCTTATCTTCATTCCATGTATCATTAGTGCCATCGCCTGCGGTGCCGGGGGCGTTAAACAACACTATAAAAACATGAGTATCAGGCACGCTGTTTCACGTTAGTCGAAGGCTTCTCTCTTCTCGCTCGTTTGTTTTGTTACAGACATCCAAGAATATGTTCTTCTCTAATTATGCATTTGGAGTTGCCATATGGCTCCGGGCAGCACGTATCTAAACCTTTGTTAAAGACAGTAACTAATACTGGTTCCCTAATTATGTGTTTATTTGGGCGCTATGTTGGACACTTTTAAAATGAGTAGCGCAAATGGTACTCGGTGAATTTATGTTGGTCCCCCCACTTTCTATAAAAATGAACTACTAGAGTAGTTTTCTGCTAGTTCGCATTTATGCCATGCATTATCCTTGCATCTCTCCGGTAGCACAGCGGCGTATTAAAATTGATATCGACACCGTTCGATTTTAAATAGCGCTTCAGTGTAAGGAAGACATAGGAGACTGAAGCTATAGTCAAATCTTTATAAAAGTATTCGCCATTTCCTGGCTCAGAAATCCCTACTTTCTGTGATCATGAGAAACAAATGAGACTTAATATATCTTCTTGGAAAGATATGAAGTATTTAAAAATTCAAACCGATATTATCGAATATCTCTGAAACTGATATTGGGTATAGATGAAGTATTTTAACGAGATGTACATTTTTGTGCAGTAAGATTTAATTATTTTCTTACGGTTTATCGGTTAAGAAAGCTGTGTGGAATTCATTCAAATGAAGAGAACTCTTGACTTTTGAAAAGTATTAATTTATTCTCAAAATTGGATCATTGTTTCCAGAAGTACATGGCTATTTTGTTTAATGTAGTCTTGAGGGGCAGAATATTTGAAACAAATTAAGAAGGTTGTTTTGAGTGTGGCAGAGAATTGGAGAAAGTTTGCAAGAAACGAGGTTCAAAGTTGGACGTGCCTATTAATAAGCATGTGCCTATCCATTTATAGCTGCATTTAATGATAGTCAAAGAGCGGCGAGTGGAAGCGCTATAATTTGTTAAAGTTAAGAGTTCATATTCTTTTATTGTGTAAAACAAATTATCTTTTACATGTTTTAAATTTTACAGATCCATCATTCACTAGTAAAAGAGAAAATATATTCTTAATAGATTTGCAATCTGTCATCGCCTTGAATGATTTTTACAGTGAAGAGTTGAATATGCACATATGTCATCCCCGGTAATGATAATGTTATACTTTGACTAGTATTTATTTCAAGATGTGGTAAAGCTTCAGGTCAATTATGAACGCACACATTATGTTACACATATTTTAATTATGTTATTCTGGATTATTGTTGCGAAGCTCAATTAAAGGTGCTGATTAGAGTTTCAATGCGCTAGATGAAGCTGCCTGCACAGAAGCTAAAATATATAAGTAATATTGTGATTTCAAAGTAGTTTGTGTTACACACGAGTAACGACGAGGGGTTTGTGTGATTTGTCGCCAGCTGTATGCCTAGTCTGTGTAGACTTCCGATGTAAACAAGTCATCCAAGGCGTACAGCCTAAAATTAGAATTTCAACACCCCGTTCTTGCTGTACAAGTATTTAATTTCAAATACTTTAGTTTCCATATAGTGATAGGCAAGCCAGGGCAGTGGACAAGAAAAGCGTGGGAGCTATTAATAAGGAAAGAGACGTGATAGGTTGATAGAGGGAACAAAAGGAAGCAATAACAAGGGGTAAAAGCGATGAGAAGAACATGAAACATTTACATGGGAGAATAAGGAGAAACGAATGGCTGTGGTTGCGGTAAAAGAAGAAAGGCGTGCAGATAGGCAAGATTCTAGTGAACAAATGGAAAATGAGTAACAGAAGGTGAAAGAAAATTTACAATGCACGAGGTTTGGAAGAGCAACGAGGAAATGGATAGATCGCGGCGAGTGACCAGGCAGAGCACTTAAAAGTGAAGGGGGAGGGGATGAGGGCTAAATCCAGTGCAGTAAAGATAAAATCACGTGAAAGATAAGTTAGATGTTATAAGAAACAAGATATATTAAAAGTGGAGAAGGAAAGGGAAATCTGAGGCAAGATCCAAATAAGAATAACTGGAAAGTCAACATAAAATCTAGACAGAAAGTAACACGGAAAAAGCAGAAGTGGAAAGGGTAATAAAAACGTATAATTAATAGACACAACAGGATAGAGGGTACACGAAAATATCTGTAAAGTTGTAATTGTATGTAAAGGTGTAGAGGATTGTACAATGGTAGAAAGGTAGCGTCTCAAGTCCAAAGGACAGCCCAAGATATGTATGGTTTGTATATTCATTATAGACAAATGCCGGCCACTACACTTCTGTTCACTATTGCACCTGAAGACCTATGCCTTCGTGTTACGATCCGACTATAGGTAGACAACCTGTACGTTCCTAGTTGAATTTTCTATGAATGTTAGTTGTATGCTTGTCTGTCCAGCTTTGCCCTGTCGAGTTCACGTGTATTTCGTGTCGTGTACAAATTTTTCATCCTGGCATATGAGATAGCTTAAATTGAGCATTTAAGGAAGCTGAACTAACTTCAGTCATTACTGCAAGTATAAAGAAATACTGACACATATTAGTAAATAGTTTTATGACACGCAAAAGCATTTAGGATGCAGACACTAGATGCTGTTGCGTGGCTACCTTGATATCCCAGGGACTCGAAATAACTGGCTCAGCAATTCAGAGAAAAGGTTGAAATAGCTTGTTCGTATGCTGCGAAGGTCTCCTGAATACAACTAATTCACAATAATGAAACGTGGATACATACATACGTATTTGGTTATGATTATTTATCACATGGATTAGTAATATTGATATTTTGAATTTGGATCTTCATCTACTTTCTTTTTAATTGCAATCATCTTTTTAATTTTTGATGTTGAAATTGAAAATAAAATAGAAAATGTTAATCCTTTAGTAGCTTGACTAAAAGTTTTTCTGCATTTTTTTAAGAAATGTTTATTCATTGGAATGAATTGAGAGTTTTGTATATAGTTATTAAATGAAGTAGATTTAAGCAAAAAATAGGAATTAGTCTACTAATGTAAAATAAATTAATTTATGATTAAATTAATGTAATACATTAATAATTGATCAATTTTGGTTATGTATTAGATTAGTAGGAAGATTTTAATTTAATTATTAATTAGATTAATACGTTTTCGTTATGTTGAATTAAAGGCTTTAATCGCTTATTCTTCTGATGTTTCTTACGCAGTTTCCCAATGTTTAATACTTCCTGGTTTTTGCTATAATCCAAAACTTACTTCTCGACAGACTACCGAGGACCAAGAGAATAGTTAGTATGCCCCTGGGGGTAAAAGTCCTACAAAGAATTATTGAAAAAGCAAAACAACATATTTATCACATCGTATCACAGCTTTATGTTACATGGTTTCGCTCTTTTCTTGTATTGCATCCATAACTTTACCAGTAATAATATAGATTGCAGCATCTAAATGTACAGAATGATTCAAAAATACTCTTGGGGATAGGTGCCTTACATCAAAACAAGAATAAATGTCCATATAAACACATGTCCCAAAACCTTTCGTTCTCGATTTATTGAGGTTCAAAATTATATTAGTCAAAACACTTTAAAGTGACACATCCTATTTTGACGTTTTCAGGTTGTTAGGTGTTCCACACAAACACTAATTATAGCAAATGATCCTAATGTCCTCCTCTTGCGTCTAGACACGCATGCATTGGTCGTCGAAGCATGGAGTGTCAATTTCTCGAAGTCGATGTAGTGTGATTTCGCAGGCTTACTGACACGTTCTTCATCTTGGATGTCTGATGCCTAAACTAATGGTTTAAAGTGCCCCAAAATATAGAAATTAAAAAAGACTGAGGTTGGAGGAACGTGCAGGTAATGGAAC
The DNA here is from genome assembly GCA_030762935.1 of Hymenopus coronatus. NCBI lineage: Eukaryota > Metazoa > Arthropoda > Insecta > Mantodea > Hymenopodidae > Hymenopus > Hymenopus coronatus. The sequence continues at coordinate 56,557,821 of CM060895.1, read as the reverse complement.
TGGTCCTCCTCTACCTATCTATTTGTGATGCTTGTTACCAGCCAATACATCTCAAACAAGGAAATTATATGTGCTAGAGCATCATGCATAAACCATGTTTCTTCTTGTTTACAGAGGCACATTTTCTAATAAGTCTGGGAAAGTGTTCTATATAAAGTTACTGTAGACAGCGCTTGTAAGGCGTGCTGGACGAGTATATTACACACATGATAAATGACAAATGTTAACAAGTAGCCATGAGAACACAAAGCATATTCTGCAGGGTAAAATGGGTCAAGCCTTCAATGAATGAGTGCATAAATAAATGAAGTTATTAGGTTGGGCCCGGAAAGTTGTTGAAGGTGACTTTTACTCATAAATTGATAAAGCGGAAACGAAGCGTTTTAAAGCCAAAGTTTATAAGAACCTATTTGCTTGTTTGGATATCAGGAATCCATCCTCAAATATTGTAAAAATAGTTTTGAATCACTCTGTATAACAGTTAAATGTAGCAAATCAGACTTAAGGTCATTTTCAAAAAAAATATAAATAATTTACATCTCTTATAGTTTACAATAAATCACATAAATATGTATATATATATATATATATATATATATATATATAAAATTTACGATAAATTACAAATAAGGAAGCACAGAAAATTGAAATTGAGGGGCTATTTTCGTTACTTGCAGGACTTTTTTTGATTATTTAACTGTACTGTTTGCACTCTGTTGGTTAAGTGTGATGAATACATTTGAACTCATGTCCATTAATTCCTGAATATTGAAATCCAACTATAAACATTTCATGAGATATAGTGTCGAATATCTTATTTAAAACTGTTAATGTTAATTTAGAAATTCGTTTTGATTCAAAGAGTTCAATCATATCGCTGCCCATCCTTTTGACAGCATTGATTGTTGAGTCAACCCATTTCAATCATTTTACTTTCTCTACACCTACTATGAACATTGTGTATAGAGAAGGTGTTGCTTTAAACCCAAAAATTTGATACCGACATTTCACCGAAAATAGGGTCCCCTGCTTCCAAAAAAAAAAAACATTTTCAGAAAAAGGTCCGTGTGTGTGTCCGTGTGTCTGTGAACACGATAACTCAAAGACGAAATGTCGATAATATACCAAACTTGGTATTTAAGTTTATTTTCCAGGGATGTGAAACGAAGACTTTAAGAAAAATCCCCCACCCCAAACTATTCTTTACATGAAAAAAATGTCAAAAATTTTTATTTTCTCAAAAGGGCCTCTAACGATTTTGATTAAAAAAAAACCCGTATCTTAAAGATATTTATATACCAAATAAAATGTATATTTGGAATTTTCTGGGAATAACCTCTAAACACCTCTTTATTCTAGATGAATTTTGCTGAATTTTGCGTAACTGGTAAACCGTAAGAGGTAGACGAAACTTTAATACACAAAAATGTAGATTACGTTAAAACACACAATTTATGTCGTATAGTTTTTTTTTTTTTTTTTTTTTTTATCATCTTCCTGGCACTGGTTATTTCTGACATATTCCTTGTTATTTGTTTCAGATTTAAAATTCTTAAATCTTTGTAAACTTCTGGCCCTGCATAGAAACGGTTTTCAACCACATGGCAACCAGCTTTTAAAAGATTTCACTATCGTTTTAATCTAGTGTATTCTGTTAGGTTTCTCCTACCTACAAGGAAGAAAATATTTACAACAATTTATGCTATTGTTTATCTCGATTATTAAAGTAGATAGAAGAATATATTTTTTAACAATGTGTTACATTGATGTAGAGAAAGTCATATGAATGGAGCACACCAAATTTGTTCTCAATTAGTTATTTCGAGTCCCTAGGGTAGCAAGGAAGCGACGCAACAGCATTTAGTGTCTGCAATGCTATTACGTGTCGTAAAACTAATTACAAACTTGTTTCAGTATTTCTTTATACTTGCAGTAATGACTGAGGTAAGTTCAGCTCTTTTAAATGCTCGGTTTAAACTTTCTCATGTGTATGGATGAGGAATTGTGCACATAATACATGTTAACTCGATAGCGCGCAAAGCCGGACAGACAAGTACACAACCAAAGACATTGGAATTATATTACCTGGACTCACCGCTGGCGCTGGTGAGTCCAGCTAAACCTATAGCTGGGTAGGAGCATTATAAGAATAGACATCCCCAACTTATAACGCCTATTTCCACGCAAACTTTTATCCAACACTTTTCCATGCTCAAAATTGTCCACACCATGCAAATGTTCATTAATCGGTCTCAGAGTTTTTATACTACCTCTCAAAAATACTTTAAATAAAATTGTCATATTTTTTCGAAATTATACTACATTTTATAAATTATTAATTTTTGGAGAAAACATAAGGAATAATGTAAAACTGTATAATATGACAACTATTTGCACAGTCATTTACTCTGAATATTTCTAAACATTCATTACGTGGCTCATTTTTATTAGAACAGTACATTTAGACAATACTAAAAATGTTATTTAGATAACCATGCAAGCTAGAATTTTGATAAATGGCATAAATATCACTTATTGTGTACAATGACTGCTATAAATTTCAATAACATCTCTTATCTGCTCTGGATTTTCCAAATTTCACAGACCCATCGCCTCAAGTGATGCTTGGTACTGAAACATCTTTTCGTTTTTGAGCTACACTATTCACACACACACACACATATAGATCATTTTTCTAAAACTGTTTACCTTCTCTACACGTACTATATACATAGTGTATAGAGAAGGTATTGAATTCCACCTAAAACTCGATAACGACATTTCACCGGAAATACATATTTTGGGTCCCCCTGAAAAAAAAAAAAACATTTTCAGAAAACGTTCCATGTATGAGTGTGTATGGTGTGTGTGTGTGTGTGTGTGTGTGTGTGTGTGTGTGTGTGTGTGGAGGGCATAGCTCAAAAACGAAAAGACTGTTAAATATCAAACCTGGTATTTAAGTTTGGTATTTCCAAGGATACAAGAAGCTTTTCAGGAAAATCCCCCCCTCCTTAACCTTTACATGAAAAAAAAATTGAAAGTTTTGATTTTCTCAAAAATGGCTGTAACGATTTTGATTAAAATCTCTTATATTTAAGATATTTACATGCTAAATAAAATGTACGTCTTGAATTTTCTGGGAATAGCCTCTCAAGACATGTTTATTCTGAGTGAATTTTGTGAAATTTTGCATAACTGGTAAACCGTTGGAGATAGAAAGAAACTTACCGCTTAAAAAATTAGATCACGATAAAACACACTATTTATGTCATATACTTTTTTTTCGTGGAGTTGGCTGTCAGTACTTCCCATAATCATAATACGTAATGATAATTTGAGTATTCAACCAACCGGAAGGTTGCTTGTCTAGTAACACTGTTACGGACTTCCGTGCGTCTCTGCGCTTGGCTCGTTCCGCTCCTGTGCGATGACCTCTCAACCCTTTCCCGGGGAGGAGTGGTAGGTTGCAATAGATCAACACTTCCTCGCAGTTGCCGAGGTGTCTCCCGTCACATACTCATACCTTATACAAATACATTCAGACATTAATCCATTCCAACTATTCCTAATCTGCAAAATGACGAAATACTCTCCGTAACAACTCCCGTTTGATTAGATATGATTAGTGTCGACAATGAAAACGATAACCTCAAGACACTTGTAATTTGCATTCATTCTTGTATAGCAAATTATACTCGCGTATAGCGTTGCTGCATTCGCATTATGTTTAATTCCATTGACGAGTTTTTCGAGTGATAAAGTTAGTGTATCTCCTTGGAACAAATAATTATGCGACTTAAGAGGATAAAAATGGTCATTTAAATGTTGATATCTACTCGCTTATCAGCTTGATCCCATAACATAGATATACAGTAACACATTTCGTTGCCAGTATACTTGTGTTTGCACTTTGTTTTGAGGCCAAGGCTGTCCTGAAGGAGAACACAAAGGGAGAACCTGCTTTTGTTTTTTCAGAATGGATTTCTTGAACTTTTCGTTATTATTTTTATTAACTTTCTCAAATTCGGCAAAATTTAATGATCGCGAGCTTTAAAGGCTATATTGTTCCTCCCTAAAATACACTGCGAAGGCACTTTGTTGGTGTAATCTGCAACAACAAAAACAACAGTACTATCACTGCTGCTGCTATGGCTGCTGTTAATAATAATAATAATAATAATAATAATAATAATAATAATAATAATAATAATAATAATAATAATAATCTGATTGTTACACACGCAAGACTTTCTCTAACTGCTCCACAAGCAAAATTCTTACAAAAGAATATTCTACTTTCTAGATTAAGCTAATCCAGACACATATTAGCAGAATGTTCTTAGTACTTGGTTCCTTTTAAGTATTCAGGGAATTAAGGATATGGGATATGTGATAGTCATATGTTTTAAAAGCTGTCGTTATGCGATTATCATTGTAAATCGCTTCTTTGCTTGGCCAGGAGTAGAACGAAAGAAAAACTGATACTTCCTGTCTGAACAAAGTGCAAGTAGTTTATAATTGAAACCATTAACAAGAAATATCTCGGAAACGGCTACTTCCACAACAAAAACGTAAAGGACATAAATTTTGTGTTTTGACGAGATTTCCATTTCTTGTGATTTAAGTTTTTGTCTATCTCTTACGATTTAGCAGTTAAGCAAAATTCGGCGAAACTCGTCCAGAATAAAGAGGTCTTCAGACGCTATTCCTAGAAATTTCAAGAAATACATTTTATTTGGGATGTAAACGTCTTTAATATACGATATTTTAATCAAAATCTTTAGAGCCATTTTTGATAAAATCAAAATATTCGAAAAAAGTTCCACGTAAATGGTAATTAGGAGTGGGGGATTTTGTTGAAAATCTTCGTTTCGCATCCTTACAAGATACCAAACTTAAATACCAAGTTTGCTATTTAAGGGTTTTCTCATTTTTGAGCTATGCTGTCCACACACACGCACGCACACGCACACACACACGTACATAAACATAGGGATCTCCTTCTAGAAATAGTTTTTTGGATTTAATGGGACCCAAAACATGTAATTCCAGTGAAATCTTGCAATATTTTCTCTACACTATGTATATAGTACGTGTAGACAAGTAAAAAGTTTTTTTTTTTTTCGGACTCGGAGGACCCCAAAACATATATTTACTGTGAAATCTTGACATAGAATTTTGGGTGAAATACAATACCTTCTCTCACCACTGTATATTGTACATGCGGGCTAGAGAAAGCAATAATAAAAATTATAATAATAATTAATAATAATCAACATTAATATAGCCAAGCACAGATCCTTGTCATGGCAAAAACATCCCCTTGTACTTCTTCTCTTTTTCCCAGTGCAATTACTTTTCTCTACCACTTATCTGTAGTATGTAGAGAAAATTTTATATTCCACCCAAACATTTCACATGTACATTTCACTAGATAATCGTTTTGAGACCCCTAGAAAAGGTGTGACAGAAAGAGAGAACAGTGTAATCCAAAACGAAATGTGCGACAATACCTAATAACCGCATTTTCCAAGATGCGACATGATTTTCAAGAAAATGCCCTCAAGTACCCTCTGTATGAAATACTTTTCCTGGTTCTTAAACATTATTGTACTTTAATAAAATGCTCTTCATTGGCAAAAATGTTAATACAATTTTATGTAACTGGTAACCATGAGGGATACATTACACAAAATATACTTGTCTGTATAAAATTTATTTCAAATAAATTTTAATGGCATTAGCCATTTACGGGTTTTATTTTGTTGGTGGTTTACATTTTTCAATATTTTGTCGGGTTTTAAAAGAACTAACACTATACGGTGTTTTCCTCGATAACATGGAAACAGTTGTATTCCCAGGCCAGTATATACCGACCCTATTTTTAAATATCTTACTATGAATTTTGTTTTCCCTATTCCCCTTATACTTTTAATGAAATGAGTAAGAAAATATCTGCCAATGTTTTATCTCGATTGTTAAAATGGAATATATGGAAGAATAAGCAAACGTAAAAATGGTTAACAGAAGTTATCATTATAAACAATAGTACATAAACCACAGTAGAAAAGGTCATTACACCCAGTTTTTTGGGGGGTTCAAATTATGTGTTTGAAGCTTAAAGATGTAAACCCTCCTAATCCTCCTTTGGTAGATTTTAGATGAAAAAATTGACATTTATATGCAAACATGAAAACTTGGGGCAACAATTCTCAAGCACTACGTATTGTTAATCGGGGGGGGGGGGGCTTTAGTGTGTCTGCAATCCGACAAATCTATACACGAGGGTTGTGGCAAAAGCCATAGCAGTTATTTATTTTTTTGAAGATACCAGTCCTGTTGGAAAATGTGACATATACAGATGAAAGGACAAGTTGTTAACTACATGCGTGGACAATGAACAGCACTGAATATCGTAACACACTAATTTATTACGGTAGCATACAGGGCAATATGACCTTCACGCTGCAAAATAATGACAACATAGTACACATACAGTTGACATGACAAACCTGGGCCTAAAGACCCTCAAAGTAGTCCCCTGCTACTGTCACCACACGCTGTCAACGATGTGGGAGGCGCTGAATACCAACTGACGCAGCTTTTGCCGCACCATGTGTGAATCAGGTCATCTGCTCGCGCACAGCATTAGCAATGTCCTCTAGTGTTGCAAACCGCCTACCACGTAGTGGATCCTTAATCTTTCGAATGAGCCCAAAGTCACAGGGCAAAGTCAAAGTCGGGAGAGTACGGTGGTTGCTCCAATTCTTCCTTTCCCCAACTTCGCAGTAGCTTCCTCTACACACTCTACTTTATTTATTTTACATTGTCGTGCAGAATTATTGCACTGTCCACAAGATCCGGACATTTCTCTAGAACGACAAGTCGCAACTGTCGCACCAGGAAGTCCCTGTGGTACTATGTGGTCACTGTTCTGCCATGTGACAAACAATGACACCCCTGACGTCATATACGACAATCACCAAGACTTTGACTGGGGAAGGATTCTGATAGAACTTCTGCCTCCTTGGTGATCCAGCATGTCGCCACTTCACGGACTGACGTTCTAGTTCTGGTTCGTATGCCCTGGCCCAAAATTCATCGATGGCGATTACTTGGTCGCCGTCCTGTTGCCAGCGTGCAAGTGGTCGGAGCATATTGCATAGCGTACCCACCTTTGAACTTCCGTCAGTGCATAGGGTACCCACCGCGATGCGATTTTGCAGCTGATTACGCAATATCCTGTGGGTGGTGCGATTCCCGATGTCACTTGCCCTCTCAGCTTCAGTAGCGTCCATCGTCTGTCTTCATACAGGAGCTGCTCGATGACGGCACGTGCCCCGTCGGTCCGCACACTGACAGGTCGTCCCGAACGTTTCTCATCACTGATTGACTAATTCACAGTGACGTTCCATCACATTTCTCCCCCAGAGAACGGCTACTTTAATGTAAGCGCACTGCTCTACATTCAATGTAAGGTAACGCAACAGTTTATCGGGATGACACAACGCAGCAGTGAAATTCAAATATTTATTACCTGTCCTTTCCTTACTCAAATCGTTTAAAATAAAGAAGCAAAGATGATTTCCGGTGAGAACATCCGAGTAAGTACTTATTTATTTGCCGCTAGATGGCCTTTGTATTATTTTTCCTCCCCACCAATGTTAAGGTGATAAAACAGTTTATCGAGATGTAAGTAGTGAAATTCAAATACATTTTTGTGTATTAACCGCTTTATCCTTACTCCTATCTCTTTAAATAAAAAAGCAAAGATGCTTTCCTAGTGTCGAACACCTAAAATACGTACTTATTTATTTGCAACCAGATGGCAGTAGTACGTACTCTCTATTTTTCGTTCCCATTCAATGCTAAGGGAATGCACCCGGTTATGGCGACAATGACCAAGATAACTGTGAAAATCAAATATATTTTTATGCATTAACAATCGTTCCCTTGGTCACATCGTTTAAATAAAGAAATAAGTATATTTTTGTTGTAATCCTTTAAAATGAACAAGTTATAAACTATGCACATAACCATTAACCCTTTTTGGAATCTGAAAATGGCGGCGAAATGACGGGATCCGTTTTAGGTTAACTTCCTATTGCAGATGTTGGTTATTTGAGATTATATGTTACATGAGCTAGCTAAAGAATATGAAGATGCCCACGTCTCAATCACACTGCAATTGCGGTGCTCTTATTACATTTGATCAAGTAATATTTTGGGTTAAATGGAGAAATTTAATACTCAAAGCTATCATTAAATAAAAACTTATTAGATGCCCAGCCAGATATACTTGCTCTTTAGTTATGTCATTGTTAGCGTTAAAATGGTTGTTTTGACATAGGAGAAAATAAAAGAAAGAGGTAGAAAACATTAGGAGAAACGGAAAAAAAGAGATTCGGAAGAAGCATGATAATTGCTTGGTGTAATGTAATTCATTAACTATTTCAGCGTTTCCCGCCACACTATGGAAGCGCTACCATTACTGTTATTATGCCAACGAAATCCTTGGTTGCCCACGTTAACTGCATATGTCGTCCTTTCCACAATACCTTATGCATGCGCTGATTTCGTCCTTTTCGCAGTACGAAGTATATATGCTACATTGCACAGATCATTGCGCTTTTCATATTCAATGGCATTGTTAGACATTGGCAATGGGCAAATTCCTATTAACACTTCTACTGGCCTCATTTCGTTTCCATCAAATTTTTGTCACTTCACAACGTCAAAGGAAGAATTAATATCGAATGTGTTCCCAAATATTGGTGCAAATTACAAAAACTATGCTTGGTTGAGCAAACGAGCCATTTTAGCAGCAACTAAAAAGAACGTCGATGATTTGAATATAAAAATTCAGTAAAGTAGGACAAATACATTCATTTAAGTCGATCGATTCCGTTACTAATCAAAATAAAGCCATCAATTATCTAACTGAATTCCTAAATTCAATGGATTTGCCAGGATTACCGCCACACAATTTACAGCTCAAGGTTGACTCAGTGATAATTATGCTACGCAATCTCAATCAGCCGAAATTACTACTATAACATAGGAAAGTTCAAAGGCAAGGATATACTTATCCAAAGAATACCGCTAATGTCAACTGACTTTCCTTTTGAATTTAGGCATGTTCAGTTTCCGGCGTGCCTTGAATTCACAATGACAATAAATTCCAAGATCAAATATCTGTGAAATATACCTTGAATTGTCGTGCTTTTTGCATGGGCAGTTGTACGTTGCGTGCTCCAGAATCGGCAAACCATCGGCGCTATTTGTTTTCTCTCTGGAAGAAAAATTGTACATTACAAGGCATTACAATAAAGTATTGTAAAATTATTTTATTGTAACTTTATTTCATTCCATGGTCGTACTGTAAACGGAAGATTTTTTCTGAGTTTTCTTTTTCATTGGGTTCACCACCCGTGCAAAGCCGAGGTGGGCAGCTAGTTTTAAATAAAAAATGGGTACATAAAATATTAAAATTACAACTGACTTACTTTATAGATTATACGATGATATTGTGCAATTTCAAGTCGTGCATCTTTACTTATAGTCTGAGTACCATATTTGTGTTTTCCACAATTTTCCACTTGTTTACTTTGTAACCAAAAGTAAAAAATTACAGTATGGCCCTGAAAGACAGAGTAATAAGTTGATTCAACGCAGAGTTGTTTCAATGTCTTAACAGATGAACAAGTTCTTTATAAGACTGGGAAACCTCGTATTCTCTACTAGACACTTTGGCTGGATTTTCAAATAATACCTACCTAACGGGACCGGTCTGTGGATTTTGCAAAGCCCGAAGCAGTATTTTGAATTTTTTTTTCATATATTATGCCTGTGCAAAAAAATGTGGTTGCAAATCTTAGTGCTTATACGATAATTCGTTCTTTGCTTTTATTAGTGCTGCATCCTATCCTCCCTTGGGCTAGAAGCAAGAATGACCGTGTGAATTGTGCTTTAAAATCCAAAGCAATAAAAACAGTACCATTGATTAAAACAAAACGCTCTCCCTCCTCTCATAAAAAGGATAACTTCCTGCTTTTGGAAGTTAAAGGAAGCACAAGAACACAACAAATAAAAATAAAAAGTATTGAAAATGTATTTAGCTGATACATCTCAGGTAGTATAAAATTTCTTTCAGTTTATATTGTCCCGGAATATATTCTCAGGTTTGATCGCGAATTTTTTCTTCCAATCGATTAACGTGTGAGTATAAGAAGAATATGAGGAATTTTAGCCAATCTCAACTGCCTGTCGCGAATCGCCAGAATATTATTTATTTATTTTTCAGTTTCACCTTTTTCTTTTTATCGTACCTACGTATGTGTTCTTTGTTTCTATATGAACTAATTTATTAATGCTTTTCAAGACTAAACATGAAATATACGCTTCACAGAAAGATAAAAGAGAGAACAAAGCTGCAGAGACAGACAGACAGAGAGAGAGAGAAGGAGAGATGGGGAAAGGGAAAGATGGAGGGAGAAAGAGAGATTAAAAAATCTTTAGAATTAATGGTTATGTATGGATATATCAATACCTGCAACAACAACAATACTACTTCTTTACATTTAGGCAACATGCATCAATATAGAAATTAACAATCTTTTTAGGGCAGCTTAGAAATTATGAAGTTTATAAGTGCATTCAGTACGCCTCATTTTCCTGATATTTCTAAAGGAATATAAGGGATGTTCCATAAAATATGGTGTGGTTATTAACCTATTGTACATTGTTATGTGTTTACAGGCAGTGCAGCAAGCATTCTTCTGGTTGGCTTTGAGAGCAGACATTGCAGAGTTGAAGGGTGAAATGGAATTATGTAACAAACTAAGGAACTGGTCTGAAACTATGTTCAAATACATAGTTACACCTTTGACTACGGTAAGACAAATGTGTAGAAATTTCTTCTTAATTTATGTATAATATACTACAAATATTAATTTAAGTATTAATAAATAAAATATTATTATAATGTGAGTGTTTGTACTCGACGTCGTATTCTTAGTAACCGATTTATTTATTATTTATTTCTTGAGTATACAAGTACCTATATAAAATTCTATTTCACACAAATGTATACTACAGTTATACTAACAATACAAATCAATTACCAATACTGGTAAGAACATGCCGATAACAGAAACCAAGATATCTAATGAATATTATAAAAAGAATACTATAACCTCTTGAACAGAGAACAAACATTTTGGAATTCCCTATGACAGAATTTTTTCTCCTAATATCTTGTATACTGGTCTGTCGGGTCTAATTTTACAAGCCTTTACATGTCCATCCAAGATTACTCTTTTATGCTCAGAGAAATAAAAGATTTTCAACCGTTTGTTATCAGTACAGATACATTGGTATCAGTTCTGTCCTTGAATCTTAAATGTTTGAAAATAAAAAACATGCTTATTATGAAATCTATGAATTTGAAATCTGGTTTGATAACTTCACAGTGCAGGCGATACTTAACTTTTCGGAAGATTATTTCTATTGTGGAAGTTCATTTAGAGCTGAACTTTATTCCTAACGTAAAATGGGGACATAATACTCCGTTTTAACTATACAGTAAGTAATTTTCGAGACTTGAAAGTCATATTTTAAAAAATATGCTTTTCTGCCCATTGTTGCCTATTGTTAATTAACGCATTATGTAAGATTATTTTTTATTTACTTCAAGTAATCGAAATAAATCTTTGCAGAATTGACTTCATTACACATGTTGTAGGTTCAAGTGTAATGGAAGAAACCGAATCAATAGATATTTAATGATGAGTTGCTGTTGGTCTTGAAATTCCATTTTATTTTCACGACACTGATTTACAACTGAATAATACAGAATATAACTGTTGAAAAATTCAAACCAAAATAATGTCTCCGAAATGGTCGATGTCACAAAACTTTTTTAATAAATTGTGTTCTTTAAAGAATTGCAAGTTTTGTATAGTTCGTTGTCTGTGTCTTATGGTTTACCCGTTATGCAAGTTATACAAAATTCCTCCCGGATGAAGAAAAGTACAAGGTTATTACCAGAAAATTCAAGACACTCGTTTTATTTCTCATGCAATATCTAAAACTTTTAATATTTTATAGAAAAATAGTTAAGAGCTATTTTTGAGAAAATGATAAAACAAGTTTGGGATGGGGATTTTCTTGAAAATTCAAATCGCATCCTTTCAAGATGCTGAATTAAAATAACAAATTTGGAATTTGAAAGTCTTTCGTGTAATGAATTACGCTAGGTTGAGTCACATAAGCACACACAAAAGTGCAAGTGGGCATCATCATGGGCATAGGAGTTCTTTAGCATTGCCTTCCCCATGCACATTTAAACCATACATCAATACAAATAACGCAAAGCACCAGAGACCAAGAATCAGTGAATGATAGGTAGGTAAAATCCGGTCCGAGCGCGGTCTGCAAAATGCTGTACGTGAGGGTGGTTGTTACCTGCAATTTCCTTGCCTATTTCCTTGCATCCTTCTATCCTGACTTTAGTAATAATAATAATAATATCTAATAATAATAATATCTTAATAATATCTAATAATAATAATAATAATTAATAATAATATTTGTTGCAGATGGTGTGTGTCAACTTCTGGCTGCTCTTTGGAGTTTTGAATTGGCAAATAGAGGATATGAACATCATAAGAGATCATGTGCCCCTCTGGTTAAACCACTGTCTTCACAGTGTTATCGTTCTCCTGAACTTAGGCGAACTAACCCTGCAACCCCGATATTTTCCTCTGCAGAAAGGTGTCGTGGTATCGGCACTGTTGGTATTGTTCTATGCGGCATGGTAAGAAATCTTTGAAGATACAAAAGTTTAGTTTACCAATTACGTATATAAACCAGTGCGAGAGTGCAGTTTTGTTAACAAACGTGACATTTTTAATGTTCAATTTCGAAAACACTAGTATATAGTATGTTTAGATATCCGCATTTTTCTCGAAGCAAGTAGCTTTATAATAACGGTTTACGACACGGATGTGGTAAGTGTATCATTGGAGTACGAGGAAGAGTTTGAAAATATCAGATGGAGTGGACTGTTCATATTTGTTTCGGTTAATGTGAATAGTTTCTAAGAACAGGCTATAGAAGAATGGGTAGAAAAAGTATCTATGAACAGACTATTGAAGAATGGATAAAAAAAGTCATGTGAGTGCTGGTCACCCTATGTTTAGCTCAATACTATTTACTAGTTTAATTCGCCTATAGTTGATTTCTATTTTAATTTTAGGAATACCTACCAATGAATATTTGCAGCGTAATATTTCGAAAACATACCATGACTAATGCAGAATGTTAAATAGTATTATTCTGAATGACGTTACTAACATGTATTACGTATACATATAGTTTGGTAAATAATCCTATAATCGTGTTTTTCTCTCCCCATTTAAATTACCCTTAATATTGTAATACATTCAACCAAATTGGAAATAAGTGTCCAAGTTTTCTCAACCTTTATAACGTGAAATATTATATGCTTACATGTTACATGAGGAGGCTCTCCATAGAAGCGATACCTAAAGGGGTATGACAACCTTATGACTTATACTTTAACTAGTCCAATGTTTGATGTCGCTGTATCAGAATTGTTTGTATATAGCATCAAAAATTGCATCATATTCAGATTAGACAGCACACGAAGCACTTCTGATGCCCATATACTCGCACCTCAAAGGGGTTCTTGGCAAGCACGTGCCATGAAAACAAAAGGGTTTCTTCTGTTATGTTATCAGCAAACTTGACCTAGCTTTGAGGTAAGTGGGCAAAGGATAGCTACCTACTCGACACTACTTTTGAGTCGGACAGATTCGAAGTTGTTGAATGCGAAACTTAGATATTTATCCTAATTATTTTGTAATTATTCTAGCAGCAGACTCTTTAAAACTTGCTGTTAAGTGTACATATCCTTAATTAATATTACTAATTAAATACAATAAAATAGACTTGTCTCATTGCAAGAGGGCTTTAATTTTGTTTAACTTCATCTCAAATCTCACAGTATTCTGATAATATTTTTGCTCCTGTTTCATCAGTTTCTTGCCACCCATCCTGAATATTGCTGACCTTAAATTGCCTTTAAAATTAGCGGCGTAAGCATCCCAGCGTATTTTCCCCTCATTTTCTTTCATTGATTGTTTGCCTTAATGAAATGGGTGTGGGGAATAAGTGTAAAATTTTGTACAAATTCTTTAGCGGGATTTCGTAAGACAAGGACTCCAATAAACGGAGCTTGTCATATGTTTTGAAAACACATCTAAAGCACGGGACTCTTGAACTTCCCAAATTAGCTGATTACTTCTGATAGTATGGGCTAGGCGTGCAATTTTGTTTCTGGGTAACTGCCTAATCCATGCTGACAGTTAGATTTTTATTGGTGTACTGTATTGGCGTTTAAAACCATATTTTCGTATCACATCTTATTTAATGTCGTTTTGAAACATGCTATAAGCAAGAGCATGCTAACCTGCAAGAGGATGGCAACGAAGGTTGCTGAAACGCGCGTCCAGGGTACTCCATCTCCACTATGACCAAGTGGAGCACGTATTAGAAATAGATGTCCAGATTTGAACAAAATTGATAGCTTCACTGTATGTATTTTTTTTTTTAAACATTTTAAAATTTAGAGGTTTATTAGGTTCTTTGGTTAAGATCAATTAAGTTTTGTTCCCAGGGATTCTTTGTGGGCCTGCTCTCTTTATCCAATCGCTGACTGCAAGTTGAGCATATCCGAGGCATATTTCCCATAACGGTTCTGGAGCTATAAATACAGCATAAGCCCCTGTCTTGACCAGAGAATCGATATTCTCATTGCCTTCACTCGCTTCTATATTCAGTTACTTTCTGCCATTTTCTTTGGCCCCTGTTGCCACTTTTTTATTATTAATTTTCAGCCATAGTGTAATATTTCGACAAACTCTTGTACCTTAAATTTCAACATAGTATGTGCAGCGGTTTGTATATAATTAATATACTTTAGGTTTCCATATAAATTGTCCGTATTTTGTATTGATGTGAATCACATTTAAAAGTCATCTACTCTTCAAAGTATTCTACCTATATGAAATTTCAACTCTTTTCTCGCACAGGTTTGTGAGTTACTTCAAACAACAGTCACAGCTATTTTATTAGATGCTGTGTAATAGCCAATGAAGCTAAAAGGCTTGAAACTCTCAAATGTAAAGATTCTTCATGCTAGATTCCCAACAGCCCCGTATTAAATATGCGCAGATACCCTTTATGCGTTAAAAGTATTGCAGAACTTAATGAAGCTATTTCAAGTTAATACCCGCGAGTGGAGAGGGACTTTCGCTTTCCCCATCTTGCCTATTCCGCGAAGACGGTGAGGGATTGCGGTCATTGCAAAGGTCGGTGTAATTAGTACTCCATTGCCAGATTTCAGCTTGAAATAGCCCCGCTGAGTTCTGTAACTCTTTTAACGCACCAAGGAATATCTGCACACGTCAAATATGGGGCAGTTGAGACCTGGTATTAAAAATCTGATGTGTTCCATTCATGTGACTTTCTCTATTCTGTAACAATCTCTCCTTACAAAATCATTTTTTTCTATTTACTTCATGCTAATCAAGATACACGTCATCATAAAGTGTCTTGTAGCACAGTTCCTTAAAAGTAGAAGATAAAATAAAGGAATATATATACTAAACTAAAGTGATAATCAAAAAATCTTTTAAAAACTGGTTGATATGTGATTAAAATTCGGTTCCCTTTGAAAAAAAATTAAAGTACAAATAAATGAAACGTTTCTGTTTGAAAAAGTTAAAGTATTTCAAAACAGAAACCAATAAAAATGTCTCTGAGTAGTTAAAAATAAATAAATAAGAAAAAATGTTTGAGATAAATTGTATGTTTTAACGATATCTCCTCTTTGCTGTAGCTTTTTTGTCAAAATGTTTTATCTAGGGGCCCTAAAACGTGTATTTCCAATGAAATGCAATATCTTCTCTATGTACTAAGTAGAGAATGTAAAAATTAAGTGTGAAATTCCTTCTGGGTATGAGGAGGTATGAAAAGTCAGTAAACATATCAAAATAAGCTGCTTTGAAAAAGCCTACTGTATTTTTTTATTCCATGTATCTAATCACTACTTCTATTTTCAGGATCTGTACAATAAAGGCTATTGCTGGAAAATGGCCCTATCCATATTTCTCCAACTTCAACATACAGCAACTCCGTATGTATGCCATTGGAAATGTTTTTCTGGCTGCTTCCAGCTACGTAGTAGCTGCAGAAATCAATAAACGTATCTGGAGTAAGTATTGTAAGGATATTTTAGATTGATTTGGGAGACCTTGTGAATTTTGGTTTTCATTAAGTCTTCACTATTCTAATGTGACCTGCAAGTAGATATTGCCACACAGAGGTTACAGATTGAGCTGGAATTTTTTATAGTAAAAGTAGATCGAAAATAAGATCAAAATTTCGGGTTTCTCTCCCATAGACCGAAATTTGACAAGAAAATAACTATTTACAAAATCAGAATGATAAATACTAATAATATCTAATTCCCTGCATATATCGTTGATCAAAATATACTAAACGAGAGAAGTTGCACAAATGAACAATTTTATCTCTATAGGTCTTTCTTTCGCTTTCTTTCTCTCTCCTTTTGTTTCTTTCAGCCACTCCTCGCTGGGAAAAATTAACTATCTACGGCCGTGGTTGTAAGTTATCTTCAGTGCATCGCAGATAGCCTAGGTGCAGGCAAATTTTATTATTCCTATGTAGGTCAGTCATCTGAGACAACAAAGGGCAGAGGTAGAAAATCAGTTGCCTGTGGCAGGTATGTTAAGCTTGTCGGAACTTTCTGTTAGCCACCGTGCAACCACGTGACGCCCTTATCTTTTCCAACTGTCTCAAGAATCTGACCAAACAATATCAGCCCCTAGCATAATACCACACGCAACTGAGCTTTGAGGAGATGACACATTAATGTGAGCCGCTACAGCTTATTTTTTTTACTTTCTCTACACATACTATATACATTGTGTATAGAGAAGGTATTGTATTGCACCCAAACATTTGATACCTAGATTTCACCGAAAACATATATTTTGAGACCAATTGAATCCAAAAGAAGCATTTTTAGAAAAATATCCGTGTGTGTCTTTGGGCAGCATAGCTCAAAAGCGAATACTCCGTTAAATACCAAGCTTTGTATTTAAGTTAAGTATCTTCGAGGGATGCGACACAAAGATTTAAAAAAAAAATTCCCCCACCCCAACTACCATTAACCTGATAAATAAAATGCATATCTTGAATTTACTGGGAATAGCCTCTGAAGACACCTTTTCTCTGGGTGAATTTTACGGAAATTTGCATAACTGGTAAACCGTAAGAGATAAACAAAAACTTACTAATAGGAAATATAGAGCTCGTTGAAAAACAAAATATATTTTATATACATTTTTTTTTCGTGGGGTTGTTAGCTTTTGAGATATTGCTTGTTATTGGTTTCAGCTTTAAAAACGTATAATTTTCCATACGGGATATGTCAACTCTTGTCCATACAAACAAAGGAATTTCAATCACATAGCAACCATCTTTTGGCTATCACTTTAACCTTGGTATTCCCTTATTTTTCTTCTGCTTTCAACTAAGCAAATAATAAGATTATTTCTGCTAAATTTTTCTTGATTAGCATGAATTAAAAAGAACAACAAGCATTTTAACAATAATCTGTTGCAGAGATGTAGAGAAAGTCATGTGAATGGAACAAATCAGATTTTAATTTCTTTTTACGCTAGAGATATAATGGGAGGGAAGGGCGAGGCATGGGTAATTTTGTTTTCGATGTATTTTCATTACAAAATTGCAGCTCAACCTGCGACATCAACGTGGCCTTGTTAGTTCAGTTTTCAATGCCACTTCACCTTGCAGCGGTGTATCGTACAATGCCCGAAACAACCTCTTCTTCCTTCCAATAGCTCACTATTTGTCAAGCAAGGATTTAACTTATCTCGCCGGAAACACCATTACTCCCTCATAGAACAACACACTGAATAACCAGGACTTTGCGACGAATCAACACAGCAACAACGTTTACGCATTCACCCGTTGCGAGCGCGCTCGCTGATAGGTATATATATATAGTCGCAGGTATTTGTGAGAGTTCGTGGGAAAGGGGAAAGAAATATTCAGCATTTTCCGGTTATGTTCAGTTAAAAGGGTAGTGCACAGTATAACACTGTAGAATTGCTAGTTTGTCATAATCGGTATTCATTAGCTGAGGCAGTACTGGCACTTGTGTGAGTTAAATTACATTAAATTGCATTTTGCCTCGCAATTGAAATTTTCATAAAGTTAGAATTTCATTGTGTTCAAACGGCTCTTCCATTATTATTATATTATTATTCTGCGACCCGGTGAACCTAACCTCAAACTTCCTAGTTTTTCCATTATATACAATTTTCTGCACACTGTGTATTCTAATAAACAAATTAAATAGATAATCTCACTTGTTCGTGATGTGTGCAGAGGATGTTGCTTATACACAAAAGGACAGTTTATATTAAAACTGAGGTTAGAAACTGTGTTCGAAATTTAATTGAAATAGTACTAATCTATGTTTGAGCAATAGATTTTAGGAAAAATAATTATTTCTAGCTTGGTACAAATATCAACATACGTTTAATTATCATTTAATACGTTGTATGATGTTTTTGAAGGTAATGGAGGACGCGGAAGGAAAACGGAAGAAGAGCATAAAACGCCTGTTTCGGCGCTGCACGAACTATTGCCACTGAAAGTAACCAGTTGCACAAGAGAGAAAGCATAGTCTACTGGAGGAGCTACCATATCTTGTTTTCAGCAATAAAAATACTTGGTAGGCTTAATTCACAAGATCAAGAGCCACCGCCCCGCTTAGTCTATGGAAATGTAGCTCAGTGTTTTGTTTTTATTGTTGGTATTATTATTATTATTATTATTATTATTATTATTTCGATAGAGTGACTAAAGAACTGTATGCTGCTGTTAACAGGTAACAGCACTGGGAAATGTTGTAATAATGCAATTTGCTACGAGTAGAAAAAAAATAGTAAATGTGTTAGGACTTTAACTCAGTATCTTCAGAGCGCAAATCTAAAGCGGAAATGCTGTCCAAAGCTATTAAGATGTTGACCCAGCGTGTTCCCTAAAATAGTGAACATTTGGTATCTTATCAAATCCAGTATATACTTTCCATTAGTGCAGTAAGATATATTTATTTTTGAAGAAGTTCTTGATGTCACAATAAAGGTATGTAAATATACACAAAAATAAAATACTAACCTTAATTTCAGAGAGGTACCTTCTCGAGAATGACCTTCGATATTGGTAAGTATCGCTACCTTTTTTCTTTCTTCCGATTTTTCAATGTTGCAACGACTAATCTCATTGTGGTTCTCCCTTTATCATGGTCACATGAACTTCAGGTATCCAACACCTCCTGGGCGGCCGCGCCGTGGCCGAGTGGTCAGACCACTCGCCTCTAACCTAGACGGCCCGGGTTAGATCCCAAGCGACCGCACGTAGATTTGTGATTGACAAAGCGGCGCAGGGGCGGGTTTTCTCCGGTTTCCCCCGCCATCATTCCACCGGGGCTGCATCTTCATGTATCATCAGTGTCATCGCCTGTGGTGCCAGAGCAGTAAAGCGGGCGTTAAACACCACAAAAAAAAAACTCCTGGGCGATCACCATATCATCTCCTCCTAAATTGAGAGATTTGGCTACATTACAGTCATTATCATCAGGGTCTACGTACCAAACTCCCTTGTTGTCAAATTAAAATTCGTTACCTCCATTATATCCCCCAATGGATGCAAGCAACGTGTAACGTCTCAACCGCACATGAAACCCTCCAATCCACCCATTATTTGGTCTTTTCCGCACCCATCTGTATTGCTTCTTCGTCTCTAAAGTGTGACCTTTTCCCACATGTCCTTCGCCTGCGAAACCAAAATTGCTGCCCACAGTGGTCTCCCCATGCTTAGTTTTAAACAATGCATCACTTTAGGATGACTATTGTTAAACGGCAATATAATGTTATGTATAAAAGTTCAAGTATGTTTCTTTCTGATTTAAAAAGCACAAGCTACGCTGAAGGCCAAACTTCCGGTTTGATATATTACCGTTCCGAACGCGATTTCTATCCATTTTCACTTTCGGCTCGGGATGTTCCCAACTACCTTGAGGGAAAATATCCTTCTGAGGAACCATTAACTACTAACTTATCTGCTATTGAATAATCGCAAGCATATTATTTGCATTAATCTAAAACAATTGGGATTTACTATGAATGAAATGAAGGTTCCACTCTGGTTCGGACGCCCGCACGCCTTGAGTACTGTGAATTGATAGAACTTCTAAGCATATTCAATCTTGGGCAACTTAAAACTGCTGGTCTTAATTGTTTCTTATAATGCATCGTAGCTAACTTGTTTATTGTGCCAGCATGAGAGTAAACCATTAATGTAAGTAGGCAAAGGGTGTTACTTTTCTATGTTCACTTAGGGGACTAATTATTTAAACCATTAATGTAAGTAGGCAAAGGGTGTTACTTTTCTATGTTCACTTAGGGGACTAATTATTTAATTAAGAACTCATTACGGTACTAACACAAATTAAAACTTGGCTATTTTGACTTGCCCATTTTCTCGTTCATGGAATTGTTCCCCTCCAAAATGAGAACCACCACGTCTTGAACCGGTTTCCGGAAGATAGCGGCATGAGATATGACAATGTTACAATTCCAAATATTCTGCTAACAATGCGAATCAAAATTTTCAAATATAGTGATCTCAAAACTGTGCACCACACAATAATGTGTGGTTTTTCAGTTCTGAAAATCTTGTTCTACAAGTGCAACATATAAATACATGTTTTCGGGAAACCATTTCCTTATTTTAACGCACATAATTTGTGCAAGGCTAAAGGTTAACTGCAATTCAGAAATTCCGCAAGGTGGAATAAAGAAAGAGTGTATGGCATAATGCTGTTCATTATATAATCAGTGTTGTTGAATACATCGGTTGTCTATTTATGTTTCTCTGTCTGTTGTATTTGTCATATCGTAAGTGGTTTAATCATGGTATTGTAGAGATTTTTGCTTTCTCTACACGCACTATGTGCATAGTGTATAGAGAAGGTATTGCACTCCATATATACATATATATGTATGTATATGTATATAAAATCACAAAAAGTTCCATGTGTGTGTGTGTGTGTGTGTGTGTGTGTGACCGTGTGTTTGTGAACACAATAACTCAAAAACGAAAAGGCTGTAAAATATACCAAACTTGGTATTTAAGTTTAGCATCTTCCAGGGATGGGACACGAAGATTTTGAGAAAAATATCCCCACCCCAAACTACCCTTTACATGAAACTTTTTTCGAAAATTTTGATTTTCGCAAAAATGGCTCTAACGATTTTATTAAAATATCACATATTGAAGACCTGACAAACAAAATCTTGAATTTTATGGGAAAAGCCTCTGAAGACTATTTTATTCTGGACGAATTTTACGGAATTTTACGGAACTTTGTATAACTGTTAAACCGTAAGACTTAGATAAAAACTCACTACACAAGAAATGTAGCGCACGTTAAAACACACAATT
This sequence comes from Hymenopus coronatus, assembly GCA_030762935.1. Taxonomy (NCBI): domain Eukaryota; kingdom Metazoa; phylum Arthropoda; class Insecta; order Mantodea; family Hymenopodidae; genus Hymenopus; species Hymenopus coronatus. The sequence goes on along the minus strand of CM060895.1, from coordinate 56,536,173 downwards.
TATGCTTATACATTTTTTTGTGGAGTTGATCATTTTTAAGATATTCATTGTTTTTGGTTTCAGCTATGAAAAACTTACTTTTCTATATGGGAATTTGTCCACTCCGGTCCATATAAACAAAGCAAATTCAGTGACATAGCAACCAGCTTTTGACTATCAATTTAACCTATGGTACTCCCTTATTTCGCTTCTACTTACAAGGAAACAAGTAATAAGACTATTTCTGCTAAATTGTTCTCGAGTAACATTAAGTGCATAGAGGCATAAGCTTTTTAACAATAATTTGTTGCAGAGATATAGAGAAATTCATGTGAATGGCACTCATCAGATTTTTAAGTTGTGTACCTGAAGCAAGAGTAACGCGTGTTTCGACACAACATAGAGAAGAGAAGGTTTTTCAAAATACCACCTACTAAGATAAACATTGCTCGTCCGTGCAGCAGAATTCGGAAACGAACGTTTTACAGTTCCAGATTGTTAGACATTATTTTGTAAAGCATGTCAATAACGAGCAAATGTATTGGGATATTAGAAATCGCTTGAAACATACCCTGAGGAATCACACGTAAAAAATAATCAGATGACTATTTAGTTAAACTAGTGCACCATAATGATACGTGTTAATACTGTTTTATATGTGTGAAAATAAATATTTAAATCAGCATTTTGGAATGTTATAGAGAAATATGCTCATAGACAAAGCTCCACTGAGCAAAGCACGCACACTCTATATTAGTTACAATTTTGTAAAAATAGGATGTTCGGTATTGTAAAAACATTTAAATATATACACTTTACGTTATCGTTTCTCTTGTGGACACGATTTTAATGGAGCACGCTTCGATCCCCGCCCCCTCCCAAAGTTTTTTTAATCGGATTTATTGTATTTCTGTATACCCCGTGTACCTCCAACAAAATGTTCATTAAAATCATTTGTTCAACCGTCTATTTCGATTAACTGAGGTTCCTTTTTATTTATGGACGCCCTTTAACTACTATTGTTCCCGGTGTCCCATTGTATATTGGATGTGAAAGAACCCCTAATTTTGTACCAATAACTCTTTATCAGATTTGAGGTTCTTTGATGTCCAGTAAATCTATGACACGGGACCACCAGCTTTATTTATCTTCTGAAGGAAGCCTTGCTAAGAATTTTTACATCCGGAAAGTGACTTGCCCGCGATCTCGAGAACTAGAGGCCAGCATGTTACCCATAGACTACGGAAGAAAACAATAACTCAGTTAACATTACTATTTTTGGATTATCACAAAAGTAAAGATAATGGCTAATGAAAGTATAGAAAAAGGGAACGCGGAAGAATACATGTCAACAAGGGCAAATTTATGAGAAAATAGGTTTATAAAATCAAGTTATACATGCCGGTGATTGTTGGATGTTGTTTTCAAATGTACACGTAATGACTTAAAAAATTCGGATGTATTCCATTTACATAACTTTCTCTACTTTTTTGTAAACAAATTGCTCTTACAAAAAATTATTATGCTATCTATATCATGCCAATCAAGATAAGCAGAAATGGCGTTATTACATGTTTCCTTAAAAGTAGAGGGGAAATAAGAGAATATAGTAGGCCAAAGTGATAGTAAAAACTTTTAAAAGCCGTCCTATGCAATTGGCATTGAAATTCGGATCTATTTCCAAGGTCAGAAATAAAACAAAAGATATGAAACATAGAGTCTTCCGGATTGAGAAAAGCCTAAATGTTTTAAAATTGAAAAACGATCATGAAATATCTTGGCAAGGATTAGCTCTACATATTAAAAATAAACAAATAAAAAGACGCTCTATATACCAGAAATTGTATCTTTTTAGCGAGTCTACAGTATTTGTCTATCTCTTACTGTTTACCAGTTGTGCAAAATTCATTCAGAATGAAAAGGAAATCGGAGGTTATTCATATCATACATTATATTTGATATATTAAAATAGTATTATTATACGGTATTTTATTCAAAATTGTTGGAGGCAATTTTGAGAAAATCAAAATTCTCGAAAATTTTTCCCATGTAAAATGTAGTTTGAGGTGAGGATTTTCTTGAAAATCTTCGTGCTGCATCCTTGGGAGATGAAGAGCTTACATCAAGTTTGGTATTTAACTGACTTTTCAATTTGAGTTGTGCTTATAGATATGCCGCGATACACATGGGACTTTTATAAAAATGCTTCCTTTTTCAATAGAGGGGAGCCTAAAACGTGTATTTCCAGTGAAATCTCGGTGCCAAATTTTTGGGTCGAATGCAATTTCTTTTTTATCTATGTACCATATACGAAGTAGAAAAGTAAACGTGGATGTTATACACATGGGTGAGATATTTTGCCATGCATATGTAGTTAAAAAATACAAGCATTAAAGTAAGTGAATATCTATCTGTTCTCATTTATTATCAAGAAAATAATATTCATTATAACCATTTCCAGTTTCCGCTGTATTTTTATCATATTATCTGTTCATTATGTCCATTTTTCAAAACGTGTACCTTATCACTCTTGCTTACCTTATCCTGTTCTGTACAATCACTTCATTAATTCTAGAGACAAAGTCAAGCCCTCCAAGGACTCGAGGTATACTCCCTGGCATTGGACATTGATAGTATGTAGATTATAGTATTCTCATTTGATAAAAAACTATTTTGTTAATTCAAGTGAACCTCACTCGCTGCATAAATAGTGGAGTAAAAGAATATTTAAAGTATTGTCTTAAGCACAAAACACTACAAGCAAAATGAGCTTTTGCACGGCCTATCTTCTTGCTCTGCTGGCAACAGGGAATTTTATAGCGGCTAATGACGGTCAGTACATATTGTTACCTGTCAGAACGTTCACATTTAACACTAATATAAAAGATTTTCCTTTTGTGATTCACAATGTTTCTTAAAAGATTAATGCCCGGTTCCAGGAAGCAAATCAAAATTGATGGCAATTAAGGCAGCTTTGCCTGGCGATCAGTGACATTTTTGTTGCAGATAGAATCATCAGTATTTCATCGGAGATTATTTTTCGATCGGATTTGATCAGTTAATTTTAGTTGTTAACTGACTTGATGCCACTCAAGAACATATTCAAGGATCTAAATACTCAAAAACTAAGCAAATATACAACTTTTGCAATTGCATACTGTGTGGAATTGTTATTCAAATATCGTAATCCTTATACAGATATTGTCTTCGTCAACAGTATACAGTAAATTCCGTGACTATGCTCTCAATTATAACGAAATCCCATCCATTAAGTTGCATTTATAAAATCCGTGGACGTTACACATTAATACAACATGATTTTACCTCATTTAACGCTTCAAAAAATTTTCAGTGGGTGTTAAGATCTCTTAAATATTTTCAAGAAACCTTGTTTTTAATAAACAGATGAGCGAAGTGTTTGTCTAATTCTTTATAGTCATAGATATAAGAAATGATCAAGTTTGATATATTTGTCGTTGTTTTATTAAATGTTCTCTATTCGAGTTTTTTTTTGAGTCGAAATGAGTAGAGGTATTCCATATTATTTGCATAAGTTTTACTCTTTCGCACCTAAAATCAGAAAGTAGTTTGGTTGTACTCAGTGGAAGACAGCTTTTTCCTGGAAAAGTCCTATGATCGGCAACACTGGAAATGAAATTGAGTTTTACTTATGGACGATGTTTAACTGCTCTAGTTCTTAGCGTGTCTTTCTATATTGGGCGTGAAAGACTACTTAATTTGCCTTAGATGTATCTTTATGAGACTTTTACAAGCCGTAAATTTACGATGTAGGGCCAAAAGCTTATTTCCATTCTGGAGGAAGCCATGCTAACGATTTTATACGCCGGAAAAAGTCCATTGTCTTCCAACAGTTTTGGACCCGTGAACTTGGGAACCAGAGGCTAAGCATATTAACCCTAGACCACGGAGGACACTGACTAACGGGAGAATATTAACATCTTTTCTTAAAAGGAATTCATACCATCAAGAACTCCCTGCGAATGTTTTAATTCTTGTAGTTTTTCTTTCAATCCTTTGCAGTATAGCGAGATAGATACAGTTGTTAAAAAATGGCAAAACATAAATGTAAAAGCTAGGAGTACGAGTACATCGAAATCAACATTCTGAGATGTTTATTAGGAAGTTATCTTGTTCTTTATAAAACATCCAAATATGCAGAAACGACATTTACTGTACTGTATTTCTTAATAAATCATATCTCGTGTAAAACGCAATCCCGGTTATTACGCGTTGTTGAAGAACATACTTAATTTCGGGATTTTAAAGTATATTTATAAATATTATGGTTGCAATATATATTTTTCTGCTTTTACGTTGTAAAATTATTTTCGAATGCAAAAATATGCAGTAAAACAGGCTCATTTTATTGTTAGATAATTTGAAAGACTTCTTACGTGGCTTTGTTTTAAGTTTTAGTGGAAAACAACATACCAATAAACTAACTTAAACACAAGGGTACAACGTACGTTAGTTTCTTCACTGGTTCCTTTTCTTTTTTAATGGGAGATACATCTAATAATCGGTAATAACTAAACAACGCTCCTCTGTATAAAGAACAGCTCTATCGTTTGTGGAAAAATTAGGGCCCCTAATACTTTATGGGTGATTCATTTCGGATATTTGATGGAATGAACCACTCTCCTGCTCACATAGTTTTAAACCCAAAACAATATCATCTGCTGGCTATGGTTCCAGGTGGCGTTGCTGAAAGGCACTGTTGCCAAATACATTTCGACAATCAAATGGTAAAGGCTCACTGGTCCTTGATTAACATTTGCGCAACCCAACGAAAAATCAAATTGATCAAAGATTAATGATTTGCAATCAGAAAATGGTTTGATTTGTTTTCCTACAACCGGGCATAAATGTTTGACCTAAAACTACAGTGTACAACAGCCGCATGACTTTTTTCTTACCATTATATATTCACGTGTTCACTTTATATATTTATTAATCTACAAAAGAAAAAACAAACGAAGTGAACCTTACTGTAGCATAATGTACATTAGAGTTATAAATAATGCGCGTATTGTGTATTTACATTTTAGAAGAAAGTCAAACATTCGAATTAAATCAGGCGAAATTAACAGGAATGTGTTAATATAATGTTTATGTACATATTCAATAAATTTGTAAAATGTTAACGAGTACAATTTCTTGAGAAACTAGTTATTTAAAGGCTTCTGAAAATATTTTTTGAATACATTCTGTGATTTTAACATGTAACAGTTGCTCACAAAAATGGAACAAAAAATCTGATGTGTTCCATTCACATGACTTTCTCTATATTTCTGTAACAAATGATTGTAAATAAGCTTATTTTTTATTTATTTCATGCAAATCGAGAAAAATTAGCAGAACTAGTCTTATTTCTTGCTTTATTGTAAGTAAAAGCTAAATAATGGAGTACCATAGGTTAAAGTGAAAGCCAAAAGCTGGTTGCTATGTGACTGATGTTCCTTTATTTGTATGGACAGGAGTTGACAAATTCCTGTATGAGAAAAGTATAAGTTTTTCAAAGCTGAAACCAAGAAAAAGGAATCAACTCCACGAAAAAATGCATATAACATAAATTAGGTGTTTTAACGTGCTCTACATTTTTTGTCGGTTAAGTTTTTGTCCATCTCTTACACTTTAGTAGTTATGCAAACTTCATCCAGAAAAGTAGTCTAAGAGGCTATTCCCAGAAAATTCAAAATATATATTTTATTTGTCAGGTAAATATCTTTATTATACCATATTTTAATCAAAATCGTTACCGCCATTTTTTAGAAAATCAAAATTTTCGAAAAAAGTTCCATATAAAGGGTAGCTTGGGGTGGGGGGATTTTGCTCAAAATCTTCGTGTCGCATCCCTGGAAGATACTATACTTAAATACCAAGTTTGGTATTTTACCAACTTTTCGTTTTTGAGTTGTCATGTTCACAGACATACGGACACACTGACCTTTTCCTGAAAATACTATTTTTTGGATACAGGAGACCTTAAAACATACATTTCCGGCAGAAATAGTCTCATTACTTGCTTCCTTGTAAGTAGAAGCGAAATAAGGGACTACCATAGGTTAGAGTGATATTCAAAAGCTGACTGCTATGTCACATAAGTTCCTTTGTTTATATGGATAGGAGTTGACAAGTTCCTGTAGATATGAGAAAAGTATACGTTTTTCATAGCAGAAACCAAAAATAAGGAATGTCTCAAAAAAGACGAACTCCACGAAAAAAATGTATATAACATATATTGTGTGTTTTAACGTGCTCTATATTTTTTGTGTAGTAAGTTTTGGTCCATCTCTTACGGTTAAGCAGTTATTCAAAAGTCAATAAAATTCAACAAGAATAAACTCTCTTCAGAGGCTATTCCCAGAAAAATTCAAGACGTACATTTTATTTGTCAGGTAAGTAGCTTTAATAAACGAAATTTTAATCAATATCGTTAGAGCCATTTTTGAGAAAATCAAAATTTTCGAAAAAAGTTCCATGTAAAGGGTAGTTGGGGGTGGGGGGGATTTTTCTCAAAATCTTCGTGTCGCATCCCTGGAAGATACTAAACTTAAATACCAAGTTTGGTATTTTACCGACTTTTCCTTTTTAGTTATCGTGTTCACAGACACACGGACACACAAACACACACACACACACACGGACCTTTTTGTGAAAATACTTTTTTTGGTTACAGAAGACCCTAAAACATACATTTCCGGTGAAATCTCGGTATCGAATTTTTGGGTGGAGTGCAATACCTTCTCTATATACTATGTACATAGTGCGTATAGAGAAAGTAAAAAGGAATTTGTTCTACAGTTTATTTTCTTCATTCATGCAAAATGTGTCGTTTTTTAAAATATACATTAAGCTAGCATTTGACATTAGAGTAAAAGAAAATTGCACACCTTGTATTATTTTAACCAAGGAACTATTCAGGATAACTTGCTTTTCAACATATTTTTGTTTACGGATACTATATATATATACACCTATATATATATATATATATATATATATATATATATATATATATAGGTGTATTTCAATACTAGTAGGTGTTCTTTAAAGCAACAGTTCCTTAACAACAGTTTTCTACATTTTCAGTGATAACGGCATTCCGGGAAAATGATATAATCCCATATGTCATTGATGCAGATGATGGTTTGGAATCTCTAAAGGTAAAAAATGCATTTTTATCTGTTTAATTTAACTCCTATGCTCATAAAGGAGGCTTTGCTTTAGAAACAACTGAAGTGTAGGTTTATTAAGGGTGTTTCAGTATTACACTATTAAATATACTCGCACTCATATCCACATTCATACTTGCAGACTCTGTGGGGGAAGGTGTGATTAAAGAAAATTTCCCCGCCTAAGCAGGGAATCGAATAGAGTCTCTGGTATTTAGAGGCAGAAACTCTGGCCACTCAACAGCAGACACACCTAGTGTTTGTTTTGAAGTTCATAATGAATGAATTGAAAATCACAGATGTAGTATTTACTTGACAGCTACTTATGTTCCCACAAATTGTTTTAGGCGATGGTATGTTTGCTATTGCATTTTAAAATTAACTATACAATTTGAAGCTCGAACATATTTGCTACCAAGAGAAGTTATCTAAAATAATGTAACACTTTTGCTTTGATGTGAAATGACCTGATAACAACATGCTTGTCAAAAAATCTCGAACGGGATTTCAGTGTGTCTATACATCAAACCACATCTAATGTATTACTTCTATTGCGATACATTTTGGGTATATCTTGTACCATGCGGTAGTTTTGTGGGCCGGCCGATCGTATATATACGAGATTTGCTTGCACTGCAATGACCTCGGTATGTTCCTCTAGCTCACTAACGATGAATGGTCCTTTATCGGCTTTGAATACCAACTGTCAGTTCATGTCTTCTGTTCTTGCTGTAAATACTAGAATTTGGTCATCTTGAATTTCAAAAGTGAAAGCTTGTTCAAAGATCTGTGATCTTTTGTGAAATACTTAGAGTATTCTCATATTGTTTCTGTTCTTGCCTTGTTGCTAGTCCACTGAATTCTCCACGAATAATTCACGTTTGAACAAAGAATTTTTATTTACGATACATAGGCAAAAACTCAACCATATAGAAAAGGTTCAGGAGATATTTCTTGCTGTTCCAGTTCCAATTAGAGATCCTGTCAGATATTTGGTTAATAGTGTTAGGACGACGGGATCGATAATCTTAACTAAGAAATGAAACACATTTTACAACGGTGAAACAATAACACGTCAAATTCGTGAATAATTCGAATGCCATCCAAAGAAGTCTCTTAAGTCTAAGCGTAATGGCTCAAGCGGTAACGTCTGTGACCCATATTCTGGAGGTCCATGGTACATATCCCGTGGGTCGAGCAATCTGGTGTCGTTTCTTTGTCATTTCCCTTAGTTGCCAAGGTAAATAGCGGATGGATATTTTCCACCACGAGCGTAAGTTCACCTTCAGTCACATAGTTCACATAGTAAAACTGAATATAAATGGTAATAGTGACAGTGCTGCCATCTATCCACACTTGAAAATCTTCGTGTCGCATCCTTGGAAGATACCAGATCTAAATATCAAGTTTGGTATTTAACAGTCTTTTCGTTTTTGAGCTATGCTCTCCACAGACAGACAGACAAATAGACACACATGGACCTTTTTCTGAAAATGCTTTTTTGGATTCAGGGGGTCCTAAAACACTTATTTCCAGTGAAATCTCGGTATTGAATTTTTGGGTACAATACAATATTTTCTCCAACCACTATGTACATTGTACATAGGGCCATGAGAAATTAACAAATGCGTGAGTCATACAACAAATTGTATGTCCATTTCATATGTTTCAGATTCATGTGTTTGTGGATTGCAGGACCAGGACACTGCAATTGCTGTGTGGCGACGATACGTGTGGGGAGTCAACACTGCATAAAAATATTTCCCCCTGACACTTGCATAGCCGACTGGAGGGTCTCGTTTCCGGCACCCCGGAAATTGATGACGGCACAGGCAGGGTCACCCTGGCGTTCGAATTAGTTTAACTTGCTAGCGCGGCTCGTCGACTGCATCTGAATAATCATATAATCGACTGTACTGATTTCTGATGTCTCGCTATCCAATATATAGTTGGAAGATTGTTGGACCAAAATATTTTATCTTGTGATATAGGTATAAGATACAATGGGCCCACTGAGATGGCTTACGTGCGGTTCTGAGCTCAAGTGTTGGGGCCTCCTCCGTCTATCTTATCCTAGGTTTGTGGCATAATCCATTTGTTAGATGGTTCCTCAGGTAAATTGGTGTCAGGTAATTTCTGGAGCTAGATTCGTCCAATTCACTCAATTTACTTGACCTTAACTCCCAGGCAGTCAGTATTTAGTTCTATTTCTAAGTACCTCGTCCTACTAAAAAATAAGTCGAAGACATGTCCTTGAAATACACGAGCAGAAAAAGGGGGAGGGGTAATATGTAAGCATCTGCTGCCTAAGGTCGCAGATTCAAACCCGGGCATAAAAATCCCCTGCTTAGCTTCCTTTGGAAGGGAAGTAAAGCCGTTGGTTCCGTGTCGAGATTTAGAATCTCAATCCCTATAAAGAGGTTTCGGAGCAAAATTAAGCGGTCTTTAACGCGGCAGTTAAAGAGCGTCCATAAATAAAACTCAATCTAATTTAATTTTTAAAAAAGGGGGGAAAATTAACCTCAAACAAGATCTAAATCGTTTGTTTAATTTGACCCTATCAGGGTCAAATTAAACAAACTTAACCAGTTGAAAGAACTCAAATACGAGGGCTGTCCCAGAAGTACAAGACCTAACAAAGAAAGCAAAACAATTTTGGGGGAAAACATCTCAATTTCTCTACAGTCTTTTTCAGCTTCATACATTTTTTCCAGCAATGTTCATTTTTTTTTTCGAGTGGAGGAAAAATCTACCTTATAAAATACGCGGGCACGTCCGGAGCGTCGGGTTCAGCCTCGTGGCCATACCCACTAAAAATCCTCCACCGGTACGGAAGTGGGTTGGAGAAGGATTACTGCGGTACCGCTATTGCACCCGCATAGCAGTGGTGGGAATGACTATCCCGCTGTGAGGCCACCAGGAGGTGTTTTGAGTACCGGCAGGCAGGCTTGGCTCTGCACTCAGCTACCCCCAGGCGAATTCCAGGAGATCTTTCAAGGAGTATTGGCGTAGGTTATTAGGATAAGTGGGAAGGAAGATCGTGCTTACGCTAGGTCATTGTTTAATGATGCTATCTTCGCTCTGCACTGCGGCTCTCAAACAAACTAAATGGTAATTAGTAGGCCGTCGTATGGGACCACTGTCATTTCATTAACTAGGAGTTGTTTCTGTTAAGCTCTAGGTGTAGTTATAGTTGTGGTCTGCTATAGGCTTCGTCTGTGTGTATTGCACGAGTCCCGCCCATGTAGGCTTCATCATTAGTATATTTATCTAGGTGTTAATATCTATCTTATGAGTAACATTATTATATTAGTGTATATACATGAGTGATTATGTTCAACCTAAGACATCGTTATGGTGAGTTAGAATAATATTTTCCGCCTTCGTTGTACGTCCATTGCAACTTCTAGGCATAGTCCACTGTCTGAGCGACGTCGTGTAGAGTGCCCACGTGGCTGGCTGTCTGCCTATCATGGTGCAGGTGCGGACCCGTGCCACACGCGGGGTGGGACCTCTTCCCCCGGGGCCGCCTTAGCTGTGAAAGCGCAAGGACTTAGAGGGCTGATCAAAAAGAAGGTATAAAAGTGTGTGTGTGTGTGTGTGTGTGTGTTGTGGAGATTATGAGAGTCAGGAAGTGGATAATGGACTGTCGCAGATGGCTGCCTAACGCTGCACCAGATCCAGGTTTTATACCCCAATTAGTTTTGTCAAGGTATTCTTGAATGTTGATTTCAGGCTCTCCGATTCCGATATTTCTGTCAAAGAGTGATAGTGAGCGGGCTTGCTTATCGTGATCGGTGTCGTAGTTTCCTAGATTTTGAATGAGCTCGTTGTAGTTATTCTTGCGCTTATATAGGTTGTATGCCAAATGTTTTATGTATGTTTCGATTGAGCAGATTCTGAGCTCCTCATGCTGGGTTGACTGCTGGTAGTTTCGCTATTATGCACAGTATATGGTTTTGCATTGTTTGATGTGAGTTTTCGCCGCGTAACTGCATACGGGGGCGGCGTACGTTAATATTAGGTTTTATATAGTGTTAGCCCCATACTAAGTTTGAGACTGCTGTTTAAGTTTATTATTGGGTAAAATTTATTAAGTTGGCCGTTTGCTTAGGCTCGTACTATGTTTATGCGTTGTTTCCACGTGAGGCATTCGTCCATCCTTACTCCTAGATAGAGGAACACTGGGCCTGGGCGGTGAAATGTCCTGTACCACTACAGATGGCACAGAACCGGCGACGGCGGCGGAGATCGTGCCCAGTGAACTGGGTCGTTAAAACGTTGGCTCCACAGTACTAGCACCGCGGCGTTGTGGTGTAGGCATCATGGCTGTGCACGAAGGCGCAGCAGCGTCGGCAGGGCCGGTGGCGTTCCTGTCTGTTCACCTCGAAGTCGCCTTAACAAGGGTAACCCTGATACCAAGGCAGCTTCACGGTCAGCCGGGTCCTGAAGCTCAACTCTTACCAACGGAGTTGGTAAATGCGGGTAGCCCTCAAGCAAGAAGGCCACCGCGACTGCACGGCGGTGAGCAGATGCATGGTGGAAAGGGACCCCCCCGTACCACGGCACTGAACCGGGGCGGCGGTGTAGAGCTTGGCGGTGACGTCGATGGTGAGGCTGGCAAATGCGGCTGCAATTGTGGCGTAGCTGCGCTGGAGGCTGGCGGCGAAGAGAGGCTTGCCTCAGCCGGCAGAGACGGAGGTGCTACGTCCTCGGCGGCTGCCGGGGAAGAGGAGTCGGTTGTTGCCGTAGCAGTGGCGGCTCTGCGTTATCTCTTCTTGCCCATGTTGACGAGTCGAAGGAGAAGCTCCCTTCTGGGCTTTTTTTTTGGAAAGGGGGAGACAGAGAGAGAGAGAGAGAGAGTTGGAAGGGAGAAAGATCCTGAGTTATTTCCTCAGGGGGAGAGCTTGGTGAAGGTAGGGATAGAGTTGCGGTGAAATTGAGGAAAGGGAAATAGAAGGAGAGGGATGATGGAGTACTGCTTCTGCACCTCCAAAAAGTAAGGGCAGTCTGTGATGCTGCCGCACGATGTCTGGGAGTGGGTAAATGAAGGATGACTAGGCATGACACAAAGCCCTGAGTAATAGCGCTAGCAAGTAGGATGTGAACATAGGGAGGAAGCACGAGGTGGAGTGAGGAAGAAATAGGGGCAACATTTCATTTGTTTGCAGGGGAAGTGTCTGCATCATATGGGCCAGTTGCTCTCATGAAACATTGGGTGTAAATGTTTCCTTGGGGAACATAGATAGTGGTGAAATGCTGAGGTGGTCGAGGCGGGGTGTTATGCCAAGGCTGTTGTGTATGTACTTCAGCAGTTCTGCAGGTCGTCGAACAGGTGCTCCATGTCGTGTAGTGTCTGCTGAATTGGTGAGGTCTGAGATGGAGTGTCTGATTGGCTGTGGGATGCTGTGGTTTGTTGCTGGAGAGTAGTTTCAATCCGGGCGAGTTTCCGGTAGGCACTGTGTAGGATGTCGGTGTGGTCAGGTCGTATTCTCTCGGTCAGGTTGATGATTAGTTCGAGGTCTTCGAGGGACGTCTGTTTCATGGCAACTGTGCGAAGTTGGGAGGAACAGCGCTGCCATGGAGGTGGCGGTTGCTTCTTTTATGTCCCGGATTCCGGCCATTCTGGTGCTTATTTCTCGAACTTGCGATTGCAGATCTTGAATGGCTACCGTGATGGCGTTGTCTGGTGCAGCGGTTTGCTCTGGAGGTGGAGGAGATCACTTGAGTCTATGTTGTGGCTGCGGAGCAGATTGATGGCGCTGGAGTGACTGGCGGCTGTGCGTATTTTTTGTTTTTTGAAAGGGGGAGACAGAGAGTTGGAAGGGAGAAAGATCCTGAGTTAATTTTTCAGGGGGGAGAGCTTGGTGAAGGTAAGGAAGTTGAGGTGAAGGAAATAAAAGGAAGGTGGATGGAGTAACGCGTGTTCTTTTTAATAGTGGGGGAAAAGGCAAGCCTGGGAGTGTGAGACTCCCCACTCTGGACTCGAACCAGTGTGGCACTACCCACGAAAAATCCCCACCGGAAGGAGGACCATGCCTTCTTTTGTGAAGTACCGCATTAAGCACCTGCGTATTATTGGTGGAAAATGGATCTGCCTGCAGTTTGCAGTAAGAGCGAGTAATGAATGACTTACCAGGAAACACACATGACTTGCGCCCTGAGTGTCCTACTGGAGAAGTAGTTGGTGAAAATGAAATGGAAGTTAATGGTGATGTTTCTGGTAGTTACTGGTGATGCTTCCTGAAGTGGGTTCGTTCAGTGCGGAGTTGTTGTCTGTAGAATTCCTGGATTGTCATTGGTGGATGTTGTTGTGGTCCTTCAGCTAGCTGAACCAGAGGCTCAGGGTCACTGTGGAGAATGGGTGGCCACCCCGACGTCGTCTTCAGGAGGGCCTTCACCTCCTCCCTGATAATGAGTCGGATGTCGGTGTAGAACTGAATGAACCGGTGTCGTAGGCTTGATAGTTCCTGTAATTCGGTCTGTTGCTCCTGCAGGCGGTCGTCCAGGTGAGTCAACTTGGCCGTCAGCGTCACTTAGGTCCTGGAGTTCCTGCAGAAGTTCGCCGGATTGCTGTGTGGATGGTGTAGGTATCTGAGCTGTCTGTGTTGTTGTAGGAGTTGGATCTTGCCGGGCCGGCTATGGGGGTGGTTGCCTGCTCCGTAGATAGGCTGGACACATGGCTTGCCCGGTGTAGTGCCCTGTTCCACGGCAGGTGACATAGAATCGGCGTCTGCGGCGGAGATCGTGCTGCGTGCACTCGGCGGTGTAGGCTGCGTCTCCACAATAGTGGCACCGCGGCGGCGAGGAATAGGCTTCTAGGCACTGCAGCATCGGCAAGGGCGGTGTTGCTCTTTTCTGCTGACTTCGACGCTCAGGAGCTGCCCTAGCAAGGGAAACCCTGATGCCAAAGCAGCTTCCAACATCGGCGCCGTCTTGGAACTCGATTCTGACGAGTGGCGTTAGTCCCCGGTAGCTGATGATGCGAGTGGTTCTCCAGCAAGAGGGCCACTGCGACTGCGATGCGTCGATTAGATGTCGGGTGGAAAGGTCTCTTGGGACCCCCTAACTCAGCACTTAACTGCGGTGGTAGCGACTGCGCGGGCTCCGGCGGCTGCTGCAGCTGCCGAGAGGCTGTGCTGCTTGCCGGTGAAACAACAGAAGGCTGCGGCGGTGTTCCGTACAGAAATTTTTGAAATACCTGCAATGTCTGCTAGCTCGCGCCCTTTCAGTCGACGGTCACTCAATACCATTTTGTGAATTTTCTTTACAATTTCTGGACTGATCGATCACTGCGATGTTCGTCTTGGCAGCTCGTACGACCACGCTTAAACTCTGCCACGCAATATTTCACTGTTGTAAACGAAGGAACAGACTCCCCCAAAGTAGAATCTAGCTCAGCTTTAATATTAGTTGGCCTAAGACCTTTCAAATGAAAGTGTTTTCACATAACGATGATCAGCTTTATCTATGTTTACAAATTCGGTGAGAGAATTCACAAATGCTGGCTGCCAAATAAATGCTAAACAATAACAATGTAAAATTGTCAAACTTAAGCTTTCTAAGGTTGGTATTTTCTACCACCATTGTTGTTTGAAACAACTGCTATCTATACGTCAAATCGCGTACTTCTGGGACAGCCACTGTATATAAACACCCTGGATAACATTCAGAAAAATGTTCAGATGGTCGTATAAGCAAAACAACATTTTAATGTTGAATTTTATGTTAATAATTAATTTCACTAAGTTTAGTTGCCTGCAATAAACATGCTTTTGTGTATATGTTTTTAATCTACAAAGTTATTGGGCAGAGAATGATAAGTGGGCAAGATTATGGTAGATTCAAGGCGAAGCGTCACCTGGCCCGAGCCAGGCTCCCCATTGCGCTCATTATCTTGCAATTGGTAAGCAAGCAGTGTGTATTTCGATTGATATATTCTTTGAGATGAACCTGTGTTTGTATTTTTCGGAACATTTTCAGTTTGTGTTATTTTATAGGTAAATTACGGAAACTGCGAAGTAAATTTGGGAAATAAATTAACACCAACACAAGTGATAGACGAACCTACTGTGACTTGGAAATGTGATGCTAAAGAGTATTCTACACTCATTATGACAGGTAAATAATTAAGAAAATAGTTTTTAGCAGTAGCGTTAATATAGCTTTAAGTTACGCTGAAAGAAACTGAAAGCAACTGAAAGCAGCGCAGATAGCATCAAAGAACATACGGCTGCGCCTCTTTAGTTAAATGAAATAGATAAGAATTTCATTTGTTGCTTTGTCAGTTGATGCATTCCTTTAAAAGTTATAAAGCTGATGCCGCATCTGATGTCGCGTGGAATT
Source organism: Hymenopus coronatus (assembly GCA_030762935.1). Taxonomy (NCBI): domain Eukaryota; kingdom Metazoa; phylum Arthropoda; class Insecta; order Mantodea; family Hymenopodidae; genus Hymenopus; species Hymenopus coronatus. Next base: position 56,520,652 of record CM060895.1, on the reverse strand, counting down.
GTTAAAATTCGTGAAGCTATGTTTAGCTAATTAACCATGTAAATGTAAGTGTAAGGAAATTACTGGAACAAACCTCCGAGGCAAATTTCTACCATCAGAATAAGAAGAGAAGAGACTATAACGTTACGATTAAACAACAGTTCTAAATTTCTTGTTTTGCAAGTATAAACTGTTTTCAAACATATGTTAAATTAACGAGCATACCCTATATAGTGCGCCGGCTTATTCTAAATCTGATTTTTGATCTGAGTGCACAGTTGTGGGATTGTAATCAAATAGTGGCCTGGCCCCAGTGGTGCCGCTACTTACATTTTGTTCGTTAGTTAGGTCAGGCCGATCCAATACCTGCCACGAATGCTGTGGCCCTACGACTTCACCACCGGCCGAGCCCTTGGCACACCAATTTATTGCTTGAAGCTCTTTAAGAATCCATGAAACACTAACACCCAAACATAAGGAAATTAGTTTCGTCCAAATACTGCCAAAGCTCGCATTAATGACTCTTTAATTCTTAATTCAAGATAATATAAACTAATCTATGGTTGAAGTGATCATACTCCAAAATTTGCTTTTTTTTTTTTAGAGTTTCAAAGCAATTAGCGAGATAGATTGGCATGTTTCTATTCACGTAATTTGTGAATACACCTTTCAATAAACAAAACACTGCAAATTCAACAAGCCTAACCATCTGCTACCGCTACTGCAATAAACAAGACACACACACACACTCTCTCTCTCTCTCGCTATCCGTGGTGTAACGGTTACCATGCTAATTACCCAATGTCGCTGTTTCAAGCCCGGCGTAGGTCGATGGATTATTCCGGGAGTAAAATCCTTCGCATGGCTTCCTTCGGAAGGAAAGTAAAGCCGTTTGTTCCGTGTCGTAGATTTACGACACGTAAAAGAATCTCAAGCCTTGAAAAATGCCTCTGAGCAAAATTAAGCGGTCTTTCACGCCCAGTATTGAATGGAACGCTGAGAACCACAGCAGTTAAAGAGCGTCCTTAAATAAAACTCCATTTACATTTTTCCGTGGTGCAATGTTACCATGCTAACTTCATGTACCCAAGGTCGCGGGATAAAAACGCGGAGAACGATAGATTTTTTTCGGGCATAAAAAGCCATACCATTGCTTCCTTCCGAAGAGAAGTAAAGCCGTTGGTCCCGTGTAAGAACCTCAAGCCTGATAAGAGGCCTCTGGCAAAATTAAGCGGTTTTTCACGCCCAGTATAGAATGGGACGCTGAGAACCACAGCAGTTAACGAGCCTCCATAAATAAAACTCCATTTCCATGTTCTTTATGTCTCTCGTTTTCTCACTCTTGCACAAGGCAATAGCTGACAGGCTTTAGCCATGCCGTAGTTAGGTTGCTTTTGCATTGGATCGGTCTGAGTTAGGAATGATGGACGGTTTTTCAAAAATGTCAAGATTACCAATTACTGGATTACCAATAAGGGCAGTTAAGTCCTCTTAATAAATTCGTTTACACCATTTATACTTATTTCCGGTCTTTGATGTGCTGTGTGTGGCCATTATGTTTTCTGGTATATGCTTAACATATTCATGCGGGGTTTTTGTAAGTACCTATAAATTCGAACCGAAAGGTATTGTGTAGCTAAGTTATGAGGCGTTTCAAATCGTAATTTTTGCGTTTATGAACCGAGGTATATGAGTTTGAAATTGCTAAACGGTTAATTTGAATATGTTGTATTGAACGATTTCTTCAACGATTTCTTAGTTTTCTTCATTTTAGAGACTAGTTGCTTATATCCATCTGAGCCATCTCTCCTTCAGTTTTTGTGCACACCCATATCAATATTCTATTCTTCAATTATTGTAACAACAAACTCTCTTTTACCACTTTGTTTATTTCTCTGATTACAAATTAAATCTGTTCACAAATAATTGAATACCTCCCCATAATAATATTGCATAATTCGTTTGCTCTATTTTAAGGAGACAGTAAAAATAATAGCATTCAGTATATAACCATAAATGCAGAACAAAAATTATTATTATTTAAATTACTATTATTTTATTAATATAGCAAGTCAACAGCTCACATAATAAGCCATGATTACCAGTATAATACTCAAAATGATAAGAATGTTGCATATCCATATTTAGAGTTTTAAGTGTACTTGAACATGTAAATTGTGACACTATTTACTTATAACTATATAATATTCACATTATATAACTCTGTAAACACTTTACTTTATAAATTATTTATATATATATATATATGTATTTTATGTACTTTCAATAAATTGGACACACAACCAATAAATATTTTATATTCTTGCAGACATATATCAAGGACTAGATACTTTTAAATGTTGGTAGAAGCTTGTACATTGAGGTTCCAGGTAGTCATACATGCCATCAGATCAGCCTTCTCCTAACTGATTAGAAGAGCATCTACATATGCTAGACAGAATTGCTTGTTAGATGATGTAATTTTTCAATCGGCATCTTTCTTCAGGTTTTGCTCCAGAAATAAACATCTAAAAAATGTACTCTATCCAGTTCCTTAATAACAAATGGATTACTTGGATAAGCTGACTCGATAATATGTTTCCATTGTTCTGTTCAGGAACATACACAGGACAAACTCTCTTTTCTTAAGCAATGCAATATCCCTGTCAGATCGCAGGAAACTATGCCCACTGCACAGGAACTTCTGATTTGCATCTGTGAAATACTTCAGTCCCACTAAGTACTAGAGGAACACTACCACTCGCCAGTTGTTGTTTTGTCCCACACATCAGTCGGACCAGAGCATGTTTTCTCTCCTATGCCGGAATCAATGGTTAATAATTTTTTATTATATAAGATATGCAACATTTATAGATGTACATCATTTGCAGACTTCTTCTTTGGTACTTTCAGGAGTATATTCCTGCTCACTTTTCCTGAGCATTTTGTTTGTCACATTCTTCCAATTCTGTATATTTACAGCCAGATGTCTTCCTTTATTTAAATGTTTACAGAGTTGCATGGTACATAAATACTGTTTACGACCACCATTTTTCTTAGCATGTGCAATGTTATTATAGGGACTGCCAACTTCTGAGCATCATAATGTCCTCCATACTTAATGTTTTGGTAAATTGCCGCGACAGCGGTGACAGGAATAGAATATGCAACATAATTCTGCATTTATCTCACTTTCTTAAAAAAATTGAATATGCAACATTGTTCTGGGGAGGTATTCAATTGTGTTCTTCCATGCTTCCACAACAATTATGCCACATCATCCCCTTTTGGCGTTCGCTGCGGCGGCTGCTATTGCTTGCTATTAATTTATCGTCGAAAATTCACTCAACTGTTGCACGCTATGCATTCCCAATTGAAACTACCTCTGGGCAGCTTTCATTCCCCTTTTTATACCTGTCAGTCACAAGGCAGGAAAATTTCTAGAACCAGTCACACGTACATACCACCGCAGGTATCACAAACTTACTCAGGTGTAGCGATCCGTGGCTTCGACTCAAAGAACTTATCACACCACAATGTCCACTCGTACAGGTGCGTAACAATCGCAACTTTAACGTCAAGAGAGTTAGCCGACACCACACGTGTCCACTCACACATGTGTAACAATGGACGCCAATAATCAGCTATGACTTCAAAGAGAGCCATTCACACACGTCCAGGATTACGACAGCAGTCACAATATTCTATACAGTTTTTTTTTCGAAACTATATTCGCAGATAAATTAATAAATCATCCCTTGAAATGTTAAATCATTTGATGTAAAACATCGCAGGCTGGCACAGTCATGCATTGTGGAAACGGAGATAATTTTCCGATCATAATTTTCAAAAAATGAAATGTTTTCCTATGGTGACACCTGAGTTATATAAATTTGAATGTAAATACCTACTATAATTCCTATTCATTACACAGTTGTTGTAAAACTGGATTTTCTTTTAATCAACCTGTTGCTATACTCTCTTTATACACGCAGAGCCTGTCATAACAACTATGCTTCTGATATATTTTTGCAACTGTAATTCCGCTTCATTGCCAACAACATACCAGTATAAACTTCTTTAGAAGTTTGGATCGTTAGGCGTTTTGCTTTAGATATATTTTGCAATTGTATATTGGCACGCTGTGTATTTTATTATTTTAATTATTATTTTGCACAGGTTTAACATAGGAAATGTATCTGCTTCAGTAACATCTGAGTCTAGATCTTTTAGTCTGCACAATATGCGAATAATGGAGTTTGTTTTGCTGATAATGTGCTCAATATGGTATGTCCATGTCAAAGATGAGTCTAGTGTTAGCCCTAGGTATGTAAATTTGTTTACTCTTTCTATAGCATTATCTTTGATCTTAATTGACATATTACTTGTAATTGGTCTAGAGGGTTTATGAAAAAGCATATATTTAGTTTTTTTGGCATTAAGGGTTAAGTTGTTATTTGTGAACCATGTCTGCAGTGTTGTAAGGTCAGTTTGCATATCTTTCATTACCTGCGATTCAGATTTCCTTTCATCAAATAGAAAAATATCATCTGCAAATAGAAATATTTTACTTGTTAGTTCTACATTTCCTATATCATTAATGAAGATAGGAAATAAAATTGGACCTAACACTGTACCTTGTGGAACTCCATGCTTTACTGTTAATATTGGGCTGGAATAATTGTTTAGTCTGATATATTGTGATCTAAGGAGATAGCTTCTACACCTGTTCAAGGCAACTCCTCTTATTCCTGACTGTGCTAATTTTTTTAGGAGGAGTTCATGATTGACAGTACCAAACACTTTATTTAGGTCAATGAAAAGTCCACCTGCAATTTGTTTGTTATCTTAAGTTTTTTGTAATAGGTTTACTACATCAAGTGCTACTGCTTCTGTGCTGTGTTTGGGAGAATCCATATTGGAATTTAAAGAAAACATTTATCTGCTGTTTTTAGACCCAGATGTTCCAAGTCGTACAAATCAAAGTCTTGCTGAATTCATACATTGGTTGGTTGGCAACATTCCCGGTGAAAACGTCTGTGAAGGTGACACAATTGTGGAATATGTTGGCTCTGCACCTCCACTTGGCTCAGGTTTGTACTACCTTGTTAACCAGTTTTCACATGAGACTGCTGCTATTTGTACTTGTACAAAGCATCTTGCAGATTAAGCTCCTATCACAGATTTGATCTTTTATATTGAAGTATAAAGTATATATTTGAATTGACAGAACATAGCAGACTTCCTCAGAAAACTTCCTATCTGCCATCCTGCTAGCCACACACTAAGGAACATGGCTCTTAAAGCTCAACTGCTGTTACACTTTTTGATTAATGTACAGCATTTGTGCCTCATTATATTTAAAGGGGCATGAGTATAATAATATAATATGATATAATATAAATATGATGATAATATAATAATGAAAATTATATAATAATGATAACAACAATGATGAGATAATGATTACTATGATAATAATAGTTAATTTATAAAAAAATGTTCTGATAATTATTTTTGGTTATGGTTAAAACGATGACTGATGTTTGGAGAACACAGATGAAGTATTATTTGAAGAGTTGCCAGTTAACAGCACTACAAGATCAATCACATTAGAATCAATGGTGGGTTTGCAACACTTACTATCCCCTAACAGCTGATGAGGCTACAGCTCTGCATATTTAAGTTTTGTCTTCTCTGTTCAAAAATGAATCCAGAGGACACATGTTGCTTGCGTTTATAGTAGATTTGCAGTGAAATTCAGCTTTTATGTCCCCCAAATTTGCTAGGAATCAGCAACCATAAACTCAAATTAAATTTGTGTGGATGATGATGATTCACCACACTTTCAATACTTTGTATAGGAGTACAACATTCCTTGTATCACAGTTAGATGTGATATTTGTCTGAATTACTTCTCAAAATGAATTATAAGTAAAATATTAAGTAGGTATACTGTTAGATAATAAAGCTGATGAGCATAACTTTTCCTACTTAGTTTGTCATTTAACAATATGAGTATTCAATCAGTTACACCATAAACCAATATCATTTGCAATGTAGCAACAGCACTTTTTATCCTCATTGATATCATGTTTTAGAGATACTTAGCCACCATGACAAAATATATCAAGATCACTTCTGCCAACTCATCCTCAGCGTTTAGAAATGGTACGAATGATATGGTGCTTGAAAAAGCAAAGAAGTTAACAGAGCTCTTATTCTTTAGCGCATTGGCAGCTTGAGGGGGGTTGCATTTAATGGTGCCAATGACCTCGTACACAATCAATGATCACATACCCATGTCACCAAGTTGTTATGTTCATATCTGCCGAGAAGAACTTGAGCGTATTTCATGTTGTAGTTACAGCAATTTCTCAGCCTTTATATCCTCATGTCACAATGCTCTAAGGATACTGCATAAATTGATAACACAGTTAAATTACTAGAAAGAGCAAGAGACCGAGAAAAAAAGGTAGCAAGGTTTTATGGAAACATGTGGCCATAACACACTTTTGATTCTGAATGCCTGTACAACAAAGGCATGTGACTTATTGAAAGTTTGTGTTTATAGTAACACTTGTGTATAACTAAAGCTATCACAAATAAAGGCACACATGGAACCCAAGCAAAGGAATACTTATTTTTATTGCAACAGAATGACATCCTTAAGATAATGCCTCTACTGCCAATGTAAATGCTGCAATTGACAAAAACTAACCACATCTTTACCATATGTATTATTCAAGGAATAGATGCTGGTGCTAACTGCAATTGAGCAAACAGGATGCTACCATTAGTGATCATAAACTTATAATGGAGGAAATAAATTACATTTGGCTTTCAGTACACTTCAATAGCTTGCATTCTAGAGTTAACCTTTATTTTCCTCACAGTATTGAATATGAGGGTCAAGAATAGTTGAACAGCTATGGTAACCACACATATAGAGTTACTGTTTTTCATTTGTGGAAGCCAGTAAGATTGACAAGGACTTCTGATAAGGAATACATTTGCAAATAGTATCTATGTAATAGCTATGGCCATTAGTGCTCCCTACATAGATTTCTAATCAAAAAAGCAGAAATAAAAGATGTTGAAGGTCCAGATGTTCTAGTCCAGCATGATCAGAATATACTGAAAAGGCTTTATAAGATTTGAAATTAGATTATGATACCAAGTTTAAAAATATAGTCAGACACCCAATCTATTTTAAGTACTGACTAAATAATAGCTCTCAAATCTGATGATCATTAATCAACCATACATGGTTGAAAATGAATAAAAAACCTTGTCTTATCAACTTATTTCAGATGACTTGTAACCTTGTAGCAAAATCAACTGTTCTTATCCAAACCAGTGTACTTTCTTTGGAAAAAATTACTGCAATGAGAATCTGTCAGTGTATTTTGTTCACACTAAATTGATTTTTAATGCTTGCATTTTCTTCTCTATCACGGTAACTTGAAGCTTTCTTGAACAGGATTTTGATTTCATTGATTTTCTTTGCTCTATACCAGTAATCTTATTTTGCTCATCCCAAAAGCACAGTTGAATGCATGTCCTCCATCAGGGATAATGTTCCTTTTGAAGTTCTCATTTTCCAAAATAATGAATTGTCTCCAGGTTTACAAATCTGCAACTGAAATGAAGTGTGGTACCATTATGTTGTATTCAACTGCTCGCAAACATGCCCAGATATGAATTTTTGTTATGATTGATATGGCACTTTCTTAAAAATAAATAAATAAAAATAACATGTACACATTTGTATACAAACATAAGCATATATTTATGAATAAATATTTGTACAACAGATTTAAACAGGTTTGCTTGATTGCAGGCAGTTTGGACTATACCTTCAGTTAAGTATATAAAAACAGTAACATTTCTCATTTAATCATTAAAGTCTATTATTTATTAAAGTTTGGGTAAGATCTTAAGGTTAACAGTTTTTTTTATTTCCCCTCCCCCAGATTTCCATCGTTATATATTCTTCTTGTTCAAACAACCTGGTAAACTGGAGTTTGATGAACCTCGTCTTGAAGTAAATGGGTAAGTATTTATAACATATCATGGAAATATTTGAAAAAGTAATGGGGGATTTTAATAAGGACAGCAGAGCCCAAGCAAACATGCTGGAGTGAAGCTCTAGTGCTGTTGGCCTGAATGAACAAGCATGCTTTCATTGCAGTTTTGCAGAGAAAATATTTGGAGGGAAAGAGTCCAGGCAGGTTGGAAAATATATAACATGCACTTCATTTATAGCTGGTCCATAGATTATGTATAAGCACAGTTTGCTTTCACAGCAGTGACCGGTGGAATACCGACACCTTAACACATTTTTATTTTTGTATTTTTTGCTATGATAATTACGTTCTGCATATTAGAGGACAAAATAATTTGGAATATAACCTATGCATTGCGTATATAATGCTGATATATTACTATAAAGTTAAGTGTGTTTCACACGTTTATTGTCATTGCTACTATGTGTCGGTATTGCCCCGCATACAGGGGCAACACCGACATTGCCTGAAGATTGAGAAATGAGCTGTTTAGAGTTAAACATAAAATTTGGTTTATTAACACAACATCAACTAATGCATTGCATTATACAAAGAATAGGAACAATATGAATAACTGAGCTGATTTGTGGTTTAAAATGTAAACATCTCAAATTCTCAAAGAGGAAAAACCTAATAACCCATACAACAAAAGTCACATGTATAATTCTTAGCTGTATCAGATCCACTACATTCAGCATGGGCCCACCTGCCACAAACCACACATCTAAACCACAGCTAGCTCTGTTGCACCAAACTCACCACAAACTAAGCACACCTCTGAATCGTTTGCAAACAGATCAACATTGTCACCTGAATCACTATCGTCACATAACTCAGCTTCATCTACATCTTCTTCAGAAGTTTCTTCAAAAGATATTTGTCTGCAGCATGTTTTTTTTCAGTTTCTTAGGTTTTAAAGTTGAATTTTTTCCACCCCTGTTGGTTTCTCCATTTTTTCCAATCTCGACCTTTTTGGAGTTCTTTTCTTTTTTAACTCTCTTAAGTTTGTTTGATGAGGCTATCTTTGGGTTTTCTAATAGCTTCTCTAGTCTCAACTTCGCTTTTGCATCTTTTTGCGTCTTTTTCTTCCTTGTTTCTTCCAGTGCAGCTTTCATAGGAGTAGCAGTCAAAATTACTAAGTGTTGTTTTTTGTTACCATTTGATTTGTGTTAACTTTGCTTTTCTGTTGATTGCAGAGGGGGTATAGATTGAAGTTTTTCTTTAAATTTTTCAGTGCTAGGACCACGTTCTTCTGTGATTGTTGGCTTACAATTTCCAGAGTTGAGACTTTTCTCAGTAGTTTCTTTAGAACTGGCATGTCCAGAACTGTGAGATTTCAATGTTTAGGCCTACAGACTCCCGAATGTCAGCATTACTACTAATGTCACCAATTTCGTCAGTTATAATTTCCTGATCGATGATGATTGGAGGCTGAATCTACCCTTCAGGAATAAAATCTTCTTTAGGAAATTTATCAGGGTTTAGTGGAAGAATTCCTGATTTTCTGAACCCGGAAACTCCTTTCTCCATTGTAGCTACTTTCATGTACGCTACATTAAAAACTCACGCTATATCTAGACAGTTATCCTTTGAAACCGGTTAGCCTTTAAAAAACCTGCCACACTATGTGTTAAATGCCTTCTTAAGAGGTCCATAAAGTCAGATCCAGAGGCTGCAGTCTATGTGATGTGTGTTGTGGTATGGAAACGACATGTATGTGATTGGCTCTACAGAACTCGAAACTGTCTAAGGTGATATTGCTGCCATGATTGTCCATAATCAACAACACTGGGTCCTCCTCGGTAGGTTTAGTGTTATTCTTAAAATGTTTCAGGCAATCATTGAGTAATTCTTCATTGGACCAACCGTTGTGGGAACACTTATAGACTGCACCAGCTGGTCAACCTCTTTCTAATAGAGGAGACATTCTCTTTCTTGGATAAATGAACATTGGTGGAATGTATGTTCCAGAAGGACTAAAACCACCCACTTCAGTAATGTTTCTCCCTCTTTCCCAACTTGTTACAGAGCCCACGTGTTTTTGACCTTTTGCAGCTATTATTTTGTCCGGTTGATATACCTGTTTCATCCATAATAATTACTCTTGTAGCCAGAAAGGTGTGTTTTTCATATACCTCTACCAAGTTGGAATAAAATAAATCTGATTTATTGAACCCAATAACTCTATTCACACTTGTTGCTGAGGGCTGCCTTAAGCTGATGGTAGGATTTCTTTTCTTGAATCCTGCAAACCAATCTCTCCAGCATTATTATTACAACAGTATTTTAATTGTAGCTGCTCTGCGAGATCATAAGCAAGTGAACCAATTCAATCAAAGTGATGCCATAGAACATGTTGGCTAATTGTTTAACATCATTAGCCAATACAGCTTCTTGGTCGGTTGTGAACACAGATCTTCTGCCTAAGGCTGGTTTTTTAGCAGAATTGGATTTTACACGGTCATGAAAGGTGATTCTTGGGATATTTAATTCAGCAGCTACACTTTTTATAGATCTACCACTTTGCACTAACTCAATTTATTTTTAAGGGTTTCCTGGCTCCATTTACCTCTCTCCGTTGTCCTCTTTCTGTATCTAACCATCTGAAAGGAGATAAAAGCCAATCTTTAGACTTTGGGAAACTGATTTGGAAATAAAAACGGGTTGGGGTAATACCGACCCCATGTCGATATTTCCCCATAGTGAAATGTTAGTATTACCCCGGAAAGACAATATGGCAAAAACAAAAATCTGGCAGGTAAATAGTACGTTAAGCTCTAACAATATATATACTAAAATGTTCGCAATTATGTGTAGTTTGTGGTGATTTATTAGTTATACACATAAACAAAGTGGTTAAAAGGTTACCTCTTTATTTGTAACCCTAAATTTACTTCAAAGTCAGTAGAAATTAACTTTTTTACACCACGTGAAAACTGATATGCTTCAAGAATAGCAACGCAGTGTGCACTAATTGTTGCGTTGTCCGCAGCATAGCAGCACTATCCAACTGCGACTAGAGTTGAAAACACGGCTACAACACAGGGGGTCAGTATTGTCCAGGGTGTCGATCCCCCCCCCCGTCTCCCCTACTTTTCACAGTGCATGACCCGCTGTGTCAGTTTCTGCCTTTAGTTAGAGCTATAAAGACTACGGTTTATTGATTATGCGTCTTATAAATGAAAGTTTATTTAGACATCTGTTCTATGTATGAATTGCATTAGATTATTCCACTGAAATGTCTACTGAAAACTTCACACTTAAACAAAGACTTTTTAAGTGCAATACTTGAGCAAAACCAAATCCTGTAAATAGGTGTGTAAACAATTTCAGAAGAAAATTCCTGCTATTCCAGATCCAGTTAGACAAGCCAATTATAATTTCAGTCTAATTTTAATTTCATGCTTAGTGTATAAATTTGTATTCAGAATTGGAAATATCCCCTCTACATAGTTATATTTTTCCAGGAAAACTCAGTAATTATGACATTAATATACACACATTCGGATATCAATGAACATCACATTTCAAAATAAAATCTTTAGACAGAAGTACTTTTGACATGTCATATGGTGATATTAAAGACACAATTCTTCCTTCACCCCTACGAGAAACTCCTTATAATATGGGATTCTGGTAAGTGTAATGCAGATGACACCATTTTAAATACAACATAACAAATCTAGTGCATATTGCAGTAAATATTATCATCTGGCATCATTAACGCAGTGCAATAGTGCATTGGCAACCCTAGGCAATATAATGCATGCACTGGGAATGTTTATTCTCCCTTTCTGGAGGTGCTATAGAAGTAAAAATTGCCAATTTTGTGTATACCTGTAGCAATTTTTACTTTCTCTACACATACTATTTAATAATGTATAGAGAAGGTATTGTATTGCACCCAAAAATTTGATACCGAGATTTCACCAGAAATACATGTTTTGGGACCCACTGTAAAAAAAAAAAGAAAAAAAAAAAAAAAAAAAAAAAAAAAAAAAAAAAAAAAAAAAAAAAAAAAAAACGTTTATAGAAAAAGGTCTGTGTGTGCTGTCTGTCTCTCTGTTTGAGTGTGTCTGTGGATTGCATAGCTCAAGAACAAATAGCCTGTTAAATACCAAATTGATATTTAAGTTAAGTATCTCCCAAGCCTGAAACACAAAGATTTTCAAGAAAATGCCCCCACCCCTAACTACCCTTTATATGGAAAAAATTTCTAAAATTTTTATTTTCTCAAAAATGGCTGTAACGATTTTGATTAAAATCTCTTATATTTAAGATATTTACATGACAAATAAAATGTTTATCTGAATATTATGAAAATAGCCCCTAAATACCTCTTTATTCTGAATGAATGTTTTTGAATTTTGTATAACTAGTAAACCCTTAGAGATAATTATTTTTTTACACAAGGCCGTGTGTAGGACAGGAGTTGGATCCATGGTTTAAATCCTGGCTATGGCATTGAATTTTTCAGTCTGACTCTACATGTCTAACTCCTATTCTACACACGGCTTGTGAGAAAAAAACAATTAAATCAATACTATTTGACCATAATAGTTGGTTATACTATGAATCCTGGGATTTAAAGTACTTATAACATTGTAAGTCGTCATAGGGTATATCATCTCAAAATAATTTGAGACCACCTTGTGGTATGCTGGGAAACATACGAGTCAGTTGAAAAATTTAATGTTATGCCCACATGTTGCCACCGTAGCTCAGTGGTAGAGCAACTGGCTAGAGACTCGGAGATCTGTGGTTCAAATCCTGGCTATGGCATTGAATTTTTCAGTCTGACTCTATGTATCGTTTCTGCTATAGTTTATTTTTATTAGCATGAGTAGAGAGAAGAATAAATCTATTAACAATGAATTGTTATAGAAATTTAGGCATGTGAAGGAACACATATTTTTTTGTTTTGTAAAGCAGTAGGTGTCTGTGTTTACTATACATGGAATGTAGACTTAAATACTTTGGTAATTATGATTATGGATCTAAATCTATGTGCTGTAAGACAAAATAGTGGACCCTTCTACTTAAATGCTTTTAGCAGAATATACAAATAAGTCCCTTTTGTTATTTCATAATTGTTTAAATCTGTACCTAATGAAAGCTTTGCTGAAATCATTTGCACCTTTAATAATAAGTTGAATGTATTCTGGTATTGAAGTCTGCTGATAGTAAATCTATAAAGTTAATTTTTATTTTATGTATGCATATATCCTGAGTAAGAAAGCATATAAATATGCTAACATTTTAAGGTAACTTAACTGAGATGATGTATAGTCAATTTGTTTTATTGCTTCTTTATACAGCTGAAATATTGCTGGTACCTGGGGAAAGTGTGAATCCAAAAATTGCATTTTACACCTGTTGTAATATATACTTAGAATCATGCCAAGATAATTTCAGTCTTGGTTGTGGACAGCTTCCAATTATCAGTTATCAGAAATTGCTTATTGAAAAATTAAATTTTCAGACTTACACTTCTTTTCCTAGACATCAGTGATATGTTCTTGATATCTATATGCAATCCAATGAATTACTATTGTAAGTATATATTTTTTTCTCTATTTCATCTTAGCACTGGGATGGAGCGGATCGGATTTTCTACCAGGAGTTTTTCTGAAAAGTATAATCTGACCCTACCAGAAGCAGGAAATTTCTTTCTTGCTGAATACGATGACTCTGTAAATGAGACACTAGCTCTTCTTGGTTTCTAGTGGCAACTTTGGTAATTGTCAAATTGTTATAAGCAACATCATAATATGAAAATACAAATGTCAAAAGAAAAGTTCTGAAGCTGCAAACGAGTAACTGGTTTCATTAAAATGCTCCACTTTTGTTGATGAGAGTGTTGATTCTTATATACTGATTTATATTATTTAATAATTGTCAGTACATCACCCCCCCAACTTTCCTGTAATTGAAAGTCTCCACCTAAAATGAAGGGAATGACAAAGAACTGTCTAGAGATAGTTCAACAAATCAGACACAATTGTCCTGAAATTAACAAAAATTCAAGAAAGTCTGCAAATTGAATAACTTGTTATATACATACATATAATATTTCTGGCAAAGTCTGATGTGAGGTTGACAGCTGCTTTAAATGAAGAAATAAATACGAATCTTAACACTTTTCACTTTAATTGTGTTTTCAGAAATATTGTCATACTATGTACTGCACTGTTTGTGTTATTCCACCTCTTGCACGTGCATTTTTTCTCTCTGTTTGATGTAGCCAAGGGGGGATGGTTTCTTGAGAGGACTTTCAAAATTCAGGCCAAACATTCCCAAAGAAGTTAATGAATTAGAGGCTTTTCTGAAAACAGGGTATGTGTAAAATAATTTTTGGTTGCCATGGAATCCTGAATAGAAAACTGGTTTTATTGGTATTTCTTCAAATACTCCTATATTCTTCGCTTGTAGAATGTGTGTTAACATTCATCTATAAATGTTAGATTAAGAGAGCTCAATGCTCAAGAGAAAGAGGATGCAGAAGTAATCAGAAGTGTTGAAGTGTTTAAAGGGAATACTTTTCTACTTTATATGATATGAAACTATCATTTATTTCATCACTGTATAATAGAAGTCTGCAAAGATATTTTCATTTGATTTTATAACCACTTTATTTATTTACAACACCATATCAAGAATGATAGCTTCACATATATAAATTATGTTTAGTTTTTATCTTCTAACTCATCACTGGACATGCCCTTTGGCAAGTATACGTTTATGTTCTATAAGAGATCTTCATTATTTATAGCTACACACTCATATGTTTGGCACTACACATCAGCAGAGACATCTTCATTTCATATCTAAGGTTAAGATAGGGAGAATCGGGTCCGAAGGCAAATAGGATCAATTTTTTATATGTCATCCTCGCTGCCAAACAAAATGTACCTAAGTAAGTGCAGCCATCTAACAGCAACTATAGAGAATTTGGAAGCAAGAAATCAGCGTGAGACATGTTTATTGTTGTGTAGTTTCCTCAGTAAATGTGTGTTGTTTGAGGCAAGTTCATATTTGGTTTTCCTCTTTAAAATAGTAGAGAAGTTCTATGGCTGGAATAGTTTTATTAATTATTTATAAGCATTAAATTGTTTGATAAGGAATCCATTCTTCCAAGATTCACGCCATATCATGCTTGTGCAAGGATAGCAACACAGTCAATATGAAATTTTGCATTTTGGGTGAATATGATCAATGTTTTCGATGCCAATATCTTAATTTTTTTTATCTTTCTTTTCATTTATACTATAGATAGGGGAAATACAAGCAAAAACCAATCTCTCTGTGGATCAAAGAGACCTGCAGAATGCAATTAAAGCTTTTCATGTAGGTAGAAATCAGACACGCTGCAAAATTATTTGGAGTTCTGCATTCCTGTCTTCAAAGACGGCTGCAAAGCAGCTACACTCCAGTACAGGCAAAAGGTGGTTAAATAGTATTTAATAAAGACCAGGAACAAGAGTTAGTTTCAAGAATTCTGCAACTTGCGAATTTCTGTTAGGAGATTGTCTTTCATTTCACAGCATCTAACAAAATAAAACATACTTTCTTGAATGCAAACAAAATGGCAGGTAAACAGTATATCAACAGGTTTGGGAATGAAACCCAAATCTGTCACTGAGGAAAGCAGGTTGCTCTTCAGCACATTACAATGGCCCGAATAAAGAAGATGAGACTGAATTCTATTCTTTGTTAAATAAAATTATTGAGGATCAAGATGGACAAACCACAATTGACATATAATGCAGATGAATCTGGTTATCAATTAAATAATGAAAAAAGTGTTAGCTGGAAAAGGAAGCAAAGCAGTTTTTTTCACAGACTTGTGTAGAGTGGGGAGAGATTGTGACAATACTAGCTTGCATTAATACCACAGGAAACTTCATTCTTCCTTTGATTATCTTCACAGGTAAAAGATTACTACCTTAATTTGGTGGTCTCCTAAATAGGTATTTTTTTTTTTTTTGTTTTTTTTTTTTTTTGTGTTTAATGCCCACTTTTATTACTTGTGGCACCGCAGGTGATGAACTGGTGATGAAGATGGAATGCGATCCTGGGGATACTGGAGAACCTGAGGAAAACCCACCCCTCTGCCGCTTTATCCACCACAAATCTCATACGTGGTCACGTGGGATCGAACCCATCCAGGTTCGAGGCAAGTAGTCTTAACCACTCGGCCACAGTTTGGCCACAAATGGGTCATTGGTAGCAATGTTGGGCTCAGATGGAGCAATGGAGAGAAGTTTCTGAAGTGGCTATAACTCTTTAATGCTCATCAGATTCTGGAACACTGCATTTTAGTTTTAGATGGTTGTACACCGCATAAAAGCTTGCAAGCACTCCAATTCTGTGAGTCAAATAGCATAAGCATGATATGTCTACCTAGCCACACCACACATTACTTACAGCTGCTGCAAAGGACAATGAACATATGTGCAGTACATTACAAAAGAGAAATAAAAATAAACTTACTTTTGTGAGAATTTCCAGGCAGCATGAATCAATGGCTGAACATGAATTTTTACTTTCTAGTTCTAAGTCACATTAAAAAAATTCGCTGTCTGGAAGAATGTTTGAACCTGAGTTAGCTCCAGCGAATCCAGTACACAAAAGAACCAATTGTTATTTATATTTAATGAGAAAATTATAGGGAAATTTTAGGTACATTCCTCATTGATGTATGAAATGCTCTTAAATGTTATTTCTCAAAGGACCTGATCTATCTGTTAATCCATTGTAATAAGCTCTTACAACAAAATCAATTCTATTCTGATAATAAATACTTAAAACATTGAATATTGTAACTTTATAATTTCTTGGAGTAAATTTTTATTTTATTATATAGTTGTCCATTATATAAAGGCTATTTTGCTAACGCTAATGTCCCCCCCCCCCATCCCTTGATTCCTGTGATTGTAAACCTAGAAGTATAGTCCTCCATAATAAAATGAAGGGAATAATTTTAGAAGTAGTTTGTTTAAGAAATTTAAATATATTTATGTATTTTTTATATTTTTTTTTCTACTATGAAATGTAGCAGCAGCTATTGAGTACAGCATAAAGCACCTAATTCTCTGGCATGTCTTACTGGACCCCTTTTGCTCTTTCAGGAAACATTTAATTAATGCACTAATAATTGCCAATTAGTTGTATCTACTGCTCTGATCTTCAGATTGAGCTGAGGCGAGAATCTGAGTGTGTTACAGTGCTAATAGGAAAGATCTGCATTTTCTCATTTCTAATGTTTAGAAGCTAAGTACTTGTATGGGTAACAAAGGACTTGGAAATGTTACAACCAGAAAAGAAGCACAATGTGAAGGTGCAGTTTGATTCACATTAGCAATATCACATTTCCTGGTCTTCCTTGGGGAAATGCTGCTATCTCTAACATCTACCCAAAATTAGAATTGTGATCCTGATGACTGGTGGTATTTTGTTTTTTCAGTATGTGTTATGACTTGCAGTGCTGTAGTATGTTACTCTACAAGTTATTTCTTAAATACTGTGATTAACTTCAGGTTAATCATTAAATGATTAACGGGTGAGACAAGTGTGGAATTTTTAATATAATTTAAAATCGTTGATGAACTTTGTTAGCAGACACAACTTTTCTTGTCTGGGGCAACTAAGCAAGTGGTTGTTGACTCTTATGACTCTTCACAAGAGTCCATAAATTTGGTGGATTCAATTTTAAATATTCATAATAAACTTGTATATGAAGAAAGCACTAGAAATAATTTTTTTTTTTATCCTGATTTGGTAATTGTATATGTGTACAAAACTCAGAAGCGGAAATTCAGATGTAAATCTCATAATGGTCTGTATACACAACATACAAAATGGCTATGCAGTTGCAATATCAGAAATTCACTTTTTAGTTTTCTTATCTTACGCTTACCTCCAATGCGATGATAAGTAACTGGACAAAAGTAGAATGTGCTGACTTGGTGCACTGAGTGGAACAGTAAAAAATAAAAACAGGAATTTTCACACATACATAAGAATGATCTATTTCATTCACCATGCTTGGACAGGTGAATATCAGCACTCAACTGGAGGTGCTTACAGGCAGTTGGTAAAGGGACACAATGAGAAAGTTAACAAAAATGGTATATTCCTTGTAGGCTAAATGACTATAGAAAACTTTATAGAGCTTTTGAATTAGGACTGCATGGCCGTGATGAGAGGGAGAATTTGAAAATCTTGGGTTTTAGTGGGCTTATTAATTTTGAATGCTCTATTGATATAGAGTTCCAACAACAACCTATAAAATGTAAAGGTGTTCAAAGGAATTTAAAAGACGTTGCAGAATGATGTCCATGGCTATATGCTTGTAGTGTGCAAGCATATTATAAATAAAGAAATCAAGGCAGCTTGATACTTAGTCATAAGAAAGATAAGATGTGCAATAATCAGCTGTACAGCTATTCTAGGACTTTCAATCCTGTTGCCCAAGATGCTGATGCTGTATCAGACCAATAAACACAGAATTGCTAAAATGAATAGAACAGAAATATAAATTAATAGGTCAATGTTGCGATGGTGCTACTGCTGTGAGTGACAGGACCGGCAATTCCCTTGATTGCATATTATATATTTTTTTAAATTTTATTTATTTATGCTAAGCTATATACAGGTGAATATGACCAGTGTTCATCCCTGGTTCTTTACCAGTCATACTCATATTTTACAGTGTTTTCTTAATTCTAGTATTTTACATTTATACTTGTGTTTTGACTCTATTTATTGTCCTACCCACTTATTTTTCACTTTATATAAGAATTATACAACCTTCTTATTACTTTTTGAAACATATCAACTATGTTTCTATCTTTCTTAAACCATTTCTTATTAATGTACCTTTATTCTAAACTTCAGTTCCTTTAATTTAAAAATTGGGTTTATTTTCCATGTCTTCATCTCCGCCACATATTGGACACTGATTCTGTGGAGTATCCTTCCTTAAATCTTTTCACCTCCATATTCCTGCATTCACCCATAGAATACCTTCTCACTGCTCCCTGGCATTTCTATGTTGTACTTTTCCCTTCCCCATGAGTCTTTCAGTGGTATACAGAAAACTAAAGATTTCTTTTCAGACTATCTTGCTAAATATTTTTTGTTTTGCTATATCCTCAAATCTTTTCCTTGACGATTTCCAGAAGATATTCACATTATTTTCTTTTCTTCTCCACATTTTGCATAACCCACTACTTTTCAAGTTATTTCTGGCACAGTCTACCCATACCTTAAACTTTTCCCATGATATATCTACTAAATACTGTTTTAACAAATTCCTTTCTTTCAAGTTCAATATTCTATACCAAAATTTCAATGACTTTCCATAATATTTCCTTTACTTGCCCCTCTAACCAGCTCTGTTTATGCTACCTGCCAAACAGTTGCAATGTATCTCTATCTGATTGTATGTTTTCTCTAAATCCACAAAAGCCATACATAACTTTCCTCTCCTATTTTTCAAGTATTTATCTGCCAATGTTTTTATAATAAATAAAGTATTAATTGTTCTCCTTCCTTGTTCTAAAGCTCAGCAGAAATTCTGAGAGAATATTATATTCTTCAACCCATGTTTGTATCCTACTTGCCATTATACCAGTAAAAATTTTGCCTACATTTGATATTAACGCAATGCCACTAAAGTTGTTTTGTTTGTCAACACTCCCCTTGCCTATGTATATTGGATGTATGATTGCTGTCCTCCACTTTTCGCTTCCTAGTGTATTTCCTTATTTCTCTCCTACTTACAAAAAGCATTTCTGCTTATGTTTTTCACGATTAGCATAGAAGCAAACGTTTCTAACAATCATTTGTTAAAAGACATTGATGTGTATAGAACACATCAGATTTTTTAAGAACTTGTCTAACAATCAAATTACTTGAGCAAAGCACAGTTAAAACAGTAGCAACTGCATGCTAGATTTGCAACATTTGTTCAATGAATACTGTATACAAAAATAGAAAGCATGTCCCACAAAGTGTCAAGAGGAAATAAGTGAGCTAGAAAATATTCATGTTAAAACAAGACAAAAGTCAAGCAACCTGTTTTGCAACTTTGCTAGGAATTCTTTCGTAGAAATATGCCTCAGGTGGAGCTCTTATTTAAACAGTACAATATAGACAAATTAATGCTGTAAAAACAAGCTACTACTTAGACAGTTTCAAATCAATCTTGCGGGAAATCAGACATTCTACTCTTAAGAGTTTAAAAGTGTCATATAATCAAAAGAGCAACAAAAAAAAGAGGTGGAAGCAAAAGAAAGAAACAATGTAATACCTAGCCGCATAAATTAAGATGTTCATTTAGTGGTTTTTAGGCTGGTTCTTGCTGCTTTTTTGCAAGGGATTATATGAGGAGTTTTCCAAAGGAGACCTCATATCTGCTGTTGAATTTGATCCATGGTTACTCAAATCATGGCTTAAACCACAACTTTAACCAGGTAGTGTACAATTGTTTGGTGTCATATGATGAAGAAACTTCATCTATGTTACAGGAAACAATCTCAGCAAAGAAACTTAGTTCTACAATTAAGCAACCTACTGAAAATTGTTCTCTTTACATCCATGACAACTTTTGAACCAGAAAGATTCTTTTACACAATGAAAAAAGACAACATTTACTAGGAATATGATGCCTAAAGACAAATTTTCAGCACTGGCACTGCTTGCTAATGGGATGAAAATGAGCAACTGCATAAAAAGACTTCAATCATTGAGTAATAGAAAACTTTGCACATTGAAAACGAGCATATGAGATTTCTGTATAGAACATATCTTATATCTACAGTTATTTAGACGACATCTCAGAACACTACATCAGCAATATCATCTTCATTTCTGTAAAGGATGTGTAAATTACTCTTCTACCTCAACACTGGACATGTCAGATCTGCAAATATGTTTTCATGTTCTGAAACAAATCTTCATTATTTATAATTACACATACCCATGTGCACAGCACTTCATATCTATAAAAACATCTTCATTTCCTAAGAGAGCTATGGTATTACCATAAAATGTATGAACTTTGAGCTAAACAACCCACATTTGCAAATATCTCTTCATGACATGAAAGAATCTCAAACTTTTACAACTAAGCAGAACTTCTTCATCACTGAACATCACATACCATCTCCACAGGATCTTTCTATCCTGTAGTAGCAGTTCATGCTTCTTAAACGAAAGATCCATTTCACATCTGCAACATACATTCATGTCCTGTAACAGAACTTTTCATGTATTATAAATAAGTGTTTTTACTTTTTTATCAGTAAATTTGCTGTTTTGTAAGAGATTTATGTTTTGTAATTACTCATGATTATTACCCTACTATGCACTCAACATCTACAAAGAAATCTTAGGGTTTTGTCATGCAACCTTTTGTTTTATAACTGAAAAGATCTTTTCATTATTACATACTGTTCATCTACAAGGATTTCTTCCTGACCAGTAACATATTTTAAACCCTGCAATACTTCTGCAATTTCTGAAACTACTATGTTCATTTTATTACAGGTTACCGTACACTGCATAATTTCTTTATGTCCTGGAAAAGATCTTTAATTTTATAACTATAGAGTATTGCTTCACTACAGTATACCTGCAAAGATAAACTAATGTCCAATAAGTGATATTAACGTTTTATAATTATACATATTATAATCCTAACCAAATGGCTATAACTACCTAGTTACCTTCATAGATATTTCTGAGATATCCTCACGATTTATAATTTCGCATATGCATTTCACCGCATCAAAACTCTATATTTGCTTATTGTAACCACAAGGATCTACTTTGAATCAATCTATACCCTGCACATCTGCAATCATAGCCTGAAAGGCAAATTCATGTTTTTAAGTAACATACTCTAGCTCACCAATGAACACTGCACATCAGCAAATATAGCTTCATTCCTTCAACAAACTTTAATGTATACTTTTTACACATACTTAGTTAACCGTTCAGTATTTCATTAGTGCAAAATTATCTTAATGTGATGAAACAGATCCTCATGTTTCCACACAGGTTTCTACTTGGTATAAACATCTGCAAATATATTTTCATGTCCTGCTCATGACTAGATAGATTTCTTGATAGTATTAGCAATATTCATGATTTAAAACTATGTACAGCTAATTCAACAAAACAGCTCACATCTTCAATCATACCTTCATGTTCTGTAACCAACCCTCACTTTATTTACTCCACAGATCTATTTCCATATGTTACAGCCAAGATCTCCAAGGAACTCTTCATGTTCTAAATCTCATTCTCACTTAATTAATATGTTGAACATTTTCACATCTTGAAAGATAGCTTAATGTCTGTTAGAGAATTTCAGACTCTACTTCACCAATGGACATATCTATAAAGATGTTTCATGTAATTACCGGAAGAGATCTTCATGCTGTACAGGTAGGTATACATTTTTTAATCATTATGACACAGTTCAAAATCTGAAACATACCTTCATGAATCTTAACAAATCAAGTTTTAAAATAAAAATACCTATTTGCCCACTATTGGATGCTCAATATCTGAATATATAATTTCCAGCCCTGTAAGGAATGTTCATTGTTATAATGACACACATTTACTCCAACATTCCTAAATATCTTCATATGCTGGTACAAGCCTCTGTATTTCGTCTACTCATGCTTGCTACATCACTGGACATTGCAATTTAGAAATATTTTGTTGTATGTATATAGGATCATTGTTATTAATACCGATAGAAATTGTGTAATGCACACTGTTCTGCATCTGTAAAAATATTTTCAAAATTAGACTATGCACATCTGCAAAGATACTATGTCCTGTAACAGTACTACAGTAATTATTGTGATTCATATATTACTCAGAACTCTCCAGTTGCATACCTATATCATCATGTCCTGTAAGAGATCTTGTATGTTTTATAGTTGGCTAAAAAAAATCTCATAAGCTATGTACATTCCAACACATTTATATCCTGCAATATATCTTTATCCTTTGTAACTGGAAAGATCCACTTTACCACTGGATACTCCATATCTGTAACAGAGACACCTTGCTTTTTTGTTTTATAAGAGACCTTTGTGTATTATACATACGCACACTCTTCACTAGGTGCACCATCATCTACAATGTCAACCACATCTTCAAGTCCTGTAATACATGCAAAGCTGTAAGTAGACATTTGACACAGCATACCTTTAAATATATCTTCATATCCTGTATTTAACCTTCTAGCCTTATAATTAAAAAGGCTTTCCTTATCAACAATCGGCATTCCACAGCTGCAAAAATATTTTTATTTCCTGTTATGGTATTTATGTTTTAGAATTAACAGTGTTACAGCAGCAATGGATACTCCACAGCTGCAAAAAAAAAAAAAAAAAAACTTATAAAATACAAATCTCACTACACACATTACCTCAACACATGATACTTTAGTTGTGCAAATATATATTAATTTCCTGTAAGAAATGTTATGGTTTTTAATTACACAAATATAATTCACCACTGGGCAATCCATAAGTCCAAGACTATGTTTTTATTCTTCTATTGACATTCAAACCTATAACAGAATATGTAAATTTCACTAAAAGGTAAGTACTCTTAAGTTTGCATATGTTCTAAGTGATCTTTGTTTTACAATTTCAAAGATTTCCTTCACCCCTGGAACACATTACTTGCAAATATATATTCCTGGACCAGTATGACCAGTATGAGATATTCCAAATTGCACTATACTACATTCTGTTATAAATCATGATTATTTATATAATTCAGTTATAATGTAGTGTATTAAATATTACATTAAACATACAATCAGATTTAATACTTACCTCTGTTAAAGGGACTTTGAAATCCTCTTCTTTAAGCAATGCCCCACCTCGCATTGCCTTGTGGCAGCCAACCAGATTCAACTGTTTATTCTGCCTCCTCTGTAATCTTCTCAAAATTGTTTAAAAAAAATTGAAGTTGTTTAGGGTAAATCATTCAATATATACTATTAAAAAACTTCTCTCATCACTTGTATCTTTAGTACTGTACATTCTAGCAATATTAATGGCCGTGATATTTGCATATTTAGATGTACTGCAGGATTTTAAATTTGCAATATGTCATTTTTTTCAATAATCTCTTTCATATTTCTCTTCCTCCTGTTGGTATATTGTCACTGCATACTTGTATGTTTATTAGTCTACATTCCAGCAATTTTAAGGACTGTGGAATTAGCATATTTAGATGTACTGCAAGATTTTAACTTTGCAATCTGTGTTTTT
The DNA here is from genome assembly GCA_030762935.1 of Hymenopus coronatus. Lineage (NCBI taxonomy): Eukaryota > Metazoa > Arthropoda > Insecta > Mantodea > Hymenopodidae > Hymenopus > Hymenopus coronatus. Next base: position 56,496,291 of record CM060895.1, on the reverse strand, counting down.
CCTGCATAATCTCCTTCATATATGTGATATCAGATATCTCCTCCTTTTATTTGTATATTATCACTGCGTACAGATTTTATGAGTATAAAAATTGCCTACTTTGGCTATAATCTCTTGTGAAAATGATTACTCAGAATAACAATCAAATGTCTGAATTAATAAATGTTCTCTCTTCAGAAGTTACTTTGAACTATAAACTCACTGAAATTAAATGTTAGTTTCAATTTGGATCATTTTAATAATCTGACTGCAAGATTAACTTATTCATTTCACCTCAACTGGCACCACTTATCTCAAAACAATATAACTTTCAAATCACATTTCACAGCACATCACCACTGATGACTTCTCTTCACTGTAGGGCAATTCACTTTCCCATAGCAATCTTCATGCCTTGATATACAACTTCAATGTTCATAGTGCTGATACACATATGAAATGAAATACATGGGTTACTACTTATGAACAGTTTATTTGACTTCCAATATACACTTTATTTATAACATTAATTAGTGCAACCACAAATTTTCAATTATAGAATAATTTATAAAATTGCTGCATCTATTACACTAAATAGCATAATAGTTACAGCTTTATGTACTTACCTCCATTGAAATTAGTACTAATATCCTCTTCTTTAAGCAATGCCCCACCACGCATTGCTTAGTGGTGGTCAACCAAACTCTACTGTTTATTCCACCTCGTCCATGACTTTTGTTTTTTCCATGCTACTCTGATAATACAGCAGCTTACTTCCAAGCTGCATTCCATTTTGCACAGTCAGCTTCATTAATATACTGTCAAATATTTGAATTTATTAAAATCCTATATTTGTTTATTTCACTATTGTACATTATATTCTTCTGCTTCTTCCTCCAGTGCATAGTTCTTAAGTCCTCAGTGTAATATAGATTTCTGTATGCTAGACCAAGTCATATTTTCATACAGTTGAATTCATCTAAAAAGTATAAGATGTTCCTTCTATTCCTTTTATTGCATTTAATGTTAAGTTAGTTATCACCATATCAATCATTTACATAAATATCTTTATGGTATAAACTTGCTTACTCTTGTTTTAATGAAATTCCTTATTAACCATAATAAATAATGAACTTTGTCTCATCAATAATGCACAAAAAGTATGTTTATTAATTACCTACCTGTCATGTACTTTATTTAATTTAACAAGTTTTATCACACACATTTAAAGCCTAGTGTTTAATCACAATATTCTTCTTTTCTTCTTTGGCAATTTTACCAATCATTTTCATCTTTAGTATCAGTAAATATATTTTTTCAGTAAATGTTTAAAAGTGCAGAATTCTTCAATTTTCAACATCTTATCGAGGTTAGACTCCTCCTTCCAAAACAATTAAAACCCAGGTGGACATAATTAACTGCTGACATTGGTCACTTCAAGTTACTGCACATTAACCACTCTTTTACCTTCTAACAGATCAGATTAGCTTATTGTTAAGAAATGAATGAATGGTTTATTGTTAAATACTGCAACATAATTATACGTTTATGTTAAGTAGGATCACTTATTACGTTTTTTGTTTAACTCGGTTAAATACCTAATGTTAATTTTAGTTTTCTGATTCCTTATCACCTTACATATGTTAAAATCCATATTTAATTTTCTGTACTCACATCACTGTCATTGATGTTATTCTTCTACAGACTTAAGAAAACTGAACAGATAAAGTTCTCTTAAATATTAATTATTTACATTTTATGAGGTAAATTTTATATTCATTCCCCATTGATCCATGAAAGAGTCCTAAATGTTATTACTCAAGTACCTGATCTTTCAGTTAATCCATTGTCACAGATTCTTGCAAACAAATCAATTCTATTCTGAAAATAAATACTTTTAATATTAATACTTCATAATTCCTTGGAGTAAATATTTTTTTTTATAGCTGTCCATTTTATGAATGCTATTTTGGTAATGCTAATATCGCCACCTTCCATTGATTCCTGTGTTTGAGAATCTAGAGGTATACTCCTCCTTAATAAAATGGAGGGAATGACTATGAAATGTGCATCAGCTATTGGGTACAGCACAAGGCACCTTATTCACCAGTCTGTTAGTGGACCCCTTTTGCACTTTCAGAAAACATTTAATAAATGTGCTATTTGTTGCCAATTAGTTGTATCAACTGCTCTCTGATCTTCAGATTGAGCATAGGCGAGAACCTGAGTATATTGCAATGCTTATAGGAAAGGTCTCCTGTGCTGGCACACAACTAAGGTTTAGAAGCTAAGAGGTAACAAAGGAGTTTGAAATGTTACAGGTACAGTGGAACTCGGGGATATGTGCAGTGAGCATTTCTGTTGTAATTGGAGGCTGATTGACTGAGCAATAAGTAGTAGTTTCACTTTGGTCTGTAGGAAGTATTTAAGGAGCCTATGAGCCGCTCGTAATATTCAAGAGATAACAGATTGGTATGGGGGCAGGTAAGTCAATTACTGAGGGAAGAACATAGTGATGTGTGGACAAGTTGTACACAACAATGTGCATTTCAAGACATTTTAGAATTAGTGACTAAATTGTGAGAAGTAGCTTTGCTTCAGTCTCAAGGTGTATATAAGGAACTCAGCGGTACTCAGGACAATTAAGAAGTAATGAGCGAACATGTGGACTATTAGGAGAGATGATTGTTCACTTTGTTTTGATATGTAACTGAGTTACTATGTTGTGAAGGTAGAAGCTTGGTTTTTGTGTATAAGAGATATATATTTGGAACCTACCAGTACCCAGTGTTAGGAATGAGTTATGAATGTACACCGTGAGAGACAGGAGAGTGGAGTATCCATTTCTTTTATGCCTCAGTTATAAAAAGTAGAAGCTTTGTTTAGGTATAAAGATGTATATTTGGAGCCTATGATTTTCCAGTTTTCTTCCAAAGTTACGTGTGAATACGGTGAATATCTGGATAGCTGCCAGTCAAGAAGTGAAGAAGGACCACAGTGAATATGTGGAAGGCTGTGAGTCAAGAGGTGAAGAGTAAACACAGTGATACTTTGGAGAGCTGACAGTGAATAAGTGAAGAAGGAACGCACTGAATATGTGGAGAGTTGACACTTAAGAAGTGAAGAATGAAGCCAGTGAATATGTGGAAGGCAGACAATCAAGATGTGAAGAGTGAACACAGCAAATATGTGGAGAGCCGATAGTCATGAAGTGAAGATGAACACAGTGAATATGTTAATTTTACTAGTGCCTCATAGGTTCCTTAAATACTACCTACAGACCAAAGTGAAACTACTACTTGTGGCTCAGTCAATCAGCATCCAATTACAACAGAAATACACAGTGCACTGTTTTAAAATCCACATATCACTGAGTTCCACTGTTTATATCTTCACTGTCACTGCATACCTACTCATAGCTTCCTTATATTCCTCCTGTAATCCCAAGCAAACCTTTTAAGAGATCACAACTGAGTCATAAATAAACCTTAAATTCACACTACATTCACCAGCTATTTACATATTCACTGTGCTCACTCTTCAATTCTTGACCCTCACTGAGGACCTGTAGGTGTGTAATATACATTTTTGAAGAAAAAAAAAAAAAATATTTACTTGTTACAATTAGTCACAAATCAGATATCAAAGTGCATACTGCGCACCCCTAACCCTCAGTGTGTTCTTTCTTCACCTGTTAGCCCTCACTGGGTACCCATAGGTTATTATTATACATTTTGCAGAATAAAACAAAGCTTCCACTTGTCACAATATAGTCACTAAGTCACACATTAATAAAGAAGTGCACCCTTCACTCTAATTACTTTCCACATATTCACTGTGTTCACTCTTCACTTCTTGACTGTCAGATCTCCACATATACACTGTGTTCACTCCTGACTGCTTGACTGTCAGCCTTCCATATATTCACTGTGTTCACTTGTCACTTCTTGAAAGTCAGCCTTTGACATATTCAACGTATTCACTCTTCACTTCTTGACTTTCAGCTCTCCACATATTCGCAGTGTTAACTCTTCACTTCTTGACTGTCAGCCTTCCACTTATTCACATTATTTTTTTTTCACTTCTTGACTCTCGGCTCTCCCCATATTCACTGTGTGCTCTCTTCACTTCTTTCATTGTGTTCATTCTTCACTTCATAAATGTCAGCTCTCCACATTATCACTGTGTTCACCCATCACGTCCTGTTCACTCTTCACTTCTTGTCTGTCACCCTTCCATATATTCACTGTGTTAACTCTTCACTTCAGGATTTTCAACTCCACACATATTCACTGTGCTCCTGCTTCAGTTCTTGACAGTTAGCCTTCCACATATTCACTGTGTTCAATCTTCACTTTGTAACTGTTAGCTTTCTACATACTCACTGTGTTCACTCTTCACTTCATGACTGTCAGCTCTCCACATATTCACTGCCTTACTCTTCACTTCTTGACTTCAGCCTTCCAGGCTTTGCTGTATTCACACTTCACTACTTGACTGTCAGCCTTCCACATATTCACTGTGTTCAATCTTCACTTCTTAACGGTTCCACATATTCACTGTGTTCCTTCTTCACTTATTGACTGTCAGCTCTGCAAAGTATCACTGTGTTCCCTCTTCGCTTCTTGACTCACCGTCTTCCATATATTCACTGTGTTCCTTCTTCATTTCTTGACTGACAGCTCTCCACATATTCACTGTGTTCACTTTTAACTTCTTGACTGTCAGCCTTCCACATAATTACTATGTTCTTTCTTCATTTCCTGACTGTCAGCCCTTCCTATATTGCCTGTGTTCACTCTTCACTTCTTGATTTCAGCTCCCCAGGTGTTGAAGGTGTTCCTTCTTCAGTTCTTGACTGTTAGCCTTCCACATATTTATTCTGTTCAATCTTCACTTCTTTACTGTGATATCTCTACATACTCACTGTGTTAACTCTTCACTTCTTGACTGTCGGACTGTCTGTGTTCCTTCTTCTTGACTGTCGGACCTCCACATATTCGCTGTGTTCACTCTGCGCTTCTTGAATGTCAGCCTTCCACATATTCACTGGCTTCATTCTTCACTTCTTAAGTGTCTGCTATCCACATATTCACTGTGTTCCTTCTTCACTTCTTGACTGTCAGCTCCCAAAAGTATCACTGTGTTCACTCTTCTGTTCTTGACTCACACCCTTCCACATATTCACTGTGTTCACTCTTTTGTCTTGCCTGCCAGCCTTTAACATATTCACTGTGTTCCTTCTTCACTTCTTGACTGTCAGCTCCCAAAAGTATCACTGTGTTCACTCTTCTGTTCTTGACTCACACCCTTCCACATATTCACTGTGTTCACTCTTTTGTCTTGCCTGCCAGCCTTTAACATATTCACTGTATTCCTTCTTCACGTCTTGAGTACCAGCTCTCCACGTATTCGCTGTGTTCATTCCTCGCTTCTTGACTGCCAATCTTCCAGATTTTTGCTGTATTCACTCTTCACTTCTTGACTGTCAACCTTACACATATTCACTCTGTTCACTATGCAGTTCTTGACCGTCAGCTTTCCACATATTCCCTGTGTTCACTCTTCACTTCTTAACGGTCAGCTCTCCACGTATTAACTGTTTTCAGCCTTCACCCCTTAAGGGTCAGCCTTCCACATATTCACTATGTTCCTTCCTAACTTCTCAACTGTCAGCCTTCCACATATTCACTGGCTTCATTCTTCACTTCTTCAGTTTCAGCTCTCCACATATTCACTGTGTTCCTTCTTCACTTCTTAACTGTCAGATCTCCAAAGTATCACTGTGTTCACTCTTCACTTCTTGACTCACAACCTTCCACATATTCACTAAGTTCGCTCATTATTTCTTAATTGTCACTGAGTACCACTGAGTTCCTTATATTCAGCTTGAGACTAAAGCAAATCTACTTATCACAATTTGGACACTGATTCAAAAATGTCTCGAAATGCGCAATGTTGTGTACAACTGTTCCACACATCACTTTGTTCCTCCCTCAGTAATTGACACACCTACCCCCATACGACTCTGCTATATCTTGAATATTACTAGCTTCTCATAGGTTCCTTAAATATTTCCTACAGACAAAAGTGAAACTACTACTTGTTGCTCAGTCAATCAGCCTCCAATTACAACAGAAACACACAGTGCACTGTTTTAAAATCTTCATATCGTTGAGTTCCACTGTTTATATCTTCAATGTCACTGCATACCTGCTCATAGCTTCCGTATATACCTCCTGTAATCCCAAGCAAACCTTTTAAGAGATCACAACTGAGTCACAAATATACCTTAAATTCACACTACATTCACCGGCTGTTTACATATTCACTGTGCTAACTCTTCAATTCTTGACCCTCACTGAGTACCTGTAGGTGTCTGATATACATTTTTGAACAAAAAAAAAAAAAAAAACTTCTACTTGTTACAGTTAGTCACAAATCAGAAATCGAGTGCAACTGCCCACCCCTATAACTAAATGTGTTTATTCTTCACCTGTTGCCCCTCACTGTGTACACCTATGTAATTATTACACATTTTGCAGAATAAAATAAAGATTCCACTTGTCATAATATAGTCACTTATCACACATTAATAAAGAAGTGCACCCCTCACTCCACTACTGTCCACATATTCACTGTCATCACTCTTCACTTCTTGACAATCAGCCTTTGACGTATTCACTGCATTCACCTTTAACTTCTTGACTTTCAGCTCTCCACTTATTCGCTGTGTTCACTTTTCACTGCTTGACTATCAGATCTCCACATATTCACTGTGTTCACTCTTCATTTCTTGACTATCAATTCTCCACATATTCACTGTGTTCACTCTTCATTTCTTGACTATCAAATCTCCACATATTCACTGTGTTCACTCTTCATTTCTTTACAATCACGCTTCCACATGTTCAGTGTTCACTCCTCACATCTTGACTGCCAGCCTTCAATATATTCACTTTGTCCACTCTTCACTTCTTGACTTTCATTTCTCCACATATTCGCTGTGTTACCTCTTCACTTCTTGACTGTCAACCTACCACATATTCACTGGCTTCATTCTTCACCTCTTCAGTGTCGGTTCTCCACATATTCACGTGTTCCTTCTTCACTTCTTGACTGTCAGCTCTCCGTATATTCACTGTGTTACTATTAAATCTTGACTGTCAGCCTTCCACATATATACTGTGTTCTTTTTTCACTTCTTGACTGTCAGTGCTCCACATATTGCCTGTGTTCACTCTTCACTTCTTGATTTTCAGCTCCCAATATATTCACTGTTCCTTCTTCAGTTCTTGACTGTTAGCCTTTCACATATTCACTGTGCACAATCTTCACTTCTCTACTGTCAGCTCTCTAGATATTCAGTGTGTTAACTCTTCACTTCTTGACTTTGGACTTTCACAAATTCGTTGTGTTCACTCTTCACTTCTTAACGGTCAGTTCTCCACGTATTAACTGTTTTCAGCCTTCACCCCTTAAGGGTCAGCCTTCCACATATTCACTATGTTCCTTCCTAACTTCTCAACTGTCAGCCTTCCACATATTCACTGGCTGCAATCTTCACTTCTTAAGTGTCGGCTATCCACATATTCACTGTGTTCCTTCTTCACTTCGTGACTGTCACCTCTCCAAAGTATCACTGTGTTCAGTCTTCACTTCTTGAATCACAGACTTCCACATATTCGATGTGTTCACTCTTCTCTTCTTGACTGTAAGCCTTCTATATATTCACTGTGTTCCTCTTCACTTCTTGACTATCACATCTCCACATATTTGCTGTGTTCACTCTTTACTTCTTGAACTTCAACCTTGCACATATTCACTGTATTCCTACTTCACATCTTGACTGTCAGCTCTCCCAAGTATCACTGTGTTCACTCTTCATTTCTTGACTCATGGCCTTCCACATTTTCACTGTGTTCACTCTTCTCTTCTTGACTCTCAGCTCTCCACATATTCACTGTGTTTATTCCACGCTTCTTGACTGCCAATCTTCCTTATATTCACTGTGTTCAATATTCACTTCTTGAGTATCAGCTCTCCACATATTCGCCATTTTCACTCTTCACTTCTTGACTGTCAGCCTTCCACATATTCACTGGCTTCGTTCCTCACTTCTTAAATGTTGGCTATCCACATATTCACTGTGTTCCTTCTTCACTTCTTGACTGTCAGCTCTCCAAAGTATTACTGTGTTCAATCTTCACTTCTTGACTACAGCCTTCAACATGTTCATTGTGTTCACTCTTCTCTTCTTGATTGTCAGCCTTCCACATATTCAATGTGTTCCTTCTTCACTTCTTGACTTTCAGCTCTCCACATATTCACTGTGTTCACTCCTCGCTTCTTGACTGTCAGCCTTCCACATATTCACTGGCTTCATTCTTCACTTCTTAAGTGTCAGGTTTCCACAAATTCACTGTGTTCATTCTTCACTTCTTCACTGTCAGCTCTCCAAAATATCACTGTGTTCACACTCACTGTCAGCTCTCTAGATATTCAGTGTGTTAACTCTTCACTTCTTGACTTTGGACTTTCACAAATTCGCTGTGTTCGCTCTTCACTTCTTGACTCACAACCTTCCACATATTCACTAAGTTCGCTCTATATTTCTTAATTGTCACTGAGTACCGCTGAGTTCCTTATATTCAACTTCAGACTATAGCTAATCTACTTATCACAATTTAGACACTGATTCAAAAATGTCTCGAAATGCGCAATATTGTGTTCAACCTTTCCACACATCACTATGTTCCTCCCTCAGTAATTGACACCCCATACCATTCTGTTATATCTTGAATATTACTAGCTTCTCATAGGTTCCTTAAATATTTCCTACAGACAAAAGTGAAACTACTACTTGTTGCTCAGTCAATCAGCCTCCAATCAAAACAGAAATACGCAATGCAGTGTTTTAAAATCCACATATCGCTGAGTTCTACTGTTTATATCTTCACTGTCACTGCATACCTACTCATAGCTTCCTTATATACCTCCTGTAATCCCAAGCAAACCTTTTAAGAGATCACAACTGAGTCACAAATTAACCTTAAATTCACACTATACTCAGCAGCTGTTTACATATTCACTGTGCTCACTCTTCAATTCCTGACCCTCACTGAGTACCTGTAGGTGTCTTATATACATTTTTGAACCAAAAAAAAAAACTTCTACTTGTTACAATTGGTTACAAGTCAGAAATCGAGGTCATACTGCTCACCACTAACCCTAAATGTGTGTATTCTTCACCTGTTGCCCCTCACTGTGTACACCTATGTTATTATTACACATTTTGCAGCATAAAACAAAGCTTCCGCTTGTCATAATATAGTCACTTAGTCACACATTAATAAAGAACTGCACCCTTTACACTCATTACTGTCCACATATTCACTGTCTTCACGCTTCACTTCTTGACTGTCAGCCTTTGACGTATTCACTGCATTTACTCTTCACGTCTTGACTTCCAGCTCTCCACATATTCCCGGTGTTCACTCTTCATTTCTTAAATATCAATTCTCCACATATTCACTGTGTTCACTCTTCATCTCTTGAAAATCACGCTTCCTCATGTTCAGTGTTCACTCCTCACTTCTTGATTGTCAGCCTTCCATATATTCACTATGTCCACTCTTCACTTCTTGTCTGACTTTCGTTTCTCCACATATTCACTGGCTTCCATCTTCACCTCTTAAGTGTCGGTTCTCCAAATATTCACTGTGTTCCTTCTTCACTTCTTGACTGTCAGCTCTCCAAAGTATCACTAGGTTACCTCTTTAATTCTTGACTCACAGCCTTCCACATATTCACAATGTTCACTTTCCTCTTCTTGACTGTCAGCCTACCACATATATACTGTGTTCTTCCTTAATTCTAGCCTGTGTTCACTCTTCACTTCCAGATTTTCAGCTCCCAATATTTTCACTGTGTTACTTCTTCACTTCTTGACTGTTAGCCTTTCACATATTCACTGTGCACAATCTTCACTTCTTTACTGTCAGCTCTCTAGATATTTACTGTGTTAACTCTTCACTTCTTGACTTCGGACTTCCACATATTCGCTGTGTTCGCTCTTCACTTCTTGACTGTCAGCCTTCCAAAAATTCACTGGCTGCAATCTTCACTTCTTAAGTGTTGGCTATTCACATCTTCACAGTGTTCCTTCTTCACTTCTTGACTGTCACCTCTCCGAAGTATCACTGTGTTCAGTCTTCACTTCTTGAATCACAGAATTCCACATACTCGATGTATTCCATCTTCTCTTCTTGACTGTAAGCCTTCCATATATTCACTGTGTTCCTCTTCACTTCTTGACTATCACCTTTCCACACATTTGCTGTGTTCACTATTCACTTCTTAAACATCAGCCTTCCACATATTCACTGGATTCATTCTTCACTTCTTAAGTGTTGGCTCTCCACATATTCACTGTATTCCTTCTTCACTTCTTGACTGTACGCTCTCCCAAGTATCACCGTGTTCACTCTTCTTTTCTTGACTCTCAGCTCTCCACATATTCACTGATTTCCTTCTTCACTGCTCGACTGTCAGCTCTCCACATATTCACTGCCTTACTCTTCACTTCTTGACTGTCAGCCTTCCAGGCTTTGTTGTATTCACTCTTCACTACTTTACTGTCAGCCTTCCTTCCCTTTGTTCAGTCTTCACTTCTTAACGGTCAGCTCTCCACATATTCACTGTGTTCTTTCTTCACTTATTGACTGTCAGCTCTGCAAAGTATCACTGTGTTCCCTCTTCGCTTCTTGTCTCACTGTCTTCCATATATTCACTGTTTCCTTCTTCATTTCTTGACTGACAGCTCTCCACATATTCACTGTCTTCACTTTTAACTTCTTGACTGTCAGCCTTCCACTTATTTACTATGTTCTTTCTTCACTTCTTGACTATCAGTTTTCCTATATTGCCTGTGTTCACTCTTCACTTCTTGATTTTCAGCTCCCCATATGTTCAAGGTGTTCCTTCTTCAGTTCTTGACTGTTAGCCTTCCACATATTTATTCTGTTCAATCTTCACTTCTTTACTGTGAGCTCTCTATATACTCACTGTGTTAACCCTTGACTTCTTGACTGTCAGACTGTCTGTGTCCCTTCTTCTTGAGTGTCGGACCTCCACATATTCGCTGTGTTCACTCTGCGCTTCTTGAATGTCAGTCTTCCACATATTCACTGGCTTCATTCTTCACTTCTTAAGTGTCGGCTCTCCACATTTTCACTGTGTTCCTTCTTCACTGTCAGCTCCCAAAAGTATCACTGTGTTCACTCTTCTCTTCTTGACTCGCACCCTTCCACATATTCACTCTTCTGGTCTTGACTGTCAGGCTTTAACATATTCACTGTATTCCTTCTTCACTTCTTGAGTTTTAGCTCTCCACATATTCGCTGTGTTCACTCCTCGCTTCTTGACTGCAAATCTTCCAGATTTTTGCTGAATTCACTCTTCACTTCTTGACTCAACCTTACACATATTCACTCTGTTCACTATGCAGTTCTTGACTGTCAGCTTTCCACATATTCCCTGTGTTCACTCTTCACTTCTTAATGGTAAGCTCCCCACGTATTTACAGTTTTCAGCCTTCTCTTCTTAAGGGTCAGCCTTCCACATATTCACTATGTTCCTTCCTAACTTCTTGACTGTCAGCTCTCCACATATTCACTGTGTTCACTCCTTGCTTCTTGACTGTCAGCCTTCCAATAATTCACTGTGTTCACTCTTCACTTCTTGACTATTAGCTCTCCACATATTCGCTGTGTTCACTCTTCACATCTTGACTGTCAGCCTTCCACTTATTCACTGGCTTCATTCCTCCCTTCTTAAGGGTCAGTTCTTCACATATTCACTGTGTTCCCTCTTCACTTCTTCACTGTCAGCTGTCCAAGTATCACTGTGTTCACTCTTTACTTCCTGACTCACAACCTTCCACATACTCAGTGTGTTCCTTCTTCACTTCTTGACTGTCAGCTGTCCAGATATTCACCGTATTCACTAGTAACTTTGGAAGAAAACTGGGAAATCATAGGCTCCAAATATACATCTTTATACCAAAACAAAGCTTCTACTTTTTATAACTGAGACATAAAAGATATGCACACTCCACTCTCCTGGCTCTCACTGTGTGCATTCATAACTCATTCCTAACACTGGGTACTGGTAGATTCCAAATATATATCTCTTATACACCAAAACCAAGCTTCTACTTGTCACAACATAGTCACTCAGTTGCATATCAAAAACAAAGTGAACAATCATCTCTCCTAAATGTCCTCATGTTCACTAAGTTTGCTCATTACTTGTTAATTGTCACTGAGTACCGCTGAGTTACTTATATTCAGCTTGAGACTAAAGCAAAGCTACTTCTCACAATTTAGTCACTGATTCTAAAATGTCTCAAAATGTGCATTGTTCTGTACAACTTGTTTACACACCACTATTTTCTTACCTCAGTAATTGACTTACCTGCCCCCATACCACTCTGTTATCTCTTGAGTATTACTAGCGGCTCATAGGTTCCTTAAATACTTCCTACAGAACAAAGTGAAACTACCTCCAGTTACAACAGAAATGCAGACTGCACTGTTTTAAAATCTACATATCCCTGATTTCCACTGTTTATTTCTTAACTGTCACTGCATACCTACTCATAGCTTCCTTATATACCTCCTGTAATCCCAAGCAAACCTTTTAAGAGATCACTACTGAGTTAAAAATAAACCTAAAATTCACTCTATACTCACATATTGCCTGTGCTTACTTTTAAACTCTTGACCCTCACTGGGTACCTGTATGTCTTTTATATATTTTTGAAGCAAAAAAAGAAACTTCTACTTATTACAATTAGTCACAAATCAGAAATCGAGTGCATACTGCACACCTCTAACCCTCAGTGTGTTCATTCTTCACCTGTTCCCCCTCACTGGGTACCCATAGGTTATTATTATACATTTTGCAGAATAAAACAAAGCTTCCACTTGTACAATATAATCACTTAGTCACACGCTAATAAAGAAGTGCACCCTTTACTCTCATTACTGTCTACATATTCACTTTGTTAACTCTTCACTTCTTGAGTGTCAGCCTTCCACATATTCACTGGCTTCATTCTTCACTTCTTAAGTGTCGGCTCTCCAAATTATCACTGTATTCACTCTTCACTTCTTGACTCACAGCCTTCCCCATATTCACTGGCTTCATTCTTCACCTCTTAAGTGTCGGCTCTCCGCATATTCACTGTGTTCCTTCTTCATTTCTTGACTGTCAGCTCTCCAAAGTATCACTGTGTTCACTCTTCACTTCTTGTCTCACAGCCTTCCACATATTCACTGTGTTCACTCTTCTCTTCTCGACTGTCAGCCTTCCACATATTCACTGTGTTCCTTCTTCACTTCTTGACTGTCAGCTCTCCACATATTCACTGTGTTCAGTCTTCCCTTCTTGACCGTCAACCTTCCACATATTCACATTGTTCCTTCTTCACTTCTTGAGTGTCAGCTTTCTGCATATTCACGGTGTTCACACTTCACTTCTTTCATTGTGTTCATTCTTCACTTCTTAACTGTCGGCTCTGCACATACTCACTGTGTTCACTCTTCACTTCTTAACTGTCATTGGGATACTCTTAGATTTCTTATATACATCTTTAGACCAAAACAACACTTCTACTTGTTACAATTACTCACAAATAAAAAAAAATGTGTATTGCAGATCCCCAAATCTCAGAGTGTTCATTCTTCACTTGTTCCCTCTCACTGTGTACTCGTAGGTTTCTATTATTCACTTATTAGACCAAAATAAAGCTTTTACTGGTCACAATATATTTTTTTAAGTCACTTATCAACAAAGAAGTGCACACTGCATTTTCATAACTGTCCACATTTTCACTATGTTTACTCGTCACTCCCCGAATCTCACTAGGTATGCTGGACAAAACAAAACTTCTACACTTTACAACTTAGTAACTTTTCCTCAATTCTCAACAGAAATTAACAGTGCTCTCATTTAACTAAGCACTTATTTACTTAGTTTACTCTTAACTTTTTGACTACCACTGGTTGCACTAGATTCCTTAATTACTTACATCCTGTAGATCAAAGCAAAGCTTCCGGGGATCATAATAGAGTCACTTAGTCACAAATCACAACAGAACCACTTACTTCACTCTACCTGTCCATATATTCACTGGCTCTCTCTTCTTTTCTTAACTGTTACTGGCTACTGGTGGGTTCCTTATACACATCCTGTATACCAAAGCAAAGCTTCTGATTGTCATAATTGAGTCACTGAGTCACAAATCACAACAGAACCACTTACTTCGCTCTACCTGTCCATCCATATATTCACTGGTTCTCTCTTCTTTTCTTGACTGTCACTGGCTACTGGTGGGTTCCTTATACTAATGATGTAGACCAATGCAAAGCTTCTACTAGATACAAATAAGTTATGTGTTAAAAATAAAGCAGGAATCCATACTGTAGTATCCCAATTGGCAACATATCACTGTCGTCACATGTTACTTCTTGACTGTCACTGGGTATGTGCAGTTTCATTATATAAGGCCTGTAGTCCAAAGCAAAGCTTCTAGATATCACAACTTAGTCAGAAATCAAACCAGGAAAGACACTGAATTCTCCAGCTGTAACCATATACACTGTGTTCACTCTTCACTTCTTGAATCTCAATGGGTTCTCATAGGTTCCTTATATAAATCCAGTAGACCAAAGCAAAACGTTTAGTTGTCACAACTGAGTCACTGAGTGAAAAGATACCACCAAAATGCAAACTGCACTCTAATAACAGTCCACATATATGTCACAATTGAATCACTGAGTCAAAAATCACAAGAAAGTGTTCAATGCACTCACCTAATTGTCCAATGTATTCACTCTTAACTTCAATATATACCAAACCGAAGCTCCTATTCGTAAATACTGAGTCATAAATGCAACCAAATGCACACTGCACTCTCCTGTCTACATATATACTGTATTTTCCCTCCACTACTTAACTATCACGGGTATTCATCGCATCCTTGTATACATCCTACACCAAACAGAAACACTGAGTCATAAATCACCACAGAAGTGTAAACTGTACTCTATTAAGTGTCCTTATATCTTGGTACTCACCCTGCATTTCTTGATTATCACTGCATAGTCGTAACTTCCCTGAAAATACATCCTGTGGACCAAGGCAAAGTTTCCAGATGCCACAATTCAACCACTAACTCACAAATCCCAATAGAAGCGCACACTGCACTCCTCACTCTTTGACTATAAATAGCTGCTAGTAGGCTCCTTATACACGTGCAGTAGACCACAGCAGAACTTCTACTTGTCAACAAAGTCACTGAGCCTCAAATCAAAACAGAAATTGTGCACTGCTTTTAACTAACCACATACTCACTAAGTTCACTCTTGACTCTTTGACAATAGCTGGGTACTCATAGGTTCCTTTATATGCTTCCAATCTATATACCAAAACTAAGCTTCTCACTGTCACAATTGAGACACAGTGTCACAAATAACAAGAGAATCACACACTGCACACTGTTAACTGTCCACATATTCTCTGGTTGCATCAGTACTTCTTGAATGTCACTGGGTATTCATAGGTTCCTTATACACATCCTATAGACCAAAGCAAAGACTGTACTTCACTTTACTAACTTACTGAGTTAAAAATAAAGCAGAAATCCACACTGTACCATCTTAATTGGTAACATATTCACTGTGTTCACTTTTTACTTCTATTCCATTACTGTTTACTCATATGTTCCTTTTGTACATCCAGTGGATGTAAACAAAGCTTCTAGTTGTCGCAATTCCACCACAAATCACAACAGTACTGCACTCCGCTAACTATCCACATGTTCATTGTGTTCGCTCTTCATATCTTGTCTGTTATTGGGTACTCTTAGGTCCCTTATATACGTCATGTAAAACAAAGCAAAGCTTTTAAATGTCTTGGCTAAGTCAACAGCTTAGAACAGAACCACACACTGCACTCTAACTATGCACACGTTCACTGTGTTAACTCCTCACATCTTGATCATTGGGTACTTACATATGTTTCTTATATACATTCTGTAGGCCAAAGCAAAGTTCTTGAAATCACAACCAACCATTCATTGCACCCACCTAACTGTCCACATTGGCACTGCGTTCATTCCTGTCACTAAGTACTCGTAGGTCCTTATATACATCCTGTAGAACAAGGCAATGCTTTTACTGGTAGCCATTTTCTCACTGTGTCACAAATCTTAACAGAAATGCACACTGCACTCTCCTATCTCTCACTGTGATCATTCTTCACTTCTTTCTGACAGTGGGTACCCATAGGTTCCTTTTATAGATGCATTAGACCTATGAAAAGCTGCTAGGTTTACAATAAATGGATTGCAGACGGAGTAGCAGCTAAAAATGCTAGGGTGGAGAAGCCAAGTTTTGAGGAGATGATAATTGTTACGAATGTGACATTATTAACAGTCATGGAAGTAGATAGAGATAATTGGTGGATTGACTACAGTGCAATAAAACGTGTGACAATTTGTACGGACTACTTTGTCAATTTTCGAAGCTTTTGAGAATTAACAGACTGTTTTGGTCATCAGACATGAGACTGAGGCAATAGGAAAGTGATGAGTCAGAATCCTATCAATGATTGAAGACAGATATGAAAAAATTATGTTTAGTATGTCTTGAAAATTTCTAAAAATCTGTTTTCTGTGTTAACTGTGCAACATCATAACAAAAACAGCATGATTGAAGCAACAGTTACTTCCTGGTTCTTGAAGATTGATGTTCAATTAAGAATATATGGAACTAGTGATTTAAAGGGAGCTCTGACAGTGAAAGCATTAAGCTGTTATTTCCTTAACATATACTAACGTAAATATAGTTAGTTGTCAATAATAAACCAGTCTGCTTCAAATGTTAAATGATTTAAAGGTGCTCTGACATGGAAAGCATTAAGCCATTAGTTCCTTAACAAGATACTAATGTATATATAGTTTTCAAGGATAAACAAGCCTGCTTCAGCTGTTAAATGAGACATGAGGTCATCAGGACAAATACATGTCAAAATAAAACTTCAGATGGAATTTGCTTATTCAGATCGATGTAGACTCGCACACGTGTGAGACATATCCATGCAAGGATCATCGACTAAAATTGGCACAGTAGAGAAGTCAACTATACCTTGAGAGCTGATACCAGTAGATGTATGCAGACATTTCTATGAGTTATTTCAGAAGAAGAATTCATTACCTTGTGTCGTTGTAGAATTCTTACTCAAAGGTTCCTGTGACTATTTCATTGCTAAGAAATCACAACTGAGTAAGGTTTAGGTATTTTCTCAAGTATGTTAAAATGCTGAAGCACACAGTAAAGAAGCTATTGAATTATATTGGAGGAGAGTTAGATAACAAAGACTAATGTCGATCCTACAAGCAAATGGAATCACACAACGGTTAACTGCACCATATACCCTCAAGCAAAATTATATGTGTGAGAGGGACAATAGAACTATTGGTTGAGGCACTGTTATGAAGAAATTATTTTTCCAGAAGGAAAGTAGGCTGAGTTGGTTAAAACCACAAGCAACATTTTAAATAGAATAGGTAAGTCATCTGTGGAGTGTGTCAGTCCATATGAGCTTGGACAGGTAGAATACTTAGAATAAAGCATCTTAGGATAATTGGTTCTACTTTTTAAGCTTATCTAACGGCTCAAAAACAAAACAAAAATGAATAAGAATATCTCTAGTTGCTATTTTTTTCACATAAGAAAGGGAGAAATAAATGAAGAGTAGGGGGTTTTGAAGAGTGTCTAAGACTATGCTAGTGAAGATAGCATGGACACAGACAAATATGAACTAGGAAGTGATTCTGAAGATGAGTTTCAGTAGGATCAAGATAGTCTTAAAAAGGAGAATCAAGAGGTAAAACCAGAAGTTAGATTAAGAGATCGATCATCATTGAGGCAAACAAAACACTGGCAGGACTCTGTGATAGTGGCAGAGCGTTTTCTCAACCCAAATTAGGATCCTGTGAACCATTAAGATGCACTAAGACATGAAGAAAGCGCTGAGTGGATAAAGACAATGAACAGGGAGATATTCTTTGAAGGAAAACGAGAACTGGAAATTTTTAGAATTGTCACAAGATGCCAAAGTAATAACGTGTAAATGGTACATTTGATGCAAAGTTAATCCAGTTGGCAGTTTAATAAGTTTAAGGCTAGATTTGTTGCAACAGGTTTCATTCAGCTTGAAGGTGTTGATCTTAGCATAATTTTATACAGTAGTTTGCTCAGTTTTGAATATTGCTGCAAGTGCAAGGATGCACCTTGCACAATTTGTTGGATCAACAGCCTTTCTCTATGGGCACCTTGATGAGACCCTCTACATGGCACAACTGAGAGGCTATGAAGTAGGACCAGACAAAGTTTGCAGTTTGCAGAAAAATATCCATGGCTTAAAACTTGCCCCAAAGTATTGGAATACACGCTTAAACGCTTACATGTCCAAACTAAGTATCAAACAGACCAAATCTGATCCATGTCTGTCTTTTCTATATAAAGGTGGCTAACTGACACTTGATTCTGTATTTGGATGATGGATTATATGTGGCTGCTGATCAAGATTTGTAGAATTTCATTGAATAGCTGAATGCTGAGTTAGTTTTCCTAGTTGTTATACAAATTAATTACTATGAAGATAGTGGAATCAAAATTCATCAACATGCCTATACATTAAGCATTCTGAGGTGTTTCAATTTTGCACAATGTAGAGCAATATGTACTCCAATAACTTAAGCTCCGGAAGCTCAAACATTCAGGGAAAGAAGAAAACATGAACCAAATGTTCCCACACAGAGAAGCTGTTGGTGCATTGTTGTAGCTAATGATTATAACAAGACTTGATTTACCTTTCAGCATAAGTTTCTTGTCAAGGACTCTAGAAAATTCTATTGTTGAAGATGTATCAAGATTGCAGAGAATATTATGGTATACAAAAGGAACAGCTAAAAATGGTATCAAGTACAAGTCATATATAGACAGTACCAGCTTAGAGTGCTATAGTGATGAAGATTTTGCTGGCTGTATGGAGACATATCTCAATATTTGGAGTTGTCATCAAATATGCTGGAGTGGTCACTTCTTGGCTTAGTCAACAACAATCTATGGTAGCTTCATCAACTACAGATGTTGAACTAGAGCTACTCATGAGACTACATTTAGTTGATTTAATTATTTAGAGGACTGGTTAAGTTGTAGCACATGCCTAGTTTGCAAATAAGAGAATTTATGAGGTGAAGTTTACCCTGATTCCAAAATTATATCACAGAATGAAGCATGAAGTATTTCTTCATCACATCTGAGAAGATGGCTGATAGAAGTCTTGAGTTCAACCTGTTACAATATCCTTTGTGACAGAAGTGAAGACCACAGCACTGCTCAAGATACAGTTAAAATTATACCTACTAAAATTGTAGAAACTTTTTCCATATAGAATTTAATTTCTTCCTTAACAAGAAAGTGTTAAGTGACAAAAATTAAAGGTGGCTTCTGAGAGATAGTTTTGATTTTCAAAGGTTTGTGTTTATTAACACTGCTAGATGAAACATGCTGCATTAGATCTGTTTTGTTCTCATTTATATTTGTCCAGTGCTAATCTGTTACAGTCACCAACAGTTGTATAGTAACTTTAAATTTCTTCAGGTTATGTAATGGGCTCTAGTAATGTATGTGAGGAACAAAGAAAGTTTTGAGGGAGGGTGCTTAGAACACAAAATGAATAAACTCAGAATGGATTTAGTAAACAATATCAAGCAATTGAACAGTAAAGCTGAGTGCGGATATGGAAGCAAAAATTAAGAGATTTGCTGGAGTAACATGAAGAGGCTCCGAATATAATGACAAGCTGCAGAAACCCGGTCCCTTCTCACCATTCACAGAAGGAGCCTCAGCGTAACAAAAAAAAAAAAACAAAAAAAACAAAAAAAAAACAAAAAAAAAAAACAGCACTGTTTAGGAAAGCCAACAGGTATACAAAGTCTTTTATTAGGAGTTCATTGATACATGCTGTTTATCAATGTATCATGGACAATGAAATAGCTCATGAGCTATGGCAGGCACTAAAACGAAAATTCAAGCTGTCAGCCACAGAATAGCTGTTCAAGGTATGCACAGATTTTTGCTTATTTCACTGGACACAAGGAGAATATGTTTCCATGCACATTACCAAATTGAAAAATTAATGGATCGATCTTCATAATGGACTTAATGCCAAATGTGAACACGCTTTACCTACTCTAAGCCTAGTATATAAAGTTATACAGATAGCTATGAGACGCTCAAATCATTTTGAATGGTGCTGTCAAAACATGAAGATAAAACATTTAAATTGCACAATCAGTTGAGGATGTTTAAGAGGAATTTCACTAAAGATGTGAATAGTGAAAAAATTGAGCATGAGGCATTTCTCACAAAGATAAGTGCAGATAATAAGCTTAAGAAAAGTAAAAAGAACAGTTACAAAGGCAATTGTAATTACTGAAAAATTGGATTAAAAACTGTCATAAATGGATTGCAGATGCACCCTACATGTATGTGAGGTACAATAGAACAGTGGTTCAGTTGGCAATAACACTGAAGCACTATAATTGTTCTGGCCATTTCAACAGCTGCTCTTCTGTACCTCTCACACATATAATTTTGATCGGGTGTATATGCTGAAGTCAAAGTTTGTGTGATTCCATTGGCTTGTAGGATAGACCTAACCTCCTTGTTATAGAACTCTCCACCAATTTTCACCCAATAGCACCTTTACTGAGTGCTTCAACATTTTAGCATGCATGTGAAAATGCTGATGAACTTCACTGAGCCATTTTGAAATCCAGAAATTATTTATCCAGAAGGAATGTGGCCCGAGTTAGTTAACACCGCAATCTACATTTTAAAACAAACAAGCAAGTCATCTGTGGAGGGTGTTAGTCAATACAAGCTATGGAGAAGTAGAAGACTTAGAGTAAAACACCTTATTATAATTGGTTCTACCTATTATGCTCATGTACCAGCTCAATAACAAAGAAAGATGGAGAATAAACTGTTAAGGGCACCTTATAGGACATGAGGTGATGAACGCTTCAGGATTTGAATAAAGTTGAAGTAAACCTGAAGGATGCATTGAACGTGTCAAGTTAGCATTTCAAGACACTAAGAAGGGAGACCTGAAGAGGAATCTAAGCACAGATCAGAATCGAATATCAAAGTTGAAAGATAGCATGGATGCACACAAACCAGGAAGTGATTATGAAGACGTGTTTCAAAAGGATCAATAGTGTCTTAAAAAGGAGAATCCAGAGGTAAAACCAGATGTTAGATTAAGAGATCGATCATGGTTGAAGAAACCAAAACACTTGCAGGACTTAGTAATCGTGGCAGAGAGTGTTCTTAACCCAACTTATGATCCTGTGAATCATGAAGAAGCACTAAGACATATAGTGCTGACTGGAAAAAGGCAATGAACAGGGAAATGGATTCTTTGAAGGAAAACCAGAGCTGGAAACTTGAAGAATTGTCACCAGGTCGCAAAGTAATACTGTGTAAATTGGTTAGTCAATGCCTACTTAATCCAGGTGGCAGTGTATACATGTTTAAGCCTAGACTTGTTCCAAGAGGTTTCACTCAATGTGAAGGAGATGATTACAATCAAACTTTTTATATATTGCTGCAAAGGCATGGACGCATCTTGCACAATTTGATGTATTAACAGTCTTTCTCTATGGACTGCTAGATGCAACATGTAAACAATAAAAGATCTGTTTTGTTCTCATGTATGTGTATATTTATTTATTTTCTCCGATGCTGTAAATTGGTTTCTGTATGGAATTAAAATCACCACAGAAAGTTTTCTAGCTACAACAGCTATTCATTAACCTTAAAAATCATCAATATTCAATTCTTTTGGTTAAGTGCATCAAAAAAGGTTTCTTGCTCTCCTTTTAAGGACAGCATTCCCTCAAATAAAAGATCTAAGATTGACCATATAGAGTGGTTTTACTTCAACCAAATTTGCTTTTGATAAACTGAGAAAAGCTTGGAAATTAGAGCCAAAGAACATTTTAAATGGACAGAAGACAAACATTTACAACATTTGGCCGCTAGGTGGAAAACAAATAGATAAATCCAGATCCAAAACCATTAAAACATATAAGAAGAAAGCAAGAATTGTCAAATGAAAAGTGATCTTCATCCGAAAGATTAAGAACTATATTTAATTTACTCAATATTAACCTTTAACATACCATTATCAACTTAGATATTTGAATATACCTCTATATATTTTTTAAAAATTACTTTTTTTTTTGGGTTGTGGATAAGCCTTTTTGTGACATAACCATAATTCACATATCTGCTTAGCATACTATACACACAGGAGAACGTAAAAAGACATGAGACTATCAAAAAGATAGTGAAGGAAACATAGGAATATGCTGGTTACTTGAAGCAAGAATAAACGATATGAGCCAAAATAGGTTCATATATTACAACAAAAAAAAAAAGCTACTTCTATGTAACAGTAATGTGATGCGGAAATCAGAAATAGCAAAAATTAGTAATAAGGAAATCAACCCCAATGTATAGGTACTAAAAAAAGTTATACATATCAAATCCTAATAGTCAACAATAACCCATCCTTACACTTTCCTCTGTTAACACTTTACACAACGTTAAAAATTAAAGAAATAATTTCAACCTACTTCACATGTCATACACTATATCACTAAACACCACACACTATATCACCACACTAGAATCATTCCTCTTCACTGTGGGGCACTTAACTTCCCCAAAGCATCTTCAAGTCTTGTTACAGATTATAATGAATCCAAGAAATGAAACAGGGGGAAAAAATAAGGTTCATAACTTTTTATTAAAATATAACTTATTTTACATGATACTGTTATTTCAAAGGGTTCTTTTTTTTAAGCAATAGATTGTAATAATATATTAAAAATCTGCACATGATTTCATTGTAGGTGCAACCAGTACAGATTTGAATACTTACCTGTGCTTAAGGTTTTGTTTTTAAATCCTCTTCTTTAAGCAATGCCCCACCTCGCATTGCTTTGTGGTGGCCAACCAGATTCTACAGTTTATTCCACCTCCTCTGTAATATCTCCTATCTTCTCACACATTTCAAGTATGTTCATGGTTAAGTGAATTTCATTGTGTATTTTGACAATTTATCCTCTCCTATCTGGTTGTTACTTTACATTTCTTCGCTGTTAATGCCAATGATATTTGCAGACAAGATACAATGCAGTCTTTTAAATTTGCAGCTAGCAGTGTTTTGATCATTTATTTTTTTTTTTTTCAATTTTATCTTTTTAATTTCAAATTTCTTCGCTTGCCAACTGTTGGTATATTCTAGTGCAATATGGATGAGTTGTGAATTAAGACTTAAGCTGCAACTAAAAAAATAACATAGTATAATTTATTCTACATCTCTTACATTTCTAAAATGTGTGTTCATAAGTGTAGCTGCTCCATCTGTAGGTATTAATACTTTATAACAAGTTTCTCTCACAACATAATCCAATGCATCCCTTAATAAATGTTTTATTCCTATTAAGTCTCCTTTTGTTATGGCCTTGCTGGAACTTCTTAAAGCAAGATTCACCAATTTTTCAGTTCTACTTCAAATTAGTTAGCCACATTTCATTCTTAACAGTTTCATTACTAGCTACTTGATTTATTTCATCTTATATAATCCTCTTAAATTTAGTATTCAGCTTCACAAAGTTCAACAGGTGAAGTTTTCCGTTATTAACATGAATAACTTGTGCTAGAAACATAGGGGAAAATACCTTATGTATTTTATACTATACCAGTTTGTCCTATTATTAGTTTAGAATTACTCTTGACATATGAAGTTCCACATTCATTCTAACTTGAGATTGTCATCTTTGAAGTTGCTATGATCCTTATCTTGATGCTGTTTCTTTCCTGTTAATGGCTCGTCCAGCATTAGTGTTACTGCCATTCCCTGACACATAGATCACCACAGTTTCTTAAAATATTAACCTCTATATTGCTTAGTTCTGCATATATGGTTAAATTTATGTATTTATGATGTTAAAATCTTCATTTTTAAGACATAGGTTGATGCATCCAATATACTGAAAGTCACTAAAACTCTCATAACAATAACAGTTGCAAATTGAAGTCACATCACTTCAGCACAGAACTTCTCTTCACTCTAGGGCACTTGAATTACCTACAGCTATCTTTATATCTTATTGCAGATCCTTGTGCTCCTTAGTGTTGGATTCACAATAGGAATAAAATACATTATTTAAATAATACTTTATTTTACATAAAAATTTACACATTGTTTTTTACCACTATAGCTTATATTACACTGTGTTTAGCAACATATCATTACAAATTACAAATACTTAATTATTAACAGTAATAAGGTTGCTGCAACGATTACAATCAATATCGTAATTGTTCCAGCTTTAATTAGGTACTTACCTCCCTTGAAATAAGTTTAAATATTCTCTTCTTTAAGCAATGCCCCACCACGCATTGCTTAGTGGTGGTCAACCAAATTCTAATGTTTATTCCACCTCCTCAGTAAGTATGTTTTCCAGTTCATTTTGATAAAACCATTGCATTTGGCACATCCATTTTTATAACCAATTTTCATATAAATGCTGTCAAGAAGTTTAACTCTTCGCAAATTCTCTAAATTGCTTATCCACTTTACTGTACATATTACAAACTACTCAATTTTGCTTGTAGTTAAGGCATATGGTATTTGAATTAATCTCTACCTTTTGTTAGGTTTTAATTTGGATTTTCTTGTCTTTGCAATTGTCAGTGGTGCCATATGAATTTATCCTACAATTATATTTTATACTTTGGTTACCTGCTTAGCATAAGATCTATCTATATAAGTAGGGCTGTTTCATAACAATGTGAAAATGTTTTACAGATAAATAACTCAAAGTACAGCTGATCAATGAATTCATTTTTCATCTTCTGAGTTAATACTTGCTAACAGTCAATATCATGCACTTGAATAATGAGCCTTCTGAATCCAAGGTACTTTATGCCTAAATCATACTCAAAATAGTTCTGTTACTGCTGCTTGTCACTTACTGGATTCTTTTTCACCTTGTTAACTCTCGTAGATTTTAGTAGGTGCTTTGATTCTTAATTCATGCTTGGAGACCACAACAAATCAATTTATTTATGTTTAGTCTGTGTTAGTTGTTATATCTGCCTAACCAAATTTCCCATATTAACTGGATTCTCCTCTTCACATTTCAGCTCAGCTAAAATTTCTCTAACATTAAAACTTTCCAACACACAATACCCTGGGAGGATATAACACATTTAATCACTGCACCAGAATAATTTCCCTTCAGTTCAACGGAGCTCTTTCCCACAGCATACCTCAGCACTCCAATTTTAGGATAGGCTATTTTTTAACTAGTAGGAAAAAAATTGGTGGGTTTTTAATATTTAATGTTTAGAATTTCTGATTTCCACATCTCTTTAGGTACCTATATATACTTGATACTTAAAACTATAGAAGCCTTTTCTCTATTTATATCTCTAACAGTAATCAATATTCTTTGAATGCAGCCTCAGAATAATAATATAGAGATCATCAAGTTTTACAGGAATGTTTTGGAAGAGAGGACTTTCTACTACAGATAGTACACAAGGGAACCATTGATGATTTATAATGCAAAACAAAAGGAAAAACTTTCACTATGCACCTTGTTAATCAAGTTAGAATCTCATCTTCAGTCTCTCAGCCACTTGGTTGTTTCCATTAGTTAAATCAAGCCTTCCAGAGAAAACTTAACGTACCTGTGAAAGAAGTAGATTCCCTAAACTGGAATAAATCAAGAATGGAAAACACTGTTCTCGACCTAAATGGGTTAAGGAATTTTTCAATACTGAAATACAAGATGAACAACACATCCTTTTTTGGCTCTAGCTTGGCCCAGACAGAGAAGAAATATAACAAAGAAGCCCATTCCTACTCCACTGTAGTATTATAATAATATTTATCACTGTTATGTTTGTTTTGTGGTAAACATCATGATGGTGTGAAGTGTTGACAGACCAGGAAAATGAGCTAGAAAGAAAGAAATTTATTTGATGATGAGAAAGAAAAGACAATGTTGGAAATAGGCATGCTCTGTGTTAAAAACACCCACTCTCCAAAATCCACAAAGTCGACAGGTTAATAGCTTGAAAATTGGTAGAATTGATGTACACAAAAAACTGTGAAGCATCGGCACTTCGAAGGCAGATTATAATGAACTTGGAATTATGAGCATTTCATCACAAAATGATGCAAACATTAGACATAGAAGTTGGGAAAGTTCAATAGAAGACATATTGTCTAATAAAGGTCATGGAGAATATACGTATGTTAGTAATAATGGTCAAAGTGTGATTGATTATGTATTATGGCCAATTAATATGGGGTATATTTTAAGTAATTTTAAGATACTAAATTTAAGTTCCAACAGTGGGCATTTTCCATTGATAGTAGACATAAAAACATGCAC
This sequence comes from Hymenopus coronatus, assembly GCA_030762935.1. Lineage (NCBI taxonomy): Eukaryota > Metazoa > Arthropoda > Insecta > Mantodea > Hymenopodidae > Hymenopus > Hymenopus coronatus. The sequence goes on along the minus strand of CM060895.1, from coordinate 56,469,692 downwards.
AGAGCAAATAGTCTATAATTTAAGGGAGGAAAAGTGCAACATAGAAGAATACAGTAGATACAAATGGAAGGAAGAGTATTGCAATAAATTTAGGCAGACACTAAACTCTAATTATGGCCAGATATGTCAGTGTGGAATAAGTTTTATGATAAAGGAACAAGAAATTGAAAGTGCTATGGATATCTTAAATATCATTATGCTAAGGGCTGGGGAGGAAATGAAAATGAGAAAGAAGGTTTACAAAAGAGATGAGGGCTGGTTTGATGAAGAATGTAGAGTAACTAAAAGACAAGTCAAACAGCTGCTCATAAAGTGGAGGGAATTAGGAAACATAGAATTAAAGAAAGAGTATATGCAAGGGAGGGATTTATATAATTCATTACTGGAACAAAAGAAAACAAGCTGGATGAAAAAATATGAAAGTAATTTGATACGAATTCTAAATGAAAATAATGCAAATGAGATATGGAAGGTTATGAAATCAATGTATAATAAATATGTAACAAAACCAAGTATAAAACCAGGAGAATGGATGGAATATTTTAAAAATTTGTATGGGGAAAAAAAGAGTAAAAATGAGATAGGAAATTGGGAAATAGGTAATAACTATGTAGATATACTCGATGATATAATAAGAAGTGAAGAAATAATCCAACAGGTGAAAATAATGAAAAGAAATAAAGCAACGGGAATAGATGGAATCCCTCCAGAGTTCCTTAAGGAATGGTGCACTGAAATAAACAGAGTTAAGGTTTTAGTAGACTTATTTAACACAATTAAGGTGAAGGGGTATATACCAGATAAGTGGAGGAAAGCAATCATACATCCAATATACAAAGGCAAGGGTAGTGTTGACAAACCAAACAACTATAGAGGCATTGCATTATTATCAAATGTAGGAAAAATTTTTACTGGTATTATGGCAAGCAGGATACAAACATGGGTTGAAGAATATGATATCCTCTCGGAACTTCAGATGGGCTTTAGAAAAGGGAGGAGGACAGTTGATAACTTATTTATTATAAAAACACTGGTAGATAAATACTTGAAAGACAAAAGAGGAAAGTTATATATGGCTTTTGTGGATTTAGAGAAAGCATACGATAGGATAGAGCTTCAATTGCTGTGGCATAAGTTGTTGACTAAAGGAGTGAGTAAACAAATGGTGGACACCCTTAGAGCATTATATAAGGAAAATACTTTTTGTATAAGAGTGGAGGAAGGGGTTGTAACAAGAGAAATCCAACAAGAGAAAGGCCTTAGACAGGGATGTAAGTTAAGTCCAGTCCTATTCAATTTATATATAGATGATGTATTAACAGAAATTGGGAGAAATAATAACTCGATGCCAGTAATTAATAATATTCAGATTCCAGGATTACTGTTTGCAGATGATCTAGTTATAGGTGCAATTACAGTGAATGGCTTGAAACAATCCTTGCAAACATTAAATAATTACTGTAAAGAGTGGAGTTTAAAAGTGAACCAGGACAAGACGCAGATTGTAGTGTTCAAAAAAGGGGGAAAATTGAGCAAATATGAAAAATGGAAGAATGAGAATGAAAAGTACAGGGTAGTGAGAGAATGTATTTACCTAGGAGTTAAAATTGATAGTGGTGGCAATTGGGAAAAGCAAAAGAAATTTGCATTGGCAAAAGGAAAAGGAGCTTTATCAGCTATTAGAAGTTGCAAATACAAAGCACCTAATATAAATATTAGATGGTTAGAAAAAGTGTACAATATGGTGGTTGAGGCAAAAATGCTATATGGGATAGAAGTATGGGGATTAGAAGGAGGATGGGAAGGCATAGATGAGGTGCATAGGAAATTTTGCAAAGAAATACTGGGGTTACCAAATGCAACTGTTAGGCAGGTAGCACAAATAGAGCTGGGTAGAGTGGCAAGTAAGGGAAAGATTATGGAAAGGGCATTGAAATTTTGGCATAGGATATTGAAATTGGAAGAAAGGAATTTGTTAAAACAGTGTTTAGTATATCAAGAGAAAAGTTTAAAGAACAAGGGATGGGTAGACTGTCTTCGAAATAACCTGGAAAGTAGTGGGTTAGGGGAAATGTGGAGAAGAAGAGAAAATAATGTGAATAACTTCTGGAAGTTGGCAAGGAAAAGATTTGAGGATATAGAAATACAAAAAATATTTAGTGAAATAACTGAAAAGAGATCTTTAGTTTTCTATATACCAATGAAAGTCTCATGGGGAAGGGAAAAGTACATTGATGTGACAAATAAAGAGGAGCGAGAAGGTATTGCATGGCTGAAAGCAGGAGTATGGAGATTAAAAGGTCTAAGGAAAGGTATTCCACAAAATCAATGTCCTATATGTGGCGGAAATGAAGATATAGAACACATTTTATTTAAATGTAAAGGAACTGAAATTTGGAGAAAAAAGTATATTAATAAGAAATGGTTTAAAATAGATAGAAATGTAGTAGTAGTTGAAATGTTTCAAAAAGATAGTAAGAAGATTGGACAATTCTTATGCAAAGTGAAAAATAAATGGATATGGACAGTAAATAGACAAAATGGTGTGATAAACTAGAATTAATAAACTATTGTAAAATATGAGTATGACCGGTAAAGAGCCAGGGCTGAACACCGAATATATTCACCTGTATAATGCTTAGCATAAATAAATAAAAAACTGTGTTGTTGTGTTGATAAAAAAAAAAAACTAAGTTGCACTGGGTTCCTTATATTAAACCTGAGATTAAAGTAAAGCTGCTTCTCACAATTTAGTCACTGATTCAAAAATACCTTGAAATGCGCATTGTTCTGTACAACTTGTCCACACATCACCATGGTCTTCCCTGACTAATTGCTTACCTGTCCCCATATCACTCTGTTATCTCTTGAATATTACTAGGAGCTCATGGGATCCTTAAATACATCCTACAGACCAGAGTGAAACTACTACTTGTTGCTCAGTCACTCAGCCTCCAATTACAACAGAAATGTAAACTGCACTGTTTTAACATCCACATGTCACAAAGTTCCACTGTTTATTTCTTCACTGTCACTGCATACCTTCTCACAGCTTCCCTCTATACCTTCTGTAATCCAAAGCAAACCTTTAAGAAGTCAAAACTGAGTCATCAAATAAACCCTAAATTCACACAACATTCACCAGCTGTTTACATATTCACTGTGCTCAATCTTCACTTCTTAACTGTCAACTATTCACTAATTTCCCACTTCGCTTCTCTAAACTTCCTTCTTTGTGTTCATTCTTCACTTCTTAACTGTGAGCTCTCCAAATATTCGCTGTTTTCACTCTTCACATCTTGACCGTCGGCCTTCCACATATTCACTGGCTTCGTTCTTCACATCTTAAATGTTGGCTCTCCACATATTCACTGTTCTCCTTCTTCACTTCTGGACTGTCAGCTCTCCACATATTCATTGTGTTCACTCCTCGCTTCTTGACTGTCAGCCTTCCACATATTCACTGGCCTTCATTCTTCACTTCTTAAGTGGCAGCTCTCCACATATTCACTGTGTTCCTTCTTCACTTCTTCAATGTCAGCTCTCCAAAGTATCACAGTGTTCACTCTTCACTTCTTGACTCACAACCTTGTACATATTCACTAAGTTCGCTCATTATTTCTTAATTGACACTGAGTACCTCTGAGTTCCTTATATTCAACTTGAGACTAAAGCTAATCTAGTTATTACAATTTAGACACTGATTCAAAAATGTCTCGAAATGCGCAATGTTGTGTACACCTTTTCCACACATCACTATCTTCCTCCCTCAGTAATTGATACACCTGCCCTCATTCCACTCTGTTGTATCTTGAATATTACTAGCTTCTCATAGGTTCCTTAAATGATTCCTACAGACAAGAGTGAAACTACTACTTGTTGCTCAGTCAATCAGCCTCCAATTACAACAAAAAATACACAGTGCACTGTTTTAAAATCCACATATCGCTGAGTTCCACTGTTTATATCTTCACGGTCACAGCATACCTCCTCATAGCTTCCTTATATACCTCCTGTAATCCCTTACAAACATTTTAAGAGATCACAACTGAGTCACATATAAACCTTAAATTCAAACTACACTCACCAGCTGTTTACATATTCACTGTGCTCACTCTTCAATTCTTGACCCTCACTGAGTACCTACCTGTAGGTGTCTTATATACATTTTTGAATCAAAAAAAAAAAACTTCTACTTGTTACAATTAGTCACAATTCAGAAATAGTGGACATACTGCTCACCACTAACCCTAAATCTGTTTATTCTTCACCTGTTCCCCCTCACTGTGTACACCTATGATATTATTATACATATTCGCTGTGTTCACTTTTCATTGCTTGATATCAGTTCTCCACATACTCACTGTGTTCCTTCTTCACTTCTTGACTGTCAGCTCACCACATATTCACTGTGTTCACTCTTCGCTTCTTGACTGTCAGCCTTTCACATATTCACTGGCCTTCATTCTTCACTTCTTAAGTGTCAGCTCTCCACATATACACTGTGTTCCTTCTTCACTTCTTCATTATCAGCTCTCCAAAGTACCACAGTGTTGACTCTTCACTTCTTGACTCACAACTTTCCACATATTCACTAGGTTTGCTCATTGTTTCCTAAATGACACTGAGTACCGCTGAGTTCCTTATATTCAACTTGAGACTAAAGCTAATCTACTTATTACAATTTAGACACTGATTCAAAAATGTTTCGAAATGCGCAATGTTGTGTACACCCTTTCCACACATCACTATGTTCCTCCCTCAGTAATTGACACACCTGCCCCCATTCCACTCTGTTGTATGTTGAATATTACTAGCTTCTCATAGGTTCCTTAAATGATTCCTACAGACAAGAGTGAAACTACTACTTGTTGCTCAGTCAATCAGCCTCCAATTACAACAAAAAATACACAGTGCACTGTTTTAAAATCCGCATATCGCTGAGTTCCACTGTTTATATCTTCACGGTCACTGCATACGTCCTCATAGCTTCCTTATATACCTCCTGTAATCCCTTGCAAACATTTTAAAAGATCACAACTGGGTCACAATTAAACCTTAAGTCCACATTACAATCACCAGCTGTTTACATATTCACTGTGCTCACTCTTCAATTCTTGACCCTCACTGCGTACCTACCTGTAGGTGTCTTATATACATTTTTGAACCAAAAAAAAAACTTCAGCTTGTTGCAATTAGTCACAAGTCAGAAATAGAGGACATACTGAACACCACTAACTCTAAATCTGTTTATTCTTCACCTGTTCCCCCTCACTGTGTACACCTATGATATTATTGCACATATTCCCTGTGTTCACTTTTCGTTGCTTGACTATCAGTTCTCCACATATTCACTGTTCTCCTTCTTCACTTCTGGACTGTCAACTCTCGAAATATTAACTGTGTACACTCCTCGCTTCTTGACTGTCAGCCTTCCACATATTCACTGGCCTTCATTCTTCACTTCTTAAGTGGCATCTCTCCACATATTCACTGTGTTCCTTCTTCACTTCTTCAATGTCAGCTCACCAAAGTATCACAGTGTTCCCTCTTCACTTCTTGACTCACAACCTTGTACATATTCACTAAGTTCGCTCATTATTTCTTAATTGACACTGAGTACCCCTGAGTTCCTTATATTCAACTTGAGACTAAAGCTAATCTACTTATTACAATTTAGACACTGATTCAAAAATGTCTCGAAATGCGCAATGTTGTGTACACCTTTTCCACACATCACTATCTTCCTCCCTCAGTAATTGATACACCTGCCCTCATTCCACTCTGTTGTATCTTGAGTATTACTAGCTTCTCATAGAATCCTTAAATGATTCCTACCGACAAGAGTGAAACTACTACTTGTTGCTCAGTCAATCAGCCTCCAATTACAACAAAAAATACACTGTGCACTGTTTTAAAATCCACATATCGCTGAGTTCCACTGTTTATATCTTCACGGTCACTGCATACCTCCTCATAGCTTCCTTATATACCTCCTGTAATCCCTTGCAAACATTTTAAGAGATCACAACTGAGTCACAAATAAACCTTAAATTCACACTACACTCACCAGCTGTTTACATATTCACTGTGCTCACTCTTCAATTCTTGACCCTCACTGAGTACCTACCTGTAGGTGTCTTATACACATTTTTGAACCAAAAAAAAAACTTCTGCTTGTTAAAATTAGTCACAAGTCAGAAATAGAGGACATACTGCTCACCACTAACCCTAAATCTGTTTATTCTTCACCTGTTCCCCCTCACTGTGTACACCTATGAATTTATTGCACATATTCGCTGTGTTCACTTTTCATTGCTTGATATCAGTTCTCCACATAGACACTGTGTTCCTTCTTCACTTCTTGACTGTCAGCTCTCCACATATTCACTGTGTTCACTCCTCGCTTCTTGACTGTCAGCCTTCCACATATTCACTGGCCTTCATTCTTCACTCCTTAAGTGTCAGCTCTCCACATATTCACTGTGTTCCTTCTTCACTTCTTCAATGTCAGCCCTCCAAAGTATCACAGTGTTCACTCTTCACTTCTTGACTCACAACCTTCCACTTATTTACTAAGTTCGCTCATTATTTCTTAATTGACACTGAGCAAAGCTGAGTTCCTTATATTCAAATTGAGACTAAAACTAATCTACTCATCACAATTTAGACACTGATTCAAAAATGTCTCGAAATGCGCAATGTTGTGTACACCTTTTCCACACATCACTATGTTCCTCCCTCAGTAATTGACACACCTGCCCTCATTCCACTCTGTTGTATCTTGAATATTACGCTTTTCATAGAATCCTTAAATGATTCCTACAGACAAGAGTGAAACTACTACTTGTTGCTCAGTCAATCAGCCTCCAATTATAACAAAAAATACACAGTGCACTGTTTTAAAATCCACATATCGCTGAGTTCCACTGTTTATATCTTCACGGTCACTGCATACCTCCTCATAGCTTCCTTATATACCTCCTGTAATCCCTTGCAAACATTTTAAGAGATCACAACTGAGTCACAAATAAACCTTAAATTCACACTACACTCACCAGCTGTTTACATATTCACTGTGCTCACTCTTCAATTCTTGACCCTCACTGAGTACCTACCTGTAGTTGTCTTATATACATTTTTGAACCAAAAAAAAAAAAACTACTACTTGTTACAATTAGTCACAAGTCAGAAATAGTGGACATACTGCTCACCACTAACCCTAAATCTGTTTATTCTTAACCTGTTCCCCCTCACTGTGTACACCTATGATATTATTATACATATTCGCTGTGTTCACTTTTCATTGCTTGATATCAGTTCTCCACATAGTCACTGTGTTCCTTCTTCACTTCTTGACTGTCAGCTCTCCACATATTCACTGTGTTCACTCCTCGCTTCTTGACTGTCAGCCTTCCACATATTCACTGGCCTTCATTCTTCACTTCTTACGTGTCAGCTCTCCACATATTCACGTTGTTCCTTCACTTCTTCAATGTCAGCTCTCCAAAGTATCACAGTGTTCACTCTTCACTTCTTGACTCACAACCTTCCACATATTCACTAAGTTCGCTCATTATTTATTAATTGACACTGAGTACCGCTGAGTTCCTTATATTCAACTTGAGACAAAAGCTAATCTACTTATTACAATTTAGACACTGATTCAAAAATGTTTCGAAATGCGCAATGTTGTGTACACCTTTTCCACACATCAGTATGTTCCTCCCTCAGTAATTGACATACCTGCCCTCATTCCACTCTGATGTATCTTGAATATTACTAGCTTCTCATAGAATCCTTAAATGATTCCTACAGACAAGAGTGAAACTACTACTTGTTGCTCAGTCAATTATCCTCCAAATACACACAAAAAATACACAGTGCACTGTTTTAAAATCCACATATCGCTGAGTTCCACTGTTTATATCTTCACGGTCACTGCATACCTACTCATAGCTTCCTTATATACCTCCTGTAATCCCATGTAATCATTTTATGAGATCACAACTGAGTCACAAATAAACCTTAAATTCACACTACACTCACCAGCTGTTTATATATTCACTGTGCTCACTCTTCAATTCTTGACCCTCACATTGAACCTACCTGTAGGTGTCTTATATACATTTTTGAACCAAAAAAAGAACTTCAGCTTGTTGCCATTAGTCACAAGTCAGAAATAGAGGACATACTGCACACCACTAACCCTAAATCTGTTTATTCTTCACCTGTTCCCCCTCACTGTGTACACCTATGATATTATTACACATATTCGCTGTGTTCACTTTTCATTGCTTGATATCAGTTCTCCACATAGTCACTGTGTTCCTTCTTCACTTCTTGACTGTCAGCTCTCCACATATTCACTGTGTTCACTCCTCGCTTCTTGACTGTCAGCCTTTCACATATTCACTGGCCTTCATTCTTCACTTCTTAAGTGTCAGCTCTCCACATATTCACTGTGTTCCTTCTTCACTTCTTCAATGTCAGCTCTCCAAAGTATCACAGTGTTCACTCTTCACTTCTTGACTCACAACCTTCCACATATTCACTAAGTTCGCTCATTATTTATTAATTGACACTGAGTACCGCTGAGTTCCTTATATTCAACTTGAGACTAAAGCTAATCTACTTATTACAATTTAAACACTGATTCAAAAATGTCTCGAAATGCGCAATGTTGTGGACACCTTTTCCACACATCACTATGTTCCTCCCTCAGTAATTGACACACCTGCCCTCATTCCACTCTGTTGTATCTTGAATATTACTAGCTTCTCATAGAATCCTTAAATGATTCCTACAGACAAGAATGAAACTACTACTTGTTGCTCAGTCAATTATCCTCCAATTACACACAAAAAATACACAGTGCACTGTTTTAAAAACCACATATCGCTGAGTTCCACTGTTTATATCTTCACGGTCACTGCATACCTCCTCATAGCTTCCTTATATACCTCCTGTAATCCCTTGCAAACATTTTAAGAGATCACAACTGAGTCACAAATAAACCTTAAATTCACACTACACTCACCAGCTGATTACATATTCACTGTGCTCACTCTTCAATTCTTGACCCTCACTGAGTACCTACCTGTAGGAGTCTTATATACATTTTTGAACCAAAAAAAAAAAATTCTGCTTGTTACAATTAAGCACAAGTCAGAAATAGAGGACATACTGCTCACCACTAACCCTAAATCTGTTTATTCTTCACCTGTTCCCCCTCACTGTGTACACCTATGATATTATTATACATATTCGCTGTGTTCACTTTTCTTTGCTTGATATCAGTTCTCCACATAGTCACTGTGTTCCTTCTTCACTTCTGGACTGTCAGCTCTCCACATATTCACTGTGTTCACTCCTCGCTTCTTAACTGTCAGCCTTCCACATATTCACTGGCCTTCATTCTTCACTTCTTATGTGTCAGCTCTCCACATATTCATTGTGTTCCTTTTTCACTTCTTCAATGTCAGCTCTCCAAAGTATCACAGTGTTCACTCTTCACTTCTTGACTCACAACCTTCCACATATTCACTAAGTTCGCTCATTATTTCTTAATTGACACTCAGTACCGCTGAGTTCCTTATATTCAACTTGAGACTAAAGCTAATCTACTTATTACAATTTAGACACTGATTCAAAAATGTCTCGAAATGCGCAATGTTGTGTACAACTTTTCCACACATCACTATGTTCCTCCCTCAGTAATTGACACGCCTGCCCTCATTCCACTCTGTTGTATCTTGAATATTACTAGCTTCTCATAGAATCCTTAAATGATTCCTACAGACAAGAGTAAAACTACTACATGTTGTTCAGTCAATCAGCCTCCAATTACACACAAAAAATACACAGTGCAATGTTTTAAAATCCACATATCGCTGAGTTCCACTATTTATATCTTCACGGTCCCTGCATACCTCCTCATAGCTTCCTTATATACCTCATGTAATCCCTTTAAAACATTTTAAGAGATCACAACTGAGTCACAAATAAACCTTAAATTCACACTACACTCACCAGCTGTTTACATATTCACTGTGCTCACTCTTCAATTCTTGACCCTCACTGAGTACCTACCTGTAGGTGTCTTATACACATTTTTGAACCAAAAAAAAAACTTCTGCTTGTTAAAATTAGTCACAAGTCAGAAATAGAGGACATACTGCTCACCACTAACCCTAAATCTGTTTATTCTTCACCTGTTCCCCCTCACTGTGTACACCTATGAATTTATTGCACATATTCGCTGTGTTCACTTTTCATTGCTTGATATCAGTTCTCCACATAGACACTGTGTTCCTTCTTCACTTCTTGACTGTCAGCTCTCCACATATTCACTGTGTTCACTCCTCGCTTCTTGACTGTCAGCCTTCCACATATTCACTGGCCTTCATTCTTCACTCCTTAAGTGTCAGCTCTCCACATATTCACTGTGTTCCTTCTTCACTTCTTCAATGTCAGCCCTCCAAAGTATCACAGTGTTCACTCTTCACTTCTTGACTCACAACCTTCCACTTATTTACTAAGTTCGCTCATTATTTCTTAATTGACACTGAGCAAAGCTGAGTTCCTTATATTCAAATTGAGACTAAAACTAATCTACTCATCACAATTTAGACACTGATTCAAAAATGTCTCGAAATGCGCAATGTTGTGTACACCTTTTCCACACATCACTATGTTCCTCCCTCAGTAATTGACACACCTGCCCTCATTCCACTCTGTTGTATCTTGAATATTACGCTTTTCATAGAATCCTTAAATGATTCCTACAGACAAGAGTGAAACTACTACTTGTTGCTCAGTCAATCAGCCTCCAATTATAACAAAAAATACACAGTGCACTGTTTTAAAATCCACATATCGCTGAGTTCTACTGTTTATATCTTCACGGTCACTGCATACCTCCTCATAGCTTCCTTATATACCTCCTGTAATCCCTTGCAAACATTTTAAGAGATCACAACTGAGTCACAAATAAACCTTAAATTTACACTACACTCACCAGCTGATTACATATTCACTGTGCTCACTCTTCAATTCTTGACCCTCACTGAGTACCTACCTGTAGGTGTCTTATATACATTTTTGAACAAAAAAAAAAAAAACTTCTGCTTGTTACAATTAGTCACAAGTCAGAAATAGAGGACTTACTGCTCACCACTAACCCTAAATCTGTTTATTCTTCACCTGTTCCCCCTCACTGTGTACACCTATGATATTATTACACATATTCGCTGTGTTCACTTTTCATTGCTTGATATCAGTTCTCCACTTAGTCACTGTGTTCCTTCTTCACTTCTTGACTGTCAGCTCTCCACATATTCACTGTGTTCACTCCTCGCTTCTTGACTGTCAGCCTTCCACATATTCACTGGCCTTCATTCTTCACTTCTTAAGTGTCAGCTCTCCACATATTCACGTTGTTCCTTCTTCACTTCTTCAATGTCAGCTCTCCAAAGTATCACAGTGTTCACTCTTCACTTCTTGACTCACAACCTTCCACATATCCACTAAGTTCGCTCATTATTTCTTAATTAACACTGAGTACCGCTGAGTTCCTTATATTCAACTTGAGCCTAAAGCTAATCTACTTATTACAATTTAGACACTGATTCAAAAATGTCTCGAAATACGCAATGTTGTGTACACCTTTTCCACACATCACTATGTTCCTCCCTCAGTAATTGACACACCTGCCCTCATTCCACTCTGTTGTATCTTGAATATTACGCTTCTCATAGAATCCTTAAATGATTCCTACAGACAAGAGTGAAACTACTACTTGTTGCTCAGTCAATCAGCCTCCAATTACAACAAAAAATACACAGTGCACTGTTTTAAAATCCACATATCGCTGAGTTCCACTGTTTATATCTTCACGGTCACTGCATACCTCCTCATAGCTTCCTTATATACCTCCTGTAATCCCTTGCAAACATTGTAAGAGATCATACCTGAGTCACAAATAAATCTTAAATTCACACTACACTCACCAGCTGTTTACATATTCACTGTGCTCACTCTTCAATTCTTGACCCTCGCTGAGTACCTACCTGTAGGTGTCTTATATACATTATTGAACCAAAAAAAAAAAAAACTTCTGCCTGTTACAATTAGTCACAAGTCAGAAATAGAGGACTTACTGCTCACCACTAACCCTAAATCTGTTTATTCTTCACCTGTTCCCCCTCACTGTGTACACCTATGATATTATTACACATATTCGCTGTGTTCACTTTTCATTGCTTGATATCAGTTCTCCACATAGTCACTGTTTTCCTTCTTCACTTCTTGACTGTCAGCTCTCCACATATTCACTGTGTTCACTCCTTGCTTCTTGACTGTCAGCCTTCCACATATTCACTGGCCTTCATTCTTCACTTCTTAAGTGTCAGCTCTCCACATATTCACTGTGTTCCTTCTTCACTTCTTCAATGTCAGTTCTCCAAAGTATCACAGTGTTCACTCTTCACTTCTTGACTCACAACCTTCCACTTATTCACTAAGTTCACTCATTATTTATTAATTGACACTGAGTACCGCTGAGTTCCTTATATTCAAATTGAGACTAAAACTAATCTACTTATCACAATTTAGACACTGATTCAAAAATGTCTCGAAATGCGCGATGTTGTGTACACCTTTTCCACACATCACTATGTTCCTCCCTCAGTAATTGACACACCTGCCCTCATTCCACTCTGTTGTATCTTGAATATTACGCTTTTCATAGAATCCTTAAATGATTCCTACAGACAAGAGTGAAACTACTACTTGTTGCTCAGTCAATTATCCTCCAAATACACACAAAAAATACACAGTGCACTGTTTTAAAATCCACATATCGCTGAGTTCCACTGTTTATATCTTCACGGTCACTGCATACCTACTCATAGCTTCCTTATATACTTCCTGTAATCCCATGTAATCATTTTATGAGATCACTACTGAGTCACAAATAAACCTTAAATTCACACTACACTCACCAGCTGTTTATATATTCACTGTGCTCACTCTTCAATTCTTGACCCTCACATTGAACCTACCTGTGGGTGTCTTATATACATTTTTGAACCAAAAAAAAAACTTCAGCTTGTTGCCATTAGTCACAAGTCAAAAATAGAGGACATACTGCACACCACTAACCCTAAATCTGTTAATTCTTCACCTGTTCCCCCTCACTGTGTACACCTATGAATTTATTGCACATATTCGCTGTGTTCACTTTTCATTGCTTGATATCAGTTCTCCACATAGACACTGTGTTCCTTCTTCACTTCCTGACTGTCAGCTCTCCACATATTCACTGTGTTCACTCCTCGCTTCTTGACTGTCAGCCTTCCACATATTCACTGGCCTTCATTCTTCACTCCTTAAGTGTCAGCTCTCCACATATTCACTGTGTTCCTTCTTCACTTCTTCAATGTCAGCCCTCCAAAGTATCACTGTGTTCACTCTTCACTTCTTGACTCACAACCTTCCACTTATTCACTAAGTTCGCTCATTATTTCTTAATTGACACTGAGTACCGCTGAGTTCCTTATACTCAACTTGAGACTAAAACTAATCTACTTATTACAATTTAGACACTGATTCAAAAATGTCTCGAAATACGCAATGTTGTGTACACCTTTTACACACATCACTATGTTCCTCCCTCAGTAATTGACACACTTGCCCTCATTCCACTCTGTGTTATCTTGAATATTACGCTTTTCATAGAATCCTTAAATGATTCCAACAGACAAGAGTGAAACTACTACTTGTTGCTCAGTCAATCAGCCTCCAATTACAACAAAAAATACACAGTGCACTGTTTTGAAATCCACATATCGCTGAGTTCCACTGTTTATATCTTCACGGTCACTGCATACCTCCTCATAGCTTCCTTATATACCTCCTGCAATCCCTTGCAAACATTTTAAGAGATCACAACTGGGTCACAAATAAACCTTAAGTCCACACTACAATCACCAGCTGTTTAAATATTCACTGTGCTCACTCTTCAATTCTTGACCCTCACTGAGTACCTACCTGTAGGTGCCTTATAAACATTTTTGAACCAAAAAAAAAAACTTCAGCTTGTTGCAATTAGTCACAAGTCAGAAATAGAGGACATACTGCACACCACTAACCCTAAATCTGTTTATTTTTCACCTGTTCCCCCTCACTGTGTATACCTATGATATTATTACACATATTCGCTGTGTTCACTTTTCATTGCTTGATATCAGTTCTCCACATAGACACTGTGTTCCTTCTTCACTTCTTTACTGTCAGCTCTCCACATATTCACTGTGTTCACTCCTCGCTTCTTGACTGTCAGCCTTCCACATATTCACTGGCCTTCATTCTTCACTTCTTAAGTGTCAACTCTCCACATATTCACTGTGTTCCTTCTTCACTTCTTCAATGTCAGCTCTCCAAAGTATCACAGTGTTCACTCTTCACTTCTTGACTCACAACCTTCCACATATTCACTAAGTTCGCTCATTATTTCTTAATTGACACTGAGTACCGCTGAGTTCCTTATATTCAACTTGAGACTAAAGCTAATCTACTTATTACAATTTAGACACTGATTCAAAAATGTCTCGAAATGCGCAATGTTGTGTACACGTTTTCCACATATCACTATGTTCCTCCCTCAGTAATTGACACACCTGCCCTCATTCCACTCTGTTGTATCTTGAATATTACTAACTTCTCATAGAATCCTTAAATGATTCCTACAGACAAGAGTGAAACTACTACTTGTTGCTCAGTCAATCAGCCTCCAATTACAACAAAAAATACACAGTGCACTGTTTTAAAATCCACATATCGCTGAGTTCCACTGTTTATATCTTCACGGTCACTGCATACCTCCTCATAGCTTCCTTATATACCTCCTGTAATCCCTTGCAAACATTTTAAGAGATCATACCTGAGTCACAAATAAATCTTAAATTCACACTACACTCACCAGCTGTTTACATATTCACTGTGCTCACTCTTCAATTCTTGACCCTCGCTGAGTACCTACCTGTAGGTGTCTTATATACATTATTGAACCAAAAAAAAAAACTTCTGCTTGTTACAATTAGTCACAAGTCAGAAATAGAGGACTTACTGCTCACCACTAACCCTAAATCTGTTTATTGTTCACCTGTTCCCCCTCACTGTGTACACCTATGATATTATTACACATATTCGCTGTGTTCACTTTTCATTGCTTGATATCAGTTCTCCACATAGTCAATGTTTTCCTTCTTCACTTCTTGACTGTCAGCTCTCCACATATTCACTGTGTTCACTCCTCGCTTCTTGACTGTCAGCCTTCCACATATTCACTGGCCTTCATTCTTCACTCCTTAAGTGTCAGCTCTCCACATATTCACTGTGTTCCTTCTTCACTTCTTCAATGTCAGCTCTCCAAAGTATCACAGTGTTCACTCTTCACTTCTTGACTCACAACCTTCCACTTATTCACTAAGTTCGCTCATTATTTATTAATTGACACTGAGTACCGCTGAGTTCCTTATATTCAACTTGAGACAAAAGCTAATCTACTTATTACAATTTAGACACTGATTCAAAAATGTTTCGAAATGCGCAATGTTGTGTACACCTTTTCCACACATCACTATGTTCCTCCCTCAGTAATTGACACACCTGCCCTCATTCCACTCTGTTGTATCTTGAATATTACTAGCTTCTCATAGAATCCTTAAATGATTCCTACAGACAAGAGTGAAACTACTACTTGTTGCTCAGTCAATTATCCTCCAAATACACACAAAAAATACACAGTGCACTGTTTTAAAATCCACATATCGCTGAGTTCCACTGTTTATATCTTCACGGTCACTGCATACCTCCTCATAGCTTCCTTATATACCTCCTGTAATCCCTTGCAAACATTTTAAGAGATCACAACTCAGTCACAAATAAACCTTAAATTCACACTACACTCACCAGCTGATTACATATTCACTGTGCTCACTCTTCAATTCTTGACCCTCACTGAGTACCTACCTGTATATGTCTTATATACATTTTTGAACCAAAAAAAAAAAATTCTGCTTGTTACAATTAAGCACAAGTCAGAAATAGAGGACATACTGCTCACCACTAACCCTAAATCTGTTTATTCTTCACCTGTTCCCCCTCACTGTGTACACCTATGATATTATTATACATATTCGCTGTGTTCACTTTTCTTTGCTTGATATCAGTTCTCCACATAGTCACTCTGTTCCTTCTTCACTTCTTGACTGTCAGCTCACCACATATTCACTGTGTTCACTCCTCGCTTCTTGACTGTCAGCCTTCCACATATTCACTGGCCTTCATTCTTCACTTCTTAAGTGTCAGCTCTCCACATATTCACGTTGTTCCTTGTTCACTTCTTCAATGTCAGCTCTCCAAAGAATCACAGTGTTCACTCTTCACTTCTTGAATCACAACCTTCCACATATCCACTAAGTTCGCTCATTATTTCTTAATTAACACTGAGTACCGCTGAGTTCCTTATATTCAACTTGAGACTAAAGCTAATCTACTTCTTACAATTTAGACACTGATTCAAAAATGTCTCGAAATACGCAATGTTGTGTACACCTTTTCCACACATCACTATGTTCCTCCCTCAGTAATTGACACACCTGCCCTCATTCCACTCTGTTGTATCTTGAATATTACGCTTCTCATAGAATCCTTAAATGATTCCTACAGACAAGAGTGAAACTACTTCTTGTTGCTCAGTCAATCAGCCTCCAATTACAACAAAAAATACACAGTGCACTGTTTTAAAATCCACATATCGCTGAGTTCCACTGTTTATATCTTCACGGTCACTGCATACCTCCTCATAGCTTCCTTATATACCTCCTGTAATCCCTTGCAAACATTTTAAGAGATCACAACTGTGTCACAAATAAACCTTAAATTCACACTACACTCACCAGCTGTTTACATATTCACTGTGCTCACTCTTCAATTCTTGACCCTCACTGAGTACCTACCTGTCTTATATACATTTTTTAAAACCAAAAAAAAAAAAACTTCTACTTGTTACAATTAGTCACAATTCAGAAATAGTGGACATACTGCTCACCACTAACCCTAAATCTGTTTATTCTTAACCTGTTCCCCCTCACTGTGTTCACCTATGATATTATTATACATATTCGCTGTGTTCACTTTTCATTGCTTGATATCAGTTCTCCACATAGTCACTGTGTTCCTTCTTCACTTCTTGACTGTCAGCTCTCCACATATTCACTGTGTTCACTCCTCGCTTCTTGACTGTCAGCCTTCCACATATTTACTGGCCTTCATTCTTCACTTCTTAAGTGTCAGCTCTCCACATATTCACTGTATTCGTTCTTCACTTCTTCAATGTCAGCTCTCCAAAGTATCACAGTGTTCACTCTTCACTTCTTGACTCACAACCTTCCACATATTCACTAAGTTCGCTCATTATTTATTAATTGACACTGAGTACCGCTGAGTTCCTTATATTCAACTTGAGACTAAAGCTAATCTACTTATTACAATTTAGACACTGATTCAAAAATGTCTCGAAATGCGCAATGTTGTGTACACCTTTTCCACACATCACCATGTTCCTCCCTCAGTAATTGACACACCTGCCCTCATTCCACTCTGTTGTATGTTGAATATTACTAGCTTCTCATAGAATCCTTAAATGATTCCTACAGACAAGAGTGAAACTACTACTTGTTGCTCAGTCAATTATCCTCCAATTACACACAAAAAATACACAGTGCACTGTTTTAAAATCCACATATCGCTGAGTTCCACTGTTTATATGTTCACGGTCACTGCATACCTCCTCATAGCTTCCTTATATACCTCCTGTAATACCTTGCAAACATTTTAAGAGATCACAACTGAGTCACAAATAAACCTTAAATTCACACTACACTCACCAGCTGTTTACATATTCACTGTGCTCACTCTTCAATTCTTGACCCTCACTGAGTACCTACCTGTAGGTGTCTTATATACATTTTTGAACCAAAAAAAAAAAAAACTACTACTTGTTACAATTAGTCACAAGTCAGAAATAGTGGACATACTGCTCACCACTAACCCTAAATCTGTTTATTCTTAACCTGTTCCCCCTCACTGTGTACACCTATGATATTATTATACATATTCGCTGTGTTCACTTTTCATTGCTTGATATCAGTTCTCCACATAGTCACTGTGTTCCTTCTTCACTTCTTGACTGTCAGCTCTCCACATATTCGCTGTGTTCACTCCTCGCTTCTTGACTGTCAGCCTTCCACATATTCACTGGCCTTCATTCTTCACTTCTTAAGTGTCAGCTCTCCACATATTCACGTTGTTCCTTCTTCACTTCTTCAATGTCAGCTCTCCAAAGTATCACAGTGTTCACTCTTCACTTCTTGACTCACAACCTTCCACATATTCACTAAGTTCGCTCATTATTTCTTAATTGACACTGAGTACCGCTGAGTTCCTTATATTCAACTTGAGACAAAAGCTAATCTACTTATTACAATTTAGACACTGATTCAAAAATGTTTCGAAATGCGCAATGTTGAGTACACCTTTTCCACACATCAGTATGTTCCTCCCTCAGTAATTGACATACCTGCCCTCATTCCACTCTGTTGTATCTTGAATATTACTAGCTTCTCATAGAATCCTTAAATGATTCCTACAGACAAGAGTGAAACTACTACTTGTTGCTCAGTCAATTATCCTCCAAATACACACAAAAAATACACAGTGCACTGTTTTAAAATCCACATATCGCTGAGTTCCACTGTTTATATCTTCACGGTCACTGCATACCTACTCATAGCTTCCTTATATACCTCCTGTAATCCCATGTAATCATTTTATGAGATCACAACTGAGTCACAAATAAACCTTAAATTCACACTACACTCACCAGCTGTTTATATATTCACTGTGCTCACTCTTCAATTCTTGACCCTCACATTGAACCTACCTGTAGGTGTCTTATATACATTTTTGAACCAAAAAAAAAACTTCAGCTTGTTGCCATTAATCACAAGTCAGAAATAGAGGACATACTGCACACCACTAACCCTAAATCTGTTTATTCTTCACCTGTTCCCCCTCACTGTGTACACCTATGATATTATTACACATATTCGCTGTGTTCACTTTTCATTGCTTGATATCAGTTCTCCACATAGTCACTGTGTTCCTTCTTCACTTCTTGACTGTCAGCTCTCCACATATTCACTGTGTTCACTCCTCGCTTCTTGACTGTCAGCCTTCCACATATTCACTGGCCTTCATTCTTCACTTCTTAAGTGTCAGCTCTCCACATATTCACTGTGTTCCTTCTTCACTTCTTCAATGTCAGCTCTCCAAAGTATCACAGTGTTCACTCTTCACTTCTTGACTCTCAACCTTCCACATATTCACTAAGTTCGCTCATTATTTATTAATTGACACGGAGTACCGCTGAGTTCCTTATATTCAACTTGAGACTAAAGCTAATCTACTTATTACAATTTAGACACTGATTCAAAAATGTCTCGAAATGCGCAATGTTTTGTACAACTTTTCCACACATCACTATGTTCCTCCCTCAGTAATTGACACGCCTGCCCCCATTCCACTCTGTGATATGTTGAATATTACTAGCTTCTCATAGGTTCCTTAAATGATTCCTACAGACAAGAGTGAAACTACTACTTGTTGCTCAGTCAATCAGCCTCCAATTACAACAAAAAATACACAGTGCACTGTTTTAAAATCCACATATCGCTGAGTTCCACTGTTTATATCTTCACGGTCACTGCATACCTCCTCATAGCTTCCTTATATACCTCCTGTAATCCCTTGCAAACATTTTAAGAGATCACAACTGGGTCACAAATAAACCTTAAGTCCACATTACAATCACCAGCTGTTTACATATTCACTGTGCTCACTCTTCAATTCGTGACCCTCACTGCGTACCTACCTGTAGGTGTCTTATATACATTTTTGAACCAAAAAAAAAAACTTCAGCTTGTTGCAATTAGTCACAAGTCAGAATTAGAGGACATACTGCACACCACTAACTCTAAATCTGTTTATTCTTCACCTGTTCCCCCTCACTGTGTACACCTATGATATTATTACACATATTCCCTGTGTTCACTTTTCATTGCTTGACTATCAGTTCTCCACATATTCACTGTTCTCCTTCTTCACTTCTGGACTGTCAGCTCTCCACATATTCACTGTGTTCACTCCTCGCTTCTTGACTGTCAGCCTTCCACATATTCACTGGCCTTCATTCTTCACTTCTTAAGTGGCAGCTCTCTACATATTCACTGTGTTCCTTCTTCACTTCTTCAATGTCAGCTCTCCAAAGTATCACAGTGTTCACTCTTCACTTCTTGACTCACAACCTTCCACATATTCACTAAGTTCGCTCATTATTTCTTAATTGACACTGAGTATCCCTGAGTTCCTTATATTCAACTTGAGACTAAAGCTAATCTACTTATTACAATTTAGACACTGATTCAAAAATGTCTCGAAATGCGCAATGTTGTGTACACCTTTTCCACACATCACTATCTTCCTCCCTCAGTAATTGATACACCTGCCCTCATTCCACTCTGTTGTATCTTGAGTATTACTAGCTTCACATAGAATCCTTAAATGATTCCTACAGACAAGAGTGAAACTACTACTTGTTGCTCAGTCAATCAGCCTCCAATTACAACAAAAAATACACTGTGCACTGTTTTAAAATCCACATATCGCTGAGTTCCACTGTTTATATCTTCACGGTCACTGCATACCTCCTCATAGCTTCCTTATATACCTCCTGTAATCCCTTGCAAACATTTTAAGAGATCACAACTGAGTCACAAATAAACCTTAAATTCACACTACACTCACCAGCTGTTTACATATTCACTGTGCTCACTCTTCAATTCTTGACCCTCACTGAGTACCTACCTGTAGGTGTCTTATATACATTTTTGAACCAAAAAAAAAAAACTTCTACTTGTTACAATTAGTCACAAGTCAGAAATAGTGGACATACTGCTCACCACTAACCCTAAATCTGTTTATTCTTCACCTGTTCCCCCTCACTGTGTACACCTATGATATTATTACACATATTCCCTGTGTTCACTTTTCATTGCTTGACTATCAGTTCTCCACATAGTCACTGTTTTCCTTCTTCACTTCTTGACTGTCAGCTCTCCTCATATTCACTGTATTCAGTCCTCGCTTCTTGACTGTCAGCATTCCACATATTCACTGGCCTTCATTCTTCACTTCTTAAGTGTCAGCTCTCCACACATTCACTGTGTTCCTTCTTCACTTCTTCAATGTCAGCTCTCCAAAGTATCACAGTGTTCACTCTTCACTTCTTGACTCACAACCTTCCACATATTCACTAAGTTCGCTCATTATTTCTTAATTGACACTGAGTACCGCTGAGTTCCTTATATTCATCTTGAAACTAAAGCTAATCTACTTATTACAATTTAGACACTGATTCAAAAATGTCTCGAAATGCGCAATGTTGTGTACACCTTTTCCACACATCACTATGTTCCTCCCTCAGTAATTGACACAGCTGCCCTCATTTCACTCTGTTGTATCTTGAATATTACGCTTTTCATAGAATCCTTAAATGATTCCTACAGACAAGAGTGAAACTACTACTTGTTGCTCAGTCAATCAGCCTCCAATTACAACAAAAAATACACAGTGCACTGTTTTGAAATCCACATATCGCTGAGTTCCACTGTTTATATCTTCACGGTCACTGCATACCTCCTCATAGCTTCCTTATATACCTCCTGTAATCCCTTGCAAACATTTTAAGAGATCACAACTGGGTCACAAATAAACCTTAAGTCCACACTACAATCACCAGCTGTTTAAATATTCACTGTGCTCACTCTTCAATTCTTGACCCTCACTGAGTACCTACCTGTAGGTGCCCTATAAACATTTTTGAACCAAAAAAAAAACTTCAGCTTGTTGCAATTAGTCACAAGTCAGAAATAGAGGACATACTGCACACCACTAACCCTAAATCTGTTTATTCTTCACCTGTTCCCCCTCACTGTGTACACCTATGATATTATTACACATATTCGCTGTGTTCACTTTTCATTGCTTGATATCAGTTCTCCACGTAGACACTGTGTTCCTTCTTCACTTCTTTACTGTCAGCTCTCCACATATTCACTGTGTTCACTCCTCGCTTCTTGACTGTCAGCCTTCCACATATTCACTGGCCTTCATTCTTCACTTCTTAAGTGTCAACTCTCCACATATTCACTGTGTTTCTTCTTCACTTCTTCAATGTCAGCTCTCCAAAGTATCACAGTGTTCACTCTTCACTTCTTGACTCACAACCTTCCACATATTCACTAAGTTCGCTCATTATTTCTTAATTGACACTGAGTACCGCTGAGTTCCTTATATTCAACTTGAGACTAAAGCTAATCTACTTATTACAATTTAGACACTGATTCAAAAATGTCTCGAAATGCGCAATGTTGTGTACACGTTTTCCACACATCACTATGTTCCTCCCTCAGTAATTGACACACCTGCCCTCATTCCACTCTGTTGTATCTGGAATATTACTAGCTTCTCATAGAATCCTTAAATGATTCCTACAGACAAGAGTGAAACTACTACTTGTTGTTCAGTCAATCAGCCTCCAATTACACACAAAAAATACACAGTGCAATGTTTTAAAATCCACATATCACTGAGTTCCACTATTTATATCTTCACGGTCCCTGCATACCTCCTCATAGCTTCCTTATATACCTCATGTAATCCCTTTAAAACATTTTAAGAGATCACAACTGAGTCACAAATAAACCTTAAATTCACACTACACTCACCAGCTGTTCACATATTCACTGTGCTCACTCTTCAATTCTTGACCCTCACTGAGTACCTACCTGTAGATGTCTTATATACATTTTTGAACCAAAAAAAAAACTTCTGCTTGTTAAAATTAGTCACAAGTCAGAAATAGAGGACATACTGCTCACCACTAACCCTAAATCTGTTTATTCTTCACCTGTTCCCCCTCACTGTCTACAACTATGATATTTTTACACATATTCGCTGTGTTCACTTTTCATTGCTTGATAGCAGTTCTCCACTTAGTCACGTTGTTCCTTCTTCACTTCTTGACTGTCAGCTCTCCACATATTCACTGTGTTCACTCCTCGCTTCTTGACTGTCAGCCTTCCACATATTCACTGGCCTTCATTCTTCACTTCTTAAGTGTCAGCTCTCCACATATTCACTGTGTTCCTTCTTCACTTCTTCAATGTCATCTCTCCAAAGTATCACAGTGTTCACACTTCACTTCTTGACTCACAACCTTCCACATATTCACTAAGTTCGCTCATTATTTCTTAATTGACACTGAGTACCGCTGAGTTCCTTATATTCAACTTGAGACTAAAGCTAATCTACTTATTACAATTTAGACACTGATTCAAAAATGTCTCGAAATGCGCAATGTTGTGTACACGTTTTCCACACATCACTATGTTCCTCCCTCAGTAATTGACACACCTGCCCTCATTCCACTCTGTTGTATCTTGAATATTACTAACTTCTCATAGAATCCTTAAATGATTCCTACAGACAAGAGTGAAACTACTACTTGTTGTTCAGTCAATCAGCCTCCAATTACACACAAAAAATACACAGTGCACCGTTTTAAAATCCACATATCGCTGAGTTCCACTGTTTATATCTTAACGGTCACTGCATACCTCCTCATAGCTTCCTTATATACCTCCTGTAATCCCTTGCAAACATTTTAAGAGATCACAACTGAGTCACAAATAAACCTTAAATTTACACTACACTCACCAGCTGATTACATATTCACTGTGCTCACTCTTCAATTCTTGACCCTCACTGAGTACCTACCTGTAGGTGTCTTATATACATTTTTGAACAAAAAAAAAAAAACTTCTGCTTGTTACAATTAGTCACAAGTCATAAATAGAGGACTTACTGCTCGCCACTAACCCTAAATCTGTTTATTCTTCACCTGTTCCCCCTCACTGTGTACACCTATGATATTATTACACATATTCGCTGTGTTCACTTTTCATTGCTTGATATCAGTTCTCCACTTAGTCACTGTGTTCCTTCTTCACTTCTTGACTGTCAGCTCTCCACATATTCACTGTGTTCACTCCTCGCTTCTTGACTGTCAGCCTTCCACATATTCACTGGCCTTCATTCTTCACTTCTTAAGTGTCAGCTCTCCACATATTCACGTTGTTCCTTCTTCACTTCTTCAATGTCAGCTCTCCAAAGTATCACAGTGTTCACTCTTCACTTCTTGACTCACAACCTTCCACATATCCACTAAGTTCGCTCATTATTTCTTAATTAACACTGAGTACCGCTGAGTTCCTTATATTCAACTTGAGCCTAAAGCTAATCTACTTATTACAATTTAGACAGTGATTCAAAAATGTCTCGAAATACGCAATGTTGTGTACACCTTTTCCACACATCACTATGTTCCTCCCTCAGTAATTGACACACCTGCCCTCATTCCACTCTGTTGTATCTTGAATATTACGCTTCTCATAGAATCCTTAAATGATTCCTACAGACAAGAGTGAAACTACTACTTGTTGCTCAGTCAATCAGCCTCCAATTACAACAAAAAATACACAGTGCACTGTTTTAAAATCCACATATCGCTGAGTTCCACTGTTTATATCTTCACGGTCACTGCATACCTCCTCATAGCTTCCTTATATACCTCCTGTAATCCCTTGCAAACATTGTAAGAGATCATACCTGAGTCACAAATAAATCTTAAATTCACACTACACTCACCAGCTGTTTACATATTCACTGTGCTCACTCTTCAATTCTTGACCCTCGCTGAGTACCTACCTGTAGGTGTCTTATATACATTATTGAACCAAAAAAAAAAAAAACTTCTGCCTGTTACAATTAGTCACAAGTCAGAAATAGAGGACTTACTGCTCACCACTAACCCTAAATCTGTTTATTCTTCACCTGTTCCCCCTCACTGTGTACACCTATGATATTATTACACATATTCGCTGTGTTCACTTTTCATTGCTTGATATCAGTTCTCCACATAGTCACTGTTTTCCTTCTTCACTTCTTGACTGTCAGCTCTCCACATATTCACTGTGTTCACTCCTTGCTTCTTGACTGTCAGCCTTCCACATATTCACTGGCCTTCATTCTTCACTTCTTAAGTGTCAGCTCTCCACATATTCACTGTGTTCCTTCTTCACTTCTTCAATGTCAGTTCTCCAAAGTATCACAGTGTTCACTCTTCACTTCTTGACTCACAACCTTCCACTTATTCACTAAGTTCACTCATTATTTATTAATTGACACTGAGTACCGCTGAGTTCCTTATATTCAAATTGAGACTAAAACTAATCTACTTATCACAATTTAGACACTGATTCAAAAATGTCTCGAAATGCGCGATGTTGTGTACACCTTTTCCACACATCACTATGTTCCTCCCTCAGTAATTGACACACCTGCCCTCATTCCACTCTGTTGTATCTTGAATATTAAGCTTTTCATAGAATCCTTAAATGATTCCTACAGACAAGAGTGAAACTACTACTTGTTGCTCAGTCAATTATCCTCCAAATACACACAAAAAATACACAGTGCACTGTTTTAAAATCCACATATCGCTGAGTTCCACTGTTTATATCTTCACGGTCACTGCATACCTACTCATAGCTTCCTTATATACTTCCTGTAATCCCATGTAATCATTTTATGAGATCACTACTGAGTCACAAATAAACCTTAAATTCACACTACACTCACCAGCTGTTTATATATTCACTGTGCTCACTCTTCAATTCTTGACCCTCACATTGAACCTACCTGTGGGTGTCTTATATACATTTTTGAACCAAAAAAAAAACTTCAGCTTGTTGCCATTAGTCACAAGTCAGAAATAGAGGACATACTGCACACCACTAACCCTAAATCTGTTTATTCTTCACCTGTTCCCCCTCACTGTGTACACCTATGAATTTATTGCACATATTCGCTGTGTTCACTTTTCATTGCTTGATATCAGTTCTCCACATAGACACTGTGTTCCTTCTTCACTTCCTGACTGTCAGCTCTCCACATATTCACTGTGTTCACTCCTCGCTTCTTGACTGTCAGCCTTCCACATATTCACTGGCCTTCATTCTTCACTCCTTAAGTGTCAGCTCTCCACATATTCACTGTGTTCCTTCTTCACTTCTTCAATGTCAGCCCTCCAAAGTATCACTGTGTTCACTCTTCACTTCTTGACTCACAACCTTCCACTTATTCACTAAGTTTGCTCATTATTTCTTAATTGACACTGAGTACCGCTGAGTTCCTTATACTCAACTTGAGACTAAAGCTAATCTACTTATTACAATTTAGACACTGATTCAAAAATGTCTCGAAATACGCAATGTTGTGTACACCTTTTACACACATCACTATGTTCCTCCCTCAGTAATTGACACACTTGCCCTCATTCCACTCTGTGTTATCTTGAATATCACGCTTTTCATAGAATCCTTAAATGATTCCTACAGACAAGAGTGAAACTACTACTTGTTGCTCAGTCAATCAGCCTCCAATTACAACAAAAAATACACAGTGCACTGTTTTGAAATACACATATCGCTGAGTTCCACTGTTTATATCTTCACGGTCACTGCATACCTCCTCATAGCTTCCTTATATACCTCCTGCAATCCCTTGCAAACATTTTAAGAGATCACAACTGGGTCACAAATAAACCTTAAGTCCACACTACAATCACCAGCTGTTTAAATATTCACTGTGCTCACTCTTCAATTCTTGACCCTCACTGAGTACCTACCTGTAGGTGCCTTATAAACATTTTTGAACCAAAAAAAAAAACTTCAGCTTGTTGCAATTAGTCACAAGTCAGAAATAGAGGACATACTGCACACCACTAACCCTAAATCTGTTTATTTTTCACCTGTTCCCCCTCACTGTGTATACCTATGATATTATTACACATATTCGCTGTGTTCACTTTTCATTGCTTGATATCAGTTCTCCACATAGACACTGTGTTCCTTCTTCACTTCTTTACTGTCAGCTCTCCACATATTCACTGTGTTCACTCCTCGCTTCTTGACTGTCAGCCTTCCACATATTCACTGGCCTTCATTCTTCACTTCTTAAGTGTCAACTCTCCACATATTCACTGTGTTCCTTCTTCACTTCTTCAATGTCAGCTCTCCAAAGTATCACAGTGTTCACTCTTCACTTCTTGACTCACAACCTTCCACATATTCACTAAGTTCGCTCATTATTTCTTAATTGACACTGAGTACCGCTGAGTTCCTTATATTCAACATGAGACTAAAGCTAATCTACTTATTACAATTTAGACACTGATTCAAAAATGTCTCGAAATGCGCAATGTTGTGTACACGTTTTCCACATATCACTATGTTCCTCCCTCAGTAATTGACACACCTGCCCTCATTCCACTCTGTTGTATCTTGAATATTACTAACTTCTCATAGAATCCTTAAATGATTCCTACAGACAAGAGTGAAACTACTACTTGTTGCTCAGTCAATCAGCCTCCAATTACAACAAAAAATACACAGTGCACTGTTTTAAAATCCACATATCGCTGAGTTCCACTGTTTATATCTTCACGGTCACTGCATACCTCCTCATAGCTTCCTTATATACCTCCTGTAATCCCTTGCAAACATTTTAAGAGATCATACCTGAGTCACAAATAAATCTTAAATTCACACTACACTCACCAGCTGTTTACATATTCACTGTGCTCACTCTTCAATTCTTGACCCTCGCTGAGTACCTACCTGTAGGTGTCTTATATACATTATTGAACCAAAAAAAAAAAACTTCTGCTTGTTACAATTAGTCACAAGTCAGAAATAGAGGACTTACTGCTCACCACTAACCCTAAATCTGTTTATTGTTCACCTGTTCCCCCTCACTGTGTACACCTATGATATTATTACACATATTCGCTGTGTTCACTTTTCATTGCTTGATATCAGTTCTCCACATAGTCAATGTTTTCCTTCTTCACTTCTTGACTGTCAGCTCTCCACATATTCACTGTGTTCACTCCTCGCTTCTTGACTGTCAGCCTTCCACATATTCACTGGCCTTCATTCTTCACTCCTTAAGTGTCAGCTCTCCACATATTCACTGTGTTCCTTCTTCACTTCTTCAATGTCAGCTCTCCAAAGTATCACAGTGTTCACTCTTCACTTCTTGACTCACAACCTTCCACTTATTCACTAAGTTCGCTCATTATTTATTAATTGACACTGAGTACCGCTGAGTTCCTTATATTCAACTTGAGACAAAAGCTAATCTACTTATTACAATTTAGACACTGATTCAAAAATGTTTCGAAATGCGCAATGTTGTGTACACCTTTTCCACACATCACTATGTTCCTCCCTCAGTAATTGACACACCTGCCCTCATTCCACTCTGTTGTATCTTGAATATTACTAGCTTCTCATAGAATCCTTAAATGATTCCTACAGACAAGAGTGAAACTACTACTTGTTGCTCAGTCAATTATCCTCCAAATACACACAAAAAATACACAGTGCACTGTTTTAAAATCCACATATCGCTGAGTTCCACTGTTTATATCTTCACGGTCACTGCATACCTCCTCATAGCTTCCTTATATACCTCCTGTAATCCCTTGCAAACATTTTAAGAGATCACAACTCAGTCACAAATAAACCTTAAATTCACACTACACTCACCAGCTGATTACATATTCACTGTGCTCACTCTTCAATTCTTGACCCTCACTGAGTACCTACCTGTAGGTGTCTTATATACATTTTTGAACCAAAAAAAAAAAATTCTGCTTGTTACAATTAAGCAAAAGTCAGAAATAGAGGACATACTGCTCACCACTAACCCTAAATCTGTTTATTCTTCACCTGTTCCCCCTCACTGTGTACACCTATGATATTATTATACATATTCGCTGTGTTCACTTTTCTTTGCTTGATATCAGTTCTCCACATAGTCACTCTGTTCCTTCTTCACTTCTTGACTGTCAGCTCACCACATATTCACTGTGTTCACTCCTCGCTTCTTGACTGTCAGCCTTCCACATATTCACTGGCCTTCATTCTTCACTTCTTAAGTGTCAGCTCTCCACATATTCACGTTGTTCCTTCTTCACTTCTTCAATGTCAGCTCTCCAAAGTATCACAGTGTTCACTCTTCACTTCTTGAATCACAACCTTCCACATATCCACTAAGTTCGCTCATTATTTCTTAATTAACACTGAGTACCGCTGAGTTCCTTATATTCAACTTGAGACTAAAGCTAATCTACTTCTTACAATTTAGACACTGATTCAAAAATGTCTCGAAATACGCAATGTTGTGTACACCTTTTCCACACATCACTATGTTCCTCCCTCAGTAATTGACACACCTGCCCTCATTCCACTCTGTTGTATCTTGAATATTACGCTTCTCATAGAATCCTTAAATGATTCCTACAGACAAGAGTGAAACTACTTCTTGTTGCTCAGTCAATCAGCCTCCAATTACAACAAAAAATACACAGTGCACTGTTTTAAAATCCACATATCGCTGAGTTCCACTGTTTATATCTTCACTGTCACTGCATACCTCCTCATAGCTTCCTTTTATACCTCCTGTAATCCCTTGCAAACATTTTAAGAGATCACAACTGTGTCACAAATAAACCTTAAATTCACACTACACTCACCAGCTGTTTACATATTCACTGTGCTCACTCTTCAATTCTTGACCCTCACTGAGTACCTACCTGTCTTATATACATTTTTTAAAACCAAAAAAAAAAAAACTTCTACTTGTTACAATTAGTCACAATTCAGAAATAGTGGACATACTGCTCACCACTAACCCTAAATCTGTTTATTCTTAACCTGTTCCCCCTCACTGTGTTCACCTATGATATTATTATACATATTCGCTGTGTTCACTTTTCATTGCTTGATATCAGTTCTCCACATAGTCACTGTGTTCCTTCTTCACTTCTTGACTGTCAGCTCTCCACATATTCACTGTGTTCACTCCTCGCTTCTTGACTGTCAGCCTTCCACATATTTACTGGCCTTCATTCTTCACTTCTTAAGTGTCAGCTCTCCACATATTCACTGTATTCGTTCTTCACTTCTTCAATGTCAGCTCTCCAAAGTATCACAGTGTTCACTCTTCACTTCTTGACTCACAACCTTCCACATATTCACTAAGTTCGCTCATTATTTATTAATTGACACTGAGTACCGCTGAGTTCCTTATATTCAACTTGAGACTAAAGCTAATCTACTTATTACAATTTAGACACTGATTCAAAAATGTCTCGAAATGCGCAATGTTGTGTACACCTTTTCCACACATCACCATGTTCCTCCCTCAGTAATTGACACACCTGCCCTCATTCAACTCTGTTGTATGTTGAATATTACTAGCTTCTCATAGAATCCTTAAATGATTCCTACAGACAAGAGTGAAACTACTACTTGTTGTTCAGTCAATCAGCCTCCAATTACACACAAAAAATACACAGTGCACTGTTTTAAAATCCACATATCGCTGAGTTCCACTGTTTATATGTTCACGGTCACTGCATACCTCCTCATAGCTTCCTTATATACCTCCTGTAATCCCTTGCAAACATTTTAAGAGATCACAACTGAGTCACAAATAAACCTTAAATTCACACTACACTCACCAGCTGTTTACATATTCACTGTGCTCACTCTTCAATTCTTGACCCTCACTGAGTACCTACCTGTAGGTGTCTTATATACATTTTT
This sequence comes from Hymenopus coronatus, assembly GCA_030762935.1. Lineage (NCBI taxonomy): Eukaryota > Metazoa > Arthropoda > Insecta > Mantodea > Hymenopodidae > Hymenopus > Hymenopus coronatus. The sequence goes on along the minus strand of CM060895.1, from coordinate 56,438,769 downwards.
GAACCAAAAAAAAAAAAAACTACTACTTGTTACAATTAGTCACAAGTCAGAAATAGTGGACATACTGCTCACCACTAACCCTAAATCTGTTTATTCTTAACCTGTTCCCCCTCACTGTGTACACCTATGATATTATTATACATATTCGCTGTGTTCACTTTTCATTGCTTGATATCAGTTCTCCACATAGTCACTGTGTTCCTTCTTCACTTCTTGACTGTCAGCTCTCCACATATTCGCTGTGTTCACTCCTCGCTTCTTGACTGTCAGCCTTCCACATATTCACTGGCCTTCATTCTTCACTTCTTAAGTGTCAGCTCTCCACATATTCACGTTGTTCCTTCTTCACTTCTTCAATGTCAGCTCTCCAAAGTATCACAGTGTTCACTCTTCACTTCTTGACTCACAACCTTCCACATATTCACTAAGTTCGCTCATTATCTCTTAATTGACACTGAGTACCGCTGAGTTCCTTATATTCAACTTGAGACAAAAGCTAATCTACTTATTACAATTTAGACACTGATTCAAAAATGTTTCGAAATGCGCAATGTTGTGTACACCTTTTCCACACATCAGTATGTTCCTCCCTCAGTAATTGACATACCTGCCCTCATTCCACTCTGTTGTATCTTGAATATTACTAGCTTCTCATAGAATCCTTAAATGATTCCTACAGACAAGAGTGAAACTACTACTTGTTGCTCAGGCAATTATCCTCCAAATACACACAAAAAATACACAGTGCACTGTTTTAAAATCCACATATCGCTGAGTTCCACTGTTTATATCTTCACGGTCACTGCATACCTACTCATAGCTTCCTTATATACCTCCTGTAATCCCATGTAATCATTTTATGAGATCACAACTGAGTCACAAATAAACCTTAAATTCACACTACACTCACCAGCTGTTTATATATTCACTGTGCTCACTCTTCAATTCTTGACCCTCACATTGAACCTACCTGTAGGTGTCTTATATACATTTTTGAACCAAAAAAAAAACTTCAGCTTGTTGCCATTAATCACAAGTCAGAAATAGAGGATATACTGCACACCACTAACGCTAAATCTGTTTATTCTTCACCTGTTCCCCCTCACTGTGTACACCTATGATATTATTACACATATTCGCTGTGTTCACTTTTCATTGCTTGATATCAGTTCTCCACATAGTCACTGTGTTCCTTCTTCACTTCTTGACTGTCAGCTCTCCACATATTCACTGTGTTCACTCCTCGCTTCTTGACTGTCAGCCTTCCACATATTCACTGGCCTTCATTCTTCACTTCTTAAGTGTCAGCTCTCCACATATTCACTGTGTTCCTTCTTCACTTCTTCAATGTCAGCTCTCCAAAGTATCACAGTGTTCACTCTTCACTTCTTGACTCTCAACCTTCCACATATTCACTAAGTTCGCTCATTATTTATTAATTGACACTGAGTACCGCTGAGTTCCTTATATTCAACTTGAGACTAAAGCTAATCTACTTATTACAATTTAGACACTGATTCAAAAATGTCTCGAAATGCGCAATGTTTTGTACAACTTTTCCACACATCACTATGTTCCTCCCTCAGTAATTGACACGCCTGCCCCCATTCCACTCTGTGGTATGTTGAATATTACTAGCTTCTCATAGGTTCCTTAAATGATTCCTACAGACAAGAGTGAAACTACTACTTGTTGCTCAGTCAATCAGCCTCCAATTACAACAAAAAATACACAGTGCACTGTTTTAAAATCCACATATCGCTGAGTTCCACTGTTTATATCTTCACGGTCACTGCATACCTCCTCATAGCTTCCTTATATACCTCCTGTAATCCCTTGCAAACATTTTAAGAGATCACAACTGGGTCACAAATAAACCTTAAGTCCACATTACAATCACCAGCTGTTTACATATTCACTGTGCTCACTCTTCAATTCGTGACCCTCACTGCGTACCTACCTGTAGGTGTCTTATATACATTTTTGAACCAAAAAAAAAACTTCAGCTTGTTGCAATTAGTCACAAGTCAGAATTAGAGGACATACTGCACACCACTAACTCTAAATCTGTTTATTCTTCACCTGTTCCCCCTCACTGTGTACACCTATGATATTATTACACATATTCGCTGTGTTCACTTTTCATTGCTTGATATCAGTTCTCCACTTAGTCACTGTGTTCCTTCTTCACTTCTTGACTGTCAGCTCTCCACATATTCACTGTGTTCACTCCTCGCTTCTTGACTGTCAGCCTTCCACATATTCACTGGCCTTCATTCTTCACTTCTTAAGTGTCAGCTCTCCACATATTCACGTTGTTCCTTCTTCACTTCTTCAATGTCAGCTCTCCAAAGTATCACAGTGTTCACTCTTCACTTCTTGACTCACAACCTTCCACATATCCACTAAGTTCGCTCATTATTTCTTAATTAACACTGAGTACCGCTGAGTTCCTTATATTCAACTTGAGACTAAAGCTTATCTACTTATTACAATTTAGACACTGATTCAAAAATGTCTCGAAATACGCAATGTTGTGTACACCTTTTCCACACATCACTATGTTCCTCCCTCAGTAATTGACACACCTGCCCTCATTCCACTCTGTTGTATCTTGAATATTACGCTTCTCATAGAATCCTTAAATGATTCCTACAGACAAGAGTGAAACTACTACTTGTTGCTCAGTCAATCAGCCTCCAATTACAACAAAAAATACACAGTGCACTGTTTTAAAATCCACATATCGCTGAGTTCCACTGTTTATATCTTCACGGTCACTGCATACCTCCTCATAGCTTCCTTATATACCTCCTGTAATCCCTTGCAAACATTTTAAGAGATCATACCTGAGTCACAAATAAATCTTAAATTCACACTACACTCACCAGCTGTTTACATATTCACTGTGCTCACTCTTCAATTCTTGACCCTCGCTGAGTACCTACCTGTAGGTGTCTTATATACATTATTGAACCAAAAAAAAAAAACTTCTGCTTGTTACAATCAGTCACAAGTCAGAAATAGTGGACATACTGCTCACCACTAACCCTAAATCTGTTTATACTTCACCTGTTCCCCCTCACTGTGTACACCTATGATATTATTATACATATTCGCTGTGTTCCCTTTTCATTGCTTGATATCAGTTCTCCACATAGTCACTGTTTTCCTTCTTCACTTCTTGACTGTCAGCTCTCCTCATATTCACTGTGTTCAGTCCTCGCTTCTTGACTGTCAGCATTCCACATATTCACTGGCCTTCATTCTTCACTTCTTAAGTGTCAGCTCTCCACACATTCACTGTGTTCCTTCTTCACTTCTTCAATGTCAGCTCTCCAAAGTATCACAGTGTTCACTCTTCACTTCTTGACTCACAACCTTCCACATATTCACTAAGTTCGCTCATTATTTCTTAATTGACACTGAGTACCGCTGAGTTCCTTATATTCATCTTGAAACTAAAGCTAATCTACTTATTACAATTTAGACACTGATTCAAAAATGTCTCGAAATGCGCAATGTTGTGTACACCTTTTCCACACATCACCATGTTCCTCCCTCAGTAATTGACACATCTGCCCTCATTTCACTCTGTTGTATCTTGAATATTACGCTTTTCATAGAATCCTTAAATGATTCCTACAGACAAGAGTGAAACTACTACTTGTTGCTCAGTCAATCAGCCTCCAATTACAACAAAAAATACACAGTGCACTGTTTTGAAATCCACATATCGCTGAGTTCCACTGTTTATATCTTCACGGTCACTGCATACCTCCTCATAGCTTCCTTATATACCTCCTGTAATCCCTTGCAAACATTTTAAGAGATCACAACTGGGTCACAAATAAACCTTAAGTCCACACTACAATCACCAGCTGTTTAAATATTCACTGTGCTCACTCTTCAATTCTTGACCCTCACTGAGTACCTACCTGTAGGTGCCCTATAAACATTTTTGAACCAAAAAAAAAACTTCAGCTTGTTGCAATTAGTCACAAGTCAGAAATAGAGGACATACTGCACACCACTAACCCTAAATCTGTTTATTCTTCACCTGTTCCCCCTCACTGTGTACACCTATGATATTATTACACATATTCGCTGTGTTCACTTTTCATTGCTTGATATCAGTTCTCCACGTAGACACTGTGTTCCATCTTCACTTCTTTACTGTCAGCTCTCCACATATTCACTGTGTTCACTCCTCGCTTCTTGACTGTCAGCCTTCCACATATTCACTGGCCTTCATTCTTCACTTCTTAAGTGTCAACTCTCCACATATTCACTGTGTTCCTTCTTCACTTCTTCAATGTCAGCTCTCCAAAGTATCACAGTGTTCACTCTTCACTTCTTGACTCACAACCTTCCACATATTCACTAAGTTCGCTCATTATTTCTTAATTGACACTGAGTACCGCTGAGTTCCTTATATTCAACTTGAGACTAAAGCTAATCTACTTATTACAATTTAGACACTGATTCAAAAATGTCTCGAAATGCGCAATGTTGTGTACACGTTTTCCACACATCACTATGTTCCTCCCTCAGTAATTGACACACCTGCCCTCATTCCACTCTGTTGTATCTGGAATATTACTAGCTTCTCATAGAATCCTTAAATGATTCCTACAGACAAGAGTGAAACTACTACTTGTTGTTCAGTCAATCAGCCTCCAATTACACACAAAAAATACACAGTGCAATGTTTTAAAATCCACATATCACTGAGTTCCACTATTTATATCTTCACGGTCCCTGCATACCTCCTCATAGCTTCCTTATATACCTCATGTAATCCCTTTAAAACATTTTAAGAGATCACAACTGAGTCACAAATAAACCTTAAATTCACACTACACTCACCAGCTGTTTACATATTCACTGTGCTCACTCTTCAATTCTTGACCCTCACTGAGTACCTACCTGTAGGTGTCTTATATACATTTTTGAACCAAAAAAAAAACTTCTGCTTGTTAAAATTAGTCACAAGTCAGAAATAGAGGACATACTGCTCACCACTAACCCTAAATCTGTTTATTCTTCACCTGTTCCCCCTCACTGTCTACAACTATGATATTTTTACACATATTCGCTGTGTTCACTTTTCATTGCTTGATAGCAGTTCTCCACTTAGTCACGTTGTTCCTTCTTCACTTCTTGACTGTCAGCTCTCCACATATTCACTGTGTTCACTCCTCGCTTCTTGACTGTCAGCCTTCCACATATTCACTGGCCTTCATTCTTCACTTCTTAAGTGTCAGCTCTCCACATATTCACTGTGTTCCTTCTTCACTTCTTCAATGTCAGCTCTCCAAAGTATCACAGTGTTCACACTTCACTTCTTGACTCACAACCTTCCACATATTCACTAAGTTCGCTCATTATTTATTAATTGACACTGAGTACCGCTGATGTCCTTAGATTCATCTTGAGACTAAAGCTAATCTACTTATTACAATTTAGACACTGATTCAAAAATGTCTCGAAATGCGCAATGTTGTGTACACCTTTTCCACACATCCCTATGTTCCTCCCTCAGTAATTGACACACCTGCCCTCATTCCTCTCTGTTGTATCTTGAATATTACGCTTCTCATAGAATCCTTAAATGATTCCTACAGACAAGAGTGAAACTACTACTTGTTGCTCAGTCAATCAGCCTCCAATTACAACAAAAAATACACAGTGCACTGTTTTAAAATCCACATATCGTTGAGTTCCACTGTTTATATCTTCACGGTCACTGCATACCTCCTCATAGCTTCCTTATATACCTCCTGTAATCCCTTGCAAACATTTTAAGAGATCATACCTGAGTCACAAATAAATCTTAAATTCACACTACACTCACCAGCTGTTTACATATTCACTGTGCTCACTCTTCAATTCTTGACCCTCGCTGAGTACCTACCTGTAGGTGTCTTATATACATTATTGAACCAAAAAAAAAAAAACTTCTGCTTGTTACAATTAGTCACAAGTCAGAAATAGAGGACTTACTGCTCACCACTAACCCTAAATCTGTTTATTCTTAACCTGTTCCCCCTCACTGTGTTCACCTATGATATTATTATACATATTCGCTGTGTTCACTTTTCATTGCTTGATATCAGTTCTCCACATAGTCACTGTGTTCCTTCTTCACTTCTTGACTGTCAGCTCTCCACATATTCACTGTGTTCACTCCTCGCTTCTTGACTGTCAGCCTTCCACATATTCACTGGCCTTCATTCTTCACTTCTTAAGTGTCAGCTCTCCACATATTCACTGTATTCGTTCTTCACTTCTTCAATGTCAGCTCTCCAAAGTATCACAGTGTTCACTCTTCACTTCTTGACTCACAACCTTCCACATATTCACTAAGTTCGCTCATTATTTATTAATTGACACTGAGTACCGCTGAGTTCCTTATATTCAACTTGAGACTAAAGCTAATCTACTTATTACAATTTAGACACTGATTCAAAAATGTCTCGAAATGCGCAATGTTGTGTACACCTTTTCCACACATCACCATGTTCCTCCCTCAGTAATTGACACACCTGCCCTCATTCCACTCTGTTGTATGTTGAATATTACTAGCTTCTCATAGAATCCTTAAATGATTCCTACAGACAAGAGTGAAACTACTACTTGTTGCTCAGTCAATTATCCTCCAATTACACACAAAAAATACACAGTGCACTGTTTTAAAATCCACATATCGCTGAGTTCCACTGTTTATATCTTCACGTTCACTGCATACCTACTCATAGCTTCCTTATATACCTCCTGTAATCCCATGTAATCATTTTAAGAGATCACAACTGAGTCACAAATAAACCTTAAATTCACACTACACTCACCAGCTGTTTATATATTCACTGTGCTCACTCTTCAATTCTTGACCCTCACTATGAACCTACATGTAGGTGTCTTATATACATTTTTGAACCAAAAAAAAAAACTTCAGCTTGTTGCAATTAGTCACAAGTCAGAAATAGAGGACATACTGCACACCACTAACCCTAAATCTGTTTATTCTTCACCTGTTCCCCTCACTGTGTACACCTATGATATTATTACACATATTCGCTGTGTTCACTTTTCATTGCTTGATATCAGTTCTCCACATAGTCACTGTGTTCCTTCTTCACTTCTTGACTGTCAGCTCTCCACATATTCACTGTGTTCACTCCTCGCTTCTTGACTGTCAGCCTTCCACATATTCACTGGCCTTCATTCTTCACTTCTTAAGTGTCAGCTCTCCACATATTCACTGTGTTCCTTCTTCACTTCTTCAATGTCAGCTCTCCAAAGTATCACAGTGTTCACTCTTCACTTCTTGACTCACAACCTTCCACATATTCACTAAGTTCGCTCATTATTTATTAATTGACACTGAGTACCGCTGAGTTCCTTATATTCAACTTGAGACTAAAGCTAATCTACTTATTACAATTTAGACACTGATTCAAAAATGTCTCGAAATGCGCAATGTTGTGGATACCTTTTCCACACATCACTATGTTCCTCCCTCAGTAATTGACACACCTGCCCTCATTCCACTCTGTTGTATCTTGAATATTACTAGCTTCTCATAGAATCCTTAAATGATTCCTACAGACAAGAGTGAAACTACTACTTGTTGCTCAATCAATCAGCCTCCCTTTAAAAACAAAAATACACAGTGCACTGTTTTGAAATCCACATATCGCTGAGTTCCACTGTTTATATCTTCACGGTCACTGCATTCCTCCTCATAGCTTCCTTATATACCTCCTGTAATCCCTTGCAAACATTTTAAGAGATCACAACTGAGTAACAAATAAACCTTAAATTCACACTACACTCACCAGCTGTTTACATATTCACTGTGCTCACTCTTCAATTCTTGACCCTCACTGAGTACCTACCTGTAGGTGTCTTATATACATTTTTGAACCAAAAAAAACAAAAAACTTCTACTTGTTACAATTAGTCACAAATCAGAAATCGAGTGCATACTGTACACCTCTAACCCTCAGTGTGTGCATTCTTCACCTGTTCCCCCTCACTGGGTACCCATAGGTTATTATTATACATTTTGCAGAATAAAAGAAAGCTTCCACTTGTACAATATAATCACTTAGTCACACGTTAATCAAGAAGTGCACCATTTACTCTCATTACTGTCTACATATTCACTTTGTTAACTCTTCACTTCTTGAGTGTCAGCCTTCCACATATTCACTGGCTTCATTCTTCACTTCTTAAGTGTCGGCTCTCCAAAATATCACTGATTTCACTCTTCACTTCCCGACTCACAGCCTTCCACATATTCACTGTGTTCACTCTTCTCTTCTTGCCTGTCAGCCTTCCATATATTCACTGTGTTCCTCTTCACTTCTTGAATATCAGCTCTCCACATATTCGCTGTGTTCACTCTTCCCCATATTCACTGGCTTCATTCTTCACTTCTTAAGTGTCGGCTCTCCGCATATTCACTGTGTTCCTTCTTCATTTCTTGACTGTCAGCTCTCCAAAGTATCATTGTGTTCACTCTTCACTTCTTGTCTCACAGCCTTCCACATCTTCACTGTGTTCACTCTTCTCTTCTTGACCGTCAACCTTCCACATATTCACATTGTTCCTTCTTCACTTTTTGAGTGTCAGCTTTCCGCATATTCACTGTGTTCACACTTCACTTCTTTCATTGTGTTCATTCTTCACTTCTTAACTGTCAGCTCTGCACATACTCACTGTGTTCACTCTTCACTTCTTGACAGTCACTGGGATACTCTTAGGTTTCTTATATACATCTTTAGACCAAAACAACACTTCCACTTGTTACAACTACTCACGAATAAAAAAAAATGCGTATTGCAGATCCCCAAATCTCAGAGTGTTCATTCTTCACTTGTTCCCTCTCACTGTGTACTCGTAGGTTTCTATTATTCACTTATTAGACCAAAATAAAGCTTTTACTGGTCAAAATATATTTATTCAAGTCACTTATCAACAAAGAAGTGCACACTGCATTTTCATAACTGTCCACATTTTCACTGTGTTTACTCGTCACTCCCCGAATCTGACTGGGTACGCTGGAAAAACAAAACTTCTACACTTTACATCTTAGTAACTTTTCCTCAACTCACAACAGAAATTAACAGTGCACTCATTTAACTAAGCACTTATTCACTTAGTTTACTCTGCACTCACCACTTAGTTCACTCTACCTGTCCATATATTCACTGGCTCTCTCTTCTTTTCTTAACTGTTACTGGCTACTGGTGGGTTCCTTATACACATCCTGTATACCAAAGCAAAGCTTCTGATTGTCATAATTGAGTCACTGAGTCACAAATCACAACAGAACCACTTACTTCGCTCTACCTGTCCATATATTCACTGGTTCTCTCTTCTTTTCTTGACTGTCACTGGCTACTGGTGGGTTCCTTATACTAATGATGTAGACCAATGCAAAGCCACTACTAGATACAAATAAGTCATGTGTTAAAAATAAAGCAGGAATCCATACTGTAGTATCCCAATTGGAAACATATCACTGTTGTCACATGTTACTTCTGGGTACGTGCAGTTTCATTATATAAGGCCTGTAGTCCAAAGCAAAGCTTCTAGATATCACAACTTAGTCAGAAATCAAACCAGGAAAGACACCGAATTCTCCAGCTGTAACCATATACACTGTGTTCACTCTTCACTTCTTGAATCTCAATGGGTTCTCATAGGTTCCTTATATAAATCCAGTAGACCAAAGCAAAACATTTAGTTGTCACAACTGAGTCACTGAGTGAAAAGATACCACCAAAATGTAAACTGCACTCTAATAACAGTCCACATATATGTCACAATTGAATCACTGAGTCAAAAATCACAAGAAAGTGTTCAATGCACTCACCTAATTGTCCAATGTATTCACTCTTAACTTCAATATTTACCAAACCGAAGCTCCTATTCGTAAATACTGAGTCATAAATGCAACCAAATGCACACTGCACTCTCCTGTCTACATATATACTGTATTTTGCCTCCACTACTTAACTATCACGGGTATTCATCGTATCCTTGTATACATCCTACACCAAACAGAAACACTGAGTCATAAATCACCACAGAAGTGTAAATGCACTCTATTAAGTGTCCTTATATCTTGGTACTCACCCTACATTTCTTGATTATCACTGCATAGTCGTAACTTCCCTGAAAATACATCCTGTGGACCAAGGCAAAGTTTCCAGATGCCACAATTCAGTCACTAACTCACAAATCCCAATAGAAGCGCACACTGCACTCCTCACTCTTTGACTATAAATAGCTGCTAGTAGGCTCCTTATACATGTGACCACAGCAGAACTTCTACTTGCCAACAAAGTCACTGAGCCTCAAATCAAAACAGAAATTGCGCACTGCACTATCTTAACTATCCACATATTCACTGTGTTCACTCTTCATTTCTTGACTATCAGTGGGTCCCCATAGGTTCCTTATATACATCCTGTAGACAGAGCCTAAGCTTCTACTTCGTAAAGCCTCAAACTAAAACAGATATGCACACTACACTCTCTAACAGTCCGCTTATCACTATGTTCACTCTTCACTTGTCAACTGTCGTTGGCCATTCGAAGGTTCCTTATATACATCCTCTAGACCAAGGAAACTCCTCATGAGCCTCAAATCACAACAGAAATGCACACTGCACTCTTTCAACTACCCACATATCATTATGTGCACTCTTCACTTCTTACTGTCACTGGCTACTTGTAAGTTCCTTATACACATCCTGCAGACAAAGAAAACTTCTACTTGTTAATACTTAGTTTCTTAGTCTCATATCACAACAGAAATACACACTGCTTTTAAATAACCACATGCTCACTAAGTTCACTCTTGACTCTTTGACAATCGCTGGGTACTCATAGGTTCCTTTATATGCTTCCAATCTATATACCAAAACTAAGCTTCTCACTGTCACAATTGAGACACAGTGTCACAAATAACAAGAGAATCACACACTGCACACTGTTAACTGTCCACATATTCTCTGGTTGCATCAGTACTTCTTGAATGTCACTGGGTATTCATAGGTTCCTTATACACATCCTATAGACCAAAGCAAAGACTGTACTTCACTTTACTAACTTACTGAGTTAAAAATAAAGCAGAAATCCACACTGTACCATCTTAATTGGTAACATATTCACTGTGTTCAGTCTTTACTTCTATTCCATTACTGTTTACTCATATGTTCCTTTTGTAAACAAAGCTTCTAGTTGTCGCAATTCCACCACAAATCACAACAGTACTGCACTCCGCTAACTATCCACATGTTCATTGTGTTCGCTCTTCATATCTTGTCTGTTATTGGGTACTCTTAGGTCCCTTATATACGTCATGTAAAACAAAGCAAAGCATTTAAATGTCTTGGCTAAGTAACAGCTTAGAACAGAACCACACACTGCACTTTAACTATGCACACGTTCACTGTGTTAACTCCTCACATCTTGATCATTGGGTACATGTTTCTTATATACATTCTGTAGGCCAAAGCAAAGTTCTTGAAATCACAACAGAACCATTCATTGCACCCACCTAACTGTCCACATTGGCACTGCGTTCATTCCTCACTTCTCGACTGTCACTAAGTACTCGTAGGTCCTTATATACATCCTGTAGAACAAGGCAATGCTTTTACTGGTAGCCATTTTCTCACTGTGTCACAAATCTTAACAGAAATGCACACTGCACTCTCCTATCTCTCACTGTGATCATTCTTCACTTCTTTCTGACAGTGGGTACCCATAGGTTCCTTTTATAGATGCATTAGACCTATGAAAAGCTGCTAGGTTTACAACAAATGGATTGCAGACGGAGTAGCAGCTAAAAATGCTAGGGTGGAGAAACCAAGTTTTGAGGAGATGATAGTTGTTACGAATGTGACATTATTAAGAGTCTATAATGAGGCTTGTTTCAAGGAAGTAGATAGAGGTAATTGGTGGATTGACTACAGTGCAATAAAACGTGTGACAATTTGTACTAACTACTTTGTCAATTTTCGAAGCTTTTGAGAATTAACAGACTGTTTTGGTCATCAGACATGAGACTGAGGCAATAGGAAAGTGATGAGTCAGAATCCTATCAATGATTGAAGACAGATATGAAAAATTAATGTTTAGTATGTCTTGAAAATTTCTAAAAATCTGTTTTCTGTGTTAACTGTGCAACATCATAACAAAAACAGCATGATTGAAGCAACAGTTACTTCCTGGTTCTTGAAGATTGATGTTCAATTAAGAATATATGGAACTAGTGATTTAAAGGGAGCTCTGACAGTGAAAGCATTAAGCTGTTAGTTCCTTAACAGTTACTAACGTAAATATAGTTAGTTGTCAATGATAAACCAGTCTGCTTCAAATGTTAAATGATTTAAAGGTGCTCTGACATGGAAAGCATTAAGCCATTAGTTCCTTAACAAGATACTAATGTATATATAGTTTTCAAGGATAAACGAGCCTGCTTCAACTGTTAAATGAGACATGAGGTCATCAGGACAAATACATGTCAAAGTAAAACTTCAGAAGGAATTTGCTTATTCAGATCGATGTAGACTCGCACACGTGTGAGACATATCCATGCAAGGATCATTGACTAACATTTGGCACAGTAGAGAAGTCAACTATAGCTGAGAGCTGATACCAGTAGATGTATGCAGACATTTCTATGAGTTATTTCAGAAGAAGAATTCATTACCTTGTGTCGTTGAAGAATTCTTACTCAAAGGTTCCTGTGACTATTTCATTGCTAAGAAATCACAACTGAGTAAGGTTTAGGTATTTTCTCAAGTATGTTAAAATGCTGAAGCACACAGTAAAGAAGCTATTGAATTATATTGGAGGAGAGTTAGATAACAAAGACTATTGTCGATCCTACAAGCAAATGGAATCACACAATGGTTAACTGCACCATATACCCTCAAGCAAAATTATATGTGTGAGAGGGACAATAGAACTATTGGTTGAGGCACTGTTATGAAGAAATTATTTTTCCAGAAGGAAAGTAGGCTGAGTTGGTTAAAACCACAAGCAACATTTTAAATAGAATAGGTAAGTCATCTGTGGAGAGTGTCAGTCCATATGAGCTTGGACAGGTAGAAGACTTAGAATAAAGCATCTTAGGATAATTGGTTCTACTTTTTAAGCTTATCTAACGGCTCAAAAACAAAACAAAAATGAATAAGAATATCTCTAGTTGCTATTTTTTTCACATAAGAAAGGGAGAAATAAATGAAGAGTAGGGGGTTTTGAAGAGAGTGTCAAAGATTATGCTAGTGAAGATAGCATGGACACAGACAAATATGAACTAGGAAGTGATTCTGAAGATGAGTTTCAGTAGGATCAAGATAGTCTTAAAAAGGAGAATCAAGAGGTAAAACCAGAAGTTAGATTAAGAGATCGATCATCATTGAGGCAAACAAAACACTGGCAGGACTCTGTGATAGTGGCAGAGCGTTTTCTCAACCCAAATTAGGATCCTGTGAACCATTAAGATGCACTAAGACATGAAGAAAGTGCTGAGTGGATAAAGACAATGAACAGGGAGATATTCTTTGAAGGAAAACGAGAACTGGAAATTTTTAGAATTGTCACAAGATGCCAAAGTAATAACGTGTAAATGGTACATTTGATGCAAAGTTAATCCAGATGGCAGTTTAATAAGTTTAAGGCTAGATTTGTTGCAGCAGGTTTCATTCAGCTTGAAGGTGTTGATCTTAGCATAATTTTATACAGTAGTTTGCTCAGTTTTGAATATTGCTGCAAGTGCAAGGATGCACCTTGCACAATTTGTTGGATCAACAGCCTTTCTCTATGGGCACCTTGATGAGACCCTCTACATGGCACAACTGAGAGGCTATGAAGATGGACCAGACAAAGTTTGCAGTTTGAAGAAAAATATCCATGGCTTAAAACTTGCCCTAAAGTATTGGAATACACGCTTAAACGCTTACATGTCCAAACTAAGTATCAAACAGACCAAATCTGATCCATGTCCGTCTTTTCTATATAAAGGTGGCTAACTGACACTGTTGATTCTGTATTTGGATGATGGATTATATGTGGCTGCTGATCAAGATTTGAAGAATTTCATTGAATAGCTAAATGCTGAGTTAGTTTTCCTAGTTGTTATACAAATTAATTACTATGAAGATAGTGGAATCAAAATTCATCAACATGCCTATACATTAAGCATTCTGAGGTGTTTCAATTTTGCACAATGTAGAGCAATATGTACTCCAATAACGTAAGCTCCGGAAGCTCAAACATTCAGGGAAAGAAGAAAACATGAACCAAATGTTCCCACACAGAGAAGCTGTTGGCGCATTGTTGTAGCTAATGATCATAACAAGACTTGATTTACCTTTCAGCATAAGTTTCTTGTCAAGGACTCTAGAAAATTCTATTGTTGAAGATGTATCAAGATTGCAGAGAATATTATGGTATACAAAAGGAACAGCTAAAAATGGTATCAAGTACAAGTCATATATAGACAGTACCAGCTTAGAGTGCTATAGTGATGAAGATTTTGCTGGCTGTATGGAGACATATCTCAATATTTGGAGTTGTCATCAAATATGCTGGAGGGGTCACTTCTTGGCTTAGTCAACAACAATCTATGGTAGCTTCATCAACTACAGATGTTGAACTAGAGCTACTCATGAGACTACATTTAGTTGATTTAATTATTTAGAGGACTGGTTAAGTTGTAGCACATGCCTAGTTTGCAAATAAGAGAATTTATGAGGTGAAGTTTACCCTGATTCCAAAATTATATCATAGAATGAAGCATGCAGTATTTCTTCATCACATCTGAGAAGATGGCTGATAGAAGTCTTGAGTTCAACCTGTTACAATATCCTTTGTGACAGAAGTGAAGACCACAGCACTGCTCAAGATACAATTGAGGTATTTGCACACTAAAATTATACCTACTAAAATTGTAGAAACTTTTCCCATGTAGAATTTAATTTCTTCCTTAACAAGAAAGTGTTAAGTGACAAAAATTAAAGGTGTCTTCTGAGAGATAGTTTTGATTTTCAAAGGTTTGTGTTTATTAACACTGCTAGATGAAACATGCTGCATTAGATCTGTTTTGTTCTCATTTGTATTTGTCCAGTGCTAATCTGTTACAGTCACCAACAGTTGTATAGTAACTTAAAATTTCTTCAGGTTATGTAATCGGCTCTAGTAATGTATGTGAGGAACAAAGAAAGTTTTGAGGGAGGGTGCTTAGAACACACAAATGAATACACTCAGAATGGATTTAGTAAACAATATCAAGCAATTGAACAGTAAAGCTGAGTGCAGATATGGAAGCAAAAAGTAAGAGATTTGCTGGAGTAACATGAGGAGGCTCCGAATATAATGACAAGCTGCAGAAACCCGGTCCCTTCTTACCATTCTCAGAAGGAGCCTCAGCATAACAAAAAACAAAACAAAAAAAAAACAGGATCTGTTTAGGAAAGCCAACAGGTATACAAAGTCTTTTATTAGGAGTTCATTGATACATGCTGTTTATCAATATATCATGGACAATGAAATAGCTCATGAGTTATGGCAGGTACTAAAACGAAAATTCAAGCTGTCAGCCACAGAATAGCTGTTCAAGGTATGCACAGATTTTTGCTTATTTCACTGGACACAAGGAGAAGATGTTTGTATGCACATTACCAAATTGAAAAATTAATGGATCGATCTTCATAATGGACTTAATGCCAAATGTGAACACGCCTTACCTACTCTAAGCCTAGTATATGAAGTTATACAGATAGCTACTTGTTCCAAGAGGTTTCACTCAATGTGAAGGAGATGATTACAATCAAACTTTTTATATATTGCTGCAAAGGCATGGACGCATCTTGCATAATTTGATGTATTACTAGTATTTCTCTATGGACTGCTAGATGCAACATGTAAACAATAAAAGATCTGTTTTGTTCTCATGTATGTGTATATTTATTTATTTTCTCCGATGCTGTAAATTGGTTTCTGTATGGAATTAAAATCACCACAGAAAGTTTTCTAGCTACAACAGCTATTCATTAACCTTAAAAATCATCAATATTCAATTCTTTTGGTTAAGTGCATCAAAAAAGGTTTCTTGCTCTCCTTTTAAGGACAGCATTCCCTCAAATAAAAGATCTAAGATTGACCATATAGAGTGGTTTTACTTCAACCAAATTTGCTTTTGATAAACTGAGAAAAGCTTGGAAATTAGAGCCAAAGAACATTTTAAATGGACAGAAGACAAACATTTACAACATTTGGCCGCTAGGTGGAAAACAAATAGATAAATCCAGATCCAAAACCATTAAAACATATAAGAAGAAAGCAAGAATTGTCAAATGAAAAGTGATCTTCATCCGAAAGATTAAGAACGATATTTAATTTACTCAATATTAACCTTTAACATACCATTATCAACTTAGATATTTGAATATACCTCTATATATTTTTTAAAAATTACTTTTTTTTTGGGTTGTGGATAAGCCTTTTTGTGACATAACCATAATTCACATATCTGCTTAGCATACTATACACACAGGAGAACGTAAAAAGACATGAGACTATCAAAAAGATAGTGAAGGAAACATAGGAATATGCTGGTTACTTGAAGCAAGAATAAATAATATGAGCCAAAATAGGTTCATATATTACAACAAAAAAAAAAGCTACTTCTATGTAACAGTAATGTGATGCGGAAATCAGACATAGCAAAAATTAGTAATAGGGAAATCAACCCCAATGTATAGGTACTAAAAAAAGTTATACATATCAAATCCTAATAGTCAACAATAACCCATCCTTACACTTTCCTCTGTTAACACTTTACACAACGTTAAAAATTAAAGAAATAATTTCAACCTACTTCACATGTCATACACTATATCACTAAACACCACACACTATATCACCACACTAGAATCATTCCTCTTCATTGTGGGGCACTTAACTTCCCCAAAGCATCTTCAAGTCTTGTTACAGATTATAATGAATCCAAGAAATGAAACAGGGGGAAAAAATAAGGTTCATAACTTTTTATTAAAATATAACTTATTTTACATGATACTGTTATTTCAAAGGGTTCTTTTTTTTAAGCAATAGATTGTAATAATATATTAAAAATCTGCACATGATTTCATTGTAGGTGCAACCAGTACAGATTTGAATACTTACTTGTGCTTAAGGTTTTGTTTTTAAATCCTCTTCTTTAAGCAATGCCCCACCTCGCATTGCTTTGTGGTGGCCAACCAGATTCTACAGTTTATTCCACCTCCTCTGTAATATCTCCTATCTTCTCACACATTTCAAGTATGTTCATGGTTAAGTGAATTTCATTGTGTATTTTGACAATTTATCATCTCCTATCTGGTTGTTACTTTACATTTCTTCGCTGTTAATGCCAATGATATTTGCAGACAACATACAATGCAGTCTTTTAAATTTGCAGCTAGCAGTGTTTTGATCATTTATTTTTTTTTTTTTTCAATTTTATCTTTTTAATTTCAAATTTCTTCGCTTGCCAACTGTTGGTATATTCTAGTGCAATATGGATGAGTTGTGAATTAAGACTTAAGCTGCAACTATAAAAATAACATAGTATAATTTATTCTACATCTCTTACATTTCTAAAATGTGTGTTCATAAGTGTAGCTGCTCCATCTGTAGGTATTAATACTTTATAACAAGTTTCTCTCACAACATAATCCAATGCATCCCTTAATAAATGTTTTATTCCTATTAAGTCTCCTTTTGTTATGGCCTTGCTGGAACTTCTTAAAGCAAGATTCACCAATTTTTCAGTTCTACTTCAAATTAGTTAGCCACATTTCATTCTTAACAGTTTCATTACTAGCTACTGGATTTATTTCATCTTATATAATCCTCTTAAATTTAGTATTCAGCTTCACAAAGTTCAACAGGTGAAGTTTTCCGTTATTAACATGAATAACTTGTGCTAGAAACATAGGGGAAAATACCTTATGTATTTTATACTATACCAGTTTGTCCTATTATTAGTTTAGAATTACTCTTGACATATGAAGTTCCACATTCATTCTAACTTGAGATTGTCATCTTTGAAGTTGCTATGATCCTTATCTTGATGCTGTTTCTTTCCTGTTAATGGCTCGTCCAGCATTAGTGTTACTGCCATTCCCTGACACATAGATCACCACAGTTTCTTAAAATATTAACCTCTATATTGCTTAGTTCTGCATATATGGTTAAATTTATGTATTTATGATGTTAAAATCTTCATTTTTAAGACATAGGTTGATGCATCCAATATACTGAAAGTCACTAAAACTCTCATAACAATAACAGTTGCAAATTGAAGTCACATCACTTCAGCACAGAACTTCTCTTCACTCTAGGGCACTTGAATTACCTACAGCTATCTTTATATCTTATTGCAGATCCTTGTGCTCCTTAGTGTTGGATTCACAATAGGAATAAAATACATTATTTAAATAATACTTTATTTTACATAAAAATTTACACATTGTTTTTTACCACTATAGCTTATATTACACTGTGTTTAGCAACATATCATTACAAATTACAAATACTTAATTATTAA
The DNA here is from genome assembly GCA_030762935.1 of Hymenopus coronatus. NCBI lineage: Eukaryota > Metazoa > Arthropoda > Insecta > Mantodea > Hymenopodidae > Hymenopus > Hymenopus coronatus. The sequence continues at coordinate 56,420,148 of CM060895.1, read as the reverse complement.
CAGTAATAAGGTTGCTGCAACGATTACAATCAATATCGTAATTGTTCCAGCTTTAATTAGGTACTTACCTCCCTTGAAATAAGTTTAAATATTCTCTTCTTTAAGCAATGCCCCACCACGCATTGCTTAGTGGTGGTCAACCAAATTCTAATGTTTATTCCACCTCCTCAGTAAGTATGTTTTCCAGTTCATTTTGATAAAACCATTGCATTTGGCACATCCATTTTTATAACCAATTTTCATATAAATGCTGTCAAGAAGTTTAACTCTTCGCAAATTCTCTAAATTGCTTATCCACTTTACTGTACATATTACAAACTACTCAATTTTCCTTGTAGTTAAGGCATACGGTATTTGAATTAATCTCTACCTTTTGTTAGGTTTTAATTTGGATTTTCTTGTCTTTGCAATTGTCAGTGGTGCCATATGAATTTATCCTACAATTATATTTTATACTTTGGTTACCTGCTTAGCATAAGATCTATCTATATAAGTAGGGCTGTTTCATAACAATGTGAAAATGTTTTACAGATAAATAACTCAAAGTACAGCTGATCAATGAATTCATTTTTCATCTTCTGAGTTAATACTTGCTAACAGTCAATATCATGCACTTGAATAATGAGCCTTCTGAATCCAAGGTACTTTATGCCTAAATCATACTCAAAATAGTTCTGTTACTGCTGCTTGTCACTTACTGGATTCTTTTTCACCTTGTTAACTCTCGTAGATTTTAGTAGGTGCTTTGATTCTTAATTCATGCTTGGAGACCACAACAAATCAATTTATTTATGTTTAGTCTGTGTTAGTTGTTATATCTGCCTAACCAAATTTCCCATATTAACTGGATTCTCCTCTTCACATTTCAGCTCAGCTAAAATTTCTCTAACATTAAAACTTTCCAACACACAATACCCTGGGAGGATATAACACATTTAATCACTGCACCAGAATAATTTCCCTTCAGTTCAACGGAGCTCTTTCCCACAGCATACCTCAGCACTCCAATTTTAGGATAGGCTATTTTTTAACTAGTAGGAAAAAAATTGGTGGGTTTTTAATATTTAATGTTTAGAATTTCTGATTTCCACATCTCTTTAGGTACCTATATATACTTGATACTTAAAACTATAGAAGCCTTTTCTCTATTTATATCTCTAACAGTAATCAATATTCTTTGAATGCAGCCTCAGAATAATAATATAGAGATCATCAAGTTTTACAGGAATGTTTTGGAAGAGAGGACTTTCTACTACAGATAGTACACAAGGGAACCATTGATGATTTATAATGCAAAACAAAAGGAAAAACTTTCACTATGCACCTTGTTAATCAAGTTAGAATCTCATCTTCAGTCTCTCAGCCACTTGGTTGTTTCCATTAGTTAAATCAAGCCTTCCAGAGAAAACTTAACGTACCTGTGAAAGAAGTAGATTCCCTAAACTGGAATAAATCAAGAATGGAAAACACTGTTCTCGACCTAAATGGGTTAAGGAATTTTTCAATACTGAAATACAAGATGAACAACACATCCTTTTTTGGCTCTAGCTTGGCCCAGACAGAGAAGAAATATAACAAAGAAGCCCATTCCTACTCCACTGTAGTATTATAATAATATTTATCACTGTTATGTTTGTTTTGTGGTAAACATCATGATGGTGTGAAGTGTTGACAGACCAGGAAAATGAGCTAGAAAGAAAGAAATTTATTTGATGATGAGAAAGAAAAGACAATGTTGGAAATAGGCATGCTCTGTGTTAAAAACACCCACTCTCCAAAATCCACAAAGTCGACAGGTTAATAGCTTGAAAATTGGTAGAATTGATGTACACAAAAAACTGTGAAGCATCGGCACTTCGAAGGCAGATTATAATGAACTTGGAATTATGAGCATTTCATCACAAAATGATGCAAACATTAGACATAGAAGTTGGGAAAGTTCAATAGAAGACATATTGTCTAATAAAGGTCATAAAAGTGAGATAATAACTGAAAACACTAGTTCAAAGTTTACAATGGAATAGATGACTGGAAACATTAAAATTTGATTTTAATACCGTGTTTTCATTATTCTACTAGAAATATTGATAAAGTGAATGATATTCTCCTTGGTGAGGAATGTGTGTGATGTTATTGGATTTTCCTACTTCAGTATTTCTTCTGTTAAAACTGTGCTGCAAAATACATGGCACCACACTGACATTCAAGATACAAAAAAGCAAAAGAGAAATAAACTACAGTAGGTTTCATTGATACCTGAGATTATAGCATGTATTTAGGAATCATTACAATGAAATGAATTCTTTAGGGAATGTGAAAGTGATCTGTTGGAAAAGAGTCAATGGCTCCTGTGTATGTTCATGGATACTAGACCAACATGTTAATGATGCTGCAGCTATCTTTTTGAGGACTGAGATGCATTTGCTCTCAGTAAAATTCAGGTAGCTTCTCCCAAATCATTTACAACTCCCAGCCTGGCATTACTACACAAAATTACATTCTCAGTTGAAAGCAGGCTCGTAATCTCCGTTTATTCAGCTTTACATTTGCACAATGAAAAAGAACATTTCTGGAATTCCTCTTAAACTACACTGCCAAGGATAAGAACAGACAAACAATAATGCTTTGCAATAGAGGAAAAGAACTAATAAATTTGGCACAATATGAGGAGTACAAACATAGGCCAGGAAATGAAAACCTGGCTGATCTGTTCTCCACATATTCACTGTGTTCACTCTTCACTTTATGCCTGTCTATGGGTACTCCTAGGTTCCTTATGTAAAGCCTAAAGACAAAAGAAAACCATATCCTGATCAAAACTGAGTCACAAATTATAACATAAATGCACTGTGCACCCTCCACTGTGTTCACTCCTGAAATTTTGAATATCAATATGTACTTATATGTTCCTTATATACTTACATTCTGTATACCAAAGCAAAGCTTCCAGTTGTCATAAATCAGTCACTGAATCACAAATCACAACAGAACCACTCACTGCACACACCTAACTGTCCACATATTCACTATGTTTGCTTTTCTCTTCTTGACAGTCACTGGGTACTGGTGGGTTCCTTATATACATTCTGTAGAACAAAGCAAAGCTCCTACTGGTCACTACTAAATCACTGAGTTAGATATATAGCAGGAATTCACACTATATCTTATATGGTAACATATCACTAGGTGCAAATGTTACTTTCCTTATATACATCCTGTAGTTCTTAACAAACATTCTACTTTTAAAAACTGAGTTCCTCAGTCACTAACTATAAAAGTAAAGCACACTGCACTTTCCAAAATGCCTACATATTCACCGTATTCAATTTTAACTTCTTGAATAAAAATGGGAAGTCATAGGCTCCTAATATACATCTTTATACCAAAACAAAGCTTCTACTTGTTATAACTGAGGCATAAAAGATATGTACACTCCACTCTCCTGGCTCTCGCTGTGTGCATTCGTAACTCATTCCTATCAGCAGATACTGATATATGTCTCTTATACAATAAAACAAAGCTTCTACCTGCCACAACATAGTCACTCAGTGACATATCAAAAGCAAAGTGAACAATCATCTCTCCTCAATCTACACATGTTCACTAGGTTCGCTCATTACTTGTTAACTGTCACTGAGTACCGCTGGGTTCCTTATATTCATCTTGAGATTAAAATAAAGCTGCTTCTCACAATTTAGTCACTGATTCAAAAATACCTTGAAATGCGCATTGTTCTGTACAACTTGTCCACACATCACCATGGTCTTCCCTGACTAATTGCTTACCTGCCCCCATATCACTCTGTTATCTCTTGAATATTACTAGGAGCTCATGGGTTCCTTAAATACATCCTACAGACCAAAGTGAAACTACTACTTGTTGCTCAGTCACTCAGCCTCCAATTACAACAGAAATGTAAACTGCTCTGTTTTAACATCCACATGTCACAAAGTTCCACTGTTTATTTCTTCACTGTCACTGCATACCTTCTCACAGCTTCCCTCTATACCTTCTGTAATCCAAAGCAAACCTTTAAGAAGTCAAAACTGAGTCATCAAATAAACCCTAAATTCACACAACATTCACCAGCTGTTTACATATTCACTGTACTCAATCTTCACTTCTTAACTATCAACTATTCACTAATTTCCCTCTTCACTTCTCTAAACTTCTTTCTTTGTGTTCATTCTTCACCTCTTAACTGTCAGCTCTCCACATATTTGCCGTTTTCACACTTCACATCTTGACTGTTGGCCTTCCACATATTCACTGGTTTCGTTCTTCACTTCTTAAGTGTTGGCTCTCCAAATATTCACTGTGTTCCTTCTTCACTTCTTGACTGTCAGCTCTCCAAAGTATTACTGTGTTCAATCTTCACTTCTTAACTTACAGCCTTCAACATGATCATTGTGTTCACTCTTCTCTTCTTGACTGTCAGCTTTCACATTTTCACTGTGTTCCTTCTTCCCTTCTAGACTGTCAGCTTTCCACATATTCACTGTGTTCACTCTTCACTTAACAGTCAGCGCTCCACATATTTACTGTGTTCCTTCTTCACTTCTTGTCTGTCAGACCTCCGCATATAGCCCGCGTTCACTCTTCACTTCTTGATTTTCAGCTCCCAATATATTCACTGTATTCCTTCTTCAGTTCTAGACTGTTAGCCTTTCACATATTCACTGTGTACAATCTTCACTTCTTTACTCTCAGCTCTCTATATATTCACTGTTTAAACTCTTCACTTCTTGACTTCGGACTTCCACATATTCTCTGTGTTCGCTCTTCACTTCTTGACTGTCAGCCTTCCACAAATTCACAAGCTGCAATCTTGACTTCTTAAGTGTCGGCTATCCACATATTCACTGTGTTCCTTCTTCACTTCTTGACTGTCACCTCTTCAAAGTATCACTGTGTTCAGTCTTCACATCTTGAATCACAGCCTTCCATATACTCGATGTGTTCATCTTCTTTTCTTGACTGTAAGCCTAAAATATGTTCACTGTGTTCCTCTTTACTTCTTGACTATCACATCTCCACATATTTGCTGTGTTCACTCTTCACTTCTTGAACGTCAGCCTTCCACACAACTACACTGCCAAGGATAAGAACAGACAAACAATAATGCTTTGCAATAGAGGAAAAGAACTAATAAATTTGGCACAATATGAGGAGTACAAACATAGGCCAGGAAATGAAAACCTGGCTGATCTGTTCTCCACATATTCACTGTGTTCACTCTTCACTTTATGCCTGTCTATGGGTACTCCTAGGTTCCTTATGTAAAGCCTAAAGACAAAAGAAAACCATATCCTGATCAAAACTGAGTCACAAATTATAACATAAATGCACTGTGCACCCTCCACTGTGTTCACTCCTGAAATTTTGAATATCAATATGTACTTATATGTTCCTTATATACTTACATTCTGTATACCAAAGCAAAGCTTCCAGTTGTCATAAATCAGTCACTGAATCACAAATCACAACAGAACCACTCACTGCACACACCTAACTGTCCACATATTCACTATGTTTGCTTTTCTCTTCTTGACAGTCACTGGGTACTGGTGGGTTCCTTATATACATTCTGTAGAACAAAGCAAAGCTCCTACTGGTCACTACTAAATCACTGAGTTAGATATATAGCAGGAATTCACACTATATCTTATATGGTAACATATCACTAGGTGCAAATGTTACTTTCCTTATATACATCCTGTAGTTCTTAACAAACATTCTACTTTTAAAAACTGAGTTCCTCAGTCACTAACTATAAAAGTAAAGCACACTGCACTTTCCAAAATGCCTACATATTCACCGTATTCAATTTTAACTTCTTGAATAAAAATGGGAAGTCATAGGCTCCTAATATACATCTTTATACCAAAACAAAGCTTCTACTTGTTATAACTGAGGCATAAAAGATATGCACACTCCACTCTCCTGGCTCTCGCTGTGTGCATTCGTAACTCATTCCTATCAGCAGATACTGATATATGACTCTTATACAATAAAACAAAGCTTCTTCCTGCCACAACATAGTCACTCAGTGACATATCAAAAGCAAAGTGTACAATCATCTCTCCTCAATCTACACGTGTTCACTAGGTTCGCTCATTACTTGTTAACTGTCACTGAGTACCGCTGGGTTCCTTATATTCATCTTGAGATTAAAATAAAGCTGCTTCTCACAATGTAGTCACTGATTCAAAAATACCTTGAAATGAGCATTGTTCTGTACAACTTGTCCACACATCACCATGGTCTTCCCTGACTAATTGCATACCTGCCCCCATATCACTCTGTTATCTCTTGAATATTACTAGGAGCTCATGGGTTCCTTAAATACATCCTACAGACCAAAGTGAAACTACTACTTGTTGCTCAGTCACTCAGCCTCCAATTACAACAGAAATGTAAACTGCTCTGTTTTAACATCCACATGTCACAAAGTTCCACTGTTTATTTCTTCACTGTCACTGCATACCTTCTCACAGCTTCCCTCTATACCTTCTGTAATCCAAAGCAAACCTTTAAGAAGTCAAAACTGAGTCATCAAATAAACCCTAAATTCACACAACATTCACCAGCTGTTTACATATTCACTGTACTCAATCTTCACTTCTTAACTATCAACTATTCACTAATTTCCCTCTTCACTTCTCTAAACTTCTTTCTTTGTGTTCATTCTTCACCTCTTAACTGTCAGCTCTCCACATATTTGCCGTTTTCACTCTTCACATCTTGACTGTCGGCCTTCCACATATTCACTGGTTTCGTTCTTCACTTCTTAAGTGTTGGCTCTCCAAATATTCACTGTGTTCCTTCTTCACTTCTTGACTGTCAGCTCTCCAAAGTATTACTGTGTTCAATCTTCACTTCTTAACTTACAGCCTTCAACATGATCATTGTGTTCACTCTTCTCTTCTTGACTGTCAGCTTTCACATTTTCACTGTGTTCCTTCTTCCCTTCTAGACTGTCAGCTTTCCACATATTCACTGTGTTCACTCTTCACTTAACAGTCAGCGCTCCACATATTTACTGTGTTCCTTCTTCACTTCTTATCTGTCAGACCTCCGCACTCTTCACTTCTTGATTTTCAGCTCCCAATATATTCACTGTATTTCTTCTTCAGTTCTAGACTGTTAGCCTTTCACATATTCACTGTGTACAATCTTCACTTCTTTACTCTCAGCTCTCTATATATTCACTGTTTAAACTCTTCACTTCTTGACTTCGGACTTCCACATATTCTCTGTGTTCGCTCTTCACTTCTTGACTGTCAGCCTTCCACAAATTCACTAGCTGCAATCTTGACTTCTTAAGTGTCGGCTATCCACATATTCACTGTGTTCCTTCTTCACTTCTTGACTGTCACCCCTTCAAAGTATCACTGTGTTCAGTCTTCACATCTTGAATCACAGCCTTCCATATACTCGATGTGTTCATCTTCTTTTCTTGACTGTAAGCCTACAATATATTCACTGTGTTCCTCTTTACTTCTTGACTATCACATCTCCACATATTTGCTGTGTTCACTCTTCACTTCTTGAACGTCAGCCTTGCACATATGCACAGGATCAGTTCTTCACTTCTTAAGTGTTGGCTCTCCACATATTCACTGTATTCCTTCCTCACTTCTTGACTGTCAGCGCTCCCAAATATCACTGTGTTCACTCTTCATTTCTTGACTCATGGCCTTCCACATATTCACTGTGTTCGCTCTTCTCTTCTTGACTCTAAGCTCTCCACATATTCACCGTGTTCCTGCTTCACTTCTTGACGAACAGCTCTCCGAAGTATTACTGTGTGCAATCTTCACTTCTTGACTTACAGCCTTCAACATGATCATTGTGTTCACTCTTCTTTTCTTGACTGTCCGCTTTCACATTTTCACTGTGTACACTCTTCACTTAACGGTCAGCGCTCCACATATTTACTGTTTTCCTTCTTCACTTCTTGTCTGTCAGCTCTCCGAAGTATCACTGTGTTCACTCATCACTTCTTGAATCTCTGACTTCCCTACGTACACTGTGTTCACTCTACTCTTCTTGACTGTCAGCCTTCCACATATTCACTGTGTTCCTTCTTCACTTCTTGACTGTCAGCTCTCCACATATTCACTGTGTTCACTCCTCGTTTCTTTACTGTCAGCCTTCATTCTTCACCTCTTAAGTGTCAGCTCTCCACATATTCACTGTGTTCCTTCTTCACTTCTTCTATGTCAGCTCTCCAAAGTATCACAGTGTTCACTCTTCACATCTTGACTCACAACCTTCCACATATTCACTAAGTTCGCTCATTATTTCTTAATTGACACTGAGTACCGCCGAGTTCCTTATATTCAACTTGAGACTAAAGCTAATCTACTTATCACAATTTAGACACTGATTCAAAAATGTCCCAAAATGCGCATTGTTGTGTACAACTTTTCCACACATTATTATGTTTCACCCTCAGTAATTGACACACCTGCCCCAACCACTCTGTTATATCTTGACTATTACTAGCTTCTCATAGGTTACTTAAATGATTAATACAGACAAGAGTGAAACTACTACTTGTTGCTCAGTCAATCAGCCCCCAGTTACAACAAAAAATACACAGTGCACTGTTTTAAAATCCACATATCGCTGAGTTCCACTGTTTATATCTTCACGGCCCTAGCATACCTACTCATAGCTTCCTTATATACCTCCTGTAATCCTATGTAAACATTTTAAGAGATCACAACTGAGTCACAAATAAACCTTAAATTCACACTACACTCACCAGCTGTTTACATATTCACTGTGCTCACTCTTCAATTCTTGACCCTCACTGAGTACCTACCTGTAGGTGTCTTATATACATTTTTGAACCAAAAAAAAAAAACCTCTGCTTGTTACAATTAGTCATAAGTTAGAAATAGAGGACATACTGCTCACCACTAACCCTAAATCTGTTTATTCCTCACCTGTTCCCCCTCATTGTGTACACCTATGATATTATTACACATATTCCCTGTGTTCACTTTTCATTGCTTGATATCAGTTCTCCACATAGTCACTGTGTTCACTCCTCGCTTCTTGACTGTCAGCCTTCCACATATTCACTGGCCTTCATTCTTCACTTCTTAAGTGTCAGCTCTCCACATATTCACTGTGTTCGTTCTTCACTTCTTCAATGTCAGCTCTCCAAACTATCAGGGTTCACTTTCACTTCTTGACTCACTACCTTCCACATAATCACTAAGTTCGCTCATTATTTCTTAATTGACACTGAGTACCGCTGAGTTCCTTATATTCAACATGAGACTAAAACTAATCTACTTATCACAATTTAGACACTGATTCAAAAATGTCTCGAAATGCGCAATGTTGTGTACACCTTCTCCACACATCACTATGTTCCTCCCTCTGTAATTGACACACCTGCCCTCATTCCACTCTGTTGTATCTTGAATATTACTACCTTCTCATAGAATCCTTAAATGAATCCTACAGACAAGAGTGAAACTACTACTTGTTGCTCAGTCAATCAGCCTCCAATTACAACAAAAAATACAGAGTGCACTGTTTTAAAATCCACATATCGCTGAGTTCCACTGTTTATATCTTCACGGTCACTGCATACCTACTCATAGCTTCCTTATATACCCCCTATAATCCTATGTAAACATTTTAAGAGATCAAAACTGAGTCACAAATAAGCCTTAAATTCACACTACACTCACCAGCTGTTTACATATTCACTGTGCTCAATCTTCAATTCTTGAACCTCACTGAGTTACCTGTAGGTGTCATATACATTTTTGAACCAAAAAAAAAAACTTCTGCTTGTTACAAATAGTCACAAGTCAGAAATAGAGGACATACTGCTCACCACTAACCCTAAATCTGTTTACTCTTCACCTGTTCCCCCTCACTGTGTACACCTATGATATTATTACACATATTCGCTGTGTTCACTTTTCATTGCTTGATATCAGTTCTCCACATAGTCACTGTGTTCCTTCTTCACTTCTTGACTGTCAGCTCTCCACATATTCACTGTGTTCACTCCTCGCTTCTTGACTGTCAGCCTTCCACATATTCACTGGCCTTCATTCTTCACTTCTTAAGTGTCAGCTCTCCACATATTCACTGTGTTCGTTCTTCACTTCTTCAATGTCAGCTCTCCAAAGTATCACAGTGTTCACTCTTCACCTCTTGACTCACAACCTTCCACATATTCACTAAGTTCGCTCATTATTTCTTAATTGACACTGAGTACCGCTGAGTTCCTTATATTCAACTTGAGACTAAAACTAATCTACTTATCACAATTTTGACACTGATTCAAAAATGTCTCGAAATGCGCAATGTTGTGTACACCTTTTCCACACATCACTATGTTCCTCCCTCAGTTAATTGACACAGCTGCCCTCATTCCACTCTGTTGTATCTTGAATATTACTAGCTTCTCATAGAATCCTTAAATGATTCCTACAGACAAGAGTGAAACTACTACTTGTTGCTCAGTCAATCATCCTCCAATTACAACAAAAAATACACAGGGCACTGTTTTAAAATCCACATATCGCTGAGTTCCACTGTTTATATCTTCACGGTCACTGCATACCTCCTCATAGCTTCCTTATATACCTCCTGTAATCCCTTGCAAACATTTTAAGAGATCACAACTGAGTCACAAATAAACCTTAAATTCACACTACACTCACCAGCTGTTTACATATTCACTGTGCTCACTCTTCAATTCTTGACCCTCACTGAGTACCTACCTGTAGGAGTCTTATATACATTTTTGAACGAAAAAAAAAAACTTCAGCTTGTTACAATTAGTCACAAGTCAGAAATAGAGGACATACTGCTCACTACTAACCCTAAATCTGCTTATTCTTCACCTGTTCCCCCTCACTGTGTACACCTATGATATTATTACACATATTCGCTGTGTTCACTCTTCATTGCTTGATATCAGTTCCCTACATAGTTACTGTGTTCCTTCTTCACTTCTTGAATGTCAGCTCTCCACATATTCACTGTGTTCACTCCTCGCTTCTTGACTGTCAGCCTTCCACATATTCACTGGCCTTCATTCTTCACTTTTTAAGTGTCAGCTCTCCACATATTCACTGTGTTCGTTCTTCACTTCTTCAATGTCAGCTCTCCAAAGTATCACAGTGTTCACTCTTCACCTCTTGACTCACAACCTTCCACATATTCACTAAGTTCGCTCATTATTTCTTAATTGACACTGAGTACCGCTGAGTTCCTTATATTCAACTCGACACTAAAACTAATCTACTTATCACAATTTAGACACTGATTCAAAAATGTCTCGAAATGCGCAATGTTGTGTACACCTTTTCCACACATCACTATGTTCCTCCCTCAGTTAATTGACACACCTGCCCTCATTCCACTCTGTTGTATCTTGAATATTACTAGCTTCTCATAGAATCCTTAAATGATTCCTACAGACAAGAGTGAAACTACTACTTGTTGCTCCGTCAATCAGCCTCCAATTACAACAAAAAATACACAGTGCACTGTTTTAAAATCCACATATCGCTGAGTTCCACTGTTTATATCTTCACGGTCACTGCACACCTCCTCATAGCTTCCTTATATACCTCCTGTAATCCCTTGCAAACATTTTAAGAGATCACAACTGAGTCACAAATAAACCTTAAGTCCACACTACACTTACCAGCTGTTTACATATTCACTGTGCTCACTCTTCAATTCTTGACCCTCACTGAGTACCTACCTGTAGGTGTCATATACATTTTTGAACCAAAAAAAAAAACTTCTGCTTGTTACAAATAGTCACAAGTCAGAAATAGAGGACATACTGCTCACCACTAACCCTAAATCTGTTTACTCTTCACCTGTTCCCCCTCACTGTGTACACCTATGATATTATTACACATATTCGCTGTGTTCACTTTTCATTGCTTGATATCAGTTCTCCACATAGTCACTGTGTTCCTTCTTTACTTCTTGACTGTCAGCTCTCCACATATTCACTGTGTTCACTCCTCGCTTCTTGACTGTCAGCCTTCCACATATTCACTGGCCTTCATTCTTCATTTCTTAAGTGTCAGCTCTCCACATATTCACTGTGTTCCTTCTTCAGATCTTCAATGTCAGCTCTCCAAAGTATCACAGAGTTCACTCTTCACTTCTTGATTCACAACCTTCCACATATTCCCTAAGTTCGCTCATTATTTCTTAATTGACACTGAGTACCGCCAAGTTCCTTATATTTAACTTGAGACTAAAGCTAATCTACTTATTACAATTTAGACACTGATTCAAAAATATCTCGAAATGCGCAATGTTGTGTACACCTCTTCCACACATTACTATGTTCCTCCCTCAGTAATTGACACACCTGCCCTCATTCCACTCTGTTGTATCTTGAATATTACTAGCTTCTATTAGAATCCTTAAATGATTCCTACAGACAAGAGTGATACTATACTTGTTGCTCAGTCAATCAGCCTCCAACTACAAAAAAAAATACACAGTGCACTGTTTTAAAATCCACATATCGCTTAGTTTTACTGTTTATATCTTCACGGTCACTGCATACCTCCTCATAGCTTCCTTATATACCTCCTGTAATCCCTTGCAAACATTTTAAGAGATCACAACTGAGTCACAAATAAACCTTAAATTCACACTACACTCACCAGCTGTTTACATATTCACTGTGCTCACTCTTCAATTCTTGACCCTCACTGAGTACCTACCTGTAGGTGTCTTATATACATTTTTGAACCAAAAAAAAAAAACTTCTGCTTGTTACAATTAGTCACAAGTCAGAAATAGAGGACATACTGCTCACCACTAACCCTAAATCTGTTTATTTTTCACCCGTTCCCCCTCACTGTGTACACCTATGATATTATTACACATATTCGCTGTGTTCACTTTTCATTGCTTGATATCAGTTCTCCACATAGTCACTGTGTTCCTTCTTCACTTCTTGACTGTCAGCTCTCCACATATTCACTGTGTTCACTCCTCTATTCTTGTCTGTCAGCTTTCCACATATTCACTGGCCTTCATTCTTCACTTCTTAAGTGTCAGCTCTCCACATATTCACTGTGTTCCTTCTTCACTTCTTCAATGTCAGCTCTCCAAGGTATCACAGTGTTCACACTTCACTTCTTGACTCACAACCTTCCACATATTCACTAAGTTCGCTCATTATTTCTTAATTGACACTGAGTACCGCTGAGTTCCTTATATTCAATTTGAGACTAAAGCTAATCTACTTATTACAATTTAGACACTGATTCAAAAATATCTAGAAATGCGCAATGTTGTGTACACCTCTTCCACACATCACTATGTTCCTCCCTCAGTAATTGACACACCTGCCCTCATTCCACTCTGTTGTATCTTGAATATTACTAGCTTCTCATAGAATCCTTAAATGATTCCTACAGACAAGAATGAAACTACTATTTGTTGCTCAGTCAATCAGCCTCCAATTGCAACAAAAAATACAGAGTGCACTGTTTTAAAATCCACATATCCCTGAGTTCCACATTTTATATCTTCACGGTCACTGCATACCTACTCATAGCTTCCTTATATACCTCCTGTAATCCTATGTAAACATTTTAAGAGATCACAACTGAGTCACAAATAAACCTTAAATTCACACTACACTCACCAGCTGTTTACATATTCACTGTGCTCACTCTTCAATTCTTGACCCTCACTGAGTACCTACCTGTAGGTGTCTTATATACATTTTTGAACCAAAAAAAAAAAAACTTCTGCTTGTTACAATTAGTCACAAGTCAGAAATAGAGGACATACTGCTCACCACTAACCCTAAATCTGTTTATTCTTCACATGTTGCCCCTCACTGTCTACACTTATGATATTATTACACATATTCCCTGTGTTCACTTTTCATTGCTTGATATCAGTTCTCCACATAGTCACTGTGTTCCTTCTTCACTTCTTGACTGTCAGCTCTCCACATATTCACTGTGTTCACTCCTCGCTTCTTGACTGTCAGCCTTCCACATATTCACTGGCCTTCATTCTTCACTTCTTAAGTGTCAGCTCTCCACATATTCCGTGTGTTCCTTCTTCACTTCTTCAATGTCAGCTCTCCAAAGTATCACAGTGTTCACTCTTCACCTCTTGACTCAGAACCTTCCACATATTCACTAAGTTCGCTCATTATTTCTTAATTGACACTGAGTACCGCTGAGTTCCTTATATTCAACTTGAGACTAAAGCTAATCTACTTATTACAATTTAGACACTGATTCAAAAATGTCTCGAAATGAGCAATGTTGTGTACACCTTTTCCACACATCACCAAGTTCCTCCCTCAGTAATTGACGCACCTGCCCTCATTCCACTCTGTTGTATCTTGAATATTACTAGCTTCTCATAGAATCCTTAAATGATTCCTACAGACAAGAGTGATACTATACTTGTTGCTCAGTCAATCAGCCTCCAACTACAAAAAAAAATACACAGTGCACTGTTTTAAAATCCACATATCGCTTAGTTTTACTGTTTATATCTTCACGGTCACTGCATACCTCCTCATAGCTTCCTTATATACCTCCTGTAATCCCTTGCAAACATTTTAAGAGATCACAACTGAGTCACAAATAAACCTTAAATTCACACTACACTCACCAGCTGTTTACATATTCACTGTGCTCACTCTTCAATTCTTGACCCTCACTGAGTACCTACCTGTAGGTGTCTTATATACATTTTTGAACCAAAAAAAAAAACTTCTGCTTGTTACAAATAGTCACAAGTCAGAAATAGAGGACATACTGCTCACCACTAACCCTAAATCTGTTTACTCTTCACCTGTTCCCCCTCACTGTGTACACCTATGATATTATTACACATATTCGCTGTGTTCACTTTTCATTGCTTGATATCAGTTCTCCACATAGTCACTGTGTTTCTTCTTCACTTCTTGACTGTCAGCTCTCCACATATTCACTGTGTTCACTCCTCGCTTCTTGACTGTCAGCCTTCCACATATTCACTGGCCTTCATTCTTGACTTCTTAAGTGTCAGCTCTCCACATATTCACTGTGGTCATTCTTCACTTCTTCAATGTCAGCTCTCCAAAGTATCACAGTGTTCACTCTTCACCTCTTGACTCACAACCTTCCACATATTCACTAAGTTCGCTCATTATTTCTTAATTGACACTGAGTACCGCTGAGTTCCTTATATTCAACTCGACACTAAAACTAATCTACTTATCACAATTTAGACACTGATTCAAAAATGTCTCGAAATGCGCAATGTTGTGTACACCTTTTCCACACATCACTATGTTTATCCCTCAGCTAATTGACACACCTGCCCTCATTCCACTCTGTTGTATCTTGAATATTACTAGCTTCTCATAGAATCCTTAAATGATTCCTACAGACAAGAGTGAAACTACTACTTGTTGCTCAGTCAATCAGCCTCCAATTACAACAAAAAATACACAGTGCACTGTTTTAAAGTCCACATATCGCTGAGTTCCACTGTTTACATCTTCACGGTCACTGCATACCTCCTCATAGCTTCTTTATATACCTCCTGTAGTCCCTTGCAAACATTTTAAGTGATCACAACTGAGTCACAAATAAACCTTAAATTTACACTACACTCACCAGCTGTTTACATATTCACTGTGCTCACTCTTCAATTCTTGACCCTCACTGAGTACCTACCTATATACATTACATATACATTTTTGAACGGAAAAAAAAACTTCAGCTTGATACAATTAGTCTCAAGTCAGAAATAGAGGACATACTGCTCACTACTAACCCTAAATCTGCTTATTCTTCACCTGTTCCCCCTCACTGTGTACACCTATGATATTATTACACATATTCCCTGTGTTCACTCTTCATTGCTTGATATCAGTTCTCCACATAGTTACTGTGTTCCTTCTTCACTTCTTGAATGTCAGCTCTCCACATATTCACTGTGTTCACTCCTCGCTTCTTGACTGTCAGCCTTCCACATATTCACTGGCCTTCATTCTTCACTTCTTAAGTGTCAGCTCTCCACATATTCACTGTGTTCGTTCTTCACTTCTTCAATGTCAGCTCTCCAAAGTATCACAGTGTTCACTCTTCACCTCTTGACTCACAACCTTCCACATATTCACTAAGTTCGCTCATTATTTCTTAATTGACACTGAGTACCGCTGAGTTCCTTATATTCAACTCGACACTAAAACTAATCTACTTATCACAATTTAGACACTGATTCAAAAATGTCTCGAAATGCGCAATGTTGTGTACACCTTCTCCACACATCACTATGTTCCTCCCTCTGTAATTGACACACCTGCCCTCATTCCACTCTGTTGTATCTTGAATATTACTAGCTTCTCATAGAATCCTTAAATGAATCCTACAGACAAGAGTGAAACTACTACTTGTTGCTCAGTCAATCAGCCTCCAATTACAACAAAAAATACAGAGTGCACTGTTTTAAAATCCACATATCGCTGAGTTCCACTGTTTATATCTTCACGGTCAAAGCATACCTACTCATAGCTTCCTTATATGCCCCCTATAATCCTATGTAAACATTTTAAGAGATCAAAACTGAGTCACAAATAAGCCTTAAATTCACACTACACTCACCAGCTGTTTACATATTCACTGTGCTCACTCTTCAATTCTTGACCCTCACTGAGTACCTACCTGTAGGTGTCATATACATTTTTGAACCAAAAAAAAAAACTTCTGCTTGTTACAAATAGTCACAAGTCAGAAATAGAGAACATACTGCTCACTACTAACCCTAAATCTGCTTATTCTTCACCTGTTCCCCCTCACTGTGTACACCTATGATATTATTACACATATTCCCTGTGTTCACTCTTCATTGCTTGATATCAGTTCTCTACATAGTTACTGTGTTCCTTCTTCACTTCTTGAATGTCAGCTCTCCACATATTCACTGTGTTCACTCCTCGCTTCTTGACTGTCAGCCTTCCACATATTCACTGGCCTTCATTCTTCACTTTTTAAGTGTCAGCTCTCCACATATTCACTGTGTTCGTTCTTCACTTCTTCAATGTCAGCTCTCCAAAGTATCACAGTGTTCACTCTTCACCTCTTGACTCACAACCTTCCACATATTCACTAAGTTCGCTCATTATTTCTTAATTGACACTGAGTACCGCTGAGTTCCTTATATTCAACTCGACACTAAAACTAATCTACTTATCACAATTTAGACACTGATTCAAAAATGTCTCGAAATGCGCAATGTTGTGTACACCTTTTCCACACATCACTATGTTCCTCCCTCAGTTAATTGACACACCTGCCCTCATTCCACTCTGTTGTATCTTGAATATTACTAGCTTCTCATAGAATCCTTAAATGATTCCTACAGACAAGAGTGAAACTACTATTTGTTGCTCCGTCAATCAGCCTCCAATTACAACAAAAAATACACAGTGCACTGTTTTAAAATCCACATATCGCTGAGTTCCACTGTTTATATCTTCACGGTCACTGCACACCTCCTCATAGCTTCCTTATATACCTCCTGTAATCCCTTGCAAACATTTTAAGAGATCACAACTGAGTCACAAATAAACCTTAAGTCCACACTACACTTACCAGCTGTTTACATATTCACTGTGCTCACTCTTCAATTCTTGACCCTCACTGAGTACCTACCTGTAGTTGTCATATACATTTTTTAACCAAAAAAAAAAACTTCTGCTTGTTACAAATAGTCACAAGTCAGAAATAGAGGACATACTGCTCACCACTAACCCTAAATCTGTTTATTCTTCACCCGTTCCCCCTCACTGTGTACACCTATGATATTATTACACATATTCGCTGTGTTCACTTTTCATTGCTTGATATCAGTTCTCCACATAGTCACTGTGTTCCATCTTCACTTCTTGACTGTCAGCTCTCCACATATTCACTGTGTTCACTCCTCGCTTCTTGTCTGTCAGCTTTCCACATATTCACTGGCCTTCATTCTTCACTTCTTAAGTGTCAGCTCTCCACATATTCACTGTGTTCCTTCTTCACTTCTTCAATGTCAACTCTCCAAGGTATCACAGTGTTCACACTTCACTTCTTGACTCACAACCTTCCACATATTCACTAAGTTCGCTCATTATTTCTTAATTGACACTGAGTACCGCTGAGTTCCTTATATTCAATTTGAGACTAAAGCTAATCTACTTATTACAATTTAGACACTGATTCAAAAATATCTAGAAATGCGCAATGTTGTGTACACCTCTTCCACACATCACTATGTTCCTCCCTCAGTAATTGACACACCTGACCTCATTCCACTCTGTTGTATCTTGAATATTACTAGCTTCTCATAGAATCCTTAAATGATTCCTACAGACAAGAATGAAACTACTATTTGTTGCTCAGTCAATCAGCCTCCAATTGCAACAAAAAATACAGAGTGCACTGTTTTAAAATCCACATATCCCTGAGTTCCACATTTTATATCTTCACGGTCACTGCATACCTACTCATAGCTTCCTTATATACCTCCTGTAATCCTATGTAAACATTTTAAGAGATCACAACTGAGTCACAAATAAACCTTAAATTCACACTACACTCACCAGCTGTTTACATATTCACTGTGCTCACTCTTCAATTCTTGACCCTCACTGAGTACCTACCTGTAGGTGTCTTATATACATTTTTGAACCAAAAAAAAAAAAACTTCTGCTTGTTACAATTAGTCACAAGTCAGAAATAGAGGACATACTGCTCACCACTAACCCTAAATCTGTTTATTCTTCACCCGTTCCCCCTCACTGTGTACACCTATGATATTATTACACATATTCGCTGTGTTCACTTTTCATTGCTTGATATCAGTTCTCCACATAGTCACTGTGTTCCTTCTTCACTTCTTGACTGTCAGCTCTCCACATATTCACTGTGTTCACTCCTCGCTTCTTGTCTGTCAGCTTTCCACATATTCACTGGCCTTCATTCTTCACTTCTTAAGTGTCAGCTCTCCACATATTCACTGTGTTCCTTCTTCACTTCTTCAATGTCAGCTCTCCAAGGTATCACAGTGTTCACACTTCACTTCTTGACTCACAACCTTCCACATATTCACTAAGTTCGCTCATTATTTCTTAATTGACACTGAGTACCGCTGAGTTCCTTATATTCAATTTGAGACTAAAGCTAATCTACTTATTACAATTTAGACACTGATTCAAAAATATCTAGAAATGCGCAATGTTGTGTACACCTCTTCCACACATCACTATGTTCCTCCCTCAGTAATTGACACACCTGCCCTCATTCCACTCTGTTGTATCTTGAATATTACTAGCTTCTCATAGAATCCTTAAATGATTCCTACAGACAAGAATGAAACTACTATTTGTTGCTCAGTCAATCAGCCTCCAATTGCAACAAAAAATACAGAGTGCACTGTTTTAAAATCCACATATCCCTGAGTTCCACATTTTATATCTTCACGGTCACTGCATACCTACTCATAGCTTCCTTATATACCTCCTGTAATCCTATGTAAACATTTTAAGAGATCACAACTGAGTCACAAATAAACCTTAAATTCACACTACACTCACCAGCTGTTTACATATTCACTGTGCTCACTCTTCAATTCTTGACCCTCACTGAGTACCTACCTGTAGGTGTCTTATATACATTTTTGAACCAAAAAAAAAAAACTTCTGCTTGTTACAATTAGTCACAAGTCAGAAATAGAGGACATACTGCTCACCACTAACCCTAAATCTGTTTATTCTTCACATGTTGCCCCTCACTGTCTACACTTATGATATTATTACACATATTCCCTGTGTTCACTTTTCATTGCTTGATATCAGTTCTCCACATAGTCACTGTGTTCCTTCTTCACTTCTTGACTGTCAGCTCTCCACATATTCACTGTGTTCACTCCTCGCTTCTTGACTGTCAGCCTTCCACATATTCACTGGCCTTCATTCTTCACTTCTTAAGTGTCAGCTCTCCACATATTCACTGTGTTCCTTCTTCACTTCTTCAATGTCAGCTCTCCAAAGTATCACAGTGTTCACTCTTCACCTCTTGACTCAGAACCTTCCACATATTCACTAAGTTCGCTCATTATTTCTTAATTGACACTGAGTACCGCTGAGTTCCTTATATTCAACTTGAAACTAAAACTAATCTACTTATCACAATTTAGACACTGATTCAAAAATGTCTCGAAATGCGCAATGTTGTGTACACCTTTTCCACACATCACTATGTTCCTCCCTCAGTAATTGACACACCTGCCCTCATTCCACTCTGTTGTATCTTGAATATTACTAGCTTCTCATAGAATCCTTAAATGATTCCTACAGACAAGAATGAAACTACTATTTGTTGCTCAGTCAATCAGCCTCCAATTGCAACAAAAAATACAGAGTGCACTGTTTTAAAATCCACATATCCCTGAGTTCCACATTTTATATCTTCACGGTCACTGCATACCTACTCATAGCTTCCTTATATACCTCCTGTAATCCTATGTAAACATTTTAAGAGATCACAACTGAGTCACAAATAAACCTTAAATTCACACTACACTCACCAGATGTTTACATATTCACTGTGCTCACTCTTCAATTCTTGACCCTCACTGAGTACCTACCTGTAGGTGTCTTATATACATTTTTGAACCAAAAAAAAAAAACTTCTGCTTGTTACAATTAGTCACAAGTCAGAAATAGAGGACATACTGCTCACCACTAACCCTAAATCTGTTTATTCTTCACATGTTGCCCCTCACTGTCTACACTTATGATATTATTACACATATTCCCTGTGTTCACTTTTCATTGCTTGATATCAGTTCTCCACATAGTCACTGTGTTCCTTCTTCACTTCTTGACTGTCAGCTCTCCACATATTCACTGTGTTCACTCCTCGCTTCTTGACTGTCAGCCTTCCACATATTCACTGGCCTTCATTCTTCACTTCTTAAGTGTCAGCTCTCCACATATTCACTGTGTTCGTTCTTCACTTCTTCAATGTCAGCTCTCCAAAGTATCACAGTGTTCACTCTTCACCTCTTGACTCACAACCTTCCACATATTCACTAAGTTCGCTCATTATTTCTTAATTGACACTGAGTACCGCTGAGTTCCTTATATTCAACTCGACACTAAAACTAATCTACTTATCACAATTTAGACACTGATTCAAAAATGTCTCGAAATGCGCAATGTTGTGTACACCTTTTCCACACATCACTATGTTCCTCCCTCAGTTAATTGACACAGCTGCCCTCATTCCACTCTGTTGTATCTTGAATATTACTAGCTTCTCATAGAATCCTTAAATGATTCCTACAGACAAGAGTGAAACTACTACTTGTTGCTCAGTCAATCAGCCTCCAATTACAACAAAAAATACACAGTGCACTGTTTTAAAATCCACATATTGCTGAGGTCCACTGTTTATATCTTCACGGTCACTGCATACCTCCTCATAGCTTCCTTATATACCTCCTGTAATCCCTTGCAAACATTTTAAGAGATCACAACTGAGTCACAAATAAACCTTAAGTCCACACTACACTCACCAGCTGTTTACATATTCACTGTGCTCACTCTTCAATTCTTGACCCTCACTGAGTACCTACCTGTAGGTGTCTTATATACATTTTTGAACCAAAAAAAAAACTTCAGCTTGTTACAATTAGTCACAAGTCATAAATAGAGGACATACTGATCACCACTAACCCTAAATCTGTTTATTCTTCACCTGTTCCCCCTCACTGTGTACACCTATGATATTATTACACATATTCGCTGTGTTCACTTTTCATTGCTTGATATCAGTTCTCCATATAGTCACTGTGTTCGTTCTTCACTTCTTGACTGTCAGCTCTCCACATATTCACTGTGTTCACTCCTCGCTTCTTGACTGTCAGCCTTCCACATATTCACTGGCCTTCATTCTTCACTTCTTAAGTGTCAGCTCTCCACATATTCACTGTGGTCATTCTTCACTTCTTCAATGTCAGCTCTCCAAAGTATCACAGTGTTCACTCTTCACCTCACTCACAACCTTCCACATATTCACTAACTTCGCTCATTATTTCTTAATTGACACTGAGTACCACTGAGTTCCTTATATTCAACTTGAGACTAAAGCTAATCTACTTATTACAATTTAGACACTGAGTCAAAAATGTCTCGAAATGCGCAATGTTGTGTGCACCTTTTCCATACATCACTATGTTCCTCCCTCAGTAATTGACACACCTGCGCTCATTCCACTCTGTTGTATCTTGAATATTACTAGTTTCTCATAGAATCCTTAAATGATTCCTACAGATAAGAGTGAAACTACTACTTGTTGCTCAGTCAATCAGCCTCCAACTACAAAAAAAAAATACACAGAGCACTGTTTTAAAATCCACATATCGCTGAGTTTTAGTGTTTATATCTTCACGGTCACTGCATACCTCCTCATAGCTTCCTTATATACCTCCTGTATTCCCTTGCAAACATTTTAAGAGATCACAACTGAGTCACAAATAAACCTTAAATTCACACTACACTCACCAGCTGTTTACATATTCACTGTGCTCACTCTTCCATTCTAGACCCTCACTGAGTACCTACCTATATACATTACATATACATTTTTGAACGAAAAAAAAAAACTTCAGCTTGTTACAATTAGTCACAAGTCAGAAATAGAGGACATACTGCTCACTACTAACCCTAAATCTGCTTATTCTTCACCTGTTCCCCCTCACTGTGTACACCTATGATATTATTACACATATTCCCTGTGTTCACTCTTCATTGCTTGATATCAGTTCTCCACATAGTTACTGTGTTCCTTCTTCACTTCTTCAATGTCAGCTCTCCAAAGTATCACAGTGTTCACTCTTCACCTCTTGACTCACAACCTTCCACATATTCACTAAGTTCGCTCATTATTTCTTAATTGACACTGAGTACCGCTGAGTTCCTTATATTCAACTCGACACTAAAACTAATCTACTTATCACAATTTAGACACTGATTCAAAAATGTCTCGAAATGCGCAATGTTGTGTACACCTTTTCCACACATCACTATGTTCCTCCCTCAGTTAATTGACACACCTGCCCTCATTCCACTCTGTTGTATCTTGAATATTACTAGCTTCTCATAGAATCCTTAAATGATTCCTACAGACAAGAGTGAAACTACTACTTGTTGCTCCGTCAATCAGCCTCCAATTACAACAAAAAATACACAGTGCACTGTTTTAAAATCCACATATCGCTGAGTTCCACTGTTTATATCTTCAAGGTCACTGCATACCTCCTCATAGCTTCCTTATATACCTCCTGTAATCCCTTGCAAACATTTTAAGAGATCACAACTGAGTCACAAATAAACCTTAAGTCCACACTACACTTACCAGCTGTTTACATATTCACTGTGCTCACTCTTCAATTCTTGACCCTCACTGAGTACCTACCTGTAGGTGTCATATACATTTTTGAACCAAAAAAAAAACTTCAGCTTGTTACAATTAGTCACAAGTCATAAATAGAGGACATACTGATCACCACTAACCCTAAATCTGTTTATTCTTCACCTGTTCCCCCTCACTGTGTACACCTATGATATTATTACACATATTCGCTGTGTTCACTTTTCATTGCTTGATATCAGTTCTCCACATAGTCACTGTGTTCCTTCTTTACTTCTTGACTGTCAGCTCTCCACATATTCACTGTGTTCACTCCTCGCTACTTGACTGTCAGCCTTCCACATATTCACTGGCCTTCATTCTTCATTTCTTAAATGTCAGCTCTCCACATATTCACTGTGTTCCTTCTTCAGTTCTTCAATGTCAGCTCTCCAAAGTATCACAGAGTTCACTCTTCACTTCTTGATTCACAACCTTCCACATATTCCCTAAGTTCGCTCATTATTTCTTAATTGACACTGAGTACCGCCAAGTTCCTTATATTCAACTTGAGACTAAAGCTAATCTATTTATTACAATTTAGACACTGATTCAAAAATATCTCGAAATGCGCAATGTTGTGTACACCTCTTCCACACATCACTATGTTCCTCCCTCAGTAATTGACACACCTGCCCTCATTCCACTCTGTTGTATCTTGAATATTACTAGCTTCTCATAGAATCCTTAAATGATTCCTACAGACAAGAGTGAAACTACTAATTGTTGCTCAATCAATCAGCTTCCAACTACAAAAAAAAATACACAGTGCACTGTTTTCAAATCCACATATCGCTGAGTTTTACTGTTTATATCTTCACGGTCACTGCATACCTCCTCATAGCTTCCTTATATACCTCCTGCAATCCCTTGCAAACATTTTAAGAGATCACAACTGAGTCACAAATAAACCTTAAATTCACACTACACTCACCAGCTGTTTACATATTCACTGTGCTCACTCTTCAATTCTTGACCCTCACTGAGTACCTACCTATATACATTACATATACATTTTTGAACGAAAAAAAAAAAACTTCAGCTTGTTACAATTAGTCACAAGTCAGAAATAGAGGACATACTGCTCACTACTAACCCTAAATCTGCTTATTCTTCACCTGTTCCCCCTCACTGTGTACACCTATGATATTATTACACATATTCGCTGTGTTCACTTTTCATTGCTTGATATCAGTTCTCCATATAGTCACTGTGTTCCTTCTTCACTTCTTGACTGTCAGCTCTCCACATATTCACTGTGTTCACTCCTCGCTTCTTGACTGTCAGCCTTCCACATATTCACTGGCCTTCATTCTTCACTTCTTAATTGTCAGCTCTCCACATATTCACTGTGTTCCTTCTTCACTTCTTCAATGTCAGCTCTCCAAAGTATCACAGTGTTCACTTTCACTTCTTGACTCACAACCTTCCACATATTCACTAAGTTCGCTCATTATTTCTTAATTGACACTGAGTACCACTGAGTTCCTTATATTCAACTTGAGACTAAAGCTAATCTACTTATTACAATTTAGACACTGATTCAAAAATGTCTCGAAATGCGCAATGTTCTGTGCACCTTTTCCACACATCACTATGTTCCTCCCTCAGTAATTGACACACCTGCGCTCATTCCACTCTGTTGTATCTTGAATATTGCTAGCTTCTCATAGAATCCTTAAATGATTCCTACAGACAAGAGTGAAACTACTACTTGTTGCTCAGTCAATCAGCCTCCAACTACAAAAAGAAATACACAGTGCACTGTTTTAAAATCCACATATCGCTGAGTTTTAGTGTTTATATCTTCACGGTCACTGCATACCTCCTCATAGCTTCCTTATATACCTCCTGTATTCCCTTGCAAACATTTTAAGAGATCACAACTGAGTCACAAATAAACCTTAAATTCACACTACACTCACCAGCTGTTCACTTATTCACTGTGCTCACTCTTCAATTCTTGACCCTCACTGAGTACCTGCCTATATACATTACATATACATTTTTGAACGAAAAAAAAAAAACTTCAGCTTGTTACAATTAGTCACAAGTCAGAAATAGAGGACATACTGCTCACTACTAACCCTAAATCTGCTTATTCTTCACCTGTTCCCCCTCACTGTGTACACCTATGATATTATTACACATATTCCCTGTGTTCACTTTTCATTGCTTGATATCAGTTCTCCACATAGTTACTGTGTTCCTTCTTCACTTCTTGAATGTCAGCTCTCCACATATTCACTGTGTTCACTCCTCGCTTCTTGACTGTCAGCCTTCCACAAATCACTGGCCTTCATTCTTGACTTCTTAAGTGTCAGCTCTCCACATATTCACTGTATTCGTTCTTCACTTCTTCAATGCCAGCTCTCCAAAGTATCACAGTGTTCACTCTTCACCTCTTGACTCACAACCTTCCACATATTCACTAAGTTAGCTCATTATTTCTTAATTGACACTGAGTATCGCTGAGTTCCTTATATTCAACTTGAGACTAAAACTAATCTACTTATCACAATTTAGACACTGATTCAAAAATGTCTCGAAATGCGCAATGTTGTGTACACCTTTTCCACACAGCACTATGTTCCTCCCTCAGTTAATTGACACACCAGCCCTTATTCCACTCTGTTGTATCTTGAATATTACTAGCTTCTCATAGAATCCTTAAATGATTCCTACAGACAAGAGTGAAACTACTACTTGTTGCTCAGTCAATCAGCCTCCAATTACAACAAAAAATACACAGTGCACTGTTTTAAAATCCACATATCGCTGAGTTCCACTGTTTATATCTTCACGGTCACTGCATACCTCCTCATAGCTTCCTTATATACCTCCTGTAATCCCTTGCAAACATTTTAAGAGATCAC
Organism: Hymenopus coronatus; assembly: GCA_030762935.1. Lineage (NCBI taxonomy): Eukaryota > Metazoa > Arthropoda > Insecta > Mantodea > Hymenopodidae > Hymenopus > Hymenopus coronatus. The sequence goes on along the minus strand of CM060895.1, from coordinate 56,393,771 downwards.
AACTGAGTCACAAATAAACCTTAAATTCACACTACACTCACCAGCTGTTTACATATTCACTGTGCTCACTCTTCAATTCTTGACCCTCACTGAGTACCTACCTGTAGGTGTCTTATATACATTTTTGAACCAAAAAAAAAAAATTCTGCTTGTTAAAATTAGTCACAAGTCAGAAATAGAGGACATACTGCTCACCACTAACCCTAAATCTGTTTATTCTTCACCTGTTCCCCCTCACTGTCTACAACTATGATATTTTTACACATATTCGCTGTGTTCACTTTTCATTGCTTGATATCAGTTCTCCACTTAGTCACTGTGTTCCTTCTTCACTTCTTGACTGTCAGCTCTCCACATATTCACTGTGTTCACTCCGCGCTTCTTGACTGTCAGCCTTCCACATATTCACTGGCCTTCATTCTTCACTTCTTAAGTGTCAGCTCTCCACATATTCACTGTGTTCCTTTTTCACTTCCTCAATGTCAGCTCTCCAAAGTATCACAGTGTTCACTCTTCACCTCTTGACTCACAACCTTCCACATATTCACTAAGTTCGCTCATTATTTCTTAATTGACACTGAGTACCGCTGAGTTCCTTATATTCAACTCGACACTAAAACTAATCTACTTATCACAATTTAGACACTGATTCAAAAATGTCTCGAAATGCGCAATGTTGTGTACACCTTTTCCACACATCACTATGTTCCTCCCTCAGTTAATTGACACACCTGCCCTCATTCCACTCTGTTGTATCTTGAATATTACTAGCTTCTCATAGAATCCTTAAATGATTCCTACAGACAAGAGTGAAACTACTACTTGTTGCTCCGTCAATCAGCCTCCAATTACAACAAAAAATACACAGTGCACTGTTTTAAAATCCACATATCGCTGAGTTCCACTGTTTATATCTTCAAGGTCACTGCACACCTCCTCATAGCTTCCTTATATACCTCCTGTAATCCCTTGCAAACATTTTAAGAGATCACAACTGAGTCACAAATAAACCTTAAGTCCACACTACACTTACCAGCTGTTTACATATTCACTGTGCTCACTCTTCAATTCTTGACCCTCACTGAGTACCTACCTGTAGGTGTCATATACATTTTTGAACCAAAAAAAAAACTTCAGCTTGTTACAATTAGTCACAAGTCATAAATAGAGGACATACTGATCACCACTAACCCTAAATCTGTTTATTCTTCACCTGTTCCCCCTCACTGTGTACACCTATGATATTATTACACATATTCGCTGTGTTCACTTTTCATTGCTTGATATCAGTTCTCCACATAGTCACTGTGTTCCTTCTTTACTTCTTGACTGTCAGCTCTCCACATATTCACTGTGTTCACTCCTCGCTACTTGACTGTCAGCCTTCCACATATTCACTGGCCTTCATTCTTCATTTCTTAAATGTCAGCTCTCCACATATTCACTGTGTTCCTTCTTCAGTTCTTCAATGTCAGCTCTCCAAAGTATCACAGAGTTCACTCTTCACTTCTTGATTCACAACCTTCCACATATTCCCTAAGTTCGCTCATTATTTCTTAATTGACACTGAGTACCGCCAAGTTCCTTATATTCAACTTGAGACTAAAGCTAATCTATTTATTACAATTTAGACACTGATTCAAAAATATCTCGAAATGCGCAATGTTGTGTACACCTCTTCCACACATCACTATGTTCCTCCCTCAGTAATTGACACACCTGCCCTCATTCCACTCTGTTGTATCTTGAATATTACTAGCTTCTCATAGAATCCTTAAATGATTCCTACAGACAAGAGTGAAACTACTAATTGTTGCTCAATCAATCAGCTTCCAACTACAAAAAAAAATACACAGTGCACTGTTTTCAAATCCACATATCGCTGAGTTTTACTGTTTATATCTTCACGGTCACTGCATACCTCCTCATAGCTTCCTTATATACCTCCTGCAATCCCTTGCAAACATTTTAAGAGATCACAACTGAGTCACAAATAAACCTTAAATTCACACTACACTCACCAGCTGTTTACATATTCACTGTGCTCACTCTTCAATTCTTGACCCTCACTGAGTACCTACCTATATACATTACATATACATTTTTGAACGAAAAAAAAAAAACTTCAGCTTGTTACAATTAGTCACAAGTCAGAAATAGAGGACATACTGCTCACTACTAACCCTAAATCTGCTTATTCTTCACCTGTTCCCCCTCACTGTGTACACCTATGATATTATTACACATATTCGCTGTGTTCACTTTTCATTGCTTGATATCAGTTCTCCATATAGTCACTGTGTTCCTTCTTCACTTCTTGACTGTCAGCTCTCCACATATTCACTGTGTTCACTCCTCGCTTCTTGACTGTCAGCCTTCCACATATTCACTGGCCTTCATTCTTCACTTCTTAATTGTCAGCTCTCCACATATTCACTGTGTTCCTTCTTCACTTCTTCAATGTCAGCTCTCCAAAGTATCACAGTGTTCACTTTCACTTCTTGACTCACAACCTTCCACATATTCACTAAGTTCGCTCATTATTTCTTAATTGACACTGAGTACCACTGAGTTCCTTATATTCAACTTGAGACTAAAGCTAATCTACTTATTACAATTTAGACACTGATTCAAAAATGTCTCGAAATGCGCAATGTTCTGTGCACCTTTTCCACACATCACTATGTTCCTCCCTCAGTAATTGACACACCTGCGCTCATTCCACTCTGTTGTATCTTGAATATTGCTAGCTTCTCATAGAATCCTTAAATGATTCCTACAGACAAGAGTGAAACTACTACTTGTTGCTCAGTCAATCAGCCTCCAACTACAAAAAGAAATACACAGTGCACTGTTTTAAAATCCACATATCGCTGAGTTTTAGTGTTTATATCTTCACGGTCACTGCATACCTCCTCATAGCTTCCTTATATACCTCCTGTATTCCCTTGCAAACATTTTAAGAGATCACAACTGAGTCACAAATAAACCTTAAATTCACACTACACTCACCAGCTGTTCACTTATTCACTGTGCTCACTCTTCAATTCTTGACCCTCACTGAGTACCTGCCTATATACATTACATATACATTTTTGAACGAAAAAAAAAAAACTTCAGCTTGTTACAATTAGTCACAAGTCAGAAATAGAGGACATACTGCTCACTACTAACCCTAAATCTGCTTATTCTTCACCTGTTCCCCCTCACTGTGTACACCTATGATATTATTACACATATTCCCTGTGTTCACTTTTCATTGCTTGATATCAGTTCTCCACATAGTTACTGTGTTCCTTCTTCACTTCTTGAATGTCAGCTCTCCACATATTCACTGTGTTCACTCCTCGCTTCTTGACTGTCAGCCTTCCACAAATCACTGGCCTTCATTCTTGACTTCTTAAGTGTCAGCTCTCCACATATTCACTGTATTCGTTCTTCACTTCTTCAATGCCAGCTCTCCAAAGTATCACAGTGTTCACTCTTCACCTCTTGACTCACAACCTTCCACATATTCACTAAGTTAGCTCATTATTTCTTAATTGACACTGAGTATCGCTGAGTTCCTTATATTCAACTTGAGACTAAAACTAATCTACTTATCACAATTTAGACACTGATTCAAAAATGTCTCGAAATGCGCAATGTTGTGTACACCTTTTCCACACAGCACTATGTTCCTCCCTCAGTTAATTGACACACCAGCCCTTATTCCACTCTGTTGTATCTTGAATATTACTAGCTTCTCATAGAATCCTTAAATGATTCCTACAGACAAGAGTGAAACTACTACTTGTTGCTCAGTCAATCAGCCTCCAATTACAACAAAAAATACACAGTGCACTGTTTTAAAATCCACATATCGCTGAGTTCCACTGTTTATATCTTCACGGTCACTGCATACCTCCTCATAGCTTCCTTATATACCTCCTGTAATCCCTTGCAAACATTTTAAGAGATCACAACTGAGTCACAAATAAACCTTAAATTCACACTACACTCACCAGCTGTTTACATATTCACTGTGCTCACTCTTCAATTCTTGACCCTCACTGAGTACCTACCTGTAGGTGTCTTATATACATTTTTGAACCAAAAAAAAAAAATTCTGCTTGTTAAAATTAGTCACAAGTCAGAAATAGAGGACATACTGCTCACCACTAACCCTAAATCTGTTTATTCTTCACCTGTTCCCCCTCACTGTCTACAACTATGATATTTTTACACATATTCGCTGTGTTCACTTTTCATTGCTTGATATCAGTTCTCCACTTAGTCACTGTGTTCCTTCTTCACTTCTTGACTGTCAGCTCTCCACATATTCACTGTGTTCACTCCGCGCTTCTTGACTGTCAGCCTTCCACATATTCACTGGCCTTCATTCTTCACTTCTTAAGTGTCAGCTCTCCACATATTCACTGTGTTCCTTTTTCACTTCCTCAATGTCAGCTCTCCAAAGTATCACAGTGTTCACTCTTCACCTCTTGACTCACAACCTTCCACATATTCACTAAGTTCGCTCATTATTTCTTAATTGACACTGAGTACCGCTGAGTTCCTTATATTCAACTCGACACTAAAACTAATCTACTTATCACAATTTAGACACTGATTCAAAAATGTCTCGAAATGCGCAATGTTGTGTACACCTTTTCCACACATCACTATGTTCCTCCCTCAGTTAATTGACACACCTGCCCTCATTCCACTCTGTTGTATCTTGAATATTACTAGCTTCTCATAGAATCCTTAAATGATTCCTACAGACAAGAGTGAAACTACTACTTGTTGCTCAGTCAATCAGCCTCCAATTACAACAAAAAATACACAGTGCACTGTTTTAAAATCCACATATCGCTGAGTTCCACTGTTTATATCTTCAAGGTCACTGCATACCTACTCATAGCTTCCTTATATACCTCCTATAATCCTATGTAAACATTTTAAGAGATCAAAACTGAGTCACAAATAAACCTTAAATTCACACTACACTCACCAGCTGTTTACATATTCACTGTGCTCACTCTTCAATTCTTGACCCTCACTGAGTACCTACCTGTAGGTGTCATATACATTTTTGAACCAAAAAAAAAAAAACTTCTGCTTGTTACAAATAGTCACAAGTCAGAAATAGAGGACATACTGCTTACCACTAACCCTAAATCTGTTTACTCCTCACCTGTTCCCCCTCACTGTGTACACCTATGATATTATTACACATATTCCTTGTGTTCACTTTTCATTGCTTGATATCAGTTCTCCACATAGTCACTGTGTTCCTTCTTCACTTCTTGACTGTCAGCTCTCCACATATTCACTGTGTTCACTCCTCGCTTCTTGACTGTCAGCCTTCCACATATTCACTGGCCTTCATTCTTCACTTCTTAAGTGTCAGCTCTCCACATATTCACTGTCTTCGTTCTTCACTTCTTCAATGTAAGCTCTCCAAAGTATCACAGTGTTCACTCTTCACCTCTTGACTCACAACCTTCCACATATTCACTAAGTTCGCTCATTATTTCTTAATTGACACTGAGTACCACTGAGTTCCTTATATTCAACTTGAGACTAAAGCTAATCTACTTATTACAATTTAGACACTGATTCAAAAATGTCTCGAAATGCGCAATGTTCTGTGCACCTTTTCCACACATCACTATGTTCCTCCCTCAGTAATTGACACACCTGCCCTCATTCCACTCTGTTGTATCTTGAATATTACTAGCTTCTCATAGAATCCTTAAATGATTCCTACAGACAAGAGTGAAACTACTACTTGTTGCTCAGTCAATCAGCCTCCAACTACAAAAAAAAATACACAGTGCACTGTTTTAAAATCCACATATCGCTGAGTTCCACTGTTTATATCTTCACGGTCACTGCATACCTACTCATAGCTTCCTTATATACCTCCTGTAATCCCTTGCAAACATTTTAAGAGATCACAACTGAGTCACAAATAAACCTTAAATTCACACTACACTCACCAGCTGTTTACATATTCACTGTGCTCACTCTTCAATTCTTGACCCTCACTGAGTACCTACCTGTAGGTTTCTTGTATACATTTTTGAACCAAAAAAAAAAAAAAACTTCTGCTTGTTACAATTAGTCACAAGTCAGAAATAGAGGACTTACTGCTCACCACTAACCCTAAATCTGTTTATTCTTCACCTGTTCCCCCTCACTGTGTACACCTATGATATTATTACACATATTCGCTGTGTTCACTTTTCATTGCTTGATATCAGTTCTCCACATAGTCACTGTTTTCCTTCTTCACTTCTTGACTGTCAGCTCTCCACATATTCACTGTGTTCACTCCTTGCTTCTTGACTGTCAGCCTTCCACATATTCACTGGCCTTCATTCTTCACTCCTTAAGTGTCAGCTCTCCACATATTCACTGTGTTCCTTCTTCACTTCTTCAATGTCAGCTCTCCAAAGTATCACAGTGTTCACTCTTCACTTCTTGACTCACAACCTTCCACTTATTCACTAAGTTCGCTCATTATTTATTAATTGACACTGATTACCGCTGAGTTCCTTTTATTCAAATTGAGACTAAAACTAATCTACTTATCACAATTTAGACACTGATTCAAAAATGTCTCGAAATGCGCAATGTTGTGTACACCTTTTCCACACATCACTATGTTCCTCCCTCAGTAATTGACACACCTGCCCTCATTCCACTCTGTTGTATCTTGAATATTACGCTTTTCATTGAATCCTTAAATGATTCCTACAGACAAGAGTGAAACTACTACTTGTTGCTCAGTCAATCAGCCTCCAATTATAACAAAAAATACACAGTGCACTGTTTTAAAATCCACATATCGCTGAGTTCCACTGTTTATATCTTCACGGTCACTGCATACCTCCTCATAGCTTCCTTATATACCTCCTGTAATCCCTTGCAAACATTTTAAGAGATCACAACTGAGTCACAAATAAACCTTAAATTCACACTACACTCACCAGCTGTTTACATATTCACTGTGCTCACTCTTAAATTCTTGACCCTCACTGAGTACCTACCTGTCTTATATACATTTTTTAAAACCAAAAAAAAAAAAAAACGTCTACTTGTTACAATTAGTCACAATTCAGAAATAGTGGACATACTGCTCACCACTAACCCTAAATCTGTTATTCTTAACCTGTTCCCCCTCACTGTGTACACCTATGATATTATTATACATATTCGCTGTGTTCACTTTTCATTGCTTGATATCAGTTCTCCACATAGTCACTGTGTTCCTTCTTCACTTCTTGACTGTCAGCTCTCCACATATTCACTGTGTTCACTCCTCGCTTCTTGACTGTCAGCCTTCCACATATTCACTGGCCTTCATTCTTCACTTCTTAAGTGTCAGCTCTCCACATATTCACTGTATTCCTTCTTCAGTTCTTCAATGTCAGCTCTCCAAAGTATCACAGTGCTCACTCTTCACTTCTTGACTCACAACCTTCCACATGTTCACTAAGTTCGCTCATTATTTCTTAATTGACACTGAGTACCGCTGAGTTCCTTATATTCAACTTGAGACTAAAACTAATCTACTTATCACAATTTAGACACCGATTCAAAAATGACTCGAAATGCGCAATGTTGTGTACACCTTTTCCACACATCACTATGTTCCTCACTCAGTAATTGACACAACTGCCGTCATTCCACTCTGTTGTATCTTGAATATTACTAGCTTCTCATAGAATCCTTAAATGATTCCTACAGACAAGCGTGAAATTACTGCTTGTTGCTCAGTCAATCAGCCTCCAATTACAACAAAAAATACACAGTGCACTGTTTTAAAATCCACATATCGCTGAGTTCCACTGTTTATATCTTCACGGTCACTGCATACCTACTCATAGCTTCCTTATATACCTCCTGTAATCCTATGTAAACATTTTAAGAGATCACAACTGAGTCACAAATAAACCTTAAATTCACACTACACTCACCAGCTGTTTACATATTCACTGTGCTCACTCTTCAATTCTTGACCCTCACTGAGTACCTACCTGTAGGTGTATTATATACATTTTTGAACCAAAAAAAAAACTTCTGCTTGTTACAATTAGTCACAAGTCAGAAATAGAGGACATACTGCTCACCACTAACCCTAAATCTGTTTATTCTTCACCTGTTCCCCCTCACTGTGTACAACTATGATATTATTACACATATTCGCTGTGTTCACTTTTCATTGCTTGATATCAGTTCTCCACATAGTCACTATGTTCCTTCTTTACTTCTTGACTGTCAGCTCTCCACATATTCACTGTGTTCACTCCTCGCTTCTTGACTGTCAGCCTTCCACATATTCACTGGCCTTCATTCTTCATTTCTTAAGTGTCAGCTCTCCACATATTCACTGTGTTCCTTCTTCAGATCTTCAATGTCAGCTCTCCAAAGTATCACAGAGTTCACTCTTCACTTCTTGATTCACAACCTTCCACATATTCCCTAAGTTCGCTCATTATTTCTTAATTGACACTGAGTACCGCCAAGTTCCTTATATTTAACTTGAGACTAAAGCTAATCTACTTATTACAATTTAGACACTGATTCAAAAATATCTCGAAATGCGCAATGTTGTGTACACCTCTTCCACACATTACTATGTTCCTCCCTCAGTAATTGACACACCTGCCCTCATTCCACTCTGTTGTATCTTGAATATTACTAGCTTCTCATAGAATCCTTAAATGATTCCTACAGACAAGAGTGAAACTACTACTTGTTGCTCAGTCAATCAGCCTCCAACTACAAAAAAAAATACACAGTGCACTGTTTTAAAATCCACATATCGCTGAGTTTTAGTGTTTATATCTTCACGGTCACTGCATACCTCCTCATAGCTTCCTTATATACCTCCTGTAATCCCTTGCAAACATTTTAAGAGATCACAACTGAGTCACAAATAAACCTTAAATTCACACTACACTCACCAGCTGTTTACATATTCACTGTGCTCACTCCTCAATTCTTGAACCTCACTGAGTACCTACCTGTGGGTGTCTTATATACATTTTTGAACCAAAAAAAAAAACTTCAGGTTGTTACAATTAGTCACAAGTCAGAAATAGAGGACATACTGCTCACCACTAACCCTAAATCTGTTTATTCTTCACCTGTTCCCCCTCACTGTGTACAACTATGATATTATTACACATATTCGCTGTGTTCACTTTTCATTGCTTGATATCAGTTCTCCACATAGTCACTGTGTTCCTTCTTCACTTCTTGACTGTCAGCTCTCCACATATTCACTGTGTTCACTCCTTGCTTCTCTACTGTCAGCCTTCCACATATTCACTGGCCTTCATTCTTCAATTCTTAAGTGTCAGCTCTCCACATATTTACTGTGTTCCTTCTTCACTTCTTCAATGTCAGCTCTCCAAAGTATCAGGGTTCACTTTCACTTCTTGACTCACAACCTTCCACATAATCACTAAGTTCGCGCATTATTTCTCAATTGACACTGAGTACCACTGAGTTCCTTATATTCAACTTGAGACTAAAGCTAATCTACTTATTACAATTTAGACACTGATTCAAAAATGTCCCAAAATGCGCATTGTTGTGTACAACTTTTCCACACATTATTATGTTCCACCCTTAGTAATTGACACACCTGCCCCAACCACTCTGTTATATCTTGACTGTTACTAGCTTCTCATAGGTTCCTTAAATGATTAATACAGACAAGAGTGAAACTACTACTTGTTGCTCAGTCAATCAGCCCCCAGTTACAACAAAAAATACACAGTGAACTGTTTTAAAATCCACATATCGCTGAGTTCCACTGTTTATATCTTCACGGTCCTAGCATACCTACTCATAGCTTCCTTATATACCTCCTGTAATCCTATGTAAACATTTTAAGAGATCACAACTGAATCACAAATAAACCTTAAATTCACACTACACTCACCAGCTGTTTTCATATTCACTGTGCTCACTCTTCAATTCTTGACCCTCACTGAGTACCTACCTGTAGGTGTCTTATATACATTTTTGAACCAAAAAAAAAAAACCTCTGCTTGTTACAATTAGTCATAAGTTAGAAATAGAGGACATACTGCTCACCACTAACCCTAAATCTGTTTATTCCTCACCTGTTCCCCCTCATTGTGTACACCTATGATATTATTACACATATTCCCTGTGTTCACTTTTCATTGCTTGATATCAGTTCTCCACATAGTCACTGTGTTCACTCCTCGCTTCTTGACTGTCAGCCTTCCACACATTCACTGGCCTTCATTCTTCACTTCTTAAGTGTCAGCTCTCCACATATTCACTGTGTTCGTTCTTCACTTCTTCAATGTCAGCTCTCCAAAGTATCACAGTGTTCACTCTTCACCTCTTGACTCACAACCTTCCACATATTCACTAAGTTCGCTCATTATTTCTTAATTGACACTGAGTACCGCTGAGTTCCTTATATTCAACTTGAGACTAAAACTAATCTACTTATCACAATTTTGACACTGATTCAAAAATGTCTCGAAATGCGCAATGTTGTGTACACCTTTTCCACACATCACTATGTTCCTCCCTCAGTTAATTGACACACCTGCCCTCATTCCACTCTGTTGTATCTTGAATATTACTAGCTTCTCATAGAATCCTTAAATGATTCCTACAGACAAGAGTGAAACTACTACTTGTTGCTCAGTCAATCATCCTCCAATTACAACAAAAAATACACAGTGCACTGTTTTAAAATCCACATATCGCTGAGTTCCACTGTTTATATCTTCACGGTCACTGCATACCTCCTCATAGCTTCCTTATATACCTCCTGTAATCCCTTGCAAACATTTTAAGAGATCACAACTGAGTCACAAATAAACCTTAAATTCACACTACACTCACCAGCTGTTTACATATTCACTGTGCTCACTCTTCAATTCTTGACCCTCACTGAGTACCTACCTGTAGGTGTCTTATATACATTTTTGAACGAAAAAAAAAAACTTCAGCTTGTTACAATTAGTCACAAGTCAGAAATAGAGGACATACTGCTCACTACTAACCCTAAATCTGCTTATTCTTCACCTGTTCCCCCTCACTGTGTACACCTATGATATTATTACACATATTCCCTGTGTTCACTCTTTACTGCTTGATATCAGTTCTCTACATAGTTACTGTGTTCCTTCTTCACATCTTGAATGTCAGCTCTCCACATATTCACTGTGTTCACTCCTCGCTTCTTGACTGTCAGCCTTCCACATATTCACTGGCCTTCATTCTTCACTTTTTAAGTGTCAGCTCTCCATATATTCACTGTGTTCGTTCTTCACTTCTTCAATGTCAGCTCTCCAAAGTATCACAGTGTTCACTCTTCACCTCTTGACTCACAACCTTCCACATATTCACTAAGTTCGCTCATTTTCCTTAATTGACACTGAGTACCGCTGAGTTCCTTATATTCAACTCGACACTAAAACTAATCTACTTATCACAATTTAGACACTGATTCAAAAATGTCTCGAAATGCGCAATGTTGTGTACACCTTTTCCACACATCACTATGTTCCTCCCTCAGTTAATTGACACACCTGCCCTCATTCCACTCTGTTGTATCTTGAATATTACTAGCTTCTCATAGAATCCTTAAATGATTCCTACAGACAAGAGTGAAACTACTACTTGTTGCTCCGTCAATCAGCCTCCAATTACAACAAAAAATACACAGTGCACTGTTTTAAAATCCACATATCGCTGAGTTCCACTGTTTATATGTTCACGGTCACTGCACACCTCCTCATAGCTTCCTTATATACCTCCTGTAATCCCTTGCAAACATTTTAAGAGATCACAACTGAGTCACAAATAAACCTTAAGTCCACACTACACTTACCAGCTGTTTACATATTCACTGTGCTCACTCTTCAATTCTTGACCCTCACTGAGTACCTACCTGTAGGTGTCATATACATTTTTGAACCAAAAAAAAAAACTTCTGCTTGTTACAAATAGTCACAAGTCAGAAATAGAGGACATACTGCTCACCACTAACCCTAAATCTGTTTACTCCTCACCTGTTCCCCCTCACTGTGTACACCTATGATATTATGACACATATTCGCTGTGTTCACTTTTCATTGCTTGATATCAGTTCTCCACATAGTCACTGTGTTCCTTCTTTACTTCTTGACTGTCAGCTCTCCACATATTCACTGTGTTCACTCCTCGCTTCTTGACTGTCAGCCTTCCACATATTCACTGGCCTTCATTATTCATTTCTTAAGTGTCAGCTCTCCACATATTCACTGTGTTCCTTCTTCAGATCTTCAATGTCAGCTCTCCAAAGTATCACAGAGTTCACTCTTCACTTCTTGATTCACAACCTTCCACATATTCCCTAAGTTCGCTCATTATTTCTTAATTGACACTGAGTACCGCCAAGTTCCTTATATTCAACTTGAGACTAAAGCTAATCTCCTTATTACAATTTAGACACTGATTCAAAAATATCTCGAAATGCGCAATGTTGTGTACACCTCTTCCACACATCACTATGTTCCTCCCTCAGTAATTGACACACCTGCCCTCATTCCACTCTGTTGTATCTTGAATATTACTAGCTTCTCATAGAATCCTTAAATGATTCCTACAGACAAGAGTGAAACTACTACTTGTTGCTCAGTCAATCAGCCTCCAACTACAAAAAAAAATACACAGTGCACTGTTTTAAAATCCACATATCGCTGAGTTTTAGTGTTTATATCTTCACGGTCACTGCATACCTCCTCATAGCTTCCTTATATACCACCTGTATTCCCTTGCAAACATTTTAAGAGATCACAAATGAGTCACAAATAAAGTTTAAATTCACACTACACTCACCAGCTGTTTACATATTCACTGTGCTCACTCTTCAATTCTTGACCCTCACTGAGTACCTACCTGTAGGTGTCTAATATACATTTTTGAACCAAAAAAAAAAACTTCTGCTTGTTACAATTAGTCACAAGTCAGAAATAGAGGACATACTGCTCACCACTAACCCTAAATCTGTTTATTCTTCACATGTTGCCCCTCACTGTCTACACTTATGATATTATTACACATATTCCCTGTGTTCACTTTTCATTGCTTGATATCAGTTCTCCACATAGTCACTGTGTTCCTTCTTCACTTCTTGACTGTCAGCTCTCCACATATTCACTGTGTTCACTCCTCGCTTCTTGACTGTCAGCCTTCCACATATTCACTGGCCTTCATTCTTCACTTCTTAAGTGTCAGCTCTCCACATATTCACTGTGTTCCTTCTTCACTTCTTCAATGTCAGCTCTCCAAAGTATCACAGTGTTCACTCTTCACCTCTTGACTCACAACCTTCCACATATTCACTAAGTTCGCTCATTATTTCTTAATTGACACTGAGTACCGCTGAGTTCCTTATATTCAACTTGAGACTAAAGCTAATCTACTTATTACAATTTAGACACTGATTCAAAAATGTCTCGAAATGAGCAATGTTGTGTACACCTTTTCCACACATCACCATGTTCCTCCCTCAGTAATTGACACACCTGCCCTCATTCCACTCTGTTGTATATTGAATATTACTAGCTTCTCATAGAATCCTTAAATGATTCCTACAGACAAGAGTAATACTATACTTGTTGCTCAGTCAATCAGCCTCCAACTACAAAAAAAAATACACAGTGCACTGTTTTAAAATCCACATATCGCTTAGTTTTACTGTTTATATCTTCACGGTCACTGTATACCTCCTCATAGCTTCCTTATATACCTCCTGTAATCCCTTGCAAACATTTTAAGAGATCACAACTGAGTCACAAATAAACCTTAAATTCACACTACACTCACCAGCTGTTTACATATTCACTGTGCTCACTCTTCAATTCTTGACCCTCACTGAGTACCTACCTGTAGGTGTCTTATATACATTTTTGAACCAAAAAAAAAAACTTCTGCTTGTTACAAATAGTCACAAGTCAGAAATAGAGGACATACTGCTCACCACTAACCCTAAATCTGTTTACTCTTCACCTGTTCCCCCTCACTGTGTACACCTATGATATTATTACACATATTCGCTGTGTTCACTTTTCATTGCTTGATATCAGTTCTCCATATAGTCACTGTGTTTCTTCTTCACTTCTTGACTGTCAGCTCTCCACATATTCACTGTGTTCACTCCTCGCTTCTTGACTGTCAGCCTTCCACATATTCACTGGCCTTCATTCTTGACTTCTTAAGTGTCAGCTCTCCACATATTCACTGTGGTCATTCTTCACTTCTTCAATGTCAGCTCTCCAAAGTATCACAGTGTTCACTCTTCACCTCTTGACTCACAACCTTCCACATATTCACTAAGTTCGCTCATTATTTCTTAATTGACACTGAGTACCGCTGAGTTCCTTATATTCAACTCGACACTAAAACTAATCTACTTATCACAATTTAGACACTGATTCAAAAATGTCTCGAAATGCGCAATGTTGTGTACACCTTTTCCACACATCACTATGTTTATCCCTCAGCTAATTGACACACCTGCCCTCATTCCACTCTGTTGTATCTTGAATATTACTAGCTTCTCATAGAATCCTTAAATGATTCCTACAGACAAGAGTGAAACTACTACTTGTTGCTCAGTCAATCAGCCTCCAATTACAACAAAAAATACACAGTGCACTGTTTTAAAGTCCACATATCGCTGAGTTCCACTGTTTACATCTTCACGGTCACTGCATACCTCCTCATAGCTTCTTTATATACCTCCTGTAGTCCCTTGCAAACATTTTAAGTGATCACAACTGAGTCACAAATAAACCTTAAATTTACACTACACTCACCAGCTGTTTACATATTCACTGTGCTCACTCTTCAATTCTTGACCCTCACTGAGTACCTACCTATATACATTACATATACATTTTTGAACGGAAAAAAAAACTTCAGCTTGATACAATTAGTCTCAAGTCAGAAATAGAGGACATACTGCTCACTACTAACCCTAAATCTGCTTATTCTTCACCTGTTCCCCCTCACTGTGTACACCTATGATATTATTACACATATTCCCTGTGTTCACTCTTCATTGCTTGATATCAGTTCTCCACATAGTTACTGTGTTCCTTCTTCACTTCTTGAATGTCAGCTCTCCACATATTCACTGTGTTCACTCCTCGCTTCTTGACTGTCAGCCTTCCACATATTCACTGGCCTTCATTCTTCACTTCTTAAGTGTCAGCTCTCCACATATTCACTGTGTTCGTTCTTCACTTCTTCAATGTCAGCTCTCCAAAGTATCACAGTGTTCACTCTTCACCTCTTGACTCACAACCTTCCACATATTCACTAAGTTCGCTCATTATTTCTTAATTGACACTGAGTACCGCTGAGTTCCTTATATTCAACTCGACACTAAAACTAATCTACTTATCACAATTTAGACACTGATTCAAAAATGTCTCGAAATGCGCAATGTTGTGTACACCTTCTCCACACATCACTATGTTCCTCCCTCTGTAATTGACACACCTGCCCTCATTCCACTCTGTTGTATCTTGAATATTACTAGCTTCTCATAGAATCCTTAAATGAATCCTACAGACAAGAGTGAAACTACTACTTGTTGCTCAGTCAATCAGCCTCCAATTACAACAAAAAATACAGAGTGCACTGTTTTAAAATCCACATATCGCTGAGTTCCACTGTTTATATCTTCACGGTCAAAGCATACCTACTCATAGCTTCCTTATATGCCCCCTATAATCCTATGTAAACATTTTAAGAGATCAAAACTGAGTCACAAATAAGCCTTAAATTCACACTACACTCACCAGCTGTTTACATATTCACTGTGCTCACTCTTCAATTCTTGACCCTCACTGAGTTACCTGTAGGTGTCATATACATTTTTGAACCAAAAAAAAAAACTTCTGCTTGTTACAAATAGTCACAAGTCAGAAATAGAGAACATACTGCTCACTACTAACCCTAAATCTGCTTATTCTTCACCTGTTCCCCCTCACTGTGTACACCTATGATATTATTACACATATTCCCTGTGTTCACTCTTCATTGCTTGATATCAGTTCTCTACATAGTTACTGTGTTCCTTCTTCACTTCTTGAATGTCAGCTCTCCACATATTCACTGTGTTCACTCCTCGCTTCTTGACTGTCAGCCTTCCACATATTCACTGGCCTTCATTCTTCACTTTTTAAGTGTCAGCTCTCCACATATTCACTGTGTTCGTTCTTCACTTCTTCAATGTCAGCTCTCCAAAGTATCACAGTGTTCACTCTTCACCTCTTGACTCACAACCTTCCACATATTCACTAAGTTCGCTCATTATTTCTTAATTGACACTGAGTACCGCTGAGTTCCTTATATTCAACTCGACACTAAAACTAATCTACTTATCACAATTTAGACACTGATTCAAAAATGTCTCGAAATGCGCAATGTTGTGTACACCTTTTCCACACATCACTATGTTCCTCCCTCAGTTAATTGACACACCTGCCCTCATTCTACTCTGTTGTATCTTGAATATTACTAGCTTCTCATAGAATCCTTAAATGATTCCTACAGACAAGAGTGAAACTACTATTTGTTGCTCCGTCAATCAGCCTCCAATTACAACAAAAAATACAGAGTGCACTGTTTTAAAATCCACATATCCCTGAGTTCCACATTTTATATCTTCACGGTCACTGCATACCTACTCATAGCTTCCTTATATACCTCCTGTAATCCTATGTAAACATTTTAAGAGATCACAACTGAGTCACAAATAAACCTTAAATTCACACTACACTCACCAGCTGTTTACATATTCACTGTGCTCACTCTTCAATTCTTGACCCTCACTGAGTACCTACCTGTAGGTGTCTTATATACATTTTTGAACCAAAAAAAAAAAAAACTTCTGCTTGTTACAATTAGTCACAAGTCAGAAATAGAGGACATACTGCTCACCACTAACCCTAAATCTGTTTATTCTTCACCCGTTCCCCCTCACTGTGTACACCTATGATATTATTACACATATTCGCTGTGTTCACTTTTCATTGCTTGATATCAGTTCTCCACATAGTCTCTGTGTTCCTTCTTCACTTCTTGACTGTCAGCTCTCCACATATTCACTGTGTTCACTCCTCGCTTCTTGTCTGTCAGCTTTCCACATATTCACTGGCCTTCATTCTTCACTTCTTAAGTGTCAGCTCTCCACATATTCACTGTGTTCCTTCTTCACTTCTTCAATGTCAGCTCTCCAAGGTATCACAGTGTTCACACTTCACTTCTTGACTCACAACCTTCCACATATTCACTAAGTTCGCTCATTATTTCTTAATTGACACTGAGTACCGCTGAGTTCCTTATATTCAATTTGAGACTAAAGCTAATCTACTTATTACAATTTAGACACTGATTCAAAAATATCTAGAAATGCGCAATGTTGTGTACACCTCTTCCACACATCACTATGTTCCTCCCTCAGTAATTGACACACCTGCCCTCATTCCACTCTGTTGTATCTTGAATATTACTAGCTTCTCATAGAATCCTTAAATGATTCCTACAGACAAGAATGAAACTACTATTTGTTGCTCAGTCAATCAGCCTCCAATTGCAACAAAAAATACAGAGTGCACTGTTTTAAAATCCACATATCCCTGAGTTCCACATTTTATATCTTCACGGTCACTGCATACCTACTCATAGCTTCCTTATATACCTCCTGTAATCCTATGTAAACATTTTAAGAGATCACAACTGAGTCACAAATAAACCTTAAATTCACACTACACTCACCAGCTGTTTACATATTCACTGTGCTCACTCTTCAATTCTTGACCCTCACTGAGTACCTACCTGTAGGTGTCTTATATACATTTTTGAACCAAAAAAAAAAAACTTCTGCTTGTTACAATTAGTCACAAGTCAGAAATAGAGGACATACTGCTCACCACTAACCCTAAATCTGTTTATTCTTCACATGTTGCCCCTCACTGTCTACACTTATGATATTATTACACATATTCCCTGTGTTCACTTTTCATTGCTTGATATCAGTTCTCCACATAGTCACTGTGTTCCTTCTTCACTTCTTGACTGTCAGCTCTCCACATATTCACTGTGTTCACTCCTCGCTTCTTGACTGTCAGCCTTCCACATATTCACTGGCCTTCATTCTTCACTTCTTAAGTGTCAGCTCTCCACATATTCACTGTGTTCCTTCTTCACTTCTTCAATGTCAGCTCTCCAAAGTATCACAGTGTTCACTCTTCACCTCTTGACTCAGAACCTTCCACATATTCACTAAGTTCGCTCATTATTTCTTAATTGACACTGAGTACCGCTGAGTTCCTTATATTCAACTTGAAACTAAAACTAATCTACTTATCACAATTTAGACACTGATTCAAAAATGTCTCGAAATGCGCAATGTTGTGTACACCTTTTCCACACATCACTATGTTCCTCCCTCAGTAATTGACACACCTGCCCTCATTCCACTCTGTTGTATCTTGAATATTACTAGCTTCTCATAGAATCCTTAAATGATTCCTACAGACAAGAATGAAACTACTATTTGTTGCTCAGTCAATCAGCCTCCAATTGCAACAAAAAATACAGAGTGCACTGTTTTAAAATCCACATATCCCTGAGTTCCACATTTTATATCTTCACGGTCACTGCATACCTACTCATAGCTTCCTTATATACCTCCTGTAATCCTATGTAAACATTTTAAGAGATCACAACTGAGTCACAAATAAACCTTAAATTCACACTACACTCACCAGATGTTTACATATTCACTGTGCTCACTCTTCAATTCTTGACCCTCACTGAGTACCTACCTGTAGGTGTCTTATATACATTTTTGAACCAAAAAAAAAAAACTTCTGCTTGTTACAATTAGTCACAAGTCAGAAATAGAGGACATACTGCTCACCACTAACCCTAAATCTGTTTATTCTTCACATGTTGCCCCTCACTGTCTACACTTATGATATTATTACACATATTCCCTGTGTTCACTTTTCATTGCTTGATATCAGTTCTCCACATAGTCACTGTGTTCCTTCTTCACTTCTTGACTGTCAGCTCTCCACATATTCACTGTGTTCACTCCTCGCTTCTTGACTGTCAGCCTTCCACATATTCACTGGCCTTCATTCTTCACTTCTTAAGTGTCAGCTCTCCACATATTCACTGTGTTCGTTCTTCACTTCTTCAATGTCAGCTCTCCAAAGTATCACAGTGTTCACTCTTCACCTCTTGACTCACAACCTTCCACATATTCACTAAGTTCGCTCATTATTTCTTAATTGACACTGAGTACCGCTGAGTTCCTTATATTCAACTCGACACTAAAACTAATCTACTTATCACAATTTAGACACTGATTCAAAAATGTCTCGAAATGCGCAATGTTGTGTACACCTTTTCCACACATCACTATGTTCCTCCCTCAGTTAATTGACACACCTGCCCTCATTCCACTCTGTTGTATCTTGAATATTACTAGCTTCTCATAGAATCCTTAAATGATTCCTACAGACAAGAGTGAAACTACTACTTGTTGCTCAGTCAATCAGCCTCCAATTACAACAAAAAATACACAGTGCACTGTTTTAAAATCCACATATTGCTGAGGTCCACTGTTTATATCTTCACGGTCACTGCATACCTCCTCATAGCTTCCTTATATACCTCCTGTAATCCCTTGCAAACATTTTAAGAGATCACAACTGAGTCACAAATAAACCTTAAGTCCACACTACACTCACCAGCTGTTTACATATTCACTGTGCTCACTCTTCAATTCTTGACCCTCACTGAGTACCTACCTGTAGGTGTCTTATATACATTTTTGAACCAAAAAAAAAAACTTCAGCTTGTTACAATTAGTCACAAGTCATAAATAGAGGACATACTGATCACCACTAACCCTAAATCTGTTTATTCTTCACCTGTTCCCCCTCACTGTGTACACCTATGATATTATTACACATATTCGCTGTGTTCACTTTTCATTGCTTGATATCAGTTCTCCATATAGTCACTGTGTTCGTTCTTCACTTCTTGACTGTCAGCTCTCCACATATTCACTGTGTTCACTCCTCGCTTCTTGACTGTCAGCCTTCCACATATTCACTGGCCTTCATTCTTCACTTCTTAAGTGTCAGCTCTCCACATATTCACTGTGGTCATTCTTCACTTCTTCAATGTCAGCTCTCCAAAGTATCACAGTGTTCACTCTTCACCTCACTCACAACCTTCCACATATTCACTAACTTCGCTCATTATTTCTTAATTGACACTGAGTACCACTGAGTTCCTTATATTCAACTTGAGACTAAAGCTAATCTACTTATTACAATTTAGACACTGAGTCAAAAATGTCTCGAAATGCGCAATGTTGTGTGCACCTTTTCCATACATCACTATGTTCCTCCCTCAGTAATTGACACACCTGCGCTCATTCCACTCTGTTGTATCTTGAATATTACTAGTTTCTCATAGAATCCTTAAATGATTCCTACAGATAAGAGTGAAACTACTACTTGTTGCTCAGTCAATCAGCCTCCAACTACAAAAAAAAAAATACACAGAGCACTGTTTTAAAATCCACATATCGCTGAGTTTTAGTGTTTATATCTTCACGGTCACTGCATACCTCCTCATAGCTTCCTTATATACCTCCTGTATTCCCTTGCAAACATTTTAAGAGATCACAACTGAGTCACAAATAAACCTTAAATTCACACTACACTCACCAGCTGTTTACATATTCACTGTGCTCACTCTTCCATTCTAGACCCTCACTGAGTACCTACCTATATACATTACATATACATTTTTGAACGAAAAAAAAAAACTTCAGCTTGTTACAATTAGTCACAAGTCAGAAATAGAGGACATACTGCTCACTACTAACCCTAAATCTGCTTATTCTTCACCTGTTCCCCCTCACTGTGTACACCTATGATATTATTACACATATTCCCTGTGTTCACTCTTCATTGCTTGATATCAGTTCTCCACATAGTTACTGTGTTCCTTCTTCACTTCTTCAATGTCAGCTCTCCAAAGTATCACAGTGTTCACTCTTCACCTCTTGACTCACAACCTTCCACATATTCACTAAGTTCGCTCATTATTTCTTAATTGACACTGAGTACCGCTGAGTTCCTTATATTCAACTCGACACTAAAACTAATCTACTTATCACAATTTAGACACTGATTCAAAAATGTCTCGAAATGCGCAATGTTGTGTACACCTTTTCCACACATCGCTATGTTCCTCCCTCAGTTAATTGACACACCTGCCCTCATTCCACTCTGTTGTATCTTGAATATTACTAGCTTCTCATAGAATCCTTAAATGATTCCTACAGACAAGAGTGAAACTACTACTTGTTGCTCCGTCAATCAGCCTCCAATTACAACAAAAAATACACAGTGCACTGTTTTAAAATCCACATATCGCTGAGTTCCACTGTTTATATCTTCAAGGTCACTGCACACCTCCTCATAGCTTCCTTATATACCTCCTGTAATCCCTTGCAAACATTTTAAGAGATCACAACTGAGTCACAAATAAACCTTAAGTCCACACTACACTTACCAGCTGTTTACATATTCACTGTGCTCACTCTTCAATTCTTGACCCTCACTGAGTACCTACCTGTAGGTGTCATATACATTTTTGAACCAAAAAAAAAACTTCAGCTTGTTACAATTAGTCACAAGTCATAAATAGAGGACATACTGATCACCACTAACCCTAAATCTGTTTATTCTTCACCTGTTCCCCCTCACTGTGTACACCTATGATATTATTACACATATTCGCTGTGTTCACTTTTCATTGCTTGATATCAGTTCTCCACATAGTCACTGTGTTCCTTCTTTACTTCTTGACTGTCAGCTCTCCACATATTCACTGTGTTCACTCCTCGCTACTTGACTGTCAGCCTTCCACATATTCACTGGCCTTCATTCTTCATTTCTTAAATGTCAGCTCTCCACATATTCACTGTGTTCCTTCTTCAGTTCTTCAATGTCAGCTCTCCAAAGTATCACAGAGTTCACTCTTCACTTCTTGATTCACAACCTTCCACATATTCCCTAAGTTCGCTCATTATTTCTTAATTGACACTGAGTACCGCCAAGTTCCTTATATTCAACTTGAGACTAAAGCTAATCTATTTATTACAATTTAGACACTGATTCAAAAATATCTCGAAATGCGCAATGTTGTGTACACCTCTTCCACACATCACTATGTTCCTCCCTCAGTAATTGACACACCTGCCCTCATTCCACTCTGTTGTATCTTGAATATTACTAGCTTCTCATAGAATCCTTAAATGATTCCTACAGACAAGAGTGAAACTACTAATTGTTGCTCAATCAATCAGCTTCCAACTACAAAAAAAAATACACAGTGCACTGTTTTCAAATCCACATATCGCTGAGTTTTACTGTTTATATCTTCACGGTCACTGCATACCTCCTCATAGCTTCCTTATATACCTCCTGCAATCCCTTGCAAACATTTTAAGAGATCACAACTGAGTCACAAATAAACCTTAAATTCACACTACACTCACCAGCTGTTTACATATTCACTGTGCTCACTCTTCAATTCTTGACCCTCACTGAGTACCTACCTATATACATTACATATACATTTTTGAACGAAAAAAAAAAAACTTCAGCTTGTTACAATTAGTCACAAGTCAGAAATAGAGGACATACTGCTCACTACTAACCCTAAATCTGCTTATTCTTCACCTGTTCCCCCTCACTGTGTACACCTATGATATTATTACACATATTCGCTGTGTTCACTTTTCATTGCTTGATATCAGTTCTCCATATAGTCACTGTGTTCCTTCTTCACTTCTTGACTGTCAGCTCTCCACATATTCACTGTGTTCACTCCTCGCTTCTTGACTGTCAGCCTTCCACATATTCACTGGCCTTCATTCTTCACTTCTTAATTGTCAGCTCTCCACATATTCACTGTGTTCCTTCTTCACTTCTTCAATGTCAGCTCTCCAAAGTATCACAGTGTTCACTTTCACTTCTTGACTCACAACCTTCCACATATTCACTAAGTTCGCTCATTATTTCTTAATTGACACTGAGTACCACTGAGTTCCTTATATTCAACTTGAGACTAAAGCTAATCTACTTATTACAATTTAGACACTGATTCAAAAATGTCTCGAAATGCGCAATGTTCTGTGCACCTTTTCCACACATCACTATGTTCCTCCCTCAGTAATTGACACACCTGCGCTCATTCCACTCTGTTGTATCTTGAATATTGCTAGCTTCTCATAGAATCCTTAAATGATTCCTACAGACAAGAGTGAAACTACTACTTGTTGCTCAGTCAATCAGCCTCCAACTACAAAAAGAAATACACAGTGCACTGTTTTAAAATCCACATATCGCTGAGTTTTAGTGTTTATATCTTCACGGTCACTGCATACCTCCTCATAGCTTCCTTATATACCTCCTGTATTCCCTTGCAAACATTTTAAGAGATCACAACTGAGTCACAAATAAACCTTAAATTCACACTACACTCACCAGCTGTTCACTTATTCACTGTGCTCACTCTTCAATTCTTGACCCTCACTGAGTACCTGCCTATATACATTACATATACATTTTTGAACGAAAAAAAAAAAACTTCAGCTTGTTACAATTAGTCACAAGTCAGAAATAGAGGACATACTGCTCACTACTAACCCTAAATCTGCTTATTCTTCACCTGTTCCCCCTCACTGTGTACACCTATGATATTATTACACATATTCCCTGTGTTCACTTTTCATTGCTTGATATCAGTTCTCCACATAGTTACTGTGTTCCTTCTTCACTTCTTGAATGTCAGCTCTCCACATATTCACTGTGTTCACTCCTCGCTTCTTGACTGTCAGCCTTCCACAAATCACTGGCCTTCATTCTTGACTTCTTAAGTGTCAGCTCTCCACATATTCACTGTATTCGTTCTTCACTTCTTCAATGCCAGCTCTCCAAAGTATCACAGTGTTCACTCTTCACCTCTTGACTCACAACCTTCCACATATTCACTAAGTTAGCTCATTATTTCTTAACTGACACTGAGTATCGCTGAGTTCCTTATATTCAACTTGAGACTAAAACTAATCTACTTATCACAATTTAGACACTGATTCAAAAATGTCTCGAAATGCGCAATGTTGTGTACACCTTTTCCACACAGCACTATGTTCCTCCCTCAGTTAATTGACACACCAGCCCTTATTCCACTCTGTTGTATCTTGAATATTACTAGCTTCTCATAGAATCCTTAAATGATTCCTACAGACAAGAGTGAAACTACTACTTGTTGCTCAGTCAATCAGCCTCCAATTACAACAAAAAATACACAGTGCACTGTTTTAAAATCCACATATCGCTGAGTTCCACTGTTTATATCTTCACGGTCACTGCATACCTCCTCATAGCTTCCTTATATACCTCCTGTAATCCCTTGCAAACATTTTAAGAGATCACAACTGAGTCACAAATAAACCTTAAATTCACACTACACTCACCAGCTGTTTACATATTCACTGTGCTCACTCTTCAATTCTTGACCCTCACTGAGTACCTACCTGTAGGTGTCTTATATACATTTTTGAACCAAAAAAAAAAACTTCTGCTTGTTAAAATTAGTCACAAGTCAGAAATAGAGGACATACTGCTCACCACTAACCCTAAATCTGTTTATTCTTCACCTGTTCCCCCTCACTGTCTACAACTATGATATTTTTACACATATTCGCTGTGTTCACTTTTCATTGCTTGATATCAGTTCTCCACTTAGTCACTGTGTTCCTTCTTCACTTCTTGACTGTCAGCTCTCCACATATTCACTGTGTTCACTCCGCGCTTCTTGACTGTCAGCCTTCCACATATTCACTGGCCTTCATTCTTCACTTCTTAAGTGTCAGCTCTCCACATATTCACTGTGTTCCTTTTTCACTTCCTCAATGTCAGCTCTCCAAAGTATCACAGTGTTCACTCTTCACCTCTTGACTCACAACCTTCCACATATTCACTAAGTTCGCTCATTATTTCTTAATTGACACTGAGTACCGCTGAGTTCCTTATATTCAACTCGACACTAAAACTAATCTACTTATCACAATTTAGACACTGATTCAAAAATGTCTCGAAATGCGCAATGTTGTGTACACCTTTTCCACACATCACTATGTTCCTCCCTCAGTTAATTGACACACCTGCCCTCATTCCACTCTGTTGTATCTTGAATATTACTAGCTTCTCATAGAATCCTTAAATGATTCCTACAGACAAGAGTGAAACTACTACTTGTTGCTCAGTCAATCAGCCTCCAATTACAACAAAAAATACACAGTGCACTGTTTTAAAATCCACATATCGCTGAGTTCCACTGTTTATATCTTCAAGGTCACTGCATACCTACTCATAGCTTCCTTATATACCTCCTATAATCCTATGTAAACATTTTAAGAGATCAAAACTGAGTCACAAATAAACCTTAAATTCACACTACACTCACCAGCTGTTTACATATTCACTGTGCTCACTCTTCAATTCTTGACCCTCACTGAGTACCTACCTGTAGGTGTCATATACATTTTTGAACCAAAAAAAAAAAACTTCTGCTTGTTACAAATAGTCACAAGTCAGAAATAGAGGACATACTGCTTACCACTAACCCTAAATCTGTTTACTCCTCACCTGTTCCCCCTCACTGTGTACACCTATGATATTATTACACATATTCCTTGTGTTCACTTTTCATTGCTTGATATCAGTTCTCCACATAGTCACTGTGTTCCTTCTTCACTTCTTGACTGTCAGCTCTCCACATATTCACTGTGTTCACTCCTCGCTTCTTGACTGTCAGCCTTCCACATATTCACTGGCCTTCATTCTTCACTTCTTAAGTGTCAGCTCTCCACATATTCACTGTCTTCGTTCTTCACTTCTTCAATGTAAGCTCTCCAAAGTATCACAGTGTTCACTCTTCACCTCTTGACTCACAACCTTCCACATATTCACTAAGTTCGCTCATTATTTCTTAATTGACACTGAGTACCACTGAGTTCCTTATATTCAACTTGAGACTAAAGCTAATCTACTTATTACAATTTAGACACTGATTCAAAAATGTCTCGAAATGCGCAATGTTGTGTGCACCTTTTCCACACATCACTATGTTCCTCCCTCAGTAATTGACACACCTGCCCTCATTCCACTCTGTTGTATCTTGAATATTACTAGCTTCTCATAGAATCCTTAAATGATTCCTACAGACAAGAGTGAAACTACTACTTGTTGCTCAGTCAATCAGCCTCCAACTACAAAAAAAAATACACAGTGCACTGTTTTAAAATCCACATATCGCTGAGTTCCACTGTTTATATCTTCACGGTCACTGCATACCTACTCATAGCTTCCTTATATACCTCCTGTAATCCCTTGCAAACATTTTAAGAGATCACAACTGAGTCACAAATAAACCTTAAATTCACACTACACTCACCAGCTGTTAACATATTCACTGTGCTCACTCTTCAATTCTTGACCCTCACTGAGTACCTACCTGTAGGTTTCTTGTATACATTTTTGAACCAAAAAAAAAAAAAAACTTCTGCTTGTTACAATTAGTCACAAGTCAGAAATAGAGGACTTACTGCTCACCACTAACCCTAAATCTGTTTATTCTTCACCTGTTCCCCCTCACTGTGTACACCTATGATATTATTACACATATTCGCTGTGTTCACTTTTCATTGCTTGATATCAGTTCTCCACATAGTCACTGTTTTCCTTCTTCACTTCTTGACTGTCAGCTCTCCACATATTCACTGTGTTCACTCCTTGCTTCTTGACTGTCAGCCTTCCACATATTCACTGGCCTTCATTCTTCACTCCTTAAGTGTCAGCTCTCCACATATTCACTGTGTTCCTTCTTCACTTCTTCAATGTCAGCTCTCCAAAGTATCACAGTGTTCACTCTTCACTTCTTGACTCACAACCTTCCACATGTTCACTAAGTTCGCTCATTATTTCTTAATTGACACTGAGTACCGCTGAGTTCCTTATATTCAACTTGAGACTAAAACTAATCTACTTATCACAATTTAGACACCGATTCAAAAATGACTCGAAATGCGCAATGTTGTGTACACCTTTTCCACACATCACTATGTTCCTCACTCAGTAATTGACACACCTGCCGTCATTCCACTCTGTTGTATCTTGAATATTACTAGCTTCTCATAGAATCCTTAAATGATTCCTACAGACAAGCGTGAAATTACTGCTTGTTGCTCAGTCAATCAGCCTCCAATTACAACAAAAAATACACAGTGCACTGTTTTAAAATCCACATATCGCTGAGTTCCACTGTTTATATCTTCACGGTCACTGCATACCTACTCATAGCTTCCTTATATACCTCCTGTAATCCTATGTAAACATTTTAAGTGATCACAACTGAGTCACAAATAAACCTTAAATTTACACTACACTCACCAGCTGTTTACATATTCACTGTGCTCACTCTTCAATTCTTGACCCTCACTGAGTACCTACCTATATACATTACATATACATTTTTGAACGGAAAAAAAAACTTCAGCTTGATACAATTAGTCTCAAGTCAGAAATAGAGGACATACTGCTCACTACTAACCCTAAATCTGCTTATTCTTCACCTGTTCCCCCTCACTGTGTACACCTATGATATTATTACACATATTCCCTGTGTTCACTCTTCATTGCTTGATATCAGTTCTCCACATAGTTACTGTGTTCCTTCTTCACTTCTTGAATGTCAGCTCTCCACATATTCACTGTGTTCACTCCTCGCTTCTTGACTGTCAGCCTTCCACATATTCACTGGCCTTCATTCTTCACTTCTTAAGTGTCAGCTCTCCACATATTCACTGTGTTCGTTCTTCACTTCTTCAATGTCAGCTCTCCAAAGTATCACAGTGTTCACTCTTCACCTCTTGACTCACAACCTTCCACATATTCACTAAGTTCGCTCATTATTTCTTAATTGACACTGAGTACCGCTGAGTTCCTTATATTCAACTCGACACTAAAACTAATCTACTTATCACAATTTAGACACTGATTCAAAAATGTCTCGAAATGCGCAATGTTGTGTACACCTTCTCCACACATCACTATGTTCCTCCCTCTGTAATTGACACACCTGCCCTCATTCCACTCTGTTGTATCTTGAATATTACTAGCTTCTCATAGAATCCTTAAATGAATCCTACAGACAAGAGTGAAACTACTACTTGTTGCTCAGTCAATCAGCCTCCAATTACAACAAAAAATACAGAGTGCACTGTTTTAAAATCCACATATCGCTGAGTTCCACTGTTTATATCTTCACGGTCACTGCATACCTACTCATAGCTTCCTTATATGCCCCCTATAATCCTATGTAAACATTTTAAGAGATCAAAACTGAGTCACAAATAAGCCTTAAATTCACACTACACTCACCAGCTGTTTACATATTCACTGTGCTCACTCTTCAATTCTTGACCCTCACTGAGTTACCTGTAGGTGTCATATACATTTTTGAACCAAAAAAAAAAACTTCTGCTTGTTACAAATAGTCACAAGTCAGAAATAGAGAACATACTGCTCACTACTAACCCTAAATCTGCTTATTCTTCACCTGTTCCCCCTCACTGTGTACACCTATGATATTATTACACATATTCCCTGTGTTCACTCTTCATTGCTTGATATCAGTTCTCTACATAGTTACTGTGTTCCTTCTTCACTTCTTGAATGTCAGCTCTCCACATATTCACTGTGTTCACTCCTCGCTTCTTGACTGTCAGCCTTCCACATATTCACTGGCCTTCATTCTTCACTTTTTAAGTGTCAGCTCTCCACATATTCACTGTGTTCGTTCTTCACTTC
This sequence comes from Hymenopus coronatus, assembly GCA_030762935.1. Taxonomy (NCBI): domain Eukaryota; kingdom Metazoa; phylum Arthropoda; class Insecta; order Mantodea; family Hymenopodidae; genus Hymenopus; species Hymenopus coronatus. The sequence goes on along the minus strand of CM060895.1, from coordinate 56,364,750 downwards.
TTCAATGTCAGCTCTCCAAAGTATCACAGTGTTCACTCTTCACCTCTTGACTCACAACCTTCCACATATTCACTAAGTTCGCTCATTATTTCTTAATTGACACTGAGTACCGCTGAGTTCCTTATATTCAACTCGACACTAAAACTAATCTACTTATCACAATTTAGACACTGATTCAAAAATGTCTCGAAATGCGCAATGTTGTGTACACCTTTTCCACACATCACTATGTTCCTCCCTCAGTTAATTGACACACCTGCCCTCATTCCACTCTGTTGTATCTTGAATATTACTAGCTTCTCATAGAATCCTTAAATGATTCCTACAGACAAGAGTGAAACTACTATTTGTTGCTCCGTCAATCAGCCTCCAATTACAACAAAAAATACACAGTGCACTGTTTTAAAATCCACATATCGCTGAGTTCCACTGTTTATATCTTCACGGTCACTGCACACCTCCTCATAGCTTCCTTATATACCTCCTGTAATCCCTTGCAAACATTTTAAGAGATCACAACTGAGTCACAAATAAACCTTAAATTCACACTACACTTACCAGCTGTTTACATATTCACTGTGCTCACTCTTCAATTCTTGACCCTCACTGAGTACCTACCTGTAGGTGTCTTATATACATTTTTGAACCAAAAAAAAAAAAACTTCTGCTTGTTACAATTAGTCACAAGTCAGAAATAGAGGACATACTGCTCACCACTAACTCTAAATCTGTTTATTCTTCACCTGTTCCCCCTCACTGTGTACACCTATGATATTATTACACATATTCGCTGTGTTCACTTTTCATTGCTTGATATCAGTTCTCCTCATAGTCACTGTGTTCCTTCTTCACTTCTTGACTGTCAGCTCTCCACATATTCACTGTGTTCACTCCTCGCTTCTTGTCTGTCAGCTTTCCACATATTCACTGGCCTTCATTCTTCACTTCTTAAGTGTCAGCTCTCCACATATTCACTGTGTTCCTTCTTCACTTCTTCAATGTCAGCTCTCCAAGGTATCACAGTGTTCACACTTCACTTCTTGACTCACAACCTTCCACATATTCACTAAGTTCGCTCATTATTTCTTAATTGACACTGAGTACCGCTGAGTTCCTTATATTCAATTTGAGACTAAAGCTAATCTACTTATTACAATTTAGACACTGATTCAAAAATATCTAGAAATGCGCAATGTTGTGTACACCTCTTCCACACATCACTATGTTCCTCCCTCAGTAATTGACACACCTGCCCTCATTCCACTCTGTTGTATCTTGAATATTACTAGCTTCTCATAGAATCCTTAAATGATTCCTACAGACAAGAATGAAACTACTATTTGTTGCTCAGTCAATCAGCCTCCAATTGCAACAAAAAATACAGAGTGCACTGTTTTAAAATCCACATATCCCTGAGTTCCACATTTTATATCTTCACGGTCACTGCATACCTACTCATAGCTTCCTTATATACCTCCTGTAATCCTATGTAAACATTTTAAGAGATCACAACTGAGTCACAAATAAACCTTAAATTCACACTACACTCACCAGCTGTTTACATATTCACTGTGCTCACTCTTCAATTCTTGACCCTCACTGAGTACCTACCTGTAGGTGTCTTATATACATTTTTGAACCAAAAAAAAAAAACTTCTGCTTGTTACAATTAGTCACAAGTCAGAAATAGAGGACATACTGCTCACCACTAACCCTAAATCTGTTTATTCTTCACATGTTGCCCCTCACTGTCTACACTTATGATATTATTACACATATTCCCTGTGTTCACTTTTCATTGCTTGATATCAGTTCTCCACATAGTCACTGTGTTCCTTCTTCACTTCTTGACTGTCAGCTCTCCACATATTCACTGTGTTCACTCCTCGCTTCTTGACTGTCAGCCTTCCACATATTCACTGGCCTTCATTCTTCACTTCTTAAGTGTCAGCTCTCCACATATTCACTGTGTTCCTTCTTCACTTCTTCAATGTCAGCTCTCCAAAGTATCACAGTGTTCACTCTTCACCTCTTGACTCAGAACCTTCCACATATTCACTAAGTTCGCTCATTATTTCTTAATTGACACTGAGTACCGCTGAGTTCCTTATATTCAACTTGAAACTAAAACTAATCTACTTATCACAATTTAGACACTGATTCAAAAATGTCTCGAAATGCGCAATGTTGTGTACACCTTTTCCACACATCACTATGTTCCTCCCTCAGTAATTGACACACCTGCCCTCATTCCACTCTGTTGTATCTTGAATATTACTAGCTTCTCATAGAATCCTTAAATGATTCCTACAGACAAGAATGAAACTACTATTTGTTGCTCAGTCAATCAGCCTCCAATTGCAACAAAAAATACAGAGTGCACTGTTTTAAAATCCACATATCCCTGAGTTCCACATTTTATATCTTCACGGTCACTGCATACCTACTCATAGCTTCCTTATATACCTCCTGTAATCCTATGTAAACATTTTAAGAGATCACAACTGAGTCACAAATAAACCTTAAATTCACACTACACTCACCAGATGTTTACATATTCACTGTGCTCACTCTTCAATTCTTGACCCTCACTGAGTACCTACCTGTAGGTGTCTTATATACATTTTTGAACCAAAAAAAAAAAACTTCTGCTTGTTACAATTAGTCACAAGTCAGAAATAGAGGACATACTGCTCACCACTAACCCTAAATCTGTTTATTCTTCACATGTTGCCCCTCACTGTCTACACTTATGATATTATTACACATATTCCCTGTGTTCACTTTTCATTGCTTGATATCAGTTCTCCACATAGTCACTGTGTTCCTTCTTCACTTCTTGACTGTCAGCTCTCCACATATTCACTGTGTTCACTCCTCGCTTCTTGACTGTCAGCCTTCCACATATTCACTGGCCTTCATTCTTCACTTCTTAAGTGTCAGCTCTCCACATATTCACTGTGTTCGTTCTTCACTTCTTCAATGTCAGCTCTCCAAAGTATCACAGTGTTCACTCTTCACCTCTTGACTCACAACCTTCCACATATTCACTAAGTTCGCTCATTATTTCTTAATTGACACTGAGTACCGCTGAGTTCCTTATATTCAACTCGACACTAAAACTAATCTACTTATCACAATTTAGACACTGATTCAAAAATGTCTCGAAATGCGCAATGTTGTGTACACCTTTTCCACACATCACTATGTTCCTCCCTCAGTTAATTGACACACCTGCCCTCATTCCACTCTGTTGTATCTTGAATATTACTAGCTTCTCATAGAATCCTTAAATGATTCCTACAGACAAGAGTGAAACTACTACTTGTTGCTCAGTCAATCAGCCTCCAATTACAACAAAAAATACACAGTGCACTGTTTTAAAATCCACATATTGCTGAGGTCCACTGTTTATATCTTCACGGTCACTGCATACCTCCTCATAGCTTCCTTATATACCTCCTGTAATCCCTTGCAAACATTTTAAGAGATCACAACTGAGTCACAAATAAACCTTAAGTCCACACTACACTCACCAGCTGTTTACATATTCACTGTGCTCACTCTTCAATTCTTGACCCTCACTGAGTACCTACCTGTAGGTGTCTTATATACATTTTTGAACCAAAAAAAAAACTTCAGCTTGTTACAATTAGTCACAAGTCATAAATAGAGGACATACTGATCACCACTAACCCTAAATCTGTTTATTCTTCACCTGTTCCCCCTCACTGTGTACACCTATGATATTATTACACATATTCGCTGTGTTCACTTTTCATTGCTTGATATCAGTTCTCCATATAGTCACTGTGTTCGTTCTTCACTTCTTGACTGTCAGCTCTCCACATATTCACTGTGTTCACTCCTCGCTTCTTGACTGTCAGCCTTCCACATATTCACTGGCCTTCATTCTTCACTTCTTAAGTGTCAGCTCTCCACATATTCACTGTGGTCATTCTTCACTTCTTCAATGTCAGCTCTCCAAAGTATCACAGTGTTCACTCTTCACCTCACTCACAACCTTCCACATATTCACTAACTTCGCTCATTATTTCTTAATTGACACTGAGTACCACTGAGTTCCTTATATTCAACTTGAGACTAAAGCTAATCTACTTATTACAATTTAGACACTGAGTCAAAAATGTCTCGAAATGCGCAATGTTGTGTGCACCTTTTCCATACATCACTATGTTCCTCCCTCAGTAATTGACACACCTGCGCTCATTCCACTCTGTTGTATCTTGAATATTACTAGTTTCTCATAGAATCCTTAAATGATTCCTACAGATAAGAGTGAAACTACTACTTGTTGCTCAGTCAATCAGCCTCCAACTACAAAAAAAAAATACACAGAGCACTGTTTTAAAATCCACATATCGCTGAGTTTTAGTGTTTATATCTTCACGGTCACTGCATACCTCCTCATAGCTTCCTTATATACCTCCTGTATTCCCTTGCAAACATTTTAAGAGATCACAACTGAGTCACAAATAAACCTTAAATTCACACTACACTCACCAGCTGTTTACATATTCACTGTGCTCACTCTTCCATTCTAGACCCTCACTGAGTACCTACCTATATACATTACATATACATTTTTGAACGGAAAAAAAAAACTTCAGCTTGTTACAATTAGTCACAAGTCAGAAATAGAGGACATACTGCTCACTACTAACCCTAAATCTGCTTATTCTTCACCTGTTCCCCCTCACTGTGTACACCTATGATATTATTACACATATTCCCTGTGTTCACTCTTCATTGCTTGATATCAGTTCTCCACATAGTTACTGTGTTCCTTCTTCACTTCTTCAATGTCAGCTCTCCAAAGTATCACAGTGTTCACTCTTCACCTCTTGACTCACAACCTTCCACATATTCACTAAGTTCGCTCATTATTTCTTAATTGACACTGAGTACCGCTGAGTTCCTTATATTCAACTCGACACTAAAACTAATCTACTTATCACAATTTAGACACTGATTCAAAAATGTCTCGAAATGCGCAATGTTGTGTACACCTTTTCCACACATCACTATGTTCCTCCCTCAGTTAATTGACACACCTGCCCTCATTCCACTCTGTTGTATCTTGAATATTACTAGCTTCTCATAGAATCCTTAAATGATTCCTACAGACAAGAGTGAAACTACTACTTGTTGCTCCGTCAATCTGCCTCCAATTACAACAAAAAATACACAGTGCACTGTTTTAAAATCCACATATCGCTGAGTTCCACTGTTTATATCTTCAAGGTCACTGCACACCTCCTCATAGCTTCCTTATATACCTCCTGTAATCCCTTGCAAACATTTTAAGAGATCACAACTGAGTCACAAATAAACCTTAAGTCCACACTACACTTACCAGCTGTTTACATATTCACTGTGCTCACTCTTCAATTCTTGACCCTCACTGAGTACCTACCTGTAGGTGTCATATACATTTTTGAACCAAAAAAAAAACTTCAGCTTGTTACAATTAGTCACAAGTCATAAATAGAGGACATACTGATCACCACTAACCCTAAATCTGTTTATTCTTCACCTGTTCCCCCTCACTGTGTACACCTATGATATTATTACACATATTCGCTGTGTTCACTTTTCATTGCTTGATATCAGTTCTCCACATAGTCACTGTGTTCCTTCTTTACTTCTTGACTGTCAGCTCTCCACATATTCACTGTGTTCACTCCTCGCTACTTGACTGTCAGCCTTCCACATATTCACTGGCCTTCATTCTTCATTTCTTAAATGTCAGCTCTCCACATATTCACTGTGTTCCTTCTTCAGTTCTTCAATGTCAGCTCTCCAAAGTATCACAGAGTTCACTCTTCACTTCTTGATTCACAACCTTCCACATATTCCCTAAGTTCGCTCATTATTTCTTAATTGACACTGAGTACCGCCAAGTTCCTTATATTCAACTTGAGACTAAAGCTAATCTATTTATTACAATTTAGACACTGATTCAAAAATATCTCGAAATGCGCAATGTTGTGTACACCTCTTCCACACATCACTATGTTCCTCCCTCAGTAATTGACACACCTGCCCTCATTCCACTCTGTTGTATCTTGAATATTACTAGCTTCTCATAGAATCCTTAAATGATTCCTACAGACAAGAGTGAAACTACTAATTGTTGCTCAATCAATCAGCTTCCAACTACAAAAAAAAATACACAGTGCACTGTTTTCAAATCCACATATCGCTGAGTTTTACTGTTTATATCTTCACGGTCACTGCATACCTCCTCATAGCTTCCTTATATACCTCCTGCAATCCCTTGCAAACATTTTAAGAGATCACAACTGAGTCACAAATAAACCTTAAATTCACACTACACTCACCAGCTGTTTACATATTCACTGTGCTCACTCTTCAATTCTTGACCCTCACTGAGTACCTACCTATATACATTACATATACATTTTTGAACGAAAAAAAAAAAACTTCAGCTTGTTACAATTAGTCACAAGTCAGAAATAGAGGACATACTGCTCACTACTAACCCTAAATCTGCTTATTCTTCACCTGTTCCCCCTCACTGTGTACACCTATGATATTATTACACATATTCGCTGTGTTCACTTTTCATTGCTTGATATCAGTTCTCCATATAGTCACTGTGTTCCTTCTTCACTTCTTGACTGTCAGCTCTCCACATATTCACTGTGTTCACTCCTCGCTTCTTGACTGTCAGCCTTCCACATATTCACTGGCCTTCATTCTTCACTTCTTAATTGTCAGCTCTCCACATATTCACTGTGTTCCTTCTTCACTTCTTCAATGTCAGCTCTCCAAAGTATCACAGTGTTCACTTTCACTTCTTGACTCACAACCTTCCACATATTCACTAAGTTCGCTCATTATTTCTTAATTGACACTGAGTACCACTGAGTTCCTTATATTCAACTTGAGACTAAAGCTAATCTACTTATTACAATTTAGACACTGATTCAAAAATGTCTCGAAATGCGCAATGTTCTGTGCACCTTTTCCACACATCACTATGTTCCTCCCTCAGTAATTGACACACCTGCGCTCATTCCACTCTGTTGTATCTTGAATATTGCTAGCTTCTCATAGAATCCTTAAATGATTCCTACAGACAAGAGTGAAACTACTACTTGTTGCTCAGTCAATCAGCCTCCAACTACAAAAAGAAATACACAGTGCACTGTTTTAAAATCCACATATCGCTGAGTTTTAGTGTTTATATCTTCACGGTCACTGCATACCTCCTCATAGCTTCCTTATATACCTCCTGTATTCCCTTGCAAACATTTTAAGAGATCACAACTGAGTCACAAATAAACCTTAAATTCACACTACACTCACCAGCTGTTCACTTATTCACTGTGCTCACTCTTCAATTCTTGACCCTCACTGAGTACCTGCCTATATACATTACATATACATTTTTGAACGAAAAAAAAAAAACTTCAGCTTGTTACAATTAGTCACAAGTCAGAAATAGAGGACATACTGCTCACTACTAACCCTAAATCTGCTTATTCTTCACCTGTTCCCCCTCACTGTGTACACCTATGATATTATTACACATATTCCCTGTGTTCACTTTTCATTGCTTGATATCAGTTCTCCACATAGTTACTGTGTTCCTTCTTCACTTCTTGAATGTCAGCTCTCCACATATTCACTGTGTTCACTCCTCGCTTCTTGACTGTCAGCCTTCCACAAATCACTGGCCTTCATTCTTGACTTCTTAAGTGTCAGCTCTCCACATATTCACTGTATTCGTTCTTCACTTCTTCAATGCCAGCTCTCCAAAGTATCACAGTGTTCACTCTTCACCTCTTGACTCACAACCTTCCACATATTCACTAAGTTAGCTCATTATTTCTTAATTGACACTGAGTATCGCTGAGTTCCTTATATTCAACTTGAGACTAAAACTAATCTACTTATCACAATTTAGACACTGATTCAAAAATGTCTCGAAATGCGCAATGTTGTGTACACCTTTTCCACACAGCACTATGTTCCTCCCTCAGTTAATTGACACACCAGCCCTTATTCCACTCTGTTGTATCTTGAATATTACTAGCTTCTCATAGAATCCTTAAATGATTCCTACAGACAAGAGTGAAACTACTACTTGTTGCTCAGTCAATCAGCCTCCAATTACAACAAAAAATACACAGTGCACTGTTTTAAAATCCACATATCGCTGAGTTCCACTGTTTATATCTTCACGGTCACTGCATACCTCCTCATAGCTTCCTTATATACCTCCTGTAATCCCTTGCAAACATTTTAAGAGATCACAACTGAGTCACAAATAAACCTTAAATTCACACTACACTCACCAGCTGTTTACATATTCACTGTGCTCACTCTTCAATTCTTGACCCTCACTGAGTACCTACCTGTAGGTGTCTTATATACATTTTTGAACCAAAAAAAAAAAACTTCTGCTTGTTACAAATAGTCACAAGTCAGAAATAGAGGACATACTGCTCACCACTAACCCTAAATCTGTTTATTCTTCACCTGTTCCCCCTCACTGTGTACAACTATGATATTATTACACATATTCGCTGTGTTCACTTTTCATTGCTTGATATCAGTTCTCCACATAGTCACTATGTTCCTTCTTTACTTCTTGACTGTCAGCTCTCCACATATTCACTGTGTTCACTCCTCGCTTCTTGACTGTCAGCCTTCTACATATTCACTGGCCTTCATTCTTCACTTCTTAAGTGTCAGCTCTCCACATATTCACTGTGTTCCTTCTTCAGTTCTTCAATGTCAGCTCTCCAAAGTATCACAGTGTACACTCTTCACCACTTGACTCAACCCCTTCCACATATTCACTAAGTTCGCTCATTATTTCTTAATTGACACTGAGTACCGCTGAGTTCCTTATATTCAACTTGAGACTAAAACTAATCTACTTATCACAATTTTGACACTGATTCAAAAATGTCTCGAAATGCGCAATGTTGTGTACACCTTTTCCACACATCACTATGTTCCTCCCTCAGTTAATTGACACAGCTGCCCTCATTCCACTCTGTTGTATCTTGAATATTACTAGCTTCTCATAGAATCCTTAAATGATTCCTACAGACAAGAGTGAAACTACTACTTGTTGCTCAGTCAATCATCCTCCAATTACAACAAAAAATACACAGTGCACTGTTTTAAAATCCACATATCGCTGAGTTCCACTGTTTATATCTTCACGGTCACTGCATACCTCCTCATAGCTTCCTTATATACCTCCTGTAATCCCTTGCAAACATTTTAAGAGATCACAACTGAGTCACAAATAAACCTTAAATTCACACTACACTCACCAGCTGTTTACATATTCACTGTGCTCACTCCTCAATTCTTGAACCTCACTGAGTACCTACCTGTGGGTGTCTTATATACATTTTTGAACCAAAAAAAAAAACTTCAGGTTGTTACAATTAGTCACAAGTCAGAAATAGAGGACATACTGCTCACCACTAACCCTAAATCTGTTTATTCTTCACCTGTTCCCCCTCACTGTGTACAACTATGATATTATTACACATATTCGCTGTGTTCACTTTTCATTGCTTGATATCAGTTCTCCACATAGTCACTGTGTTCCTTCTTCACTTCTTGACTGTCAGCTCTCCACATATTCACTGTGTTCACTCCTTGCTTCTCTACTGTCAGCCTTCCACATATTCACTGGCCTTCATTCTTCACTTCTTAAGTGTCAGCTCTCCACATATTTACTGTGTTCCTTCTTCACTTCTTCAATGTCAGCTCTCCAAAGTATCAGGGTTCACTTTCACTTCTTGACTCACAACCTTCCACATAATCACTAAGTTCGCGCATTATTTCTCAATTGACACTGAGTACCACTGAGTTCCTTATATTCAACTTGAGACTAAAGCTAATCTACTTATTACAATTTAGACACTGATTCAAAAATGTCCCAAAATGCGCATTGTTGTGTACAACTTTTCCACACATTATTATGTTCCACCCTTAGTAATTGACACACCTGCCCCAACCACTCTGTTATATCTTGACTGTTACTAGCTTCTCATAGGTTCCTTAAATGATTAATACAGACAAGAGTGAAACTACTACTTGTTGCTCAGTCAATCAGCCCCCAGTTACAACAAAAAATACACAGTGCACTGTTTTAAAATCCACATATCGCTGAGTTCCACTGTTTATATCTTCACGGTCCTAGCATACCTACTCATAGCTTCCTTATATACCTCCTGTAATCCTATGTAAACATTTTAAGAGATCACAACTGAATCACAAATAAACCTTAAATTCACACTACACTCGCCAGCTGTTTACATATTCACTGTGCTCACTCTTCAATTCTTGACCCTCACTGAGTACCTACCTGTAGGTGTCTTATATACATTTTTGAACCAAAAAAAAAAAACCTCTGCTTGTTACAATTAGTCATAAGTTAGAAATAGAGGACATACTGCTCACCACTAACCCTAAATCTGTTTATTCCTCACCTGTTCCCCCTCATTGTGTACACCTATGATATTATTACACATATTCCCTGTGTTCACTTTTCATTGCTTGATATCAGTTCTCCACATAGTCACTGTGTTCACTCCTCGCTTCTTGACTGTCAGCCTTCCACACATTCACTGGCCTTCATTCTTCACTTCTTAAGTGTCAGCTCTCCACATATTCACTGTGTTCGTTCTTCACTTCTTCAATGTCAGCTCTCCAAAGTATCACAGTGTTCACTCTTCACCTCTTGACTCACAACCTTCCACATATTCACTAAGTTCGCTCATTATTTCTTAATTGACACTGAGTACCGCTGAGTTCCTTATATTCAACTTGAGACTAAAACTAATCTACTTATCACAATTTTGACACTGATTCAAAAATGTCTCGAAATGCGCAATGTTGTGTACACCTTTTCCACACATCACTATGTTCCTCCCTCAGTTAATTGACACACCTGCCCTCATTCCACTCTGTTGTATCTTGAATATTACTAGCTTCTCATAGAATCCTTAAATGATTCCTACAGACAAGAGTGAAACTACTACTTGTTGCTCAGTCAATCATCCTCCAATTACAACAAAAAATACACAGTGCACTGTTTTAAAATCCACATATCGCTGAGTTCCACTGTTTATATCTTCACGGTCACTGCATACCTCCTCATAGCTTCCTTATATACCTCCTGTAATCCCTTGCAAACATTTTAAGAGATCATAACTGAGTCACAAATAAACCTTAAATTCACACTACACTCACCAGCTGTTTACACATTCACTGTGCTCACTCTTCAATTCTTGACCCTCACTGAGTACCTACCTGTAGGTGTCTTATATACATTTTTGAACGAAAAAAAAAAACTTCAGCTTGTTACAATTAGTCACAAGTCAGAAATAGAGGACATACTGCTCACTACTAACCCTAAATCTGCTTATTCTTCACCTGTTCCCCCTCACTGTGTACACCTATGATATTATTACACATATTCCCTGTGTTCACTCTTTACTGCTTGATATCAGTTCTCTACATAGTTACTGTGTTCCTTCTTCACTTCTTGAATGTCAGCTCTCCACATATTCACTGTGTTCACTCCTCGCTTCTTGACTGTCAGCCTTCCACATATTCACTGGCCTTCATTCTTCACTTTTTAAGTGTCAGCTCTCCATATATTCACTGTGTTCGTTCTTCACTTCTTCAATGTCAGCTCTCCAAAGTATCACAGTGTTCACTCTTCACCTCTTGACTCACAACCTTCCACATATTCACTAAGTTCGCTCATTTTCCTTAATTGACACTGAGTACCGCTGAGTTCCTTATATTCAACTCGACACTAAAACTAATCTACTTATCACAATTTAGACACTGATTCAAAAATGTCTCGAAATGCGCAATGTTGTGTACACCTTTTCCACACATCACTATGTTCCTCCCTCAGTTAATTGACACACCTGCCCTCATTCCACTCTGTTGTATCTTGAATATTACTAGCTTCTCATAGAATCCTTAAATGATTCCTACAGACAAGAGTGAAACTACTACTTGTTGCTCCGTCAATCAGCCTCCAATTACAACAAAAAATACACAGTGCACTGTTTTAAAATCCACATATCGCTGAGTTCCACTGTTTATATGTTCACGGTCACTGCACACCTCCTCATAGCTTCCTTATATACCTCCTGTAATCCCTTGCAAACATTTTAAGAGATCACAACTGAGTCACAAATAAACCTTAAGTCCACACTACACTTACCAGCTGTTTACATATTCACTGTGCTCACTCTTCAATTCTTGACCCTCACTGAGTACCTACCTGTAGGTGTCATATACATTTTTGAACCAAAAAAAAAAACTTCTGCTTGTTACAAATAGTCACAAGTCAGAAATAGAGGACATACTGCTCACCACTAACCCTAAATCTGTTTACTCCTCACCTGTTCCCCCTCACTGTGTACACCTATGATATTATGACACATATTCGCTGTGTTCACTTTTCATTGCTTGATATCAGTTCTCCACATAGTCACTGTGTTCCTTCTTTACTTCTTGACTGTCAGCTCTCCACATATTCACTGTGTTCACTCCTCGCTTCTTGACTGTCAGCCTTCCACATATTCACTGGCCTTCATTATTCATTTCTTAAGTGTCAGCTCTCCACATATTCACTGTGTTCCTTCTTCAGATCTTCAATGTCAGCTCTCCAAAGTATCACAGAGTTCACTCTTCACTTCTTGATTCACAACCTTCCACATATTCCCTAAGTTCGCTCATTATTTCTTAATTGACACTGAGTACCGCCAAGTTCCTTATATTCAACTTGAGACTAAAGCTAATCTCCTTATTACAATTTAGACACTGATTCAAAAATATCTCGAAATGCGCAATGTTGTGTACACCTCTTCCACACATCACTATATTCCTCCCTCAGTAATTGACACACCTGCCCTCATTCCACTCTGTTGTATCTTGAATATTACTAGCTTCTCATAGAATCCTTAAATGATTCCTACAGACAAGAGTGAAACTACTACTTGTTGCTCAGTCAATCAGCCTCCAACTACAAAAAAAAATACACAGTGCACTGTTTTAAAATCCACATATCGCTGAGTTTTAGTGTTTATATCTTCACGGTCACTGCATACCTCCTCATAGCTTCCTTATATACCACCTGTATTCCCTTGCAAACATTTTAAGAGATCACAAATGAGTCACAAATAAAGTTTAAATTCACACTACACTCACCAGCTGTTTACATATTCACTGTGCTCACTCTTCAATTCTTGACCCTCACTGAGTACCTACCTGTAGGTGTCTAATATACATTTTTGAACCAAAAAAAAAAACTTCTGCTTGTTACAATTAGTCACAAGTCAGAAATAGAGGACATACTGCTCACCACTAACCCTAAATCTGTTTATTCTTCACATGTTGCCCCTCACTGTCTACACTTATGATATTATTACACATATTCCCTGTGTTCACTTTTCATTGCTTGATATCAGTTCTCCACATAGTCACTGTGTTCCTTCTTCACTTCTTGACTGTCAGCTCTCCACATATTCACTGTGTTCACTCCTCGCTTCTTGACTGTCAGCCTTCCACATATTCACTGGCCTTCATTCTTCACTTCTTAAGTGTCAGCTCTCCACATATTCACTGTGTTCCTTCTTCACTTCTTCAATGTCAGCTCTCCAAAGTATCACAGTGTTCACTCTTCACCTCTTGACTCACAACCTTCCACATATTCACTAAGTTCGCTCATTATTTCTTAATTGACACTGAGTACCGCTGAGTTCCTTATATTCAACTTGAGACTAAAGCTAATCTACTTATTACAATTTAGACACTGATTCAAAAATGTCTCGAAATGAGCAATGTTGTGTACACCTTTTCCACACATCACCATGTTCCTCCCTCAGTAATTGACACACCTGCCCTCATTCCACTCTGTTGTATATTGAATATTACTAGCTTCTCATAGAATCCTTAAATGATTCCTACAGACAAGAGTAATACTATACTTGTTGCTCAGTCAATCAGCCTCCAACTACAAAAAAAAATACACAGTGCACTGTTTTAAAATCCACATATCGCTTAGTTTTACTGTTTATATCTTCACGGTCACTGTATACCTCCTCATAGCTTCCTTATATACCTCCTGTAATCCCTTGCAAACATTTTAAGAGATCACAACTGAGTCACAAATAAACCTTAAATTCACACTACACTCACCAGCTGTTTACATATTCACTGTGCTCACTCTTCAATTCTTGACCCTCACTGAGTACCTACCTGTAGGTGTCTTATATACATTTTTGAACCAAAAAAAAAAAACTTCTGCTTGTTACAAATAGTCACAAGTCAGAAATAGAGGACATACTGCTCACCACTAACCCTAAATCTGTTTACTCTTCACCTGTTCCCCCTCACTGTGTACACCTATGATATTATTACACATATTCGCTGTGTTCACTTTTCATTGCTTGATATCAGTTCTCCATATAGTCACTGTGTTTCTTCTTCACTTCTTGACTGTCAGCTCTCCACATATTCACTGTGTTCACTCCTCGCTTCTTGACTGTCAGCCTTCCACATATTCACTGGCCTTCATTCTTGACTTCTTAAGTGTCAGCTCTCCACATATTCACTGTGGTCATTCTTCACTTCTTCAATGTCAGCTCTCCAAAGTATCACAGTGTTCACTCTTCACCTCACTCACAACCTTCCACATATTCACTAAGTTCGCTCATTATTTCTTAATTGACACCGAGTACCGCTGAGTTCCTTATATTCAACTTGAGACTAAAACTAATCTACTTATCACAATTTAGACACTGATTCAAAAATGTCTCGAAATGCGCAATGTTGTGTACACCTCTTCCACACATCACTATGTTCCTCCCTCAGTAATTGACACACCTGCGCTCATTCCACTCTGTTGTATCTTGAATATTACTAGCTTCTCATAGAATCCTTAAATGATTCCTACAGACAAGAGTGAAACTACTACTTGTTGCTCAGTCAATCAGCCTCCAACTACAAAAAGAAATACACAGTGCACTGTTTTAAAATCCACATATCGCTGAGTTTTAGTGTTTATATCTTCACGGTCACTGCATACCTCCTCATAGCTTGCTTATATACCTCCTGTATTCCCTTGCAAACATTTTAAGAGATCACAACTGAGTCACAAATAAACCTTAAATTCACACTACACTCACCAGCTGTTTACTTATTCACTGTGCTCACTCTTCAATTCTTGACCCTCACTGAGTACCTGCCTATATACATTACATATACATTTTTGAACGAAAAAAAAAAAACTTCAGCTTGTTACAATTAGTCACAAGTCAGAAATAGAGGACATACTGCTCAGTACTAACCCTAAATCTGCTTATTCTTCACCTGTTCCCCCTCACTGTGTACACCTATGATATTATTACACATATTCCCTGTGTTCACTTTTCATTGCTTGATATCAGTTCTCCACATAGTCACTGTGTTCCTTCTTCACTTCTTGACTGTCAGCTCTCCACATATTCACTGTGTTCACTCCTCGCTTCTTGACTGTCAGCCTTCCACATATTCACTGGCCTTCATTCTTCACTTCTTAAGTGTCAGCTCTCCACATATTCACTGTATTCGTTCTTCACTTCTTCAATGCCAGCTCTCCAAAGTATCACAGTGTTCACTCTTCAGCTCTTGACTCACAACCTTCCACATATTCACTAAGTTAGCTCATTATTTCTTAATTGACACTGAGTACCGCTGAGTTCCTTATATTCAACTTCAGACTAAAACTAATCTACTTATCACAATTTAGACACTGATTCAAAAATGTCTCGAAATGCGCAATGTTGTGTACACCTTTTCCACACAGCACTATGTTCCTCCCTCAGTTAATTGACACACCAGCCCTCATTCCACTCAGTTGTATCTTGAATATTACTAGCTTCTCATAGAATCCTTAAATGATTCCTACAGACAAGAGTGAAACTACTACTTGTTGCTCAGTCAATCAGCCTCCAATTACAACAAAAAATACACAGTGCACTGTTTTAAAATCCACATATCGCTGAGTTCCACTGTTTATATCTTCACGGTCACTGCATAGCTCCTCATAGCTTCCTTATATACCTCCTGTAATCCCTTGCAAACATTTTAAGAGATCACAACTGAGTCACAAATAAACCTTAAATTCACACTACACTCACCAGCTGTTTACATATTCACTGTGCTCACTCTTCAATTCTTGACCCTCACTGAGTACCTACCTGTAGGTGTCATATACATTTTTGAAACAAAAAAAAAAAACTTCTGCTTGTTACAAATAGTCACAAGTCAGAAATAGAGGACATACTGCTCACCACTAACCCTAAATCTGTTTACTCTTCACCTGTTCCCCCTCACTGTCTACACCTATGATATTATTACACATATTCGCTGTGTTCACTTTTCATTGCTTGATATCAGTTCTCCACATAGTCACTGTGTTCCTTCTTCACTTCTTGACTGTCAGCTCTCCACATATTCACTGTGTTCAATCCTCGCTTCTTGACTGTCAGCCTTCCACATATTCACTGGCCTTCATTCTTCACTTCTTAAGTGTCAGCTCTCCACATATTCACTGTGTTCGTTCTTCACTTCTACAATGTCAGCTCTCCAAAGTATCACAGTGTTCACTCTTCACCTCTTGACTCACAACCTTCCACATATTCACTAAGTTCGCTCATTATTTCTTAATGGACACTGAGTACCGCTGAGTTCCTTATATTCAACTCGACACTAAAACTAATCTACTTATCACAATTTAGACACTGATTCAAAAATGTCTCAAAATGCGCAATGTTGTGTACACCTTTTCCACACATCACTATGTTCCTCCCTCAGTTAATTGACACACCTGCCCTCATTCCACTCTGTTGTATCTTGAATATTACTAGCTTCTCATAGAATCCTTAAATGATTCCTACAGACAAGAGTGAAACTACTACTTGTTGCTCAGTCAATCAGCCTCCAATTACAACAAAAAATACACAGTGCACTGTTTTAAAATCCACATATTGCTGAGTTCCACTGTTTATATCTTCACAGTCACTGCATACCTCCTCATAGCTTCCTTATATACCTCCTGTAATCCCTTGCAAACATTTTAAGAGATCACAACTGAGTCACAAATAAACCTTAAGTCCACACTACACTCACCAGCTGTTTACATATTCACTGTGCTCACTCTTCAATTCTTGACCCTCACTGAGTACCTACCTGTAGGTGTCTTATATACATTTTTGAACCAAAAAAAAAAACTTCAGCTTGTTACAATTAGTCACAAGTCATAAATAGAGGACATACTGATCACCACTAACCCTAAATCTGTTTATTCTTCACCTGTTCCCCCTCACTGTGTACACCTATGATATTATTACACATATTTGCTGTGTTCACTTTTCATTGCTTGATATCAGTTCTCCATATAGTCACTGTGTTCCTTCTTCACTTCTTGACTGTCAGCTCTCCACATATTCACTGTGTTCACTCCTCGCTTCTTGACTGTCAGCCTTCCACATATTCACTGGCCATCATTCTTGACTTCTTAAGTGTCAGCTCTCCACATATTCACTGTGGTCATTCTTCACTTCTTCAATGTCAGCTCTCCAAAGTATCACAGTGTTCACTCTTCACCTCACTCACAACCTTCCACATATTCACTAAGTTCGCTCATTATTTCTTAATTGACACTGAGTACCACTGAGTTCCTTATATTCAACTTGAGACTAAAGCTAATCTACTTATTACAATTTAGACACTGAGTCAAAAATGTCTCGAAATGTGCAATGTTGTGTGCACCTTTTCCATACATCACTATGTTCCTCCCTCAGTAATTGACACACCTGCGCTCATTCCACTCTGTTGTATCTTGAATATTACTAGCTTCTCATAGAATCCTTAAATGATTCCTACAGACAAGAGTGAAACTACTACTTGTTGCTCAGTCAATCAGCCTCCAACTACAAAAAAAAATACACAGAGCACTGTTTTAAAATCCACATATCGCTGAGTTTTAGTGTTTATATCTTCACGGTCACTGCATACCTCCTCATAGCTTCCTTATATACCTCCTGTATTCCCTTGCAAACATTTTAAGAGATCACAACTGAGTCACAAATAAACCTTAAATTCACACTACACTCACCAGCTGTTTACATATTCACTGTGCTCACTCTTCCATTCTAGACCCTCACTGAGTACCTACCTATATACATTACATATACATTTTTGAACGAAAAAAAAAAACTTCAGCTTGTTACAATTAGTCACAAGTCAGAAATAGAGGACATACTGCTCACTACTAACCCTAAATCTGCTTATTCTTCACCTGTTCCCCCTCACTGTCTACACCTATGATATTATTACACATATTCGCTGTGTTCACTTTTCATTGCTTGATATCAGTTCTCCACATAGTCACTGTGTTCCTTCTTCACTTCTTGACTGTCAGCTCTCCACATATTCACTGTGTTCACTCCTCGCTTCTTGACTGTCAGCCTTCCACATATTCACTGGCCTTCATTTTTCACTTCTTAAGTGTCAGCTCTCCACATATTCATGTGTTCCTTCTTCACTTCTTCAATGTCAGCTCTCCAAAGTATCACAGTGTTCACTCTTCACCTCTTGACTCACAACCTTCCACATATTCACTACGTTCGCTCATTATTTCTTAATTGACACTGAGTACCGCTGAGTTCCTTATATTCAACTCGACACTAAAACTAATCTACTTATCACAATTTAGACACTGATTCAAAAATGTCTCGAAATGCGCAATGTTGTGTGCACCTTTTCCACACATCACTATGTTCCTCCCTCAGTAATTGACACACCTGCCCTCATTCCACTCTGTTGTATCTTGAATATTACTAGCTTCTCATAGAATCCTTAAATGATTCCTACAGACAAGAGTGAAACTACTACTTGTTGCTCAGTCAATCAGCCTCCAATTACATTAAAAAATACACAGTGCACTGTTTTAAAATCCACATATCGCTGAGTTCCACTGTTTATATCTTCAAGGTCACTGCATACCTACTCATAGCTTCCTTATATACCTCCTATAATCCTATGTAAACATTTTAAGAGATCAAAACTGAGTCACAAATAAACCTTAAATTCACACTACACTCATCAGCTGTTTACATATTCACTGTGCTCACTCTTCAATTCTTGACCCTCACTGAGTACCTACCTGTAGGTTTCTTATATACATTTTTGAACGAAAAAAAAAAAACTTCAGCTTGTTACAATTAGTCACAAGTCAGAAATAGAGGACATACTGCTCACTACTAACCCTAAATCTGCTTATTCTTCACCTGTTCCCCCTCACTGTGTACACCTATGATATTATTACACATATTCCCTGTGTTCACTTTTCATTGCTTGATATCAGTTCTCCACATAGTTACTGTGTTCCTTCTTCACTTCTTGAATGTCAGCTCTCCACATATTCACTGTGTTCACTCCTCGCTTCTTGACTGTCAGCCTTCCACATATTCACTGGCCTTCATTCTTGACTTCTTAAGTGTCAGCTCTCCACTTATTCACTGTATTCGTTCTTCACTTCTTCAATGTCAGCTCTCCAAAGTAATACAGTGTTCACTCTTCACCTCTTGACTCACAACCTTCTACATATTCACTAAGTTCGCTCATTACTTCTTAATTGACACTGAGTACCGCTGAGTTCCTTATATTCAACTTGAGACTAAAACTAATCTACTTATCACAATTTAGACACTGATTCAAAAATGTCTCGAAATGCGCAATGTTGTGTACACCTTTTCCACACATCACTATGCTCCTCCCTCAGTTAATTGACACACCTGCCCTCATTCCACTCTGTTGTATCTTGAATATTACTAGCTTCTCATAGAATCCTTAAATGATTCCTACAGACAAGAGTGAAACTACTACTTGTTGCTCAGTCAATCTGCCTCCAATTACAACAAAAAATACACAGTGCACTGTTTTAAAATCCACATATTGCTGAGTTCCACTGTTTATATCTTCACGGTCACTGCATACCTCCTCATAGCTTGTTTATATACCTCCTGTAGTCCCTTGCAAACATTTTAAGAGATCACAACTGAGTCACAAATAAACCTTAAATTCACACTACACTCACCAGCTGTTTACATATTCACTGTGCTCACTCTTCAATTCTTGACCCTCACTGAGTACCTACCTGTAGGTGTCTTATATACATTTTTGAACCAAAAAAAAAAAACTTCTGCTTGTTACAATTAGTCACAAGTCAGAAATAGAGGACATACTGCTCACCACTAACCCTAAATCTGTTTATTCTTCACCCGTTCCCCCTCACTGTGTACACCTATGATATTATTACACATATTCGCTGTGTTCACTTTTCATTGCTTGATATCAGTTCTCCACATAGTCACTGTGTTCCTTCTTCACTTCTCGACTGTCAGCTCTCCACATATTCACTGTGTTCACTCCTCGCTTCTTGTCTGTCAGCCTTCCACATATTCACTGGCCTTCATTCTTCACTTCTTAAGTGTCAGCTCTCCACATATTCACTGTGTTCCTTCTTCAGTTCTTCAATGTCAGCTCTCCAAAGTATCACAGTGTTCACTCTTCACTTCTTGACTCACAACCTTCCACATATTCCCTAAGTTCGCTCATTATTTCTTAATTGACACTGAGTACCGCTGAGTTCCTTATATTCAATTTGAGACTAAAGCTAATCTACTTATTACAATTTAGACACTGATTCAAAAATATCTAGAAATGCGCAATGTTGTGTACACCTCTTCCACACATCACTATGTTCCTCCCTCAGTAATTGACACACCTGCCCTCATTCCACTCTGTTGTATCTTGAATATTACTAGCTTCTCATAGAATCCTTAAATGATTCCTACAGACAAGAGTGAAACTACTATTTGTTGCTCAGTCAATCAGCCTCCAATTGCAACAAAAAATACAGAGTGCACTGTTTTAAAATCCACATATCCCTGAGTTCCACATTTTATATCTTCACGGTCACTGCATACCTACTCATAGCTTCCTTATATACCTCCTGTAATCCTATGTAAACATTTTAAGAGATCACAACTGAGTCACAAATAAACCTTAAATTCACACTACACTCACCAGCTGTTTACATATTCACTGTGCTCACTCTTCAATTCTTGACCCTCACTGAGTACCTACCTGTAGGTGTCTTATATACATCTTTGAACCAAAAAAAAAAAAACTTCTGCTTGTTACAATTAGTCACAAGTCAGAAATAGAGGACATACTGCTCACCACTAACCCTAAATCTGTTTATTCTTCACCTGTTGCCCCTCACTGTCTACACCTATGATATTATTACACATATTCGCTGTGTTCACTTTTCATTGCTTGATATCAGTTCTCCACATAGTCACTGTGTTCCTTCTTCACTTCTTGACTGTCAGCTCTCCACATATTCACTGTGTTCACTCCTCGCTTCTTGACTGTCAGCCTTCCACATATTCACTGGCCTTCATTTTTCACTTCTTAAGTGTCAGCTCTCCACATATTCATGTGTTCCTTCTTCACTTCTTCAATGTCAGCTCTCCAAAGTATCACAGTGTTCACTCTTCACCTCTTGACTCACAACCTTCCACATATTCACTAAGTTCGCTCATTATTTCTTAATTGACACTGAGTACAGCTGAGTTCCTTATATTCAACTTGAGACTAAAGCTAATCTACTTATTACAATTTAGACACTGATTCAAAAATGTCTCGAAATGCGCAATGTTCTGTGCACCTTTTCCACACATCACTATGTTCCTCCCTCAGTAATTGACACACCTGCGCTCATTCCACTCTGTTGTATCTTGAATATTGCTAGCTTCTCATAGAATCCTTAAATGATTCCTACAGACAAGAGTGAAACTACTACTTGTTGCTCAGTCAATCAGCCTCCAACTACAAAAAGAAATACACAGTGCACTGTTTTAAAATCCACATATCGCTGAGTTTTAGTGTTTATATCTTCACGGTCACTGCATACCTCCTCATAGCTTCCTTATATACCTCCTGTATTCCCTTGCAAACATTTTAAGAGATCACAACTGAGTCACAAATAAACCTTAAATTCACACTACACTCACCAGCTGTTCACTTATTCACTGTGCTCACTCTTCAATTCTTGACCCTCACTGAGTACCTGCCTATATACATTACATATACATTTTTGAACGAAAAAAAAAAAACTTCAGCTTGTTACAATTAGTCACAAGTCAGAAATAGAGGACATACTGCTCACTACTAACCCTAAATCTGCTTATTCTTCACCTGTTCCCCCTCACTGTGTACACCTATGATATTATTACACATATTCCCTGTGTTCACTTTTCATTGCTTGATATCAGTTCTCCACATAGTTACTGTGTTCCTTCTTCACTTCTTGAATGTCAGCTCTCCACATATTCACTGTGTTCACTCCTCGCTTCTTGACTGTCAGCCTTCCACAAATCACTGGCCTTCATTCTTGACTTCTTAAGTGTCAGCTCTCCACATATTCACTGTATTCGTTCTTCACTTCTTCAATGCCAGCTCTCCAAAGTATCACAGTGTTCACTCTTCACCTCTTGACTCACAACCTTCCACATATTCACTAAGTTAGCTCATTATTTCTTAATTGACACTGAGTATCGCTGAGTTCCTTATATTCAACTTGAGACTAAAACTAATCTACTTATCACAATTTAGACACTGATTCAAAAATGTCTCGAAATGCGCAATGTTGTGTACACCTTTTCCACACAGCACTATGTTCCTCCCTCAGTTAATTGACACACCAGCCCTTATTCCACTCTGTTGTATCTTGAATATTACTAGCTTCTCATAGAATCCTTAAATGATTCCTACAGACAAGAGTGAAACTACTACTTGTTGCTCAGTCAATCAGCCTCCAATTACAACAAAAAATACACAGTGCACTGTTTTAAAATCCACATATCGCTGAGTTCCACTGTTTATATCTTCACGGTCACTGCATACCTCCTCATAGCTTCCTTATATACCTCCTGTAATCCCTTGCAAACATTTTAAGAGATCACAACTGAGTCACAAATAAACCTTAAATTCACACTACACTCACCAGCTGTTTACATATTCACTGTGCTCACTCTTCAATTCTTGACCCTCACTGAGTACCTACCTGTAGGTGTCTTATATACATTTTTGAACCAAAAAAAAAAACTTCTGCTTGTTAAAATTAGTCACAAGTCAGAAATAGAGGACATACTGCTCACCACTAACCCTAAATCTGTTTATTCTTCACCTGTTCCCCCTCACTGTCTACAACTATGATATTTTTACACATATTCGCTGTGTTCACTTTTCATTGCTTGATATCAGTTCTCCACTTAGTCACTGTGTTCCTTCTTCACTTCTTGACTGTCAGCTCTCCACATATTCACTGTGTTCACTCCGCGCTTCTTGACTGTCAGCCTTCCACATATTCACTGGCCTTCATTCTTCACTTCTTAAGTGTCAGCTCTCCACATATTCACTGTGTTCCTTTTTCACTTCCTCAATGTCAGCTCTCCAAAGTATCACAGTGTTCACTCTTCACCTCTTGACTCACAACCTTCCACATATTCACTAAGTTCGCTCATTATTTCTTAATTGACACTGAGTACCGCTGAGTTCCTTATATTCAACTCGACACTAAAACTAATCTACTTATCACAATTTAGACACTGATTCAAAAATGTCTCGAAATGCGCAATGTTGTGTACACCTTTTCCACACATCACTATGTTCCTCCCTCAGTTAATTGACACACCTGCCCTCATTCCACTCTGTTGTATCTTGAATATTACTAGCTTCTCATAGAATCCTTAAATGATTCCTACAGACAAGAGTGAAACTACTACTTGTTGCTCAGTCAATCAGCCTCCAATTACAACAAAAAATACACAGTGCACTGTTTTAAAATCCACATATCGCTGAGTTCCACTGTTTATATCTTCACGGTCACTGCATACCTACTCATAGCTTCCTTATATACCTCCTGTAATCCTATGTAAACATTTTAAGAGATCACAACTGAGTCACAAATAAACCTTAAATTCACACTACACTCACCAGCTGTTTACATATTCACTGTGCTCACTCTTCAATTCTTGACCCTCACTGAGTACCTACCTGTAGGTGTCTTATATACATTTTTGAACCAAAAAAAAAACTTCTGCTTGTTACAATTAGTCACAAGTCAGAAATAGAGGACATACTGCTCACCACTAACCCTAAATCTGTTTATTCTTCACCTGTTCCCCCTCACTGTGTACAACTATGATATTATTACACATATTCGCTGTGTTCACTTTTCATTGCTTGATATCAGTTCTCCACATAGTCACTATGTTCCTTCTTTACTTCTTGACTGTCAGCTCTCCACATATTCACTGTGTTCACTCCTCGCTTCTTGACTATCAGCCTTCTACATATTCACTGGCCTTCATTCTTCACTTCTTAAGTGTCAGCTCTCCACATATTCACTGTGTTCCTTCTTCAGTTCTTCAATGTCAGCTCTCCAAAGTATCACAGTGTACACTCTTCACCACTTGACTCAACCCCTTCCACATATTCACTAAGTTCGCTCATTATTTCTTAATTGACACTGAGTACCGCTGAGTTCCTTATATTCAACTTGAGACTAAAACTAATCTACTTATCACAATTTTGACACTGATTCAAAAATGTCTCGAAATGCGCAATGTTGTGTACACCTTTTCCACACATCACTATGTTCCTCCCTCAGTTAATTGACACACCTGCCCTCATTCCACTCTGTTGTATCTTGAATATTACTAGCTTCTCATAGAATCCTTAAATGATTCCTACAGACAAGAGTGAAACTACTACTTGTTGCTCAGTCAATCATCCTCCAATTACAACAAAAAATACACAGTGCACTGTTTTAAAATCCACATATCGCTGAGTTCCACTGTTTATATCTTCACGGTCACTGCATACCTCCTCATAGCTTCCTTATATACCTCCTGTAATCCCTTGCAAACATTTTAAGAGATCACAACTGAGTCACAAATAAACCTTAAATTCACACTACACTCACCAGCTGTTTACATATTCACTGTGCTCACTCCTCAATTCTTGAACCTCACTGAGTACCTACCTGTGGGTGTCTTATATACATTTTTGAACCAAAAAAAAAAACTTCAGGTTGTTACAATTAGTCACAAGTCAGAAATAGAGGACATACTGCTCACCACTAACCCTAAATCTGTTTATTCTTCACCTGTTCCCCCTCACTGTGTACAACTATGATATTATTACACATATTCGCTGTGTTCACTTTTCATTGCTTGATATCAGTTCTCCACATAGTCACTGTGTTCCTTCTTCACTTCTTGACTGTCAGCTCTCCACATATTCACTGTGTTCACTCCTTGCTTCTCTACTGTCAGCCTTCCACATATTCACTGGCCTTCATTCTTCACTTCTTAAGTGTCAGCTCTCCACATATTTACTGTGTTCCTTCTTCACTTCTTCAATGTCAGCTCTCCAAAGTATCAGGGTTCACTTTCACTTCTTGACTCACAACCTTCCACATAATCACTAAGTTCGTGCATTATTTCTCAATTGACACTGAGTACCACTGAGTTCCTTATATTCAACTTGAGACTAAAGCTAATCTACTTATTACAATTTAGACACTGATTCAAAAATGTCCCAAAATGCGCATTGTTGTGTACAACTTTTCCACACATTATTATGTTCCACCCTTAGTAATTGACACACCTGCCCCAACCACTCTGTTATATCTTGACTGTTACTAGCTTCTCATAGGTTCCTTAAATGATTAATACAGACAAGAGTGAAACTACTACTTGTTGCTCAGTCAATCAGCCCCCAGTTACAACAAAAAATACACAGTGCACTGTTTTAAAATCCACATATCGCTGAGTTCCACTGTTTATATCTTCACGGTCCTAGCATACCTACTCATAGCTTCCTTATATACCTCCTGTAATCCTATGTAAACATTTTAAGAGATCACAACTGAATCACAAATAAACCTTAAATTCACACTACACTCACCAGCTGTTTACATATTCACTGTGCTCACTCTTCAATTCTTGACCCTCACTGAGTACCTACCTGTAGGTGTCTTATATACATTTTTAAACCAAAAAAAAAAAACCTCTGCTTGTTACAATTAGTCATAAGTTAGAAATAGAGGACATACTGCTCACCACTAACCCTAAATCTGTTTATTCCTCACCTGTTCCCCCTCATTGTGTACACCTATGATATTATTACACATATTCCCTGTGTTCACTTTTCATTGCTTGATATCAGTTCTCCACATAGTCACTGTGTTCACTCCTCGCTTCTTGACTGTCAGCCTTCCACACATTCACTGGCCTTCATTCTTCACTTCTTAAGTGTCAGCTCTCCACATATTCACTGTGTTCGTTCTTCACTTCTTCAATGTCAGCTCTCCAAAGTATCACAGTGTTCACTCTTCACCTCTTGACTCACAACCTTCCACATATTCACTAAGTTCGCTCATTATTTCTTAATTGACACTGAGTACCGCTGAGTTCCTTATATTCAACTTGAGACTAAAACTAATCTACTTATCACAATTTTGACACTGATTCAAAAATGTCTCGAAATGCGCAATGTTGTGTACACCTTTTCCACACATCACTATGTTCCTCCCTCAGTTAATTGACACACCTGCCCTCATTCCACTCTGTTGTATCTTGAATATTACTAGCTTCTCATAGAATCCTTAAATGATTCCTACAGACAAGAGTGAAACTACTACTTGTTGCTCAGTCAATCATCCTCCAATTACAACAAAAAATACACAGTGCACTGTTTTAAAATCCACATATCGCTGAGTTCCACTGTTTATATCTTCACGGTCACTGCATACCTCCTCATAGCTTCCTTATATACCTCCTGTAATCCCTTGCAAACATTTTAAGAGATCACAACTGAGTCACAAATAAACCTTAAATTCACACTACACTCACCAGCTGTTTACATATTCACTGTGCTCACTCTTCAATTCTTGACCCTCACTGAGTACCTACCTGTAGGTGTCTTATATACATTTTTGAACGAAAAAAAAAAACTTCAGCTTGTTACAATTAGTCACAAGTCAGAAATAGAGGACATACTGCTCACTACTAACCCTAAATCTGCTTATTCTTCACCTGTTCCCCCTCACTGTGTACACCTATGATATTATTACACATATTCCCTGTGTTCACTCTTTACTGCTTGATATCAGTTCTCTACATAGTTACTGTGTTCCTTCTTCACTTCTTGAATGTCAGCTCTCCACATATTCACTGTGTTCACTCCTCGCTTCTTGACTGTCAGCCTTCCACATATTCACTGGCCTTCATTCTTCACTTTTTAAGTGTCAGCTCTCCATATATTCACTGTGTTCGTTCTTCACTTCTTCAATGTCAGCTCTCCAAAGTATCACAGTGTTCACTCTTCACCTCTTGACTCACAACCTTCCACATATTCACTAAGTTCGCTCATTTTCCTTAATTGACACTGAGTACCGCTGAGTTCCTTATATTCAACTCGACACTAAAACTAATCTACTTATCACAATTTAGACACTGATTCAAAAATGTCTCGAAATGCGCAATGTTGTGTACACCTTTTCCACACATCACTATGTTCCTCCCTCAGTAATTGACACACCTGCCCTCATTCCACTCTGTTGTATCTTGAATATTACTAGCTTCTCATAGAATCCTTAAATGATTCCTACAGACAAGAGTGAAACTACTACTTGTTGCTCCGTCAATCAGCCTCCAATTACAACAAAAAATACACAGTGCACTGTTTTAAAATCCACATATCGCTGAGTTCCACTGTTTATATGTTCACGGTCACTGCACACCTCCTCATAGCTTCCTTATATACCTCCTGTAATCCCTTGCAAACATTTTAAGAGATCACAACTGAGTCACAAATAAACCTTAAGTCCACACTACACTTACCAGCTGTTTACATATTCACTGTGCTCACTCTTCAATTCTTGACCCTCACTGAGTACCTACCTGTAGGTGTCATATACATTTTTGAACCAAAAAAAAAAACTTCTGCTTGTTACAAATAGTCACAAGTCAGAAATAGAGGACATACTGCTCACCACTAACCCTAAATCTGTTTACTCCTCACCTGTTCCCCCTCACTGTGTACACCTATGATATTATGACACATATTCGCTGTGTTCACTTTTCATTGCTTGATATCAGTTCTCCACATAGTCACTGTGTTCCTTCTTTACTTCTTGACTGTCAGCTCTCCACATATTCACTGTGTTCACTCCTCGCTTCTTGACTGTCAGCCTTCCACATATTCACTGGCCTTCATTATTCATTTCTTAAGTGTCAGCTCTCCACATATTCACTGTGTTCCTTCTTCAGATCTTCAATGTCAGCTCTCCAAAGTATCACAGAGTTCACTCTTCACTTCTTGATTCACAACCTTCCACATATTCCCTAAGTTCGCTCATTATTTCTTAATTGACACTGAGTACCGCCAAGTTCCTTATATTCAACTTGAGACTAAAGCTAATCTCCTTATTACAATTTAGACACTGATTCAAAAATATCTCGAAATGCGCAATGTTGTGTACACCTCTTCCACACATCACTATGTTCCTCCCTCAGTAATTGACACACCTGCCCTCATTCCACTCTGTTGTATCTTGAATATTACTAGCTTCTCATAGAATCCTTAAATGATTCCTACAGACAAGAGTGAAACTACTACTTGTTGCTCAGTCAATCAGCCTCCAACTACAAAAAAAAATACACAGTGCACTGTTTTAAAATCCACATATCGCTGAGTTTTAGTGTTTATATCTTCACGGTCACTGCATACCTCCTCATAGCTTCCTTATATACCACCTGTATTCCCTTGCAAACATTTTAAGAGATCACAAATGAGTCACAAATAAAGTTTAAATTCACACTACACTCACCAGCTGTTTACATATTCACTGTGCTCACTCTTCAATTCTTGACCCTCACTGAGTACCTACCTGTAGGTGTCTAATATACATTTTTGAACCAAAAAAAAAAACTTCTGCTTGTTACAATTAGTCACAAGTCAGAAATAGAGGACATACTGCTCACCACTAACCCTAAATCTGTTTATTCTTCACATGTTGCCCCTCACTGTCTACACTTATGATATTATTACACATATTCCCTGTGTTCACTTTTCATTGCTTGATATCAGTTCTCCACATAGTCACTGTGTTCCTTCTTCACTTCTTGACTGTCAGCTCTCCACATATTCACTGTGTTCACTCCTCGCTTCTTGACTGTCAGCCTTCCACATATTCACTGGCCTTCATTCTTCACTTCTTAAGTGTCAGCTCTCCACATATTCACTGTGTTCCTTCTTCACTTCTTCAATGTCAGCTCTCCAAAGTATCACAGTGTTCACTCTTCACCTCTTGACTCACAACCTTCCACATATTCACTAAGTTCGCTCATTATTTCTTAATTGACACTGAGTACCGCTGAGTTCCTTATATTCAACTTGAGACTAAAGCTAATCTACTTATTACAATTTAGACACTGATTCAAAAATGTCTCGAAATGAGCAATGTTGTGTACACCTTTTCCACACATCACCATGTTCCTCCCTCAGTAATTGACACACCTGCCCTCATTCCACTCTGTTGTATATTGAATATTACTAGCTTCTCATAGAATCCTTAAATGATTCCTACAGACAAGAGTAATACTATACTTGTTGCTCAGTCAATCAGCCTCCAACTACAAAAAAAAATACACAGTGCACTGTTTTAAAATCCACATATCGCTTAGTTTTACTGTTTATATCTTCACGGTCACTGTATACCTCCTCATAGCTTCCTTATATACCTCCTGTAATCCCTTGCAAACATTTTAAGAGATCACAACTGAGTCACAAATAAACCTTAAATTCACACTACACTCACCAGCTGTTTACATATTCACTGTGCTCACTCTTCAATTCTTGACCCTCACTGAGTACCTACCTGTAGGTGTCTTATATACATTTTTGAACCAAAAAAAAAAAACTTCTGCTTGTTACAAATAGTCACAAGTCAGAAATAGAGGACATACTGCTCACCACTAACCCTAAATCTGTTTACTCTTCACCTGTTCCCCCTCACTGTG
The DNA here is from genome assembly GCA_030762935.1 of Hymenopus coronatus. Taxonomy (NCBI): domain Eukaryota; kingdom Metazoa; phylum Arthropoda; class Insecta; order Mantodea; family Hymenopodidae; genus Hymenopus; species Hymenopus coronatus. The sequence goes on along the minus strand of CM060895.1, from coordinate 56,334,499 downwards.
TACACCTATGATATTATTACACATATTCGCTGTGTTCACTTTTCATTGCTTGATATCAGTTCTCCATATAGTCACTGTGTTTCTTCTTCACTTCTTGACTGTCAGCTCTCCACATATTCACTGTGTTCACTCCTCGCTTCTTGACTGTCAGCCTTCCACATATTCACTGGCCTTCATTCTTGACTTCTTAAGTGTCAGCTCTCCACATATTCACTGTGGTCATTCTTCACTTCTTCAATGTCAGCTCTCCAAAGTATCACAGTGTTCACTCTTCACCTCACTCACAACCTTCCACATATTCACTAAGTTCGCTCATTATTTCTTAATTGACACCGAGTACCGCTGAGTTCCTTATATTCAACTTGAGACTAAAACTAATCTACTTATCACAATTTAGACACTGATTCAAAAATGTCTCGAAATGCGCAATGTTGTGTACACCTTTTCCACACATCACTATGTTTATCCCTCAGTTAATTGACACACCTGCCCTCATTCCACTTTGTTGTATCTTGAATATTACTAGCTTCTCATAGAATCCTTAAATGATTCCTACAGACAAGAGTGAAACTACTACTTGTTGCTCAGTCAATCAGCCTCCATTACAACAAAAAATACACAGTGCACTGTTTTAAAGTCCACATATCGCTGAGTTCCACTGTTTACATCTTCACGGTCACTGCATACCTCCTCATAGCTTCTTTATATACCTCCTGTAATCCCTTGCAAACATTTTAAGAGATCACAACTGAGTCACAAATAAACCTTAAGTCCACACTACACTTACAAGCTGTTTACATATTCACTGTGCTCACTCTTCAATTCTTGACCCTCACTGAGTACCTACCTGTAGGTGTCATATACATTTTTGAACCAAAAAAAAAACTTCAGCTTGTTACAATTAGTCACAAGTCATAAATAGAGGACATACTGATCACCACTAACCCTAAATCTGTTTATTCTTCACCTGTTCCCCCTCACTGTGTACACCTATGATATTATTACACATATTCGCTGTGTTCACTTTTCATTGCTTGATATCAGTTCTCCACATAGTCACTGCGTTCCTTCTTTACTTCTTGACTGTCAGCTCTCCACACATTCACTGTGTTCACTCCTCGCTACTTGACTGTCAGCCTTCCACATATTCACTGGCCTTCATTCTTCATTTCTTAAGTGTCAGCTCTCCACATATTCACTGTGTTCCATCTTCAGTTCTTCAATGTCAGCTCTCCAAAGTATCACAGAGTTCACTCTTCACTTCTTGATTCACAACCTTCCACATATTCCCTAAGTTCGCTCATTATCTCTTAATTGACACTGAGTACCGCCAAGTTCCTTATATTCAACTTGAGACTAAAGCTAATCTATTTATTACAATTTAGTCACTGATTCAAAAATATCTCGAAATGCGCAATGTTGTGTACACCTCTTCCACACATCACTATGTTCCTCCCTCAGTAATTGACACACCTGCGCTCATTCCACTCTGTTGTATCTTGAATATTACTAGCTTCTCATAGAATCCTTAAATGATTCCTACAGACAAGAGTGAAACTACTACTTGTTGCTCAGTCAATCAGCCTCCAACTACAAAAAGAAATACACAGTGCACTGTTTTAAAATCCACATATCGCTGAGTTTTAGTGTTTATATCTTCACGGTCACTGCATACCTCCTCATAGCTTGCTTATATACCTCCTGTATTCCCTTGCAAACATTTTAAGAGATCACAACTGAGTCACAAATAAACCTTAAATTCACACTACACTCACCAGCTGTTTACTTATTCACTGTGCTCACTCTTCAATTCTTGACCCTCACTGAGTACCTGCCTATATACATTACATATACATTTTTGAACGAAAAAAAAAAAACTTCAGCTTGTTACAATTAGTCACAAGTCAGAAATAGAGGACATACTGCTCAGTACTAACCCTAAATCTGCTTATTCTTCACCTGTTCCCCCTCACTGTGTACACCTATGATATTATTACACATATTCCCTGTGTTCACTTTTCATTGCTTGATATCAGCTCTCCACATATTCACTGTGTTCACTCCTCGCTTCTTGACTGTCAGCCTTCCACATATTCACTGGCCATCATTCTTGACTTCTTAAGTGTCAGCTCTCCACATATTCACTGTGGTCATTCTTCACTTCTTCAATGTCAGCTCTCCAAAGTATCACAGTGTTCACTCTTCACCTCACTCACAACCTTCCACATATTCACTAAGTTCGCTCATTATTTCTTAATTGACACTGAGTACCACTGAGTTCCTTATATTCAACTTGAGACTAAAGCTAATCTACTTATTACAATTTAGACACTGAGTCAAAAATGTCTCGAAATGTGCAATGTTGTGTGCACCTTTTCCATACATCACTATGTTCCTCCCTCAGTAATTGACACACCTGCGCTCATTCCACTCTGTTGTATCTTGAATATTACTAGCTTCTCATAGAATCCTTAAATGATTCCTACAGACAAGAGTGAAACTACTACTTGTTGCTCAGTCAATCAGCCTCCAACTACAAAAAAAAATACACAGAGCACTGTTTTAAAATCCACATATCGCTGAGTTTTAGTGTTTATATCTTCACGGTCACTGCATACCTCCTCATAGCTTCCTTATATACCTCCTGTATTCCCTTGCAAACATTTTAAGAGATCACAACTGAGTCACAAATAAACCTTAAATTCACACTACACTCACCAGCTGTTTACATATTCACTGTGCTCACTCTTCCATTCTAGACCCTCACTGAGTACCTACCTATATACATTACATATACATTTTTGAACGAAAAAAAAAACTTCAGCTTGTTACAATTAGTCACAAGTCAGAAATAGAGGACATACTGCTCACTACTAACCCTAAATCTGCTTATTCTTCACCTGTTCCCCCTCACTGTCTACACCTATGATATTATTACACATATTCGCTGTGTTCACTTTTCATTGCTTGATATCAGTTCTCCACATAGTCACTGTGTTCCTTCTTCACTTCTTGACTGTCAGCTCTCCACATATTCACTGTGTTCACTCCTCGCTTCTTGACTGTCAGCCTTCCACATATTCACTGGCCTTCATTTTTCACTTCTTAAGTGTCAGCTCTCCACATATTCATGTGTTCCTTCTTCACTTCTTCAATGTCAGCTCTCCAAAGTATCACAGTGTTCACTCTTCACCTCTTGACTCACAACCTTCCACATATTCACTACGTTCGCTCATTATTTCTTAATTGACACTGAGTACCGCCAAGTTCCTTATATTCAACTTGAGACTAAAGCTAATCTCCTTATTACAATTTAGACACTGATTCAAAAATATCTCGAAATGCGCAATGTTGTGTACACCTCTTCCACACATCACTATGTTCCTCCCTCAGTAATTGACACACCTGCCCTCATTCCACTCTGTTGTATCTTGAATATTACTAGCTTCTCATAGAATCCTTAAATGATTCCTACAGACAAGAGTGAAACTACTACTTGTTGCTCAGTCAATCAGCCTCCAACTACAAAAAAAAATACACAGTGCACTGTTTTAAAATCCACATATCGCTGAGTTTTAGTGTTTATATCTTCACGGTCACTGCATACCTCCTCATAGCTTCCTTATATACCACCTGTATTCCCTTGCAAACATTTTAAGAGATCACAAATGAGTCACAAATAAAGTTTAAATTCACACTACACTCACCAGCTGTTTACATATTCACTGTGCTCACTCTTCAATTCTTGACCCTCACTGAGTACCTACCTGTAGGTGTCTAATATACATTTTTGAACCAAAAAAAAAAACTTCTGCTTGTTACAATTAGTCACAAGTCAGAAATAGAGGACATACTGCTCACCACTAACCCTAAATCTGTTTATTCTTCACATGTTGCCCCTCACTGTCTACACTTATGATATTATTACACATATTCCCTGTGTTCACTTTTCATTGCTTGATATCAGTTCTCCACATAGTCACTGTGTTCCTTCTTCACTTCTTGACTGTCAGCTCTCCACATATTCACTGTGTTCACTCCTCGCTTCTTGACTGTCAGCCTTCCACATATTCACTGGCCTTCATTCTTCACTTCTTAAGTGTCAGCTCTCCACATATTCACTGTGTTCCTTCTTCACTTCTTCAATGTCAGCTCTCCAAAGTATCACAGTGTTCACTCTTCACCTCTTGACTCACAACCTTCCACATATTCACTAAGTTCGCTCATTATTTCTTAATTGACACTGAGTACCGCTGAGTTCCTTATATTCAACTTGAGACTAAAGCTAATCTACTTATTACAATTTAGACACTGATTCAAAAATGTCTCGAAATGAGCAATGTTGTGTACACCTTTTCCACACATCACCATGTTCCTCCCTCAGTAATTGACACACCTGCCCTCATTCCACTCTGTTGTATATTGAATATTACTAGCTTCTCATAGAATCCTTAAATGATTCCTACAGACAAGAGTAATACTATACTTGTTGCTCAGTCAATCAGCCTCCAACTACAAAAAAAAATACACAGTGCACTGTTTTAAAATCCACATATCGCTTAGTTTTACTGTTTATATCTTCACGGTCACTGTATACCTCCTCATAGCTTCCTTATATACCTCCTGTAATCCCTTGCAAACATTTTAAGAGATCACAACTGAGTCACAAATAAACCTTAAATTCACACTACACTCACCAGCTGTTTACATATTCACTGTGCTCACTCTTCAATTCTTGACCCTCACTGAGTACCTACCTGTAGGTGTCTTATATACATTTTTGAACCAAAAAAAACAACTTCTGCTTGTTACAAATAGTCACAAGTCAGAAATAGAGGACATACTGCTCACCACTAACCCTAAATCTGTTTACTCTTCACCTGTTCCCCCTCACTGTGTACACCTATGATATTATTACACATATTCGCTGTGTTCACTTTTCATTGCTTGATATCAGTTCTCCATATAGTCACTGTGTTTCTTCTTCACTTCTTGACTGTCAGCTCTCCACATATTCACTGTGTTCACTCCTCGCTTCTTGACTGTCAGCCTTCCACATATTCACTGGCCTTCATTCTTGACTTCTTAAGTGTCAGCTCTCCACATATTCACTGTGGTCATTCTTCACTTCTTCAATGTCAGCTCTCCAAAGTATCACAGTGTTCACTCTTCACCTCACTCACAACCTTCCACATATTCACTAAGTTCGCTCATTATTTCTTAATTGACACCGAGTACCGCTGAGTTCCTTATATTCAACTTGAGACTAAAACTAATCTACTTATCACAATTTAGACACTGATTCAAAAATGTCTCGAAATGCGCAATGTTGTGTACACCTTTTCCACACATCACTATGTTTATCCCTCAGTTAATTGACACACCTGCCCTCATTCCACTTTGTTGTATCTTGAATATTACTAGCTTCTCATAGAATCCTTAAATGATTCCTACAGACAAGAGTGAAACTACTACTTGTTGCTCAGTCAATCAGCCTCCATTACAACAAAAAATACACAGTGCACTGTTTTAAAGTCCACATATCGCTGAGTTCCACTGTTTACATCTTCACGGTCACTGCATACCTCCTCATAGCTTCTTTATATACCTCCTGTAATCCCTTGCAAACATTTTAAGAGATCACAACTGAGTCACAAATAAACCTTAAGTCCACACTACACTTACAAGCTGTTTACATATTCACTGTGCTCACTCTTCAATTCTTGACCCTCACTGAGTACCTACCTGTAGGTGTCATATACATTTTTGAACCAAAAAAAAAACTTCAGCTTGTTACAATTAGTCACAAGTCATAAATAGAGGACATACTGATCACCACTAACCCTAAATCTGTTTATTCTTCACCTGTTCCCCCTCACTGTGTACACCTATGATATTATTACACATATTCGCTGTGTTCACTTTTCATTGCTTGATATCAGTTCTCCACATAGTCACTGCGTTCCTTCTTTACTTCTTGACTGTCAGCTCTCCACACATTCACTGTGTTCACTCCTCGCTACTTGACTGTCAGCCTTCCACATATTCACTGGCCTTCATTCTTCATTTCTTAAGTGTCAGCTCTCCACATATTCACTGTGTTCCATCTTCAGTTCTTCAATGTCAGCTCTCCAAAGTATCACAGAGTTCACTCTTCACTTCTTGATTCACAACCTTCCACATATTCCCTAAGTTCGCTCATTATCTCTTAATTGACACTGAGTACCGCCAAGTTCCTTATATTCAACTTGAGACTAAAGCTAATCTATTTATTACAATTTAGACACTGATTCAAAAATATCTCGAAATGCGCAATGTTGTGTACACCTCTTCCACACATCACTATGTTCCTCCCTCAGTAATTGACACACCTGCGCTCATTCCACTCTGTTGTATCTTGAATATTACTAGCTTCTCATAGAATCCTTAAATGATTCCTACAGACAAGAGTGAAACTACTACTTGTTGCTCAGTCAATCAGCCTCCAACTACAAAAAGAAATACACAGTGCACTGTTTTAAAATCCACATATCGCTGAGTTTTAGTGTTTATATCTTCACGGTCACTGCATACCTCCTCATAGCTTGCTTATATACCTCCTGTATTCCCTTGCAAACATTTTAAGAGATCACAACTGAGTCACAAATAAACCTTAAATTCACACTACACTCACCAGCTGTTTACTTATTCACTGTGCTCACTCTTCAATTCTTGACCCTCACTGAGTACCTGCCTATATACATTACATATACATTTTTGAACGAAAAAAAAAAAACTTCAGCTTGTTACAATTAGTCACAAGTCAGAAATAGAGGACATACTGCTCAGTACTAACCCTAAATCTGCTTATTCTTCACCTGTTCCCCCTCACTGTGTACACCTATGATATTATTACACATATTCCCTGTGTTCACTTTTCATTGCTTGATATCAGCTCTCCACATATTCACTGTGTTCACTCCTCGCTTCTTGACTGTCAGCCTTCCACATATTCACTGGCCATCATTCTTGACTTCTTAAGTGTCAGCTCTCCACATATTCACTGTGGTCATTCTTCACTTCTTCAATGTCAGCTCTCCAAAGTATCACAGTGTTCACTCTTCACCTCACTCACAACCTTCCACATATTCACTAAGTTCGCTCATTATTTCTTAATTGACACTGAGTACCACTGAGTTCCTTATATTCAACTTGAGACTAAAGCTAATCTACTTATTACAATTTAGACACTGAGTCAAAAATGTCTCGAAATGTGCAATGTTGTGTGCACCTTTTCCATACATCACTATGTTCCTCCCTCAGTAATTGACACACCTGCGCTCATTCCACTCTGTTGTATCTTGAATATTACTAGCTTCTCATAGAATCCTTAAATGATTCCTACAGACAAGAGTGAAACTACTACTTGTTGCTCAGTCAATCAGCCTCCAACTACAAAAAAAAATACACAGAGCACTGTTTTAAAATCCACATATCGCTGAGTTTTAGTGTTTATATCTTCACGGTCACTGCATACCTCCTCATAGCTTCCTTATATACCTCCTGTATTCCCTTGCAAACATTTTAAGAGATCACAACTGAGTCACAAATAAACCTTAAATTCACACTACACTCACCAGCTGTTTACATATTCACTGTGCTCACTCTTCCATTCTAGACCCTCACTGAGTACCTACCTATATACATTACATATACATTTTTGAACGAAAAAAAAAACTTCAGCTTGTTACAATTAGTCACAAGTCAGAAATAGAGGACATACTGCTCACTACTAACCCTAAATCTGCTTATTCTTCACCTGTTCCCCCTCACTGTCTACATCTATGATATTATTACACATATTCGCTGTGTTCACTTTTCATTGCTTGATATCAGTTCTCCACATAGTCACTGTGTTCCTTCTTCACTTCTTGACTGTCAGCTCTCCACATATTCACTGTGTTCACTCCTCGCTTCTTGACTGTCAGCCTTCCACATATTCACTGGCCTTCATTTTTCACTTCTTAAGTGTCAGCTCTCCACATATTCATGTGTTCCTTCTTCACTTCTTCAATGTCAGCTCTCCAAAGTATCACAGTGTTCACTCTTCACCTCTTGACTCACAACCTTCCACATATTCACTACGTTCGCTCATTATTTCTTAATTGACACTGAGTACCGCTGAGTTCCTTATATTCAACTCGACACTAAAACTAATCTACTTATCACAATTTAGACACTGATTCAAAAATGTCTCGAAATGCGCAATGTTGTGTGCACCTTTTCCACACATCACTATGTTCCTCCCTCAGTAATTGACACACCTGCCCTCATTCCACTCTGTTGTATCTTGAATATTACTAGCTTCTCATAGAATCCTTAAATGATTCCTACAGACAAGAGTAATACTATACTTGTTGCTCAGTCAATCAGCCTCCAATTACATTAAAAAATACACAGTGCACTGTTTTAAAATCCACATATCGCTGAGTTCCACTGTTTATATCTTCAAGGTCACTGCATACCTACTCATAGCTTCCTTATATACCTCCTATAATCCTATGTAAACATTTTAAGAGATCAAAACTGAGTCACAAATAAACCTTAAATTCACACTACACTCATCAGCTGTTTACATATTCACTGTGCTCACTCTTCAATTCTTGACCCTCACTGAGTACCTACCTGTAGGTTTCTTATATACATTTTTGAACGAAAAAAAAAAACTTCAGCTTGTTACAATTAGTCACAAGTCAGAAATAGAGGACATACTGCTCACTACTAACCCTAAATCTGCTTATTCTTCACCTGTTCCCCCTCACTGTGTACACCTATGATATTATTACACATATTCCCTGTGTTCACTTTTCATTGCTTGATATCAGTTCTCCACATAGTTACTGTGTTCCTTCTTCACTTCTTGAATGTCAGCTCTCCACATATTCACTGTGTTCACTCCTCGCTTCTTGACTGTCAGCCTTCCACATATTCACTGGCCTTCATTCTTGACTTCTTAAGTGTCAGCTCTCCACTTATTCACTGTATTCGTTCTTCACTTCTTCAATGTCAGCTCTCCAAAGTAATACAGTGTTCACTCTTCACCTCTTGACTCACAACCTTCCACATATTCACTAAGTTCGCTCATTACTTCTTAATTGACACTGAGTACCGCTGAGTTCCTTATATTCAACTTGAGACTAAAACTAATCTACTTATCACAATTTAGACACTGATTCAAAAATGTCTCGAAATGCGCAATGTTGTGTACACCTTTTCCACACATCACTATGCTCCTCCCTCAGTTAATTGACACACCTGCCCTCATTCCACTCTGTTGTATCTTGAATATTACTAGCTTCTCATAGAATCCTTAAATGATTCCTACAGACAAGAGTGAAACTACTATTTGTTGCTCAGTCAATCAGCCTCCAATTGCAACAAAAAATACACAGTGCACTGTTTTAAAATCCACATATTGCTGAGTTCCACATTTTATATCTTCACGGTCACTGCATACCTACTCATAGCTTCCTTATATACCTCCTGTAATCCTATGTAAACATTTTAAGAGATCACAACTGAGTCACAAATAAACCTTAAATTCACACTACACTCACCAGCTGTTTACATATTCACTGTGCTCACTCTTCAATTCTTGACCCTCACTGAGTACCTACCTGTAGGTGTCTTATATACATTTTTGAACCAAAAAAAAAAACTTCAGGTTGTTACAATTAGTCACAAGTCAGAAATAGAGGACATACTGCTCACCACTAACCCTAAATCTGTTTATTCTTCACATGTTGCCCCTCACTGTCTACACTTATGATATTATTACACATATTCCCTGTGTTCACTTTTCATTGCTTGATATCAGTTCTCCACATAGTCACTGTGTTCCTTCTTCACTTCTTGACTGTCAGCTCTCCACATATTCACTGTGTTCACTCCTCGCTTCTTGACTGTCAGCCTTCCACATATTCACTGGCCTTCATTCTTCACTTCTTAAGTGTCAGCTCTCCACATATTCACTGTGTTCCTTCTTCAGTTCTTCAATGTCAGCTCTCCAAAGTATCACAGTGTTCACTCTTCACCTCTTGACTCACAACCTTGCACATATTCACCAAGTTCGCTCATTATTTCTTAATTGACACTGAGTACCGCTGAGTTCCTTATATTCAACTTGAGACTAAAACTAATCTACTTATCACAATTTAGACACTGATTCAAAAATGTCTCGAAATGCGCAATGTTGTGTACACCTTTTCCACAAATCACTATGTTCCTCCCTCAGTAATTGACACACCTGCCATCATTCCACTCTGTTGTATCTTGAATATTACTAGCTTCTCATAGAATCCTTTAATGATTCCTACAGACAAGAGTGAAACTACTACTTGTTGCTCAGTCAATCAGCCTCAAATTACAACAAAAATACACAGTGCACTGTTTTAAAATCCACATATCGCTAAGTTCCACTGTTTATATCTTCACAGTCACTGCATACCTACTCATAGCTTCCTTATATACCTCCTGTGATCCCTTGCAAACATTTTAAGAGATCACAACTGAGTAACAAATAAACCTTAAATTCACACTACTCTCACCAGCTGTTTACATATTCACTCTGCTCACTCTTCAATTCTTGACCCTCACTGAGTACCTACCTGTAGGTGCCTTATATACATTTTTGAACCAAAAGAAAAAAAATTCTGCTTGTTACAATCAGTCACAAATCAGAAATAGAGGACATACTGCTCACCACTAACCCTAAATCTGTTTATTCTTCACCTGTTCCCCCTCACTGTGTACACCTATGATATTATGACACATATTCGCTGTGTTCACTTTTCATTGCTTGATATCAGTTCTCCACATAGTCACTGTGTTCCTTCTTCACTTCTTGACTGTCAGCTCTCCACATATTCACTGTGTTCACTCCTCGCTTCTTGACTGTCAGCCTTCCACATATTCACTGGCCTTCATTCTTCACTTCTTAAGTGTCAGCTCTCCACATATTCACTGTGTTCCTTCTTCAGTTCTTCAATGTCAGCTCTCCAAAGTATCACAGTGTTCACTCTTCACTTCTTGACTCACAACCTTCCACATATTCCCTAAGTTCGCTCATTATTTCTTAATTGACACTGAGTACCGCTGAGTTCCTTATATTCAATTTGAGACTAAAGCTAATCTACTTATTACAATTTAGACACTGATTCAAAAATATCTAGAAATGCGCAATGTTGTGTACACCTCTTCCACACATCACTATGTTCCTCCCTCAGTAATTGACACACCTGCCCTCATTCCACTCTGTTGTATCTTGAATATTACTAGCTTCTCATAGAATCCTTAAATGATTCCTACAGACAAGAGTGAAACTACTATTTGTTGCTCAGTCAATCAGCCTCCAATTGCAACAAAAAATACAGAGTGCACTGTTTTAAAATCCACATATCCCTGAGTTCCACATTTTATATCTTCACGGTCACTGCATACCTACTCATAGCTTCCTTATATACCTCCTGTAATCCTATGTAAACATTTTAAGAGATCACAACTGAGTCACAAATAAACCTTAAATTCACACTACACTCACCAGCTGTTTACATATTCACTGTGCTCACTCTTCAATTCTTGACCCTCACTGAGTACCTACCTGTAGGTGTCTTATATACATCTTTGAACCAAAAAAAAAAAACTTCTGCTTGTTACAATTAGTCACAAGTCAGAAATAGAGGACATACTGCTCACCACTAACCCTAAATCTGTTTATTCTTCACCTGTTGCCCCTCACTGTCTACACCTATGATATTATTACACATATTCGCTGTGTTCACTTTTCATTGCTTGATATCAGTTCTCCACATAGTCACTGTGTTCCTTCTTCACTTCTTGACTGTCAGCTCTCCACATATTCACTGTGTTCACTCCTCGCTTCTTGACTGTCAGCCTTCCACATATTCACTGGCCTTCATTTTTCACTTCTTAAGTGTCAGCTCTCCACATATTCATGTGTTCCTTCTTCACTTCTTCAATGTCAGCTCTCCAAAGTATCACAGTGTTCACTCTTCACCTCTTGACTCACAACCTTCCACATATTCACTAAGTTCGCTCATTATTTCTTAATTGACACTGAGTACCGCTGAGTTCCTTATATTCAACTCGACACTAAAACTAATCTACTTATCACAATTTAGACACTGATTCAAAAATGTCTCGAAATGCGCAATGTTGTGTACACCTTTTCCACACATCACTATGTTCCTCCCTCAGTAATTTTTACACCTGCCCTCATTCCACTCTGTTGTATCTTGAATATTACTAGCTTCTCATAGAATCCTTAAATGATTCCTACAGACAAGAGTGAAACTACTACTTGTTGCTCAGTCAATCAGCCTCCAATTACAACAAAAAATACACAGTGCACTGTTTTAAAATCCACATATCGCTGAGTTCCACTGTTTATATCTTCAAGGTCACTGCATACCTACTCATAGCTTCCTTATATACCTCCTATTATCCTATGTAAACATTTTAAGAGATCAAAACTGAGTCACAAATAAACCTTAAATTCACACTACACTCACCAGCTGTTTACATATTCACTGTGCTCACTCTTCAATTCTTGACCCTCACTGAGTACCTACCTGTAGGTTTCTTATATACATTTTTGAACGAAAAAAAAAAACTTCAGCTTGTTACAATTAGTCACAAGTCAGAAATAGAGGACATACTGCTCACTACTAACCCTAAATCTGCTTATTCTTCACCTGTTCCCCCTCACTGTGTACACCTATGATATTATTACACATATTCCCTGTGTTCACTTTTCATTGCTTGATATCAGTTCTCCACATAGTTACTGTGTTCCTTCTTCACTTCTTGAATGTCAGCTCTCCACATATTCACTGTGTTCACTCCTCGCTTCTTGACTGTCAGCCTTCCACATATTCACTGGCCTTCATTCTTGACTTCTTAAGTGTCAGCTCTCCACTTATTCACTGTATTCGTTCTTCACTTCTTCAATGTCAGCTCTCCAAAGTATCACAGTGTTCACTCTTCACCTCTTGACTCACAACCTTCCACATATTCACTAAGTTCGCTCATTACTTCTTAATTGACACTGAGTACCGCTGAGTTCCTTATATTCAACTTGAGACTAAAACTAATCTACTTATCACAATTTAGACACTGATTCAAAAATGTCTCGAAATGCGCAATGTTGTGTACACCTTTTCCACACATCACTATGCTCCTCCCTCAGTTAATTGACACACCTGCCCTCATTCCACTCTGTTGTATCTTGAATATTACTAGCTTCTCATAGAATCCTTAAATGATTCCTACAGACAAGAGTGAAACTACTACTTGTTGCTCAGTCAATCTGCCTCCAATTACAACAAAAAATACACAGTGCACTGTTTTAAAATCCACATATCGCTGAGTTCCACTGTTTATATCTTCACGATCACTGCATACCTCCTCATAGCTTCTTTATATACCTCCTGTAGTCCCTTGCAAACATTTTAAGAGATCACAACTGAGTCACAAATAAACCTTAAATTCACACTACACTCACCAGCTGTTTACATATTCACTGTGCTCACTCTTCAATTCTTGACCCTCTCTGAGTACCTACCATTAGGTGTCTTATATACATTTTTGAACAAAAAAAAAAAAACTTCTGCTTGTTACAATTAGTCACAAGTCAGAAATAGAGGACATACTGCTCACCACTAACCCTAAATCTGTTTATTCTTCACCCGTTCCCCCTCACTGTGTACACCTATGATATTATTACACATATTCGCTGTGTTCACTTTTCATTGCTTGATATCAGTTCTCCACATAGTCACTGTGTTCCTTCTTCACTTCTCGACTGTCAGCTCTCCACATATTCACTGTGTTCACTCCTCGCTTCTTGTCTGTCAGCCTTCCACATATTCACTGGCCTTCATTCTTCACTTCTTAAGTGTCAGCTCTCCACATATTCACTGTGTTCCTTCTTCACTTCTTCAATGTCAGCTCTCCAAAGTATCACAGTGTTCACTCTTCACCTCTTGACTCACAACCTTGCACATATTCACCAAGTTCGCTCATTATTTCTTAATTGACACTGAGTACCGCTGAGTTCCTTATATTCAACTTGAGACTAAAACTAATCTACTTATCACAATTTAGACACTGATTCAAAAATGTCTCGAAATGCGCAATGTTGTGTACACCTTTTCCACAAATCACTATGTTCCTCCCTCAGTAATTGACACACCTGCCATCATTCCACTCTGTTGTATCTTGAATATTACTAGCTTCTCATAGAATCCTTTAATGATTCCTACAGACAAGAGTGAAACTACTACTTGTTGCTCAGTCAATCAGCCTCAAATTACAACAAAAATACACAGTGCACTGTTTTAAAATCCACATATCGCTGAGTTCCACTGTTTATATCTTCACAGTGACTGCATACCTACTCATAGCTTCCTTATATACCTCCTGTGATCCCTTGCAAACATTTTAAGAGATCACAACTGAGTAACAAATAAACCTTAAATTCACACTACTCTCACCAGCTGTTTACATATTCACTCTGCTCACTCTTCACTTCTTGACTCACAACCTTCCACATATTCCCTAAGTTCGCTCATTATTTCTTAATTGACACTGAGTACCGCTGAGTTACTTATATTCAACTTGAGACTAAAGCTAATCTACTTATTACAATTTAAACTCTGATTCAAAAATGCCTCGAAATGCGCAATGTTGTGTACATCTTTTCCACACATCACTATGTTCCTCCCTCAGTAATTGACACACCAGCCCTCATTGCACTCTGTTGTATCTTGAATAATAATAGCTTCTCATAGAATCCTTAAATGATTCCTGCAGACAAGAGTGAAACTACTACTTGTTGCTCAGTCAATCAGCCTCCAACTATAAAAAAAAATACACAGTGCACTGTTTTAAAATCCACATATCGCTGAGTTTTACTGTTTATATCTTCCCGGTCACTGCATACCTCCTCATAGCTTCCTTATATACCTCTTGTAATCCCTTGCAAACATTTTAAGAGATCACAACTGAGTCACAAATAAACCTTAAATTCACACTACACTCACCAGCTTATTACATATTCACTGTGCTCACTCTTCAATTCTTGACCCTCACTGAGTACCTACCTGTAGGTGTCTTATATACATTTTTGAACCAAAAAAAAAAAAACTTCTGCTTGTTAAAATTAGTCACAAGTCAGAAATAGAGGACATACTGCTCACCACTAACCCTAAATCTGTTTATTCTTCACCTGTTCCCCCTCACTGTCTACAACTATGGTATTATTACACATATTCGCTGTGTTCACTTTTCATTGCTTGATATCAGTTCTCCACATAGTCACCGTGTTCCTTCTTCACTTCTTGACTGTCAGCTCTCCACATATTCACTGTGTTCACTCCTCGCTTCTTGACTGTCAGCCTTCCACATATTCACTGGCCTTCATTCTTCACTTCTTAAGTGTCAGCTCTCCACATATTCACTGTGTTCCTTCTTCACTTCTTCAATGTCAGCTCTCCAAAGTATTACAGTGTTAACTTTCACTTCTTGACTCATAACCCTCCACATTTTCACTAAGTTCGCTCATTATTTCTTAATGGACACTGAGTACCACTGAGTTCCTTATATTCAGCTTGAGACTAAAACTAATCTCTTTATCACAATTTAGACACTGATTCAAAAATGTCTCGAAATGCGCAATGTTGTATACACCTTTTCCACACATCACTATGTTCCTCCCTCAGTAATTGACACACCTGCCCTCATTCCACTCTGTTGTACATTGAATATTACTAGCTTCTCATAGAATCCTTAAATGATTCCTACAGACAAGAGTGAAACTACTACTTGTTGCTCAGTCAATCAGCTTCCAACTACAAAAAAAAATACACAGTGCACTGTTTTAATATCCACATATCGCTGAGTTTTAGTGTTTATATCTTCACGGTCACTGTATACCTACTCATAGCTTCCTTATATACCTCCTGTAATCCTATGTAAACATTTTAAGAGATCACAACTGAGTCACAAATAAACCTTAAATTCACACTACACTCACCAGCTGTTTACATATTCACTGTGCTCACTCTTCAATTCTTGACCCTCACTGAGTACCTACCTGTAGGTGTCTTATATACATTTTTGAACAAAAAAAAAAAACTTCTGCTTGTTACAATTAGTCACAAGTCAGAAATAGAGGACATACTGCTCACCACTAACCCTAAATCTGTTTATTCTTCACCTGTTCCCCCTCACTGTGTACAACTATGATATTATTACACATATTCGCTGTGTTCACTTTTCATTGCTTGATATCAGTTCTCCACATAGTCACTGTGTTCCTTCTTCACTTCTTGACTGTCAGCTCTCCACATATTCACTGTGTTCACTCCTCGCTTCTCTACTGTCAGCCTTCCACATATTCACTGGCCTTCATTCTTCACTTCTTAAGTGTCAGCTCTCCACATATTTACTGTGTTCCTTCTTCACTTCTTCAATGTCAGCTCTCCAAAGTATCACGGTTCACTTTCACTTCTTGACTCACAACCTTCCACATAATCACTAAGTTCGCGCATTATTTCTTAATTGACACTGAGTACCACTGAGTTCCTTATATTCAACTTGAGACTAAAGCTAATCTACTTATTACAATTTAGACACTGATTCAAAAATGTCTCGAAATGCGCAATGTTGTGTGCACCTTTTCCACACATCACTATGTTCCTCCCTCAGTAATTGACACACCTGCCCTCATTCCACTCTGTTGTATCTTGAATATTACTAGCTTCTCATAGAATCCTTAAATGATTCCTAGAGACAAGAGTGAAACTACTACTTGTTGCTCAGTCAATCAGCCTCCAACTACAAAAAAAAATACACAGTGCACTGTTTTAATATCCACATATCGCTGAGTTTTAGTGTTTATATCTTCACGGTCACTGTATACCTACTCATAGCTTCCTTATATACCTCCTGTAATCCCTTGCAAACATTTTAAGAGATCACAACTGAGTCACAAATAAACCTTAAATTCACACTACACTCACCAGCTGTTTACATATTCACTGTGCTCACTCTTCAATTCTTGACCCTCACTGAGTACCTGCCTATATACATTACATATACATTTTTGAACGAAAAAAAAAAAACTTCAGCTTGTTACAATTAGTCACAAGTCAGAAATAGATGACTTACTGCTCACCACTAACCCTAAATCTGTTTATTCTTCACCTGTTCCCCCTCACTGTGTACACCTATGATATTATTACACATATTCCCTGTGTTCACTTTTCATTGCTTGATATCAGTTCTCCACATAGTCACTGTTTTCCTTCTTCACTTCTTGACTGTCAGCTCTCCACATATTCACTGTGTTCACTCCTTGCTTCTTGACTGTCAGCCTTCCACATATTCACTGGCCTTCATTCTTCACTCCTTAAGTGTCAGCTCTCCACATATTCACTGTGTTCCTTCTTCACTTCTTCAATGTCAGCTCTCCAAAGTATAACAGTGTTCACTCTTCACTTCTTGACTCACAACCTTCCACTTATTCACTAAGTTCGCTCATTATTTATTAATTGACACTGAGTACCGCTGAGTTCCTTTTATTCAAATTGAGACTAAAACTAATCTACTTATCACAATTTAGACACTGATTCAAAAATGTCTCGAAATGCGCAATGTTGTGTACACCTTTTCCACACATCACTATGTTCCTCCCTCAGTAATTGACAAACCTGCCCTCATTCCACTCTGTTCTATCTTGAATATTACGCTTTTCATAGAATCCTTAAATGATTCCTACAGACAAGAGTGAAACTACTACTTGTTGCTCAGTCAATCAGCCTCCAATTATAACAAAAAATACACAGTGCACTGTTTTAAAATCCACATATCGCTGAGTTCCACTGTTTATATCTTCACGGTCACTGCATACCTCCTCATAGCTTCCTTATATACCTCCTGTAATCCCTTGCAAACATTTTAAGAGATCACAACTGAGTCACAAATAAACCTTAAATTCACACTACACTCACCAGCTGTTTACATATTCACTGTGCTCACTCTTCAATTCTTGACCCTCACTGAGTACCTACCTGTAGGTGTCTTATATACATTTTTGAACCAAAAAAAAAACTTCTGCTTGTTACAATTAGTCACAAGTCAGAAATAGAGGACATACTGCTCACCACTAACCCTAAATCTGTTTATTCTTCACCTGTACCCCCTCACTGTGTACAACTATGATATTATTACACATATTCGCTGTGTTCACTTTTCATTGCTTGATATCAGTTCTCCACATAGTCACTATGTTCCTTCTTTACTTCTTGACTGTCAGCTCTCCACATATTCACTGTGTTCACTCCTCGCTTCTTGACTGTCAGCCTTCTACATATTCACTGGCCTTCATTCTTCACTTCTTAAGTGTCAGCTCTCCACATATTCACTGTGTTCCTTCTTCAGTTCTTCAATGTCAGCTCTCCAAAGTATCACAGTGTACACTCTTCACCTCTTGACTCAACCCCTTCCACATATTCACTAAGTTCGCTCATTATTTCTTAATTGACACTGAGTACCGCTGAGTTCCTTATATTCAACTTGAGACTAAAACTAATCTACTTATCACAATTTTGACACTGATTCAAAAATGTCTCGAAATGCGCAATGTTGTGTACACCTTTTCCACACATCACTATGTTCCTCCCTCAGTTAATTTACACAGCTGCCCTCATTCCACTCTGTTGTATCTTGAATATTACTAGCTTCTCATAGAATCCTTAAATGATTCCTACAGACAAGAGTGAAACTACTACTTGTTGCTCAGTCAATCATCCTCCAATTACAACATAAAATACACAGTGCACTGTTTTAAAATCCACATATCGCTGAGTTCCAGTGTTTATATCTTCACGGTCACTGCATACCTCCTCATAGCTTCCTTATATACCTCCTGTAATCCCTTGCAAACATTTTAAGAGATCACAACTGAGTCACAAATAAACCTTAAATTCACACTACACTCACCAGCTGTTTACATATTCACTGTGCTCACTCCTCAATTCTTGACCCTCACTGAGTACCTACCTGTGGGTGTCTTATATACATTTTTGAACCAAAAAAAAAACTTCAGGTTGTTACAATTAGTCACAAGTCAGAAATAGAGGACATACTGCTCACCACTAACCCTAAATCTGTTTTTTCTTCACCTGTTCCCCCTCACTGTGTACACCTATGATATTATTACACATATTCGCTGTGTTCACTTTTCATTGCTTGATATCAGTTCTCCACATAGTCACTGTGTTCCTTCTTTACTACTAGACTGTCAGCTCTCCACATATTCACTGTGTTCAGTCCTCGCTTCTTGACTGTCAGCCTTCTACATATTCACTGGCCTTCATTCTTCACTTCTTAAGTGTCAGCTCTCCACATATTCACTGTGTTCCTTCTTCACTTCTTCAATGTCAGCTCTCCAAAGTATCAGGGTTCACTTTCACTTCTTGACTCACAACCTTCCACATAATCACTAAGTTCCTGCATTATTTCTTAATTGACACTGAGTACCACTGAGTTCCTTATATTCAACTTGAGACTAAAACTAATCTACTTATTACAATTTAGACACTGATTCAAAAATGTCTCGAAATGCGCAATGTTGTGTGCACCTTTTCCACGAATCACTATGTTCCTCCCTCAGTAATTGACACACCTGCCCTCATTCCACTCTGTTGTATCTTGAATATTACTAGCTTCTCATAGAATCCTTAAATGATTCCTACAGACAAGAGTGAAACTACTACTTGTTGCTCAGTCAATCAGCTTCCAACTACAAAAAAAAATACACAGTGCACTGTTTTAATATCCACATATCGCTGAGTTTTAGTGTTTATATCTTCACGGTCACTGCATACCTACTCATAGCTTCCTTATATACCTCCTGTAATCCCTTGCAAACATTTTAAGAGATCAAAACTGAGTCACAAATAAACCTTAAATTCACACTACACTCACCAGCTGTTTACATATTCACTCTGCTCACTCCTCAATTCTTGACCCTCACTGAGTACCTACCTGTGGGTGTCTTATATACATTTTTGAACCAAAAAAAAAAACTTCAGGTTGTTACAATTAGTCACAAGTCAGAAATAGAGGACATACTGCTCACCACTAACCCTAAATCTGTTTATTCTTCACCTGTTCCCCCTCACTGTGTACACCTATGATATTATTACACATATTCGCTGTGTTCACTTTTCATTGCTTGATATCAGTTCTCCACATAGTCACTGTGTTCCTTCTTTACTACTTGACTGTCAGCTCTCCACATATTCACTGTGTTCACTCCTCGCTTCTTGACTGTCAGCCTTCCACATATTCACTGGCCTTCATTCTTGACTTCTTAAGTGTCAGCTCTCCACATATTCACTGTATTCGTTCTTCACTTCTTCAATGTCAGCTCTCCAAAGTATCACAGTGTTCACTCTTCACCTCTTGACTCACAACCTTCCACATATTCACTAAGTTCGCTCATTATTTCTTAATTGACACTGAGAACCGCTGAGTTCCTTATATTCAACTCGACACTAAAACTAATCTACTTATCACAATTTAGACACTGATTCAAAAATGTCTCGAAATGCGCAATGTTGTGTACACCTTTTCCACACATCACTATGTTCCTCCCTCAGTAATTGACACACCTGCCCTCATTCCACTCTGTTGTATCTTGAATATTACTAGCTTCTCATAGAATCCTTAAATGATTCCTACAGACAAGAGTGAAACTACTACTTGTTGCTCAGTCAATCAGCCTCCAATTACAACAAAAAATACACAGTGCACTGTTTTAAAATCCACATATCGCTGAGTTCCACTGTTTATATCTTCACGGTCACTGCATACCTACCCATAGCTTCCTTATATACCCCCTATAATCCTATGTAAACATTTTAAGAGATCAAAACTGAGTCACAAATAAACCTTAAATTCACACTACACTCACCAGCTGTTTACATATTCACTGTGCTCACTCTTCAATTCTTGACCCTCACTGAGTACCTACCTGTATGTGTCATATACATTTTTGAAACAACAAAAAAAAACTTCTGCTTGTTACAAATAGTCACAAGTCAGAAATAGAGGACATACTGCTCACCACTAACCCTAAATCTGTTTACTCTTCACCTGTTCCCCCTCACTGTGTACACCTATGATATTATTACACATATTCCCTGTGTTCACTTTTCATTGCTTGATATCAGTTCTCCACATAGTTACTGTGTTCCTTCTTCACTTCTTGAATGTCAGCTCTCCACATATTCACTGTGTTCACTCCTCGCTTCTTGACTGTCAGCCTTCCACATATTCACTGGCCTTCATTCTTGACTTCTTAAGTGTCAGCTCTCCACTTATTCACTGTATTCGCTCTCCAAAGTATCACAGTGTTCACTCTTCACCTCTTGACTCACAACCTTCCACATATTCACTAAGTTCGCTCATTACTTCTTAATTGACACTGAGTACCGCTGAGTTCCTTATATTCAACTTGAGACTAAAACTAATCTACTTATCACAATTTAGACACTGATTCAAAAATGTCTCGAAATGCGCAATGTTGTGTACACCTTTTCCACACATCACTATGTTCCTCCCTCAGTTAATTGACACACCTGCCCTCATTCCAATCTGTTGTATCTTGAATATTACTAGCTTCTCATAGAATCCTTAAATGATTCTTACAGACAAGAGTGAAACTACTACTTGTTGCTCAGTCAATCTGCCTCCAATTACAACAAAAAATACACATAGCACTGTTTTAAAATCCACATATCGCTGAGTTCCACTGTTTATATCTTCACGGTCACGTCATACCTCCTCATAGCTTCTTTATATACCTCCTGTAGTCCCTTGCAAACATTTTAAGAGATCACAACTGAGTCACAAATAAACCTTAAATTCACACTACACTCACCAGCTGTTTACATATTCACTGTGCTCACTCTTCAATTCTTGACCCTCACTGAGTACCTACCTACCTGTAGGTGTCTTATATACATTTTTGAACCAAAAAAAAAAAAACTTCTGCTTGTTACAATTAGTCACAAGTCAGAAATAGAGGACATACTGCTCACCACTAACCCTAAATCTGTTTATTCTTCACCCGTTCCCCCTCACTGTGTACACCTATGATATTATTACACATATTCGCTGTGTTCACTTTTCATTGCTTGATATCAGTTCTCCACATAGTCACTGTGTTCCTTCTTCACTTCTTGACTGTCAGCTCTCCACATATTCACTGTGTTCACTCCTCGCTTCTTGTCTGTCAGCCTTCCACATATTCACTGGCCTTCATTCTTCACTTCTTAAGTGTCAGCTCTCCACATATTCACTGTGTTCCTTCTTCACTTCTTCAATGTCAGCTCTCCAAAGTATCACAGTGTTCACACTTCACTTCTTGACTCACAACCTTCCACATATTCACTAAGTTCGCTCATTATTTCTTAATTGACACTGAGTACCGTTGAGTTCCTTATATTCAATTTGAGACTAAAGCTAATCTACTTATTACAATTTAGACACTGATTCAAAAATATCTAGAAATGCGCAATGTTGTGTACACCTCTTCCACACATCACTATGTTCCTCCCTCAGTAATTGACACACCTGCCCTCATTCCACTCTGTTGTATCTTGAATATTACTAGCTTCTCATAGAATCCTTAAATGATTCCTACAGACAAGAGTGAAACTACTAATTGTTGCTCAATCAATCAGCTTCCAACTACAAAAAAAAAATACACAGTGCACTGTTTTCAAATCCACATATCGCTGAGTTTTACTGTTTATATCTTCACGGTCACTGCATACCTCCTCATAGCTTCCTTATATACCTCCTGCAATCCCTTGCAAACATTTTAAGAGATCACAACTGAGTCACAAATAAACCTTAAATTCACACTACACTCACCAGCTGTTTACATATTCACTGTGCTCACTCTTCAATTCTTGACCCTCACTGAGTACCTACCTATATACATTACATATACATTTTTGAACGAAAAAAAAAAAACTTCAGCTTGTTACAATTAGTCACAAGTCAGAAATAGAGGACATACTGCTCACTACTAACCCGAAATCTGCTTATTCTTCACCTGTTCCCCCTCACTGTGTACACCTATGATATTATTACACATATTCGCTGTGTTCACTTTTCATTGCTTGATATCAGTTCTCCATATAGTCACTGTGTTCCTTCTTCACTTCTTGACTGTCAGCTCTCCACATATTCACTGTGTTCACTCCTCGCTTCTTGACTGTCAGCCTTCCACATATTCACTGGCCTTCATTCTTCACTTCTTAATTGTCAGCTCTCCACATATTCACTGTGTTCCTTCTTCACTTCTTCAATGTCAGCTCTCCAAAGTATCACAGTGTTCACTTTCACTTCTTGACTCACAACCTTCCACATATTCACTAAGTTCGCTCATTATTTCTTAATTGACACTGAGTACCACTGAGTTCCTTATATTCAACTTGAGACTAAAGCTAATCTACTTATTACAATTTAGACACTGATTCAAAAATGTCTCGAAATGCGCAATGTTCTGTGCACCTTTTCCACACATCACTATGTTCCTCCCTCAGTAATTGACACACCTGCGCTCATTCCACTCTGTTGTATCTTGAATATTGCTAGCTTCTCATAGAATCCTTAAATGATTCCTACAGACAAGAGTGAAACTACTACTTGTTGCTCAGTCAATCAGCCTCCAACTACAAAAAGAAATACACAGTGCACTGTTTTAAAATCCACATATCGCTGAGTTTTAGTGTTTATATCTTCACGGTCACTGCATACCTCCTCATAGCTTCCTTATATACCTCCTGTATTCCCTTGCAAACATTTTAAGAGATCACAACTGAGTCACAAATAAACCTTAAATTCACACTACACTCACCAGCTGTTCACTTATTCACTGTGCTCACTCTTCAATTCTTGACCCTCACTGAGTACCTGCCTATATACATTACATATACATTTTTGAACGAAAAAAAAAAAACTTCAGCTTGTTACAATTAGTCACAAGTCAGAAATAGAGGACATACTGCTCACTACTAACCCTAAATCTGCTTATTCTTCACCTGTTCCCCCTCACTGTGTACACCTATGATATTATTACACATATTCCCTGTGTTCACTTTTCATTGCTTGATATCAGTTCTCCACATAGTTACTGTGTTCCTTCTTCACTTCTTGAATGTCAGCTCTCCACATATTCACTGTGTTCACTCCTCGCTTCTTGACTGTCAGCCTTCCACAAATCACTGGCCTTCATTCTTGACTTCTTAAGTGTCAGCTCTCCACATATTCACTGTATTCGTTCTTCACTTCTTCAATGCCAGCTCTCCAAAGTATCACAGTGTTCACTCTTCACCTCTTGACTCACAACCTTCCACATATTCACTAAGTTAGCTCATTATTTCTTAATTGACACTGAGTATCGCTGAGTTCCTTATATTCAACTTGAGACTAAAACTAATCTACTTATCACAATTTAGACACTGATTCAAAAATGTCTCGAAATGCGCAATGTTGTGTACACCTTTTCCACACAGCACTATGTTCCTCCCTCAGTTAATTGACACACCAGCCCTTATTCCACTCTGTTGTATCTTGAATATTACTAGCTTCTCATAGAATCCTTAAATGATTCCTACAGACAAGAGTGAAACTACTACTTGTTGCTCAGTCAATCAGCCTCCAATTACAACAAAAAATACACAGTGCACTGTTTTAAAATCCACATATCGCTGAGTTCCACTGTTTATATCTTCACGGTCACTGCATACCTCCTCATAGCTTCCTTATATACCTCCTGTAATCCCTTGCAAACATTTTAAGAGATCACAACTGAGTCACAAATAAACCTTAAATTCACACTAAACTCACCAGCTGTTTACATATTCACTGTGCTCACTCTTCAATTCTTGACCCTCACTGAGTACCTACCTGTAGGTGTCTTATATACATTTTTGAACCAAAAAAAAAAACTTCTGCTTGTTAAAATTAGTCACAAGTCAGAAATAGAGGACATACTGCTCACCACTAACCCTAAATCTGTTTATTCTTCACCTGTTCCCCCTCACTGTCTACAACTATGATATTTTTACACATATTCGCTGTGTTCACTTTTCATTGCTTGATATCAGTTCTCCACTTAGTCACTGTGTTCCTTCTTCACTTCTTGACTGTCAGCTCTCCACATATTCACTGTGTTCACTCCGCGCTTCTTGACTGTCAGCCTTCCACATATTCACTGGCCTTCATTCTTCACTTCTTAAGTGTCAGCTCTCCACATATTCACTGTGTTCCTTTTTCACTTCCTCAATGTCAGCTCTCCAAAGTATCACAGTGTTCACTCTTCACCTCTTGACTCACAACCTTCCACATATTCACTAAGTTCGCTCATTATTTCTTAATTGACACTGAGTACCGCTGAGTTCCTTATATTCAACTCGACACTAAAACTAATCTACTTATCACAATTTAGACACTGATTCAAAAATGTCTCGAAATGCGCAATGTTGTGTACACCTTTTCCACACATCACTATGTTCCTCCCTCAGTAATTGACACACCTGCCCTCATTCCACTCTGTTGTATCTTGAATATTACGCTTTTCATAGAATCCTTAAATGATTCCTACAGACAAGAGTGAAACTACTACTTGTTGCTCAGTCAATCAGCCTCCAATTATAACAAAAAATACACAGTGCACTGTTTTAAAATCCACATATCGCTGAGTTCCACTGTTTATATCTTCACGGTCACTGCATACCTCCTCATAGCTTCCTTATATACCTCCTGTAATCCCTTGCAAACATTTTAAGAGATCACAACTGAGTCACAAATAAACCTTAAATTCACACTACACTCACCAGCTGTTTACATATTCACTGTGCTCACTCTTAAATTCTTGACCCTCACTGAGTACCTACCTGTCTTATATACATTTTTTAAAACCAAAAAAAAAAAAACGTCTACTTGTTACAATTAGTCACAATTCAGAAATAGTGGACATACTGCTCACCACTAACCCTAAATCTGTTTATTCTTAACCTGTTCCCCCTCACTGTGTACAACTATGATATTATTATACATATTCGCTGTGTTCACTTTTCATTGCTTGATATCAGTTCTCCACATAGTCACTGTGTTCCTTCTTCACTTCTTGACTGTCAGCTCTCCACATATTCACTGTGTTCACTCCTCGCTTCTTGACTGTCAGCCTTCCACATATTCACTGGCCTTCATTCTTCACTTCTTAAGTGTCAGCTCTCCACATATTCACTGTATTCCTTCTTCAGTTCTTCAATGTCAGCTCTCCAAAGTATCACAGTGCTCACTCTTCACTTCTTGACTCACAACCTTCCACATGTTCACTAAGTTCGCTCATTATTTCTTAATTGACACTGAGTACCGCTGAGTTCCTTATATTCAACTTGAGACTAAAACTAATCTACTTATCACAATTTAGACACCGATTCAAAAATGACTCGAAATGCGCAATGTTGTGTACACCTTTTCCACACATCACTATGTTCCTCCCTCAGTAATTGACACACCTGCCCTCATTCCACTCTGTTGTATCTTGAATATTACTAGCTTCTCATAGAATCCTTAAATGATTCCTACAGACAAGAGTGAAACTACTACTTGTTGCTCAGTCAATCAGCCTCCAACTACAAAAAAAAATACACAGTGCACTGTTTTAAAATCCACATATCGCTGAGTTTTAGTGTTTATATCTTCACGGTCACTGCATACCTCCTCATAGCTTCCTTATATACCACCTGTATTCCCTTGCAAACATTTTAAGAGATCACAAATGAGTCACAAATAAAGTTTAAATTCACACTACACTCACCAGCTGTTTACATATTCACTGTGCTCACTCTTCAATTCTTGACCCTCACTGAGTACCTACCTGTAGGTGTCTAATATACATTTTTGAACCAAAAAAAAAAACTTCTGCTTGTTACAATTAGTCACAAGTCAGAAATAGAGGACATACTGCTCACCACTAACCCTAAATCTGTTTATTCTTCACATGTTGCCCCTCACTGTCTACACTTATGATATTATTACACATATTCCCTGTGTTCACTTTTCATTGCTTGATATCAGTTCTCCACATAGTCACTGTGTTCCTTCTTCACTTCTTGACTGTCAGCTCTCCACATATTCACTGTGTTCACTCCTCGCTTCTTGACTGTCAGCCTTCCACATATTCACTGGCCTTCATTCTTCACTTCTTAAGTGTCAGCTCTCCACATATTCACTGTGTTCCTTCTTCACTTCTTCAATGTCAGCTCTCCAAAGTATCACAGTGTTCACTCTTCACCTCTTGACTCACAACCTTCCACATATTCACTAAGTTCGCTCATTATTTCTTAATTGACACTGAGTACCGCTGAGTTCCTTATATTCAACTTGAGACTAAAGCTAATCTACTTATTACAATTTAGACACTGATTCAAAAATGTCTCGAAATGAGCAATGTTGTGTACACCTTTTCCACACATCACCATGTTCCTCCCTCAGTAATTGACACACCTGCCCTCATTCCACTCTGTTGTATATTGAATATTACTAGCTTCTCATAGAATCCTTAAATGATTCCTACAGACAAGAGTAATACTATACTTGTTGCTCAGTCAATCAGCCTCCAACTACAAAAAAAAATACACAGTGCACTGTTTTAAAATCCACATATCGCTTAGTTTTACTGTTTATATCTTCACGGTCACTGTATACCTCCTCATAGCTTCCTTATATACCTCCTGTAATCCCTTGCAAACATTTTAAGAGATCACAACTGAGTCACAAATAAACCTTAAATTCACACTACACTCACCAGCTGTTTACATATTCACTGTGCTCACTCTTCAATTCTTGACCCTCACTGAGTACCTACCTACCTGTAGGTGTCTTATATACATTTTTGAACCAAAAAAAAAAAAACTTCTGCTTGTTACAATTAGTCACAAGTCAGAAATAGAGGACATACTGCTCACCACTAACCCTAAATCTGTTTATTCTTCACCCGTTCCCCCTCACTGTGTACACCTATGATATTATTACACATATTCGCTGTGTTCACTTTTCATTGCTTGATATCAGTTCTCCACATAGTCACTGTGTTCCTTCTTCACTTCTTGACTGTCAGCTCTCCACATATTCACTGTGTTCACTCCTCGCTTCTTGTCTGTCAGCCTTCCACATATTCACTGGCCTTCATTCTTCACTTCTTAAGTGTCAGCTCTCCACATATTCACTGTGTTCCTTCTTCACTTCTTCAATGTCAGCTCTCCAAAGTATCACAGTGTTCACACTTCACTTCTTGACTCACAACCTTCCACATATTCACTAAGTTCGCTCATTATTTCTTAATTGACACTGAGTACCGTTGAGTTCCTTATATTCAATTTGAGACTAAAGCTAATCTACTTATTACAATTTAGACACTGATTCAAAAATATCTAGAAATGCGCAATGTTGTGTACACCTCTTCCACACATCACTATGTTCCTCCCTCAGTAATTGACACACCTGCCCTCATTCCACTCTGTTGTATCTTGAATATTACTAGCTTCTCATAGAATCCTTAAATGATTCCTACAGACAAGAGTGAAACTACTAATTGTTGCTCAATCAATCAGCTTCCAACTACAAAAAAAAAATACACAGTGCACTGTTTTCAAATCCACATATCGCTGAGTTTTACTGTTTATATCTTCACGGTCACTGCATACCTCCTCATAGCTTCCTTATATACCTCCTGCAATCCCTTGCAAACATTTTAAGAGATCACAACTGAGTCACAAATAAACCTTAAATTCACACTACACTCACCAGCTGTTTACATATTCACTGTGCTCACTCTTCAATTCTTGACCCTCACTGAGTACCTACCTATATACATTACATATACATTTTTGAACGAAAAAAAAAAAACTTCAGCTTGTTACAATTAGTCACAAGTCAGAAATAGAGGACATACTGCTCACTACTAACCCGAAATCTGCTTATTCTTCACCTGTTCCCCCTCACTGTGTACACCTATGATATTATTACACATATTCGCTGTGTTCACTTTTCATTGCTTGATATCAGTTCTCCATATAGTCACTGTGTTCCTTCTTCACTTCTTGACTGTCAGCTCTCCACATATTCACTGTGTTCACTCCTCGCTTCTTGACTGTCAGCCTTCCACATATTCACTGGCCTTCATTCTTCACTTCTTAATTGTCAGCTCTCCACATATTCACTGTGTTCCTTCTTCACTTCTTCAATGTCAGCTCTCCAAAGTATCACAGTGTTCACTTTCACTTCTTGACTCACAACCTTCCACATATTCACTAAGTTCGCTCATTATTTCTTAATTGACACTGAGTACCACTGAGTTCCTTATATTCAACTTGAGACTAAAGCTAATCTACTTATTACAATTTAGACACTGATTCAAAAATGTCTCGAAATGCGCAATGTTCTGTGCACCTTTTCCACACATCACTATGTTCCTCCCTCAGTAATTGACACACCTGCGCTCATTCCACTCTGTTGTATCTTGAATATTGCTAGCTTCTCATAGAATCCTTAAATGATTCCTACAGACAAGAGTGAAACTACTACTTGTTGCTCAGTCAATCAGCCTCCAACTACAAAAAGAAATACACAGTGCACTGTTTTAAAATCCACATATCGCTGAGTTTTAGTGTTTATATCTTCACGGTCACTGCATACCTCCTCATAGCTTCCTTATATACCTCCTGTATTCCCTTGCAAACATTTTAAGAGATCACAACTGAGTCACAAATAAACCTTAAATTCACACTACACTCACCAGCTGTTCACTTATTCACTGTGCTCACTCTTCAATTCTTGACCCTCACTGAGTACCTGCCTATATACATTACATATACATTTTTGAACGAAAAAAAAAAAACTTCAGCTTGTTACAATTAGTCACAAGTCAGAAATAGAGGACATACTGCTCACTACTAACCCTAAATCTGCTTATTCTTCACCTGTTCCCCCTCACTGTGTACACCTATGATATTATTACACATATTCCCTGTGTTCACTTTTCATTGCTTGATATCAGTTCTCCACATAGTTACTGTGTTCCTTCTTCACTTCTTGAATGTCAGCTCTCCACATATTCACTGTGTTCACTCCTCGCTTCTTGACTGTCAGCGTTCCACAAATCACTGGCCTTCATTCTTGACTTCTTAAGTGTCAGCTCTCCACATATTCACTGTATTCGTTCTTCACTTCTTCAATGCCAGCTCTCCAAAGTATCACAGTGTTCACTCTTCACCTCTTGACTCACAACCTTCCACATATTCACTAAGTTAGCTCATTATTTCTTAATTGACACTGAGTATCGCTGAGTTCCTTATATTCAACTTGAGACTAAAACTAATCTACTTATCACAATTTAGACACTGATTCAAAAATGTCTCGAAATGCGCAATGTTGTGTACACCTTTTCCACACAGCACTATGTTCCTCCCTCAGTTAATTGACACACCAGCCCTTATTCCACTCTGTTGTATCTTGAATATTACTAGCTTCTCATAGAATCCTTAAATGATTCCTACAGACAAGAGTGAAACTACTACTTGTTGCTCAGTCAATCAGCCTCCAATTACAACAAAAAATACACAGTGCACTGTTTTAAAATCCACATATCGCTGAGTTCCACTGTTTATATCTTCACGGTCACTGCATACCTCCTCATAGCTTCCTTATATACCTCCTGTAATCCCTTGCAAACATTTTAAGAGATCACAACTGAGTCACAAATAAACCTTAAATTCACACTAAACTCACCAGCTGTTTACATATTCACTGTGCTCACTCTTCAATTCTTGACCCTCACTGAGTACCTACCTGTAGGTGTCTTATATACATTTTTGAACCAAAAAAAAAAACTTCTGCTTGTTAAAATTAGTCACAAGTCAGAAATAGAGGACATACTGCTCACCACTAACCCTAAATCTGTTTATTCTTCACCTGTTCCCCCTCACTGTCTACAACTATGATATTTTTACACATATTCGCTGTGTTCACTTTTCATTGCTTGATATCAGTTCTCCACTTAGTCACTGTGTTCCTTCTTCACTTCTTGACTGTCAGCTCTCCACATATTCACTGTGTTCACTCCGCGCTTCTTGACTGTCAGCCTTCCACATATTCACTGGCCTTCATTCTTCACTTCTTAAGTGTCAGCTCTCCACATATTCACTGTGTTCCTTTTTCACTTCCTCAATGTCAGCTCTCCAAAGTATCACAGTGTTCACTCTTCACCTCTTGACTCACAACCTTCCACATATTCACTAAGTTCGCTCATTATTTCTTAATTGACACTGAGTACCGCTGAGTTCCTTATATTCAACTCGACACTAAAACTAATCTACTTATCACAATTTAGACACTGATTCAAAAATGTCTCGAAATGCGCAATGTTGTGTACACCTTTTCCACACATCACTATGTTCCTCCCTCAGTAATTGACACACCTGCCCTCATTCCACTCTGTTGTATCTTGAATATTACGCTTTTCATAGAATCCTTAAATGATTCCTACAGACAAGAGTGAAACTACTACTTGTTGCTCAGTCAATCAGCCTCCAATTATAACAAAAAATACACAGTGCACTGTTTTAAAATCCACATATCGCTGAGTTCCACTGTTTATATCTTCACGGTCACTGCATACCTCCTCATAGCTTCCTTATATACCTCCTGTAATCCCTTGCAAACATTTTAAGAGATCACAACTGAGTCACAAATAAACCTTAAATTCACACTACACTCACCAGCTGTTTACATATTCACTGTGCTCACTCTTAAATTCTTGACCCTCACTGAGTACCTACCTGTCTTATATACATTTTTTAAAACCAAAAAAAAAAAAACGTCTACTTGTTACAATTAGTCACAATTCAGAAATAGTGGACATACTGCTCACCACTAACCCTAAATCTGTTTATTCTTAACCTGTTCCCCCTCACTGTGTACAACTATGATATTATTATACATATTCGCTGTGTTCACTTTTCATTGCTTGATATCAGTTCTCCACATAGTCACTGTGTTCCTTCTTCACTTCTTGACTGTCAGCTCTCCACATATTCACTGTGTTCACTCCTCGCTTCTTGACTGTCAGCCTTCCACATATTCACTGGCCTTCATTCTTCACTTCTTAAGTGTCAGCTCTCCACATATTCACTGTATTCCTTCTTCAGTTCTTCAATGTCAGCTCTCCAAAGTATCACAGTGCTCACTCTTCACTTCTTGACTCACAACCTTCCACATGTTCACTAAGTTCGCTCATTATTTCTTAATTGACACTGAGTACCGCTGAGTTCCTTATATTCAACTTGAGACTAAAACTAATCTACTTATCACAATTTAGACACCGATTCAAAAATGACTCGAAATGCGCAATGTTGTGTACACCTTTTCCACACATCACTATGTTCCTCCCTCAGTAATTGACACACCTGCCCTCATTCCACTCTGTTGTATCTTGAATATTACTAGCTTCTCATAGAATCCTTAAATGATTCCTACAGACAAGAGTGAAACTACTACTTGTTGCTCAGTCAATCAGCCTCCAACTACAAAAAAAAATACACAGTGCACTGTTTTAAAATCCACATATCGCTGAGTTTTAGTGTTTATATCTTCACGGTCACTGCATACCTCCTCATAGCTTCCTTATATACCACCTGTATTCCCTTGCAAACATTTTAAGAGATCACAAATGAGTCACAAATAAAGTTTAAATTCACACTACACTCACCAGCTGTTTACATATTCACTGTGCTCACTCTTCAATTCTTGACCCTCACTGAGTACCTACCTGTAGGTGTCTAATATACATTTTTGAACCAAAAAAAAAAACTTCTGCTTGTTACAATTAGTCACAAGTCAGAAATAGAGGACATACTGCTCACCACTAACCCTAAATCTGTTTATTCTTCACATGTTGCCCCTCACTGTCTACACTTATGATATTATTACACATATTCCCTGTGTTCACTTTTCATTGCTTGATATCAGTTCTCCACATAGTCACTGTGTTCCTTCTTCACTTCTTGACTGTCAGCTCTCCACATATTCACTGTGTTCACTCCTCGCTTCTTGACTGTCAGCCTTCCACATATTCACTGGCCTTCATTCTTCACTTCTTAAGTGTCAGCTCTCCACATATTCACTGTGTTCCTTCTTCACTTCTTCAATGTCAGCTCTCCAAAGTATCACAGTGTTCACTCTTCACCTCTTGACTCACAACCTTCCACATATTCACTAAGTTCGCTCATTATTTCTTAATTGACACTGAGTACCGCTGAGTTCCTTATATTCAACTTGAGACTAAAGCTAATCTACTTATTACAATTTAGACACTGATTCAAAAATGTCTCGAAATGAGCAATGTTGTGTACACCTTTTCCACACATCACCATGTTCCTCCCTCAGTAATTGACACACCTGCCCTCATTCCACTCTGTTGTATATTGAATATTACTAGCTTCTCATAGAATCCTTAAATGATTCCTACAGACAAGAGTAATACTATACTTGTTGCTCAGTCAATCAGCCTCCAACTACAAAAAAAAATACACAGTGCACTGTTTTAAAATCCACATATCGCTTAGTTTTACTGTTTATATCTTCACGGTCACTGTATACCTCCTCATAGCTTCCTTATATACCTCCTGTAATCCCTTGCAAACATTTTAAGAGATCACAACTGAGTCACAAATAAACCTTAAATTCACACTACACTCACCAGCTGTTTACATATTCACTGTGCTCACTCTTCAATTCTTGACCCTCACTGAGTACCTACCTGTAGGTGTCTTATATACATTTTTGAACCAAAAAAAAAAACTTCTGCTTGTTACAAATAGTCACAAGTCAGAAATAGAGGACATACTGCTCACCACTAACCCTAAATCTGTTTACTCTTCACCTGTTCCCCCTCACTGTGTACACCTATGATATTATTACACATATTCGCTGTGTTCACTTTTCATTGCTTGATATCAGTTCTCCATATAGTCACTGTGTTTCTTCTTCACTTCTTGACTGTCAGCTCTCCACATATTCACTGTGTTCACTCCTCGCTTCTTGACTGTCAGCCTTCCACATATTCACTGGCCTTCATTCTTGACTTCTTAAGTGTCAGCTCTCCACATATTCACTGTGGTCATTCTTCACTTCTTCAATGTCAGCTCTCCAAAGTATCACAGTGTTCACTCTTCACCTCACTCACAACCTTCCACATATTCACTAAGTTCGCTCATTATTTCTTAATTGACACCGAGTACCGCTGAGTTCCTTATATTCAACTTGAGACTAAAACTAATCTACTTATCACAATTTAGACACTGATTCAAAAATGTCTCGAAATGCGCAATGTTGTGTACACCTTTTCCACACATCACTATGTTTATCCCTCAGTTAATTGACACACCTGCCCTCATTCCACTTTGTTGTATCTTGAATATTACTAGCTTCTCATAGAATCCTTAAATGATTCCTACAGACAAGAATGAAACTACTATTTGTTGCTCAGTCAATCAGCCTCCAATTGCAACAAAAAATACAGAGTGCACTGTTTTAAAATCCACATATCCCTGAGTTCCACATTTTATATCTTCACGGTCACTGCATACCTACTCATAGCTTCCTTATATACCTCCTGTAATCCTATGTAAACATTTTAAGAGATCACAACTGAGTCACAAATAAACCTTAAATTCACACTACACTCACCAGCTGTTTACATATTCACTGTGCTCACTCTTCAATTCTTGACCCTCACTGAGTACCTACCTGTAGGTGTCTTATATACATTTTTGAACCAAAAAAAAAAAAACTTCTGCTTGTTACAATTAGTCACAAGTCAGAAATAGAGGACATACTGCTCACCACTAACCCTAAATCTGTTTATTCTTCACATGTTGCCCCTCACTGTCTACACTTATGATATTATTACACATATTCCCTGTGTTCACTTTTCATTGCTTGATATCAGTTCTCCACATAGTCACTGTGTTCCTTCTTCACTTCTTGACTGTCAGCTCTCCACATATTCACTGTGTTCACTCCTCGCTTCTTGACTGTCAGCCTTCCACATATTCACTGGCCTTCATTCTTCACTTCTTAAGTGTCAGCTCTCCACATATTCCGTGTGTTCCTTCTTCACTTCTTCAATGTCAGCTCTCCAAAGTATCACAGTGTTCACTCTTCACCTCTTGACTCAGAACCTTCCACATATTCACTAAGTTCGCTCATTATTTCTTAATTGACACTGAGTACCGCTGAGTTCCTTATATTCAACTTGAGACTAAAGCTAATCTACTTATTACAATTTAGACACTGATTCAAAAATGTCTCGAAATGAGCAATGTTGTGTACACCTTTTCCACACATCACCAAGTTCCTCCCTCAGTAATTGACGCACCTGCCCTCATTCCACTCTGTTGTATCTTGAATATTACTAGCTTCTCATAGAATCCTTAAATGATTCCTACAGACAAGAGTGATACTATACTTGTTGCTCAGTCAATCAGCCTCCAACTACAAAAAAAAATACACAGTGCACTGTTTTAAAATCCACATATCGCTTAGTTTTACTGTTTATATCTTCACGGTCACTGCATACCTCCTCATAGCTTCCTTATATACCTCCTGTAATCCCTTGCAAACATTTTAAGAGATCACAACTGAGTCACAAATAAACCTTAAATTCACACTACACTCACCAGCTGTTTACATATTCACTGTGCTCACTCTTCAATTCTTGACCCTCACTGAGTACCTACCTGTAGGTGTCTTATATACATTTTTGAACCAAAAAAAAAAACTTCTGCTTGTTACAAATAGTCACAAGTCAGAAATAGAGGACATACTGCTCACCACTAACCCTAAATCTGTTTACTCTTCACCTGTTCCCCCTCACTGTGTACACCTATGATATTATTACACATATTCGCTGTGTTCACTTTTCATTGCTTGATATCAGTTCTCCACATAGTCACTGTGTTTCTTCTTCACTTCTTGACTGTCAGCTCTCCACATATTCACTGTGTTCACTCCTCGCTTCTTGACTGTCAGCCTTCCACATATTCACTGGCCTTCATTCTTGACTTCTTAAGTGTCAGCTCTCCACATATTCACTGTGGTCATTCTTCACTTCTTCAATGTCAGCTCTCCAAAGTATCACAGTGTTCACTCTTCACCTCTTGACTCACAACCTTCCACATATTCACTAAGTTCGCTCATTATTTCTTAATTGACACTGAGTACCGCTGAGTTCCTTATATTCAACTCGACACTAAAACTAATCTACTTATCACAATTTAGACACTGATTCAAAAATGTCTCGAAATGCGCAATGTTGTGTACACCTTTTCCACACATCACTATGTTTATCCCTCAGCTAATTGACACACCTGCCCTCATTCCACTCTGTTGTATCTTGAATATTACTAGCTTCTCATAGAATCCTTAAATGATTCCTACAGACAAGAGTGAAACTACTACTTGTTGCTCAGTCAATCAGCCTCCAATTACAACAAAAAATACACAGTGCACTGTTTTAAAGTCCACATATCGCTGAGTTCCACTGTTTACATCTTCACGGTCACTGCATACCTCCTCATAGCTTCTTTATATACCTCCTGTAGTCCCTTGCAAACATTTTAAGTGATCACAACTGAGTCACAAATAAACCTTAAATTTACACTACACTCACCAGCTGTTTACATATTCACTGTGCTCACTCTTCAATTCTTGACCCTCACTGAGTACCTACCTATATACATTACATATACATTTTTGAACGGAAAAAAAAACTTCAGCTTGATACAATTAGTCTCAAGTCAGAAATAGAGGACATACTGCTCACTACTAACCCTAAATCTGCTTATTCTTCACCTGTTCCCCCTCACTGTGTACACCTATGATATTATTACACATATTCGCTGTGTTCACTTTTCATTGCTTGATATCAGTTCTCCACATAGTCACTGTTTTCCTTCTTCACTTCTTGACTGTCAGCTCTCCACATATTCACTGTGTTCACTCCTTGCTTCTTGACTGTCAGCCTTCCACATATTCACTGGCCTTCATTCTTCACTCCTTAAGTGTCAGCTCTCCACATATTCACTGTGTTCCTTCTTCACTTCTTCAATGTCAGCTCTCCAAAGTATCACAGTGTTCACTCTTCACTTCTTGACTCACAACCTTCCACTTATTCACTAAGTTCGCTCATTATTTATTAATTGACACTGATTACCGCTGAGTTCCTTTTATTCAAATTGAGACTAAAACTAATCTACTTATCACAATTTAGACACTGATTCAAAAATGTCTCGAAATGCGCAATGTTGTGTACACCTTTTCCACACATCACTATGTTCCTCCCTCAGTTAATTGACACACCTGCCCTCATTCCACTCTGTTGTATCTTGAATATTACTAGCTTCTCATAGAATCCTTAAATGATTCCTACAGACAAGAGTGAAACTACTACTTGTTGCTCAGTCAATCAGCCTCCAATTACAACAAAAAATACACAGTGCACTGTTTTAAAATCCACATATCGCTGAGTTCCACTGTTTATATCTTCAAGGTCACTGCATACCTACTCATAGCTTCCTTATATACCTCCTATAATCCTATGTAAACATTTTAAGAGATCAAAACTGAGTCACAAATAAACCTTAAATTCACACTACACTCACCAGCTGTTTACATATTCACTGTGCTCACTCTTCAATTCTTGACCCTCACTGAGTACCTACCTGTAGGTGTCATATACATTTTTGAACCAAAAAAAAAAAACTTCTGCTTGTTACAAATAGTCACAAGTCAGAAATAGAGGACATACTGCTTACCACTAACCCTAAATCTGTTTACTCCTCACCTGTTCCCCCTCACTGTGTACACCTATGATATTATTACACATATTCCTTGTGTTCACTTTTCATTGCTTGATATCAGTTCTCCACATAGTCACTGTGTTCCTTCTTCACTTCTTGACTGTCAGCTCTCCACATATTCACTGTGTTCACTCCTCGCTTCTTGACTGTCAGCCTTCCACATATTCACTGGCCTTCATTCTTCACTTCTTAAGTGTCAGCTCTCCACATATTCACTGTCTTCGTTCTTCACTTCTTCAATGTAAGCTCTCCAAAGTATCACAGTGTTCACTCTTCACCTCTTGACTCACAACCTTCCACATATTCACTAAGTTCGCTCATTATTTCTTAATTGACACTGAGTACCACTGAGTTCCTTATATTCAACTTGAGACTAAAGCTAATCTACTTATTACAATTTAGACACTGATTCAAAAATGTCTCGAAATGCGCAATGTTCTGTGCACCTTTTCCACACATCACTATGTTCCTCCCTCAGTAATTGACACACCTGCCCTCATTCCACTCTGTTGTATCTTGAATATTACTAGCTTCTCATAGAATCCTTAAATGATTCCTACAGACAAGAGTGAAACTACTACTTGTTGCTCAGTCAATCAGCCTCCAACTACAAAAAAAAATACACAGTGCACTGTTTTAAAATCCACATATCGCTGAGTTCCACTGTTTATATCTTCACGGTCACTGCATACCTACTCATAGCTTCCTTATATACCTCCTGTAATCCCTTGCAAACATTTTAAGAGATCACAACTGAGTCACAAATAAACCTTAAATTCACACTACACTCACCAGCTGTTTACATATTCACTGTGCTCACTCTTCAATTCTTGACCCTCACTGAGTACCTACCTGTAGGTTTCTTGTATACATTTTTGAACCAAAAAAAAAAAAAAAACTTCTGCTTGTTACAATTAGTCACAAGTCAGAAATAGAGGACTTACTGCTCACCACTAACCCTAAATCTGTTTATTCTTCACCTGTTCCCCCTCACTGTGTACACCTATGATATTATTACACATATTCGCTGTGTTCACTTTTCATTGCTTGATATCAGTTCTCCACATAGTCACTGTTTTCCTTCTTCACTTCTTGACTGTCAGCTCTCCACATATTCACTGTGTTCACTCCTTGCTTCTTGACTGTCAGCCTTCCACATATTCACTGGCCTTCATTCTTCACTCCTTAAGTGTCAGCTCTCCACATATTCACTGTGTTCCTTCTTCACTTCTTCAATGTCAGCTCTCCAAAGTATCACAGTGTTCACTCTTCACTTCTTGACTCACAACCTTCCACTTATTCACTAAGTTCGCTCATTATTTATTAATTGACACTGATTACCGCTGAGTTCCTTTTATTCAAATTGAGACTAAAACTAATCTACTTATCACAATTTAGACACTGATTCAAAAATGTCTCGAAATGCGCAATGTTGTGTACACCTTTTCCACACATCACTATGTTCCTCCCTCAGTAATTGACACACCTGCCCTCATTCCACTCTGTTGTATCTTGAATATTACGCTTTTCATAGAATCCTTAAATGATTCCTACAGACAAGAGTGAAACTACTACTTGTTGCTCAGTCAATCAGCCTCCAATTATAACAAAAAATACACAGTGCACTGTTTTAAAATCCACATATCGCTGAGTTCCACTGTTTATATCTTCACGGTCACTGCATACCTACTCATAGCTTCCTTATATGCCCCCTATAATCCTATGTAAACATTTTAAGAGATCAAAACTGAGTCACAAATAAGCCTTAAATTCACACTACACTCACCAGCTGTTTACATATTCACTGTGCTCACTCTTCAATTCTTGACCCTCACTGAGTTACCTGTAGGTGTCATATACATTTTTGAACCAAAAAAAAAAACTTCTGCTTGTTACAAATAGTCACAAGTCAGAAATAGAGAACATACTGCTCACTACTAACCCTAAATCTGCTTATTCTTCACCTGTTCCCCCTCACTGTGTACCCCTATGATATTATTACACATATTCCCTGTGTTCACTCTTCATTGCTTGATATCAGTTCTCTACATAGTTACTGTGTTCCTTCTTCACTTCTTGAATGTCAGCTCTCCACATATTCACTGTGTTCACTCCTCGCTTCTTGACTGTCAGCCTTCCACATATTCACTGGCCTTCATTCTTCACTTTTTAAGTGTCAGCTCTCCACATATTCACTGTGTTCGTTCTTCACTTCTTCAATGTCAGCTCTCCAAAGTATCACAGTGTTCACTCTTCACCTCTTGACTCACAACCTTCCACATATTCACTAAGTTCGCTCATTATTTCTTAATTGACACTGAGTACCGCTGAGTTCCTTATATTCAACTCGACACTAAAACTAATCTACTTATCACAATTTAGACACTGATTCAAAAATGTCTCGAAATGCGCAATGTTGTGTACACCTTTTCCACACATCACTATGTTCCTCCCTCAGTTAATTGACACACCTGCCCTCATTCCACTCTGTTGTATCTTGAATATTACTAGCTTCTCATAGAATCCTTAAATGATTCCTACAGACAAGAGTGAAACTACTATTTGTTGCTCCGTCAATCAGCCTCCAATTACAACAAAAAATACACAGTGCACTGTTTTAAAATCCACATATCGCTGAGTTCCACTGTTTATATCTTCACGGTCACTGCACACCTCCTCATAGCTTCCTTATATACCTCCTGTAATCCCTTGCAAACATTTTAAGAGATCACAACTGAGTCACAAATAAACCTTAAGTCCACACTACACTTACCAGCTGTTTACATATTCACTGTGCTCACTCTTCAATTCTTGACCCTCACTGAGTACCTACCTGTAGTTGTCATATACATTTTTTAACCAAAAAAAAAAACTTCTGCTTGTTACAAATAGTCACAAGTCAGAAATAGAGGACATACTGCTCACCACTAACCCTAAATCTGTTTATTCTTCACCCGTTCCCCCTCACTGTGTACACCTATGATATTATTACACATATTCGCTGTGTTCACTTTTCATTGCTTGATATCAGTTCTCCACATAGTCACTGTGTTCCTTCTTCACTTCTTGACTGTCAGCTCTCCACATATTCACTGTGTTCACTCCTCGCTTCTTGTCTGTCAGCTTTCCAC
Source organism: Hymenopus coronatus (assembly GCA_030762935.1). Classification (NCBI taxonomy): domain Eukaryota; kingdom Metazoa; phylum Arthropoda; class Insecta; order Mantodea; family Hymenopodidae; genus Hymenopus; species Hymenopus coronatus. The sequence continues at coordinate 56,293,299 of CM060895.1, read as the reverse complement.
ATATTCACTGGCCTTCATTCTTCACTTCTTAAGTGTCAGCTCTCCACATATTCACTGTGTTCCTTCTTCACTTCTTCAATGTCAGCTCTCCAAGGTATCACAGTGTTCACACTTCACTTCTTGACTCACAACCTTCCACATATTCACTAAGTTCGCTCATTATTTCTTAATTGACACTGAGTACCGCTGAGTTCCTTATATTCAATTTGAGACTAAAGCTAATCTACTTATTACAATTTAGACACTGATTCAAAAATATCTAGAAATGCGCAATGTTGTGTACACCTCTTCCACACATCACTATGTTCCTCCCTCAGTAATTGACACACCTGCCCTCATTCCACTCTGTTGTATCTTGAATATTACTAGCTTCTCATAGAATCCTTAAATGATTCCTACAGACAAGAATGAAACTACTATTTGTTGCTCAGTCAATCAGCCTCCAATTGCAACAAAAAATACAGAGTGCACTGTTTTAAAATCCACATATCCCTGAGTTCCACATTTTATATCTTCACGGTCACTGCATACCTACTCATAGCTTCCTTATATACCTCCTGTAATCCTATGTAAACATTTTAAGAGATCACAACTGAGTCACAAATAAACCTTAAATTCACACTACACTCACCAGCTGTTTACATATTCACTGTGCTCACTCTTCAATTCTTGACCCTCACTGAGTACCTACCTGTAGGTGTCTTATATACATTTTTGAACCAAAAAAAAAAAAACTTCTGCTTGTTACAATTAGTCACAAGTCAGAAATAGAGGACATACTGCTCACCACTAACCCTAAATCTGTTTATTCTTCACCCGTTCCCCCTCACTGTGTACACCTATGATATTATTACACATATTCGCTGTGTTCACTTTTCATTGCTTGATATCAGTTCTCCACATAGTCTCTGTGTTCCTTCTTCACTTCTTGACTGTCAGCTCTCCACATATTCACTGTGTTCACTCCTCGCTTCTTGTCTGTCAGCTTTCCACATATTCACTGGCCTTCATTCTTCACTTCTTAAGTGTCAGCTCTCCACATATTCACTGTGTTCCTTCTTCACTTCTTCAATGTCAGCTCTCCAAGGTATCACAGTGTTCACTCTTCACTTCTTGACTCACAACCTTCCACTTATTCACTAAGTTCGCTCATTATTTATTAATTGACACTGATTACCGCTGAGTTCCTTTTATTCAAATTGAGACTAAAACTAATCTACTTATCACAATTTAGACACTGATTCAAAAATGTCTCGAAATGCGCAATGTTGTGTACACCTTTTCCACACATCACTATGTTCCTCCCTCAGTTAATTGACACACCTGCCCTCATTCCACTCTGTTGTATCTTAAATATTACTAGCTTCTCATAGAATCCTTAAATGATTCCTACAGACAAGAGTGAAACTACTACTTGTTGCTCAGTCAATCAGCCTCCAATTACAACAAAAAATACACAGTGCACTGTTTTAAAATCCACATATCGCTGAGTTCCACTGTTTATATCTTCAAGGTCACTGCATACCTACTCATAGCTTCCTTATATACCTCCTATAATCCTATGTAAACATTTTAAGAGATCAAAACTGAGTCACAAATAAACCTTAAATTCACACTACACTCACCAGCTGTTTACATATTCACTGTGCTCACTCTTCAATTCTTGACCCTCACTGAGTACCTACCTGTAGGTGTCATATACATTTTTGAACCAAAAAAAAAAAACTTCTGCTTGTTACAAATAGTCACAAGTCAGAAATAGAGGACATACTGCTTACCACTAACCCTAAATCTGTTTACTCCTCACCTGTTCCCCCTCACTGTGTACACCTATGATATTATTACACATATTCCTTGTGTTCACTTTTCATTGCTTGATATCAGTTCTCCACATAGTCACTGTGTTCCTTCTTCACTTCTTGACTGTCAGCTCTCCACATATTCACTGTGTTCACTCCTCGCTTCTTGACTGTCAGCCTTCCACATATTCACTGGCCTTCATTCTTCACTTCTTAAGTGTCAGCTCTCCACATATTCACTGTCTTCGTTCTTCACTTCTTCAATGTAAGCTCTCCAAAGTATCACAGTGTTCACTCTTCACCTCTTGACTCACAACCTTCCACATATTCACTAAGTTCGCTCATTATTTCTTAATTGACACTGAGTACCACTGAGTTCCTTATATTCAACTTGAGACTAAAGCTAATCTACTTATTACAATTTAGACACTGATTCAAAAATGTCTCGAAATGCGCAATGTTCTGTGCACCTTTTCCACACATCACTATGTTCCTCCCTCAGTAATTGACACACCTGCCCTCATTCCACTCTGTTGTATCTTGAATATTACTAGCTTCTCATAGAATCCTTAAATGATTCCTACAGACAAGAGTGAAACTACTACTTGTTGCTCAGTCAATCAGCCTCCAACTACAAAAAAAAATACACAGTGCACTGTTTTAAAATCCACATATCGCTGAGTTCCACTGTTTATATCTTCACGGTCACTGCATACCTACTCATAGCTTCCTTATATACCTCCTGTAATCCCTTGCAAACATTTTAAGAGATCACAACTGAGTCACAAATAAACCTTAAATTCACACTACACTCACCAGCTGTTTACATATTCACTGTGCTCACTCTTCAATTCTTGACCCTCACTGAGTACCTACCTGTAGGTTTCTTGTATACATTTTTGAACCAAAAAAAAAAAAAAACTTCTGCTTGTTACAATTAGTCACAAGTCAGAAATAGAGGACTTACTGCTCACCACTAACCCTAAATCTGTTTATTCTTCACCTGTTCCCCCTCACTGTGTACACCTATGATATTATTACACATATTCGCTGTGTTCACTTTTCATTGCTTGATATCAGTTCTCCACATAGTCACTGTTTTCCTTCTTCACTTCTTGACTGTCAGCTCTCCACATATTCACTGTGTTCACTCCTTGCTTCTTGACTGTCAGCCTTCCACATATTCACTGGCCTTCATTCTTCACTCCTTAAGTGTCAGCTCTCCACATATTCACTGTGTTCCTTCTTCACTTCTTCAATGTCAGCTCTCCAAAGTATCACAGTGTTCACTCTTCACTTCTTGACTCACAACCTTCCACTTATTCACTAAGTTCGCTCATTATTTATTAATTGACACTGATTACCGCTGAGTTCCTTTTATTCAAATTGAGACTAAAACTAATCTACTTATCACAATTTAGACACTGATTCAAAAATGTCTCGAAATGCGCAATGTTGTGTACACCTTTTCCACACATCACTATGTTCCTCCCTCAGTAATTGACACACCTGCCCTCATTCCACTCTGTTGTATCTTGAATATTACGCTTTTCATAGAATCCTTAAATGATTCCTACAGACAAGAGTGAAACTACTACTTGTTGCTCAGTCAATCAGCCTCCAATTATAACAAAAAATACACAGTGCACTGTTTTAAAATCCACATATCGCTGAGTTCCACTGTTTATATCTTCACGGTCACTGCATACCTACTCATAGCTTCCTTATATGCCCCCTATAATCCTATGTAAACATTTTAAGAGATCAAAACTGAGTCACAAATAAGCCTTAAATTCACACTACACTCACCAGCTGTTTACATATTCACTGTGCTCACTCTTCAATTCTTGACCCTCACTGAGTTACCTGTAGGTGTCATATACATTTTTGAACCAAAAAAAAAAACTTCTGCTTGTTACAAATAGTCACAAGTCAGAAATAGAGAACATACTGCTCACTACTAACCCTAAATCTGCTTATTCTTCACCTGTTCCCCCTCACTGTGTACACCTATGATATTATTACACATATTCCCTGTGTTCACTCTTCATTGCTTGATATCAGTTCTCTACATAGTTACTGTGTTCCTTCTTCACTTCTTGAATGTCAGCTCTCCACATATTCACTGTGTTCACTCCTCGCTTCTTGACTGTCAGCCTTCCACATATTCACTGGCCTTCATTCTTCACTTTTTAAGTGTCAGCTCTCCACATATTCACTGTGTTCGTTCTTCACTTCTTCAATGTCAGCTCTCCAAAGTATCACAGTGTTCACTCTTCACCTCTTGACTCACAACCTTCCACATATTCACTAAGTTCGCTCATTATTTCTTAATTGACACTGAGTACCGCTGAGTTCCTTATATTCAACTCGACACTAAAACTAATCTACTTATCACAATTTAGACACTGATTCAAAAATGTCTCGAAATGCGCAATGTTGTGTACACCTTTTCCACACATCACTATGTTCCTCCCTCAGTTAATTGACACACCTGCCCTCATTCCACTCTGTTGTATCTTGAATATTACTAGCTTCTCATAGAATCCTTAAATGATTCCTACAGACAAGAGTGAAACTACTATTTGTTGCTCCGTCAATCAGCCTCCAATTACAACAAAAAATACACAGTGCACTGTTTTAAAATCCACATATCGCTGAGTTCCACTGTTTATATCTTCACGGTCACTGCACACCTCCTCATAGCTTCCTTATATACCTCCTGTAATCCCTTGCAAACATTTTAAGAGATCACAACTGAGTCACAAATAAACCTTAAGTCCACACTACACTTACCAGCTGTTTACATATTCACTGTGCTCACTCTTCAATTCTTGACCCTCACTGAGTACCTACCTGTAGTTGTCATATACATTTTTTAACCAAAAAAAAAAACTTCTGCTTGTTACAAATAGTCACAAGTCAGAAATAGAGGACATACTGCTCACCACTAACCCTAAATCTGTTTATTCTTCACCCGTTCCCCCTCACTGTGTACACCTATGATATTATTACACATATTCGCTGTGTTCACTTTTCATTGCTTGATATCAGTTCTCCACATAGTCACTGTGTTCCTTCTTCACTTCTTGACTGTCAGCTCTCCACATATTCACTGTGTTCACTCCTCGCTTCTTGTCTGTCAGCTTTCCACATATTCACTGGCCTTCATTCTTCACTTCTTAAGTGTCAGCTCTCCACATATTCACTGTGTTCCTTCTTCACTTCTTCAATGTCAGCTCTCCAAGGTATCACAGTGTTCACACTTCACTTCTTGACTCACAACCTTCCACATATTCACTAAGTTCGCTCATTATTTCTTAATTGACACTGAGTACCGCTGAGTTCCTTATATTCAATTTGAGACTAAAGCTAATCTACTTATTACAATTTAGACACTGATTCAAAAATATCTAGAAATGCGCAATGTTGTGTACACCTCTTCCACACATCACTATGTTCCTCCCTCAGTAATTGACACACCTGCCCTCATTCCACTCTGTTGTATCTTGAATATTACTAGCTTCTCATAGAATCCTTAAATGATTCCTACAGACAAGAATGAAACTACTATTTGTTGCTCAGTCAATCAGCCTCCAATTGCAACAAAAAATACAGAGTGCACTGTTTTAAAATCCACATATCCCTGAGTTCCACATTTTATATCTTCACGGTCACTGCATACCTACTCATAGCTTCCTTATATACCTCCTGTAATCCTATGTAAACATTTTAAGAGATCACAACTGAGTCACAAATAAACCTTAAATTCACACTACACTCACCAGCTGTTTACATATTCACTGTGCTCACTCTTCAATTCTTGACCCTCACTGAGTACCTACCTGTAGGTGTCTTATATACATTTTTGAACCAAAAAAAAAAAAACTTCTGCTTGTTACAATTAGTCACAAGTCAGAAATAGAGGACATACTGCTCACCACTAACCCTAAATCTGTTTATTCTTCACCCGTTCCCCCTCACTGTGTACACCTATGATATTATTACACATATTCGCTGTGTTCACTTTTCATTGCTTGATATCAGTTCTCCACATAGTCTCTGTGTTCCTTCTTCACTTCTTGACTGTCAGCTCTCCACATATTCACTGTGTTCACTCCTCGCTTCTTGTCTGTCAGCTTTCCACATATTCACTGGCCTTCATTCTTCACTTCTTAAGTGTCAGCTCTCCACATATTCACTGTGTTCCTTCTTCACTTCTTCAATGTCAGCTCTCCAAGGTATCACAGTGTTCACACTTCACTTCTTGACTCACAACCTTCCACATATTCACTAAGTTCGCTCATTATTTCTTAATTGACACTGAGTACCGCTGAGTTCCTTATATTCAATTTGAGACTAAAGCTAATCTACTTATTACAATTTAGACACTGATTCAAAAATATCTAGAAATGCGCAATGTTGTGTACACCTCTTCCACACATCACTATGTTCCTCCCTCAGTAATTGACACACCTGCCCTCATTCCACTCTGTTGTATCTTGAATATTACTAGCTTCTCATAGAATCCTTAAATGATTCCTACAGACAAGAATGAAACTACTATTTGTTGCTCAGTCAATCAGCCTCCAATTGCAACAAAAAATACAGAGTGCACTGTTTTAAAATCCACATATCCCTGAGTTCCACATTTTATATCTTCACGGTCACTGCATACCTACTCATAGCTTCCTTATATACCTCCTGTAATCCTATGTAAACATTTTAAGAGATCACAACTGAGTCACAAATAAACCTTAAATTCACACTACACTCACCAGCTGTTTACATATTCACTGTGCTCACTCTTCAATTCTTGACCCTCACTGAGTACCTACCTGTAGGTGTCTAATATACATTTTTGAACCAAAAAAAAAAACTTCTGCTTGTTACAATTAGTCACAAGTCAGAAATAGAGGACATACTGCTCACCACTAACCCTAAATCTGTTTATTCTTCACATGTTGCCCCTCACTGTCTACACTTATGATATTATTACACATATTCCCTGTGTTCACTTTTCATTGCTTGATATCAGTTCTCCACATAGTCACTGTGTTCCTTCTTCACTTCTTGACTGTCAGCTCTCCACATATTCACTGTGTTCACTCCTCGCTTCTTGACTGTCAGCCTTCCACATATTCACTGGCCTTCATTCTTCACTTCTTAAGTGTCAGCTCTCCACATATTCACTGTGTTCCTTCTTCACTTCTTCAATGTCAGCTCTCCAAAGTATCACAGTGTTCACTCTTCACCTCTTGACTCACAACCTTCCACATATTCACTAAGTTCGCTCATTATTTCTTAATTGACACTGAGTACCGCTGAGTTCCTTATATTCAACTTGAGACTAAAGCTAATCTACTTATTACAATTTAGACACTGATTCAAAAATGTCTCGAAATGAGCAATGTTGTGTACACCTTTTCCACACATCACCATGTTCCTCCCTCAGTAATTGACACACCTGCCCTCATTCCACTCTGTTGTATATTGAATATTACTAGCTTCTCATAGAATCCTTAAATGATTCCTACAGACAAGAGTAATACTATACTTGTTGCTCAGTCAATCAGCCTCCAACTACAAAAAAAAATACACAGTGCACTGTTTTAAAATCCACATATCGCTTAGTTTTACTGTTTATATCTTCACGGTCACTGTATACCTCCTCATAGCTTCCTTATATACCTCCTGTAATCCCTTGCAAACATTTTAAGAGATCACAACTGAGTCACAAATAAACCTTAAATTCACACTACACTCACCAGCTGTTTACATATTCACTGTGCTCACTCTTCAATTCTTGACCCTCACTGAGTACCTACCTGTAGGTGTCTTATATACATTTTTGAACCAAAAAAAACAACTTCTGCTTGTTACAAATAGTCACAAGTCAGAAATAGAGGACATACTGCTCACCACTAACCCTAAATCTGTTTACTCTTCACCTGTTCCCCCTCACTGTGTACACCTATGATATTATTACACATATTCGCTGTGTTCACTTTTCATTGCTTGATATCAGTTCTCCATATAGTCACTGTGTTTCTTCTTCACTTCTTGACTGTCAGCTCTCCACATATTCACTGTGTTCACTCCTCGCTTCTTGACTGTCAGCCTTCCACATATTCACTGGCCTTCATTCTTGACTTCTTAAGTGTCAGCTCTCCACATATTCACTGTGGTCATTCTTCACTTCTTCAATGTCAGCTCTCCAAAGTATCACAGTGTTCACTCTTCACCTCACTCACAACCTTCCACATATTCACTAAGTTCGCTCATTATTTCTTAATTGACACCGAGTACCGCTGAGTTCCTTATATTCAACTTGAGACTAAAACTAATCTACTTATCACAATTTAGACACTGATTCAAAAATGTCTCGAAATGCGCAATGTTGTGTACACCTTTTCCACACATCACTATGTTTATCCCTCAGTTAATTGACACACCTGCCCTCATTCCACTTTGTTGTATCTTGAATATTACTAGCTTCTCATAGAATCCTTAAATGATTCCTACAGACAAGAGTGAAACTACTACTTGTTGCTCAGTCAATCAGCCTCCATTACAACAAAAAATACACAGTGCACTGTTTTAAAGTCCACATATCGCTGAGTTCCACTGTTTACATCTTCACGGTCACTGCATACCTCCTCATAGCTTCTTTATATACCTCCTGTAATCCCTTGCAAACATTTTAAGAGATCACAACTGAGTCACAAATAAACCTTAAGTCCACACTACACTTACAAGCTGTTTACATATTCACTGTGCTCACTCTTCAATTCTTGACCCTCACTGAGTACCTACCTGTAGGTGTCATATACATTTTTGAACCAAAAAAAAAACTTCAGCTTGTTACAATTAGTCACAAGTCATAAATAGAGGACATACTGATCACCACTAACCCTAAATCTGTTTATTCTTCACCTGTTCCCCCTCACTGTGTACACCTATGATATTATTACACATATTCGCTGTGTTCACTTTTCATTGCTTGATATCAGTTCTCCACATAGTCACTGCGTTCCTTCTTTACTTCTTGACTGTCAGCTCTCCACACATTCACTGTGTTCACTCCTCGCTACTTGACTGTCAGCCTTCCACATATTCACTGGCCTTCATTCTTCACTTCTTAAGTGTCAGCTCTCCACATATTCATGTGTTCCTTCTTCACTTCTTCAATGTCAGCTCTCCAAAGTATCACAGTGTTCACTCTTCACCTCTTGACTCACAACCTTCCACATATTCACTACGTTCGCTCATTATTTCTTAATTGACACTGAGTACCGCTGAGTTCCTTATATTCAACTCGACACTAAAACTAATCTACTTATCACAATTTAGACACTGATTCAAAAATGTCTCGAAATGCGCAATGTTGTGTGCACCTTTTCCACACATCACTATGTTCCTCCCTCAGTAATTGACACACCTGCCCTCATTCCACTCTGTTGTATCTTGAATATTACTAGCTTCTCATAGAATCCTTAAATGATTCCTACAGACAAGAGTAATACTATACTTGTTGCTCAGTCAATCAGCCTCCAATTACATTAAAAAATACACAGTGCACTGTTTTAAAATCCACATATCGCTGAGTTCCACTGTTTATATCTTCAAGGTCACTGCATACCTACTCATAGCTTCCTTATATACCTCCTATAATCCTATGTAAACATTTTAAGAGATCAAAACTGAGTCACAAATAAACCTTAAATTCACACTACACTCATCAGCTGTTTACATATTCACTGTGCTCACTCTTCAATTCTTGACCCTCACTGAGTACCTACCTGTAGGTTTCTTATATACATTTTTGAACGAAAAAAAAAAAACTTCAGCTTGTTACAATTAGTCACAAGTCAGAAATAGAGGACATACTGCTCACTACTAACCCTAAATCTGCTTATTCTTCACCTGTTCCCCCTCACTGTGTACACCTATGATATTATTACACATATTCCCTGTGTTCACTTTTCATTGCTTGATATCAGTTCTCCACATAGTTACTGTGTTCCTTCTTCACTTCTTGAATGTCAGCTCTCCACATATTCACTGTGTTCACTCCTCGCTTCTTGACTGTCAGCCTTCCACATATTCACTGGCCTTCATTCTTGACTTCTTAAGTGTCAGCTCTCCACTTATTCACTGTATTCGTTCTTCACTTCTTCAATGTCAGCTCTCCAAAGTAATACAGTGTTCACTCTTCACCTCTTGACTCACAACCTTCCACATATTCACTAAGTTCGCTCATTACTTCTTAATTGACACTGAGTACCGCTGAGTTCCTTATATTCAACTTGAGACTAAAACTAATCTACTTATCACAATTTAGACACTGATTCAAAAATGTCTCGAAATGCGCAATGTTGTGTACACCTTTTCCACACATCACTATGCTCCTCCCTCAGTTAATTGACACACCTGCCCTCATTCCACTCTGTTGTATCTTGAATATTACTAGCTTCTCATAGAATCCTTAAATGATTCCTACAGACAAGAGTGAAACTACTACTTGTTGCTCAGTCAATCTGCCTCCAATTACAACAAAAAATACACAGTGCACTGTTTTAAAATCCACATATCGCTGAGTTCCACTGTTTATATCTTCACGGTCACTGCATACCTCCTCATAGCTTCTTTATATACCTCCTGTAGTCCCTTGCAAACATTTTAAGAGATCACAACTGAGTCACAAATAAACCTTAAATTCACACTACACTCACCAGCTGTTTACATATTCACTGTGCTCACTCTTCAATTCTTGACCCTCACTGAGTACCTACCTGTAGGTGTCTTATATACATTTTTGAACCAAAAAAAAAAAACTTCTGCTTGTTACAATTAGTCACAAGTCAGAAATAGAGGACATACTGCTCACCACTAACCCTAAATCTGTTTATTCTTCACCCGTTCCCCCTCACTGTGTACACCTATGATATTATTACACATATTCGCTGTGTTCACTTTTCATTGCTTGATATCAGTTCTCCACATAGTCACTGTGTTCCTTCTTCACTTCTCGACTGTCAGCTCTCCACATATTCACTGTGTTCACTCCTCGCTTCTTGTCTGTCAGCCTTCCACATATTCACTGGCCTTCATTCTTCACTTCTTAAGTGTCAGCTCTCCACATATTCAATGTGTTCCTTCTTCACTTCTTCAATGTCAGCTCTCCAAAGTATCACAGTGTTCACACTTTACTTCTTGACTCACAACCTTCCACATATTCACTAAATTCGCTCATTATTTCTTAATTGACACTGAGTACCGCTGAGTTCCTTATATTCAATTTGAGACTAAAGCTAATCTACTTATTACAATTTAGACACTGATTCAAAAATATCTAGAAATGCGCAATGTTGTGTACACCTCTTCCACACATCACTATGTTCCTCCCTCAGTAATTGACACACCTGCCCTCATTCCACTCTGTTGTATCTTGAATAATACTAGCTTCTCATAGAATCCTTAAATGATTCCTACAGACAAGAGTGAAACTACTACTTGTTGCTCAGTCAATCAGCCTCAAATTACAACAAAAATACACAGTGCACTGTTTTAAAATCCACATATCGCTGAGTTCCACTGTTTATATCTTCACAGTCACTGCATACCTACTCATAGCTTCCTTATATACCTCCTGTGATCCCTTGCAAACATTTTAAGAGATCACAACTGAGTAACAAATAAACCTTAAATTCACACTACTCTCACCAGCTGTTTACATATTCACTCTGCTCACTCTTCACTTCTTGACTCACAACCTTCCACATATTCCCTAAGTTCGCTCATTATTTCTTAATTGACACTGAGTACCGCTGAGTTACTTATATTCAACTTGAGACTAAAGCTAATCTACTTATTACAATTTAAACTCTGATTCAAAAATGCCTCGAAATGCGCAATGTTGTGTACATCTTTTCCACACATCACTATGTTCCTCCCTCAGTAATTGACACACCAGCCCTCATTGCACTCTGTTGTATCTTGAATAATAATAGCTTCTCATAGAATCCTTAAATGATTCCTGCAGACAAGAGTGAAACTACTACTTGTTGCTCAGTCAATCAGCCTCCAACTATAAAAAAAAATACACAGTGCACTGTTTTAAAATCCACATATCGCTGAGTTTTACTGTTTATATCTTCCCGGTCACTGCATACCTCCTCATAGCTTCCTTATATACCTCTTGTAATCCCTTGCAAACATTTTAAGAGATCACAACTGAGTCACAAATAAACCTTAAATTCACACTACACTCACCAGCTTATTACATATTCACTGTGCTCACTCTTCAATTCTTGACCCTCACTGAGTACCTACCTGTAGGTGTCTTATATACATTTTTGAACCAAAAAAAAAAAACTTCTGCTTGTTAAAATTAGTCACAAGTCAGAAATAGAGGACATACTGCTCACCACTAACCCTAAATCTGTTTATTCTTCACCTGTTCCCCCTCACTGTCTACAACTATGGTATTATTACACATATTCGCTGTGTTCACTTTTCATTGCTTGATATCAGTTCTCCACATAGTCACCGTGTTCCTTCTTCACTTCTTGACTGTCAGCTCTCCACATATTCACTGTGTTCACTCCTCGCTTCTTGACTGTCAGCCTTCCACATATTCACTGGCCTTCATTCTTCACTTCTTAAGTGTCAGCTCTCCACATATTCACTGTGTTCCTTCTTCACTTCTTCAATGTCAGCTCTCCAAAGTATTACAGTGTTAACTTTCACTTCTTGACTCATAACCCTCCACATTTTCACTAAGTTCGCTCATTATTTCTTAATGGACACTGAGTACCACTGAGTTCCTTATATTCAGCTTGAGACTAAAACTAATCTCTTTATCACAATTTAGACACTGATTCAAAAATGTCTCGAAATGCGCAATGTTGTATACACCTTTTCCACACATCACTATGTTCCTCCCTCAGTAATTGACACACCTGCCCTCATTCCACTCTGTTGTACATTGAATATTACTAGCTTCTCATAGAATCCTTAAATGATTCCTACAGACAAGAGTGAAACTACTACTTGTTGCTCAGTCAATCAGCTTCCAACTACAAAAAAAAATACACAGTGCACTGTTTTAATATCCACATATCGCTGAGTTTTAGTGTTTATATCTTCACGGTCACTGTATACCTACTCATAGCTTCCTTATATACCTCCTGTAATCCTATGTAAACATTTTAAGAGATCACAACTGAGTCACAAATAAACCTTAAATTCACACTACACTCACCAGCTGTTTACATATTCACTGTGCTCACTCTTCAATTCTTGACCCTCACTGAGTACCTACCTGTAGGTGTCTTATATACATTTTTGAACAAAAAAAAAAAACTTCTGCTTGTTACAATTAGTCACAAGTCAGAAATAGAGGACATACTGCTCACCACTAACCCTAAATCTGTTTATTCTTCACCTGTTCCCCCTCACTGTGTACAACTATGATATTATTACACATATTCGCTGTGTTCACTTTTCATTGCTTGATATCAGTTCTCCACATAGTCACTGTGTTCCTTCTTCACTTCTTGACTGTCAGCTCTCCACATATTCACTGTGTTCACTCCTCGCTTCTCTACTGTCAGCCTTCCACATATTCACTGGCCTTCATTCTTCACTTCTTAAGTGTCAGCTCTCCACATATTTACTGTGTTCCTTCTTCACTTCTTCAATGTCAGCTCTCCAAAGTATCACGGTTCACTTTCACTTCTTGACTCACAACCTTCCACATAATCACTAAGTTCGCGCATTATTTCTTAATTGACACTGAGTACCACTGAGTTCCTTATATTCAACTTGAGACTAAAGCTAATCTACTTATTACAATTTAGACACTGATTCAAAAATGTCTCGAAATGCGCAATGTTGTGTGCACCTTTTCCACACATCACTATGTTCCTCCCTCAGTAATTGACACACCTGCCCTCATTCCACTCTGTTGTATCTTGAATATTACTAGCTTCTCATAGAATCCTTATGTGATTCCTAGAGACAAGAGTGAAACTACTACTTGTTGCTCAGTCAATCAGCCTCCAACTACAAAAAAAAATACACAGTGCACTGTTTTAATATCCACATATCGCTGAGTTTTAGTGTTTATATCTTCACGGTCACTGTATACCTACTCATAGCTTCCTTATATACCTCCTGTAATCCCTTGCAAACATTTTAAGAGATCACAACTGAGTCACAAATAAACCTTAAATTCACACTACACTCACCAGCTGTTTACATATTCACTGTGCTCACTCTTCAATTCTTGACCCTCACTGAGTACCTGCCTATATACATTACATATACATTTTTGAACGAAAAAAAAAAAACTTCAGCTTGTTACAATTAGTCACAAGTCAGAAATAGATGACTTACTGCTCACCACTAACCCTAAATCTGTTTATTCTTCACCTGTTCCCCCTCACTGTGTACACCTATGATATTATTACACATATTCCCTGTGTTCACTTTTCATTGCTTGATATCAGTTCTCCACATAGTCACTGTTTTCCTTCTTCACTTCTTGACTGTCAGCTCTCCACATATTCACTGTGTTCACTCCTTGCTTCTTGACTGTCAGCCTTCCACATATTCACTGGCCTTCATTCTTCACTCCTTAAGTGTCAGCTCTCCACATATTCACTGTGTTCCTTCTTCACTTCTTCAATGTCAGCTCTCCAAAGTATAACAGTGTTCACTCTTCACTTCTTGACTCACAACCTTCCACTTATTCACTAAGTTCGCTCATTATTTATTAATTGACACTGAGTACCGCTGAGTTCCTTTTATTCAAATTGAGACTAAAACTAATCTACTTATCAGAATTTAGACACTGATTCAAAAATGTCTCGAAATGCGCAATGTTGTGTACACCTTTTCCACACATCACTATGTTCCTCCCTCAGTAATTGACACACCTGCCCTCATTCCACTCTGTTCTATCTTGAATATTACGCTTTTCATAGAATCCTTAAATGATTCCTACAGACAAGAGTGAAACTACTACTTGTTGCTCAGTCAATCAGCCTCCAATTATAACAAAAAATACACAGTGCACTGTTTTAAAATCCACATATCGCTGAGTTCCACTGTTTATATCTTCACGGTCACTGCATACCTCCTCATAGCTTCCTTATATACCTCCTGTAATCCCTTGCAAACATTTTAAGAGATCACAACTGAGTCACAAATAAACCTTAAATTCACACTACACTCACCAGCTGTTTACATATTCACTGTGCTCACTCTTCAATTCTTGACCCTCACTGAGTACCTACCTGTAGGTGTCTTATATACATTTTTGAACCAAAAAAAAAAACTTCTGCTTGTTACAATTAGTCACAAGTCAGAAATAGAGGACATACTGCTCACCACTAACCCTAAATCTGTTTATTCTTCACCTGTACCCCCTCACTGTGTACAACTATGATATTATTACACATATTCGCTGTGTTCACTTTTCATTGCTTGATATCAGTTCTCCACATAGTCACTATGTTCCTTCTTTACTTCTTGACTGTCAGCTCTCCACATATTCACTGTGTTCACTCCTCGCTTCTTGACTGTCAGCCTTCTACATATTCACTGGCCTTCATTCTTCACTTCTTAAGTGTCAGCTCTCCACATATTCACTGTGTTCCTTCTTCAGTTCTTCAATGTCAGCTCTCCAAAGTATCACAGTGTACACTCTTCACCTCTTGACTCAACCCCTTCCACATATTCACTAAGTTCGCTCATTATTTCTTAATTGACACTGAGTACCGCTGAGTTCCTTATATTCAACTTGAGACTAAAACTAATCTACTTATCACAATTTTGACACTGATTCAAAAATGTCTCGAAATGCGCAATGTTGTGTACACCTTTTCCACACATCACTATGTTCCTCCCTCAGTTAATTTACACAGCTGCCCTCATTCCACTCTGTTGTATCTTGAATATTACTAGCTTCTCATAGAATCCTTAAATGATTCCTACAGACAAGAGTGAAACTACTACTTGTTGCTCAGTCAATCATCCTCCAATTACAACATAAAATACACAGTGCACTGTTTTAAAATCCACATATCGCTGAGTTCCAGTGTTTATATCTTCACGGTCACTGCATACCTCCTCATAGCTTCCTTATATACCTCCTGTAATCCCTTGCAAACATTTTAAGAGATCACAACTGAGTCACAAATAAACCTTAAATTCACACTACACTCACCAGCTGTTTACATATTCACTGTGCTCACTCCTCAATTCTTGACCCTCACTGAGTACCTACCTGTGGGTGTCTTATATACATTTTTGAACCAAAAAAAAAACTTCAGGTTGTTACAATTAGTCACAAGTCAGAAATAGAGGACATACTGCTCACCACTAACCCTAAATCTGTTTTTTCTTCACCTGTTCCCCCTCACTGTGTACACCTATGATATTATTACACATATTCGCTGTGTTCACTTTTCATTGCTTGATATCAGTTCTCCACATAGTCACTGTGTTCCTTCTTTACTACTAGACTGTCAGCTCTCCACATATTCACTGTGTTCAGTCCTCGCTTCTTGACTGTCAGCCTTCTACATATTCACTGGCCTTCATTCTTCACTTCTTAAGTGTCAGCTCTCCACATATTCACTGTGTTCCTTCTTCACTTCTTCAATGTCAGCTCTCCAAAGTATCAGGGTTCACTTTCACTTCTTGACTCACAACCTTCCACATAATCACTAAGTTCCTGCATTATTTCTTAATTGACACTGAGTACCACTGAGTTCCTTATATTCAACTTGAGACTAAAACTAATCTACTTATTACAATTTAGACACTGATTCAAAAATGTCTCGAAATGCGCAATGTTGTGTGCACCTTTTCCACGAATCACTATGTTCCTCCCTCAGTAATTGACACACCTGCCCTCATTCCACTCTGTTGTATCTTGAATAGTACTAGCTTCTCATAGAATCCTTAAATGATTCCTACAGACAAGAGTGAAACTACTACTTGTTGCTCAGTCAATCAGCTTCCAACTACAAAAAAAAATACACAGTGCACTGTTTTAATATCCACATATCGCTGAGTTTTAGTGTTTATATCTTCACGGTCACTGCATACCTACTCATAGCTTCCTTATATACCTCCTGTAATCCCTTGCAAACATTTTAAGAGATCAAAACTGAGTCACAAATAAACCTTAAATTCACACTACACTCACCAGCTGTTTACATATTCACTCTGCTCACTCCTCAATTCTTGACCCTCACTGAGTACCTACCTGTGGGTGTCTTATATACATTTTTGAACCAAAAAAAAAAACTTCAGGTTGTTACAATTAGTCACAAGTCAGAAATAGAGGACATACTGCTCACCACTAACCCTAAATCTGTTTATTCTTCACCTGTTCCCCCTCACTGTGTACACCTATGATATTATTACACATATTCGCTGTGTTCACTTTTCATTGCTTGATATCAGTTCTCCACATAGTCACTGTGTTCCTTCTTTACTACTTGACTGTCAGCTCTCCACATATTCACTGTGTTCACTCCTCGCTTCTTGACTGTCAGCCTTCCACATATTCACTGGCCTTCATTCTTGACTTCTTAAGTGTCAGCTCTCCACATATTCACTGTATTCGTTCTTCACTTCTTCAATGTCAGCTCTCCAAAGTATCACAGTGTTCACTCTTCACCTCTTGACTCACAACCTTCCACATATTCACTAAGTTCGCTCATTATTTCTTAATTGACACTGAGAACCGCTGAGTTCCTTATATTCAACTCGACACTAAAACTAATCTACTTATCACAATTTAGACACTGATTCAAAAATGTCTCGAAATGCGCAATGTTGTGTACACCTTTTCCACACATCACTATGTTCCTCCCTCAGTAATTGACACACCTGCCCTCATTCCACTCTGTTGTATCTTGAATATTACTAGCTTCTCATAGAATCCTTAAATGATTCCTACAGACAAGAGTGAAACTACTACTTGTTGCTCAGTCAATCATCCTCCAATTACAACATAAAATACACAGTGCACTGTTTTAAAATCCACATATCGCTGAGTTCCACTGTTTATATCTTCACGGTCACTGCATACCTCCTCATAGCTTCCTTATATACCTCCTGTAATCCCTTGCAAACATTTTAAGAGATCACAACTGAGTCACAAATAAACCTTAAATTCACACTACACTCACCAGCTGTTTACATATTCACTGTGCTCACTCCTCAATTCTTGACCCTCACTGAGTACCTACCTGTGGGTGTCTTATATACATTTTTGAACCAAAAAAAAAACTTCAGGTTGTTACAATTAGTCACAAGTCAGAAATAGAGGACATACTGCTCACCACTAACCCTAAATCTGTTTTTTCTTCACCTGTTCCCCCTCACTGTGTACACCTATGATATTATTACACATATTCGCTGTGTTCACTTTTCATTGCTTGATATCAGTTCTCCACATAGTCACTGTGTTCCTTCTTTACTACTAGACTGTCAGCTCTCCACATATTCACTGTGTTCAGTCCTCGCTTCTTGACTGTCAGCCTTCTACATATTCACTGGCCTTCATTCTTCACTTCTTAAGTGTCAGCTCTCCACATATTCACTGTGTTCCTTCTTCAGTTCTTCAATGTCGGCTCTCCAAAGTATCACAGTGTTCACTCTTCACTTCTTGACTCACAACCTTCCACATATTCACTAAGTTCGCTCATTAATTCTTAATTGACACTGAGTACCGCTGAGTTCCTTATATTCAACTTGAGACTAAAACTAATCTACTTATCACAATTTAGACACTGATTCAAAAATGTCTCGAAATGCGCAATGTTGTGTACACCTTTTCCACACATCACTATGTCCCTCCCTCAGTTAATTGACACACCTGCCCTCATTCCACTCTGTTGTATCTTGAATATTACTAGCTTCTCATAGAATCCTTAAATGATTCCTACAGACAAGAGTGAAACTACTATTTGTTGCTCAGTCAATCAGCCTCCAATTACAACAAAAAATACAGAGTGCACTATTTTAAAATCCACATATCGCTGAGTTCCACATTTTATATCTTCACGGTCACTGCATACCTACTCATAGCTTCCTTATATACCTCCTGTAATCCTATGTAAACATTTTAAGAGATCACAACTGAGTCACAAATAAACCTTAAATTCACACTACACTCACCAGCTGTTTACATATTCACTGTGCTCACTCTTCAATTCTTGACCCTCACTGAGTACCTACCTGTAGGTGTCTTATATACATTTTTGAACAAAAAAAAAAAAACTTCTCCTTGTTACAATTAGTCACAAGTCAGAAATAGAGGACATACTGCTCACCACTAACCCTAAATCTGTTTATTCTTCACCTGTTCCCCCTCACTGTGTACAACTATGATATTATTACACATATTCGCTGTGTTCACTTTTCATTGCTTGATATCAGTTCTCCACATAGTCACTGTGTTCCTTCTTCACTTCTTGACTGTCAGCTCTCCACATATTCACTGTGTTCACTCCTCGCTTCTCTACTGTCAGCCTTCCACATATTCACTGGCCTTCATTCTTCACTTCTTAAGTGTCAGCTCTCCACATATTCACTGTGTTCCTTCTTCACTTCTTCAATGTCAGCTCTCCAAAGTATCAGGGTTCACTTTCACTTCTTGACTCACAACCTTCCACATAATCACTAAGTTCCTGCATTATTTCTTAATTGACACTGAGTACCACTGAGTTCCTTATATTCAACTTGAGACTAAAACTAATCTACTTATTACAATTTAGACACTGATTCAAAAATGTCTCGAAATGCGCAATGTTGTGTGCACCTTTTCCACGAATCACTATGTTCCTCCCTCAGTAATTGACACACCTGCCCTCATTCCACTCTGTTGTATCTTGAATATTACTAGCTTCTCATAGAATCCTTAAATGATTCCTACAGACAAGAGTGAAACTACTACTTGTTGCTCAGTCAATCAGCTTCCAACTACAAAAAAAAATACACAGTGCACTGTTTTAATATCCACATATCGCTGAGTTTTAGTGTTTATATCTTCACGGTCACTGTATACCTACTCATAGCTTCCTTATATACCTCCTGTAATCCCTTGCAAACATTTTAAGAGATCAAAACTGAGTCACAAATAAACCTTAAATTCACACTACACTCACCAGCTGTTTACATATTCACTCTGCTCACTCCTCAATTCTTGACCCTCACTGAGTACCTACCTGTGGGTGTCTTATATACATTTTTGAACCAAAAAAAAAAACTTCAGGTTGTTACAATTAGTCACAAGTCAGAAATAGAGGACATACTGCTCACCACTAACCCTAAATCTGTTTATTCTTCACCTGTTCCCCCTCACTGTGTACACCTATGATATTATTACACATATTCGCTGTGTTCACTTTTCATTGCTTGATATCAGTTCTCCACATAGTCACTGTGTTCCTTCTTTACTACTTGACTGTCAGCTCTCCACATATTCACTGTGTTCACTCCTCGCTTCTTGACTGTCAGCCTTCCACATATTCACTGGCCTTCATTCTTGACTTCTTAAGTGTCAGCTCTCCACATATTCACTGTATTCGTTCTTCACTTCTTCAATGTCAGCTCTCCAAAGTATCACAGTGTTCACTCTTCACCTCTTGACTCACAACCTTCCACATATTCACTAAGTTCGCTCATTATTTCTTAATTGACACTGAGAACCGCTGAGTTCCTTATATTCAACTCGACACTAAAACTAATCTACTTATCACAATTTAGACACTGATTCAAAAATGTCTCGAAATGCGCAATGTTGTGTACACCTTTTCCACACATCACTATGTTCCTCCCTCAGTAATTGACACACCTGCCCTCATTCCACTCTGTTGTATCTTGAATATTACTAGCTTCTCATAGAATCCTTAAATGATTCCTACAGACAAGAGTGAAACTACTACTTGTTGCTCAGTCAATCAGCCTCCAATTACAACAAAAAATACACAGTGCACTGTTTTAAAATCCACATATCGCTGAGTTCCACTGTTTATATCTTCACGGTCACTGCATACCTACCCATAGCTTCCTTATATACCCCCTATAATCCTATGTAAACATTTTAAGAGATCAAAACTGAGTCACAAATAAACCTTAAATTCACACTACACTCACCAGCTGTTTACATATTCACTGTGCTCACTCTTCAATTCTTGACCCTCACTGAGTACCTACCTGTATGTGTCATATACATTTTTGAAACAACAAAAAAAAACTTCTGCTTGTTACAAATAGTCACAAGTCAGAAATAGAGGACATACTGCTCACCACTAACCCTAAATCTGTTTACTCTTCACCTGTTCCCCCTCACTGTGTACACCTATGATATTATTACACATATTCCCTGTGTTCACTTTTCATTGCTTGATATCAGTTCTCCACATAGTTACTGTGTTCCTTCTTCACTTCTTGAATGTCAGCTCTCCACATATTCACTGTGTTCACTCCTCGCTTCTTGACTGTCAGCCTTCCACATATTCACTGGCCTTCATTCTTGACTTCTTAAGTGTCAGCTCTCCACTTATTCACTGTATTCGCTCTCCAAAGTATCACAGTGTTCACTCTTCACCTCTTGACTCACAACCTTCCACATATTCACTAAGTTCGCTCATTACTTCTTAATTGACACTGAGTACCGCTGAGTTCCTTATATTCAACTTGAGACTAAAACTAATCTACTTATCACAATTTAGACACTGATTCAAAAATGTCTCGAAATGCGCAATGTTGTGTACACCTTTTCCACACATCACTATGTTCCTCCCTCAGTTAATTGACACACCTGCCCTCATTCCAATCTGTTGTATCTTGAATATTACTAGCTTCTCATAGAATCCTTAAATGATTCTTACAGACAAGAGTGAAACTACTACTTGTTGCTCAGTCAATCTGCCTCCAATTACAACAAAAAATACACATAGCACTGTTTTAAAATCCACATATCGCTGAGTTCCACTGTTTATATCTTCACGGTCACGTCATACCTCCTCATAGCTTCTTTATATACCTCCTGTAGTCCCTTGCAAACATTTTAAGAGATCACAACTGAGTCACAAATAAACCTTAAATTCACACTACACTCACCAGCTGTTTACATATTCACTGTGCTCACTCTTCAATTCTTGACCCTCACTGAGTACCTACCTACCTGTAGGTGTCTTATATACATTTTTGAACCAAAAAAAAAAAAACTTCTGCTTGTTACAATTAGTCACAAGTCAGAAATAGAGGACATACTGCTCACCACTAACCCTAAATCTGTTTATTCTTCACCCGTTCCCCCTCACTGTGTACACCTATGATATTATTACACATATTCGCTGTGTTCACTTTTCATTGCTTGATATCAGTTCTCCACATAGTCACTGTGTTCCTTCTTCACTTCTTGACTGTCAGCTCTCCACATATTCACTGTGTTCACTCCTCGCTTCTTGTCTGTCAGCCTTCCACATATTCACTGGCCTTCATTCTTCACTTCTTAAGTGTCAGCTCTCCACATATTCACTGTGTTCCTTCTTCACTTCTTCAATGTCAGCTCTCCAAAGTATCACAGTGTTCACACTTCACTTCTTGACTCACAACCTTCCACATATTCACTAAGTTCGCTCATTATTTCTTAATTGACACTGAGTACCGTTGAGTTCCTTATATTCAATTTGAGACTAAAGCTAATCTACTTATTACAATTTAGACACTGATTCAAAAATATCTAGAAATGCGCAATGTTGTGTACACCTCTTCCACACATCACTATGTTCCTCCCTCAGTAATTGACACACCTGCCCTCATTCCACTCTGTTGTATCTTGAATATTACTAGCTTCTCATAGAATCCTTAAATGATTCCTACAGACAAGAGTGAAACTACTAATTGTTGCTCAATCAATCAGCTTCCAACTACAAAAAAAAAATACACAGTGCACTGTTTTCAAATCCACATATCGCTGAGTTTTACTGTTTATATCTTCACGGTCACTGCATACCTCCTCATAGCTTCCTTATATACCTCCTGCAATCCCTTGCAAACATTTTAAGAGATCACAACTGAGTCACAAATAAACCTTAAATTCACACTACACTCACCAGCTGTTTACATATTCACTGTGCTCACTCTTCAATTCTTGACCCTCACTGAGTACCTACCTATATACATTACATATACATTTTTGAACGAAAAAAAAAAAACTTCAGCTTGTTACAATTAGTCACAAGTCAGAAATAGAGGACATACTGCTCACTACTAACCCTAAATCTGCTTATTCTTCACCTGTTCCCCCTCACTGTGTACACCTATGATATTATTACACATATTCGCTGTGTTCACTTTTCATTGCTTGATATCAGTTCTCCATATAGTCACTGTGTTCCTTCTTCACTTCTTGACTGTCAGCTCTCCACATATTCACTGTGTTCACTCCTCGCTTCTTGACTGTCAGCCTTCCACATATTCACTGGCCTTCATTCTTCACTTCTTAATTGTCAGCTCTCCACATATTCACTGTGTTCCTTCTTCACTTCTTCAATGTCAGCTCTCCAAAGTATCACAGTGTTCACTTTCACTTCTTGACTCACAACCTTCCACATATTCACTAAGTTCGCTCATTATTTCTTAATTGACACTGAGTACCACTGAGTTCCTTATATTCAACTTGAGACTAAAGCTAATCTACTTATTACAATTTAGACACTGATTCAAAAATGTCTCGAAATGCGCAATGTTCTGTGCACCTTTTCCACACATCACTATGTTCCTCCCTCAGTAATTGACACACCTGCGCTCATTCCACTCTGTTGTATCTTGAATATTGCTAGCTTCTCATAGAATCCTTAAATGATTCCTACAGACAAGAGTGAAACTACTACTTGTTGCTCAGTCAATCAGCCTCCAACTACAAAAAGAAATACACAGTGCACTGTTTTAAAATCCACATATCGCTGAGTTTTAGTGTTTATATCTTCACGGTCACTGCATACCTCCTCATAGCTTCCTTATATACCTCCTGTATTCCCTTGCAAACATTTTAAGAGATCACAACTGAGTCACAAATAAACCTTAAATTCACACTACACTCACCAGCTGTTCACTTATTCACTGTGCTCACTCTTCAATTCTTGACCCTCACTGAGTACCTGCCTATATACATTACATATACATTTTTGAACGAAAAAAAAAAAACTTCAGCTTGTTACAATTAGTCACAAGTCAGAAATAGAGGACATACTGCTCACTACTAACCCTAAATCTGCTTATTCTTCACCTGTTCCCCCTCACTGTGTACACCTATGATATTATTACACATATTCCCTGTGTTCACTTTTCATTGCTTGATATCAGTTCTCCACATAGTTACTGTGTTCCTTCTTCACTTCTTGAATGTCAGCTCTCCACATATTCACTGTGTTCACTCCTCGCTTCTTGACTGTCAGCCTTCCACAAATCACTGGCCTTCATTCTTGACTTCTTAAGTGTCAGCTCTCCACATATTCACTGTATTCGTTCTTCACTTCTTCAATGCCAGCTCTCCAAAGTATCACAGTGTTCACTCTTCACCTCTTGACTCACAACCTTCCACATATTCACTAAGTTAGCTCATTATTTCTTAATTGACACTGAGTATCGCTGAGTTCCTTATATTCAACTTGAGACTAAAACTAATCTACTTATCACAATTTAGACACTGATTCAAAAATGTCTCGAAATGCGCAATGTTGTGTACACCTTTTCCACACAGCACTATGTTCCTCCCTCAGTTAATTGACACACCAGCCCTTATTCCACTCTGTTGTATCTTGAATATTACTAGCTTCTCATAGAATCCTTAAATGATTCCTACAGACAAGAGTGAAACTACTACTTGTTGCTCAGTCAATCAGCCTCCAATTACAACAAAAAATACACAGTGCACTGTTTTAAAATCCACATATCGCTGAGTTCCACTGTTTATATCTTCACGGTCACTGCATACCTCCTCATAGCTTCCTTATATACCTCCTGTAATCCCTTGCAAACATTTTAAGAGATCACAACTGAGTCACAAATAAACCTTAAATTCACACTACACTCACCAGCTGTTTACATATTCACTGTGCTCACTCTTCAATTCTTGACCCTCACTGAGTACCTACCTGTAGGTGTCTTATATACATTTTTGAACCAAAAAAAAAAAACTTCTGCTTGTTAAAATTAGTCACAAGTCAGAAATAGAGGACATACTGCTCACCACTAACCCTAAATCTGTTTATTCTTCACCTGTTCCCCCTCACTGTCTACAACTATGATATTTTTACACATATTCGCTGTGTTCACTTTTCATTGCTTGATATCAGTTCTCCACTTAGTCACTGTGTTCCTTCTTCACTTCTTGACTGTCAGCTCTCCACATATTCACTGTGTTCACTCCGCGCTTCTTGACTGTCAGCCTTCCACATATTCACTGGCCTTCATTCTTCACTTCTTAAGTGTCAGCTCTCCACATATTCACTGTGTTCCTTTTTCACTTCCTCAATGTCAGCTCTCCAAAGTATCACAGTGTTCACTCTTCACCTCTTGACTCACAACCTTCCACATATTCACTAAGTTCGCTCATTATTTCTTAATTGACACTGAGTACCGCTGAGTTCCTTATATTCAACTCGACACTAAAACTAATCTACTTATCACAATTTAGACACTGATTCAAAAATGTCTCGAAATGCGCAATGTTGTGTACACCTTTTCCACACATCACTATGTTCCTCCCTCAGTTAATTGACACACCTGCCCTCATTCCACTCTGTTGTATCTTGAATATTACTAGCTTCTCATAGAATCCTTAAATGATTCCTACAGACAAGAGTGAAACTACTACTTGTTGCTCAGTCAATCAGCCTCCAATTACAACAAAAAATACACAGTGCACTGTTTTAAAATCCACATATCGCTGAGTTCCACTGTTTATATCTTCAAGGTCACTGCATACCTACTCATAGCTTCCTTATATACCTCCTATAATCCTATGTAAACATTTTAAGAGATCAAAACTGAGTCACAAATAAACCTTAAATTCACACTACACTCACCAGCTGTTTACATATTCACTGAGCTCACTCTTCAATTCTTGACCCTCACTGAGTACCTACCTGTAGGTGTCATATACATTTTTGAACCAAAAAAAAAAAACTTCTGCTTGTTACAAATAGTCACAAGTCAGAAATAGAGGACATACTGCTTACCACTAACCCTAAATCTGTTTACTCCTCACCTGTTCCCCCTCACTGTGTACACCTATGATATTATTACACATATTCCTTGTGTTCACTTTTCATTGCTTGATATCAGTTCTCCACATAGTCACTGTGTTCCTTCTTCACTTCTTGACTGTCAGCTCTCCACATATTCACTGTGTTCACTCCTCGCTTCTTGACTGTCAGCCTTCCACATATTCACTGGCCTTCATTCTTCACTTCTTAAGTGTCAGCTCTCCACATATTCACTGTCTTCGTTCTTCACTTCTTCAATGTAAGCTCTCCAAAGTATCACAGTGTTCACTCTTCACCTCTTGACTCACAACCTTCCACATATTCACTAAGTTCGCTCATTATTTCTTAATTGACACTGAGTACCACTGAGTTCCTTATATTCAACTTGAGACTAAAGCTAATCTACTTATTACAATTTAGACACTGATTCAAAAATGTCTCGAAATGCGCAATGTTGTGTGCACCTTTTCCACACATCACTATGTTCCTCCCTCAGTAATTGACACACCTGCCCTCATTCCACTCTGTTGTATCTTGAATATTACTAGCTTCTCATAGAATCCTTAAATGATTCCTACAGACAAGAGTGAAACTACTACTTGTTGCTCAGTCAATCAGCCTCCAACTACAAAAAAAAATACACAGTGCACTGTTTTAAAATCCACATATCGCTGAGTTCCACTGTTTATATCTTCACGGTCACTGCATACCTACTCATAGCTTCCTTATATACCTCCTGTAATCCCTTGCAAACATTTTAAGAGATCACAACTGAGTCACAAATAAACCTTAAATTCACACTACACTCACCAGCTGTTAACATATTCACTGTGCTCACTCTTCAATTCTTGACCCTCACTGAGTACCTACCTGTAGGTTTCTTGTATACATTTTTGAACCAAAAAAAAAAAAAAACTTCTGCTTGTTACAATTAGTCACAAGTCAGAAATAGAGGACTTACTGCTCACCACTAACCCTAAATCTGTTTATTCTTCACCTGTTCCCCCTCACTGTGTACACCTATGATATTATTACACATATTCGCTGTGTTCACTTTTCATTGCTTGATATCAGTTCTCCACATAGTCACTGTTTTCCTTCTTCACTTCTTGACTGTCAGCTCTCCACATATTCACTGTGTTCACTCCTTGCTTCTTGACTGTCAGCCTTCCACATATTCACTGGCCTTCATTCTTCACTCCTTAAGTGTCAGCTCTCCACATATTCACTGTGTTCCTTCTTCACTTCTTCAATGTCAGCTCTCCAAAGTATCACAGTGTTCACTCTTCACTTCTTGACTCACAACCTTCCACATGTTCACTAAGTTCGCTCATTATTTCTTAATTGACACTGAGTACCGCTGAGTTCCTTATATTCAACTTGAGACTAAAACTAATCTACTTATCACAATTTAGACACCGATTCAAAAATGACTCGAAATGCGCAATGTTGTGTACACCTTTTCCACACATCACTATGTTCCTCACTCAGTAATTGACACACCTGCCGTCATTCCACTCTGTTGTATCTTGAATATTACTAGCTTCTCATAGAATCCTTAAATGATTCCTACAGACAAGCGTGAAATTACTGCTTGTTGCTCAGTCAATCAGCCTCCAATTACAACAAAAAATACACAGTGCACTGTTTTAAAATCCACATATCGCTGAGTTCCACTGTTTATATCTTCACGGTCACTGCATACCTACTCATAGCTTCCTTATATACCTCCTGTAATCCTATGTAAACATTTTAAGTGATCACAACTGAGTCACAAATAAACCTTAAATTTACACTACACTCACCAGCTGTTTACATATTCAGTGTGCTCACTCTTCAATTCTTGACCCTCACTGAGTACCTACCTATATACATTACATATACATTTTTGAACGGAAAAAAAAACTTCAGCTTGATACAATTAGTCTCAAGTCAGAAATAGAGGACATACTGCTCACTACTAACCCTAAATCTGCTTATTCTTCACCTGTTCCCCCTCACTGTGTACACCTATGATATTATTACACATATTCCCTGTGTTCACTCTTCATAGCTTGATATCAGTTCTCCACTTAGTCACTGTGTTCCTTCTTCACTTCTTGAATGTCAGCTCTCCACATATTCACTGTGTTCACTCCTCGCTTCTTGACTGTCAGCCTTCCACATATTCACTGGCCTTCATTCTTCACTTCTTAAGTGTCAGCTCTCCACATATTCACTGTGTTCGTTCTTCACTTCTTCAATGTCAGCTCTCCAAAGTATCACAGTGTTCACTCTTCACCTCTTGACTCACAACCTTCCACATATTCACTAAGTTCGCTCATTATTTCTTAATTGACACTGAGTACCGCTGAGTTCCTTATATTCAACTCGACACTAAAACTAATCTACTTATCACAATTTAGACACTGATTCAAAAATGTCTCGAAATGCGCAATGTTGTGTACACCTTCTCCACACATCACTATGTTCCTCCCTCTGTAATTGACACACCTGCCCTCATTCCACTCTGTTGTATCTTGAATATTACTAGCTTCTCATAGAATCCTTAAATGAATCCTACAGACAAGAGTGAAACTACTACTTGTTGCTCAGTCAATCAGCCTCCAATTACAACAAAAAATACAGAGTGCACTGTTTTAAAATCCACATATCGCTGAGTTCCACTGTTTATATCTTCACGGTCACTGCATACCTACTCATAGCTTCCTTATATGCCCCCTATAATCCTATGTAAACATTTTAAGAGATCAAAACTGAGTCACAAATAAGCCTTAAATTCACACTACACTCACCAGCTGTTTACATATTCACTGTGCTCACTCTTCAATTCTTGACCCTCACTGAGTTACCTGTAGGTGTCATATACATTTTTGAACCAAAAAAAAAAACTTCTGCTTGTTACAAATAGTCACAAGTCAGAAATAGAGAACATACTGCTCACTACTAACCCTAAATCTGCTTATTCTTCACCTGTTCCCCCTCACTGTGTACACCTATGATATTATTACACATATTCCCTGTGTTCACTCTTCATTGCTTGATATCAGTTCTCTACATAGTTACTGTGTTCCTTCTTCACTTCTTGAATGTCAGCTCTCCACATATTCACTGTGTTCACTCCTCGCTTCTTGACTGTCAGCCTTCCACATATTCACTGGCCTTCATTCTTCACTTTTTAAGTGTCAGCTCTCCACATATTCACTGTGTTCGTTCTTCACTTCTTCAATGTCAGCTCTCCAAAGTATCACAGTGTTCACTCTTCACCTCTTGACTCACAACCTTCCACATATTCACTAAGTTCGCTCATTATTTCTTAATTGACACTGAGTACCGCTGAGTTCCTTATATTCAACTCGACACTAAAACTAATCTACTTATCACAATTTAGACACTGATTCAAAAATGTCTCGAAATGCGCAATGTTGTGTACACCTTTTCCACACATCACTATGTTCCTCCCTCAGTTAATTGACACACCTGCCCTCATTCCACTCTGTTGTATCTTGAATATTACTAGCTTCTCATAGAATCCTTAAATGATTCCTACAGACAAGAGTGAAACTACTATTTGTTGCTCCGTCAATCAGCCTCCAATTACAACAAAAAATACACAGTGCACTGTTTTAAAATCCACATATCGCTGAGTTCCACTGTTTATATCTTCACGGTCACTGCACACCTCCTCATAGCTTCCTTATATACCTCCTGTAATCCCTTGCAAACATTTTAAGAGATCACAACTGAGTCACAAATAAACCTTAAGTCCACACTACACTTACCAGCTGTTTACATATTCACTGTGCTCACTCTTCAATTCTTGACCCTCACTGAGTACCTACCTGTAGTTGTCATATACATTTTTTAACCAAAAAAAAAAACTTCTGCTTGTTACAAATAGTCACAAGTCAGAAATAGAGGACATACTGCTCACCACTAACCCTAAATCTGTTTATTCTTCACCCGTTCCCCCTCACTGTGTACACCTATGATATTATTACACATATTCGCTGTGTTCACTTTTCATTGCTTGATATCAGTTCTCCACATAGTCACTGTGTTCCTTCTTCACTTCTTGACTGTCAGCTCTCCACATATTCACTGTGTTCACTCCTCGCTTCTTGTCTGTCAGCTTTCCACATATTCACTGGCCTTCATTCTTCACTTCTTAAGTGTCAGCTCTCCACATATTCACTGTGTTCCTTCTTCACTTCTTCAATGTCAGCTCTCCAAGGTATCACAGTGTTCACACTTCACTTCTTGACTCACAACCTTCCACATATTCACTAAGTTCGCTCATTATTTCTTAATTGACACTGAGTACCGCTGAGTTCCTTATATTCAATTTGAGACTAAAGCTAATCTACTTATTACAATTTAGACACTGATTCAAAAATATCTAGAAATGCGCAATGTTGTGTACACCTCTTCCACACATCACTATGTTCCTCCCTCAGTAATTGACACACCTGCCCTCATTCCACTCTGTTGTATCTTGAATATTACTAGCTTCTCATAGAATCCTTAAATGATTCCTACAGACAAGAATGAAACTACTATTTGTTGCTCAGTCAATCAGCTTCCAATTGCAACAAAAAATACAGAGTGCACTGTTTTAAAATCCACATATCCCTGAGTTCCACATTTTATATCTTCACGGTCACTGCATACCTACTCATAGCTTCCTTATATACCTCCTGTAATCCTATGTAAACATTTTAAGAGATCACAACTGAGTCACAAATAAACCTTAAATTCATACTACACTCACCAGCTGTTTACATATTCACTGTGCTCACTCTTCAATTCTTGACCCTCACTGAGTACCTACCTGTAGGTGTCTTATATACATTTTTGAACCAAAAAAAAAAAAACTTCTGCTTGTTACAATTAGTCACAAGTCAGAAATAGAGGACATACTGCTCACCACTAACCCTAAATCTGTTTATTCTTCACCCGTTCCCCCTCACTGTGTACACCTATGATATTATTACACATATTCGCTGTGTTCACTTTTCATTGCTTGATATCAGTTCTCCACATAGTCTCTGTGTTCCTTCTTCACTTCTTGACTGTCAGCTCTCCACATATTCACTGTGTTCACTCCTCGCTTCTTGTCTGTCAGCTTTCCACATATTCACTGGCCTTCATTCTTCACTTCTTAAGTGTCAGCTCTCCACATATTCACTGTGTTCCTTCTTCACTTCTTCAATGTCAGCTCTCCAAGGTATCACAGTGTTCACACTTCACTTCTTGACTCACAACCTTCCACATATTCACTAAGTTCGCTCATTATTTCTTAATTGACACTGAGTACCGCTGAGTTCCTTATATTCAATTTGAGACTAAAGCTAATCTACTTATTACAATTTAGACACTGATTCAAAAATATCTAGAAATGCGCAATGTTGTGTACACCTCTTCCACACATCACTATGTTCCTCCCTCAGTAATTGACACACCTGCCCTCATTCCACTCTGTTGTATCTTGAATATTACTAGCTTCTCATAGAATCCTTAAATGATTCCTACAGACAAGAATGAAACTACTATTTGTTGCTCAGTCAATCAGCCTCCAATTGCAACAAAAAATACAGAGTGCACTGTTTTAAAATCCACATATCCCTGAGTTCCACATTTTATATCTTCACGGTCACTGCATACCTACTCATAGCTTCCTTATATACCTCCTGTAATCCTATGTAAACATTTTAAGAGATCACAACTGAGTCACAAATAAACCTTAAATTCACACTACACTCACCAGCTGTTTACATATTCACTGTGCTCACTCTTCAATTCTTGACCCTCACTGAGTACCTACCTGTAGGTGTCTTATATACATTTTTGAACCAAAAAAAAAAAACTTCTGCTTGTTACAATTAGTCACAAGTCAGAAATAGAGGACATACTGCTCACCACTAACCCTAAATCTGTTTATTCTTCACATGTTGCCCCTCACTGTCTACACTTATGATATTATTACACATATTCCCTGTGTTCACTTTTCATTGCTTGATATCAGTTCTCCACATAGTCACTGTGTTCCTTCTTCACTTCTTGACTGTCAGCTCTCCACATATTCACTGTGTTCACTCCTCGCTTCTTGACTGTCAGCCTTCCACATATTCACTGGCCTTCATTCTTCACTTCTTAAGTGTCAGCTCTCCACATATTCACTGTGTTCCTTCTTCACTTCTTCAATGTCAGCTCTCCAAAGTATCACAGTGTTCACTCTTCACCTCTTGACTCAGAACCTTCCACATATTCACTAAGTTCGCTCATTATTTCTTAATTGACACTGAGTATCGCTGAGTTCCTTATATTCAACTTGAAACTAAAACTAATCTACTTATCACAATTTAGACACTGATTCAAAAATGTCTCGAAATGCGCAATGTTGTGTACACCTTTTCCACACATCACTATGTTCCTCCCTCAGTAATTGACACACCTGCCCTCATTCCACTCTGTTGTATCTTGAATATTACTAGCTTCTCATAGAATCCTTAAATGATTCCTACAGACAAGAATGAAACTACTATTTGTTGCTCAGTCAATCAGCCTCCAATTGCAACAAAAAATACAGAGTGCACTGTTTTAAAATCCACATATCCCTGAGTTCCACATTTTATATCTTCACGGTCACTGCATACCTACTCATAGCTTCCTTATATACCTCCTGTAATCCTATGTAAACATTTTAAGAGATCACAACTGAGTCACAAATAAACCTTAAATTCACACTACACTCACCAGATGTTTACATATTCACTGTGCTCACTCTTCAATTCTTGACCCTCACTGAGTACCTACCTGTAGGTGTCTTATATACATTTTTGAACCAAAAAAAAAAAACTTCTGCTTGTTACAATTAGTCACAAGTCAGAAATAGAGGACATACTGCTCACCACTAACCCTAAATCTGTTTATTCTTCACATGTTGCCCCTCACTGTCTACACTTATGATATTATTACACATATTCCCTGTGTTCACTTTTCATTGCTTGATATCAGTTCTCCACATAGTCACTGTGTTCCTTCTTCACTTCTTGACTGTCAGCTCTCCACATATTCACTGTGTTCACTCCTCGCTTCTTGACTGTCAGCCTTCCACATATTCACTGGCCTTCATTCTTCACTTCTTAAGTGTCAGCTCTCCACATATTCACTGTGTTCGTTCTTCACTTCTTCAATGTCAGCTCTCCAAAGTATCACAGTGTTCACTCTTCACCTCTTGACTCACAACCTTCCACATATTCACTAAGTTCGCTCATTATTTCTTAATTGACACTGAGTACCGCTGAGTTCCTTATATTCAACTCGACACTAAAACTAATCTACTTATCACAATTTAGACACTGATTCAAAAATGTCTCGAAATGCGCAATGTTGTGTACACCTTTTCCACACATCACTATGTTCCTCCCTCAGTTAATTGACACACCTGCCCTCATTCCACTCTGTTGTATCTTGAATATTACTAGCTTCTCATAGAATCCTTAAATGATTCCTACAGACAAGAGTGAAACTACTACTTGTTGCTCAGTCAATCAGCCTCCAATTACAACAAAAAATACACAGTGCACTGTTTTAAAATCCACATATTGCTGAGGTCCACTGTTTATATCTTCACGGTCACTGCATACCTCCTCATAGCTTCCTTATATACCTCCTGTAATCCCTTGCAAACATTTTAAGAGATCACAACTGAGTCACAAATAAACCTTAAGTCCACACTACACTCACCAGCTGTTTACATATTCACTGTGCTCACTCTTCAATTCTTGACCCTCACTGAGTACCTACCTGTAGGTGTCTTATATACATTTTTGAACCAAAAAAAAAACTTCAGCTTGTTACAATTAGTCACAAGTCATAAATAGAGGACATACTGATCACCACTAACCCTAAATCTGTTTATTCTTCACCTGTTCCCCCTCACTGTGTACACCTATGATATTATTACACATATTCGCTGTGTTCACTTTTCATTGCTTGATATCAGTTCTCCATATAGTCACTGTGTTCGTTCTTCACTTCTTGACTGTCAGCTCTCCACATATTCACTGTGTTCACTCCTCGCTTCTTGACTGTCAGCCTTCCACATATTCACTGGCCTTCATTCTTCACTTCTTAAGTGTCAGCTCTCCACATATTCACTGTGGTCATTCTTCACTTCTTCAATGTCAGCTCTCCAAAGTATCACAGTGTTCACTCTTCACCTCTTGACTCACAACCTTCCACATATTCACTAAGTTCGCTCATTATTTCTTAATTGACACTGAGTACCGCTGAGTTCCTTATATTCAACTCGACACTAAAACTAATCTACTTATCACAATTTAGACACTGATTCAAAAATGTCTCGAAATGCGCAATGTTGTGTACACCTTTTCCACACATCACTATGTTCCTCCCTCAGTTAATTGACACACCTGCCCTCATTCCACTCTGTTGTATCTTGAATATTACTAGCTTCTCATAAAATCCTTAAATGATTCCTACAGACAAGAGTGAAACTACTACTTGTTGCTCCGTCAATCAGCCTCCAATTACAACAAAAAATACACAGTGCACTGTTTTAAAATCCACATATCGCTGAGTTCCACTGTTTATATCTTCAAGGTCACTGCACACCTCCTCATAGCTTCCTTATATACCTCCTGTAATCCCTTGCAAACATTTTAAGAGATCACAACTGAGTCACAAATAAACCTTAAGTCCACACTACACTTACCAGCTGTTTACATATTCACTGTGCTCACTCTTCAATTCTTGACCCTCACTGAGTACCTACCTGTAGGTGTCATATACATTTTTGAACCAAAAAAAAAACTTCAGCTTGTTACAATTAGTCACAAGTCATAAATAGAGGACATACTGATCACCACTAACCCTAAATCTGTTTATTCTTCACCTGTTCCCCCTCACTGTGTACACCTATGATATTATTACACATATTCGCTGTGTTCACTTTTCATTGCTTGATATCAGTTCTCCACATAGTCACTGTGTTCCTTCTTTACTTCTTGACTGTCAGCTCTCCACATATTCACTGTGTTCACTCCTCGCTACTTGACTGTCAGCCTTCCACATATTCACTGGCCTTCATTCTTCATTTCTTAAATGTCAGCTCTCCACATATTCACTGTGTTCCTTCTTCAGTTCTTCAATGTCAGCTCTCCAAAGTATCACAGAGTTCACTCTTCACTTCTTGATTCACAACCTTCCACATATTCCCTAAGTTCGCTCATTATTTCTTAATTGACACTGAGTACCGCCAAGTTCCTTATATTCAACTTGAGACTAAAGCTAATCTATTTATTACAATTTAGACACTGATTCAAAAATATCTCGAAATGCGCAATGTTGTGTACACCTCTTCCACACATCACTATGTTCCTCCCTCAGTAATTGACACACCTGCCCTCATTCCACTCTGTTGTATCTTGAATATTACTAGCTTCTCATAGAATCCTTAAATGATTCCTACAGACAAGAGTGAAACTACTAATTGTTGCTCAATCAATCAGCTTCCAACTACAAAAAAAAATACACAGTGCACTGTTTTCAAATCCACATATCGCTGAGTTTTACTGTTTATATCTTCACGGTCACTGCATACCTCCTCATAGCTTCCTTATATACCTCCTGCAATCCCTTGCAAACATTTTAAGAGATCACAACTGAGTCACAAATAAACCTTAAATTCACACTACACTCACCAGCTGTTTACATATTCACTGTGCTCACTCTTCAATTCTTGACCCTCACTGAGTACCTACCTATATACATTACATATACATTTTTGAACGAAAAAAAAAAAACTTCAGCTTGTTACAATTAGTCACAAGTCAGAAATAGAGGACATACTGCTCACTACTAACCCTAAATCTGCTTATTCTTCACCTGTTCCCCCTCACTGTGTACACCTATGATATTATTACACATATTCGCTGTGTTCACTTTTCATTGCTTGATATCAGTTCTCCATATAGTCACTGTGTTCCTTCTTCACTTCTTGACTGTCAGCTCTCCACATATTCACTGTGTTCACTCCTCGCTTCTTGACTGTCAGCCTTCCACATATTCACTGGCCTTCATTCTTCACTTCTTAATTGTCAGCTCTCCACATATTCACTGTGTTCCTTCTTCACTTCTTCAATGTCAGCTCTCCAAAGTATCACAGTGTTCACTTTCACTTCTTGACTCACAACCTTCCACATATTCACTAAGTTCGCTCATTATTTCTTAATTGACACTGAGTACCACTGAGTTCCTTATATTCAACTTGAGACTAAAGCTAATCTACTTATTACAATTTAGACACTGATTCAAAAATGTCTCGAAATGCGCAATGTTCTGTGCACCTTTTCCACACATCACTATGTTCCTCCCTCAGTAATTGACACACCTGCGCTCATTCCACTCTGTTGTATCTTGAATATTGCTAGCTTCTCATAGAATCCTTAAATGATTCCTACAGACAAGAGTGAAACTACTACTTGTTGCTCAGTCAATCAGCCTCCAACTACAAAAAGAAATACACAGTGCACTGTTTTAAAATCCACATATCGCTGAGTTTTAGTGTTTATATCTTCACGGTCACTGCATACCTCCTCATAGCTTCCTTATATACCTCCTGTATTCCCTTGCAAACATTTTAAGAGATCACAACTGAGTCACAAATAAACCTTAAATTCACACTACACTCACCAGCTGTTCACTTATTCACTGTGCTCACTCTTCAATTCTTGACCCTCACTGAGTACCTGCCTATATACATTACATATACATTTTTGAACGAAAAAAAAAAAACTTCAGCTTGTTACAATTAGTCACAAGTCAGAAATAGAGGACATACTGCTCACTACTAACCCTAAATCTGCTTATTCTTCACCTGTTCCCCCTCACTGTGTACACCTATGATATTATTACACATATTCCCTGTGTTCACTTTTCATTGCTTGATATCAGTTCTCCACATAGTTACTGTGTTCCTTCTTCACTTCTTGAATGTCAGCTCTCCACATATTCACTGTGTTCACTCCTCGCTTCTTGACTGTCAGCCTTCCACAAATCACTGGCCTTCATTCTTGACTTCTTAAGTGTCAGCTCTCCACATATTCACTGTATTCGTTCTTCACTTCTTCAATGCCAGCTCTCCAAAGTATCACAGTGTTCACTCTTCACCTCTTGACTCACAACCTTCCACATATTCACTAAGTTAGCTCATTATTTCTTAATTGACACTGAGTATCGCTGAGTTCCTTATATTCAACTTGAGACTAAAACTAATCTACTTATCACAATTTAGACACTGATTCAAAAATGTCTCGAAATGCGCAATGTTGTGTACACCTTTTCCACACAGCACTATGTTCCTCCCTCAGTTAATTGACACACCAGCCCTTATTCCACTCTGTTGTATCTTGAATATTACTAGCTTCTCATAGAATCCTTAAATGATTCCTACAGACAAGAGTGAAACTACTACTTGTTGCTCAGTCAATCAGCCTCCAATTACAACAAAAAATACACAGTGCACTGTTTTAAAATCCACATATCGCTGAGTTCCACTGTTTATATCTTCACGGTCACTGCATACCTCCTCATAGCTTCCTTATATACCTCCTGTAATCCCTTGCAAACATTTTAAGAGATCACAACTGAGTCACAAATAAACCTTAAATTCACACTAAACTCACCAGCTGTTTACATATTCACTGTGCTCACTCTTCAATTCTTGACCCTCACTGAGTACCTACCTGTAGGTGTCTTATATACATTTTTGAACCAAAAAAAAAAACTTCTGCTTGTTAAAATTAGTCACAAGTCAGAAATAGAGGACATACTGCTCACCACTAACCCTAAATCTGTTTATTCTTCACCTGTTCCCCCTCACTGTCTACAACTATGATATTTTTACACATATTCGCTGTGTTCACTTTTCATTGCTTGATATCAGTTCTCCACTTAGTCACTGTGTTCCTTCTTCACTTCTTGACTGTCAGCTCTCCACATATTCACTGTGTTCACTCCGCGCTTCTTGACTGTCAGCCTTCCACATATTCACTGGCCTTCATTCTTCACTTCTTAAGTGTCAGCTCTCCACATATTCACTGTGTTCCTTTTTCACTTCCTCAATGTCAGCTCTCCAAAGTATCACAGTGTTCACTCTTCACCTCTTGACTCACAACCTTCCACATATTCACTAAGTTCGCTCATTATTTCTTAATTGACACTGAGTACCGCTGAGTTCCTTATATTCAACTCGACACTAAAACTAATCTACTTATCACAATTTAGACACTGATTCAAAAATGTCTCGAAATGCGCAATGTTGTGTACACCTTTTCCACACATCACTATGTTCCTCCCTCAGTTAATTGACACACCTGCCCTCATTCCACTCTGTTGTATCTTGAATATTACTAGCTTCTCATAGAATCCTTAAATGATTCCTACAGACAAGAGTGAAACTACTACTTGTTGCTCAGTCAATCAGCCTCCAATTACAACAAAAAATACACAGTGCACTGTTTTAAAATCCACATATCGCTGAGTTCCACTGTTTATATCTTCAAGGTCACTGCATACCTACTCATAGCTTCCTTATATACCTCCTATAATCCTATGTAAACATTTTAAGAGATCAAAACTGAGTCACAAATAAACCTTAAATTCACACTACACTCACCAGCTGTTTACATATTCACTGTGCTCACTCTTCAATTCTTGACCCTCACTGAGTACCTACCTGTAGGTGTCATATACATTTTTGAACCAAAAAAAAAAAACTTCTGCTTGTTACAAATAGTCACAAGTCAGAAATAGAGGACATACTGCTTACCACTAACCCTAAATCTGTTTACTCCTCACCTGTTCCCCCTCACTGTGTACACCTATGATATTATTACACATATTCCTTATGTTCACTTTTCATTGCTTGATATCAGTTCTCCACATAGTCACTGTGTTCCTTCTTCACTTCTTGACTGTCAGCTCTCCACATATTCACTGTGTTCACTCCTCGCTTCTTGACTGTCAGCCTTCCACATATTCACTGGCCTTCATTCTTCACTTCTTAAGTGTCAGCTCTCCACATATTCACTGTCTTCGTTCTTCACTTCTTCAATGTAAGCTCTCCAAAGTATCACAGTGTTCACTCTTCACCTCTTGACTCACAACCTTCCACATATTCACTAAGTTCGCTCATTATTTCTTAATTGACACTGAGTACCACTGAGTTCCTTATATTCAACTTGAGACTAAAGCTAATCTACTTATTACAATTTAGACACTGATTCAAAAATGTCTCGAAATGCGCAATGTTGTGTGCACCTTTTCCACACATCACTATGTTCCTCCCTCAGTAATTGACACACCTGCCCTCATTCCACTCTGTTGTATCTTGAATATTACTAGCTTCTCATAGAATCCTTAAATGATTCCTACAGACAAGAGTGAAACTACTACTTGTTGCTCAGTCAATCAGCCTCCAACTACAAAAAAAAATACACAGTGCACTGTTTTAAAATCCACATATCGCTGAGTTCCACTGTTTATATCTTCACGGTCACTGCATACCTACTCATAGCTTCCTTATATACCTCCTGTAATCCTATGTAAACATTTTAAGAGATCACAACTGAGTCACAAATAAACCTTAAATTCACACTACACTCACCAGCTGTTTACATATTCACTGTGCTCACTCTTCAATTCTTGACCCTCACTGAGTACCTACCTGTAGGTTTCTTGTATACATTTTTGAACCAAAAAAAAAAAAAAACTTCTGCTTGTTACAATTAGTCACAAGTCAGAAATAGAGGACTTACTGCTCACCACTAACCCTAAATCTGTTTATTCTTCACCTGTTCCCCCTCACTGTGTACACCTATGATATTATTACACATATTCGCTGTGTTCACTTTTCATTGCTTGATATCAGTTCTCCACATAGTCACTGTTTTCCTTCTTCACTTCTTGACTGTCAGCTCTCCACATATTCACTGTGTTCACTCCTTGCTTCTTGACTGTCAGCCTTCCACATATTCACTGGCCTTCATTCTTCACTCCTTAAGTGTCAGCTCTCCACATATTCACTGTGTTCCTTCTTCACTTCTTCAATGTCAGCTCTCCAAAGTATCACAGTGTTCACTCTTCACTTCTTGACTCACAACCTTCCACATGTTCACTAAGTTCGCTCATTATTTCTTAATTGACACTGAGTACCGCTGAGTTCCTTATATTCAACTTGAGACTAAAACTAATCTACTTATCACAATTTAGACACCGATTCAAAAATGACTCGAAATGCGCAATGTTGTGTACACCTTTTCCACACATCACTATGTTCCTCACTCAGTAATTGACACACCTGCCGTCATTCCACTCTGTTGTATCTTGAATATTACTAGCTTCTCATAGAATCCTTAAATGATTCCTACAGACAAGCGTGAAATTACTGCTTGTTGCTCAGTCAATCAGCCTCCAATTATAACAAAAAATACACAGTGCACTGTTTTAAAATCCACATATCGCTGAGTTCCACTGTTTATATCTTCACGGTCACTGCATACCTACTCATAGCTTCCTTATATACCTCCTGTAATCCTATGTAAACATTTTAAGAGATCACAACTGAGTCACAAATAAACCTTAAATTCACACTACACTCACCAGCTGTTTACATATTCACTGTGCTCACTCTTCAATTCTTGACCCTCACTGAGTACCTACCTGTAGGTGTATTATATACATTTTTGAACCAAAAAAAAAACTTCTGCTTGTTACAATTAGTCACAAGTCAGAAATAGAGGACATACTGCTCACCACTAACCCTAAATCTGTTTATTCTTCACCTGTTCCCCCTCACTGTGTACAACTATGATATTATTACACATATTCGCTGTGTTCACTTTTCATTGCTTGATATCAGTTCTCCA
Organism: Hymenopus coronatus; assembly: GCA_030762935.1. NCBI lineage: Eukaryota > Metazoa > Arthropoda > Insecta > Mantodea > Hymenopodidae > Hymenopus > Hymenopus coronatus. Next base: position 56,252,238 of record CM060895.1, on the reverse strand, counting down.
CATAGTCACTATGTTCCTTCTTTACTTCTTGACTGTCAGCTCTCCACATATTCACTGTGTTCACTCCTCGCTTCTTGACTGTCAGCCTTCTACATATTCACTGGCCTTCATTCTTCACTTCTTAAGTGTCAGCTCTCCACATATTCACTGTGTTCCTTCTTCAGTTCTTCAATGTCAGCTCTCCAAAGTATCACAGTGTACACTCTTCACCACTTGACTCAACCCCTTCCACATATTCACTAAGTTCGCTCATTATTTCTTAATTGACACTGAGTACCGCTGAGTTCCTTATATTCAACTTGAGACTAAAACTAATCTACTTATCACAATTTTGACACTGATTCAAAAATGTCTCGAAATGCGCAATGTTGTGTACACCTTTTCCACACATCACTATGTTCCTCCCTCAGTTAATTGACACAGCTGCCCTCATTCCACTCTGTTGTATCTTGAATATTACTAGCTTCTCATAGAATCCTTAAATGATTCCTACAGACAAGAGTGAAACTACTACTTGTTGCTCAGTCAATCATCCTCCAATTACAACAAAAAATACACAGTGCACTGTTTTAAAATCCACATATCGCTGAGTTCCACTGTTTATATCTTCACGGTCACTGCATACCTCCTCATAGCTTCCTTATATACCTCCTGTAATCCCTTGCAAACATTTTAAGAGATCACAACTGAGTCACAAATAAACCTTAAATTCACACTACACTCACCAGCTGTTTACATATTCACTGTGCTCACTCCTCAATTCTTGAACCTCACTGAGTACCTACCTGTGGGTGTCTTATATACATTTTTGAACCAAAAAAAAAAACTTCAGGTTGTTACAATTAGTCACAAGTCAGAAATAGAGGACATACTGCTCACCACTAACCCTAAATCTGTTTATTCTTCACCTGTTCCCCCTCACTGTGTACAACTATGATATTATTACACATATTCGCTGTGTTCACTTTTCATTGCTTGATATCAGTTCTCCACATAGTCACTGTGTTCCTTCTTCACTTCTTGACTGTCAGCTCTCCACATATTCACTGTGTTCACTCCTTGCTTCTCTACTGTCAGCCTTCCACATATTCACTGGCCTTCATTCTTCACTTCTTAAGTGTCAGCTCTCCACATATTTACTGTGTTCCTTCTTCACTTCTTCAATGTCAGCTCTCCAAAGTATCAGGGTTCACTTTCACTTCTTGACTCACAACCTTCCACATAATCACTAAGTTCGCGCATTATTTCTCAATTGACACTGAGTACCACTGAGTTCCTTATATTCAACTTGAGACTAAAGCTAATCTACTTATTACAATTTAGACACTGATTCAAAAATGTCCCAAAATGCGCATTGTTGTGTACAACTTTTCCACACATTATTATGTTCCACCCTTAGTAATTGACACACCTGCCCCAACCACTCTGTTATATCTTGACTGTTACTAGCTTCTCATAGGTTCCTTAAATGATTAATACAGACAAGAGTGAAACTACTACTTGTTGCTCAGTCAATCAGCCCCCAGTTACAACAAAAAATACACAGTGCACTGTTTTAAAATCCACATATCGCTGAGTTCCACTGTTTATATCTTCACGGTCCTAGCATACCTACTCATAGCTTCCTTATATACCTCCTGTAATCCTATGTAAACATTTTAAGAGATCACAACTGAATCACAAATAAACCTTAAATTCACACTACACTCGCCAGCTGTTTACATATTCACTGTGCTCACTCTTCAATTCTTGACCCTCACTGAGTACCTACCTGTAGGTGTCTTATATACATTTTTGAACCAAAAAAAAAAAACCTCTGCTTGTTACAATTAGTCATAAGTTAGAAATAGAGGACATACTGCTCACCACTAACCCTAAATCTGTTTATTCCTCACCTGTTCCCCCTCATTGTGTACACCTATGATATTATTACACATATTCCCTGTGTTCACTTTTCATTGCTTGATATCAGTTCTCCACATAGTCACTGTGTTCACTCCTCGCTTCTTGACTGTCAGCCTTCCACACATTCACTGGCCTTCATTCTTCACTTCTTAAGTGTCAGCTCTCCACATATTCACTGTGTTCGTTCTTCACTTCTTCAATGTCAGCTCTCCAAAGTATCACAGTGTTCACTCTTCACCTCTTGACTCACAACCTTCCACATATTCACTAAGTTCGCTCATTATTTCTTAATTGACACTGAGTACCGCTGAGTTCCTTATATTCAACTTGAGACTAAAACTAATCTACTTATCACAATTTTGACACTGATTCAAAAGTGTCTCGAAATGCGCAATGTTGTGTACACCTTTTCCACACATCACTATGTTCCTCCCTCAGTTAATTGACACACCTGCCCTCATTCCACTCTGTTGTATCTTGAATATTACTAGCTTCTCATAGAATCCTTAAATGATTCCTACAGACAAGAGTGAAACTACTACTTGTTGCTCAGTCAATCATCCTCCAATTACAACAAAAAATACACAGTGCACTGTTTTAAAATCCACATATCGCTGAGTTCCACTGTTTATATCTTCACGGTCACTGCATACCTCCTCATAGCTTCCTTATATACCTCCTGTAATCCCTTGCAAACATTTTAAGAGATCACAACTGAGTCACAAATAAACCTTAAATTCACACTACACTCACCAGCTGTTTACATATTCACTGTGCTCACTCTTCAATTCTTGACCCTCACTGAGTACCTACCTGTAGGTGTCTTATATACATTTTTGAACGAAAAAAAAAAACTTCAGCTTGTTACAATTAGTCACAAGTCAGAAATAGAGGACATACTGCTCACTACTAACCCTAAATCTGCTTATTCTTCACCTGTTCCCCCTCACTGTGTACACCTATGATATTATTACACATATTCCCTGTGTTCACTCTTTACTGCTTGATATCAGTTCTCTACATAGTTACTGTGTTCCTTCTTCACTTCTTGAATGTCAGCTCTCCACATATTCACTGTGTTCACTCCTCGCTTCTTGACTGTCAGCCTTCCACATATTCACTGGCCTTCATTCTTCACTTTTTAAGTGTCAGCTCTCCATATATTCACTGTGTTCGTTCTTCACTTCTTCAATGTCAGCTCTCCAAAGTATCACAGTGTTCACTCTTCACCTCTTGACTCACAACCTTCCACATATTCACTAAGTTCGCTCATTTTCCTTAATTGACACTGAGTACCGCTGAGTTCCTTATATTCAACTCGACACTAAAACTAATCTACTTATCACAATTTAGACACTGATTCAAAAATGTCTCGAAATGCGCAATGTTGTGTACACCTTTTCCACACATCACTATGTTCCTCCCTCAGTTAATTGACACACCTGCCCTCATTCCACTCTGTTGTATCTTGAATATTACTAGCTTCTCATAGAATCCTTAAATGATTCCTACAGACAAGAGTGAAACTACTACTTGTTGCTCCGTCAATCAGCCTCCAATTACAACAAAAAATACACAGTGCACTGTTTTAAAATCCACATATCGCTGAGTTCCACTGTTTATATGTTCACGGTCACTGCACACCTCCTCATAGCTTCCTTATATACCTCCTGTAATCCCTTGCAAACATTTTAAGAGATCACAACTGAGTCACAAATAAACCTTAAGTCCACACTACACTTACCAGCTGTTTACATATTCACTGTGCTCACTCTTCAATTCTTGACCCTCACTGAGTACCTACCTGTAGGTGTCATATACATTTTTGAACCAAAAAAAAAAACTTCTGCTTGTTACAAATAGTCACAAGTCAGAAATAGAGGACATACTGCTCACCACTAACCCTAAATCTGTTTACTCCTCACCTGTTCCCCCTCACTATGTACACCTATGATATTATGACACATATTCGCTGTGTTCACTTTTCATTGCTTGATATCAGTTCTCCACATAGTCACTGTGTTCCTTCTTTACTTCTTGACTGTCAGCTCTCCACATATTCACTGTGTTCACTCCTCGCTTCTTGACTGTCAGCCTTCCACATATTCACTGGCCTTCATTATTCATTTCTTAAGTGTCAGCTCTCCACATATTCACTGTGTTCCTTCTTCAGATCTTCAATGTCAGCTCTCCAAAGTATCACAGAGTTCACTCTTCACTTCTTGATTCACAACCTTCCACATATTCCCTAAGTTCGCTCATTATTTCTTAATTGACACTGAGTACCGCCAAGTTCCTTATATTCAACTTGAGACTAAAGCTAATCTCCTTATTACAATTTAGACACTGATTCAAAAATATCTCGAAATGCGCAATGTTGTGTACACCTCTTCCACACATCACTATGTTCCTCCCTCAGTAATTGACACACCTGCCCTCATTCCACTCTGTTGTATCTTGAATATTACTAGCTTCTCATAGAATCCTTAAATGATTCCTACAGACAAGAGTGAAACTACTACTTGTTGCTCAGTCAATCAGCCTCCAACTACAAAAAAAAATACACAGTGCACTGTTTTAAAATCCACATATCGCTGAGTTTTAGTGTTTATATCTTCACGGTCACTGCATACCTCCTCATAGCTTCCTTATATACCACCTGTATTCCCTTGCAAACATTTTAAGAGATCACAAATGAGTCACAAATAAAGTTTAAATTCACACTACACTCACCAGCTGTTTACATATTCACTGTGCTCACTCTTCAATTCTTGACCCTCACTGAGTACCTACCTGTAGGTGTCTAATATACATTTTTGAACCAAAAAAAAAAACTTCTGCTTGTTACAATTAGTCACAAGTCAGAAATAGAGGACATACTGCTCACCACTAACCCTAAATCTGTTTATTCTTCACATGTTGCCCCTCACTGTCTACACTTATGATATTATTACACATATTCCCTGTGTTCACTTTTCATTGCTTGATATCAGTTCTCCACATAGTCACTGTGTTCCTTCTTCACTTCTTGACTGTCAGCTCTCCACATATTCACTGTGTTCACTCCTCGCTTCTTGACTGTCAGCCTTCCACATATTCACTGGCCTTCATTCTTCACTTCTTAAGTGTCAGCTCTCCACATATTCACTGTGTTCCTTCTTCACTTCTTCAATGTCAGCTCTCCAAAGTATCACAGTGTTCACTCTTCACCTCTTGACTCACAACCTTCCACATATTCACTAAGTTCGCTCATTATTTCTTAATTGACACTGAGTACCGCTGAGTTCCTTATATTCAACTTGAGACTAAAGCTAATCTACTTATTACAATTTAGACACTGATTCAAAAATGTCTCGAAATGAGCAATGTTGTGTACACCTTTTCCACACATCACCATGTTCCTCCCTCAGTAATTGACACACCTGCCCTCATTCCACTCTGTTGTATATTGAATATTACTAGCTTCTCATAGAATCCTTAAATGATTCCTACAGACAAGAGTAATACTATACTTGTTGCTCAGTCAATCAGCCTCCAACTACAAAAAAAAATACACAGTGCACTGTTTTAAAATCCACATATCGCTTAGTTTTACTGTTTATATCTTCACGGTCACTGTATACCTCCTCATAGCTTCCTTATATACCTCCTGTAATCCCTTGCAAACATTTTAAGAGATCACAACTGAGTCACAAATAAACCTTAAATTCACACTACACTCACCAGCTGTTTACATATTCACTGTGCTCACTCTTCAATTCTTGACCCTCACTGAGTACCTACCTGTAGGTGTCTTATATACATTTTTGAACCAAAAAAAAAAACTTCTGCTTGTTACAAATAGTCACAAGTCAGAAATAGAGGACATACTGCTCACCACTAACCCTAAATCTGTTTACTCTTCACCTGTTCCCCCTCACTGTGTACACCTATGATATTATTATACATATTCGCTGTGTTCACTTTTCATTGCTTGATATCAGTTCTCCATATAGTCACTGTGTTTCTTCTTCACTTCTTGACTGTCAGCTCTCCACATATTCACTGTGTTCACTCCTCGCTTCTTGACTGTCAGCCTTCCACATATTCACTGGCCTTCATTCTTGACTTCTTAAGTGTCAGCTCTCCACATATTCACTGTGGTCATTCTTCACTTCTTCAATGTCAGCTCTCCAAAGTATCACAGTGTTCACTCTTCACCTCACTCACAACCTTCCACATATTCACTAAGTTCGCTCATTATTTCTTAATTGACACCGAGTACCGCTGAGTTCCTTATATTCAACTTGAGACTAAAACTAATCTACTTATCACAATTTAGACACTGATTCAAAAATGTCTCGAAATGCGCAATGTTGTGTACACCTTTTCCACACATCACTATGTTTATCCCTCAGTTAATTGACACACCTGCCCTCATTCCACTTTGTTGTATCTTGAATATTACTAGCTTCTCATAGAATCCTTAAATGATTCCTACAGACAAGAGTGAAACTACTACTTGTTGCTCAGTCAATCAGCCTCCATTACAACAAAAAATACACAGTGCACTGTTTTAAAGTCCACATATCGCTGAGTTCCACTGTTTACATCTTCACGGTCACTGCATACCTCCTCATAGCTTCTTTATATACCTCCTGTAATCCCTTGCAAACATTTTAAGAGATCACAACTGAGTCACAAATAAACCTTAAGTCCACACTACACTTACAAGCTGTTTACATATTCACTGTGCTCACTCTTCAATTCTTGACCCTCACTGAGTACCTACCTGTAGGTGTCATATACATTTTTGAACCAAAAAAAAAACTTCAGCTTGTTACAATTAGTCACAAGTCATAAATAGAGGACATACTGATCACCACTAACCCTAAATCTGTTTATTCTTCACCTGTTCCCCCTCACTGTGTACACCTATGATATTATTACACATATTCGCTGTGTTCACTTTTCATTGCTTGATATCAGTTCTCCACATAGTCACTGCGTTCCTTCTTTACTTCTTGACTGTCAGCTCTCCACACATTCACTGTGTTCACTCCTCGCTACTTGACTGTCAGCCTTCCACATATTCACTGGCCTTCATTCTTCATTTCTTAAGTGTCAGCTCTCCACATATTCACTGTGTTCCATCTTCAGTTCTTCAATGTCAGCTCTCCAAAGTATCACAGAGTTCACTCTTCACTTCTTGATTCACAACCTTCCACATATTCCCTAAGTTCGCTCATTATCTCTTAATTGACACTGAGTACCGCCAAGTTCCTTATATTCAACTTGAGACTAAAGCTAATCTATTTATTACAATTTAGACACTTATTCAAAAATATCTCGAAATGCGCAATGTTGTGTACACCTCTTCCACACATCACTATGTTCCTCCCTCAGTAATTGACACACCTGCGCTCATTCCACTCTGTTGTATCTTGAATATTACTAGCTTCTCATAGAATCCTTAAATGATTCCTACAGACAAGAGTGAAACTACTACTTGTTGCTCAGTCAATCAGCCTCCAACTACAAAAAGAAATACACAGTGCACTGTTTTAAAATCCACATATCGCTGAGTTTTAGTGTTTATATCTTCACGGTCACTGCATACCTCCTCATAGCTTGCTTATATACCTCCTGTATTCCCTTGCAAACATTTTAAGAGATCACAACTGAGTCACAAATAAACCTTAAATTCACACTACACTCACCAGCTGTTTACTTATTCACTGTGCTCACTCTTCAATTCTTGACCCTCACTGAGTACCTGCCTATATACATTACATATACATTTTTGAACGAAAAAAAAAAAACTTCAGCTTGTTACAATTAGTCACAAGTCAGAAATAGAGGACATACTGCTCAGTACTAGCCCTAAATCTGCTTATTCTTCACCTGTTCCCCCTCACTGTGTACACCTATGATATTATTACACATATTCCCTGTGTTCACTTTTCATTGCTTGATATCAGTTCTCCACATAGTCACTGTGTTCCTTCTTCACTTCTTGACTGTCAGCTCTCCACATATTCACTGTGTTCACTCCTCGCTTCTTGACTGTCAGCCTTCCACATATTCACTGGCCTTCATTCTTCACTTCTTAAGTGTCAGCTCTCCACATATTCACTGTATTCGTTCTTCACTTCTTCAATGCCAGCTCTCCAAAGTATCACAGTGTTCACTCTTCAGCTCTTGACTCACAACCTTCCACATATTCACTAAGTTAGCTCATTATTTCTTAATTGACACTGAGTACCGCTGAGTTCCTTATATTCAACTTCAGACTAAAACTAATCTACTTATCACAATTTAGACACTGATTCAAAAATGTCTCGAAATGCGCAATGTTGTGTACACCTTTTCCACACAGCACTATGTTCCTCCCTCAGTTAATTGACACACCAGCCCTCATTCCACTCAGTTGTATCTTGAATATTACTAGCTTCTCATAGAATCCTTAAATGATTCCTACAGACAAGAGTGAAACTACTACTTGTTGCTCAGTCAATCAGCCTCCAATTACAACAAAAAATACACAGTGCACTGTTTTAAAATCCACATATCGCTGAGTTCCACTGTTTATATCTTCACGGTCACTGCATACCTCCTCATAGCTTCCTTATATACCTCCTGTAATCCCTTGCAAACATTTTAAGAGATCACAACTGAGTCACAAATAAACCTTAAATTCACACTACACTCACCAGCTGTTTACATATTCACTGTGCTCACTCTTCAATTCTTGACCCTCACTGAGTACCTACCTGTAGGTGTCATATACATTTTTGAAACAAAAAAAAAAAACTTCTGCTTGTTACAAATAGTCACAAGTCAGAAATAGAGGACATACTGCTCACCACTAACCCTAAATCTGTTTACTCTTCACCTGTTCCCCCTCACTGTGTACACCTATGATATTATTACACATATTCGCTGTGTTCACTTTTCATTGCTTGATATCAGTTCTCCACATAGTCACTGTGTTCCTTCTTCACTTCTTGACTGTCAGCTCTCCACATATTCACTGTGTTCAATCCTCGCTTCTTGACTGTCAGCCTTCCACATATTCACTGGCCTTCATTCTTCACTTCTTAAGTGTCAGCTCTCCACATATTCACTGTGTTCGTTCTTCACTTCTACAATGTCAGCTCTCCAAAGTATCACAGTGTTCACTCTTCACCTCTTGACTCACAACCTTCCACATATTCACTAAGTTCGCTCATTATTTCTTAATGGACACTGAGTACCGCTGAGTTCCTTATATTCAACTCGACACTAAAACTAATCTACTTATCACAATTTAGACACTGATTCAAAAATGTCTCAAAATGCGCAATGTTGTGTACACCTTTTCCACACATCACTATGTTCCTCCCTCAGTTAATTGACACACCTGCCCTCATTCCACTCTGTTGTATCTTGAATATTACTAGCTTCTCATAGAATCCTTAAATGATTCCTACAGACAAGAGTGAAACTACTACTTGTTGCTCAGTCAATCAGCCTCCAATTACAACAAAAAATACACAGTGCACTGTTTTAAAATCCACATATTGCTGAGTTCCACTGTTTATATCTTCACAGTCACTGCATACCTCCTCATAGCTTCCTTATATACCTCCTGTAATCCCTTGCAAACATTTTAAGAGATCACAACTGAGTCACAAATAAACCTTAAGTCCACACTACACTCACCAGCTGTTTACATATTCACTGTGCTCACTCTTCAATTCTTGACCCTCACTGAGTACCTACCTGTAGGTGTCTTATATACATTTTTGAACCAAAAAAAAAACTTCAGCTTGTTACAATTAGTCACAAGTCATAAATAGAGGACATACTGATCACCACTAACCCTAAATCTGTTTATTCTTCACCTGTTCCCCCTCACTGTGTACACCTATGATATTATTACACATATTTGCTGTGTTCACTTTTCATTGCTTGATATCAGTTCTCCATATAGTCACTGTGTTCCTTCTTCACTTCTTGACTGTCAGCTCTCCACATATTCACTGTGTTCACTCCTCGCTTCTTGACTGTCAGCCTTCCACATATTCACTGGCCATCATTCTTGACTTCTTAAGTGTCAGCTCTCCACATATTCACTGTGGTCATTCTTCACTTCTTCAATGTCAGCTCTCCAAAGTATCACAGTGTTCACTCTTCACCTCACTCACAACCTTCCACATATTCACTAAGTTCGCTCATTATTTCTTAATTGACACTGAGTACCACTGAGTTCCTTATATTCAACTTGAGACTAAAGCTAATCTACTTATTACAATTTAGACACTGAGTCAAAAATGTCTCGAAATGTGCAATGTTGTGTGCACCTTTTCCATACATCACTATGTTCCTCCCTCAGTAATTGACACACCTGCGCTCATTCCACTCTGTTGTATCTTGAATATTACTAGCTTCTCATAGAATCCTTAAATGATTCCTACAGACAAGAGTGAAACTACTACTTGTTGCTCAGTCAATCAGCCTCCAACTACAAAAAAAAATACACAGAGCACTGTTTTAAAATCCACATATCGCTGAGTTTTAGTGTTTATATCTTCACGGTCACTGCATACCTCCTCATAGCTTCCTTATATACCTCCTGTATTCCCTTGCAAACATTTTAAGAGATCACAACTGAGTCACAAATAAACCTTAAATTCACACTACACTCACCAGCTGTTTACATATTCACTGTGCTCACTCTTCCATTCTAGACCCTCACTGAGTACCTACCTATATACATTACATATACATTTTTGAACGAAAAAAAAAAACTTCAGCTTGTTACAATTAGTCACAAGTCAGAAATAGAGGACATACTGCTCACTACTAACCCTAAATCTGCTTATTCTTCACCTGTTCCCCCTCACTGTCTACACCTATGATATTATTACACATATTCGCTGTGTTCACTTTTCATTGCTTGATATCAGTTCTCCACATAGTCACTGTGTTCCTTCTTCACTTCTTGACTGTCAGCTCTCCACATATTCACTGTGTTCACTCCTCGCTTCTTGACTGTCAGCCTTCCACATATTCACTGGCCTTCATTTTTCACTTCTTAAGTGTCAGCTCTCCACATATTCATGTGTTCCTTCTTCACTTCTTCAATGTCAGCTCTCCAAAGTATCACAGTGTTCACTCTTCACCTCTTGACTCACAACCTTCCACATATTCACTACGTTCGCTCATTATTTCTTAATTGACACTGAGTACCGCTGAGTTCCTTATATTCAACTCGACACTAAAACTAATCTACTTATCACAATTTAGACACTGATTCAAAAATGTCTCGAAATGCGCAATGTTGTGTGCACCTTTTCCACACATCACTATGTTCCTCCCTCAGTAATTGACACACCTGCCCTCATTCCACTCTGTCGTATCTTGAATATTACTAGCTTCTCATAGAATCCTTAAATGATTCCTACAGACAAGAGTGAAACTACTACTTGTTGCTCAGTCAATCAGCCTCCAATTACATTAAAAAATACACAGTGCACTGTTTTAAAATCCACATATCGCTGAGTTCCACTGTTTATATCTTCAAGGTCACTGCATACCTACTCATAGCTTCCTTATATACCTCCTATAATCCTATGTAAACATTTTAAGAGATCACAACTGAGTCACAAATAAACCTTAAATTCACACTACACTCATCAGCTGTTTACATATTCACTGTGCTCACTCTTCAATTCTTGACCCTCACTGAGTACCTACCTGTAGGTTTCTTATATACATTTTTGAACGAAAAAAAAAAAACTTCAGCTTGTTACAATTAGTCACAAGTCAGAAATAGAGGACATACTGCTCACTACTAACCCTAAATCTGCTTATTCTTCACCTGTTCCCCCTCACTGTGTACACCTATGATATTATTACACATATTCCCTGTGTTCACTTTTCATTGCTTGATATCAGTTCTCCACATAGTTACTGTGTTCCTTCTTCACTTCTTGAATGTCAGCTCTCCACATATTCACTGTGTTCACTCCTCGCTTCTTGACTGTCAGCCTTCCACATATTCACTGGCCTTCATTCTTGACTTCTTAAGTGTCAGCTCTCCACTTATTCACTGTATTCGTTCTTCACTTCTTCAATGTCAGCTCTCCAAAGTAATACAGTGTTCACTCTTCACCTCTTGACTCACAACCTTCTACATATTCACTAAGTTCGCTCATTACTTCTTAATTGACACTGAGTACCGCTGAGTTCCTTATATTCAACTTGAGACTAAAACTAATCTACTTATCACAATTTAGACACTGATTCAAAAATGTCTCGAAATGCGCAATGTTGTGTACACCTTTTCCACACATCACTATGCTCCTCCCTCAGTTAATTGACACACCTGCCCTCATTCCACTCTGTTGTATCTTGAATATTACTAGCTTCTCATAGAATCCTTAAATGATTCCTACAGACAAGAGTGAAACTACTACTTGTTGCTCAGTCAATCTGCCTCCAATTACAACAAAAAATACACAGTGCACTGTTTTAAAATCCACATATTGCTGAGTTCCACTGTTTATATCTTCACGGTCACTGCATACCTCCTCATAGCTTCTTTATATACCTCCTGTAGTCCCTTGCAAACATTTTAAGAGATCACAACTGAGTCACAAATAAACCTTAAATTCACACTACACTCACCAGCTGTTTACATATTCACTGTGCTCACTCTTCAATTCTTGACCCTCACTGAGTACCTACCTGTAGGTGTCTTATATACATTTTTGAACCAAAAAAAAAAAACTTCTGCTTGTTACAATTAGTCACAAGTCAGAAATAGAGGACATACTGCTCACCACTAACCCTAAATCTGTTTATTCTTCACCCGTTCCCCCTCACTGTGTACACCTATGATATTATTACACATATTCGCTGTGTTCACTTTTCATTGCTTGATATCAGTTCTCCACATAGTCACTGTGTTCCTTCTTCACTTCTCGACTGTCAGCTCTCCACATATTCACTGTGTTCACTCCTCGCTTCTTGTCTGTCAGCCTTCCACATATTCACTGGCCTTCATTCTTCACTTCTTAAGTGTCAGCTCTCCACATATTCACTGTGTTCCTTCTTCAGTTCTTCAATGTCAGCTCTCCAAAGTATCACAGTGTTCACTCTTCACTTCTTGACTCACAACCTTCCACATATTCCCTAAGTTCGCTCATTATTTCTTAATTGACACTGAGTACCGCTGAGTTCCTTATATTCAATTTGAGACTAAAGCTAATCTACTTATTACAATTTAGACACTGATTCAAAAATATCTAGAAATGCGCAATGTTGTGTACACCTCTTCCACACATCACTATGTTCCTCCCTCAGTAATTGACACACCTGCCCTCATTCCACTCTGTTGTATCTTGAATATTACTAGCTTCTCATAGAATCCTTAAATGATTCCTACAGACAAGAGTGAAACTACTATTTGTTGCTCAGTCAATCAGCCTCCAATTGCAACAAAAAATACAGAGTGCACTGTTTTAAAATCCACATATCCCTGAGTTCCACATTTTATATCTTCACGGTCACTGCATACCTACTCATAGCTTCCTTATATACCTCCTGTAATCCTATGTAAACATTTTAAGAGATCACAACTGAGTCACAAATAAACCTTAAATTCACACTACACTCACCAGCTGTTTACATATTCACTGTGCTCACTCTTCAATTCTTGACCCTCACTGAGTACCTACCTGTAGGTGTCTTATATACATCTTTGAACCAAAAAAAAAAAAACTTCTGCTTGTTACAATTAGTCACAAGTCAGAAATAGAGGACATACTGCTCACCACTAACCCTAAATCTGTTTATTCTTCACCTGTTGCCCCTCACTGTCTACACCTATGATATTATTACACATATTCGCTGTGTTCACTTTTCATTGCTTGATATCAGTTCTCCACATAGTCACTGTGTTCCTTCTTCACTTCTTGACTGTCAGCTCTCCACATATTCACTGTGTTCACTCCTCGCTTCTTGACTGTCAGCCTTCCACATATTCACTGGCCTTCATTTTTCACTTCTTAAGTGTCAGCTCTCCACATATTCATGTGTTCCTTCTTCACTTCTTCAATGTCAGCTCTCCAAAGTATCACAGTGTTCACTCTTCACCTCTTGACTCACAACCTTCCACATATTCACTAAGTTCGCTCATTATTTCTTAATTGACACTGAGTACAGCTGAGTTCCTTATATTCAACTCGACACTAAAACTAATCTACTTATCACAATTTAGACACTGATTCAAAAATGTCTCGAAATGCGCAATGTTGTGTACACCTTTTCCACACATCACTATGTTCCTCCCTCAGTAATTTTTACACCTGCCCTCATTCCACTCTGTTGTATCTTGAATATTACTAGCTTCTCATAGAATCCTTAAATGATTCCTACAGACAAGAGTGAAACTACTACTTGTTGCTCAGTCAATCAGCCTCCAATTACAACAAAAAATACACAGTGCACTGTTTTAAAATCCACATATTGCTGAGGTCCACTGTTTATATCTTCACGGTCACTGCATACCTCCTCATAGCTTCCTTATATACCTCCTGTAATCCCTTGCAAACATTTTAAGAGATCACAACTGAGTCACAAATAAACCTTAAGTCCACACTACACTCACCAGCTGTTTACATATTCACTGTGCTCAATCTTCAATTCTTGACCCTCACTGAGTACCTACCTGTAGGTGTCTTATATACATTTTTGAACCAAAAAAAAAACTTCAGCTTGTTACAATTAGTCACAAGTCATAAATAGAGGACATACTGATCACCACTAACCCTAAATCTGTTTATTCTTCACCTGTTCCCCCTCACTGTGTACACCTATGATATTATTACACATATTCGCTGTGTTCACTTTTCATTGCTTGATATCAGTTCTCCATATAGTCACTGTGTTCGTTCTTCACTTCTTGACTGTCAGCTCTCCACATATTCACTGTGTTCACTCCTCGCTTCTTGACTGTCAGCCTTCCACATATTCACTGGCCTTCATTCTTCACTTCTTAAGTGTCAGCTCTCCACATATTCACTGTGGTCATTCTTCACTTCTTCAATGTCAGCTCTCCAAAGTATCACAGTGTTCACTCTTCACCTCACTCACAACCTTCCACATATTCACTAACTTCGCTCATTATTTCTTAATTGACACTGAGTACCACTGAGTTCCTTATATTCAACTTGAGACTAAAGCTAATCTACTTATTACAATTTAGACACTGAGTCAAAAATGTCTCGAAATGCGCAATGTTGTGTGCACCTTTTCCATACATCACTATGTTCCTCCCTCAGTAATTGACACACCTGCGCTCATTCCACTCTGTTGTATCTTGAATATTACTAGTTTCTCATAGAATCCTTAAATGATTCCTACAGATAAGAGTGAAACTACTACTTGTTGCTCAGTCAATCAGCCTCCAACTACAAAAAAAAAATACACAGAGCACTGTTTTAAAATCCACATATCGCTGAGTTTTAGTGTTTATATCTTCACGGTCACTGCATACCTCCTCATAGCTTCCTTATATACCTCCTGTATTCCCTTGCAAACATTTTAAGAGATCACAACTGAGTCACAAATAAACCTTAAATTCACACTACACTCACCAGCTGTTTACATATTCACTGTGCTCACTCTTCCATTCTAGACCCTCACTGAGTACCTACCTATATACATTACATATACATTTTTGAACGAAAAAAAAAAACTTCAGCTTGTTACAATTAGTCACAAGTCAGAAATAGAGGACATACTGCTCACTACTAACCCTAAATCTGCTTATTCTTCACCTGTTCCCCCTCACTGTGTACACCTATGATATTATTACACATATTCCCTGTGTTCACTCTTCATTGCTTGATATCAGTTCTCCACATAGTTACTGTGTTCCTTCTTCACTTCTTCAATGTCAGCTCTCCAAAGTATCACAGTGTTCACTCTTCACCTCTTGACTCACAACCTTCCACATATTCACTAAGTTCGCTCATTATTTCTTAATTGACACTGAGTACCGCTGAGTTCCTTATATTCAACTCGACACTAAAACTAATCTACTTATCACAATTTAGACACTGATTCAAAAATGTCTCGAAATGCGCAATGTTGTGTACACCTTTTCCACACATCACTATGTTCCTCCCTCAGTTAATTGACACACCTGCCCTCATTCCACTCTGTTGTATCTTGAATATTACTAGCTTCTCATAGAATCCTTAAATGATTCCTACAGACAAGAGTGAAACTACTACTTGTTGCTCCGTCAATCAGCCTCCAATTACAACAAAAAATACACAGTGCACTGTTTTAAAATCCACATATCGCTGAGTTCCACTGTTTATATCTTCAAGGTCACTGCACACCTCCTCATAGCTTCCTTATATACCTCCTGTAATCCCTTGCAAACATTTTAAGAGATCACAACTGAGTCACAAATAAACCTTAAGTCCACACTACACTTACCAGCTGTTTACATATTCACTGTGCTCACTCTTCAATTCTTGACCCTCACTGAGTACCTACCTGTAGGTGTCATATACATTTTTGAACCAAAAAAAAAACTTCAGCTTGTTACAATTAGTCACAAGTCATAAATAGAGGACATACTGATCACCACTAACCCTAAATCTGTTTATTCTTCACCTGTTCCCCCTCACTGTGTACACCTATGATATTATTACACATATTCGCTGTGTTCACTTTTCATTGCTTGATATCAGTTCTCCACATAGTCACTGCGTTCCTTCTTTACTTCTTGACTGTCAGCTCTCCACATATTCACTGTGTTCACTCCTCGCTACTTGACTGTCAGCCTTCCACATATTCACTGGCCTTCATTCTTCATTTCTTAAATGTCAGCTCTCCACATATTCACTGTGTTCCTTCTTCAGTTCTTCAATGTCAGCTCTCCAAAGTATCACAGAGTTCACTCTTCACTTCTTGATTCACAACCTTCCACATATTCCCTAAGTTCGCTCATTATTTCTTAATTGACACTGAGTACCGCCAAGTTCCTTATATTCAACTTGAGACTAAAGCTAATCTATTTATTACAATTTAGACACTGATTCAAAAATATCTCGAAATGCGCAATGTTGTGTACACCTCTTCCACACATCACTATGTTCCTCCCTCAGTAATTGACACACCTGCCCTCATTCCACTCTGTTGTATCTTGAATATTACTAGCTTCTCATAGAATCCTTAAATGATTCCTACAGACAAGAGTGAAACTACTAATTGTTGCTCAATCAATCAGCTTCCAACTACAAAAAAAAATACACAGTGCACTGTTTTCAAATCCACATATCGCTGAGTTTTACTGTTTATATCTTCACGGTCACTGCATACCTCCTCATAGCTTCCTTATATACCTCCTGCAATCCCTTGCAAACATTTTAAGAGATCACAACTGAGTCACAAATAAACCTTAAATTCACACTACACTCACCAGCTGTTTACATATTCACTGTGCTCACTCTTCAATTCTTGACCCTCACTGAGTACCTACCTATATACATTACATATACATTTTTGAACGAAAAAAAAAAAACTTCAGCTTGTTACAATTAGTCACAAGTCAGAAATAGAGGACATACTGCTCACTACTAACCCTAAATCTGCTTATTCTTCACCTGTTCCCCCTCACTGTGTACACCTATGATATTATTACACATATTCGCTGTGTTCACTTTTCATTGCTTGATATCAGTTCTCCATATAGTCACTGTGTTCCTTCTTCACTTCTTGACTGTCAGCTCTCCACATATTCACTGTGTTCACTCCTCGCTTCTTGACTGTCAGCCTTCCACATATTCACTGGCCTTCATTCTTCACTTCTTAATTGTCAGCTCTCCACATATTCACTGTGTTCCTTCTTCACTTCTTCAATGTCAGCTCTCCAAAGTATCACAGTGTTCACTCTTCACTTCTTGACTCACAACCTTCCACATATTCCCTAAGTTCGCTCATTATTTCTTAATTGACACTGAGTACCGCTGAGTTCCTTATATTCAATTTGAGACTAAAGCTAATCTACTTATTACAATTTAGACACTGATTCAAAAATATCTAGAAATGCGCAATGTTGTGTACACCTCTTCCACACATCACTATGTTCCTCCCTCAGTAATTGACACACCTGCCCTCATTCCACTCTGTTGTATCTTGAATATTACTAGCTTCTCATAGAATCCTTAAATGATTCCTACAGACAAGAGTGAAACTACTATTTGTTGCTCAGTCAATCAGCCTCCAATTGCAACAAAAAATACAGAGTGCACTGTTTTAAAATCCACATATCCCTGAGTTCCACATTTTATATCTTCACGGTCACTGCATACCTACTCATAGCTTCCTTATATACCTCCTGTAATCCTATGTAAACATTTTAAGAGATCACAACTGAGTCACAAATAAACCTTAAATTCACACTACACTCACCAGCTGTTTACATATTCACTGTGCTCACTCTTCAATTCTTGACCCTCACTGAGTACCTACCTGTAGGTGTCTTATATACATCTTTGAACCAAAAAAAAAAAAACTTCTGCTTGTTACAATTAGTCACAAGTCAGAAATAGAGGACATACTGCTCACCACTAACCCTAAATCTGTTTATTCTTCACCTGTTGCCCCTCACTGTCTACACCTATGATATTATTACACATATTCGCTGTGTTCACTTTTCATTGCTTGATATCAGTTCTCCACATAGTCACTGTGTTCCTTCTTCACTTCTTGACTGTCAGCTCTCCACATATTCACTGTGTTCACTCCTCGCTTCTTGACTGTCAGCCTTCCACATATTCACTGGCCTTCATTTTTCACTTCTTAAGTGTCAGCTCTCCACATATTCATGTGTTCCTTCTTCACTTCTTCAATGTCAGCTCTCCAAAGTATCACAGTGTTCACTCTTCACCTCTTGACTCACAACCTTCCACATATTCACTAAGTTCGCTCATTATTTCTTAATTGACACTGAGTACAGCTGAGTTCCTTATATTCAACTCGACACTAAAACTAATCTACTTATCACAATTTAGACACTGATTCAAAAATGTCTCGAAATGCGCAATGTTGTGTACACCTTTTCCACACATCACTATGTTCCTCCCTCAGTAATTTTTACACCTGCCCTCATTCCACTCTGTTGTATCTTGAATATTACTAGCTTCTCATAGAATCCTTAAATGATTCCTACAGACAAGAGTGAAACTACTACTTGTTGCTCAGTCAATCAGCCTCCAATTACAACAAAAAATACACAGTGCACTGTTTTAAAATCCACATATTGCTGAGGTCCACTGTTTATATCTTCACGGTCACTGCATACCTCCTCATAGCTTCCTTATATACCTCCTGTAATCCCTTGCAAACATTTTAAGAGATCACAACTGAGTCACAAATAAACCTTAAGTCCACACTACACTCACCAGCTGTTTACATATTCACTGTGCTCAATCTTCAATTCTTGACCCTCACTGAGTACCTACCTGTAGGTGTCTTATATACATTTTTGAACCAAAAAAAAAACTTCAGCTTGTTACAATTAGTCACAAGTCATAAATAGAGGACATACTGATCACCACTAACCCTAAATCTGTTTATTCTTCACCTGTTCCCCCTCACTGTGTACACCTATGATATTATTACACATATTCGCTGTGTTCACTTTTCATTGCTTGATATCAGTTCTCCATATAGTCACTGTGTTCGTTCTTCACTTCTTGACTGTCAGCTCTCCACATATTCACTGTGTTCACTCCTCGCTTCTTGACTGTCAGCCTTCCACATATTCACTGGCCTTCATTCTTCACTTCTTAAGTGTCAGCTCTCCACATATTCACTGTGGTCATTCTTCACTTCTTCAATGTCAGCTCTCCAAAGTATCACAGTGTTCACTCTTCACCTCACTCACAACCTTCCACATATTCACTAACTTCGCTCATTATTTCTTAATTGACACTGAGTACCACTGAGTTCCTTATATTCAACTTGAGACTAAAGCTAATCTACTTATTACAATTTAGACACTGAGTCAAAAATGTCTCGAAATGCGCAATGTTGTGTGCACCTTTTCCATACATCACTATGTTCCTCCCTCAGTAATTGACACACCTGCGCTCATTCCACTCTGTTGTATCTTGAATATTACTAGTTTCTCATAGAATCCTTAAATGATTCCTACAGATAAGAGTGAAACTACTACTTGTTGCTCAGTCAATCAGCCTCCAACTACAAAAAAAAAATACACAGAGCACTGTTTTAAAATCCACATATCGCTGAGTTTTAGTGTTTATATCTTCACGGTCACTGCATACCTCCTCATAGCTTCCTTATATACCTCCTGTATTCCCTTGCAAACATTTTAAGAGATCACAACTGAGTCACAAATAAACCTTAAATTCACACTACACTCACCAGCTGTTTACATATTCACTGTGCTCACTCTTCCATTCTAGACCCTCACTGAGTACCTACCTATATACATTACATATACATTTTTGAACGAAAAAAAAAAACTTCAGCTTGTTACAATTAGTCACAAGTCAGAAATAGAGGACATACTGCTCACTACTAACCCTAAATCTGCTTATTCTTCACCTGTTCCCCCTCACTGTGTACACCTATGATATTATTACACATATTCCCTGTGTTCACTCTTCATTGCTTGATATCAGTTCTCCACATAGTTACTGTGTTCCTTCTTCACTTCTTCAATGTCAGCTCTCCAAAGTATCACAGTGTTCACTCTTCACCTCTTGACTCACAACCTTCCACATATTCACTAAGTTCGCTCATTATTTCTTAATTGACACTGAGTACCGCTGAGTTCCTTATATTCAACTCGACACTAAAACTAATCTACTTATCACAATTTAGACACTGATTCAAAAATGTCTCGAAATGCGCAATGTTGTGTACACCTTTTCCACACATCACTATGTTCCTCCCTCAGTTAATTGACACACCTGCCCTCATTCCACTCTGTTGTATCTTGAATATTACTAGCTTCTCATAGAATCCTTAAATGATTCCTACAGACAAGAGTGAAACTACTACTTGTTGCTCCGTCAATCAGCCTCCAATTACAACAAAAAATACACAGTGCACTGTTTTAAAATCCACATATCGCTGAGTTCCACTGTTTATATCTTCAAGGTCACTGCACACCTCCTCATAGCTTCCTTATATACCTCCTGTAATCCCTTGCAAACATTTTAAGAGATCACAACTGAGTCACAAATAAACCTTAAGTCCACACTACACTTACCAGCTGTTTACATATTCACTGTGCTCACTCTTCAATTCTTGACCCTCACTGAGTACCTACCTGTAGGTGTCATATACATTTTTGAACCAAAAAAAAAACTTCAGCTTGTTACAATTAGTCACAAGTCATAAATAGAGGACATACTGATCACCACTAACCCTAAATCTGTTTATTCTTCACCTGTTCCCCCTCACTGTGTACACCTATGATATTATTACACATATTCGCTGTGTTCACTTTTCATTGCTTGATATCAGTTCTCCACATAGTCACTGCGTTCCTTCTTTACTTCTTGACTGTCAGCTCTCCACATATTCACTGTGTTCACTCCTCGCTACTTGACTGTCAGCCTTCCACATATTCACTGGCCTTCATTCTTCATTTCTTAAATGTCAGCTCTCCACATATTCACTGTGTTCCTTCTTCAGTTCTTCAATGTCAGCTCTCCAAAGTATCACAGAGTTCACTCTTCACTTCTTGATTCACAACCTTCCACATATTCCCTAAGTTCGCTCATTATTTCTTAATTGACACTGAGTACCGCCAAGTTCCTTATATTCAACTTGAGACTAAAGCTAATCTATTTATTACAATTTAGACACTGATTCAAAAATATCTCGAAATGCGCAATGTTGTGTACACCTCTTCCACACATCACTATGTTCCTCCCTCAGTAATTGACACACCTGCCCTCATTCCACTCTGTTGTATCTTGAATATTACTAGCTTCTCATAGAATCCTTAAATGATTCCTACAGACAAGAGTGAAACTACTAATTGTTGCTCAATCAATCAGCTTCCAACTACAAAAAAAAATACACAGTGCACTGTTTTCAAATCCACATATCGCTGAGTTTTACTGTTTATATCTTCACGGTCACTGCATACCTCCTCATAGCTTCCTTATATACCTCCTGCAATCCCTTGCAAACATTTTAAGAGATCACAACTGAGTCACAAATAAACCTTAAATTCACACTACACTCACCAGCTGTTTACATATTCACTGTGCTCACTCTTCAATTCTTGACCCTCACTGAGTACCTACCTATATACATTACATATACATTTTTGAACGAAAAAAAAAAAACTTCAGCTTGTTACAATTAGTCACAAGTCAGAAATAGAGGACATACTGCTCACTACTAACCCTAAATCTGCTTATTCTTCACCTGTTCCCCCTCACTGTGTACACCTATGATATTATTACACATATTCGCTGTGTTCACTTTTCATTGCTTGATATCAGTTCTCCATATAGTCACTGTGTTCCTTCTTCACTTCTTGACTGTCAGCTCTCCACATATTCACTGTGTTCACTCCTCGCTTCTTGACTGTCAGCCTTCCACATATTCACTGGCCTTCATTCTTCACTTCTTAATTGTCAGCTCTCCACATATTCACTGTGTTCCTTCTTCACTTCTTCAATGTCAGCTCTCCAAAGTATCACAGTGTTCACTTTCACTTCTTGACTCACAACCTTCCACATATTCACTAAGTTCGCTCATTATTTCTTAATTGACACTGAGTACCACTGAGTTCCTTATATTCAACTTGAGACTAAAGCTAATCTACTTATTACAATTTAGACACTGATTCAAAAATGTCTCGAAATGCGCAATGTTCTGTGCACCTTTTCCACACATCACTATGTTCCTCCCTCAGTAATTGACACACCTGCGCTCATTCCACTCTGTTGTATCTTGAATATTGCTAGCTTCTCATAGAATCCTTAAATGATTCCTACAGACAAGAGTGAAACTACTACTTGTTGCTCAGTCAATCAGCCTCCAACTACAAAAAGAAATACACAGTGCACTGTTTTAAAATCCACATATCGCTGAGTTTTAGTGTTTATATCTTCACGGTCACTGCATACCTCCTCATAGCTTCCTTATATACCTCCTGTATTCCCTTGCAAACATTTTAAGAGATCACAACTGAGTCACAAATAAACCTTAAATTCACACTACACTCACCAGCTGTTCACTTATTCACTGTGCTCACTCTTCAATTCTTGACCCTCACTGAGTACCTGCCTATATACATTACATATACATTTTTGAACGAAAAAAAAAAAACTTCAGCTTGTTACAATTAGTCACAAGTCAGAAATAGAGGACATACTGCTCACTACTAACCCTAAATCTGCTTATTCTTCACCTGTTCCCCCTCACTGTGTACACCTATGATATTATTACACATATTCCCTGTGTTCACTTTTCATTGCTTGATATCAGTTCTCCACATAGTTACTGTGTCCTTCTTCACTTCTTGAATGTCAGCTCTCCACATATTCACTGTGTTCACTCCTCGCTTCTTGACTGTCAGCCTTCCACAAATCACTGGCCTTCATTCTTGACTTCTTAAGTGTCAGCTCTCCACATATTCACTGTATTCGTTCTTCACTTCTTCAATGCCAGCTCTCCAAAGTATCACAGTGTTCACTCTTCACCTCTTGACTCACAACCTTCCACATATTCACTAAGTTAGCTCATTATTTCTTAATTGACACTGAGTATCGCTGAGTTCCTTATATTCAACTTGAGACTAAAACTAATCTACTTATCACAATTTAGACACTGATTCAAAAATGTCTCGAAATGCGCAATGTTGTGTACACCTTTTCCACACAGCACTATGTTCCTCCCTCAGTTAATTGACACACCAGCCCTTATTCCACTCTGTTGTATCTTGAATATTACTAGCTTCTCATAGAATCCTTAAATGATTCCTACAGACAAGAGTGAAACTACTACTTGTTGCTCAGTCAATCAGCCTCCAATTACAACAAAAAATACACAGTGCACTGTTTTAAAATCCACATATCGCTGAGTTCCACTGTTTATATCTTCACGGTCACTGCATACCTCCTCATAGCTTCCTTATATACCTCCTGTAATCCCTTGCAAACATTTTAAGAGATCACAACTGAGTCACAAATAAACCTTAAATTCACACTACACTCACCAGCTGTTTACATATTCACTGTGCTCACTCTTCAATTCTTGACCCTCACTGAGTACCTACCTGTAGGTGTCTTATATACATTTTTGAACCAAAAAAAAAAACTTCTGCTTGTTAAAATTAGTCACAAGTCAGAAATAGAGGACATACTGCTCACCACTAACCCTAAATCTGTTTATTCTTCACCTGTTCCCCCTCACTGTCTACAACTATGATATTTTTACACATATTCGCTGTGTTCACTTTTCATTGCTTGATATCAGTTCTCCACTTAGTCACTGTGTTCCTTCTTCACTTCTTGACTGTCAGCTCTCCACATATTCACTGTGTTCACTCCGCGCTTCTTGACTGTCAGCCTTCCACATATTCACTGGCCTTCATTCTTCACTTCTTAAGTGTCAGCTCTCCACATATTCACTGTGTTCCTTTTTCACTTCCTCAATGTCAGCTCTCCAAAGTATCACAGTGTTCACTCTTCACCTCTTGACTCACAACCTTCCACATATTCACTAAGTTCGCTCATTATTTCTTAATTGACACTGAGTACCGCTGAGTTCCTTATATTCAACTCGACACTAAAACTAATCTACTTATCACATTTAGACACTGATTCAAAAATGTCTCGAAATGCGCAATGTTGTGTACACCTTTTCCACACATCACTATGTTCCTCCCTCAGTTAATTGACACACCTGCCCTCATTCCACTCTGTTGTATCTTGAATATTACTAGCTTCTCATAGAATCCTTAAATGATTCCTACAGACAAGAGTGAAACTACTACTTGTTGCTCAGTCAATCAGCCTCCAATTACAACAAAAAATACACAGTGCACTGTTTTAAAATCCACATATCGCTGAGTTCCACTGTTTATATCTTCAAGGTCACTGCATACCTACTCATAGCTTCCTTATATACCTCCTATAATCCTATGTAAACATTTTAAGAGATCAAAACTGAGTCACAAATAAACCTTAAATTCACACTACACTCACCAGCTGTTTACATATTCACTGTGCTCACTCTTCAATTCTTGACCCTCACTGAGTACCTACCTGTAGGTGTCATATACATTTTTGAACCAAAAAAAAAAAACTTCTGCTTGTTACAAATAGTCACAAGTCAGAAATAGAGGACATACTGCTTACCACTAACCCTAAATCTGTTTACTCCTCACCTGTTCCCCCTCACTGTGTACACCTATGATATTATTACACATATTCCTTGTGTTCACTTTTCATTGCTTGATATCAGTTCTCCACATAGTCACTGTGTTCCTTCTTCACTTCTTGACTGTCAGCTCTCCACATATTCACTGTGTTCACTCCTCGCTTCTTGACTGTCAGCCTTCCACATATTCACTGGCCTTCATTCTTCACTTCTTAAGTGTCAGCTCTCCACATATTCACTGTCTTCGTTCTTCACTTCTTCAATGTAAGCTCTCCAAAGTATCACAGTGTTCACTCTTCACCTCTTGACTCACAACCTTCCACATATTCACTAAGTTCGCTCATTATTTCTTAATTGACACTGAGTACCACTGAGTTCCTTATATTCAACTTGAGACTAAAGCTAATCTACTTATTACAATTTAGACACTGATTCAAAAATGTCTCGAAATGCGCAATGTTGTGTGCACCTTTTCCACACATCACTATGTTCCTCCCTCAGTAATTGACACACCTGCCCTCATTCCACTCTGTTGTATCTTGAATATTACTAGCTTCTCATAGAATCCTTAAATGATTCCTACAGACAAGAGTGAAACTACTACTTGTTGCTCAGTCAATCAGCCTCCAACTACAAAAAAAAATACACAGTGCACTGTTTTAAAATCCACATATCGCTGAGTTCCACTGTTTATATCTTCACGGTCACTGCATACCTACTCATAGCTTCCTTATATACCTCCTGTAATCCCTTGCAAACATTTTAAGAGATCACAACTGAGTCACAAATAAACCTTAAATTCACACTACACTCACCAGCTGTTTACATATTCACTGTGCTCACTCTTCAATTCTTGACCCTCACTGAGTACCTACCTGTAGGTTTCTTGTATACATTTTTGAACCAAAAAAAAAAAAAAAACTTCTGCTTGTTACAATTAGTCACAAGTCAGAAATAGAGGACTTACTGCTCACCACTAACCCTAAATCTGTTTATTCTTCACCTGTTCCCCCTCACTGTGTACACCTATGATATTATTACACATATTCGCTGTGTTCACTTTTCATTGCTTGATATCAGTTCTCCACATAGTCACTGTTTTCCTTCTTCACTTCTTGACTGTCAGCTCTCCACATATTCACTGTGTTCACTCCTTGCTTCTTGACTGTCAGCCTTCCACATATTCACTGGCCTTCATTCTTCACTCCTTAAGTGTCAGCTCTCCACATATTCACTGTGTTCCTTCTTCACTTCTTCAATGTCAGCTCTCCAAAGTATCACAGTGTTCACTCTTCACTTCTTCACTCACAACCTTCCACTTATTCACTAAGTTCGCTCATTATTTATTAATTGACACTGATTACCGCTGAGTTCCTTTTATTCAAATTGAGACTAAAACTAATCTACTTATCACAATTTAGACACTGATTCAAAAATGTCTCGAAATGCGCAATGTTGTGTACACCTTTTCCACACATCACTATGTTCCTCTCTCAGTAATTGACACACCTGCCCTCATTCCACTCTGTTGTATCTTGAATATTACGCTTTTCATAGAATCCTTAAATGATTCCTACAGACAAGAGTGAAACTACTACTTGTTGCTCAGTCAATCAGCCTCCAATTATAACAAAAAATACACAGTGCACTGTTTTAAAATCCACATATCGCTGAGTTCCACTGTTTATATCTTCACGGTCACTGCATACCTCCTCATAGCTTGCTTATATACCTCCTGTAATCCCTTGCAAACATTTTAAGAGATCACAACTGAGTCACAAATAAACCTTAAATTCACACTACACTCACCAGCTGTTTACATATTCACTGTGCTCACTCTTAAATTCTTGACCCTCACTGAGTACCTACCTGTCTTATATACATTTTTTAAAACCAAAAAAAAAAAACGTCTACTTGTTACAATTAGTCACAATTCAGAAATAGTGGACATACTGCTCACCACTAACCCTAAATCTGTTTATTCTTAACCTGTTCCCCCTCACTGTGTACACCTATGATATTATTATACATATTCGCTGTGTTCACTTTTCATTGCTTGATATCAGTTCTCCACATAGTCACTGTGTTCCTTCTTCACTTCTTGACTGTCAGCTCTCCACATATTCACTGTGTTCACTCCTCGCTTCTTGACTGTCAGCCTTCCACATATTCACTGGCCTTCATTCTTCACTTCTTAAGTGTCAGCTCTCCACATATTCACTGTATTCCTTCTTCAGTTCTTCAATGTCAGCTCTCCAAAGTATCACAGTGCTCACTCTTCACTTCTTGACTCACAACCTTCCACATGTTCACTAAGTTCGCTCATTATTTCTTAATTGACACTGAGTACCGCTGAGTTCCTTATATTCAACTTGAGACTAAAACTAATCTACTTATCACAATTTAGACACCGATTCAAAAATGACTCGAAATGCGCAATGTTGTGTACACCTTTTCCACACATCACTATGTTCCTCACTCAGTAATTGACACACCTGCCGTCATTCCACTCTGTTGTATCTTGAATATTACTAGCTTCTCATAGAATCCTTAAATGATTCCTACAGACAAGCGTGAAATTACTGCTTGTTGCTCAGTCAATCAGCCTCCAATTACAACAAAAAATACACAGTGCACTGTTTTAAAATCCACATATCGCTGAGTTCCACTGTTTATATCTTCACGGTCACTGCATACCTACTCATAGCTTCCTTATATACCTCCTGTAATCCTATGTAAACATTTTAAGAGATCACAACTGAGTCACAAATAAACCTTAAATTCACACTACACTCACCAGCTGTTTACATATTCACTGTGCTCACTCTTCAATTCTTGACCCTCACTGAGTACCTACCTGTAGGTGTCTTATATACATTTTTGAACCAAAAAAAAAACTTCTGCTTGTTACAATTAGTCACAAGTCAGAAATAGAGGACATACTGCTCACCACTAACCCTAAATCTGTTTATTCTTCACCTGTTCCCCCTCACTGTGTACAACTATGATATTATTACACATATTCGCTGTGTTCACTTTTCATTGCTTGATATCAGTTCTCCACATAGTCACTATGTTCCTTCTTTACTTCTTGACTGTCAGCTCTCCACATATTCACTGTGTTCACTCCTCGCTTCTTGACTGTCAGCCTTCTACATATTCACTGGCCTTCATTCTTCACTTCTTAAGTGTCAGCTCTCCACATATTCACTGTGTTCCTTCTTCAGTTCTTCAATGTCAGCTCTCCAAAGTATCACAGTGTACACTCTTCACCACTTGACTCAACCCCTTCCACATATTCACTAAGTTCGCTCATTATTTCTTAATTGACACTGAGTACCGCTGAGTTCCTTATATTCAACTTGAGACTAAAACTAATCTACTTATCACAATTTTGACACTGATTCAAAAATGTCTCGAAATGCGCAATGTTGTGTACACCTTTTCCACACATCACTATGTTCCTCCCTCAGTTAATTGACACAGCTGCCCTCATTCCACTCTGTTGTATCTTGAATATTACTAGCTTCTCATAGAATCCTTAAATGATTCCTACAGACAAGAGTGAAACTACTACTTGTTGCTCAGTCAATCATCCTCCAATTACAACAAAAAATACACAGTGCACTGTTTTAAAATCCACATATCGCTGAGTTCCACTGTTTATATCTTCACGGTCACTGCATACCTCCTCATAGCTTCCTTATATACCTCCTGTAATCCCTTGCAAACATTTTAAGAGATCACAACTGAGTCACAAATAAACCTTAAATTCACACTACACTCACCAGCTGTTTACATATTCACTGTGCTCACTCCTCAATTCTTGAACCTCACTGAGTACCTACCTGTGGGTGTCTTATATACATTTTTGAACCAAAAAAAAAAACTTCAGGTTGTTACAATTAGTCACAAGACAGAAATAGAGGACATACTGCTCACCACTAACCCTAAATCTGTTTATTCTTCACCTGTTCCCCCTCACTGTGTACAACTATGATATTATTACACATATTCGCTGTGTTCACTTTTCATTGCTTGATATCAGTTCTCCACATAGTCACTGTGTTCCTTC
This sequence comes from Hymenopus coronatus, assembly GCA_030762935.1. Taxonomy (NCBI): domain Eukaryota; kingdom Metazoa; phylum Arthropoda; class Insecta; order Mantodea; family Hymenopodidae; genus Hymenopus; species Hymenopus coronatus. The sequence goes on along the minus strand of CM060895.1, from coordinate 56,222,831 downwards.
TTCACTTCTTGACTGTCAGCTCTCCACATATTCACTGTGTTCACTCCTTGCTTCTCTACTGTCAGCCTTCCACATATTCACTGGCCTTCATTCTTCACTTCTTAAGTGTCAGCTCTCCACATATTTACTGTGTTCCTTCTTCACTTCTTCAATGTCAGCTCTCCAAAGTATCAGGGTTCACTTTCACTTCTTGACTCACAACCTTCCACATAATCACTAAGTTCGTGCATTATTTCTCAATTGACACTGAGTACCACTGAGTTCCTTATATTCAACTTGAGACTAAAGCTAATCTACTTATTACAATTTAGACTCTGATTCAAAAATGTCCCAAAATGCGCATTGTTGTGTACAACTTTTCCACACATTATTATGTTCCACCCTTAGTAATTGACACACCTGCCCCAACCACTCTGTTATATCTTGACTGTTACTAGCTTCTCATAGGTTCCTTAAATGATTAATACAGACAAGAGTGAAACTACTACTTGTTGCTCAGTCAATCAGCCCCCAGTTACAACAAAAAATACACAGTGCACTGTTTTAAAATCCACATATCGCTGAGTTGCACTGTTTATATCTTCACGGTCCTAGCATACCTACTCATAGCTTCCTTATATACCTCCTGTAATCCTATGTAAACATTTTAAGAGATCACAACTGAATCACAAATAAACCTTAAATTCACACTACACTCACCAGCTGTTTACATATTCACTGTGCTCACTCTTCAATTCTTGACCCTCACTGAGTACCTACCTGTAGGTGTCTTATATACATTTTTGAACCAAAAAAAAAAAACCTCTGCTTGTTACAATTAGTCATAAGTTAGAAATAGAGGACATACTGCTCACCACTAACCCTAAATCTGTTTATTCCTCACCTGTTCCCCCTCATTGTGTACACCTATGATATTATTACACATATTCCCTGTGTTCACTTTTCATTGCTTGATATCAGTTCTCCACATAGTCACTGTGTTCACTCCTCGCTTCTTGACTGTCAGCCTTCCACACATTCACTGGCCTTCATTCTTCACTTCTTAAGTGTCAGCTCTCCACATATTCACTGTGTTCGTTCTTCACTTCTTCAATGTCAGCTCTCCAAAGTATCACAGTGTTCACTCTTCACCTCTTGACTCACAACCTTCCACATATTCACTAAGTTCGCTCATTATTTCTTAATTGACACTGAGTACCGCTGAGTTCCTTATATTCAACTTGAGACTAAAACTAATCTACTTATCACAATTTTGACACTGATTCAAAAATGTCTCGAAATGCGCAATGTTGTGTACACCTTTTCCACACATCACTATGTTCCTCCCTCAGTTAATTGACACACCTGCCCTCATTCCACTCTGTTGTATCTTGAATATTACTAGCTTCTCATAGAATCCTTAAATGATTCCTACAGACAAGAGTGAAACTACTACTTGTTGCTCAGTCAATCATCCTCCAATTACAACAAAAAATACACAGTGCACTGTTTTAAAATCCACATATCGCTGAGTTCCACTGTTTATATCTTCACGGTCACTGCATACCTCCTCATAGCTTCCTTATATACCTCCTGTAATCCCTTGCAAACATTTTAAGAGATCACAACTGAGTCACAAATAAACCTTAAATTCACACTACACTCACCAGCTGTTTACATATTCACTGTGCTCACTCTTCAATTCTTGACCCTCACTGAGTACCTACCTGTAGGTGTCTTATATACATTTTTGAACGAAAAAAAAAAACTTCAGCTTGTTACAATTAGTCACAAGTCAGAAATAGAGGACATACTGCTCACTACTAACCCTAAATCTGCTTATTCTTCACCTGTTCCCCCTCACTGTGTACACCTATGATATTATTACACATATTCCCTGTGTTCACTCTTTACTGCTTGATATCAGTTCTCTACATAGTTACTGTGTTCCTTCTTCACTTCTTGAATGTCAGCTCTCCACATATTCACTGTGTTCACTCCTCGCTTCTTGACTGTCAGCCTTCCACATATTCACTGGCCTTCATTCTTCACTTTTTAAGTGTCAGCTCTCCATATATTCACTGTGTTCGTTCTTCACTTCTTCAATGTCAGCTCTCCAAAGTATCACAGTGTTCACTCTTCACCTCTTGACTCACAACCTTCCACATATTCACTAAGTTCGCTCATTTTCCTTAATTGACACTGAGTACCGCTGAGTTCCTTATATTCAACTCGACACTAAAACTAATCTACTTATCACAATTTAGACACTGATTCAAAAATGTCTCGAAATGCGCAATGTTGTGTACACCTTTTCCACACATCACTATGTTCCTCCCTCAGTAATTGACACACCTGCCCTCATTCCACTCTGTTGTATCTTGAATATTACTAGCTTCTCATAGAATCCTTAAATGATTCCTACAGACAAGAGTGAAACTACTACTTGTTGCTCCGTCAATCAGCCTCCAATTACAACAAAAAATACACAGTGCACTGTTTTAAAATCCACATATCGCTGAGTTCCACTGTTTATATGTTCACGGTCACTGCACACCTCCTCATAGCTTCCTTATATACCTCCTGTAATCCCTTGCAAACATTTTAAGAGATCACAACTGAGTCACAAATAAACCTTAAGTCCACACTACACTTACCAGCTGTTTACATATTCACTGTGCTCACTCTTCAATTCTTGACCCTCACTGAGTACCTACCTGTAGGTGTCATATACATTTTTGAACCAAAAAAAAAAACTTCTGCTTGTTACAAATAGTCACAAGTCAGAAATAGAGGACATACTGCTCACCACTAACCCTAAATCTGTTTACTCCTCACCTGTTCCCCCTCACTGTGTACACCTATGATATTATGACACATATTCGCTGTGTTCACTTTTCATTGCTTGATATCAGTTCTCCACATAGTCACTGTGTTCCTTCTTTACTTCTTGACTGTCAGCTCTCCACATATTCACTGTGTTCACTCCTCGCTTCTTGACTGTCAGCCTTCCACATATTCACTGGCCTTCATTATTCATTTCTTAAGTGTCAGCTCTCCACATATTCACTGTGTTCCTTCTTCAGATCTTCAATGTCAGCTCTCCAAAGTATCACAGAGTTCACTCTTCACTTCTTGATTCACAACCTTCCACATATTCCCTAAGTTCGCTCATTATTTCTTAATTGACACTGAGTACCGCCAAGTTCCTTATATTCAACTTGAGACTAAAGCTAATCTCCTTATTACAATTTAGACACTGATTCAAAAATATCTCGAAATGCGCAATGTTGTGTACACCTCTTCCACACATCACTATGTTCCTCCCTCAGTAATTGACACACCTGCCCTCATTCCACTCTGTTGTATCTTGAATATTACTAGCTTCTCATAGAATCCTTAAATGATTCCTACAGACAAGAGTGAAACTACTACTTGTTGCTCAGTCAATCAGCCTCCAACTACAAAAAAAAATACACAGTGCACTGTTTTAAAATCCACATATCGCTGAGTTTTAGTGTTTATATCTTCACGGTCACTGCATACCTCCTCATAGCTTCCTTATATACCACCTGTATTCCCTTGCAAACATTTTAAGAGATCACAAATGAGTCACAAATAAAGTTTAAATTCACACTACACTCACCAGCTGTTTACATATTCACTGTGCTCACTCTTCAATTCTTGACCCTCACTGAGTACCTACCTGTAGGTGTCTAATATACATTTTTGAACCAAAAAAAAAAACTTCTGCTTGTTACAATTAGTCACAAGTCAGAAATAGAGGACATACTGCTCACCACTAACCCTAAATCTGTTTATTCTTCACATGTTGCCCCTCACTGTCTACACTTATGATATTATTACACATATTCCCTGTGTTCACTTTTCATTGCTTGATATCAGTTCTCCACATAGTCACTGTGTTCCTTCTTCACTTCTTGACTGTCAGCTCTCCACATATTCACTGTGTTCACTCCTCGCTTCTTGACTGTCAGCCTTCCACATATTCACTGGCCTTCATTCTTCACTTCTTAAGTGTCAGCTCTCCACATATTCACTGTGTTCCTTCTTCACTTCTTCAATGTCAGCTCTCCAAAGTATCACAGTGTTCACTCTTCACCTCTTGACTCACAACCTTCCACATATTCACTAAGTTCGCTCATTATTTCTTAATTGACACTGAGTACCGCTGAGTTCCTTATATTCAACTTGAGACTAAAGCTAATCTACTTATTACAATTTAGACACTGATTCAAAAATGTCTCGAAATGAGCAATGTTGTGTACACCTTTTCCACACATCACCATGTTCCTCCCTCAGTAATTGACACACCTGCCCTCATTCCACTCTGTTGTATATTGAATATTACTAGCTTCTCATAGAATCCTTAAATGATTCCTACAGACAAGAGTAATACTATACTTGTTGCTCAGTCAATCAGCCTCCAACTACAAAAAAAAATACACAGTGCACTGTTTTAAAATCCACATATCGCTTAGTTTTACTGTTTATATCTTCACGGTCACTGTATACCTCCTCATAGCTTCCTTATATACCTCCTGTAATCCCTTGCAAACATTTTAAGAGATCACAACTGAGTCACAAATAAACCTTAAATTCACACTACACTCACCAGCTGTTTACATATTCACTGTGCTCACTCTTCAATTCTTGACCCTCACTGAGTACCTACCTGTAGGTGTCTTATATACATTTTTGAACCAAAAAAAAAAACTTCTGCTTGTTACAAATAGTCACAAGTCAGAAATAGAGGACATACTGCTCACCACTAACCCTAAATCTGTTTACTCTTCACCTGTTCCCCCTCACTGTGTACACCTATGATATTATTACACATATTCGCTGTGTTCACTTTTCATTGCTTGATATCAGTTCTCCATATAGTCACTGTGTTTCTTCTTCACTTCTTGACTGTCAGCTCTCCACATATTCACTGTGTTCACTCCTCGCTTCTTGACTGTCAGCCTTCCACATATTCACTGGCCTTCATTCTTGACTTCTTAAGTGTCAGCTCTCCACATATTCACTGTGGTCATTCTTCACTTCTTCAATGTCAGCTCTCCAAAGTATCACAGTGTTCACTCTTCACCTCACTCACAACCTTCCACATATTCACTAAGTTCGCTCATTATTTCTTAATTGACACCGAGTACCGCTGAGTTCCTTATATTCAACTTGAGACTAAAACTAATCTACTTATCACAATTTAGACACTGATTCAAAAATGTCTCGAAATGCGCAATGTTGTGTACACCTTTTCCACACATCACTATGTTTATCCCTCAGTTAATTGACACACCTGCCCTCATTCCACTTTGTTGTATCTTGAATATTACTAGCTTCTCATAGAATCCTTAAATGATTCCTACAGACAAGAGTGAAACTACTACTTGTTGCTCAGTCAATCAGCCTCCATTACAACAAAAAATACACAGTGCACTGTTTTAAAGTCCACATATCGCTGAGTTCCACTGTTTACATCTTCACGGTCACTGCATACCTCCTCATAGCTTGCTTATATACCTCCTGTATTCCCTTGCAAACATTTTAAGAGATCACAACTGAGTCACAAATAAACCTTAAATTCACACTACACTCACCAGCTGTTTACTTATTCACTGTGCTCACTCTTCAATTCTTGACCCTCACTGAGTACCTGCCTATATACATTACATATACATTTTTGAACGAAAAAAAAAAAACTTCAGCTTGTTACAATTAGTCACAAGTCAGAAATAGAGGACATACTGCTCAGTACTAACCCTAAATCTGCTTATTCTTCACCTGTTCCCCCTCACTGTGTACACCTATGATATTATTACACATATTCCCTGTGTTCACTTTTCATTGCTTGATATCAGCTCTCCACATATTCACTGTGTTCACTCCTCGCTTCTTGACTGTCAGCCTTCCACATATTCACTGGCCATCATTCTTGACTTCTTAAGTGTCAGCTCTCCACATATTCACTGTGGTCATTCTTCACTTCTTCAATGTCAGCTCTCCAAAGTATCACAGTGTTCACTCTTCACCTCACTCACAACCTTCCACATATTCACTAAGTTCGCTCATTATTTCTTAATTGACACTGAGTACCACTGAGTTCCTTATATTCAACTTGAGACTAAAGCTAATCTACTTATTACAATTTAGACACTGAGTCAAAAATGTCTCGAAATGTGCAATGTTGTGTGCACCTTTTCCATACATCACTATGTTCCTCCCTCAGTAATTGACACACCTGCGCTCATTCCACTCTGTTGTATCTTGAATATTACTAGCTTCTCATAGAATCCTTAAATGATTCCTACAGACAAGAGTGAAACTACTACTTGTTGCTCAGTCAATCAGCCTCCAACTACAAAAAAAAATACACAGAGCACTGTTTTAAAATCCACATATCGCTGAGTTTTAGTGTTTATATCTTCACGGTCACTGCATACCTCCTCATAGCTTCCTTATATACCTCCTGTATTCCCTTGCAAACATTTTATGAGATCACAACTGAGTCACAAATAAACCTTAAATTCACACTACACTCACCAGCTGTTTACATATTCACTGTGCTCACTCTTCCATTCTAGACCCTCACTGAGTACCTACCTATATACATTACATATACATTTTTGAACGAAAAAAAAAACTTCAGCTTGTTACAATTAGTCACAAGTCAGAAATAGAGGACATACTGCTCACTACTAACCCTAAATCTGCTTATTCTTCACCTGTTCCCCCTCACTGTCTACACCTATGATATTATTACACATATTCGCTGTGTTCACTTTTCATTGCTTGATATCAGTTCTCCACATAGTCACTGTGTTCCTTCTTCACTTCTTGACTGTCAGCTCTCCACATATTCACTGTGTTCACTCCTCGCTTCTTGACTGTCAGCCTTCCACATATTCACTGGCCTTCATTTTTCACTTCTTAAGTGTCAGCTCTCCACATATTCATGTGTTCCTTCTTCACTTCTTCAATGTCAGCTCTCCAAAGTATCACAGTGTTCACTCTTCACCTCTTGACTCACAACCTTCCACATATTCACTACGTTCGCTCATTATTTCTTAATTGACACTGAGTACCGCTGAGTTCCTTATATTCAACTCGACACTAAAACTAATCTACTTATCACAATTTAGACACTGATTCAAAAATGTCTCGAAATGCGCAATGTTGTGTGCACCTTTTCCACACATCACTATGTTCCTCCCTCAGTAATTGACACACCTGCCCTCATTCCACTCTGTTGTATCTTGAATATTACTAGCTTCTCATAGAATCCTTAAATGATTCCTACAGACAAGAGTGAAACTACTACTTGTTGCTCAGTCAATCAGCCTCCAATTACATTAAAAAATACACAGTGCACTGTTTTAAAATCCACATATCGCTGAGTTCCACTGTTTATATCTTCAAGGTCACTGCATACCTACTCATAGCTTCCTTATATACCTCCTATAATCCTATGTAAACATTTTAAGAGATCAAAACTGAGTCACAAATAAACCTTAAATTCACACTACACTCATCAGCTGTTTACATATTCACTGTGCTCACTCTTCAATTCTTGACCCTCACTGAGTACCTACCTGTAGGTTTCTTATATACATTTTTGAACGAAAAAAAAAAAACTTCAGCTTGTTACAATTAGTCACAAGTCAGAAATAGAGGACATACTGCTCACTACTAACCCTAAATCTGCTTATTCTTCACCTGTTCCCCCTCACTGTGTACACCTATGATATTATTACACATATTCCCTGTGTTCACTTTTCATTGCTTGATATCAGTTCTCCACATAGTTACTGTGTTCCTTCTTCACTTCTTGAATGTCAGCTCTCCACATATTCACTGTGTTCACTCCTCGCTTCTTGACTGTCAGCCTTCCACATATTCACTGGCCTTCATTCTTGACTTCTTAAGTGTCAGCTCTCCACTTATTCACTGTATTCGTTCTTCACTTCTTCAATGTCAGCTCTCCAAAGTAATACAGTGTTCACTCTTCACCTCTTGACTCACAACCTTCCACATATTCACTAAGTTCGCTCATTACTTCTTAATTGACACTGAGTACCGCTGAGTTCCTTATATTCAACTTGAGACTAAAACTAATCTACTTATCACAATTTAGACACTGATTCAAAAATGTCTCGAAATGCGCAATGTTGTGTACACCTTTTCCACACATCACTATGCTCCTCCCTCAGTTAATTGACACACCTGCCCTCATTCCACTCTGTTGTATCTTGAATATTACTAGCTTCTCATAGAATCCTTAAATGATTCCTACAGACAAGAGTGAAACTACTACTTGTTGCTCAGTCAATCTGCCTCCAATTACAACAAAAAATACACAGTGCACTGTTTTAAAATCCACATATCGCTGAGTTCCACTGTTTATATCTTCACGGTCACTGCATACCTCCTCATAGCTTCTTTATATACCTCCTGTAGTCCCTTGCAAACATTTTAAGAGATCACAACTGAGTCACAAATAAACCTTAAATTCACACTACACTCACCAGCTGTTTACATATTCACTGTGCTCACTCTTCAATTCTTGACCCTCACTGAGTACCTACCTGTAGGTGTCTTATATACATTTTTGAACCAAAAAAAAAAAACTTCTGCTTGTTACAATTAGTCACAAGTCAGAAATAGAGGACATACTGCTCACCACTAACCCTAAATCTGTTTATTCTTCACCCGTTCCCCCTCACTGTGTACACCTATGATATTATTACACATATTCGCTGTGTTCACTTTTCATTGCTTGATATCAGTTCTCCACATAGTCACTGTGTTCCTTCTTCACTTCTCGACTGTCAGCTCTCCACATATTCACTGTGTTCACTCCTCGCTTCTTGTCTGTCAGCCTTCCACATATTCACTGGCCTTCATTCTTCACTTCTTAAGTGTCAGCTCTCCACATATTCAATGTGTTCCTTCTTCACTTCTTCAATGTCAGCTCTCCAAAGTATCACAGTGTTCACACTTCACTTCTTGACTCACAACCTTCCACATATTCACTAAATTCGCTCATTATTTCTTAATTGACACTGAGTACCGCTGAGTTCCTTATATTCAATTTGAGACTAAAGCTAATCTACTTATTACAATTTAGACACTGATTCAAAAATATCTAGAAATGCGCAATGTTGTGTACACCTCTTCCACACATCACTATGTTCCTCCCTCAGTAATTGACACACCTGCCCTCATTCCACTCTGTTGTATCTTGAATAATACTAGCTTCTCATAGAATCCTTAAATGATTCCTACAGACAAGAGTGAAACTACTATTTGTTGCTCAGTCAATCAGCCTCCAATTGCAACAAAAAATACACAGTGCACTGTTTTAAAATCCACATATTGCTGAGTTCCACATTTTATATCTTCACGGTCACTGCATACCTACTCATAGCTTCCTTATATACCTCCTGTAATCCTATGTAAACATTTTAAGAGATCACAACTGAGTCACAAATAAACCTTAAATTCACACTACACTCACCAGCTGTTTACATATTCACTGTGCTCACTCTTCAATTCTTGACCCTCACTGAGTACCTACCTGTAGGTGTCTTATATACATTTTTGAACCAAAAAAAAAAACTTCAGGTTGTTACAATTAGTCACAAGTCAGAAATAGAGGACATACTGCTCACCACTAACCCTAAATCTGTTTATTCTTCACATGTTGCCCCTCACTGTCTACACTTATGATATTATTACACATATTCCCTGTGTTCACTTTTCATTGCTTGATATCAGTTCTCCACATAGTCACTGTGTTCCTTCTTCACTTCTTGACTGTCAGCTCTCCACATATTCACTGTGTTCACTCCTCGCTTCTTGACTGTCAGCCTTCCACATATTCACTGGCCTTCATTCTTCACTTCTTAAGTGTCAGCTCTCCACATATTCACTGTGTTCCTTCTTCAGTTCTTCAATGTCAGCTCTCCAAAGTATCACAGTGTTCACTCTTCACCTCTTGACTCACAACCTTGCACATATTCACCAAGTTCGCTCATTATTTCTTAATTGACACTGAGTACCGCTGAGTTCCTTATATTCAACTTGAGACTAAAACTAATCTACTTATCACAATTTAGACACTGATTCAAAAATGTCTCGAAATGCGCAATGTTGTGTACACCTTTTCCACAAATCACTATGTTCCTCCCTCAGTAATTGACACACCTGCCATCATTCCACTCTGTTGTATCTTGAATATTACTAGCTTCTCATAGAATCCTTTAATGATTCCTACAGACAAGAGTGAAACTACTACTTGTTGCTCAGTCAATCAGCCTCAAATTACAACAAAAATACACAGTGCACTGTTTTAAAATCCACATATCGCTGAGTTCCACTGTTTATATCTTCACAGTCACTGCATACCTACTCATAGCTTCCTTATATACCTCCTGTGATCCCTTGCAAACATTTTAAGAGATCACAACTGAGTAACAAATAAACCTTAAATTCACACTACTCTCACCAGCTGTTTACATATTCACTCTGCTCACTCTTCAATTCTTGACCCTCACTGAGTACCTACCTGTAGGTGCCTTATATACATTTTTGAACCAAAAGAAAAAAAATTCTGCTTGTTACAATCAGTCACAAATCAGAAATAGAGGACATACTGCTCACCACTAACCCTAAATCTGTTTATTCTTCACCTGTTCCCCCTCACTGTGTACACCTATGATATTATGACACATATTCGCTGTGTTCACTTTTCATTGCTTGATATCAGTTCTCCACATAGTCACTGTGTTCCTTCTTCACTTCTTGACTGTCAGCTCTCCACATATTCACTGTGTTCACTCCTCGCTTCTTGACTGTCAGCCTTCCACATATTCACTGGCCTTCATTCTTCACTTCTTAAGTGTCAGCTCTCCACATATTCACTGTGTTCCTTCTTCAGTTCTTCAATGTCAGCTCTCCAAAGTATCACAGTGTTCACTCTTCACTTCTTGACTCACAACCTTCCACATATTCCCTAAGTTCGCTCATTATTTCTTAATTGACACTGAGTACCGCTGAGTTCCTTATATTCAATTTGAGACTAAAGCTAATCTACTTATTACAATTTAGACACTGATTCAAAAATATCTAGAAATGCGCAATGTTGTGTACACCTCTTCCACACATCACTATGTTCCTCCCTCAGTAATTGACACACCTGCCCTCATTCCACTCTGTTGTATCTTGAATATTACTAGCTTCTCATAGAATCCTTAAATGATTCCTACAGACAAGAGTGAAACTACTATTTGTTGCTCAGTCAATCAGCCTCCAATTGCAACAAAAAATACAGAGTGCACTGTTTTAAAATCCACATATCCCTGAGTTCCACATTTTATATCTTCACGGTCACTGCATACCTACTCATAGCTTCCTTATATACCTCCTGTAATCCTATGTAAACATTTTAAGAGATCACAACTGAGTCACAAATAAACCTTAAATTCACACTACACTCACCAGCTGTTTACATATTCACTGTGCTCACTCTTCAATTCTTGACCCTCACTGAGTACCTACCTGTAGGTGTCTTATATACATCTTTGAACCAAAAAAAAAAAACTTCTGCTTGTTACAATTAGTCACAAGTCAGAAATAGAGGACATACTGCTCACCACTAACCCTAAATCTGTTTATTCTTCACCTGTTGCCCCTCACTGTCTACACCTATGATATTATTACACATATTCGCTGTGTTCACTTTTCATTGCTTGATATCAGTTCTCCACATAGTCACTGTGTTCCTTCTTCACTTCTTGACTGTCAGCTCTCCACATATTCACTGTGTTCACTCCTCGCTTCTTGACTGTCAGCCTTCCACATATTCACTGGCCTTCATTTTTCACTTCTTAAGTGTCAGCTCTCCACATATTCATGTGTTCCTTCTTCACTTCTTCAATGTCAGCTCTCCAAAGTATCACAGTGTTCACTCTTCACCTCTTGACTCACAACCTTCCACATATTCACTAAGTTCGCTCATTATTTCTTAATTGACACTGAGTACCGCTGAGTTCCTTATATTCAACTCGACACTAAAACTAATCTACTTATCACAATTTAGACACTGATTCAAAAATGTCTCGAAATGCGCAATGTTGTGTACACCTTTTCCACACATCACTATGTTCCTCCCTCAGTAATTTTTACACCTGCCCTCATTCCACTCTGTTGTATCTTGAATATTACTAGCTTCTCATAGAATCCTTAAATGATTCCTACAGACAAGAGTGAAACTACTACTTGTTGCTCAGTCAATCAGCCTCCAATTACAACAAAAAATACACAGTGCACTGTTTTAAAATCCACATATCGCTGAGTTCCACTGTTTATATCTTCAAGGTCACTGCATACCTACTCATAGCTTCCTTATATACCTCCTATTATCCTATGTAAACATTTTAAGAGATCAAAACTGAGTCACAAATAAACCTTAAATTCACACTACACTCACCAGCTGTTTACATATTCACTGTGCTCACTCTTCAATTCTTGACCCTCACTGAGTACCTACCTGTAGGTTTCTTATATACATTTTTGAACGAAAAAAAAAAACTTCAGCTTGTTACAATTAGTCACAAGTCAGAAATAGAGGACATACTGCTCACTACTAACCCTAAATCTGCTTATTCTTCACCTGTTCCCCCTCACTGTGTACACCTATGATATTATTACACATATTCCCTGTGTTCACTTTTCATTGCTTGATATCAGTTCTCCACATAGTTACTGTGTTCCTTCTTCACTTCTTGAATGTCAGCTCTCCACATATTCACTGTGTTCACTCCTCGCTTCTTGACTGTCAGCCTTCCACATATTCACTGGCCTTCATTCTTGACTTCTTAAGTGTCAGCTCTCCACTTATTCACTGTATTCGTTCTTCACTTCTTCAATGTCAGCTCTCCAAAGTATCACAGTGTTCACTCTTCACCTCTTGACTCACAACCTTCCACATATTCACTAAGTTCGCTCATTACTTCTTAATTGACACTGAGTACCGCTGAGTTCCTTATATTCAACTTGAGACTAAAACTAATCTACTTATCACAATTTAGACACTGATTCAAAAATGTCTCGAAATGCGCAATGTTGTGTACACCTTTTCCACACATCACTATGCTCCTCCCTCAGTTAATTGACACACCTGCCCTCATTCCACTCTGTTGTATCTTGAATATTACTAGCTTCTCATAGAATCCTTAAATGATTCCTACAGACAAGAGTGAAACTACTACTTGTTGCTCAGTCAATCTGCCTCCAATTACAACAAAAAATACACAGTGCACTGTTTTAAAATCCACATATCGCTGAGTTCCACTGTTTATATCTTCACGATCACTGCATACCTCCTCATAGCTTCTTTATATACCTCCTGTAGTCCCTTGCAAACATTTTAAGAGATCACAACTGAGTAACAAATAAACCTTAAATTCACACTACACTCACCAGCTGTTTACATATTCACTGTGCTCACTCTTCAATTCTTGACCCTCTCTGAGTACCTACCATTAGGTGTCTTATATACATTTTTGAACAAAAAAAAAAAAACTTCTGCTTGTTACAATTAGTCACAAGTCAGAAATAGAGGACATACTGCTCACCACTAACCCTAAATCTGTTTATTCTTCACCCGTTCCCCCTCACTGTGTACACCTATGATATTATTACACATATTCGCTGTGTTCACTTTTCATTGCTTGATATCAGTTCTCCACATAGTCACTGTGTTCCTTCTTCACTTCTCGACTGTCAGCTCTCCACATATTCACTGTGTTCACTCCTCGCTTCTTGTCTGTCAGCCTTCCACATATTCACTGGCCTTCATTCTTCACTTCTTAAGTGTCAGCTCTCCACATATTCACTGTGTTCCTTCTTCACTTCTTCAATGTCAGCTCTCCAAAGTATCACAGTGTTCACACTTCACTTCTTGACTCACAACCTTCCACATATTCACTAAGTTCGCTCATTATTTCTTAATTGACACTGAGTACCGCTGAGATCCTTATATTCAATTTGAGACTAAAGCTAATCTACTTATTACAATTTAGACACTGATTCAAAAATATCTAGAAATGCGCAATGTTGTGTACACCTCTTCCACACATCACTATGTTCCTCCCTCAGTAATTGACACACCTGCCCTCATTCCACTCTGTTGTATCTTGAATAATACTAGCTTCTCATAGAATCCTTAAATGATTCCTACAGACAAGAGTGAAACTACTATTTGTTGCTCAGTCAATCAGTCTCCAATTGCAACAAAAAATACACAGTGCACTGTTTTAAAATCCACATATTGCTGAGTTCCACATTTTATATCTTCACGGTCACTGCATACCTACTCATAGCTTCCTTATATACCTCCAGTAATCCTATGTAAACATTTTAAGAGATCACAACTGAGTCACAAATAAACCTTAAATTCACACTACACTCACCAGCTGTTTACATATTCACTGTGCTCACTCTTCAATTCTTGACCCTCACTGAGTACCTACCTGTAGGTGTCTTATATACATTTTTGAACCAAAAAAAAAAACTTCAGGTTGTTACAATTAGTCACAAGTCAGAAATAGAGGACATACTGCTCACCACTAACCCTAAATCTGTTTATTCTTCACATGTTGCCCCTCACTGTCTACACTTATGATATTATTACACATATTCCCTGTGTTCACTTTTCATTGCTTGATATCAGTTCTCCACATAGTCACTGTGTTCCTTCTTCACTTCTTGACTGTCAGCTCTCCACATATTCACTGTGTTCACTCCTCGCTTCTTGACTGTCAGCCTTCCACATATTCACTGGCCTTCATTCTTCACTTCTTAAGTGTCAGCTCTCCACATATTCACTGTGTTCCTTCTTCAGTTCTTCAATGTCAGCTCTCCAAAGTATCACAGTGTTCACTCTTCACCTCTTGACTCACAACCTTGCACATATTCACCAAGTTCGCTCATTATTTCTTAATTGACACTGAGTACCGCTGAGTTCCTTATATTCAACTTGAGACTAAAACTAATCTACTTATCACAATTTAGACACTGATTCAAAAATGTCTCGAAATGCGCAATGTTGTGTACACCTTTTCCACAAATCACTATGTTCCTCCCTCAGTAATTGACACACCTGCCATCATTCCACTCTGTTGTATCTTGAATATTACTAGCTTCTCATAGAATCCTTTAATGATTCCTACAGACAAGAGTGAAACTACTACTTGTTGCTCAGTCAATCAGCCTCAAATTACAACAAAAATACACAGTGCACTGTTTTAAAATCCACATATCGCTGAGTTCCACTGTTTATATCTTCACAGTCACTGCATACCTACTCATAGCTTCCTTATATACCTCCTGTGATCCCTTGCAAACATTTTAAGAGATCACAACTGAGTAACAAATAAACCTTAAATTCACACTACTCTCACCAGCTGTTTACATATTCACTCTGCTCACTCTTCACTTCTTGACTCACAACCTTCCACATATTCCCTAAGTTCGCTCATTATTTCTTAATTGACACTGAGTACCGCTGAGTTACTTATATTCAACTTGAGACTAAAGCTAATCTACTTATTACAATTTAAACTCTGATTCAAAAATGCCTCGAAATGCGCAATGTTGTGTACATCTTTTCCACACATCACTATGTTCCTCCCTCAGTAATTGACACACCAGCCCTCATTGCACTCTGTTGTATCTTGAATAATAATAGCTTCTCATAGAATCCTTAAATGATTCCTGCAGACAAGAGTGAAACTACTACTTGTTGCTCAGTCAATCAGCCTCCAACTATAAAAAAAAATACACAGTGCACTGTTTTAAAATCCACATATCGCTGAGTTTTACTGTTTATATCTTCCCGGTCACTGCATACCTCCTCATAGCTTCCTTATATACCTCTTGTAATCCCTTGCAAACATTTTAAGAGATCACAACTGAGTCACAAATAAACCTTAAATTCACACTACACTCACCAGCTTATTACATATTCACTGTGCTCACTCTTCAATTCTTGACCCTCACTGAGTACCTACCTGTAGGTGTCTTATATACATTTTTGAACCAAAAAAAAAAAACTTCTGCTTGTTAAAATTAGTCACAAGTCAGAAATAGAGGACATACTGCTCACCACTAACCCTAAATCTGTTTATTCTTCACCTGTTCCCCCTCACTGTCTACAACTATGGTATTATTACACATATTCGCTATGTTCACTTTTCATTGCTTGATATCAGTTCTCCACATAGTCACCGTGTTCCTTCTTCACTTCTTGACTGTCAGCTCTCCACATATTCACTGTGTTCACTCCTCGCTTCTTGACTGTCAGCCTTCCACATATTCACTGGCCTTCATTCTTCACTTCTTAAGTGTCAGCTCTCCACATATTCACTGTGTTCCTTCTTCACTTCTTCAATGTCAGCTCTCCAAAGTATTACAGTGTTAACTTTCACTTCTTGACTCATAACCCTCCACATTTTCACTAAGTTCGCTCATTATTTCTTAATGGACACTGAGTACCACTGAGTTCCTTATATTCAGCTTGAGACTAAAACTAATCTCTTTATCACAATTTAGACACTGATTCAAAAATGTCTCGAAATGCGCAATGTTGTATACACCTTTTCCACACATCACTATGCTCCTCCCTCAGTAATTGACACACCTGCCCTCATTCCACTCTGTTGTACATTGAATATTACTAGCTTCTCATAGAATCCTTAAATGATTCCTACAGACAAGAGTGAAACTACTACTTGTTGCTCAGTCAATCAGCTTCCAACTACAAAAAAAAATACACAGTGCACTGTTTTAATATCCACATATCGCTGAGTTTTAGTGTTTATATCTTCACGGTCACTGTATACCTACTCATAGCTTCCTTATATACCTCCTGTAATCCTATGTAAACATTTTAAGAGATCACAACTGAGTCACAAATAAACCTTAAATTCACACTACACTCACCAGCTGTTTACATATTCACTGTGCTCACTCTTCAATTCTTGACCCTCACTGAGTACCTACCTGTAGGTGTCTTATATACATTTTTGAACAAAAAAAAAAAACTTCTGCTTGTTACAATTAGTCACAAGTCAGAAATAGAGGACATACTGCTCACCACTAACCCTAAATCTGTTTATTCTTCACCTGTTCCCCCTCACTGTGTACAACTATGATATTATTACACATATTCGCTGTGTTCACTTTTCATTGCTTGATATCAGTTCTCCACATAGTCACTGTGTTCCTTCTTCACTTCTTGACTGTCAGCTCTCCACATATTCACTGTGTTCACTCCTCGCTTCTCTACTGTCAGCCTTCCACATATTCACTGGCCTTCATTCTTCACTTCTTAAGTGTCAGCTCTCCACATATTTACTGTGTTCCTTCTTCACTTCTTCAATGTCAGCTCTCCAAAGTATCACGGTTCACTTTCACTTCTTGACTCACAACCTTCCACATAATCACTAAGTTCGCGCATTATTTCTTAATTGACACTGAGTACCACTGAGTTCCTTATATTCAACTTGAGACTAAAGCTAATCTACTTATTACAATTTAGACACTGATTCAAAAATGTCTCGAAATGCGCAATGTTGTGTGCACCTTTTCCACACATCACTATGTTCCTCCCTCAGTAATTGACACACCTGCCCTCATTCCACTCTGTTGTATCTTGAATATTACTAGCTTCTCATAGAATCCTTAAATGATTCCTAGAGACAAGAGTGAAACTACTACTTGTTGCTCAGTCAATCAGCCTCCAACTACAAAAAAAAATACACAGTGCACTGTTTTAATATCCACATATCGCTGAGTTTTAGTGTTTATATCTTCACGGTCACTGTATACCTACTCATAGCTTCCTTATATACCTCCTGTAATCCCTTGCAAACATTTTAAGAGATCACAACTGAGTCACAAATAAACCTTAAATTCACACTACACTCACCAGCTGTTTACATATTCACTGTGCTCACTCTTCAATTCTTGACCCTCACTGAGTACCTGCCTATATACATTACATATACATTTTTGAACGAAAAAAAAAAAACTTCAGCTTGTTACAATTAGTCACAAGTCAGAAATAGATGACTTACTGCTCACCACTAACCCTAAATCTGTTTATTCTTCACCTGTTCCCCCTCACTGTGTACACCTATGATATTATTACACATATTCCCTGTGTTCACTTTTCATTGCTTGATATCAGTTCTCCACATAGTCACTGTTTTCCTTCTTCACTTCTTGACTGTCAGCTCTCCACATATTCACTGTGTTCACTCCTTGCTTCTTGACTGTCAGCCTTCCACATATTCACTGGCCTTCATTCTTCACTCCTTAAGTGTCAGCTCTCCACATATTCACTGTGTTCCTTCTTCACTTCTTCAATGTCAGCTCTCCAAAGTATAACAGTGTTCACTCTTCACTTCTTGACTCACAACCTTCCACTTATTCACTAAGTTCGCTCATTATTTATTAATTGACACTTAGTACCGCTGAGTTCCTTTTATTCAAATTGAGACTAAAACTAATCTACTTATCACAATTTAGACACTGATTCAAAAATGTCTCGAAATGCGCAATGTTGTGTACACCTTTTCCACACATCACTATGTTCCTCCCTCAGTAATTGACACACCTGCCCTCATTCCACTCTGTTCTATCTTGAATATTACGCTTTTCATAGAATCCTTAAATGATTCCTACAGACAAGAGTGAAACTACTACTTGTTGCTCAGTCAATCAGCCTCCAATTATAACAAAAAATACACAGTGCACTGTTTTAAAATCCACATATCGCTGAGTTCCACTGTTTATATCTTCACGGTCACTGCATACCTCCTCATAGCTTCCTTATATACCTCCTGTAATCCCTTGCAAACATTTTAAGAGATCACAACTGAGTCACAAATAAACCTTAAATTCACACTACACTCACCAGCTGTTTACATATTCACTGTGCTCACTCTTCAATTCTTGACCCTCACTGAGTACCTACCTGTAGGTGTCTTATATACATTTTTGAACCAAAAAAAAAACTTCTGCTTGTTACAATTAGTCACAAGTCAGAAATAGAGGACATACTGCTCACCACTAACCCTAAATCTGTTTATTCTTCACCTGTACCCCCTCACTGTGTACAACTATGATATTATTACACATATTCGCTGTGTTCACTTTTCATTGCTTGATATCAGTTCTCCACATAGTCACTATGTTCCTTCTTTACTTCTTGACTGTCAGCTCTCCACATATTCACTGTGTTCACTCCTCGCTTCTTGACTGTCAGCCTTCTACATATTCACTGGCCTTCATTCTTCACTTCTTAAGTGTCAGCTCTCCACATATTCACTGTGTTCCTTCTTCAGTTCTTCAATGTCAGCTCTCCAAAGTATCACAGTGTACACTCTTCACCTCTTGACTCAACCCCTTCCACATATTCACTAAGTTCGCTCATTATTTCTTAATTGACACTGAGTACCGCTGAGTTCCTTATATTCAACTTGAGACTAAAACTAATCTACTTATCACAATTTTGACACTGATTCAAAAATGTCTCGAAATGCGCAATGTTGTGTACACCTTTTCCACACATCACTATGTTCCTCCCTCAGTTAATTTACACAGCTGCCCTCATTCCACTCTGTTGTATCTTGAATATTACTAGCTTCTCATAGAATCCTTAAATGATTCCTACAGACAAGAGTGAAACTACTACTTGTTGCTCAGTCAATCATCCTCCAATTACAACATAAAATACACAGTGCACTGTTTTAAAATCCACATATCGCTGAGTTCCAGTGTTTATATCTTCACGGTCACTGCATACCTCCTCATAGCTTCCTTATATACCTCCTGTAATCCCTTGCAAACATTTTAAGAGATCACAACTGAGTCACAAATAAACCTTAAATTCACACTACACTCACCAGCTGTTTACATATTCACTGTGCTCACTCCTCAATTCTTGACCCTCACTGAGTACCTACCTGTGGGTGTCTTATATACATTTTTGAACCAAAAAAAAAACTTCAGGTTGTTACAATTAGTCACAAGTCAGAAATAGAGGACATACTGCTCACCACTAACCCTAAATCTGTTTTTTCTTCACCTGTTCCCCCTCACTGTGTACACCTATGATATTATTACACATATTCGCTGTGTTCACTTTTCATTGCTTGATATCAGTTCTCCACATAGTCACTGTGTTCCTTCTTTACTACTAGACTGTCAGCTCTCCACATATTCACTGTGTTCAGTCCTCGCTTCTTGACTGTCAGCCTTCTACATATTCACTGGCCTTCATTCTTCACTTCTTAAGTGTCAGCTCTCCACATATTCACTGTGTTCCTTCTTCACTTCTTCAATGTCAGCTCTCCAAAGTATCAGGGTTCACTTTCACTTCTTGACTCACAACCTTCCACATAATCACTAAGTTCCTGCATTATTTCTTAATTGACACTGAGTACCACTGAGTTCCTTATATTCAACTTGAGACTAAAACTAATCTACTTATTACAATTTAGACACTGATTCAAAAATGTCTCGAAATGCGCAATGTTGTGTGCACCTTTTCCACGAATCACTATGTTCCTCCCTCAGTAATTGACACACCTGCCCTCATTCCACTCTGTTGTATCTTGAATATTACTAGCTTCTCATAGAATCCTTAAATGATTCCTACAGACAAGAGTGAAACTACTACTTGTTGCTCAGTCAATCAGCTTCCAACTACAAAAAAAAATACACAGTGCACTGTTTTAATATCCACATATCGCTGAGTTTTAGTGTTTATATCTTCACGGTCACTGCATACCTACTCATAGCTTCCTTATATACCTCCTGTAATCCCTTGCAAACATTTTAAGAGATCAAAACTGAGTCACAAATAAACCTTAAATTCACACTACACTCACCAGCTGTTTACATATTCACTCTGCTCACTCCTCAATTCTTGACCCTCACTGAGTACCTACCTGTGGGTGTCTTATATACATTTTTGAACCAAAAAAAAAAACTTCAGGTTGTTACAATTAGTCACAAGTCAGAAATAGAGGACATACTGCTCACCACTAACCCTAAATCTGTTTATTCTTCACCTGTTCCCCCTCACTGTGTACACCTATGATATTATTACACATATTCGCTGTGTTCACTTTTCATTGCTTGATATCAGTTCTCCACATAGTCACTGTGTTCCTTCTTTACTACTTGACTGTCAGCTCTCCACATATTCACTGTGTTCACTCCTCGCTTCTTGACTGTCAGCCTTCCACATATTCACTGGCCTTCATTCTTGACTTCTTAAGTGTCAGCTCTCCACATATTCACTGTATTCGTTCTTCACTTCTTCAATGTCAGCTCTCCAAAGTATCACAGTGTTCACTCTTCACCTCTTGACTCACAACCTTCCACATATTCACTAAGTTCGCTCATTATTTCTTAATTGACACTGAGAACCGCTGAGTTCCTTATATTCAACTCGACACTAAAACTAATCTACTTATCACAATTTAGACACTGATTCAAAAATGTCTCGAAATGCGCAATGTTGTGTACACCTTTTCCACACATCACTATGTTCCTCCCTCAGTAATTGACACACCTGCCCTCATTCCACTCTGTTGTATCTTGAATATTACTAGCTTCTCATAGAATCCTTAAATGATTCCTACAGACAAGAGTGAAACTACTACTTGTTGCTCAGTCAATCATCCTCCAATTACAACATAAAATACACAGTGCACTGTTTTAAAATCCACATATCGCTGAGTTCCACTGTTTATATCTTCACGGTCACTGCATACCTCCTCATAGCTTCCTTATATACCTCCTGTAATCCCTTGCAAACATTTTAAGAGATCACAACTGAGTCACAAATAAACCTTAAATTCACACTACACTCACCAGCTGTTTACATATTCACTGTGCTCACTCCTCAATTCTTGACCCTCACTGAGTACCTACCTGTGGGTGTCTTATATACATTTTTGAACCAAAAAAAAAACTTCAGGTTGTTACAATTAGTCACAAGTCAGAAATAGAGGACATACTGCTCACCACTAACCCTAAATCTGTTTTTTCTTCACCTGTTCCCCCTCACTGTGTACACCTATGATATTATTACACATATTCGCTGTGTTCACTTTTCATTGCTTGATATCAGTTCTCCACATAGTCACTGTGTTCCTTCTTTACTACTAGACTGTCAGCTCTCCACATATTCACTGTGTTCAGTCCTCGCTTCTTGACTGTCAGCCTTCTACATATTCACTGGCCTTCATTCTTCACTTCTTAAGTGTCAGCTCTCCACATATTCACTGTGTTCCTTCTTCAGTTCTTCAATGTCGGCTCTCCAAAGTATCACAGTGTTCACTCTTCACTTCTTGACTCACAACCTTCCACATATTCACTAAGTTCGCTCATTAATTCTTAATTGACACTGAGTACCGCTGAGTTCCTTATATTCAACTTGAGACTAAAACTAATCTACTTATCACAATTTAGACACTGATTCAAAAATGTCTCGAAATGCGCAATGTTGTGTACACCTTTTCCACACATCACTATGTCCCTCCCTCAGTTAATTGACACACCTGCCCTCATTCCACTCTGTTGTATCTTGAATATTACTAGCTTCTCATAGAATCCTTAAATGATTCCTACAGACAAGAGTGAAACTACTATTTGTTGCTCAGTCAATCAGCCTCCAATTACAACAAAAAATACAGAGTGCACTATTTTAAAATCCACATATCGCTGAGTTCCACATTTTATATCTTCACGGTCACTGCATACCTACTCATAGCTTCCTTATATACCTCCTGTAATCCTATGTAAACATTTTAAGAGATCACAACTGAGTCACAAATAAACCTTAAATTCACACTACACTCACCAGCTGTTTACATATTCACTGTGCTCACTCTTCAATTCTTGACCCTCACTGAGTACCTACCTGTAGGTGTCTTATATACATTTTTGAACAAAAAAAAAAAACTTCTCCTTGTTACAATTAGTCACAAGTCAGAAATAGAGGACATACTGCTCACCACTAACCCTAAATCTGTTTATTCTTCACCTGTTCCCCCTCACTGTGTACAACTATGATATTATTACACATATTCGCTGTGTTCACTTTTCATTGCTTGATATCAGTTCTCCACATAGTCACTGTGTTCCTTCTTCACTTCTTGACTGTCAGCTCTCCACATATTCACTGTGTTCACTCCTCGCTTCTCTACTGTCAGCCTTCCACATATTCACTGGCCTTCATTCTTCACTTCTTAAGTGTCAGCTCTCCACATATTCACTGTGTTCCTTCTTCACTTCTTCAATGTCAGCTCTCCAAAGTATCAGGGTTCACTTTCACTTCTTGACTCACAACCTTCCACATAATCACTAAGTTCCTGCATTATTTCTTAATTGACACTGAGTACCACTGAGTTCCTTATATTCAACTTGAGACTAAAACTAATCTACTTATTACAATTTAGACACTGATTCAAAAATGTCTCGAAATGCGCAATGTTGTGTGCACCTTTTCCACGAATCACTATGTTCCTCCCTCAGTAATTGACACACCTGCCCTCATTCCACTCTGTTGTATCTTGAATATTACTAGCTTCTCATAGAATCCTTAAATGATTCCTACAGACAAGAGTGAAACTACTACTTGTTGCTCAGTCAATCAGCTTCCAACTACAAAAAAAAATACACAGTGCACTGTTTTAATATCCACATATCGCTGAGTTTTAGTGTTTATATCTTCACGGTCACTGTATACCTACTCATAGCTTCCTTATATACCTCCTGTAATCCCTTGCAAACATTTTAAGAGATCAAAACTGAGTCACAAATAAACCTTAAATTCACACTACACTCACCAGCTGTTTACATATTCACTCTGCTCACTCCTCAATTCTTGACCCTCACTGAGTACCTACCTGTGGGTGTCTTATATACATTTTTGAACCAAAAAAAAAAACTTCAGGTTGTTACAATTAGTCACAAGTCAGAAATAGAGGACATACTGCTCACCACTAACCCTAAATCTGTTTATTCTTCACCTGTTCCCCCTCACTGTGTACACCTATGATATTATTACACATATTCGCTGTGTTCACTTTTCATTGCTTGATATCAGTTCTCCACATAGTCACTGTGTTCCTTCTTTACTACTTGACTGTCAGCTCTCCACATATTCACTGTGTTCACTCCTCGCTTCTTGACTGTCAGCCTTCCACATATTCACTGGCCTTCATTCTTGACTTCTTAAGTGTCAGCTCTCCACATATTCACTGTATTCGTTCTTCACTTCTTCAATGTCAGCTCTCCAAAGTATCACAGTGTTCACTCTTCACCTCTTGACTCACAACCTTCCACATATTCACTAAGTTCGCTCATTATTTCTTAATTGACACTGAGAACCGCTGAGTTCCTTATATTCAACTCGACACTAAAACTAATCTACTTATCACAATTTAGACACTGATTCAAAAATGTCTCGAAATGCGCAATGTTGTGTACACCTTTTCCACACATCACTATGTTCCTCCCTCAGTAATTGACACACCTGCCCTCATTCCACGCTGTTGTATCTTGAATATTACTAGCTTCTCATAGAATCCTTAAATGATTCCTACAGACAAGAGTGAAACTACTACTTGTTGCTCAGTCAATCAGCCTCCAATTACAACAAAAAATACACAGTGCACTGTTTTAAAATCCACATATCGCTGAGTTCCACTGTTTATATCTTCACGGTCACTGCATACCTACCCATAGCTTCCTTATATACCCCCTATAATCCTATGTAAACATTTTAAGAGATCAAAACTGAGTCACAAATAAACCTTAAATTCACACTACACTCACCAGCTGTTTACATATTCACTGTGCTCACTCTTCAATTCTTGACCCTCACTGAGTACCTACCTGTATGTGTCATATACATTTTTGAAACAACAAAAAAAAACTTCTGCTTGTTACAAATAGTCACAAGTCAGAAATAGAGGACATACTGCTCACCACTAACCCTAAATCTGTTTACTCTTCACCTGTTCCCCCTCACTGTGTACACCTATGATATTATTACACATATTCCCTGTGTTCACTTTTCATTGCTTGATATCAGTTCTCCACATAGTTACTGTGTTCCTTCTTCACTTCTTGAATGTCAGCTCTCCACATATTCACTGTGTTCACTCCTCGCTTCTTGACTGTCAGCCTTCCACATATTCACTGGCCTTCATTCTTGACTTCTTAAGTGTCAGCTCTCCACTTATTCACTGTATTCGCTCTCCAAAGTATCACAGTGTTCACTCTTCACCTCTTGACTCACAACCTTCCACATATTCACTAAGTTCGCTCATTACTTCTTAATTGACACTGAGTACCGCTGAGTTCCTTATATTCAACTTGAGACTAAAACTAATCTACTTATCACAATTTAGACACTGATTCAAAAATGTCTCGAAATGCGCAATGTTGTGTACACCTTTTCCACACATCACTATGTTCCTCCCTCAGTTAATTGACACACCTGCCCTCATTCCAATCTGTTGTATCTTGAATATTACTAGCTTCTCATAGAATCCTTAAATGATTCTTACAGACAAGAGTGAAACTACTACTTGTTGCTCAGTCAATCTGCCTCCAATTACAACAAAAAATACACATAGCACTGTTTTAAAATCCACATATCGCTGAGTTCCACTGTTTATATCTTCACGGTCACGTCATACCTCCTCATAGCTTCTTTATATACCTCCTGTAGTCCCTTGCAAACATTTTAAGAGATCACAACTGAGTCACAAATAAACCTTAAATTCACACTACACTCACCAGCTGTTTACATAT
The DNA here is from genome assembly GCA_030762935.1 of Hymenopus coronatus. Lineage (NCBI taxonomy): Eukaryota > Metazoa > Arthropoda > Insecta > Mantodea > Hymenopodidae > Hymenopus > Hymenopus coronatus. The sequence continues at coordinate 56,196,923 of CM060895.1, read as the reverse complement.
TCACTGTGCTCACTCTTCAATTCTTGACCCTCACTGAGTACCTACCTACCTGTAGGTGTCTTATATACATTTTTGAACCAAAAAAAAAAAAACTTCTGCTTGTTACAATTAGTCACAAGTCAGAAATAGAGGACATACTGCTCACCACTAACCCTAAATCTGTTTATTCTTCACCCGTTCCCCCTCACTGTGTACACCTATGATATTATTACACATATTCGCTGTGTTCACTTTTCATTGCTTGATATCAGTTCTCCACATAGTCACTGTGTTCCTTCTTCACTTCTTGACTGTCAGCTCTCCACATATTCACTGTGTTCACTCCTCGCTTCTTGTCTGTCAGCCTTCCACATATTCACTGGCCTTCATTCTTCACTTCTTAAGTGTCAGCTCTCCACATATTCACTGTGTTCCTTCTTCACTTCTTCAATGTCAGCTCTCCAAAGTATCACAGTGTTCACACTTCACTTCTTGACTCACAACCTTCCACATATTCACTAAGTTCGCTCATTATTTCTTAATTGACACTGAGTACCGTTGAGTTCCTTATATTCAATTTGAGACTAAAGCTAATCTACTTATTACAATTTAGACACTGATTCAAAAATATCTAGAAATGCGCAATGTTGTGTACACCTCTTCCACACATCACTATGTTCCTCCCTCAGTAATTGACACACCTGCCCTCATTCCACTCTGTTGTATCTTGAATATTACTAGCTTCTCATAGAATCCTTAAATGATTCCTACAGACAAGAGTGAAACTACTATTTGTTGCTCAGTCAATCAGCCTCCAATTGCAACAAAAAATACACAGTGCAATGTTTTAAAATCCACATATCGCTGAGTTCCACATTTTATATCTTCACGGTCACTGCATACCTACTCATAGCTTCCTTATATACCTCCTGTGATCCTATGTAAACATTTTAAGAGATCAAAACTGAGTCACAAATAAACCTTAAATTCACACTACACTCACCAGCTGATTACATATTCACTGTGCTCACTCTTCAATTCTTGACCCTCACTGAGTACCTACCTGTAGGTGTCTTATATACATTTTTGAACCAAAAAAAAAAACTTCTGCTTGTTACAATTAGTCACAAGTCAGAAATAGAGGACATACTGCTCACCACTAACCCTAAATCTGTTTATTCTTCACATGTTGCACCTCACTGTCTACACTTATGATATTATTACACATATTCGCTGTGTTCACTTTTCATTGCTTGATATCAGTTCTCCACATAGTCACTGTGTTCCTTCTTCACTTCTTGACTATCAGCTCTCCACATATTCACTGTGTTCACTCCTCGCTTCTTGACTGTCAGCCTTCCACATATTCACTGGCCTTCATTCTTCACTTCTTAAGTGTCAGATCTCCACATATTCACTGTGTTCCTTCTTCACTTCTTCAATGTCAGCTCTCCAAAGTATCACAGTGTTCACTCTTCACCTCTTGACTCACAACCTTCCACATATTCACTAAGTTCGCTCATTATTTCTTAATTGACACTGAGTACCGCTGAGTTCCTTATATTCAACTTGAGACTAAAACTAATCTACTTATCACAATTTAGACACTGATTCAAAAATGTCTCGAAATGCGCAATGTTGTGTACACCTTTTCCACACATCACTATGTTCCTCCCTCAGTAATTGACACACCTGCCCTCATTCCACTCTGTTGTATCTTGAATATTACTAGCTTCTCATAGAATCCTTTAATGATTCCTACAGACAAGAGTGAAACTACTACTTGTTGCTCAGTCAATCAGCCTCCAATTACAACAAAAAATACACAGTGCACTGTTTTAAAATCCACATATCGCTGAGTTCCACTGTATATATATTCACGGTCACTGCATACCTACTCATAGCTTCCTTATATACCTCCTGTAATCCTATGTAAACATTTTAAGAGATCACAACTGAGTAACAAATAATCCTTAAATTCACACTACTCTCACCAGCTGTTTACATATTCACTCTGCTCACTCTTCAATTCTTGACCCTCACTGAGTACCTACCTGTAGGTGTCTTATATACATTTTTGAACCAAAAAAAAAAAAACTTCTATTTGTTACAATTAGTCACAAGTCAGAAATAGAGGACATACTGCTCACCACTAACCCTAAATCGGTTTATTCTTCACCTGTTCCCCCTCACTGTGTACACCTATGATATTATTGCTCATTTTGCAGAATAAAACAGAGCTTCCACTTGTCATAATACAGTCACTTAGTCACACATTAATAAAGAAGTGCACCCTTCACTCTCATTACTGTCCACATACTCACTGTCTTCACTCTTCACTTCTTGACAGTCAGCCTTTGACATACTCACTGCATTCTCTCTTCACTTCTTAACTTTCAGGTCTCCATATATTCGCTGTGCTAACTTTTCACTGCTTTTCTATTAGCTCTCCACATATTCACTGTGTTCCTTCTTCACTTTTTGACTGTCACCTCTCCATAGTATCACTGTGTTCAGTCTTCACTTCTTGAATAACAGCCTTCTACATCTTTGATGTCTTCACTCTTCTCTTCTTGACTGTAAGCCTTCAATATATTCACTGTGTTCCTCTTCTCTTCTTGACCATCGCCTCTCCACATATTTGCTGTGTTCACTCTTCACTTCTTAAACGTCAGCCTTTCACATATTCACTGGATTCATTCTTCACTTCTTAAGTGTTGTCTCTCCACATATTCACTGTATTCCTTCTTCACTTCTTGACTGTCAGCTCTACCAAGTATCGCTGTGTTCAATCTTCATTTCTTGACTCATGGCCTTCCACACGTACACTTGTGTTCACTCTACTCTTCTTGACTGTCAGCCTTCCACATATTCACTGTGTTCCTTCTACACTTCTTGACTGTCAGCTCTCCACATATTCACTGTGTTCACTCCTCGCTTCTTGACTGTGAGCCTTCCACATATTCACTGGCCTTCATTCTTCACTTCTTAAGTGTCAGCTCTCCACATACTCACTGTGTTCCTTCTTCACATCTTCATTGTCAGCTCTCCTAAGTAACACAGTGTTCACTCTTCACTTCTTGACTCACAACCTTCCACATATTCACTAAGTTCGCTCATTATTTCTTAATTGACACTGAGTACCGCTGAGTTCCTTATATTCAACTTGAGACTAAAGCTATTCTACTTATCACAATTTAGACACTGATTCAAAAATGTCTCGAAATGCACAATGTTGTGTACAACTTTTCCACACATCACTATGTTCCTCCCTCAGTAATTTACACACCTGCCCCCATACCACTCTGTTGTATCTTGAATATTACCAGCTTCTCATAGGTTCCTTAAATGATTCCTACAGACAAGAGTGAAAATACTACTTGTTGCTCAGTCAATCAGCCTCCAATTACAACAAAAAATACACAGTTCACTGTTTTAAAATCCACATATCGCTGAGTTCCACTGTTTATAACTTCACGGTCACTGCATAACTACTCATAGCTTCCTTATATACCTCCTGTAATCCCATGCAAACATTTTAAGAGATCACAACTTAAGTCACAAATAAACCGTAAATTCACACTACACTCACCAGCTGTTTACATATTCACCGTGCTCACTCTTCAATTCTTGACCTTCACCGAGTTCCTACCTGTAGGTGTCTTTTATACATTTTTGAACCAAAAAAAAAAAAAAACTTCTACTTGTTACAATTAGTCACAAGTCAGAAATAGAGGACATACTGCTCACCACTAACCCTAAATCTGTATATTCTTCACCTGTTCCCCCTCACTGTGTACACCTATGACATTATTACACATTTTGCAGAAAGAAATAAAGCTTCCACATGTCATAATATAGTCACTTAGTCACACATTAATAAAGAAGTGCACCCTTCACTCTCATTACTGTCCACATATTCACTGCATTTACTCTTCACTTCTTGACAGACAGCCTTTGATGTACTCACTGCATTCACTCTTCACATCTTGACCATCAGATCTCCACATATTTGCTGTGTTCACTTTTCACTGCTTTTCTATTAGTTCTCCACATATTCACTGTGTTCCTTCTTCACTTCTTGACTGTCACCTCTCAAAAGTATCACTGTGTTCAGTCTTCACTTCTTGAACCACAGCCTTGCACATCTTTGATGTGTTCACTCTTCTCTTCTTGACTGTAATCCTTCCATATATTCACTGTGTTCCTCTTCTCTTCTTGACTATCGCCTCTCCACATATTTGCTGTGATCACTCTTCACTTCTTAAACGTCAGTCTTCCACGTATTCACTGGATTCATTCTTCACCTCTTAAGTGTTGGCGCTCCACATATTCACTGTATTCCATCTTCACCTCCTGAGAGTCAGCTCTCCCAAGTATCGCTGTGTTCAATCTTCATTTCTTGACTCATGGCCTTCCACATATTCACTGTGTTCACTCTTCTCTTCTTGACTCTCAGCTCTCCACATGTTCACTGTGTTCATTCCACGCTTCTTGACTGCCATTCTTCCATATATTCACTTTGTTCAGTATTCACTTCTTTACTATCAGCTCTCCACATATTCACTCTTCACTTCCTGACTGTTAACCCTCCACATATTCACTGGCTTCGTTCTTCACTTCTTAAGTGTTGGCTCTCCACATATTCACTTTGTTCCTTCTTCACTTCTTGACTGTCTGCTCTCCAAAGGATTAATGTGTTCAATCTTCACTTCTTGACTTACAGCCTTCAACATGATCATTGTGTTCACTCTTCTTTTCTTGACTGTCAGCTTTCACATTTTCACTGTATTCACTCTTCACTTAAAGGTCAGCGCTCCACATATTTACTGTTTTCCTTCTTCACTTCTTGTCTGTCAGCTCTCCGAAGTATCACTGTGTTCACTCATCACTTCTTGACTCTCTGCCTTCCACACGTACACTGTGTTCACTCTACTCTTCTTGACTGTCAGCCTTCCACATATTCATTGTGTTCCTTCTACACTTCTTGACTGTCAGCTCTCCACATATTCACTGTGTTCACTGCGCGCTTCTTGACTGTCAGCCTTCCACACATTCATTGGCCTTCATTCTTCACTTCTTAAGTATCAGCTCTCCAGATATTCACTGAGTTCCTTCTTCAATGTCAGCTCTCCAAAGTAACACAGTGTTCACTCTTCACTTCTTGACTCACAACCTTCCACTATTTAACTAAGTTCGCTCATTATTTCTTAATTGACACTGAGTACCGCTGAGTTCCTTATATTCAACTTGAGACTAAAGCTAATCTAATTATCACAATTTAGACACTGATTTAAAAATGTCTCGAAATGCGCAATGTTGTGTACAACTTTTCCACACATCACTATGTACCTCCCTCAGTAATTGACACACCTGCCCCATTCCACTCTGTGGTATCTTGAATATTACTAGCTTCTCATAGGTTCCTTAAATGATTCCTACAGACAAGCGTGAAACTAGTACTTGTTGCTCAGTCAATCAGCCTCCAATTACAACAAAAAATACACAGTTCACTGTTTTAAAATCCACATATCGCTGAGTTCCACTGTTTATATCTTCACTGTCACTGCATACCTACTCATATCTTCCTTATATACCTCCTGTAATCCCATGCAAACATTTTAAGAGATCACAACTGAGTCTCAAATAAACCTTAAATTCACACTACACTCACCAGGTGTTTACATCTTCACTGTGCTCACTCTTCAATTCTTGACCCTCACTGAGTACCTACCTGCAGGTGTCTTATATACATTTTTGAACCAAAAAAAAAGACTTCTACTTGTTACAATTAGTCACAAGTCAGAAATCGAGGACATACTGCTCACCACTAACCCTAAATATGTTTTTTCTTCACCTGTTCCCCCTCACTGAGTACACCTATGATATTATTACACATTTTGCAGAATAAAACAAAGCCTCCACATGTCATAATATAGTCACTTAGTCACACATTAATAAAGAAGTGCACCCTTCACTCTCATTACTGTCCACATATTCACTGTCTTCACTCTTCACTTCTTGACAGTCAGCCTTTGACAAGCCTACTGCATTCACTCTTCACTTCTGGACTTTCAGCTCTCCACATATTCGCTGTGTTCACTTTTCATTGCTTGTCTATTAGTTCTCCACATATTCACTGTGTTCACTCTTCATTTCTTGACAATCACGCTTCCACATGTTCAGTGTTCACTCCTAACTTCTTGAATGTCAGCCTTCCATACATTCACTATGTCCACTCTTCACTTCTTGACTTTCATTTCTCCACATATTCGCTGTGTTACCACTTCACTTCTTGACTGTCAGCCTTCCACATATTCACTGGCTTCATTCTTCACTTCTTAGGTGTTGGCTCTCCACATATTCACTGTAATCCTTCTTCACTACTTGACTGTCATCTCTCCCAAGTATCACGGTGTTTACTTTTCATTTCTTGACTCATGGCATTCCATATATTCACCGTGTTCAATCTTCTCTTCTTGACTCTCAGCTCTCCATATATTCACTGTGTTCATTCCACTCTTCTTGACTATCAGCTCTCCACATATTCACTGGCTTCATTCTTCACTTCTTGACTGTCAGCTCTCCACATATTCACTGTGTTCACTCCTCGCTTCTTGACTGTCAGCCTTCCACATATTCACTGGCTTCATTCTTCACTTCTTAAGTGTCAGCTCTCCACATATTCACTGTGTTTCTTCTTCACTTCTTCACTGTCAGCTCTCCCAAGTATCACTGTGTTCACTCTTCACTTCTTGACCTACAACCTTCCACATATTCACTAAGTTCGCTCATTATTTCTTAATTGTCACTGAGTACTGCTGAGATCCTTATATTCAACTTGAGACTAAGGCTTACCTACTTATCACAATTTAGTCACTGATTCAAAAATGTCTCCAAATGTGCAATGTTGTGTACAACATTTTCACACATCACTATGTTCCTCCCTCAGTAATTGACATACCTACCCCCCACTGCTTGACTATAGGCTCTCCACATATTCACTGTGTTCACACTTCACTTCTTGTCTGTCAGCCTTGCATATATTCACTGTTTTCACTGTTCTCTTCTTGATTTTCAACTCTCCAGATATTCACGGTGTTCCTTCTTCAGTGCTTGACATTTACCTTCCACATTTTCACTGTGTTCACTTTCACTTCTTAACTTTTAGCTTTCTACATACTCACTGTGTTCACTCCTCTGTTCTTGACTGTCAGACTTGCACATATTTACTGAGTTCCTTCTTCACTGCTCGACTGTCAGCTCCCCACATATTCACTGCCTTACTCTTCACATCTTGACTGTCAGCCTTCCAGGTTTTTGCTGTATCACTCTTTACTTCTTAACTATCAGCCTTCCACATATTCACTGTGTTAACTCTTCACTTCTTGACGGTCAGCTTTCCTCATATTCACTGTGTTCACTCTTCACCTCTTGACTGTCAGCTCTCCAAAGTATCACTGTGTTCACTCTTCACCTCTGGACTCACAGTCTTCCACATATTCATTGTGTTCCTTCTTCACTTCTTGACTGACAGCTCTCCACATATTCACTGTGTTCACTCCTAACTTCTCTACTGTCAGCCTTCCACATATTTACTGTGTTGTTTCTTCACTTCCTGACTGTCAGCCCTCCACTAATTGCCTGTGTTCACTCTTCACTTCTTTATTTTCAGCTCCCCACATATTCACTGTGTTCCTTTTTCAGATCTTGTCTGTTAGCCTTCCAAATATTCACCGTGTCCAATCTTAACTTCTTTACTGTCAGCTCTCTACATATTCACTGTAATAACTCTTCATTTCTTGACTGACGCAATTTTCCACATATTCTCTGTGTTCATTCTACACTTCTTGAGCCTAAGCCTTCCACATATTCATTGTGTCCTTAACTTCTTGACTGTCAGCTCTCCACATATTCAGTGTGTTCATTCCTTCCTTCTTGACTGCCAATCTTCGATATATTCACTGTGTTCACTATTTACTTCTTGACTATCAGCTCTCGACAAATTCGCTGTGTTCACTCTTAACTTCTTAACTGTCAGCTTTCCACATATTCACTGTGTTCCTTCTTCACTTCATGACTATCAGCTCTCCCCAAATTCACTGTGTTCCTTCTTCACCTCTTGACTGTCCACTATCCACATATTCACTGTGTTCATTCTTCACTTTTTGAATGTAAGCCTTCCACATATTCACTGTGTTCCTTCTTCACTTCTTGACTATCTGCCTTCTATTTATTCATTGTTTTCAATCGTCATTTCTTAAATACCAGATCTCCACATGTTCACTGTGTTCACTCTTCACTTCTTGACTGTGAGCCTTCCACTTAGTTTTTCAGCTCCTAACCGTCAGCTCTGTACATATTCACTGTGCTCACTCAACTATTTAAAATATTCAAGTATTGCAAAATCCTGTGGCATAAGACGAAAATATGGATTAATATAACCTAGAACAAAATCATTTCTCATTGTGTATTATGCTTTAAAAAGCCCTTAAATATCTGTTGACTATGATAACAATGCTCTCACATAAGCAAATGAGAAAATCTACTTCTTTTGAAGCAGTAAGATGTTGTGAAGCAAGTCATATTGCATCACAGGTTTAATAAAAGAATGTAAAAACCATGGACCTATGATAAAAGGCACAAGATTCAGGATTTAAATCAAATTTATGTTGCATAACAAACCACCATAGCTGACAACTATACGAAGACTAACGGACCTTGGACACAGAAGAATCGAGAGATATTACATTAACAATACATTATAAATGAATTCATTAAACTGGGGATGGAGAAAACATCATCTCATCTCTTGCAACTACAAGAACTGTTCAAATGACTCAAATGTGGAATTGTTACATTCAGATAACCATTTTTGTAAGAAATGTTTAGCTATGAAAGCATCAGATATTGCCATTCAATCAATTATAAAGGTTATTGAAGAACATTGTGGGTTTAACACATGAGAAACAAAAACAGTTACACCACATTTATATTTGTACCTAAGAAAAGTCAGAAATGGGATTACATAGATACAGGATTTATTATACAGAGGAAAGAAATGTTTGAAATAGCAGATGTGCTGGTTTGGAACCAATTATAACCTTCTTAGCAGCGTTGTTCCCCAGAGAAGGGAAAAGACGATATAATGCTTGTTTTAACACAAGCCATATTTTAAGAGGCAGAAGAAAACATTCCACTAGTTCAAATATTCAAGTATTGTAAAATCCTGTGGCAAAAGATGAAAATATGGATTAATATAACCTAGAACAAAAACATTTCTCATTTGGTATTATACTTTAAAAAGCTCTTAAAAATGTGTTGACAATTATAAATAATGCTCTCGCATAAGCAAATGAGAAAATCTACTTCTTTTGAAGCAGTAAGGAGTTGTGAAGCAAGTCATTTTGCAAAGAAGGTTTAATAAAAGAATGTAAAAATCATGGACCTCTGATAAAAGGCATATGATTTAGGATCTAAATCAAATCTATGTTGCATAACATACCACCATAGCTGACAACTAAATGAAGACTAACAGACCTTGGACACAGAAGAATCGAGAGATGTTACATTAACAATACGTATAAAGCAATTCATTAAAATGGGGATGGAGAAAACATAATCTCATCTCTTGCAACTACAAGAACTGTTCAAATGACTCAAATGTGGAATTGTTACATTCAGATAACCATTTTTGTAAGAAATGATAAGCTATGAAAGAATCAGGTATTGCCATTCAATCAATTATAAAGGTTATTGAAGAACTAGGTTGCTTGATGGAAGTATTAATATTTGGAGGTGCAATATATATTTGTTTTTTTTTTTTCACTGTCATATCTGAATCTCTTCGAGCATTTAAATTGAAGCTTCGAGAAACTGAAGACTTATAAACCATCCTAGTAATACCATAAAATTGTTGGGATAAAATAAAGCCACAGCAAAAGAGCAAAAGATCTATTTCCACTAGAGTCAAATATTTAAGTATAGCAAAGTCTTAAGGTTTAGAGAAGATACCCATTAAATTAACAGTGAACAAAAAAAAATTCTGTTAAAAGATAACCTTTAACAAACCTAAAAAATTTGATGACTAAGACACATAATTTTCCTTCATAAGCAAATCATAACTTTTTATACTTTAGAAGCAGTCAAAAGAAGTGAAAAGACTCATGATACTAAGATGCTTTGATTAAGGACTGTACAAAAATGCAAGGACATCTGATAAGAGAATATTTGTTCAGAATTCAAAAGAAAATCTGTGTGATGTAACAACATGAGAATTCACATTGGCTAGGTGGTTCCCATATATCGCTGAAATCAAATGAAATGTAATGGTAATTGTTTACTCAGCAACTTTGAGCAGTATTTAAAGCCACAGAAAGCACAAGTATCATAATATTTGAATTCAAGCTTTAAGATTTGGCACTGATATTTTGAGGAATGAAATCTTGGTAATTATTTTGAAGACAATATTTTGAGTGACTGAAGAATTAGAGAAAATTAGTGAACTTCAAGTTCATAAGAAAGATTAGCATATTTTTGCAATGCCAATAATGGCTAATAGCTAAGCAAATACCCAAAATATTTCTGATGATTTTTAAAGCAGTAGATACAAGAAGAAATTAGTTTAACCTTAGACATGTAAAATGGGGTCCATTTACCAGTTCAAAGAATCTGATATTGAATTGTGACATTCAGATAAAACTTTTTGTGAGAAACTATTTGGGAACCGGAAATCATAGACTGGCTTTCAATAAAATACAGCTCTGACTGAAAAACCTTAGGGAGCAATGGAAAAAGCAAGTTTTGCTGCACAGAATACCTTTAATATTTTAAACATGATTTTTTTCATTGTTGTCCATTAATCTTATTGTGCATATAAATAGATGCTGCAAAGAAACTGGACATTTTTCAGAAGACTTTAGAAAAAATATAAAGCTAAACACCATAAAAGTAATTAGACATATATATGTAATAGAAATAGTAAACCATAAGTAAAACAGATTCAATGAATGTATCATCAACTTAAAAATCATATTATCATGTTTTCATGAGGAGACTGATAGTAAAGAACTTGAAGGGAAACCAGCTGTTTATTACAACAACCATGCTGAAAGCTGTAGATTAAAACAGACCATTTACACACAAGCCTTTAACACAACATTGTGTGTTTAACACATGAGAAACGAAAACAGTTACACCACATTTATATTTGTAACAAAAAAAAGTCAGAAATGGGATTACATAGATATACAGGATTTATTATACAGAGGAAAGAAATGTTTGAAATAGCAGATGTGCAGGTTTGGAACCAATTATAACCTTTTTAGCAGCGTTGTTCCCCAGAGAAGGGAACAAGAAGATATAATGCTTGTTTTAACTGAAGCTATATTTTGAGAAGAAGAAGAAATCATTCCACTAGTTCAAATATTCAAGTGTTGCAAAATCCTGTGGCAAAAGAGGAAAATATAGATTAATATAACCTAGAACAAAAACATTCCTCTTTTGGTAATATGCTTTAAAAAGCCCTTAAAAATGTGTTGACTATGATAAATAATGCTCTCGCATAAGCAAATGAGAAAATCTACTTCTTTTGAAGCAGTGAGGAGTTGTGAAGCAAGTCATTTAGCATAAAAGGTTTAATAAAAGAATGTAAAAATCATGGACCTCTGATAAAAGGCATTTGATTCAGGATTTAAATAAAATCTATGTTGCATAACATACCACCATAGCTGACAACTAAATGAAGACTAACGGACCTTGGACACAGAAGAATCGAGAGATATTACATTAACAATACATTATAAATGAATTCATTAAACTGGGGATGGAGAAAACATCATCTCATCTCTTGCAACTACAAGAACTGTTCAAATGACTCAAATGTGGAATTGTTACATTCAGATAACCATTTTTGTAAGAAATGTTTAGCTATGAAAGAATCAGATATTGCCATTCAATCAATTATAAAGGTTATTGAAGAACTAGGTTGCTTGATGGAAGAATTAATATTTGGAGGTGCAATATATATATGTTTTTTTTTTTTTCACTGTCATATTTGCATCTCTTTGAGCATTTAAATTGAAGCTTCGAGAAACTGAAGACTTATAAACCATCCTAGTAATACCATAAAATTATTGGGATAAAATAAAGCCACAGCAAAAGAGCAAAAGATCTATTTCCACTAGAGTCAAATATTTAAGTATAGCAAAGTCTTAAGGTTTAGAGAAGATACCCATTAAACTAACAGGGAACAAAAAAGAAATGCTGTTAAAAGATAACCTTTAACAAACCTAAAAAATTTTATGACTAAGATACTTAATTTTCCTTCATAAGCAAATCATAACTCTTTTATACTTTAGAAGCAGTCAGAAGTAGTGAAAAGACTCATAACTTCAAAATGCTTTGATTCAGGACTGTACAAAAATACAAGGACATCTGATAACAGAATAACTGTTCAGAATTCAAAAGAAAATCTAATTGATGATACAAAATGAGAATACACATTAGATAGGTGGTTAACATATATCGCTGAAATCAAATGAAATGTAATGGTAATTGTTTACTCTGCAACTTTGAGTAGGATTTAAAACCAAGGAAAGTACAAGTATCATAATATTTGAATTCAAACATTCAAACTTGGCACTGAATTTTTTAGGAATGTAATCTTTGTAATTATTTTGAAGACAATATTTGTGAATGAGTGGAAGAATTAGAGAAAATTAGTGAACTATAAGTTCGTAAGAAAGATTTGCATATTTTTGCAATGCCAGTAATGGCTAATAGCTAAGCAAATAAGCATAATATTTCTGATGCTTTTTAAAGAAGTAGGTACAAGAACAAATTAGTTTAACCATAGACATTAATGGGCTTCATTTACCAGTTCAAAGAATCTAATATTGAATTGTGATATTCAGATAAAACTTTTTGTGAGAAGCTAATTGGGGTCCAGGAATCATAAACTACAGCTCTCACTGAAAAACCTTACGGAGCGATGGAAAAAGCAAGTATTGTTTGCACAGAATACCCTTCATATTTCAAACATGATTTTTTTCATTTCTGCCCATTAATCTTATTGTGCATATAAATAGATGCTGCAAAGAAACTGGACATTTTTCAGAAGACTTTAGCAAATATAAAGCTAAACACCATAAAAGTATTTAGACATATATATATATATATGTAATAGACTTAGTCAACCGTAAGTAAAACAGATTCGATGAATATATCATCAACTTGAAAATCATATTATGATGTTCTCATGAGTAGTCTAGTAGTAGAGAACTTGATGTGAAACCAGTTATTAAACTACAAGAACCATGTTGAAAGCTGCAGATTTGCAGATTAAAACAGAGCATTTACACAGAAGCTTTTAACACAACATTGTGGGTTTAACACATGAGAAACGAAAACAGTTACACCACAATTATATTTGTACCAAAGAAAAGTCAGAAATGGGATTACATAGAGATACAGGATTTATTATACAGAGGAAAGAAATGTTTGAAATAGCAGATGTGCTGGTTTGGAACCAATTATAACCTTCTTAGCAGCGTTGTTCCCCAGAGAAGGGAAAAGACGATATAATGCTTGTTCTAACACAAGCCATATTTTAAGAGGCAGGAAAAAACATTCTACTAGTTCAAATATTCAAGTATTGTAAAATCCTATGGCAAAAGATGAAAATATGGATTAATATAACCTAGAACAAAAACATTTCTCATTTGGTATTATACTTTAAAAAGCTCTTAAAAATGTGTTGACAATGATAAATAATGCTCTCGCATAAGCAAATGAGAAAATCTACTTCTTTTGAAGCAGTAAGGAGTTGTGAAGCAAGTCATTTTGCAAAGAAGGTTTAATAAAAGAATGTAAAAATCATGGACCTCTGATAAAAGGCATATGATTTAGGATCTAAATCAAATCTATGTTGCATAACATACCACCATAGCTGACAACTAAATGAAGACTAACAGACCTTGGACACAGAAGAATCGAGAGATGTTACATTAACAATACGTATAAAGCAATTCATTAAAATGGGGATGGAGAAAACATAATCTCATCTCTTGCAACTACAAGAACTGTTCAAATGACTCAAATGTGGAATTGTTACATTCAGATAACCATTTTTGTAAGAAATGATAAGCTATGAAAGAATCAGGTATTGCCATTCAATCAATTATAAAGGTTATTGAAGAACTAGGTTGCTTGATGGAAGTATTAATATTTGGAGGTGCAATATATATTTGTTTTTTTTTTTCACTGTCATATCTGAATCTCTTCGAGCATTTAAATTGAAGCTTCGAGAAACTGAAGACTTATAAACCATCCTAGTAATACCATAAAATTGTTGGGATAAAATAAAGCCACAGCAAAAGAGCAAAAGATCTATTTCCACTAGAGTCAAATATTTAAGTATAGCAAAGTCTTAAGGTTTAGAGAAGATACCCATTAAATTAACAGTGAACAAAAAAAAATTCTGTTAAAAGATAACCTTTAACAAACCTAAAAAATTTGATGACTAAGACACATAATTTTCCTTCATAAGCAAATCATAACTTTTTATACTTTAGAAGCAGTCAAAAGAAGTGAAAAGACTCATGATACTAAGATGCTTTGATTAAGGACTGTACAAAAATGCAAGGACATCTGATAAGAGAATATTTGTTCAGAATTCAAAAGAAAATCTGTGTGATGTAACAACATGAGAATTCACATTGGCTAGGTGGTTCCCATATATCGCTGAAATCAAATGAAATGTAATGGTAATTGTTTACTCAGCAACTTTGAGCAGTATTTAAAGCCACAGAAAGCACAAGTATCATAATATTTGAATTCAAGCTTTAAGATTTGGCACTGATATTTTGAGGAATGAAATCTTGGTAATTATTTTGAAGACAATATTTTGAGTGACTGAAGAATTAGAGAAAATTAGTGAACTTCAAGTTCATAAGAAAGATTAGCATATTTTTGCAATGCCAATAATGGCTAATAGCTAAGCAAATACCCAAAATATTTCTGATGATTTTTAAAGCAGTAGATACAAGAAGAAATTAGTTTAACCTTAGACATGTAAAATGGGGTCCATTTACCAGTTCAAAGAATCTGATATTGAATTGTGACATTCAGATAAAACTTTTTGTGAGAAACTATTTGGGAACCGGAAATCATAGACTGGCTTTCAATAAAATACAGCTCTGACTGAAAAACCTTAGGGAGCAATGGAAAAAGCAAGTTTTGCTGCACAGAATACCTTTAATATTTTAAACATGATTTTTTTCATTGTTGTCCATTAATCTTATTGTGCATATAAATAGATGCTGCAAAGAAACTGGACATTTTTCAGAAGACTTTAGAAAAAATATAAAGCTAAACACCATAAAAGTAATTAGACATATATATGTAATAGAAATAGTAAACCATAAGTAAAACAGATTCAATGAATGTATCATCAACTTAAAAATCATATTATCATGTTTTCATGAGGAGACTGATAGTAAAGAACTTGAAGGGAAACCAGCTGTTTATTACAACAACCATGCTGAAAGCTGTAGATTAAAACAGACCATTTACACACAAGCCTTTAACACAACATTGTGTGTTTAACACATGAGAAACGAAAACAGTTACACCACATTTATATTTGTAACAAAAAAAAGTCAGAAATGGGATTACATAGATATACAGGATTTATTATACAGAGGAAAGAAATGTTTGAAATAGCAGATGTGCAGGTTTGGAACCAATTATAACCTTTTTAGCAGCGTTGTTCCCCAGAGAAGGGAACAAGAAGATATAATGCTTGTTTTAACTGAAGCTATATTTTGAGAAGAAGAAGAAATCATTCCACTAGTTCAAATATTCAAGTGTTGCAAAATCCTGTGGCAAAAGAGGAAAATATAGATTAATATAACCTAGAACAAAAACATTCCTCTTTTGGTAATATGCTTTAAAAAGCCCTTAAAAATGTGTTGACTATGATAAATAATGCTCTCGCATAAGCAAATGAGAAAATCTACTTCTTTTGAAGCAGTGAGGAGTTGTGAAGCAAGTCATTTAGCATAAAAGGTTTAATAAAAGAATGTAAAAATCATGGACCTCTGATAAAAGGCATTTGATTCAGGATTTAAATAAAATCTATGTTGCATAACATACCACCATAGCTGACAACTAAATGAAGACTAACGGACCTTGGACACAGAAGAATCGAGAGATATTACATTAACAATACATTATAAATGAATTCATTAAACTGGGGATGGAGAAAACATCATCTCATCTCTTGCAACTACAAGAACTGTTCAAATGACTCAAATGTGGAATTGTTACATTCAGATAACCATTTTTGTAAGAAATGTTTAGCTATGAAAGAATCAGATATTGCCATTCAATCAATTATAAAGGTTATTGAAGAACTAGGTTGCTTGATGGAAGAATTAATATTTGGAGGTGCAATATATATATATGTTTTTTTTTTTTTCACTGTCATATTTGCATCTCTTTGAGCATTTAAATTGAAGCTTCGAGAAACTGAAGACTTATAAACCATCCTAGTAATACCATAAAATTATTGGGATAAAATAAAGCCACAGCAAAAGAGCAAAAGATCTATTTCCACTAGAGTCAAATATTTAAGTATAGCAAAGTCTTAAGGTTTAGAGAAGATACCCATTAAACTAACAGGGAACAAAAAAGAAATGCTGTTAAAAGATAACCTTTAACAAACCTAAAAAATTTTATGACTAAGATACTTAATTTTCCTTCATAAGCAAATCATAACTCTTTTATACTTTAGAAGCAGTCAGAAGTAGTGAAAAGACTCATAACTTCAAAATGCTTTGATTCAGGACTGTACAAAAATACAAGGACATCTGATAACAGAATAACTGTTCAGAATTCAAAAGAAAATCTAATTGATGATACAAAATGAGAATACACATTAGATAGGTGGTTAACATATATCGCTGAAATCAAATGAAATGTAATGGTAATTGTTTACTCTGCAACTTTGAGTAGGATTTAAAACCAAGGAAAGTACAAGTATCATAATATTTGAATTCAAACATTCAAACTTGGCACTGAATTTTTTAGGAATGTAATCTTTGTAATTATTTTGAAGACAATATTTGTGAATGAGTGGAAGAATTAGAGAAAATTAGTGAACTATAAGTTCGTAAGAAAGATTTGCATATTTTTGCAATGCCAGTAATGGCTAATAGCTAAGCAAATAAGCATAATATTTCTGATGCTTTTTAAAGAAGTAGGTACAAGAACAAATTAGTTTAACCATAGACATGAAAATGGGCTTCATTTACCAGTTCAAAGAATCTAATATTGAATTGTGATATTCAGATAAAACTTTTTGTGAGAAGCTAATTGGGGTCCAGGAATCATAAACTACAGCTCTCACTGAAAAACCTTACGGAGCGATGGAAAAAGCAAGTATTGTTTGCACAGAATACCCTTCATATTTCAAACATGATTTTTTTCATTTCTGCCCATTAATCTTATTGTGCATATAAATAGATGCTGCAAAGAAACTGGACATTTTTCAGAAGACTTTAGCAAATATAAAGCTAAACACCATAAAAGTATTTAGACATATATATATATATATATATGTAATAGACTTAGTCAACCGTAAGTAAAACAGATTCGATGAATATATCATCAACTTGAAAATCATATTATGATGTTCTCATGAGTAGTCTAGTAGTAGAGAATTTGATGTGAAACCAGTTATTAAACTACAAGAACCATGTTGAAAGCTGCAGATTTGCAGATTAAAACAGAGCATTTACACAGAAGCTTTTAACACAACATTGTGGGTTTAACACATGAGAAACGAAAACAGTTACACCACAATTATATTTGTACCAAAGAAAAGTCAGAAATGGGATTACATAGAGATACAGGATTTATTATACAGAGGAAAGAAATGTTTGAAATAGCAGATGTGCTGGTTTGGAACCAATTATAACCTTCTTAGCAGCGTTGTTCCCCAGAGAAGGGAAAAGACGATATAATGCTTGTTCTAACACAAGCCATATTTTAAGAGGCAGGAAAAAACATTCCACTAGTTCAAATATTCAAGTATTGTAAAATCCTATGGCAAAAGATGAAAATATGGATTAATATAACCTAGAACAAAAACATTTCTCATTTGGTATTATACTTTAAAAAGCTCTTAAAAATGTGTTGACAATGATAAATAATGCTCTCGCATAAGCAAATGAGAAAATCTACTTCTTTTGAAGCAGTAAGGAGTTGTGAAGCAAGTCATTTTGCAAAGAAGGTTTAATAAAAGAATGTAAAAATCATGGACCTCTGATAAAAGGCATATGATTTAGGATCTAAATCAAATCTATGTTGCATAACATACCACCATAGCTGACAACTAAATGAAGACTAACAGACCTTGGACACAGAAGAATCGAGAGATGTTACATTAACAATACGTATAAAGCAATTCATTAAAATGGGGATGGAGAAAACATAATCTCATCTCTTGCAACTACAAGAACTGTTCAAATGACTCAAATGTGGAATTGTTACATTCAGATAACCATTTTTGTAAGAAATGATAAGCTATGAAAGAATCAGGTATTGCCATTCAATCAATTATAAAGGTTATTGAAGAACTAGGTTGCTTGATGGAAGTATTAATATTTGGAGGTGCAATATATATTTGTTTTTTTTTTTCACTGTCATATCTGAATCTCTTCGAGCATTTAAATTGAAGCTTCGAGAAACTGAAGACTTATAAACCATCCTAGTAATACCATAAAATTGTTGGGATAAAATAAAGCCACAGCAAAAGAGCAAAAGATCTATTTCCACTAGAGTCAAATATTTAAGTATAGCAAAGTCTTAAGGTTTAGAGAAGATACCCATTAAATTAACAGTGAACAAAAAAAAATTCTGTTAAAAGATAACCTTTAACAAACCTAAAAAATTTGATGACTAAGACACATAATTTTCCTTCATAAGCAAATCATAACTTTTTATACTTTAGAAGCAGTCAAAAGAAGTGAAAAGACTCATGATACTAAGATGCTTTGATTAAGGACTGTACAAAAATGCAAGGACATCTGATAAGAGAATATTTGTTCAGAATTCAAAAGAAAATCTGTGTGATGTAACAACATGAGAATTCACATTGGCTAGGTGGTTCCCATATATCGCTGAAATCAAATGAAATGTAATGGTAATTGTTTACTCAGCAACTTTGAGCAGTATTTAAAGCCACAGAAAGCACAAGTATCATAATATTTGAATTCAAGCTCTAAGATTTGGCACTGATATTTTGAGGAATGAAATCTTGGTAATTATTTTGAAGACAATATTTTGAGTGACTGAAGAATTAGAGAAAATTAGTGAACTTCAAGTTCATAAGAAAGATTAGCATATTTTTGCAATGCCAATAATGGCTAATAGCTAAGCAAATACCCAAAATATTTCTGATGATTTTTAAAGCAGTAGATACAAGAAGAAATTAGTTTAACCTTAGACATGTAAAATGGGGTCCATTTACCAGTTCAAAGAATCTGATATTGAATTGTGACATTCAGATAAAACTTTTTGTGAGAAACTATTTGGGAACCGGAAATCATAGACTGGCTTTCAATAAAATACAGCTCTGACTGAAAAACCTTAGGGAGCAATGGAAAAAGCAAGTTTTGCTGCACAGAATACCTTTAATATTTTAAACATGATTTTTTTCATTGTTGTCCATTAATCTTATTGTGCATATAAATAGATGCTGCAAAGAAACTGGACATTTTTCAGAAGACTTTAGAAAAAATATAAAGCTAAACACCATAAAAGTAATTAGACATATATATGTAATAGAAATAGTAAACCATAAGTAAAACAGATTCAATGAATGTATCATCAACTTAAAAATCATATTATCATGTTTTCATGAGGAGACTGATAGTAAAGAACTTGAAGGGAAACCAGCTGTTTATTACAACAACCATGCTGAAAGCTGTAGATTAAAACAGACCATTTACACACAAGCCTTTAACACAACATTGTGTGTTTAACACATGAGAAACGAAAACAGTTACACCACATTTATATTTGTAACAAAAAAAAGTCAGAAATGGGATTACATAGATATACAGGATTTATTATACAGAGGAAAGAAATGTTTGAAATAGCAGATGTGCAGGTTTGGAACCAATTATAACCTTTTTAGCAGCGTTGTTCCCCAGAGAAGGGAACAAGAAGATATAATGCTTGTTTTAACTGAAGCTATATTTTGAGAAGAAGAAGAAATCATTCCACTAGTTCAAATATTCAAGTGTTGCAAAATCCTGTGGCAAAAGAGGAAAATATAGATTAATATAACCTAGAACAAAAACATTCCTCTTTTGGTAATATGCTTTAAAAAGCCCTTAAAAATGTGTTGACTATGATAAATAATGCTCTCACATAAGCAAATGAGAAAATCTACTTCTTTTGAAGCAGTGAGGAGTTGTGAAGCAAGTCATTTAGCATAAAAGGTTTAATAAAAGAATGTAAAAATCATGGACCTCTGATAAAAGGCATTTGATTCAGGATTTAAATAAAATCTATGTTGCATAACATACCACCATAGCTGACAACTAAATGAAGACTAACGGACCTTGGACACAGAAGAATCGAGAGATATTACATTAACAATACATTATAAATGAATTCATTAAACTGGGGATGGAGAAAACATCATCTCATCTCTTGCAACTACAAGAACTGTTCAAATGACTCAAATGTGGAATTGTTACATTCAGATAACCATTTTTGTAAGAAATGTTTAGCTATGAAAGAATCAGATATTGCCATTCAATCAATTATAAAGGTTATTGAAGAACTAGGTTGCTTGATGGAAGAATTAATATTTGGAGGTGCAATATATATATATGTTTTTTTTTTTTTCACTGTCATATTTGCATCTCTTTGAGCATTTAAATTGAAGCTTCGAGAAACTGAAGACTTATAAACCATCCTAGTAATACCATAAAATTATTGGGATAAAATAAAGCCACAGCAAAAGAGCAAAAGATCTATTTCCACTAGAGTCAAATATTTAAGTATAGCAAAGTCTTAAGGTTTAGAGAAGATACCCATTAAACTAACAGGGAACAAAAAAGAAATGCTGTTAAAAGATAACCTTTAACAAACCTAAAAAATTTTATGACTAAGATACTTAATTTTCCTTCATAAGCAAATCATAACTCTTTTATACTTTAGAAGCAGTCAGAAGTAGTGAAAAGACTCATAACTTCAAAATGCTTTGATTCAGGACTGTACAAAAATACAAGGACATCTGATAACAGAATAACTGTTCAGAATTCAAAAGAAAATCTAATTGATGATACAAAATGAGAATACACATTAGATAGGTGGTTAACATATATCGCTGAAATCAAATGAAATGTAATGGTAATTGTTTACTCTGCAACTTTGAGTAGGATTTAAAACCAAGGAAAGTACAAGTATCATAATATTTGAATTCAAACATTCAAACTTGGCACTGAATTTTTTAGGAATGTAATCTTTGTAATTATTTTGAAGACAATATTTGTGAATGAGTGGAAGAATTAGAGAAAATTAGTGAACTATAAGTTCGTAAGAAAGATTTGCATATTTTTGCAATGCCAGTAATGGCTAATAGCTAAGCAAATAAGCATAATATTTCTGATGCTTTTTAAAGAAGTAGGTACAAGAACAAATTAGTTTAACCATAGACATGAAAATGGGCTTCATTTACCAGTTCAAAGAATCTAATATTGAATTGTGATATTCAGATAAAACTTTTTGTGAGAAGCTAATTGGGGTCCAGGAATCATAAACTACAGCTCTCACTGAAAAACCTTACGGAGCGATGGAAAAAGCAAGTATTGTTTGCACAGAATACCCTTCATATTTCAAACATGATTTTTTTCATTTCTGCCCATTAATCTTATTGTGCATATAAATAGATGCTGCAAAGAAACTGGACATTTTTCAGAAGACTTTAGCAAATATAAAGCTAAACACCATAAAAGTATTTAGACATATATATATATATATATATATGTAATAGACTTAGTCAACCGTAAGTAAAACAGATTCGATGAATATATCATCAACTTGAAAATCATATTATGATGTTCTCATGAGTAGTCTAGTAGTAGAGAACTTGATGTGAAACCAGTTATTAAACTACAAGAACCATGTTGAAAGCTGCAGATTTGCAGATTAAAACAGAGCATTTACACAGAAGCTTTTAACACAACATTGTGGGTTTAACACATGAGAAACGAAAACAGTTACACCACAATTATATTTGTACCAAAGAAAAGTCAGAAATGGGATTACATAGAGATACAGGATTTATTATACAGAGGAAAGAAATGTTTGAAATAGCAGATGTGCTGGTTTGGAACCAATTATAACCTTCTTAGCAGCGTTGTTCCCCAGAGAAGGGAAAAGACGATATAATGCTTGTTCTAACACAAGCCATATTTTAAGAGGCAGGAAAAAACATTCCACTAGTTCAAATATTCAAGTATTGTAAAATCCTATGGCAAAAGATGAAAATATGGATTAATATAACCTAGAACAAAAACATTTCTCATTTGGTATTATACTTTAAAAAGCTCTTAAAAATGTGTTGACAATGATAAATAATGCTCTCGCATAAGCAAATGAGAAAATCTACTTCTTTTGAAGCAGTAAGGAGTTGTGAAGCAAGTCATTTTGCAAAGAAGGTTTAATAAAAGAATGTAAAAATCATGGACCTCTGATAAAAGGCATATGATTTAGGATCTAAATCAAATCTATGTTGCATAACATACCACCATAGCTGACAACTAAATGAAGACTAACAGACCTTGGACACAGAAGAATCGAGAGATGTTACATTAACAATACGTATAAAGCAATTCATTAAAATGGGGATGGAGAAAACATAATCTCATCTCTTGCAACTACAAGAACTGTTCAAATGACTCAAATGTGGAATTGTTACATTCAGATAACCATTTTTGTAAGAAATGATAAGCTATGAAAGAATCAGGTATTGCCATTCAATCAATTATAAAGGTTATTGAAGAACTAGGTTGCTTGATGGAAGTATTAATATTTGGAGGTGCAATATATATTTGTTTTTTTTTTTCACTGTCATATCTGAATCTCTTCGAGCATTTAAATTGAAGCTTCGAGAAACTGAAGACTTATAAACCATCCTAGTAATACCATAAAATTGTTGGGATAAAATAAAGCCACAGCAAAAGAGCAAAAGATCTATTTCCACTAGAGTCAAATATTTAAGTATAGCAAAGTCTTAAGGTTTAGAGAAGATACCCATTAAATTAACAGTGAACAAAAAAAAATTCTGTTAAAAGATAACCTTTAACAAACCTAAAAAATTTGATGACTAAGACACATAATTTTCCTTCATAAGCAAATCATAACTTTTTATACTTTAGAAGCAGTCAAAAGAAGTGAAAAGACTCATGATACTAAGATGCTTTGATTAAGGACTGTACAAAAATGCAAGGACATCTGATAAGAGAATATTTGTTCAGAATTCAAAAGAAAATCTGTGTGATGTAACAACATGAGAATTCACATTGGCTAGGTGGTTCCCATATATCGCTGAAATCAAATGAAATGTAATGGTAATTGTTTACTCAGCAACTTTGAGCAGTATTTAAAGCCACAGAAAGCACAAGTATCATAATATTTGAATTCAAGCTTTAAGATTTGGCACTGATATTTTGAGGAATGAAATCTTGGTAATTATTTTGAAGACAATATTTTGAGTGACTGAAGAATTAGAGAAAATTAGTGAACTTCAAGTTCATAAGAAAGATTAGCATATTTTTGCAATGCCAATAATGGCTAATAGCTAAGCAAATACCCAAAATATTTCTGATGATTTTTAAAGCAGTAGATACAAGAAGAAATTAGTTTAACCTTAGACATGTAAAATGGGGTCCATTTACCAGTTCAAAGAATCTGATATTGAATTGTGACATTCAGATAAAACTTTTTGTGAGAAACTATTTGGGAACCGGAAATCATAGACTGGCTTTCAATAAAATACAGCTCTGACTGAAAAACCTTAGGGAGCAATGGAAAAAGCAAGTTTTGCTGCACAGAATACCTTTAATATTTTAAACATGATTTTTTTCATTGTTGTCCATTAATCTTATTGTGCATATAAATAGATGCTGCAAAGAAACTGGACATTTTTCAGAAGACTTTAGAAAAAATATAAAGCTAAACACCATAAAAGTAATTAGACATATATATGTAATAGAAATAGTAAACCATAAGTAAAACAGATTCAATGAATGTATCATCAACTTAAAAATCATATTATCATGTTTTCATGAGGAGACTGATAGTAAAGAACTTGAAGGGAAACCAGCTGTTTATTACAACAACCATGCTGAAAGCTGTAGATTAAAACAGACCATTTACACACAAGCCTTTAACACAACATTGTGTGTTTAACACATGAGAAACGAAAACAGTTACACCACATTTATATTTGTAACAAAAAAAAGTCAGAAATGGGATTACATAGATATACAGGATTTATTATACAGAGGAAAGAAATGTTTGAAATAGCAGATGTGCAGGTTTGGAACCAATTATAACCTTTTTAGCAGCGTTGTTCCCCAGAGAAGGGAACAAGAAGATATAATGCTTGTTTTAACTGAAGCTATATTTTGAGAAGAAGAAGAAATCATTCCACTAGTTCAAATATTCAAGTGTTGCAAAATCCTGTGGCAAAAGAGGAAAATATAGATTAATATAACCTAGAACAAAAACATTCCTCTTTTGGTAATATGCTTTAAAAAGCCCTTAAAAATGTGTTGACTATGATAAATAATGCTCTCGCATAAGCAAATGAGAAAATCTACTTCTTTTGAAGCAGTGAGGAGTTGTGAAGCAAGTCATTTAGCATAAAAGGTTTAATAAAAGAATGTAAAAATCATGGACCTCTGATAAAAGGCATTTGATTCAGGATTTAAATAAAATCTATGTTGCATAACATACCACCATAGCTGACAACTAAATGAAGACTAACGGACCTTGGACACAGAAGAATCGAGAGATATTACATTAACAATACATTATAAATGAATTCATTAAACTGGGGATGGAGAAAACATCATCTCATCTCTTGCAACTACAAGAACTGTTCAAATGACTCAAATGTGGAATTGTTACATTCAGATAACCATTTTTGTAAGAAATGTTTAGCTATGAAAGAATCAGATATTGCCATTCAATCAATTATAAAGGTTATTGAAGAACTAGGTTGCTTGATGGAAGAATTAATATTTGGAGGTGCAATATATATATGTTTTTTTTTTTTTTCACTGTCATATTTGCATCTCTTTGAGCATTTAAATTGAAGCTTCGAGAAACTGAAGACTTATAAACCATCCTAGTAATACCATAAAATTATTGGGATAAAATAAAGCCACAGCAAAAGAGCAAAAGATCTATTTCCACTAGAGTCAAATATTTAAGTATAGCAAAGTCTTAAGGTTTAGAGAAGATGCCCATTAAACTAACAGGGAACAAAAAAGAAATGCTGTTAAAAGATAACCTTTAACAAACCTAAAAAATTTTATGACTAAGATACTTAATTTTCCTTCATAAGCAAATCATAACTCTTTTATACTTTAGAAGCAGTCAGAAGTAGTGAAAAGACTCATAACTTCAAAATGCTTTGATTCAGGACTGTACAAAAATACAAGGACATCTGATAACAGAATAACTGTTCAGAATTCAAAAGAAAATCTAAATGATGATACAACATGAGAATACACATTGGCTAGGTGGTTCCCATATATCACTGAAATCAAATAAAATGTAATGGAAATTGTTTACTCAGCAACTTTGAGCCGTATTTAAAACAACAGAAAGCACCAGTACCATAATATACGAATTCAAGCGAATTACGAATGTAATTTGATTATTATTTTGAGGATAATATTTGTGAGTGAGTGAAGAATTAGAGAAAAGTAGTGTACTTCAAGTTCTATGAAAGATTAGCATATATTTGCAATGCCAATAAAAGCTAATAGCTAAGCAAATTTCCAAAATATTTCTGATGCTTTTTAAAGCAGTAGGCACAAGAAATGTATTGGTAATTGTTTACTCAGCAACTTTGAGCAGGATTTAAAACCACAGAAAGTACAAGTATCATTATATTTGAATTCAAACATTCAAATATGTCATTGATTTTTTTGAGGAATATAATCTTGGTAAATATTTTGATGAAAATATTTGTGAGTGAGTTAAGATTTGAGAAAATTAGTTAACTTCAAGTTCATAAGAAAGATTTGCATATTTCTGCAGTGCCAATAATGGCTAATAGCTAAGCAAATAAGCAAAATATTTCTAATGCTTTTTAAATCAGTACATACAAGAAAAAATTATTTTAACCGTAGACATGTAAAATGGATTCCATTTACCAGTTCAAATAATCTGATATTAAATTGTGACATTCAGATAAAACCTTTTGTGAGAAACTATTTGGGAGCCAGGAATCATAGACTGGCTTTCAATGAACTACAGCTGTCACTGAAAAACCATACGGAGCGATGGAAAAAGCGAGTATTGTTTGCACAGAATACCCTTCCTATTTCAAGCATGATTTTTTTCATTGTTGTCCATTAATCTTATTGTGCATATAAATAGATGCTGCAAAGAAACTGGAAATTTTTCAGAGGACTTTAGTAAATATAAAGCTAAACACCATAAAAGTAATTAAGACATATATATGTAATAGAATTAGTGAACCATAAGTAGAACAGATTCAATGAATATATCAACAACATGAAAATCATATTTACATGATCTCAAGAGGATGCTAGTAGTATAGATATTAATGTGAAACCAGTTATTTGATTACAAGAACCATGCTGAAAGCTGCAGATTAAAACAGAGCATTTAAACAGAAGCCTTTAACACAACATTCTGTGTTTAAAACATGAGAAACCAAGACAGTTTCCCCACATTTTTATTTGCACCAAAGAAACGTCAGAAATGAAATTTCTTAGAGATACAGGATTTACTATACCGAGGAAAAAAATCTTTGAAATACCAGATGTGCTGGTTTGGAACCAATTATAACTTTTTTAGAAGTGTTGTACCCCAGAGAAGAGAACAAGAAGATATAATGCTTGTTTTAAATGAAGCCATATTTTGAGAGGCAGAAGAGAACATTCCACTAGTTCAAATATTCAAGTATTGCAAAATCCTGTGGCAAAAGACGAAATTATGGATTAATATAACCTAGAACAAAAACATTTCTCATTTGGTATTATGCTTTAAAAAGCCCTTAAAAATGTGTTGACTATGATAAATAATGCTCTTCCATAAGCAAATGAGAAAATCTACTTCTTTTGAAGCAGTGAGAAGTTGTTAAGCAAGTCATATTGCAAAGAAGGTTTCATAAAAGAATGTAATAATCATGGACCTCTGATATAACGAATATGATTCATGATTTAAATCAAATCTATGTTGCACCATAGCTGACAACTAAATGAAGACTAACGGACCTTGGACAGAGAAGAAGAAAGAGATGTTACATTAACAATATGTATAAATGAATTCATTAAACTGGGGATGGAGAAAACATCATCTCATCTCTTGCAACTACAAGAACTGTTCAAATGACTCAAATGTGGAATTGTTACATTCAGATAACCATTTTTGTAAGAAATGTGTAGCTATGAAAGCATCGGATATTGCCATTCAATCAATTATAAAGGTTATTGAAGAACTAGGTTGCTTGATGGAAGAATTAATATTTGGAGGTGCAATGTATCTTTGTTTTTTTTTTTTTTTTCAGTGTCATATCTGAATATTTTTGAGCATTTAAATTGAAGGTCGGAGAAACTGAAGACTTATAAAGCATCCTTGTAATACCATAAAATTATTTGATAGAATAAAGCAACAGCATAAGAGCAAATGATCTATTTCCACTAGAGACAAATATTTAAGTATAGCAAAGTCTTAAGGTTTAGATGAAAATACCCAGTAAATTAACAGGAAACAAAAAACAAATGCCGTTAAAAGATAACCTTTAAAAAAACCTAAAAAATTTGAGGACTAAGATACTTAATTTTCCTTCATAAGCAAATTAAAAATTTTTATACTTTAGAAGCAGACAGAAGTAGTGAAAGGCTCATGATGCTAAGATGCTTTGATTAAGGACTGTACAAAAATACCAGGACATCTGATAACAGAATATTTGTTCAGAATTCAAAAGAAAATCTAATTGATGATACAACATGAGAATACACATTAGATAGGTGGTTAACATATATCGCTGAAATCAAATGAAATGTAATGGTAATTGTTTACTCTGCAACTTTGAGTAGGATTTAAAACCACAGAAAGCACAAGTATCATAATATTTGAATTCAATCATTCAAACTTGGCACTGATTTTTTTGAGGAATTTAATCTTGGTAATTATTTTGAAGACAATATTTGTGAGTGAGTGAAGAATTAGAGATAAGTAGTGAACTTCAAGTTCATAAGAAAGATTTGCATACTTTTGCAATGCTAATAATGGCTAATAGCTAAGCAATTATCCAAAATATTTCTGATGCTTTTTAAAGGAGTAGGTACAAGAAGAAGTTACTTTAACCTTAGACATGTAAAATGGGCTCCATTTACCAGTTCAAAGAATCTGATATTCAATTGTGACGTTCAGATAAAACTTTTTGTGAGAAATTATTTGGGAGCCAGGAATCATAGATTGGCTTTCAATGAACTACAGCTCTCACTGAAAAACCATACGGAGCGATGGAAAAAGCGAGTATTGTTTGCACAGAATACCCTTCATATTTCAAGCATGATTTTTTTTCATTGTTGCCCATTTATCCAATTGTGCATATAAATAGATGCTGCAAAGAAACTGGACATTTTTCAGAAGACTTTAGCAAATATATAGCTAAACACCATAAAAGTAATTAGACATATATATGTAATAGAATTAGTCAACCATAAGTAAAACAGATTCAATGAATAATTATCATCAACTTGAAAATCATATTATCATGTTCTCATGACGAGACTAGTAGTAAACAACTTGATGTGAAACCAGTTATTTGATTACAAGAACCATATTGAAAGCTGTAGATTAAAACAGACCATTTACATAGAACGACTTTAACCTCACATTGTGAGAAACCAAAACAGTTTCACCACATTTGTATTTGAACCAGAGAAAAGTCTGAAATGTTATTTCATAGAGATACTGGATTTATTATACCGAGGAAAGAAATTTTTGAAATACCAGATGTGCTGGTGTGGAACCAATTATAACATTTTTAGCAGCATTTTTGCCTAAAGAAGGGAACAAGAAGACATAATGCTTGTATTAAATGAAGTCATATTTTGAGAGGCAGAAGGAAACTTTCCACAGGTTCAAATATTCAAGTATTGCAAAATCCTGTGGCATAAGACGAAAATATGGATTAATATAACCTAGAACAAAAACATTTCTCATTTGGTATTATGATTTAAAAAGCCCTTAAAAATGTGTTGACTATGATAATAATGCCCTCGCATAAGCAAATGAGAAAATCTAATTCTACTGAAGCAATGAGGAGTTGTGAAGCAAGTCATATTGGAAAGCAGGTTTAATAAAAGAATGTAAAAATCATGGACCTCTGATAAAAGGCATTTGATTCAGGATTTAAATCAAATCTATGCTGCATAACAAACCACCACAGCTGACAACTAAATGAAGACTAACAGAACTTGGACACAGAAGAATCGAGAGATGTTACATTAATAATACATATAAAGGAATTCATTAAACTGGGGATGGAGGAAACATCATCTTATCTCTTCCAACTACAAGAACTGTTCAAATGACTTCAAATGTGGAATTGTTACATTCAGATAACCATTTTTGTAAGAAATGTTAAAGCTACAGATATTGCCTTTCAATCAATTATAATTCGTATTGAAGAACTAAGTTGCTCGATGGAAGAATTAATATTTGCTGGTGCAATATATCTTTGTTTTCTTTTCTTTTCTTCCTCTATTATCTGAATCTCTTTGAGCATTTAAATTGAAGCTTCGAGAAACTGGAAACTTATAAACCATCTTAGCAATACCATAAAATTATTGTGATAAAATAAAGCCACAGCAAAAGAGCAAAAGATCTATTTCCATCAGAGTCAAATATTTAAGTATAGCAAAGTCTTTCAGTTTAGATGAAGATACCCAATATATTAACAGGGAACAAAACAGAAATGCCATTAAAAGATAACCTTTAACAAACCTAAAAAATTTGATGACTAAGATTCATAATTTTCTTTCATAAGCAAATCATAACTTTTTATACCTTAGAACCAGTCAGAAGTAGTGAAAAGACTCATGATGCTAAGAAGCTTTGATTAAGGACTGTACAAAAAATACAAGGGCATCTGATAACAGAATATTTGTTCAGAATTCAAAAGAAAATCCAAATGATGATACAACATGAGAATACACTTTGGATAGGCGGTTCCCATATATCACTGAAATCAAATGAAATGTAACGGAAATTGTATACTCAACAACTTTGAGCAGTATTTAAAACCACAGAAAGCACTAGTATCATAATATTTGAATTCAAGCATTCAAATTTGGCACTGATTTTTTGAGGCATGTAATCTTGATAATTATTTGAGGACAATATTTGTGAGTGAGTGAAGAATTAGAGAAAAGTAGTGAAATTCAAGTTCTATGAAAGATTAGCATATGTTTGCAATGCCAATAAAAGCTAATAGCTAAGCAAATATCCAAAATATTTCCAATGCTTTTTAAAGCAGTAGGTACAAGAAGAAATTTGTTTAACCGTAGACATGTAAAAGGGGCTCCATTTACCAGTTCAAAGCATCTGATATTGAGTTGTGACATTCAGATAAAACTTTTTGTGAGAAACTATTTGGGAACCAGGAATCATAGACTGGCTTTCAATAAACTACAGTTCTCACTGAAAAACCTTCAGAGCAATGGAAAAAGCCAGTGTTGCTTGCACAGAATACCTTTAATATTTCAAACTTGATTTTTTTCACTGTTGCCCATTAATCTTATTGTGTATATAAATAGATGCTGCAAAGAAACAGGAAATTTTTCAGAAGACTTTACCAAATATAAAGCTAAACACCATAAAATAATTAGACAAATATATGTAATAGAATTAGTAAACCATAAGTAAAAGAGATTCAATGAATATATCATCCACTTGATAATCTTATTATCATGTTCTCATGAGTAGACTAGTAGTAGAGAACTTGATGAGAAACCAGTTATTTGATTACAAGAACTATGTTGAAAGGTGCAGCATAAAACAGAGCATTCACACAGAAGCCTTTAACACAACATTCGGAGTTTAACACATGAGAACCTAAAAGAGTTTCACCACATTTATATTTGTACGAAAGAAAACTCAGAAATGGGATATCATAGAGATACAGGATTTACTATACAGAGGAAAGAAATGTTTGAAATACCAGACATGCTAATTTGGAGCCAATTTTAACTTTTTAGCACTGTTGTTTCCCAGAGAAGGGAACAAGAAGATGTAATGCTTGTTTTAAATAAAGCCATATTTTGAGAGGCAGAAGAAAACATTCCACTAGTTCAAGTATTCAAGTATTGCAAATCGTGTGGCATAAGACGAAAATATGGATTAATATAACCTAGGACAAAAACATTCCTGTTTTGGTATTATGCATTAAAAAGCCCTTAAACATGTGTTGACAATGATAAATAATGCTCTTGCATAAGCAAATGACAAAATCTACTTCTTATGAAGCAGTGAGGTGTTTTGAAGCAAGTCATATTGGAAAGAAGGTTTAATAAAAGAATGTAAAAATCATGGATCTTTGAAGAAGCGAGAAATATTACATTAATAATACGTATAAAGAAATTCATTAACCTGGGGATGGAGAAAACATCATCTTATCTCTTCCAACTACAGGAACTGTTCAAATGACTTCAAATGTTGAAATTCAGATAACCATTTTTGTAAGAAATGTTTGGCTATGAAAGCATAAGATATTGCCTTTCAATCAATTATAATGCTTATTGAAGAACTAAGTTGCTGGAAGGAAGAGTTAATATTTGAAAGTGCAATATATCTTGGTTCTTTTTTTTTTTTTTTTTTTCCTCTCATATCCGAATCTGTTTGAGCATTTAAATTGAAGCTTCGAGAAACTGGAGACTTATAAACCATCCTAGCAATACCATAAAATTATTGGGATAAAATAAAGCCCCAGCAAAAGAGCAAAAGATCTATTTTCATCAGAGTCAAATATTTAAGTATTGCAAAGTCTTAAGGTTTAGATGAAGATACCCATTAAATTAACATGGAACAAAAAAGAAATGCCATTAAAAGATAACCTTTAAAAAACCTAAAAAATTTGATGACTAAGATACATAATTTTCCTTCATAAGCAAATCATAGCTTTTTATATTTTAGAAGCAGTCAGAAGTAGTGAAAAGACTCGTGATACTAAGATGCTTTGATTAGGGACTGTACAAAAGTATAAGGACATCTGATAACAGAATATTTGTTCAGAATTCAAAAGAAAATCTTGGTGGTGATACAACATGAGAATACACATTGGCTAGGTGGTTCCCATATATCGCTGAAATCAAATGAAATGTAATGGAAATTGTTTACTCAACAACTTTGAGCAGTATTTAAAACCACAGAAAGCACTAGTATCATAATATTTGAATTCAAGCATTCAAATTTGGCACTGATTTTTTGAGGAATGTAATCTTGATAATTATTTTGAAGACAATATTTGTGAGTGAGTGAAGAATTAGAGAAAAGTAGTGATCTTCAAGTTCTATGAAAGATTAGCCTATGTTTGCAATGCCAATAAAAGCTAATAGCTAAGCAAATGTCCAAAATATTTCTGATGCTTTTTAAAGCAGTAGGTACAAGAAGAAATTTGTTTAACCGTAGACATGTAAAAGGGGCTCCATTTACCAGTTCAAAGCATCTGATATTGAATTGTGACATTCAGATAAAACTTTTTGTGAGAAACTATTTGGAAACCAGGAATCATAGACTGGCTTTCAATGAACTACAGCTCTCACTGAAAAACCATATGGAGCAATTGAAAAAGCGAGTATTGTTTGCATAGAATACCCTTCATATTTCAAACATGATTTTTTTCATTCTTGCCCATTAATCTTATTGTGCTTATAAATAGATGCTGCAAAGAAACTGGAAATTTTTCAGAAGACTTTAGCAAATATAAAGCTAAACACCATAAAAGTAATTAGACATATATATATATATATATATATATATATATATATATATATATATATATATATATATATGTAATAGAATTAGTTAGCCATAAGTAAAACAGATTCAATGAATATATCATCAACTTGAAAATCATATTATCATATTCACATGAGTAGTCTAGTAGTAGAGAACTTGATGTGAAACCAGTTATTTGATTACAAGAACCATATTGAAAGCTGTAGATTAAAACAGAGCATTTACACAGAAGCCTTAAACACAACACTGTGTGTTTAACATACGAGAAACTAAAACAGTTTCACCACATTTATATTTGTACCAAAGAAAAGTCAGAATTGGGATTTCATAAAGATACAGGATTTACTATACAGAGGAAAAAAAATGTTTGAAATACCTGACATGCTGGTTTGGAACCAATTATAACTTTTTTAGCACCGTTGTTCCCCAGAGAAGGGAACAAGAAGATATAATGCTTGTTTTAAATAAAGCCATATTTTGAGAAGCAGAGGAAAACGTTCAACTAGTTTAAATATTCAAGTATTGCAAAATCCTGTGGCATAAGACGAAAATATGGATTAATATAACCTAGAACAAAAACATTCCTCTTATGGTATTATGCATTAAAAAGCCCTAAAAATGTGTTGACTATTATAAATAATGTTCTTGCATAAGCAAATGAGAAAATCTACTTCTCAAGATAAGGGAAAACCCTAGAAAAGACTTTATCCAGGTAACACACTCTAAACAAGAGTTGCCTTTTGAATGTGTGACATACCTATTATATGCTGCCTCCCTATTAAATACTAAATCAGTTAGTTTTATATCATCATCATCTACATCATCATCATCATCATCATCATCATCATCATCATCTTCATTGTTGGTGTTGTCAGTAGATTTGTTTACAAGTTTCTGACATTGTTAAAATTTAATAGAAAAAAAAATAAAGGAAGGAGAAGACTGATTGGACAAAATGAACGTTTTCAAAAATATTATTTGAATTATTTACAAGCTATAAAAAGTATTGTTAAGGAATATTTAAATTTTGTTTTAATCTGGATTCAGTTAGTTGTTTAATGTATTTGAGTATTTCTTGTACAAAATTGAACCAAGAGTATTTCCATTTTTTTCTGATATTTTCTTACTAAAAGCTCTTCTGAAATTATGGGTATTATGTGGAAGTTATTGTTTTCTTTACAATAAGCATAATTGCCTTCTACACATATAGTGTCAATATGTTATTATAGAAGAATGAATATTTACATATTCATTTTATTTTAAGTTATAAAGGGAAGGTCTTGTAGATGCAATGCATCAAATTTTTTTGACATGGTTGCCAATTTTATTATTTTACTGCAAAATTTTGCGTTAGTTACTTTTAATTTTGTAACATTTAATTTTTGAAGTTGCAATAAAAGTTTTTAAAAGTATTTTAATTTGAATTTACAGCAGCTATTTTGACAAATTACACAATTTAGAGCCAGTTATCTTTCTGGTTCAAAGCTGATACCAAACAAGACACCTGGTCACACCAAAAATTGTTGGGACAATGTCCCACTATATCTAACTCATCACATTCATACATCTTCAGCTACAG
This sequence comes from Hymenopus coronatus, assembly GCA_030762935.1. Taxonomy (NCBI): domain Eukaryota; kingdom Metazoa; phylum Arthropoda; class Insecta; order Mantodea; family Hymenopodidae; genus Hymenopus; species Hymenopus coronatus. The sequence continues at coordinate 56,162,050 of CM060895.1, read as the reverse complement.
TGATGACTCTGAAAGAGAAAACATTCACTCTGCACACCTTAATAAATGTAATGGTTGGCATGCATGAGTATAATTAAAGACATCTGAGTATTGGCTACAATTAAAGGTCCAATTGGAGCTGAGGTACATCAGTAGACTGTGTCACACAAGCCCCTATCCCACGCTTCTGAGAGACATGTGACAGTAGACTACTTAAAGGCTACCCAACCTGAAAGAGAAAACGACCTAACAGGGAGGGCAGGGAGGACCAACTACCAGGCTCATGGGAAGCAGTCTACGTACCTCAGCCTTGCTTTAGGTGCCAGGCCACCGTCCACCTGCCTTACTGCCCCTAAGTGGGGTCAACCTAGTTGACAGCAGGCAAAGCTTGTGCAATGGAAGCCACAAAGCAGTGTCCAAGAGATATGTCACTAAATACATATTATAAGATATTGAACCAGTAACCTCATATTAGCCAGCTCAGGATGCTATACAGACCTTTTGATGTCTTCAGTGTTGGACCCACCTGTAAAGAACAAACATAAAGGTGTTGTTAAAAACTTATGTTAAACTTAGATTACTTTTACAAAATTGAAAAGTTCAATCCCAGGAGTGAGACAAATAACAAGATTCTCATTGGTAGAAAAGTCAATGTTTTCTAACCAATGAAAATAAAACTAAACATCTTATCTGCCTATAGGTCATGTAGCTTGCTCAGAATCCTCAGAATATTAATGTGCAGGCTGGTGCATGAATAACTGATCTTAAGTACAGTCAGTTTGCCTGCCAATTTTGCACAATTTTGCTGCCTGCCATGAACATATACAACAACAAACAAATAAATACGAGGGTCAGTCAATAACTAATTTCTATTTTTTTTCTCCTTAACTAAGTGTGAAAGTAGCATAATCATTAGTCTTTTAATTGAAGGCTTGTATGAATGGTTGGATGAGGTCAATTCTGTTTTATATTTATTAAATACAACGTGAACAATTTGGATTTGGCACAATTCCTCAAACTTTCTTCTCTAATCCACTGCAGTAGCAACTTCCTAAGTCAACAGGTGGCAGCACTGCTGTCTTTTGCAAAAAGTCTGACATCGATGTGCATATTACACAGTGTTCCGTAATTGAATTCTTGAATGCGGAAGGTGAAGCACCCATTCACATTTATGAAAGGATCAAAAATGTATATGGTGATGCAACAATGGATGTCAGCACTGTTAGATATGGGTCCATCGCTGTAATGAAGCAGAAGGGCAAACACCATTGACTGATGAAAATCGGAGCGGTAGACCGGTGCCTGTAGTGACTCCATGCAACTTTGAGTGAGTGGATGAGATCATTCGTACTGATCGCTGGGTAACAACAGATGAATTGTGTTGCATAATGTTCTTCAGTAAAGGCAGTGTGATGACGATTATTCAACAACTGGGGTACTCAAAAGTTTGTTCGAAGTAGGTACCAACAATGTTAACCTACGAGAATAAGGAGATAAGAAAAACAATAACTACCAAACTCTTGCAGTGCTTCAATTTGGAGCGAAGGGAGTTTCTGGAAAACATTGTGACTGGAGACGAAACATGGGTTCATTTTTTTTTTTTGAACCTGAATCAAAAAGATAGTCAATGGAATGGCATCACACAACCTCACCAAAGAAGAAAAAATTCAAAACCATGCCATTGGCAGGGAAAGTGATGGCTAATGTGTTTTGGGATGCACAGGGTGTGATTCTGGTTGAAGTTTTGGAACAGGGATGCACAATAAATTCTATCTGATACGTCAGCACCCTAAAAAAAGTTAAAGCACCTCTTCAGCGAATTCGCCCAACAAAAGCCATGGTGGATGTTCTTCTTTTGCATGACAATGCAAAACCACACACTAGTCATCACACTGCTGAAGCGATTGTCAAAATTGGATGGGAAGTCTTGCCTCATGCCCCATACAGCCCTGACCTAGAACCATTAGACTACCATTTATTTGGACCGCTAAAGGAAGCTCATCGTGGGATTCACTTTGAAGATGCAGAGGCCACGAAAACATCTTGCTTCAGAAGCAAGGCCATGCATTTAACTACACTGAAATACATGCCCTTGCTAAAAGGTGGACCAAAAACTGTGTGATCAAAGTTTAATTTTCTTACAAATTAAAAGAGAAAAAATATATGAGGCATTAGTTATTGACTGACCCTTGTATATAACAATTATATGATAAAGAAACAACATATAAGTTAATGCATATATTTACTGAAATGATCTTGTCTTTTGCATTACATTAGGCGCAGAAATTGCACTTTTGTGTGTCTTAACATGTTAATATACACTCTGAAAAGCTTTGCCGCATCAGATCTAAAAATGTCATCCTTCGAATCTTCTTTTTGATTATGTGCATACACTTTTCTCTTTAGACTGCCTCACAAATAAAAATCACAACATCCAATGAATCAGTAGCTACAATCCTTTGCTGACCATCCTTTCTTCTGTGAATTTTTCATGAATTCATGCGATTGACTCATGTGTTGAGTAATAGATTATTCCTTCTGTTGAAAGAGCATACGTACCTTCATGGGAGGTCAATTATGAATAAAACTCCTCAAAGATTTGCATGTACACATCAATGTTTGCTGTTGTTTCAAAAAATATGGGACCCACATTCCAATCTGCTGACACAGCACACTACACTATTTTTTTTCACTGTGAAGAGGTTCCTCATTAATCATCTAGGGATTACTCTAGACTTTTTTGTGCTTCAAGTCAGGTGAAGTGATGTAGAGCCATTGATGTTTCGGGAGCGTGCATTCAGGATGAGGAATGGCTTTGCCAGGTGAAATGGCCAGTATGTATCTGTCTACCGCGGTTGCTCACACAGACCACAAAAAGTTCCTGCTCAGTCCACTGGAGTGAACCTTGACAAAATGCGACTACTCTAGCAGTTGCTTAGTTTGTGTGAATCTGTGATTTATGAGCCATTCAATTTCTAATTTTATGGGCAGTTTCCATGAGGAACTGAACTGTAGCCCAGTGGTCCAGTTCAGTGTGGTCCTTTCAGAGGAGGTAGCTAGTGCCTTCGCTCCCAGTAACCATCACATTGGGCCACAATGGTTGTCTTGGAAGTTAGCTCTGTGGTCCTTTTCAGCTCATGTTTCATATAGGGATTGTTTGTTGTAAACTATCTGGGTTCTGAGAGCTCATGTCCTGTATCATGGAACCAGGCTTCATTATTCATGAATTTCAGCAGTGTATCCAACATTCCACTCTCAGATAGTTTGCCATAGCCACATAGAGCAATCCACATGTTTTGCCTTATCTTCCTCCTTCACATCTTGGATATGTTATTTTGTATGGTGTAAAACATGTTGACAAAAGTTAAGTGAATGTTCACTTTTTGCGACAATTTCATGTCAACTTCTATGGACTGGATCATTTGTGCTCTGATATCCACGATCACAACAAGTGCACAAATGGGCAGGGCTTGAGTCTTTTTCACTTTGTCACCAAATCCTGTACTAGTGTGGTATGAAAAGTTCTCAGCCTGATAGTGAAAAACGACAATTCAAGCTTTCAAAGTAGTTTTATTTTTCTACATAATCTTCTCATATATCAATACATTATGTCCAGCGGTGTTCTAATGCCATTATCCTCTCTCTGTACTGTTACTCTGGAAGTGCTGCAAAGTACCCATTTACAGCTGCAATTGCTTCTTCATTGGATGAAAAGCACCTACCAGTGAGGAATTTTTTCTGTTTTGGAAACGAATGCAAGTCCGAGGGAGCCAAATCTGGGGAATAGGGTGGATGTTCCACCAGCATGTGTATTGCAGATCTCTCAATTTCCCCATTGCCAAAACACTTTTGTGGGCAGGTGCATTGTCCTGTCTTTTTTAACTCGTGTCTGTTTTCACGAATGCTTGCATTCAGTTTGGTTAGAAGTTGAGAATAGTACTCTCCAGTAATGGTTTTACTTTTTTCGAGATAGTCAATCAACAAAATTCCTTTGGCATCCCAAAATACTGATGCCATGATCTTTCCCGCCGATGGCACCATCCTCACCTTCTTTGGAGCTGAAGAACCAGCTTCTGTCCACTGCCTTGTCTGCTGCTTGGATTCGGGTGTATAGTAGTGAATCCATGTTTCATCCATTGTCACATATCAATGCAAAAAGTTACTTTTGTCCTACTGAAAAGGTGCCAAGCACATTTCAGAAAATGTCATGCAAATGCATTTGTTATCTACAGTGAGGATACGCAGCACCCATCTTGCACAAAACTTTTTCATGTTTAATTCCTGATACAAGATGTGACAGTCCTTTGAGATTCCAAGAGCAGTAGCAATTTCATGCACCTTTGTACGCTGATCATCCAAAATCATGTCATGCACTTTTTCAGTGATTTCCAGTGTAGTTACAGTCTTTGGATGTCCTTTGCATGGATTGTTTTGGACGCTTTCACGGCCACATTTGAAATTGGCTGCCCATTTCTTCACAGTACAAACTGAAGGTGAAGAGTCACCATACACATATACAATCCTCTAATGAATTTCTGTAGGTGTTAAACCTACTTTTACATAGAATTTTATCACAGCACGATATTCAAATTTCTCCATTTTCAAAGCAATGCACACTTCCACTGCCTCAAAGACCTGCCTACAAACACTATTGTCTGGAATGACTTGTAATTTTACATAAGGTCTATTAACACGTGTACCAATGTAAGGAAAAAAAATCATGAAGTACCGCGATCTCTAGATGAAGCCCAGAACTTTTCAGACTACCCTTGTATACTGTCTTTGGTGGTATGGAAATGCCAGGAAACTTCTTTGCAAAAATATCTCAAGTTTCTGTAAATGAACTGGTAGACACTTATGCCTCTACTATTGCCCTTCTTTCATGAGGAGGATACATCTCGCTGAGATTACTTCATATATCTTAACCAAGCCGCAATGGCTTTTGTACTCACAATACAAAATGAAGTCACAACACTTTTGCAACAATAGATGACAATTGGCAGGTGGCAATGAACAGTCTAGTACTTGGGGCCAGTTTTTTCTAGATGAGAATGAGCAGTCTACTCCTCAGAGTCGGTTTTCTGTGCATCAGTCTTTATTAGGTATTATTAATAATTATAAAGTATTGGAATACACATATAAACATGTATTTAATAGACTGACTTGAGTCTTGTATTTGCTCAAAAGTTTAAAATATGTAGTGGCCAAAATTACACTTGTAATGCATATTTTGTTTCTTTTTTCACTCTACACTCTACTATGGTTTGATTTTATGGGGTAATAGTAGTGGCATTGATGATGTTTGTTGCTACAAAAAAAATTCAAAATAAACCATTTAAAGCATACTGTAGACCTATATTTGTTAAACTGAAGATTCTTACAATGATAATTTGAGTTTTCTTCAGAGTTTACTGTATTTTAAAAAGCCTGCAATTTATGATACTGTAAATGAAACTCACACTCACAATAACAAAGGCATAGAGTAGGTCCTTAAAATATTTTTCATGTTACTTGATTAAACCTTTTTAATAGTTTGGAACAGAGTAGGAAAACTTTTACTAACACTGTGTTTAAACACAAACTTCATAACAGTTTCATTGATCATTCTTTCTATAAGGAAAATGCATTGTTTATAATTTAAAACTATGATTTTATAGTGTAAGAACTTCATTGCAAATGATAATTTATGTGAGTTGATTTTACAATTCATGTTAGCCATTACCAAATGTTTATGCCCATACTAGAGCTCAGTCGGAATTGCCAGATTTTTAAAATGACAATGAGCGACGCTCACCCCCACCCCTGATTTTGAAGGCCACAGGCAGTAAATATAAACTTGTAAATTCTACCCATATTTACATCTAATAATCACTGTTATTTTAAGAATACCCAGGTTGGTTTTATCCTGAAACATTTTTTGTAATTTTCTTACCCTCCCTGTATTTAGGAATGACACTGCCCTAGGACTTATATGCGCATGTCTAGAGATCTGAAGCCTATCGGGAGCCAATGGCACGAAACCACAGAATGCAGAGAACCTGGAGCAAGTGGTTGGCCCATAGCCAGGCATGAGCGTGAGGAAGTGGATGATATGAAATGCAAGCAAAATGGATGATAGGAAAGGTGATGATGGAGCACCATAAAACTCACATGCAGGCACATGGGATCGAACCCATATCCCATATCTTGAAGTATATGAATTAAAATAATACTTTTACACTGTTTATGCATTATTTCAATAAAAAATTGCCCCTAATGTACATTTGTCATCTGTATATGTTGATGACCCAATGGACTACAGCTGTGGAAGCCTGCAGATATGTCATACTTATACTTGTAACTTTCATTGCATTGGTAAACAAAAAACAAACAAAACAAAAAACTTGCCTTGTTCTTTCTTAATAAGACCATTAAATCTCTGACAAGCCACACTAATTCACAGTAATTTTTATATCATACTTTATCAAATTTAAACAGTATTTATTCCTTTCACTGTTCAATTTTCTGCTCAGAGCTGAAAAAATCTCTTATACTTAATTTATTATGATATTAACCTACTCAACTAAATGCCATCACTGCAAACTGTTAACAATTTCTTACAAACTTTGAACTATTCAGTTGCCTTAAAAAATCTCAAAATAAGTAAAATTCTTTGTAAAAGGAAATCCCTTATTCATTTCGGTTCCAATATTCTCAGCCACAGCTTCTGCTTAGATTCTGCCATAATCAAAACTATTATAACTGAGATTGCTTATTAATTGAACAATGCACTGCGATTTCATTCACTGAACTTACTGCTCATCAATAAATTTTTTCTCACAATATAAGTTGCTTTTTACGGTTAGAAGAAGACTCCACTGTTCTTTTATCATATATTGTAGAGGCATGTTTCAAAGTGGATTCACTGCAATATGCAACAGAAAGCACACTATTGCAATTATTATGCTATGCCTTGAAGCTGTTATTACCCTCTCTTATTGTACATAGTGGTAAGAAAAAGTACTGTATTTCAGCCAAAAAACCGATGCTGAGATTTCACTGGAAATATATGTCTTGAGACTCCCTGAATCTAAAAAAAAAAGTATGTTTATAAAAAGGTATGTCTGTACTCATATGTGTATCTGTGGACAGCATAACTAAAAAACAAAAAGACTATTAAATACCAACTTGGTATTTATGTTTAGTATCTTCCAAGGATATGACACAAAGATTTTCAAGAATACCCCCCCCCCGCCCCGAACTACCCGTTACATGGAAAAATTTTCAATTTTTTTTTATTTTATCAGAATAAAGCATTCCCTAACAACTCTAAAATCCTCTAGCAATTTTTATTAAAATAGCATATAATATTAAATATATTCACATTACAAATAAAATGTACATCTTGAATTTCCTGAAAATAGCCTCAGCAGTTCTTTTAAGTCTGAATGACTTTTGCATAAATGGTAAACCGTATTAGACAGACAAAATCATACTACACAGAAAATGTAGATCTCAACAAGGCATAAAATTTATGACATATTTTTGTTGTAGAGCTAACCATTTCCAAGATATCCCTTAATATTGGTTTCAATTTTAAAATACTTATCCTTTTCTCAAACAAGAAGTTATGTGTGTTTCTTTTGTTTTACTTCTGGTAAAGCAAGGAAGCAAATTTCATGAAAATTGCACGGTGACAGCTTTTAAAACATTTGACTATTATTTTAGCACAATGTATTTCCTTAGTTCCCTTCTGCTTATAAGGAACTAAGTAATAAGATCATTCTGCTAATGCTTATTTCAATTAGCATGGAGTAGAAGGAAGAAAATCTTTTGTAACAAGTTTGTTTGTAGAATAGGTACAGAAAGTGTGATTTTTTTTCAACAGTAATAACCATGAACACTTTTCTTCATTGTCCCATTTTGTTGAATACACACATAGTAACCTTTTAGAAATCATTCACATTCTTAGGTAACAAAAAATAAAACCACCCTAAGCCCCATAAATGTCTTCTAGCAAGGCTTCACTGCGTAAATCTGTGATGTGACCATTCATATAAATAGGTTACTAATACATTGTTAAGAAATGAAGATGTGGTTTCTGCCATCAATGTGCCAAATGAACATGTGTGCATTCAAAATACAATCTTAAACGGAATGAAATGCAGGATTTTTAAGTCTCGTATGACAGTAATACAACATACAATTTTTTCTTCTCGAATATGAGAAATCTTATATTATACAGGACATCTCAAGTAGGTGCAATCATATTAAACCTGCACTTAACATTCTGTAGTAGGGGGGGATCATGATTATGATGATGGATAGATACACGGATATGCTCCAGGTCAACACAATATCCTATAGAAATTAGCATGATACATTTAATCTGTATTCTTAATTTACAATATAAGGCAATAGAATTTAATGCCTAGTCATGTCCATGATAAAAATCTGTAACACTGAATCTATTGACAAAGGTTTAAAAATCACTCTTTACCATAAACTTGACCTCTGCTCCCATACATGTTACAGGCAAATAACAAAATCTGGCTAGTATGCTCATGTACTTCCAACTTTTGATAACAACACCTTCAGGGTTCATCAGGATAACCAAATCCAATTAGAAGTTTCATGACATGTACAGATATCTTGCCATCAGAAGGCTTTTCTTTCTAGCGGGAAAGTCTGTGTACTTTCTACATCATAGCTATAGAGAAAGATTTTGTGGAACATTTCAGGACTTATCTTTACACTTCAAAGTGCTGAATTAGCTCCAAATTTTATTTCTCTAGCCAGTGTTTGTTTATGTTGGTTGAAACATGGCATCGTCTAGCCAAGGGCTACGAACCAAAGAGGAAATAAGAGCTGCAGTTCACATTAAAGGAAATTGAGTGATTTAGAATTTTCAGGCCTTGATGAAAGCATTTCTAATATCAGCATAAGAGAGAAAGATATATATTCTGGTTTAAGCAATGAAAATGCATCCAATAACAATGGCACTCATATGCATGCAAATATAATCGGCGTACCTATCAAAATGAATTTACGGAGGAGTAATCAGACGACGCATACAAGTGAATCAACCATTCAGTTATGCAACAACACAAGTGCTAAACTGTACAGTAATCTATATTACATTTGTATCCTGTTGCTTTACGCCATTATCATGGTATTAATAATGGTATTAACTTTTGTTTGTGTGTGTGTGTATGTATGGGTGGGTGGGTGTTTTTTTCAGTGATTTCTATCCTTCACATTATATAAATTCATTTTTTGTATTTTAAAAAATAAAACACCAGACCAAATCAGGATTCTGTTTTAGTAAAGAAATAGGTATCTGTACTTTCATTTAATTAGCCTGAACTTTCTGTATAGTAAGCTTTTGTATGCCTCATTATTGATTATTTTGGGGTTTTTAATTTTATTTTCAAATTTTTCTTTTCTTTTTAATTTTTATACATATATAAGGAACTCCTCATTCATATAATGCATATTATATAGTAGACTATGTACTCATTTTATTACTGATAATTTAAAGCCCTGCATTCTCCTATAAATTGCTTGACACTTTTCAGACAGCATTTTGCTATTCGGGCTGGTACTAAAAAGGTTAAAGACAACATGTGTAGGAATGTGACATGGACTTTATGCGAATGTGAATCATTTGCTCTTGGGTTCCTTCCTTTCGAACACAGGAATATAAGAAGGGCAGACATCCGGGATGTGGTTCATTTTATTGGGACCATTGGACTTTATTGAAGTCCAGTTTATGAGTTGCCTGTTGGCTACATGCAAAGCCTTGAAAGAGGCCACTCAGTTTACATCATCATCATCATCATCCATTAGCAGTAATGATAACGACAGTCAGGGACTTTACAATTTAAATACACATTTTGACAGACAGAACCACATATAAATATTGAATAGCTATATAGGTACCCTATATTAAATTTACTTTATTCCAACATTTTTTCTCTCACCCTCCACTGATTTATAATTATTAATGAGTTGGTCTGTAATGTACTACTGTTAAAACACCTATGTTGTGTTTTCAATTAAATAAGTATAGTCTTTTAGGTCAGAGCAGCATTTTTGCCCACATGGAATGTAGAAAACAATAGAGCCATCGTATTAATAAACGAAGTGGCGAGTTTCTCTCTTTTATTATTGCATGAAGGAATGAAATTACTGACGTTAGGAAAGGTAAATAGGCATTACTATCTTCCTCAAATATGTTATCAACAATGGCTCATTGGCTCAGGATGAAAATATTATGTGCAATATTAAGGTTAACATCACATTAATAAATAATGTTAACAAATTAACACCAATAACAAATAATGAAAATGTCAAATTCTACTCATGACAGTCACATTCTTCTTTTCCAACTTCTTTGTTATGCTGCACTGGAACTCGCATACCTTGGGTTGACAGGTGGGGCACAGTCCTGAAAAGAATACAGAACAGTGTTAAACTCCAATATAGTTAGAATACCAAACTTCATCATATTGTATTTGGTAGGTATCATGTATATAACTAAGGCCCCTTATTGCTTAATATGAGAATATTTTGTGTCAAAAATGTATTACAATATGACATGCATCACACATTCATTTTATATAAATACTTTAATGTAGAAAGAATTATGTGATATTATAATGGGAGAGTTATTATGTAGCACTGGAGAGCATTGCTGGAGAACACTGTTAACAATGTTGGGTGGCTTTCGGTACATGTGGATGTGCTGCAATGCATCTCCCTAAAGCATCCCACACATGTTTAATGGGATTTAAATCAGGAGAACAGGAAGGCCAGACCATTTGCTGAATATCCTCTCATTCCAAGAGATCCTCCATCTACATTGTTCTATGCCGTCATGCATTGTCATCCATAAAAATGAAGTCAGGGCCGACTGCACCACTGAAAAGTCATACATAGGGAAGAACAGCATCACAATAATTCTGTTGATTGAGCATTCCGTGTTCAAAGATTTGGAGGCCGGTATGCCCATGCAATATTATGCCTCCTGATGACCAGTATGGTGTGTTCTATTGCATCGGCAGCACCATTTGTGATGTTCCCAAGAGCTTCAGTACTGGGCCAACAAGGAATGGGGTTGCATGCTCTTCTCAAATGATAACAGATTCAATCTGAGTAGTAATTGTCAATGTACCCTCATCTTGCGAGAGGTGGGAAGCCCATACCACCAAAATGATCATTCCTGGGTGCATTACAGTTTCCCACCTCTTGCCAAATGAAGGTATGTCAAGAATTACTATTCAGACTGAATCCGCTCTCATTTGAGAAGAGCATGTGAGCCCATTCCTTGTTGGTCCAGTGCTGATGCTCTTGAGACCATCGCAGACAGTGTCAATGATATGTGAATGTCAATGGAACACAACATACTGGCCATTGGACAAAGAGACCACTTCTATGCCATCACTGTACACTGTATAACTTGAGATTGTGTATGTAGCAATCATGTTAAATATGGTTGCAATTTCACCCGCTGTTTGACATGGATCCCTTCTTGCTTGTTGCACAATGTAGTAGTCATCTGCTGCTGTAGTTGACCATGGTCATGCATCTTCTCTCTTTGGGACAGCAGTGCCTATAGTTTGGAAGGTTTCTCATGCAAGTGAAACAATGCTATGAGGAATACAAACTCTTGGCAACACTCATCATACCCATCCTTATTCCAGTTTCCTGATGATTCTTCCACATGTGAAGTCATCCAAATGTTCTATGGGCCAGGATGTAAAGTACAGTGCTGCAGTACATAGTAAAATCTCACTGATTGCCACACACTATTCTTGTCCAGTTTCTTCAACCGCCTTGTTTTGTGGAACCAGAACCATTTGGTGTTATATTGTTGCTACACTCATGCCATGTGAGGTCCAGCTTTCTGTGTATATTTGAGAGACCTCTGGCAACATGCTCCTGAATTTTCATTTACTTTCACAAGGTAGTTCATATGTTATGTTAATTTATTCATCTCTTTCTTAGGAATTGCATACCAGTGTATAATATGGTGTAATATATCTAAATAGTATTCACCAAATAATTCCTTTCCAACAAAGATCTGTTTGCATTTTAACAAATTCAAATAAGAATGCTCTCTTTTTATTTGTGAAGGTAGTCTCATACTAATAAATCTTTGTAGATTTGAATGTCTAGTAAAAAAAAAAAAAAAAAAAAGGTAAATAAATATTATCACTTATGGCCTGATAATCACAACTATTATGCAAATATATTTGGTTATATAGGGAAGGTACTGTATTCCATCAAAAAGTTTGATACCAATATTTAATTGTAAATGCATGTCCCCCAACACTATATCCCCTTTTATAAAACTATCCATGTATGCATGTGTATGAAAACAGCATAACTTAAAAATTAAGTTGGTTAAATACTAAACCTGATATTTAAGATTAGCACTTTTCAAAGATGCAACACAAAGATTTTCAAGAAAATCACCCTGGGCCAAGTTACTCTTTGCATGGAGAATTTTTTTACAATGTTGAATTTTCTCAAAACTGGCTCTAACAATTTTAATTAAAATATCATATGTTTAAGATCATTTTATGCCACATGAAATGTATAATTTGAACTTTCTAGGAATAGCCTCTGAAGTCCTGTTCATTCTGGATGACTTTTGCATAATTGGTAAACCATAAAAGATATAATAAATCTTACACAGAAAGCTCTGCTTTGCTTTTTTATAATACTCATATATTTCTCCAATAGAAAACAGTTGTTCGTTTTTCTTTTTCCTGGTGAAGCAAAGAAAACAATGTCAGTGCATCATATAGTGACCACTCTTGAACGATTTGACTGCCACTTTAGCCTAGTGTATTAACTTTTTCCCACATATCTACAAGAAAATATGAAATAAAGTGCTTCTGCAAATATTTTCACACACGCACACATTGTTTAATGCCTGCTTTTACTATTATGGCACCACAGGTAATGACACTAATGATACTTGGAATGAAGATGGAGCACTGGTGGATGTGATGGTGAAACCATAGAACACAGAAAAAACCTGCCCCTGCTCGCGACATGCAGTCGCTTGGAATCAACCCCGGTCCACCTAGGTGAGAGGCGAGTGGTCTAATCACTCGAATAGCTGCAAATGCTTTTTTGATATATATGATATACATAAATAGATAGAAAAATAAGCTTTTGTAAGAATAGTTTTGTTGCTGATTAGATAGAGAAAGTCATATGAGTGTAACACAGATTTTTTTTTTTATTTGTACCACATATTAGATTAAATAAATCAAAATTTAATAAATTCTTTAGCCTTAACTATGTTTAACAGATTGTCTTAATATTATTATTTCATTAAATATTAATTTATTTAAAAATAACCTATGGCATTTCAATTTGCAATATAAAAGATTTTATTTGAATAATGCAAAGCTAAAATTTGGTGAAATTCTCAGAATTTAGAGTTATTCAAAATCTACGAGTTTAAAAATATATTTAATTTCAAGATTTATTTCACTTTTGATATTATGGATGCCAACTTAATGCTCAGAATTCAACCTCTTTTTATACCTGTCAATCAAATGGCATGAAACTTCCAAAATTATTATTCTGCATAAAAATTACAACTATGTGACCTCTTCACCCAGGTGCGACAATCAAAATTTGTGCCCACCTAGATAGTGTGGAGGTAGCTTGTCTACCTTACATTCAACAGGTCACAAGTTTGTGTCTTGCTTAGGTGAGTTACTGGGGTAAGGCTTTTTACAGGGTTTTCCCTTGTCCTGAGAAGACGAATGTCCAGTAACTTTAAGCTCCATGAATCCAAGATCATTTGAGCATCATTTCACCAATTTCATTAATCATCCAGCATAACCAACCAGGTTAAAGGACGTTAAGCTACCAAAAAAAAATTGAAACTTTGATGTAATGAGCTAGCTGACCCCACACGTGTTCACTCACACAGGTGAGGTAATGGATTTAAAATGGAAGGAAAACTGCCACCAACAATTAGGTAATACAATCAAAAGCTAACAGCTCACACACATGCATTTATGGCCTGGCAAGAAGAGGTGTGTGCATTCAGTGTGTAATCACAGTATTGCAAAATTTAAAAATACTTATACTCAGGATTTAGTCATACTCAGCGGCGGCTGCTGTGTAGGAGCACAAGAGCACATGAACCTCCAATATTTCTTAGTGGATCTCCTTTTTCTCTTTCAGGAAACATTTAATAAAATGCGCTATCCGGTGCCACTTGTTTGAATATACCGCGCTCTGCTCTTCAGATTGAACACAGCCGAGGACCTGAGTATGTGGCAACAACGCTTGTAGCACAGGCCTCGTGTGCTAGCGTATTACTAACGTTTAGCAGCTCTGCGCTTGCGCGGCCAAAAAAACACCTTGAAATTTTACAGCCAGAAATGAGCACATTGCAATCGTGCACTTTAGTTCTCATTAACATCACCAGGGTTCTGTTTATTATCGGGAGGTGCTGCTATCTTTGAGATTCAGTTGAAACTATCCGGAAGTGCAACTGCATTTGATGAGGCGCTATTTTTCTTAATAATTTGCAGTTTATACAAGAGCTTGCTTAAGACTAGCGTGTGCTGCAGTTTTACTAAGTTATTTTTGGTATAATGTGATTATCTTACTGTAACAATACTTAATGAATTAACAGGTGAGACTAGTGTGGATTTTCTAACATGTTTTAAACATAGCTTATTATTTTAACAACAATGTTCTCTGTGTTGAGCAAGTGACCTCGTGGTTCTCAATTCTTGTGACTTTTCAAAGGTAGCCATGAATTCGGTGGACTCGATATTAAGAAGCCATGAAAAACTTAATATGAGGAACAAATAGAAATAAAACGTCTGGGACGTCCACAGCCCGATTTGGTAATTAAGCATGTGACAAAAACTCAAAAGCGGGACTGTAGACGTAAATTTAATAACAATGTATACGCAACATGCAAATGGCTTTGCGGTTGCAGTATCAGAAACTCGCTGTTTTGCTTTCCTTATGTTTAGCTCCAATGCGACGAGTAACTGGACAAGAGTAGGATGTGCCGACCTGGTGCATCTCGGTGAAAAGATAAAAAAGCATGAGAATTCACGTGCGCACATAAGAACGCATGTATTCGATTCGCCATGCTTGGTCGTGTGAATATCAGCACTCAACTAGACAGCGCTTACAGGCAGTCGGTAAAGAGACACAACGAGCAAGTTGACAAAAATAGGTACATTCTCTCTAGGCTAATTGATTGCGTAAAATTTTGTGGAGCATTTGAACTAGCTCTACGCAGTCATGATGAGCGGGAGAATTCTGAAAATCCCGGGGTGTTTCGTGGGCTTGTTAATTTTGTAAGCTCTATTGACATAGCAATGCAAGAACACTTAGAAAATGCAACCGTGTTCAAAAGTTCTTCAAAGACGGTGCAGAATGACATCCTCGACTGCATGCTTGCGGTCTGCAGGGAAATTATATCAGAAGAAATAAAGGTAGCTCATTACTTAGCAGTCATGGCCGATGAAACAACGGATGTGTCTACTCAGCAACAACTCGCTATAGTGTACAGATACGAGATGCAAGGGTCGGCTGTTGAGCGTTTTTGGGGCTTTTTCAATCCTGTTGCCCTAGATGCTGATGCTATATCTGGGGTAATAAACACTACATTGCTAGAGCTTATCGGAGAGCAGAAACATAAATTAATAGGTCAATGTTACGATGGTGCAGCTGTTATGAGTGGCAGTGCAAGTGGAGTTCAGGCGAGAATACGAGCTATGTACCCTCATGCATATTTTATACAATGTTACGCCCATCAATGCAATTTGGTTCTGCAGAAGGCTGCACAAACAGCTCATCCAGGATTTTCTTTTCAACACTATCAGGATTTCCTGCATTTTTTTCAAGATCTTGTCTAAGAACCAAAATACTTGACAGAATTGTGCAAAACAGAGTTCCGAGGCTAGCAGCTACACGCTGGATTTGCAACATTCGTTCAGTGAATATTGTGTATGAAAATAAAGAACGTCTCATCCGGTGTCTAGAGGAAATAAGTCTGCTTGATAATATTGATGACAAAACAAGACGTGAGTCAAGCGGCCTCTTAGCAGCTTTGGAGGATTCTGCATTCACCTTCTGGTTAGAATTCTTTCATAGAATAATGCCTCAGGCGGAGCTCTTATTTAAAGTACTGCAACACAGACAAATCGATGCTGTAAAAGAAAAACGCTACTTAGATCGGTTCTCGTCTGCTGTGCAGGAAATTAGAGACACTACACTTAACAGATATGAAGTTTCCGAAAATCGAAAGAGAAAGAGGCAAGAAAATCGAGTGGCAGAAGGAAAGGAAGTGTGCGACGCGATACTTAGTCACGTAAATGACAGATTTTCATTTACCGATCATTTAGTGGCTTCGAGGCTAGTTGATGTCGCTTCTTTCCAGACATTCTCCGAAGATTTTCCAGAAAAAAATCTCGTCACTACTGTTGAAATCTACCCATGGTTGCTCAAGTCACAGCTTAAAACAGAACTTCAAGTACTGTATAACTGGCGTGATATGATGAACGCTGAAGGAGCATCATCTATGTTGCAGTTCATAACAGAAAACAACCTCAACGAAGAAACTTTTCCGCAATTAACCGAGCTACTGAAGATTATCACTACGCCCATGACATCAGAGCCAGAAAGATGCTTTTCCACATTGAAAAGAATTAAAACCTTTACGAGGAATACGATTGCTGAAGACCGACTCTCAGCATTGGCAATGCTTGCTATTGAGAAGAAACTGGTCAACAGCATAAGAGACTTCAATCACCGAGTGATAAAAAAGCTTGCACACTTGAAAAACAGGCGTGTGGAATTTCTGTACAAATAACTTTGGTGTCCATTGCCTAATTCAAACAATGTAAATATCATTTATTGTAAATACCATTCTTCACATGAACTATATCAAAGGACTTTACCCCTTCATCACCATCTGGGAACCTCATATTGCTGTTAACTATCGGAGACTAAGAAATTCAACATCTTTACAATACTGGGTGAGTGACGATTTGTGCAACAAATTTATAATTCTTGTTTTTAGGCACTATCATTGTTTCTAATATTACTGGATTTGGTGTTACGGTGACGGCGGCTAAAGTAGTAGTAGTACTAGTAGTAGTGGTGGTGGTGGTGGTGATTTTGTGAACACCTACATTTTTAATCCACGAGCCGCCATTGGTCATACTTATCATTTGATTTTATACAAATTGTTTAAAAAATGGACCCCTATTCATAATCCTCTCTTTAATATATTTCTGGCTATGCTACTGGTTATGCCTGGCTATAAATCTCTTTAATATGTTTGGTTTGTAGGTGTATATGTTAGAATTAGACAGTAAAAAAATTGATGTGTTCCATTCACATGATTTTCTCTACATCTCTGCAACAAATTATTGTTAAAAAGCTTATTCTTTTATTTACTTCATGCTATTCGAGAAACAATTAGCAGAAATTGTCTTAATACTTGCTTCTTTGCAAGTAGAAGGGAAATAAGGGAATACACACTAGGCTAAAGCGATAGTCAAGTCTTTTATAAGTTGGTCAGGAGTTGACAAATTCCCATATGAGAAAAGTACAAGTATCTTAAAACTGAAACTAATAACAAGGAATATCTCAAAAACGGTCAACTCCACGGAAAAATGTATGTGAACGTAAATTGTGTGTTTTAATGAGACCTACATTTTTATTTAGTAAGTTTTTGTGTATTTCTTACGGTTTGTCAGTTATGCAAAATTCAGAAAAAAATCATCCAGAATAAAGAGATCTTCAGAGGCTATTCTCAGAAAATTCAAGGTATACATACATATTATTTGTCATGTAAATATCTTGTACATGAGAGATTTCATTCAAAATCGTTATAGTTATTTTTGAAAAAATAAAAATTTTCGAAATTGTTTTCCTTGTAAAGGGTAGTTGGAGGTGAGGGGATTTTCTTGGAAATCTTCCTGACGGATCCTTGGAAGATACTGAACTTAAATATCAAGTTTAGTATTTAACGGACTTTCCGTTTTTAGCTATGCTGCCCCTGCCCACACACACACACACACACACACACACACGGACATTTTTTAAAAAGCTTGATTTGGATTCAGGGGGTTCCAAAACATGTATTTCCAGTGAAAGCTTGGTATCGAATTTCTGGGTGCAATACAATACCTGCTCTATACGCCATGTAGGTACACAGTATGCGTAGAGAAAGTAAAAATCTGATGTGGACCATTCACATGACTTTCTCCATATCCCTGCAACAAATTATTCTTAAAAAGCTTATACTTTTATTTACTTTCAGCTAATCAGAAAAGAATAGCAGAAATAGTCTAATTACTCGCTTCCTTGTAAGTAGAAGCGAAATAAGGGACAACTGTAAGTTAAAGTGATAGTCAAACGCTGGTTGCTATGTCAATGAACTTCCTTTGTCTATATGGATAGGAGTTGACAAGTTCCTGTATGAGAAAAGTATACGTTTTTCATAGCAGAAACCAAAAATAAGGAATGTCACAAAAACGACGAACTCCACGAAAAAAATGTATATAACATAAATTGTGTGCATTTAACGTGCTCTACATTTTTTGTGTAGTAAATTTTTGTCCATCTCTTACGGTTTAGCAGTTATTCAAAATTTAGTAAAATTCATTCAGAATAAACTACTCTTCAGAGGCTATTCCCAGAAAATTCAAGATATACATTTTATTTATCAGGTAAATATGTTTAATGTACGAAATTTTAATCAAAATCATTAGAGCCATTTTTGAGAAAATCAAAATTTTCGAAAAAAGTTCAATGTAAAGGGTAGTTGGGGGTGGGGGGATTTTTCTAAAAATCTTCGTGTCGCATCCCTGGAAGATATTAAACTTAAATACCAAGTTTGGTATTTTACCAACTTTTCGTTTTTGAGTTATCGTGTTCACGGACACACACACACACACACACACACACACACACACACACACACACACACACACACACACGGACCTTCTTGTGAAAATGCTTTTTTTGGATATTGGGAACCCTGTAACATATACTTCCGGTGAAATCTCTGTATCCAATTTTTGGTGGAGTGCAATACTTTCTCTATACACTATATACATAGTGCGTATGGAGAAAGTAAAAATAGGTAAGTAGGGGGTCTTTTTAGTTAGATTAATGTGTTTATCATAAGTTGATATATAGCCTTCAATTGCATATTGCTTACATATGTTTAGTAATTGAAGATTTAGTAACATATTTTTTGGATAGGTAGAGTCAGACTGAAAAATTCAATGCCATAGCCGGGATTTAAACCACGGATCTTCCCGTCTCTAGCCGTTGCTCTGCCACTGAGCTACCATGGCAACATGCTGGCATAGCATTAAATTTCTGAACCGACTCGTATGTTTCCAGGCAAACCACAAGGTGATCTAAAATTGTTTGAGATGACATATCCCTAGGGCGACTTTCGTCGTCCTAAGTACTTCCAGACCCAGGATACATAGTATAGCCAACTATTATGGACAATTGTGATAATTTGTTTTCTCACAGAAACCGTTGAATTTTCAGTCTGACTCTACCTACTAACTCCTGTCCTACACACGGTTTCTGTGAGCAAACAATTAAATTTTCACAATTATCCATAATAGTTGGCAACATTGTAATTCGCCATAGGTTGTGTCATCTCAAAACAAATTGAAATCACCTTGTGGTTTGCCGAGAAATATACGAGTTAGTTGAGAAATTAAATGCTATGGCGGCATGTTGCCATTTTAGTTCAGTGGAAGAGCACCCGGCTAGAGACTGGGAGATCCGTGGTTCAAGTGCCGGCTATGGCATTGAATTCTTCAGTCTGACTACCTATCCAACTCCAGTTCTACACACGGTTTCTGTGAGAAAACAATTAAATTATCACAACACTATATTTTGATGTTTTTGTATAATATTTGTTTTACGAGTAATATTTGCACATGGGTATGTTCTAGCTACACAGCTAGATGATTTTATTATTATTAGTATTATTATTATTATTACTGATGATGGTGGCGGCGGCAGTGGTGGTGGTTGTGGTGAATTGAGTGATCTCGTCACCTTTGAGTTAAAATCTTCGGACATAAAACTTAATGATGGTTAAAATTTTCCACAATTTACTAGCATATAATATGTATTGCTATGGAACTGTGCACAGCATATATGTTTTACTAAAAAAAAAGTTTTAATTTTAAAACTTATATTTTTATCAACACTTACCCAATGAAGCTTCACTAAAACCCATCCAGAATTCCATAGAACTGACTTATGGCCAAATTTTCAGAATGCAAAAATTATATATTTTATTATGAAGTAATGGCATTTCTCACTAACGTATACAATTGCGTAATTCGTAATCTTTAAAAAAAATAAGTTGGAAAGCATATACCTATATCAAAGGTTTCAGGCGTACACTACAACATTAAATATCTAGTTTAACAATTATTAAGATATTATAATGAATGTAGAAGTTATATATTTCAGTAGAAGTAGGTATTCTATATTTTTTCAAAAAAAATGTCATTTTATATTTTGTTGTAATTAACAGAAAGTAGAAAGGAAATACGATATGACTTAAGTTGGCCTTGAAATACATTACATGTATATCGTGCGAGAAAAAAAAGAAAGGTTACTTAGTACTATAGCAGGTATATTGCTCTTATATTGGAAAACACATGCGCCAGCAGTGATTATCTCGGGGAAGTCTTTCATTTTCTATAAATTACATGATTAAACGAGATCTGCATTTTCCTACAGTAAATAGCATTGCATCTCCTGAATAAACGAAAGACAAATTGGACCAAACTCCAAAAATGTTATTTTGGGTTTGGGAAACCTCAAAACAGACATTATCAAAGTAATCTCTAAATAGGTTTATGAATGGAATATGACACGCTCTTTGAAATGGTACAGATAGTCATATGATTGTAATTTATCTGATTTTTATAACTGATATGTCGATATTAGTTTTATCTCGCATGCAAAACGCTACGAATTTCAGTCATCACATAGCGACACGCTTTCTAAAACTCTGAATATTGCTTTAGCCTACACTATTGTGCTTATACGTACTATTCTGTATGCTATTACTTGCAAAAAATGTGCAAATGTGCAATGAAAGCTTATCTCAGTTCTGTAAGCTAACAAGAAATAGATTGTATAAAAATTAGTGTTTGCAAGAAGAGTTTATACTTTATAGTAAAATGAGTGGAGAAAGTCATATGGATATAGTACATCAGAGTTTATTGCTTAATGCTTAGGTATGATAAAAAAATTCCTGTTACTTTTCTTAAAATAACAAGGCGACAGGTTGATACATCTGGATCTAACACCGTTCCTAGAATTTCTCCCTTCAAGTTACATGAAGACGTCAGAATGGAACGACCCAACAGGGGAGGTGGTAGGTAAATCGCACCCTGTGGCATAATCCAGCAAAATGCAAGTGCAAGTGGAAAACTACCTGTTATGAGAGAGATTAAATTATTTCCTTTCCGTTCAACATCGACAAGACAATTGCTGGCATTTCAAATTTCAGTAAGTTTGATTAGGCCACAAATCTTAAATCCAAGAATCTGAAAATAAAAATATGAATATACAGCTCCCATTTTGGTTAAACACAGGTTCGAGACTCGACTGCGTCAATGCCATTTTATTTTTTTTAATTAAAATAATAATAAATAAAAACGAACACCAATTTATTACCACAATGCCACTATGTTCTTTACACAATTCCCACTTACCTTTCGATGTTTTGAAAGTATCGATTAAAACTTACAATTAAATTATGACTTTTGACTGGGTAACTCTGCACACTTTTCCACTTATTTTGCTACCTACTTAATATTAATCGAAATGAATGTTTCCTGAAATAGTTTCATTATAGAATTTAAGCATAGGACAAATTTGGAATTAATATTCTCATTTACTGCTTTGAAGCTGAGCAAGTTGATATGACAATACGGTTACTGCTTAATAACAAAACTGAATTAATACATTCTTAAACGTAACAGCATTAAAAAAGAGTTCTTTTAATCAGTAAGTAAACACGTTTTGTTTACTTCATACACAAAACTGAAAAACATTAAACAAAAAAATCATGTTAAGTTCCAATTTATCATCATAAGTTGTTGTTTGAAAATGAAGCTCTTGTTAAAATTCGTTACGTAAATACAAAAGAAAATGAGAGTGGACTTTATATAAAGCAAAAGAATTTGTATTTCATTATTAATAAAATAGACACTTCGTGCTGTTTGAAAACCATCCTTTATGCATACCTTCTAGTTCTCGACAAAGCGCTGTATCTGCTTGAGGCCATCGTATACAAAGTTACAGATTTAAGAAAAGTTGTTTAACATGAGAATAATTCAATATTTAAAATACTTTATTGTATAATCTAACACATCAAATGATACCGCGATCTGTAACTTTTGTGTGCAGCTCTGAATCAACAAGTATTTCGCATCCAGAAGGAAGATTGAAAATGGCGCTTGTTTGAACAATTGAAGATGATTTCTTCCCCCTCCACCCTCTCCAAAGCTGCGCTTGATCTGATGCCTCTTAATTAGTGCGCATTTATTAAAAAAAAAAGTCCAGAATTTGAAAAACATTAAATATCATACGCTTATAGGATGTTAAAATCTATACTGTAAAATAATATTACGTATAGTTATATAATATTCTGTTTCCTCCCAATATATAATGAAACACCGTAAGAAGTGTATGGAAACTGCACAAACCAAATATGGCTATTGCCGATGAATCTGAATATAATAATTGCATCATACAAATGCGTTTACAGTGATTTTGAAATTATATTTATAACTACCAATAAGCCTTGAGTTTGAATAAATACGATGAATTAATATCAAAATTTTTATTATCATTATTATTACTATTATTATTATTATTATTATTATTATTATCATAATCATCTTCATTGGAATTATTATTTATATTATTTTGTTGTGTTACATTTTAACTAATAAACAACAAAGCCGGTTGCTAGCTCACCAAAAATTTGCATTTGACATAAATTGTGTTTGTAAACCAGATCTAAATTGTTTGTGAGGAATACTTTTCTCTAATGGAAAATCGTTATTCATATTTCTTCATCCTGGTCAAGCAATTTCAATGCCTTTACATAACGACCGGCTTATTTGGCTCGTTTTAGCTTATTGTATTTCAATGTTCCCCTACAACAAGGAAATAATATGCCATTAAACCATTCTGCTAAATTTTATCTTAATAATTGTGCATTAAATGCAAGACTTAAGCTTTAATAAGAATATTTTCTTGCGGCATAGGTAGATAAGTTATGTGAATGTAGTAAATCATATTGCTTATTATCTTATTCTTACCTTATCCTAAGCAATGTATGTCAAACTGAACCACAATTGGTATTAGTATGTAGGAGCATTTAAGGTGTGTACATGCAATCCACACTTTGATTTTATTTTTTTAATTTATAATTGCAGGAATGTGTGAAAAAAGAAATTGCACTTTATGACACTGAAATAAGTTTATAAGTTTCACACAAAGAAACAACGTTATATTATAATTCAAAATCTTCTCGGGCTTCTAGCCAGGTAAAAACTTGGCTTGACACCAACGTTTCGAAGAAGTGCATCTTCCTCGTCTTCAGGGTGAACTGGCTAGAAGCTCGAGAAGATTTTGAATTAACACGGCGCCAGGAAAGCTTTAGTTCTTATTTTAACGTTATATTATGTTAAATAGTGTAGAATTTAAGAATAGGAGCAAATTTGGAATTAACATTCTCATTTATTACTTTGAAACTGAGCAAGTTATTATGATGAAGCCATTACGTTTTTTAATAACTAAACTGAATTATTACATTCTTAAACGTAACAGCATTAAAACAGAGTTACCTATTTTTAAACAGTAAGCAAATCCATTTTGTTAACTTCACACACAAAAATGAAAAACACTATAAAAAGCAGATTGTTCCGATTTATCATAAGTTGTGGTTTGAAAAGGAAGCTCTTGTTAAAATTTGTTAATTAAAAATACAAAATTTAACATAACTAGTGGTTTGTTAAAATTGGTTAGTTAAATACAAAACGAAATGAGAGTGAACTTTATATAACGCAAAAGAATTTGTATTTCATTATTGATAAAATTGATTCTTTCGTGCTCTTTGAAAACCATTTTTAATGCATGCCTCTCAGCACTCGACAAAGCCCTGCATCTGCTTCAGGCCATTGTATACAAAGTTGTAGACTTAAGAAAAGTTGTTTAACGATAATAAGACAATATTTAATAAAGAAATACTTGATTTTATAATCAAATACATAAAATAATATACTATGTTCTGTAACTTTTGTATGCAGCTCTGAATCAACAGGTCTTCCGCATCCAGGGGATAAATTGAAAATGGCGCTTGTTTGAACAATTGAAGATCCTTCCCCCTCCACCCGCACAAGGCTACGCTTGATGCGATGCACCTTAATTAGTGCGTATTTTATTAAAAAAAAAAAAAAACAGAAATTAATCCAGAAATTGAAAAATATTTAATAGTATATGTTTATATTATTAAATTGCTATACTATATCATAATATTATGTACAGTTAAGTTAAATCTGTTTCTTCCCACTGTATAATATAATGTAGATATAATGTAATGAAGCCTAAGGAAGCTACACATTTTTCGAGAAAATAAAGTTGACATGAAAAACGTTCCATAAAAGGAATGATTTAGAGTGGTGGTGATTTCCCATAAAATCTAGGTTTCTCAGACTTTAAGGGAGAAAGGAAAAAACAAAAACAAAAAAACAGTGCACTAATAAAAACGTTTTATGTTTAACTAACGTTTTCATTCAGGGGATCTAGAAACGTGCACTTCCGGTGAAATCCGGTATCGAATTTTTCGTGGAATGCAATAGATGCTCTATTTTAGGTAAGTAGTAATGAAAATATTAAATGGTAAAGGAAGGTGACTACGCAACTAATGTCATCTGTCCAGCATGTCAATGAGCACTCAAAGAAAAAACAGTTCTGTGAACCCAAAATCCACATAATGTCAAAAATGTAATATAAATAAACCGAAAAGAAGGCGTTTGCAAACTCACATCATCTGCTCAGTATCACAATGGCTACATGCTCACTCAAGGAACAATCAGCAGTTCCATGATCCCAAATGCCGCATTCTGCCAAAAACTGAATATAGAGCAAAATAGTGTTAAATAAACGTTTCTTACATACTGTGTCTGTAGTGAGGACCCATGCCCAGCACCAGTGCCATGTGTTCTCAAAATCATTTGAGATTAACCTCTTTGTGGTTTATGGGAAAACATGCGAGTCAGCTGAGAAATTTAATGCTGTGGCGATGCAGCATGGAGCTCAGGGTTAGAGCAATTAGACATATCCCAGGAGATCCGTGGTTCAAATCCCGGCTATGACATTGATGTTTCAGTCTTACTCTACCTTTCCAAAAATAGAACATTCAGGAAGGCAACTACGCAACTCACGCCATCTGTACATAAATACAATGACTACATTTACACTCAATGAACAACCAGCAGTTCCACGATCCCAAAGTCCACATTTCTCCAAAAATAAACTTCAGCAAATAAAGTTTGGCATAGAAAGGCGACCATGCAATCAAAGTCAACTATGAGCTAGTTGAAGCAGAGGACTAATATAGTACATAACTTATATGTCATTTGCTGATTTAAATGACACACGAAATCTGCAACAAGGGTTGCTATACGAGTATATGACCAAGAAGTTAAAGCGAAGGTTTAACTAAATTAATAAATAAACAACCAAATAAATAAATAAAAATAAAAAACGAACTTCATTATGACAGCTAATATCGCATGTCTAATTTTAATGACTATCGATGGGTTGTTCCGAGTCGTGTTACATTGCTGTTGTAAGCGATTAAATTGATCAAGCAATTTGGGGAGGGATTGAATTTTAAAAATTAATTTTATTCATATTTTTACTTCCTTTCCACGTACAATGTACGTAGTAGGTACAGAAAGTATTGTACTTCACCCAGAAATTCGATACATAGATTTCACCAGAAATACATGTTTTAAGGATCCCGGAGTAAAAAACTGTAGAAAAAGATCCGCGCGCGCTTGTGTGTTAGTAGGCTCTCAAATATAAATAATCGGTTGAATACCAAACTTGGTATTTAAGTCAGTGTTGCCACCCGTAGCGGAATTCCGCCACGCTTAGCGAAATTTGAGCCTTCGGGAGACATTGCTGAGAAAAAGTGGGAATATGTAGCGACTTTTGTCAATTTAAAAAAAAAAATCGGCTAACTTATCGTAAACGCCAATGCCCTCTGTTAGGCAACAATGCTGTGGGAAGTAGGCTCAAGAAATCTCTCATGTGAAAGATAAGTTGATAGCTCGTGTTAATATTTATTTAACGCTAGCGCCCGATCTGGCAGTATTTATAAACATATTCAATAATCAGTATACACATAGTTGATGCTTTTCAAAAAGTTAATGCAAGCTATGTTAACGTCATCTGTACCTTGGGAAGCATGATGAAACATTCGTTCATCGCAGGCACAGATCTCATTTCAAGTTATTTCATAACGTCAGCTTGCCGACTAAAGAATTGAATTAAATCAATTAATTTTTAATTGTTACTAATTTATAGTTTATAACGGAATACCGCGGAGCATTGTCGAAAGATGAGATGAAAGCGAGCAAACAAATGTTTTTGGACAAGTGGTTGAAAAAAATTTTTTTTCGAAATGGTTACAACCTGTTACAGAAGACAGTGCAAATATTTTCACATCATAATCACTTAATCCATCTTCTTGGTCATCTGGTACGCCATAGAAAATGTATGTTATAGCCATTTTATGGTAATTTAATGTGTGCATTAATGTAACGGAATTTTGCTCGACCTGTAGCGATATTCAACGGTTTTTGGTTGGCAACACTGATTTAAGTTCAGTATCTTCCAAGGATGCAACTCGTAGAAAAAATGACTAACGATTTCTATTAAAATTCTATAGTTTAAATATACTTAAAGATTATGAAAAATAAAATGGGTTCCTTTAATTTTCGGGAAATATTCACTTGAATTTTCCGGGAACAGCTTCTTTATACTGGGTGGCTCTTTGCATAACTGGTGATAGACAAAGTGTTACTACACAAAAAATGTAGATCTCGTCAAAAATAATTTATGTCCTATACTTTTTTATGATTTAACCCTTTCAAAGATATTTTTTTTTTCATTTCGTCTCTTTATTGCTCCAACATTTATACCCCGCTTTTAACTGCATGGTCCTATCAGTGGTATTTCCCTTTGGAACATCTTAACTCATGTACTGCGCCGTTGGATTTCTTCACTCACACACACACACACACACACACACACACACACACACACACACACATTTAAAGACTCTAAGGAATATAAGGAATACTCTGGGATAGATAAAAAAAATACCTAATCCCAGCCGGGAATCGAACCCCGTTCCCTCAGCACAGAAGGCAGGCGTTCTGCCGACTTAACTATTGTACTAGTCATGCTATAAATATTCCAGTGTTTATACTTCTCTCAAATTGGAAGTCGTCATTTTTTACTCCTGGTCATGCAACAAAAAGAAGGGAATTTCAGTGCCATCACTTAGCGATAAGCTTTTAAATGATTTGACAATTACTTTTCCTTATTAGCATGGAGTACATAAAACAATTACGCAGCTTCTGCAAGAACAATTTTCTACAGAAAGGTAGAGAAAAGCACGCGAATGTAGCACATCAGATTTTTCCTGATTTATGGATCGAGCTACAATACTTTCTGAAAACCAATACTTTTGTAATAATTATAGGAATAGACGGGAATTGCAGAGCTAATGTATAAGGACGCCGGCAGGGAAAGTTTGGAAACCAGTGAAATACAGCCTACCGTAGACCGTCGAAACAAAATCCAATAATATGAAAATTTTCCCAGAAACAACAACACTCAAAGATGGATGCATAAGATTAAATAAAAAGTAGGCTATATTAGTTCGTATTACACTGAAGCAACTTTGCAGTGAATCTGCATTATTCGAGACGTCAGGAAAGCGATTATATTTCAGCGGCTTCATCTCTTTAAACATTAGCAGTTTAAATATCGCGTTTAAGCAGGAATTTGTGTTCCCATTCACCGTTGTTCAGTTCCTTGAACCATCCATGTTACATGAAACCAACAGGCTTATAGAAATCACATGATGGAAGAGGTAAGAGGGGAAGTAAGACGGCATCATGCTGCTGCATTTACCAGCGCGCGTATAGCCAATGTTGAAGATTTTTCACCCCATCTACTGATTCACTTAAATACCAAACTTATATTTGGTTAACATCTTTCAAGAATCAGTCACAAAGGCTTTTATGAACATTCCCCCAACCTTAACTACTCTTTATATGCAAACCGTTCCGAAAAGTATAATTTTCTCAAAAATACCTAATGATTTTGATTAAAATACCACAAATTCAAGATATTTACAATACAAATAAAAGACATATAATTAATTTTCTGGGAATAACCCCCTAAGGATCTCTTCATTCTGAACGAGTTTTGTATAACTGGTAAACGTAAGGGATAGATAAGGACACCGCCTTAAAAATGTAAATGCTTTAAAACACACCATTTATATTCTTTACATTTTGGGAGGTAGAGGGAAGTTGACCTCTTCGAAATATTCGTCTTATTGGTTTCAATTTTTAATACTTAATACTTTTCTCAAACTATAAGATCATTTCTGATAATGTTTATCTTGATTAACATGAACTAGATAGAAGAATCAGCTTTAGAACAAATAGCTTGTTACAGCATAATTAGAGAAACTCAGGTGAATGGAACACATCAGATTCTTAAGGTACACCTCTGCCAGTTGACGATTATAAGGAGCGAGGAAAACTCGAGGGCCTCATAGGAGGACGGTCCTAGCGAGATTTGAATCGCTGACTCAAGTTCACGAGTCCAACAAAAGAACGGCTACTAGTACCTCAAATATATTAATCGTATATTGAAAAACACACGCGTCATCAGTGATTATCTTGGAGAAGGCTTTTATTTCCCATAATTTACGTGATTTTCCTACAGTAAATAGCCTTGACTTCTCTGAATAAACATAAGATAAATTAGACCAGGTTCCAGAAAAGCTATTTTGGTTTTGGGGAACCTCAAAACAGACATTATCATTGAAATCTGTATATCAAGGTTTATAGATGGAACACGACACGCTCTTTAAAATGACACAGAAAGCCATATGGTTGCAATCGATCAGATTTTTATTAGTGGTTGTCATACACAACACTAAGAATTTCCGACATAGAGCTACACGCTTTCTAAAAGTCAGAATATTGCTTTAGCCTACACTAGTATGCTTATCTGTATTATTCTGTATGCTACTACCTGCAAAAAAATGTGCAGATGTACAATGAAAGCTTATCTCAGTTCTGTAAGCTAACAAGAAATACATTGTATAAAAATTAGCGTTTGCAAGAAGAGTTTAAGCATTATAGTAAAATGAGTGGAGAAACTCATATGGATGTAGTACATCAGAGTTTATTGATTAATGCTTAGGTGGGTATAACAAAAGATTGCCTGTGACTTTTCTTAAAATAACAAGACGACAGGTTGATACATCTGGATCTAAGACCGTTCCTAGAATTTCTCCCTCCAAGTTATATGAAGACGTCAGAATGGAACGACCCAACAGGGGAGGTGGTAGGTAAATCGCACCGTGTGGCATAATCCAGCAAAATGCAAGTGCTAGTGAAAAACTACCTGTTATGAGAAACATTAAATTATTTCCTTTCCGTTGAACATCGACAAGACAATTGCTGGCATTTTAAATTTCAGGAAGTTTGATTAGGCCACAAAATTTTAATCCAAGAATCTGAAAATAAAAATATGAATATACAACTCCCATTTGGGTGACACAGGTTCGAGACTCAACTGCGTCAAAGCCATTTTATTTTTTTTAATAAAAGTAATAATAAATAAAAAAGAAGAACACCAATTTATTACCACAATCCCACACTATATTCTTTACACAATTCCCACTTACCTTCCGATATTTTGAAAGTATCAATTAAATTGTGACGTTCATTGGGTAACTCTGCCCACTTTTCCACTTATTTTGCTACATACTTAATATTAATCGAAAGGAATGTTTCCTGAAATAGTTTCATTATGGTATTTAAGCATAGGACAAATTTGGAATTAATATTCTCATTTACTGATTTGGAGCTGGGCAAGTTGATATGACAATTCGGTTACTGCTTAATAACAAAACTGAATTAATATATTCTTAAACGTAACAGCATTAAATAAAAGTAATTTTAATCAGTAAGTAAACACGTTTTGTTTACTTCATACACAAAACTGAAAAACATTAAACAAAAAAATCATGTTAAGTTCCGATATAACATCATAAGTTGTGATTTGAAAAGGAAGCTCTTGTTAAAATTCGTTACGTAAATACAAAAGAAAATGAGAGTGGACTTTATATAACGCAAAAGAATTTGTATTTCAGTATTAATAAAATAGACACTTAGTGCTGTTTGAAAACCATCCTTTATGCATACCTTCTAGCTCTCGACCAAGCGCTGTATCTCCTTGAGGCCATCGTATACAAAGTTACAGATTTAAGAAAAGTTGTTTAACATGAGAATAATTCAATGTTTAAAATACTTTATTATTAAATCTAACACATAAAATGATACCGCGATCTGTAACTTTTGTGTGCTGCTCTGAATCAACAAGTATTTCGCATCCAGAAGGAAGATTGAAAATGGCGCTTGTTTGAACAATTGAAGATTATTTCTTCCCCCTCCACCCTCACCAAAGCTGCGCTTGATCTGATGCCTCTTAATTAGTGTGCATTTTTTAAGAAAAAAAAAGTCCAAAATTTGAAAAGCATTTAATATCATACGCTTATAACATGTTAAAATCTATACTGTAAAATAATATTCGTATAGTTAAATAATATTCTATTTCCTCCCAATATATAATGAGACACAGTAAAAGGTGTATGGAAACTGCACAAAGCAAATATGGCTATTGCCGATGAATCTGAATATAATAATTGCATCATCTTATACGAGATGATGCAATAAATACAAATATACAAATACGTTTACAGTGATTTTGATAATATATTTATAACTGTCAATAAGCCTGTGTGTGCGTGTGTGTGTGCGCGCGCGCGCGCGCGTGCACGAGATCTATACTGTTGCGTGGTGAACTTTTCTCAATAGGAAAATCGTTATTACCATTTCATCATAGTCAAGCAATTTCAATACCTTCACATAACGGCCGGCTTTTAAAATACTTGACTATCGCTTTCGCTTATTGTATTTCAATATCGCTTTAGTACAAGGAAATGATATGCCATAGAACCATTCTGCTAATGTTCAGTTTGATGATAGCGCAGTAGATGGAAGACTAAGCTTTTGTAAGAATAGTTTGTTGCAGCATTGGTATAGAAGTTGTGTGAATGTAGCAGATTAGACTTCTTTACCTTACTCTTACCTTATCCTAAGCAATGTCTGTTAAATTGTATCGCAGTTATTTCCGTCATAGAGCTACACGCTTTCTAAAAGTCAGAATATTGCTATAGCCTACACTATTATGCTTATCTGTATTATTCTGTATGCAAAAAAAATGTGCAATGAAAGCTTAACTCAGTTCTGTAAGCTAACAAGAAATACATTGTATAAAAATTAGCGTTTGCAAGAAGAGTTTATGCTTTATAGTAAAATGAATGGAGAAAGTCGTATGGATGTAGTACCTCAGAGTTTATTGATTAATGCTTAGGTGGGTATAACAAAAGACTGCCTGAGACTTTTCTTAATAAAACAAGACGACAGGTTGATACATCTGGATCTAACACCGTTTCTAGAATTTCTCCCTCCAAGTTATATGAAGACGTCAGAATGGAACGACCCAACAGGGGAGGTGGTAGGTAAATCGCACCGTGTGGCATAATCCAGCAAAATGCAAGTGCAAGTGGAAAACTACCTCTTATGAGAAACATTAAATTATTTCCTTTCCGTTCAACATCGACAAGACAATTGCTGGCATTTTAAATTTCAGGAAGTTTAAGCCACAAATTTTAAATCCAAGAATCTGAAAATAAAAATATGAATGTACAACTCCCATTTGGGTGACACAGGTTCGAGACTTAACTGCGTCAATGCCATTTTATTTTTTTTTAATAAATATAATAATAAATAAAAAAGAAGAACAATTTATTACCACCATCCCACACTATATTCTTTACACAATTCCCACTTACCTTCCGATATTTTGAAAGTATCGATTAAAACTTACAATTAAATTATGACGTTGATTGGGTAACTCTGCCCACTTTTCCACTTATTTTGCTACCTACTTAATATTAATCGAAATGAATGTTTCCTGAAATAGTATCAATATAGAATTTAAGCATAGGACAAATTTGGAATTAATATTCTCATTTACTGCTTTGGAGCTGGGCAAGTTGATATGACAATACGGTTACTGCTTAATAACAAAACTGAATTAATATATTCTTAAACGTAACAGCATTAAATAAGAGTACATTTAATCAGTAAGTAAACACGTTTTGTTTACTTCATACACAAAACTGAAAAACATTAAACAAAAAAATCATGTTAAGTTCCGATTTATCATCATAAGTTGTTGTTTGAAAAGGAAGCTCTTGTTAAAATTTGTTACGTAAACACAAAAGAAAATGAGAGTGGACTTTATATAACGCAAAAGAATCTGTATTTCATTATTAATAAAATAGACACTTCGTGCTGTTTGAAACCCATCCTTTATGCATACCTTCTAGCTCTCGACCAAGCGCTGTATCTCCTTGAGGCCATCGTATACAAAGTTACAGATTAAAGAAAAGTTGTTTAACATGAGAATACTTCAATATTTAAAATACTCTATTATATAATCTAACACATAAAATGATACCGCGATCTGTAACTTTTGTGTGCTGCTCTGAATCAACAAGTATTTCGCATCCAGAAAGAAGATTGAAAATGGCGCTTGTTTGAACAATTGAAGATTATTTCTTCTCCCTCCACCCTCACCAAAGCCTTGCTTGATCTGATGCCTCTTAATTAGTGCGCATTTTTTTTAATAAAAAAAAATAGTCCAGAATTTGAAAAACATTTAATATCATACGCTTATAGGATGTTAAAATCTATACTGTATAAGATGATGCAATAAATACAAATATACAAATACGTTTACAGTGATTTCGAAAATATCTTTATAACTGCCAATAAGCCTCTGTGTGAGTGTGTGTGTGTGTGTGTGTGTGTGTGTGTGTGTGTGTGTGTGTGTGTGTGTGCGCGCGCGCCACGAGATCTATACTATTGCGTGGTGCATTTTTCTCAATTGGAAAATCGTTATTACCATTTCATCATAGTCAAGCAATTTCAATACCTTCACATAACGGCCGGCTTTTAAAATACTTGACTATCGCTTTACCTTATTGTATTTCAATATAGCTTTAGTACAAGGAAATGATATGCCATAGAACCATTCTGCTAATGTTAATTTTGATGATAGCGCAGTAGATGGAAGACTAAGCTTTTGTAAGAATAGTTTGTTGCAGCATTGGTATAGAAGTTGTGTGAATGTAGCAGATTAGACTTCTTTACCTTACTCTTACCTTATCCTAAGCAATGTCTGTTAAATTGTATCGCAGTTATTAGTATGGAGGAGCATTTATGGTTTACATACTTTGATTTTTTTTTTAATTTATAGATGCAGTAATGTTTAAAAAATAAAATACTCATGATATGAAATGAGTTGATAAGTTTCACACAAATAAATAACGTATTACATTAAAAAGTGTAGAACTTAAGAATCGGTTAAATTTGGAATTTATGTTCTTAATTATTGCTTTGGAGCTGAGGAGCTAGATATTGTTTAATAACTATTCTGAATTAATACATTCTTAAACGTAACAGCAGTAAATAAGAGCTATTTTAAACAGTAAGAAAATCCATTTCGTTTACTTCATCACAAAAATGAAAAACACTATAAAAAGCAGACTGTTCCGATGTATCGTTGTGGTTTGAAAAGGAAAATTTGTTAATTAAACACTAAATTTATCATCATACGTTGGGGTTTGAAAAGCTGTTGTTAAAATTGGTTAGTTAAATACAAAAGGAAATGAGAGTTAACTTTATATTACGCAACATCAAAAATTGAATTTCATTATTGTTAAAATAGACTTTTTCGTGCTGTATGAAAACTATTTTTACTGCATACCTTTCAGCTCTCGACAAAGCACTGCTTCTACTTGAGACCATTGTACACAAAGTTACATACTTAAGAAAAAGTTGTGTAACATAAGAATAATTCAATATTTAATGATAAAATACTTGTTTTTATAACCAAACACGTAGAATGATACACCACGAAGTTACTTTTGGATTCAGCACTGAATTTACAGGTATTTCGCATCCAGGAGGAAAATTGAAAATGGCGCTTGTTTGAACAATTGAAGATGCCTTCCTTCCCCCTCCTCTCGTACCAAACCTATGCTGGTTGCGATGCGCTTTAATTAATACACATTTTATCTTAAAACAGAGTTTAGTCCAGGAATTAAAAATGTTTAATATCATACGTTAAAAACTATACTATATTATCATACTACGTATTCTGTTTCCTCCCACTGTTTAATGTAACAACGTAAGAAGTTTAAGGAGGCAGTACCTTACAAATATAGTTATTGCCGATGAATCTGAATAATACAATAACTGCATCATCTTATACGAGATTCTTATGCAAATACTCTATAGAGATTTTGAAATTAGTTTTATAACTGTTAATAAGTAACGGGGATGTTTATTATAACGCAGAAAGTAGTTTATTAATCTTTGCATTTATAAAACTGTAATTTACCATTTATATTAAAATTGAGTTTCAATAAATACGTTGTAATAACTATTATTATCCTTTTTATTATTATTACTATTAATATTATTGTTATTACTATTATTACCATAATCATCTTTATTAGAATTATTATTTATATTATTTTGTTGTGTTACATTTTAACTAATAAACAACAAAGCAAGTTGCTAGCTCAACAAAAATTTGCATTTGACATAAATTGTGTGTGTAAACGAGATGTAAATTGTTTGTGAGGAATACTTTTCTCTAATGGAAAATCATTATTCATATTTCTTCATCCTGGTCAAGCAATTTCAATGCATTTACATAACGACCGGCTTATTTGGCTCGTTTTAGCGTATTGTATTTCAATGTTCCCCTACTACAGGGAAATAATATGCCATAAAACCATTCTGCTAAATTTTATCTTAATAATTGTGCATTAAATGGAAGACTAAGCTTGAATAAGAATATTTAGTTGCAGTATAGGTAGATATGTGAATGTAGAAAATCATATTTTTTTTTATCTTATTACTTTATCCTAAGCAATGTACATCAAATTGAACCACAATTGATATTAGTATGTAGGAGCATTTAAGGTGTGCACATGCACATCCACATTTTGATTTTATTATTTAAATTTATAGATGCAGAAATGTGTGAAAAAAGAAAATGCACTTTATGACATTGAAATAAGTTTATAAGTTTCACACAAAGAAACAACGTTATATTATGTTAAATAGTGTAGAATTTAAGAATAGGAGCAAATTTGCAATTAACATTCTCATTTATTATTTTGGAGCTGAGCAAGTTATTATGATGAAGCCATTACGTTTTTTAATAACTAAACTAAATTATTACATTTCTTAAACGTAACAGCATTAAAAAAGAGTTACCTATTTTAAACAGTAATCAAATCCATTTTGTTTACTTCACACACAAAAATGAAAAACGCTATTAAAAGCAGATTGTTCCGATTTAGCATAAGTTGTGGTTTGAAAAGGAAGCTCTTGTTAAAATTTGTTAATTAAAAAAACAAAATTTAACATCATAACTTGTGGTTTGTTAAAATTATTTAATTAAATACAAAAGGAAATGAGAGTGAACTTTATATAACGCAAAAGAATTTGTATTTCATTATTGATAAAATTGATTCTTTCGTGCTCTTTGAAAACCATTTTAATGCATACCTCTCAGCACTCGACAAAGCCCTGCATCTGCTTCAGGCCATTGTATACAAAGTTGTAGACTTAAGAAAAGTTGTTTAACGATAACAATAAGTCAATATTTAATAAAGAAATACTTGATGTTATAATCAAATGCATAAAATGATATACTATGTTCTGTAACTTTTGTATGCAGCTCTGAATCAACAGGTCTTCCGCATCCAGGAGAAAAATTGAAAATGGCGCTTGTTTGAACAATTGAAGATGCTTTCCTTCCCCCTCCACCCGCACCAAGGCTACGCTTGATGCGATGCGCCTCAATTACTGCGTATTTTATTAAAAAAAGAATTTAAGCCAGAAATTGCAATGTTAATAGTATATGTTCATATTATTAAATTGATATACTATATCATAATATTATGTACAGTTAAGTTATAATCTATTTTTTCCCACTGTATAATATAATGTAGAATATAATGTAATGAAGCTTAAGGAAGCTACACATTTTTCGAGAAAATAAAATTGACATGAAAAACGTTCCATAAAAAGAATGATTTAGAGTGGGGGTGATTTCCAATAAAATCTAGGTTTCTCAGACTGTAAGGGAGAAAGGAAAAAACAAAACAAAAAACAGTGCACTAATAAAAACGTTTTATGTTTAACTAACGTTTTCATTCAGGGGAGCTAGAAACGTGCACTTCCGGTGAAATCCGGTATCGAATTTTTCGTGGAATGCAATACATGCTCTATTTTAGGTAAGTAGTAATGAAAATATTAAATGGTAAAGGAAGGTCACTACGCAACTAATGTCATCTGTCCAGCAAGACAATGAGCACTCAAAGAAAAAGCAGCAGTTCTGTGAACCCAAAATCCACATAATGTCAAAAATGTAATATAAATAAACCGAATAGAAAGGCGTTTGCAAAATCACATCATCTGCTCAGTATCACAATGGCTACATGCTCACTCAAGGAACAATCAGCAGTTCCATGATCCCAAATGCCGCATTCTGCCAAAAACTGAATATAGAGCAAAATAGTGTTAAATAAACGTTTCTTGCATGCTGTGTCTGTATGAGGACCCATGCCCAGCACCAGAGCCATGTATTCTCAAAATAAATGGAGATTAACCTCCTTGTGGTTTATGGAAAACATGCAAGTCAGCTGGGAAATTTAATGCTGTGGCGGTGCAGCATGGAGCTCAGGGTTAGAGCAATTAGACATATACCAGGAGAGCCGTTGTTCAAATCCCGGCTATGACATTGATGTTTCAGTCTTACTCTACCTTTCCAAAAATAGAACATTCAGGAAGGCAACTACGCAACTCACGCCATCTGTACATAATTACAATGACTACATTTACACTCAATGAACAACCAGCAGTTCCACGATCCCAAAGTCCACATTTCTCCAAAAATAAACTTCAGCAAATAAAGTTTGGCATAGAAAGGCGACTATGCAATCAAAGTCAACTATGAGCTAGTTGAAGCAGAGGACTAATATAGTACATAACTTATATGTCATTTGCTGATTTAAATGACACACGATATCTGCAGCAAGAGTTGCTATACGAGTATATGACCAAGAAGTTAAAGCGAAGGTTTAACTAAATTAATAAATAAACAACCAAATAAATAAATAAAAATAAAAAACTAACTTCATTGTGACAGCTAATATTGCATGTCTAATTTTAATGACTATTGATGGATTATTCCGAGTCGTGTTACATTGCTGTTGTAAGCGATTAAATTAAATTGATCAAGCAATTTGGGGAGCGATTGAATTTTAAAAATTAATTTTATTCATATTTTTACTTTCTCTCCACGTACAATGTACGTATTGTACTTCACCCAGAAATTCGATACATAGATTTCACCAGAAATACATGTTTTAAGGATCCCGGAATAAAAAACTGTAGAAAAAGATCCGCGCGCGCTTGTGTGTTAGTAGGTTCTCAAATATCAATAATCGGTTGAATACCAAACTTGATATTTAAGTCATTGTTTCCAACCGTACAGGAATTCCGCTACGCTTAGCGAAATTTGAGCCTTGGGGAAACATTGCTGAGAAAAAATGGGAAGATGTAGCGACTTTTGTCAATTTAAAAAAAAAAATCAGCCAGCTTATCGTAAACGCCAATGCCCTCTGTTAGGCAACTATGCTGTGGGAAGTAGGCTCAAGAAAGCTCTCATGTGAAAGATAAGTTGATAACTCGTGTTAATATTTATTTATTTAATGCTAACGCCTGGCCTGGCAGTATTTATAAACATATTCAATAATCAGTATACACATAGTTGATGCTTTTCAAAAAGTTTATACAAGCTATGTTAACGTAATCAGTACTTTGGGAAGCATGATGAAACATTCGCTCATCGCAGGCACAGATCTCATTTCAAGTTATTTCATAACTTCAGCTTACCGATTATAGAATTTGAGTTTTTTTAATTGTTACTAATTTATAGTTTATAAAGGAATACTGCGGAGAATTTTCGAAAGATGAGATGAAAGCGAGCAAACAGTTGTTTTTGGACAAGTGGTTGAAAGAAAATATTTTTGTGAAATAGTTACAACCAGTTACAGAAGACAGTACAATCACTTAATCTATCTTCTTGGTCATCTGGAACGTCATAGAAAAGGTAATGTTATAACCATTTTTATGGTAATTTAATGTGTATTAATGCAGCGGAATTTTGCTCGACCTGTAGTGATATTCAATGGTTTTTGGTTGGCAACACTGATTTAAGTTCAGTAACTTCCAAGGATGCGACGCGTAGAAAAAATTGTTTTAATGATTTTGATTAAAATTCTATAATTTAAAGATAATCAAAGATTAAGAAAAATAAAATGAGTTTCTTTAATTTTCGGGAAACCATCACTTGAATTTTCCTGGGACAGCTTCTTATTCTGGGTGGCTTTTTGCATAACTAAAGATAGACAAAGTGTTACTGCACAAATAATGTAGATCTCGTCAAAAATAATTTATGTCCTATACTTTTTTATGAGTTAACCCTTTCCAAGATATTTTTTCCTTTCTTTTCTTTATTGTACCTACATTTATACCCCGCCTTTAACTGCATGGTCCTATCAGCGGCATTTCCCTTTGGAACATCTTAACTCATGTACTGTGCCGTTGGATTTCTACAGACACACACACACACACACACACAAACAAAATTCATACCTACAGACTCTGGAGAATATAAGGAATACTCTGGGATAGACAAAAAAATACCTAACCCCAAGCGGGAATCGAACCCCGTTTGCTTAGCACAGGAGGCAGGCGTTCTGCCACCTTAACTATGGTGCCAACCATGCTATAAATATTGCAGTGCTTATACTTCTCTCAATTTGGAAGTCGTCATTTTTTTTTTCTCCTTGCCAACAAAGAGAAGGGGATTTCAGTGTCAATCCTTAGCGATAAGCTTTCAAATTATTTGGCTATTGTTTTTCCTTATTAGCATGGAGTAGATTAAACAGTTACACAGCTTCTGCAAGAATAATTTTGTACAGAAAGGTAGAGAAAAACATGTGAGTGTATCACATCAGATTTGTCCTGATTTATCATTCGAGCTACAATCCTTTCTGAAAACTAATACTTTTGCAATAATTATAGGAGTACATGGGAATTGCAGAGCTAATGTATAAGGACGCCGGCAGGGAAAGTTTGGAAACCAGTGAACTACAGCGTAACGTAGGCCTTCGAAACAAAATCCATTAATACGAGCAGTTCCCGAGAAACACCACCACTGAAAGATGGATGCTTAAGATTAAATAAAAAGTAGGCTATATTAGTTCGTATTACAGTGAAGCGACTTTGCAATGAATCTATTATCCGAGACGTCAGGAAAGCGATTATATTTCAGCAGCTTCGTCTCTTTGAACATTAGCAGTTTCAATATCGCGTTTACGCAGGAATTTATGTTCGCATTCACCATTGTTCAGTTCCTTGAACCATCCATATTACATGAAACCAACAGGCTTACAGAAATCACATGATGGAAGAGATAAGAGGGGAAGTAAGACGGCATCATACTGCTGCATTTACCGGCGTGCGTATAGTCAATGTTGAAGACTTCTCACCCCGTCTACTGATTCACTTAAACGGCAAACTTATATTTGGTTAACATCTTTCAAGAATCAGTCACAAAGCCTTTTATGAAAATCCCCTCAACCTGAACTACTCTTTATATGCAAACGGTTTCGAAAAGTATAATTTTCTCAAAAATAGCTTTTGATTTTGATTAAAATACCACAAATTCAAGATATTTACAATGGTAATAAACGACATATATTTAATTTTCTGGGGAATAACCCCTAAGGATTTCTTCATTCTGAACGATTTTTGTAACTGGTAAACGTAAGAGATAGATAAGGATACCGCCTTAAAAATGTAGATCCTTTAAAACACACCATTTATATTCTTTACATTTTGGGAGGTAGCGGGAAGTTGACCACATCGAAATATTCGTTCTTATTGGTTTCAATGTTTAAATACTTAAAACTTTTCTCAAACTATAAAACCATTTCTGATAATGTTTATCTTGATTAGCTTGAAGTAGATAGAAGAATAAGCTTTAGTACGAAAAGTTTGTTACAGAATAGTTAGAGAAACTCTTGTGATTGGAACACATCAGATTTTTAAGGTACACCTCTGCCAGTTGACGATTATAAGGACTAACGAAAACTCAAGGGTGGGCCTCATGGGAGGACGGTCCTAGTGAGATTTGAATCGCTGACTCAAGTTCACGAGTCCAACAGAAGAAGGGGTACTTAGTACCTCAAATATATTGACCGTATATTGGAAAACACACGCGTCAGCAGTAATTATCTCGGAGAAGGCTTTCATTTCCCATAAATTACGTGATTAAACGAGATCCGTATTTTTCTACAGTAAATAGCCTTGCCTCCTCTGAATAAACACAAGATAAATTAGACCAGGTTCCAAAAAAACTATTTGTTTTGGGGAAACCTCATAACAGATATTATTGAAAACAGTATAACGTGGTTTATAGATGGAACACGACACGCTCTTTAAAATGACACAGAAAGCCATATGGTTGCAATCGATCAGATTTTTATTAGTGGTTGTCATACACAACACTAAGAATTTCCGTCATAGAGCTACACGCTTTCTAAAAGTCAGAATATTTCTTTAGCCTACACTATTATGCTTATCTGTATTATTCTGTATGCTATTACCTGCCAAAAAATGTGCAATGAAAGCTTAACTCAGTTCCATAAGCTAACAAGAAATAGATTGTATAAAAATTAGCGTTTGCAAGAAGAGTTTATGCTTTATAGTAAAATGAGTGGAGAAAGTCATATGGATGTAGTACATGTGAGTTTATTGATTAATGTTTAGGTGGGTATAACAAAAGATTGCCTGAGACTTTTCTTAATAAAACAAGACGACAGGTTGATACATCTGGATCTAACACCGTTCCTAGAATTTCTCGCTCCAAGTTATATGAAGATGTCAGAATGGAACGACCCAACAGGGGAGGTGGTAGGTAAATCGCACCGTGTGGCATAATCCAGCAAAATGCAAGTGCAAGTGGAAAACTACCTGTTATGAGAAACATTAAATTATTTCATATCCGTTCAACATCGACAAGACAAATTGCTGGCATTTTAAATTTCAGGAAGTTTGATTAGGCCACAAATTTTAAATCCAATAATCTGAAAATAAAAATATGAATGCACAACTCCTATTTGGGTGACACAGGTTCGAGACTCAACTGCGTCAATGCCATTTTATTTTTTTTAATAAAAATTATAATAAATAAAAAAGAACAATTTCTTACCATAATGCCACTATATTCTTTACACAATTCCCACTTACCTTCCGATATTTTGAAAGTATCGATTAAAACTTACAATTAAATTATGACGTTGATTGGGTAACTCTGCCCACTTTTCCACTTATTTTGCTACCTACTTAATATTAATCGAAATGAATGTTTCCTGAAATAGTTTCACTATAGAATTTAAGCATAGGACAAATTTGGAATTAATATTCTCATTTACTGATTTGGAGCTGGGCAAGTTGATATGACAATACGGTTACTGCTTAATAACAAAACTGAATTAATATATTCTTAAACGTAACAGCATTAAATAAGAGTACTTTTAATCAGTAAGTAAACACGTTTTGTTTACTTCATGCACAAAACTGAAAAACATTAAACAAAAAAATCATGTTAAGTTCCGATTTATTATCATAAATTGTGATTTGAAAAGGAAGCATTTGTTAAAATTCGTTACGTAAATACAAAAGAAAATGAGAGTGGACTTTATATAACGCAAAAGAATTTGTATTTCATTATTAATGAAATAGGCACTAAGTGCTCTTTGAAAACCATCCTTTATGCATACCTTCTAGCTCTCGACCAAGCGCTGTATCTCCTTGAGGCCATCGTATACAAAGTTACAGATTAAAGAAAAGTTGTTTAACATGAGAATACTTCAATATTTAAAATACTCTATTATATAATCTAACACATAAAATGATACCGCGATCTGTAACTTTTGTGTGCTGCTCTGAATCAACAAGTATTTCGTATCCAGAAGGAAGATTGAAAATGGCGCTTGTTTGAACAAATGAAAATTATTTCTTCCCCCTCCGCCCTCACCAAAGCCTCGCTTGTTCTGATGCCTCTTAATGAGTGCGCATTTTTTTAATAAAAAAAATAGTCCAGAATTTGAAAAACATTTAATATCATACGCTTATAGGATGTTAAAATCTATACTGTAAAACAATATTACGTATAGTTAAATAATATTCTGTTTCCTCCCAATATATAATGAGACACCGTAAAAGGTGTATGGAAACTGCACAAAGTAAATATGGCTATTGCCGATGAATCTGAATATAATAATTGCATCATCGTATAAGATGATGCAATAAATAGAAATATACAAATACGTTTACAGTGATTTCGAAAATATATTTATAACTGCTAATAAGTCTCTGTGTGTGTTTGTGCGTGTGTGTGTGTGCGCGCGCGCGCACAAGCGCGGGCACGAGATCTACACTGTTGCGTGGTGCACTTTTCTCAATTGGAAAATCGTTATTACCATTTCATCATAGTCAAGCAATTTCAATACCTTCACATAACGGCCGGCTTTTAAAATACTTGACTATCGCTTTACCTTATTGTATTTCAATATCGCTTTAGTACAAGGAAATGATATGCCATAGAACCATTCTGCTAATGTTCATTTTGATAGTTGCGCAGTAGATGGAAGACTAAGCTTTTGTAAGAATAGTTTGTTGCAGCATTGGTATAGAAGTTGTGTGAATGTAGCAGATTAGACTTCTTTACCTTACTCTTACCTTATCCTAAGCAATGTCTGTTAAATTGTATCGCAGTTATTAGGATGGAGGAGCATTTATGGTTTACATACTTTGATTTTTTTTTAATTTATAGATGCAGTAATGTT
Organism: Hymenopus coronatus; assembly: GCA_030762935.1. Classification (NCBI taxonomy): domain Eukaryota; kingdom Metazoa; phylum Arthropoda; class Insecta; order Mantodea; family Hymenopodidae; genus Hymenopus; species Hymenopus coronatus. The sequence goes on along the minus strand of CM060895.1, from coordinate 56,118,558 downwards.
TAAAAAATTTACTCATGATATGAAATAAGTTGATAAGTTTCACACAAATAAATAACGTATTATATTAAAAAGTGTAGAATTTAAGAATCGGGTAAATTTGGAATTTATGTTCTTAATTGTTGCTTTGGAGCTTAGGAACTTGATATTGTTTAATAACTATTCTGAATTAATACATTCTTAAACGTAACATCAGTAAATAAGAGTTATTTTAAACAGTAAGAAAATCCATTTCGTTTACTTCTTCACAAAAATGAAAAACACTATAAAAAGCAGACTGTTCCGATGTATCGTTGTGGTTTGAAAAGGAAAATTTGTTAACTAAACACTAAATTTATCATCATACGTTGGGGTTTGAAAAGCTGTTGTTAAAATTGGTTAATTAAATACAAAAGGAAATGAGAGTTAACTTTATATTACGCAACATCAAAAATTGAATTTCATTATTGTTAAAATAGACTTTTTCGTGCTGTATGAAAACTATTTTTACTGCATACCTTTCAGCTCTCGACAAAGCACTGCTTCTGCTTGAGACCATTGTACATACTTAAGAAAAAGTTGTGTAACATAAGAATAATTCAATATTTGATGATAAAATACTTGTTTTTATAACCAAACACATAGAATGATACACCACGATGTTACTTTTGGATTCAGCACTGAATTTACAGGTATTTCGCATCCAGGAGAAAAATTGAAAATGGCGCTTGTTTGAACAATTGAAGATGCCTTCCTTCCCCCTCCTCCCGTACCAAACCTATGCTGGTTGCGATGCGCTTTAATTAATACACATTTTATTTTAAAACAGAGATTTTCCAGGAATTAAAAATGTTTAATATCCTACGTTAAAAACTATACTACATTATCATACTACGTATTCTGTTTCCTCCCACTGTTTAATGTAACTACGTAAGAAGTTTAAGGAAGCAGTACCTTAGAAATATAGTTATTGCCGATGAATCTGAATAATACAATAACTGCAAAATCTTATACGAGATACTTATGCAAATACTCTAGAGATTTTGAAATTAGTTTTATAACTGTTAATAAGTAACGGGGATGTTTATTATAACGCAGAAAGTAGTTTATTAATCATTGCATTTATAAAACTGTAATTTACCATTTTTATTAAAATTGAGTTTCAATAAATACGGTGTAATAGCTTTATTATTATCCTTTTTATTATTACTATTAATATTATTGTTATTACTATTATTACCATAATCATCTTTATTAGAATTATTATTTATATTATTTTGTTGTGTTACATTTTAACTAATAAACAACAAAGCAAGTTGCTAGCTCAACAAAAATTTGCATTTGACATAAATTGTGTGTGTAAACGAGATGTAAATTGTTTGTGAGGAATACTTTTCTCTAATGGAAAATCATTATTCATATTTCTTCATCCTGGTCAAGCAATTTCAATGCATTTACATAACGACCGGCTTATTTGGCTCGTTTTAGCGTATTGTATTTCAATGTTCCCCTACTACAAGGAAATAATATGCCATAAAACCATTCTGCTAAATTTTATCTTAATAATTGTGCATTAAATGGAAGACTAAGCTTTAATAAGAATATTTTATTGCAGTATAGGTAGATAAGTTATGTGAATGTAGTAAATCATATTTCTTTTTATCTTATTCTTATCTTATCCTAAGCAATGTACATCAAATTGAACCACAATTGATATTAGAATGTAGGAGCATTTAAGGTGTGCACATGCACATCCACATTTTGATTTTATTATTTAAATTTATAGATGCAGAAATGTGTGAAAAAAGAAAATGCACTTTATGACATTGAAATAAGTTTATAAGTTTCACACAAAGAAACAACGTTATATTATGTTAAATAGTCTAGAATATAAGAATAGGAGCAAATTTGGAATTAACATTCTCATTTATTACTTTGAAACTGAGCAAGTTATTATGATGAAGCCATTACGTTTTTTAATAACTAAACTGAATTATTACATTCCTAAACGTAACAGCATTAAAAAAGAGTTACCTATTTTTAAACAGTAAGCAAATAAATGTTGTTTACTTCACACACAAAAATGAAAAACACTATTAAAAGTAGATTGTTCCGATTTATCATAAGTTGTGGTTTGAAAGGGAAGCTCTTGTTAAAATTTGTTAATTAAAAATACAAAATTTAACATCATAACTTGTGGTTTGTTAAAATTGGTTACTTAAATACAAAAGGAAATGAGAGTGAACTTTATATAACGCAAAAGAATTTGTATTTCATTATTGATAAAATTGATTCTTTCGTGCTCTTTGAAAACCATTTTAATGCATACCTCTCAGCACTCGACAAAGCCCTGCATCTGCTTCAGGCCATTGTATACAAAGTTGTAGACTTAAGAAAAGTTGTTTAACGATAACAATAAGTCAATATTTAATAAAGAAATACTTGATGTTATAATCAAATGCATAAAATGATATACTATGTTCTGTAACTTTTGTATGCAGCTCTGAATCAACAGGTCTTCCGCATCCAGGAGAAAAATTGAAAATGGCGCTTGTTTGAACAATTGAAGATGCTTTCCTTCCCCCTCCACCCGCACCAAGGCTACGCTTGTAGGGATGCGCCTTAATTACTGCGTGTTTTATTAAAAAAAAAAAAAAACAGATATAATCCAGAAATTGAAAAATATTTAATAGTATATGCTTATATTATTAAATTGCTATACTATATCATAATATTATGTACAGTTAAGTTATAATCTGTTTCTTCCCACTGTATAATATAATGTAGATATAATGTAATGAATCTTAAGGAAGCTACACATTTTTCGAGAAAATAAAGTTGACATTAAAAACGTTCCATAAAAAGAATGATTTAGAGTGGGGGTGATTTCCCATAAAATCTAGGTTTCTCAGACTGTAAGGGAGAAAGGGAAAAAAAAAAAAAAAAAAAAAAAAAAAAAAAAAAAAAAAAAAACAGTGCACTAATAAAAACGTTTTATGTTTAACTAACGTTTTCATTCAGGGGAGCTAGAAACGTGCACTTCCGGTGAAATCCGGTATCGAATTTCTCGTGGAATGCAATACATGCTCTATTTGAGGTAAGTAGTAATGAAAATATTAAATGTTAAAGGAAGGTGACTACGCAACTAATGTCATCTGTCCAGCATGTCAATGAGCACTCAAAGAAAAAGCAGCAGTTCTGTGAACCCAAAATCCACATATGTCTAAAATGTAATATAAATAAACCGAATGGAAGGCGTTTGCAAACTCACATCATCTGCTCAGTATCACAATGGCTACATGCTCACTCAAGGAACAATCAGCAGTTCCATGATCCCAAATGCCGCATTCTGCCAAAAACTGAATATAGAGCAAAATAGTGTTAAATAAGCGTTTCTTGCATACTGTGTCTGTATGAGGACCCATGCCCAGCACCAGAGCCATGTATTCTCAAAATAATTTGAGATTAACCTCCTTGTGGTTTATGGAAAACATGCAAGTCAGCTGGGAAATTTAATGCTGTAGCGGTGCAGCATGGAGCTCAGGGTTAGAGCAATTAGAATTATACCAGGAGATACGTGGTTCAAGTCCCGGCTATGACATTGATGTTTCAGTCTTACTCTACCTTTCCAAAAATAGAACATTCAGGAAGGCAACTACGCAACTCACGACATCTGTACATAATTACAATGACTACATTTACACTCAATGAACAACCAGCAGTTCCACCATCCCAAAGTCCACATTTCTCCAAAAATAAACTTCAGCAAATAAAGTTTGGCATAGAAAGGCGACTATGCAATCAAAGTCAACTATGAGCTAGTTGAAGCAGAGGACTAATATAGTACATAACTTATATGTCATTTGCTGATTTAAATGACACACGATATCTGCAACAAGAGTTGCTATACGAGTATATGACCAAGAAGTTAAAGCGAAGGTTTAACTAAATTAATAAATAAACAACCAAATACATAAATAAATAAAAATAAAAAACGAACTTCATTGTGACAGCTAATATTGCATGTCTAATTTTATTGACTATCGATGGGTTCCGAGTCGTGTTACATTGCTGTTGTAAGCGATTAAATTAAATTGATCAAGCAATTTGGGGATGAATTGAATTTTAAAAATGAATTTTATTTATATTTTTACTTTCTCTCCACGTACAATGTACGTATTGCACTTCCCAGAAATTCGATACATAGATTTCATCAGAAATACATGTTTTAAGGATCCCGGAATAAAAAACTGTAGAAAAAGATCCGCGCGCGCTTGTGTGTTAGTAGGTTCTCAAATATCAATAATCGGTTGAATACCAAACTTGGAATTTAAGTCAGTGTTTCCAACCGTACAGGAATTCCGCTACGCTTAGCGAAATTTGAGCCTTCGGGAGACATTGCTGAGAAAAAGTGGGAAGATGTAGCGACTTTTGTCAATTTAAAAAAAAAAAATCAGCCAACTTATCGTAAACGCCAATGCCCTCTGTTAGGCAACTATGCTGTGGGAAGTAGGCTCAAGAAAGCTCTCATGTGAAAGATAAGTTGATAACTCGTGTTAATATTTATTTATTTAATGCTAGCGCCCGGCCTGGCAGTATTTATAAACATATTCAATAATCAGTATACACATAGTTGATGCTTTTCAAAAAGTTTATGCAAGATATGTTAACTTAATCTGTATCTTGGGAAGCATGATGAAACATTCGCTCATCGCAGGCACAGATCTCATTTCAAGTTATTTCATAACGTCAGCTTGCCGACTAAAGAATTGAATTAAATCAATTAATTTTTAATTGTTACTAATTTATAGTTTATAAACGAATACCTCGGAGAATTTTCGAAAGATGAGATGAAAGCGAACAAACAGTTGTTTTTGGACAAGTGGTTGAAAGAAAATATTTTTGTGAAATAGTTACAACCAGTTACAGAAGACAGTACAATCACTTAATCTATCTTCTTGGTCGTCTGGAACGTCATAGAAAAGGTAATGTTATAGCCATTTTTATAGTAATTTAATGTGTATTAATGCAGCGGAATTTTGCTCGACCTGTAGTGATATTCAATGGTTTTTGGTTGGCAACACTGATTTAAGTTCAGTATCTTCCAAGGATGCGACGCGTAGAAAAAATTGTTTTAATGATTTTGATTAAAATTCTATAATTTAAAGATAATCAAAGATTAAGAAAAATAAAATGAGTTTCTTTAATTTTCGGGAAACAATCACTTGAATTTTCCTGGGACAGCTTCTTATTCTGGGTGGCTTTTTGCATAACTAAAGATAGACAAATTGTTACTGCACAAAAAATGTAGATCTCGTCAAAAATAATTTATGTCCTTTACTTTTTTATGAGTTAACCCTTTCCAAGATATTTTTTCCTTTCTTTTCTTTATTGTACCTACATTTATACCCCGCTTTTAACTGCATGGTCCTATCAGGGGCATTTCCCTTTGGAACATCTTAACTCATGTACTGTGCCGTTGGATTTCTACAGACACACACACACACACACACACACAAACAAAATTCATACCTACAGACTCTGGAGAATATAAGGAATACTCTGGGACAGACAAAAAAATACCTAACCCCAAGCGGGAATCGAACCCCGTTTGCTTAGCACAGGAGGCAGGCGTTCTGCCACCTTAACTATGGTGCCAACCATGCTATAAATATTGCAGTGCTTATACTTCTCTCAATTTGGAAGTCGTCATTTTTTTTTCTCCTTACTAATAAAGAGAAGGGGATTTCAGTGTCAATGCTTAGCGATAAGCTTTCAAATTATTTGGCTATTGTTTTTCCTTATTAGCATGGAGTAAATTAAACAGTTACACAGCTTCTGCAAGAATAATTTTGTACAGAAAGGTAGAGAAAAACATGTGAGTGTATCACATCAGATTTGTCCTGATTTATCGTTCGAGCTACAATCCTTTCTGAAAACTAATACTTTTGTAATAATTATAGGAGTGCATGGGAATTGCAGATCTAATGTATAAGGACGCCGGCAGGGAAAATTTGGAAACCAGTGAACTACAGCGTAACGTAGGCCGTCGAAACAAAATCCAATAATTCGAGCATTTCCCGAGAAACACCACTACCGAAAGATGGATGCATAAGATTAAATAAAAAGTAGGCTATATAATTTCGTATTAAAGTGAAGCGACTTTGCAATGAATCTGCTTTATCCGAGACGTCAGGAAAGCGATTATATTTCAGCGGCTTCGTCTCTTTGAACATTAGCAGTTTAAATATCGCGTTTACGCAGGAATTTATGTTCGCATTCACCATTGTTCAGTTCCTTGAACCATCCATGTTACATGAAACCAACAGGCTTACAGAAATCACATGATGGAAGAGGTAAGAGGGGAAGTAAGACGGCATCATGCTGCTGCATTTACCGGCGCGCGTATAGTCAATGTTGAAGACTTCTCACCCCGTCTACTGATTCACTTAAACGGCAAACTTATATTTGGTTAACATCTTTCAAGAATCAGTCACAAAGGCTTTTATGAAAATCCCCTGAACCTGAACTACTCTTTATATGGAAACGGTTTCGAAAAGTATAATTTTCTCAAAAATAGCTTTTGATTTTGATTAAAATACCACAAATTCAAGATATTTACAATGGAAATAAACGACATATATTTAATTTTCTGGGGAATTACCCCTAAGGATTTCTTCATTCTGAATGATTTTTGTAACTGGTAAAAGTAAGAGATAGATAAGGACACCGCCTTAAAAATGTAGATCCTTTAAAACACACCATTTATATTATTTACATTTTGGGAGGTAGCGGGAAGTTGACCACATCGAAATATTCGTTCTTATTGGTTTCAATGTTTAAATACTTAAAACTTTTCTCAAACTATAAAACCATTTCTGATAATGTTTATCTTGATTAGCTTGAAGTAGATAGAAGAATAAGCTTTAGTACGAAAAGGTTGTTACAGCATAATTAGAGAAACTCTTGTGATTGGAACACATCAGATTTTTAAGGTACACCTCTGCCAGTTTACGATTATAAGGACTAACGAAAACTCAAGGGTGGGCCTCATGGGAGGACGGTCCTAGTGAGATTTGAATCGCTGACTCAAGTTCACGAGTCCAACAGAAGAAGGGGTACTTAGTACCTCAAATATATTGACCGTATATTGGAAAACACACGCGTCAGCAGTAATTATCTCGGAGAAGGCTTTCATTTCCCATAAATTACGTGATTAAACGAGATCCGTATTTTTCTACAGTAAATAGCCTTGCCTCCTCTGAATAAACACAAGATAAATTAGACCAGGTTCCAAAAAAACTATTTGTTTTTGGGAAAACTCATAATAGATATTATTGAAAACAGTATAACGTGGTTTATAGATGGAACACGACACGCTCTTTAAAATGACACAGAGAGCCATATGGTTGCAATCGATCAGATTTTTATTAGTGGTTGTCATACACAACACTAAGAATTTCCGTCATAGAGCTACATGCTTTCTAAAAGTCAGAATATTTCTTTAGCCTACACTATTATGCTTATCTGTATTATTCTGTATGCTATTACCTGCCAAAAAATGTGCAATGAAAGCTTAACTCAGTTCCGTAAGCTAACAAGAAATAGATTGTATAAAAATTAGCGTTTGCAAGAAGAGTTTATGCTTTATAGTAAAATGAGTGGAGAAAGTCATATGGATGTAGTACATCGGAGTTTATTGATTAATGTTTAGGTGGGTATAACAAAAGATTGCCTGAGACTTTTCTTAATAAAACAAGACGACAGGTTGATACATCTGGATCTAACACCGCTCCTAGAATTTCTCCCTCCAAGTTATATGAAGATGTCAGAATGGAACGACCCAACAGGGGAGGTGGTAGGTAAATCGCACCGTGTGGCATAATCCAGCAAAATGCAAGTGCAAGTGGAAAACTACCTGTTATGAGAAACATTAAATTATTTCCTTTCCGTTCAACATCGACAAGACAATTGCTGGCATTTTAAATTTCAGGAAGTTTGATTAGGCCACAAATTTTAAATCCAAGAATCTGAAAATGAAAATATGAATGTACAACTCCCATTTGGGTGACACAGGTTCGAGACTCAGCTGCGTCAATGCCATTTTATTTTTTTAATAAAAATTATAATAAATAAAAAAGAACAATTTCTTACCATAATGCCAGTATATTCTTTACACAATTCCCACTTACCTTCCGATATTTTGAAAGTATCGATTAAAACTTCAATTAAATTATGACGTTGATTGGATAACTCTGCCCACTTTTCCACTTATTTTGCTACCTACTTAATATTAATCGAAATGAATGTTTCCTGAAATAGTTTCACTATAGAATTTAAGCATAGGACAAATTTGGAATTAATATTCTCATTTACTCCTTTGGAGCTGGGCAAGTTGATATGACAATACGGTTACTGCTTAATAACAAAACTGAATTAATATATTCTTAAACGTAACAGCATTAAATAAGAGTAATTTTAATCAGTAAGTAAACACGTTTTGTTTACTTCATACACAAAACTGAGAAACATTAAACAAAAAAATCATGTTAAGTTCCGATTTATCATCATAAGTTATGATTTGAAAAGGAAGCATTTCTTAAAATTCGTTACTTAAATACAAAAGAAAATCAGAGTGGACTTTATATAACGCAAAAGAATTTGTATTTCATTATTAATGAAATAGGCACTAAGTGCTCTTTGAAAATCATCCTTTATGCACACCTTCTAGCTCTCGACCAAGCGCTGCATCTCCTTGAGGCCATCGTATACAAAGTTACAGATTTAAGAAAAGTTGTTTAACATAAGAATAATTCAATATTTAAAATACTCTATTATATAATCTAACACATAAAATGATACCGCGATCTGTAACTTTTGTGTGCTGCTCTGAATCAACAAGTATTTCGTATCCAGAAGGAAGATTGAAAATGGCGCTTGTTTGAACAAATGAAAATTATTTCTTCCCCCTCCACCTCACCAAAGCCACGCTTGATCTGATGCGTCCTAATGAGTGCGCATTTTTTTAAAAAAAAATAGTCCAGAATTTGAAAAATATTTAATATCATACGCTTATAGGATGTTAAAATCTATACTGTAAAATAATATTACGTATAGTTAAATAATATTCTGTTTCCTCCCAATATATAATGAGACACCGTAAAAGGTGTATGGAAACTGCACAAAGTAAATATGGCTATTGCCGATGAATCTGAATATAATAATTGCATCATCGTATAAGATGATGCAATAAATACAAATATACAAATACGTTTACAGTGATTTCGAAAATATATGTATAACTGCCAATAAGCCTCTGTGTGTGTGTGTGTGTGTGTGTGTGTGTGTGTGTGTGTGTGTGTGCGCGCGGGCACGAGATCTATACAGTTGCGTGGTGCACTTTTCTCAATTGGAAAATCGTTATTACCATTTCATCATAGTCAAGCAATTTCAATACCTTCACATAACGGCCGGCTTTTAAAATACTTGACTATCGCTTTACCTTATTGTATTTCAATATCGCTTTAGTACAAGGCATTGATATGCCATAGAACCATTCTGCTAACGTTCATTTTGATGGTAGCGCAGTAGATGGAAAACTAAGCTTTTGTAAGAATAGTTTGTTGCAGCATTGGTATAGAAGTTGTGTGAATGTAGCAGATTAGACTTCTTTACCTTACTCTTATCTTATCCTAAGCAATGTCTGTTAAATTGTATCGCAATTAGTATGGAGGAGCATTTATGGTTTACATACTTTGATTTTTTTTTAATTTATAGATGCAGTAATGTTTAAAAAATTAAATACTCATGATATGAAATAAGTTGACAAGTTTCACACAAATAAATAACGTATTATATTAAAAAGTGTAGAATTTAAGAATCGGGTAAATTTGGAATTTATGTTCTTAATTATTGCTTTGGAGCTTAGGAACTTGATATTGTTTAATAACTATTCTGAATTAATACATTCTTAAACGTAACAGCAGTAAATAAGAGTTATTTTAAACAGTAAGAAAATCCATTTCGTTTACTTCATCACAAAAATGAAAAACACTATAAAAAGCAGACTGTTCCGATGTATCGTTGTGGTTTGAAAAGGAAAATTTGTTAACTAAACACTAAATTTATCATCATACGTTGGGGTTTGAAAAGCTGTTGTTAAAATTGGTTAATTAAATACAAAAGAAAATGAGAGTTAACTTTATATTACGCAACATCAAAAATTGAATTTCATTATTGTTAAAATAGACTTTTTCGTGCTGTATGAAAACTATTTTTACTGCATACCTTTCAGCTCTCGACAAAGCACTGCTTATGCTTGAGGCCATTGTACACAAAGTTACATACTTAGAAAAGTTGTGTAACATAAGAATAATTCAATATTTAATGATAAAATACTTGTTTTTATAACCAAACACATAGAATGATACACCACGATGTTACTTTTGGATTCAGCACTGAAATTACAGGTATTTCGCATCCAGGAGAAAAATTGAAAATGGCGCTTGTTTGAACAATTGAAGATGCCTTTCTTCCCCCTCCTCCCGCACCAAACCGATGCTTGTTGCGATGCGCTTTAATTAATACACATTTTATTTTAAAACAGAGTTTAGTCCAGGAATTAAAAATGTTTAATATCATGCGTTAAAAACTATACTATATTATCATACTACGTATTCTGTTTTCTCCCACTGTTTAATGTAACAACGTAAGAAGTTTAAGGAAGCAGTACCTTACAAATATAGTTATTGCCGATGAATCTGAATAATACAATAACTGCATCATCTTATACGAGATACTTATGCAAATACTCTAGAGATTTTGAAATTGGTTTTATAACTGTTAATAAGTAACGGGGATGTTTATTATAACGCAGAAAGTAGCTTATTAATCATTGCATTTATAAAACTGTAATTTACCATTTATATTAAAATTGAGTTTCAATAAATACGGTGTAATAACTTTATTATTATCCTTTTTATTATTACTATTAATATTATTGTTATTACTATTATTACCATAATCATCTTTATTAGAATTCTTATCTATATTATTTTGTTGTGTTACATTTTAACTAATAAACAACAAAGCAAGTTGCTAGCTCAAAAAAAATTTGCATTTGACATAAATTGTGTGTGTAAACGAGATGTAAATTGTTTGTGAGGAATACTTTTCTCTAATGGAAAAACATTATTCATATTTCTTCATCCTGGTGAAGCAATTTCAATGCATTTACATAACGACCGGCTTATTTGGCTCGTTTTAGCGTATTGTATTTCAATGTTCCCCTACTACAAGGAAATAATATGCCATAAAACCATTCTGCTAAATTTTATCTTAATAATTGTGCATTAAATGGAAGACTAAGCTTGAATAAGAATATTTTGTTGCAGTATAGGTAGATAAGTTATGTGAATGTAGTAAATCATATTTCTTTTTATCTTATTCTTATCTTATCCTAAGCAATGTACATCAAATTGAACCACAATTGATATTAGAATGTAGGAGCATTTAAGGTGTTTACATGCACATCCACATTTTGATTTTATTATTTAAATTTATATATGCAGAAATGTGTGAAAAAAGAAAATGCACTTTATGACATTGAAATAAGTTTATAAGTTTCACACAAAGAAATCTTCTCGGGCTTCTAGCCAGGTAAAAACTTGGCTTGACACCAACGTTTCGAAGAAGTGCATCTTCCTCGTCTTCAGGGTGAACTGGCTAGAAGCCCGAGAAGATTTTGAATTAACACGTCGCCAGGAAAGCTTTAGTTCTTATTTTAACGTTATATTACGTTAAATAGTGTAGAATATAAGAATAGGAGCAAATTTGGAATTAACATTCTCATTTATTACTTTGAAACTGAGCAAGTTATTATGATGAAGCCATTACGTTTTTTAATAACTAAACTAAATTATTACATTTCTTAAACGTAACAGCATTAAAAAAGAGTTACCTATTTTAAACAGTAATCAAATCCATTTTGTTTACTTCACACACAAAAATGAAGAGCACTATAAAAAGCAGATTGTTCCGATTTATCGTAAGTTGTATTTTGAAAAGGAAGCTCTTGTTAAAATTTGTTAATTAAAAATACAAAATTTAACATCATAACTTGTGGTTTGTTAAAATTGGTTACTTAAATACAAAAGGAAATGAGAGTGAACTTTATATAACGCAAAAGAATTTGTTTTTCATTATTGATAGAATTGATTCTTTCGTGCTCTTTGAAAACCATTTTAATGCATACCTCTCAGCACTCGACAAAGCCCTGCATCTGCTTCAGGCCATTGTATACAAAGTTGTAGACTTAAGAAAAGTTGTTTAACGATAACAATAAGTCAATATTTAATAAAGGGATACTTGATGTTATAATCAAATGCATAAAATGATATACTATGTTCTGTAACTTTTGTATGCAGCTCTGAATCAACAGGTCTTCCGTATCCAGGAGATAAATTGAAAATGGCGCTTGTTTGAACAATTGAAGATGCTTTCCTTCCCCCTCCACCCGCACCAAGGCTACGCTTGATGGGATGCGCCTTAATTACTGCGTGTTTTATTAAAAAAAAAAAAAAAACAGATATAATCCAGAAATTGAAAAATATTTAATAGTATATCCTTATATTCTTAAATTGCTATACTATATCATAATATTATGTACAGTTAAGTTATAATCTTTTTCTTCCCACTGTATAATATAATGTAGATATAATGTAATGAAGCTTAAGGAAGCTACACATTTTTCGAGAAAATAAAGTTGACATTAAAAACGTTCCATAAAAAGAATGATTTAGAGTGGGGGTGATTTCCCATAACATCTAGGTTTCTCAGACTGTAAGGGAGAAAGGAAAAAACAAAAACAAAAAAACAGTGCACTAATAAAAACGTTTTATGTTTAACTAACGTTTTCATTCAGGGGAGCTAGAAACGTGCACTTCCGGTGAAATCCGGTATCGAATTTCTCGTGGAATGCAATACATGCTCTATTTTAGGTAAGTAGTAATGAAAATATTAAATGTTAAAGGAAGGTGACTACGCAACTAATGTCATCTGTCCAGCATGTCAATGAGCACTCAAAGAAAAAGCAGCAGTTCTGTGAACCCAAAATCCACATAATGTCAAAAATGTAATATAAATAAACCGAATAGAAGGCGTTTGCAAACTCACATCATCTGCTCAGTATCACAATGGCTACATGCTCACTCAAGGAACAATCAGCAGTTCCATGATCCCAAATGCCGCATTCTGCCAAAAACTGAATATAGAGCAAAATAGTGTTAAATAAGCGTTTCTTGCATACTGTGTCTGTATGAGGACCCATGCCCAGCACCAGAGCCATGTATTCTCAAAATAATTTGAGATTAACCTCCTTGTGGTTTATGGAAAACATGCAAGTCAGCTGGGAAATTTAATGCTGTGGCGGTGCAGCATGGAGCTCAGTGTTAGAGCAATTAGAATTATACCAGGAGAGCCGTGGTTCAAATCCCGGCTATGACTTGATGTTTCAGTCTTACTCTACCTTTCCAAAAATAGAACATTCAGGAAGGCAACTACGCAACTCACGCCATCTGTACATAATTACAATGACTACATTTACACTCAATGAACAACCAGCAGTTCCACCATCCCAAAGTCCACATTTCTCCAAAAATAAACTTCAGCAAATAAAGTTTGGCATAGAAAGGCGACTATGCAATCAAAGTCAACTATGAGCTAGTTGAAGCAGAGGACTAATATAGTACATAACTTATATGTCATTTGCTGATTTAAATGACACACGATATCTGCAACAAGAGTTGCTATACGAGTATATGACCAAGAAGTTAAAGCGAAGGTTTAACTAAATTAATAAATAAAAAACCAAATAAATAAATAAATAAAAATAAAAAACAAACTTCATTGTGACAGCTAATATTGCATGTCTAATTTTATTGACTATCGATGGGTTCCGAGTCGTGTTACAGTGCTGTTGTAAGCGATTAAATTAAATTGATCAAGCAATTTGGGGATGAATTGAATTTTAAAAATTAATTTTATTTATATTTTTACTTTCTCTCGACGTACAATGTACGCAGTAGGTACAGAAAGTATTGCACTTCATCCAGAAATTCGATACATAGATTTCACCAGAAATACATGTTTTAAGGATCGCGGAGTAAAAAAGAACTGTAGAAAAAGATCCGCGCACGCTTGTGTGTTTGTAGGTTCTCAAAAACAAATAGTCGGCTGAATACCAAACTTGGTATTTAAGTCAGTGGTGCCAACCGTAGCGTAATTCCGCTATGCTTAGCGAGATTTGAGCCTTCGGGAGACATTGCTGAGAAAAATTGGGAAGATGTAGCGACTTTTGTCAATTTAAAAAAAAAAAAAATCAGCCAACTTATCGTAAACGCCAATGCCCTCTGTTAGGCAACTATGCTGTGGGAAGTAGGCTCAAGAAATCTCTCATGTGATAGATAAGTTGATAACTGGTGTTAATATTTATTTAATGCTAGCGCCCGGCCTGGCAGTATTTATAAACATATTCAATAATCAGTATACACATAGTTGATGCTTTTCAAAAAGTTTATGCAAGATATGTTAACTTAATCTGTATCTTGGGAAGCATGATGAAACATTCGCTCATCGCAGGCACAGATCTCATTTCAAGTTATTTCATAACTTCAGCTTGCCGATTAAATAATTGAGTTTTTTTAATTGTTACTAATTTATAGTTTGTAAAGGAATACCGCGGAGAATTTTCGAAAGATGAGATGAAAGCGAGCAAACAGTTGTTTTTGGACAAGTGGTTGAAAGAAAATATTTTTTTCGAAATAGTTACAACCAGTTACAGAAGACAGTACAATCACTTAATCTATCTTCTTGGTCATCTGGAACGTCATAGAAAAGGTAATGTTATAACCATTTTTATGGTAATTTAATGTGTATTAATGCAGCGGAATTTTGCTCGACCTGTAGTGATATTCAATGGTTTTTGGTTGGCAACATTGATTTAAGTTCAGTATCTTCCAAGGATGCGACGCGTAGAAAAAATTGTTTTAATGATTTTGATTAAAATTCTATAATTTAAAGATAATCAAAGATTAAGAAAAATAAAATGAGTTTCTTTAATTTTCGGGAAACAATCACTTGAATTTTCCTGGGACAGCTTCTTATTCTGGGTGGCTTTTTGCATAACTAAAGATAGACAAATTGTTACTGCACAAAAAATGTAGATCTCGTCAAAAATAATTTATGTCCTTTACTTTTTTATGAGTTAACCCTTTCCAAGATATTTTTTCCTTTCTTTTCTTTATTGTACCTACATTTATACCCCGCCTTTAACTGCATGGTCCTATCAGCGGCATTTCCCTTTGGAACATCTTAACTCATGTACTGCGCCGTTGGATTTCTACAGACACACACACACACACACACACACACACACAAACAAAATTCATACCTACAGATCTCTGGAGAATATAAGGAATACTCTGGGATAGACAAAAAAATACCTAACCCCAAGCGGGAATCGAACCCGTTTGCTTAGCACAGGAGTAAGGCGTTCTGCCACCTTAACTATGGTGCCAACCATGCTATAAATATTGCAGTGCTTATACGTCTCTCAATTTGGAAGTCGTCATTTTTTTTTCTCCTTACCAACAAAGAGATGGGGATTTCAGTGTCAATACTTAGCGATAAGCTTTCAAATTATTTGGCTATTGTTTTTCCTTATTAGCATGGAGTAGATTAAACAGTTACACAGCTTCTGCAAGAATAATTTTGTACAGAAAGGTAGAGAAAAACATGTGAGTGTATCACATCAGATTTGTCCTGATTTATCATTCGTGCTACAATCCTTTCTGAAAACTAATACTTTTGTAATAATTATAGGAGTACATGGGAATTGCAGATCTAATGTATAAGGACGCCGGCAGGGAAAATTTGGAAACCAGTGAACTACAGCGTAACGTAGGCCGTCGAAACAAAATCCAATAATACGAGCATTTCCCGAGAAACACCACTACCGAAAGATGGATGCATAAGATTAAATAAAAAGTAGGCTATATTATTTCGTATTAAAGTGAAGCGACTTTGCAATGAATCTGCTTTATCCGAGACGTCAGGAAAGCGATTATATTTCAGCGGCTTCGTCTCTTTGAACATTAGCAGTTTAAATATCGCGTTTACGCAGGAATTTATGTTCGCATTCACCATTGTTCAGTTCCTTGAACCATCCATGTTACATGAAACCAACAGGCTTACAGAAATCACATGATGGAAGAGGTAAGAGGGGAAGTAAGACGGCATCATGCTGCTGCATTTACCGGCGCGCGTATAGTCAATGTTGAAGACTTCTCACCCCGTCTACTGATTCACTTAAACGGCAAACTTATATTTGGTTAACATCTTTCAAGAATCAGTTACAAAGGCTTTTATGAAAATCCCCTGAACCTGAACTACTCCTTATATGGAAACGGTTTCGAAAAGTATAATTTTCTCAAAAATAGCTTTTGATTTTGATTAAAATACCACCAATTCAAGATATTTACAATGGAAATAAACGACATATATTTAATTTTATGGGGAATAACCCCTAAGGATTTCTTCATTCTGAATGATTTTTGTAACTGGTAAAAGTAAGAGATAGATAAGGACACCGCCTTAAAAATGTAGATCCTTTAAAACACACCATTTATATTATTTACATTTTGGGAGGTAGAGGGAAGTTGACCACATCGAAATATTCGTTCTTATTGGTTTCAATGTTTAAATACTTAAAACTTTTCTCAAACTTTAAAACCATTTCTGATAATGTTTATCTTGATTAGCTTGAAGTAGACAGAAGAATAAGCTTTAGTACGAAAAGTTTGTTACAGCATAATTAGAGAAACTCTTGTGATTGGAACACATCAGATTTTTAAGGTACACCTCTGCCAGTTTACGATTATAAGGACTAACGAAAACTCATGGGTGGGCCTCATGGGAGGACGGTCCTAGTGAGATTTGAATCGCTGACTCAAGTTCACGAGTCCAACAGAAGAAGGGGTACTTAGTACCTCAAATATATTGACCGTATATTGGAAAACACACGCGTCAGCAGCAATTATCTCGGAGAAGGCTTTCATTTCCCATAAATTACGTGATTAAACGAGATCCGTATTTTTCTACAGTAAATAGCCTTGCCTCCTCTGAATAAACACAAGATAAATTAGACCAGGTTCCAAAAAAACTATTTGTTTTTGGGAAACCTCATAACAGATATTATCATTGAAAACAGTATATCGTGGTTTATGGATGGAACACGACACGTTCTTTAAAATGATACAGAAAGTCATATGATTGAAATCTATCAGATTTTTATAAGTGGTTGTCATACACAGCACTATAAGAATTTCTGTCATCATACAGCGACACGGTTTCTAAAAGTCTGTATATAGCTTTAGCCTACACTATTATGCTTATCTGTATTATTCTGTATGCTATTACCTGCAAAAAAATGTGCAAATGTGCAATGGAAGCTTGCCTCAGTTCTGTAAGCTAACAAGAAATAGATTGTATAAAAATTAGCGTTTGCAAGAAGAGTTTATCCTTTGTAGTAAAGTGAGTGGAGGAAGTCATATGGATGTAGTACATCAGAGTTTATTGCTTAATGCTTAAGCATGGCAAAAGAATCCCTGTTACTTTTCTTAAAATAACAAGGCGACAGGCTGATACATCCGAATCTATCACCGTTCCTAGAATTTCTCCCTCCAAGTTATACGAAGATGTCAGAATGGAACGACCCATCAGGGGAGGTGGTGGGTAAATCGCACCGTGTGGCATAGTTCAGCTAAATGCAAGTGCAAGTGGAAAACTACCCGTTATGAGAGACATTACATTATTTCCTTTCCGTTCAACATCGACAAGATAATTGCTGACATTTCAAATTTCAGGAAGTTTGATTAGGCCACAAATCTTAAATCCAAGAATGTGGAATTGGGTGACAGGTTCGAGACTCAACTGCGTCAATGGCATTTTATTTTTTTAAAATATAAATAATAAATAAAAAAGAAGAATAACAAGTTATTACCATAATGCCACTTTGTTCTTTACACAATATTAGCAAGTTCAAAAATAAGACTACTATAGTGCATAACTTATATGTCATACGCTGATTCAAATGACACACGATATCTGCAAATACGGTTGCTATAGAGTATATAAACAAGAAGTTAAAGCGAAGGTTTAATTAAATTAATACATGAATAAATAAAAATAAAAAAAACGAACTTCATTATGACAGCTAATATTGCATGTCTAATTTTATAGACTACCGATGGGTAATTCCTAGTCGTGTTACATTGCCGTTTTAAGCGGTTAAATGAAATGGTTTAAGCAATTTGGGGAGGGATTGAATTGTATAAATTAATTTTATATATATTTTTACTTTCTCTCCACGTACAATGTGCATAGTAGGTATAGAAAGTATTGCACTCTTCCCGAAAATCCCATACCGAGATTTCACCAGAAATACATGTTTTAAGGATCCCGGAGTAAAAAACTGTAGAAAAAGATCCGCGCGCGCTTGTGTGTATGTAGGTTCTCAAAAACAAATAGTCGGTTGAATACCAAACTTGGTATTTAAGTTCAGTATCTTCCAAGATACGACGCAATGAAATGCTCTAACGATTTTGATTAAAATGTCATAATTTAAAGGTGTTTAAAGATTATGAAAAATAAAATGGGTTTCCTTTATTTTCGAGAAGTAATTACTTGAATTTTCCGGGAACAGCTTCTTTATTCTTGGTGACTTTTTTGCATAACTGGAGATAGTGTTACTACACAAAAAAATGTAGATCTCGTCAAAAACACAATTTATGTCCAATACTTTTTTATAAGTTAACCCTTTGCGAGATATTTTCTCCCCCCCCTCTTTATTTTCTTTATTGTTCCATCATTTATACCCCGCCTTTAGCTGCAATGTTCTATCAGCGGCATTTCCCTTTGGAACATCTGAACTCATGTACTATGCCTTTGGATTTCTTCACACACACACACACACACACACACACACACACACACACACACACACGAAGATTATATAATAGGGGATGTTACATTAAATCGTTTTATTTTTTTAGTCTTAATATTTGTATTATCAATAATTTTTTTAATTATTCCTAAACGTTCATAACTAATATTAGCTAAACAAAATAATCCTGAAGAACACAAACCATGAGCAATTATTAAAACAAAAGTTATATAAAATCCTCAAGTATTTAATGTTATTAAACCCCCAATTACTAATCCAAATTACTATCCCACACACACACAAACATTCATACTTACACACCTTGGAGAATATAAGGAATGCTCTGGGATAGACAAAAAATACCTAACCGCAGCCGGGAATCGAACCACGTTCCCATAGCACAGGAGGCAGACGTTCTGCCGACTGAACTATGCCAGGAGCCAGGAGCAGGAACTAGTCGCCCGAGTGTAATCGGGCGGGGGCAAATCACCACGGTACCTATCCGCTTTTCTCGCGGATTTACCCGTGTGATATAAAAGATGTAGTCTTATGCAAGCGTTTTTGTCTGTGTCGAAGTAATGTGGGCAGGGTGTTTCCCTCTGTGCAGCCGGCGCGGGCTGGCTTACCTACCTGTGTGGTCACCCACCCAGAGAGGGACTAGGCCCGATGCTGCTTACCTTGGCCAGCCGCTTGCGGGCTGTCAAGGAAAGCAGTGCCGGCTAGCGGGGAGAACTGAAGGGATATAGGTACGGGGTGGGGGAAGCCAGTGTTGCAGATCTGGTCGGAGTACAACTGGACGGTCACCCGTCCGAGTCGGGACCGGGCCCGATGCTGCTTAACTTGGCGGGTAGAACTGTAAAGGGAGAGGCGGCCGGAAAACTACCATCCCAAGGCGTCCTTGGGAAGGCGGTAGCTTACGCGTCTTCTAGGCAGCGTGTGGTCGTAAAGACCGAGAGTGTTCACCTGGGGATTTGGGTGGGGAGCAAGTTTAGTGTATATTGTGCGAGCTCTTTCTCGCACAACGTCCACTATGTAAGGGATTCCGGAGTGGGAATGGAGAATGTGGGAAGGGAATCTGCGGTCTGTGCCATATATCATCCTCAATGATGCCCTGTTCTGCACGGTCTGCAGCCTGCGGATGGTGGAACGAGCCACCGAACCCCAGACCTCGCAGCCGTACAGCATCAGGGGCGGGATGACGCGCGGTACAGCCGAGCCGTGATATAAATATTCCAGTGCTTGTACTCCTCTCAAATTGAAAGTCGTCATTTTTTTTTCTCCTGGCCATGCAACAAAGAGAAGGGAATTTCAATGTCATCACCTAGCGATAAGCTTTTAAACGATTAGACTATTATGTTTCCTTATTAACATGGCTTCTGCAAGAATAATTTTCTCCAGAATAGGTAGAGAAAATCATGTGAATATAGCTCATGAGATTTTTTCCTGATTTATGATTCGAGCTACTATCATTTCTGAAAACTAATACTTTTGTAATAATTATAGCAATACATGGGAATTGCAGAGCTAATGAATAAGGACGCCAGCAGGGAAAGTCTGGAAACCAGTGAACTACAGCGTAACGTAAGTCGTCGAAACAAAATACAACAATACGAAATTTTCCACGAGGATCACCACCGTGGATGCATAAAATTAAATAAAAAGTAGGCTATATTAGTTCGTATCAGAGTGAAGTGACTTTGCAGTGAATCTGCATTATTCGAGACGTCAGGAAAACGATTATATTTCAGCGGCTTCATCTCTTTGAGCATTAGCAGTTTAAATATCGCGTTTAAGCAGGAATTAATGTTCGCATCCACCATTGTTCAGTTCCTTGAACCATCCATGTTACATGAAACCAACAGGCTTATTGAAATCACATGATGAAAGAGGTAAGAGGGGAAGTAAGACGGCATCATGCTGCTGCATTTACCGGCGCGCGTATAGTCAATGTTGAAGACTTTTCACCCCATCTGCTGATTCACTTAAATGCCAAACTTATATTTTGTTAATATCTTTCAAGAATAAGACACAAAGGCTTTTATGAAAATCCCCCCAACCTGAACTACTCTGTATATGGAAACTGTTTTGAAAAGTTTAATTTTCTCAAAAATACCTAATGATTTTGATTAAAATAAGAAAATTCAAAATATTTACAATGTAAATAAACGAAATATATTTAATTTTCTGGGAATAGCCTCTAAGGACCTCTTCATTCTGAACGATTTTTGTGTAACTGGTAAACGTAAGGGATAGACAAGACACTGCCTTAAAAATGTGGATCCTTTAAAACACACCATTTATGTTCTATACATTTTGGGAGGTCGAGGGAAGTTGACCACATCGAAATATTTGTTCTTATTGGTTTCAATTTTTAAATACTTAAAACTTTTCTCAAACTATAAGACCATTTCTGATAATGTATATCTTGATTAGCATGAAGTAGATAGAAGAATCAGCTTTAGTACGAATAGTTTGTTACAGAATACTAGAGAAACTCATGCGAAGGGAACACTTCAGATTTTTACGATTATAAGGATTAAACTCGAGGGAGGGCCCTTGGGAGGATGGTCCTAGCGAGATTTGAATCGCCGATTCAAGTTCAACGACTTTGGTTATTTGTGTCGGTGATATGAGGAGGGAGGAGAAGAAGTCTGAGAAGAAAAAGAATAGGTAGTTCATTGTTTATGATATGGAGGAAAAAGACGAAGAGAAAGGAAATTCAAATAATAATAATAATAATAATAATAATAATAATAATAATAATACCCAATATAATAATAATTAATAATAATAATAATAATAATAATAATAATAATAATAATAATAATAATAATAATAATAATAATTCGCCAAATATCCAGAGAGCATATATTCTTTCCTCATAAGACCAGAGAGATATTGTAAAATCTTATGCAATCTCATGATTGTCTCCGCAAATCGTGGTTAATTTGCACGCATTAATTATAATGATCCTGCAGATTATTTCCACAAGAACTCGTATACTGTCTCTTGATCGTGATTGAGGCCACATGATGAATATAATGAGGAAAAAACATCGTTTCATGATTTTTACTTTTGCCACTAAAATTGGCGTGAAACTACTAGGAATTTAGAGGTACATCGCTTAATGAGGTATTCCAATTGGAAGTGCCTCTATTCTATCATTTATTGGACTTTGCATTTACTTGGATTTAACATCATGGGCGTTGCACCGTTATTACTTATTAGGTTTTCTTCCTAATTTTCTCATTATTTCGCCAAATTATCTTTGTTGCATTTTTTGCGCGCTTTGACGCATCTGATTTTCACCGCACTTATCAAAACGGACAAACACTCCAATACATTTGTAAACGCACTTTGCTGTCGATGGAAACGTTTTGCAAGTATTTTTTATAATGAAAATGTTGTATGGTTGATTAAAATCCATATTTATGTTTTACGTTATACCTAGAGGCATATGGGGGGGGGCGGAGATTGGAACCGGTCTTTGATTTACCAAAATAAATAAAAATATTATCAGCGTGTAATTTTAATTGAAATTGGTGCATCTTAAACTATTAATATAAAATTTACATACTCTATGTACATAGAAGGCACAGAAGGTAGTGTATCTAACAAAAAATGCGATTCCGAATATAGAAATTTCACTGGAAATACACATGTTGGCTTATCTGAATCCAAAAAGAGCACTTTTAGCAAAAAGTCCGTATGGGTGGGTCTGTGTGTGCGCGCGCGTGTGTATGTGGTTTTGTGTATCTTTGAAAGTATAACTCTAAAATGAAAATTCGGGTAAATACAAAACTTTAATTTTTTAACTTAAGTATTTTCCAAGGGTCCAGCACGAAGCATTTCAGCAAAACTCCCCTTCCCCCATCACAAACTACTCTTTACATGGAACATTTTAAAACCTTTTATTTCCTCAAAACTGGCTGTATAGAATTTGATTAGCATACCATTTAAGATACATTCGTGGCAAATGATCTGTAAAACTATATTTGTCTAAAAATAGCCGCTGAAGTCTTTTGCATTCTGAATGACATGTTACATAAAAGGTGAACCATAAGAGAAGTCAAATTCAACACACAAAAATATATTTCACGCTAAAGCACCCAGTTTGTCAAATCTATTTTTGTGAGACTACCTGTTTCGGAAATGCTATTTTTCACCGCTTTAAATTTTCCAATATTTATACCTTTCTCAAATGGCAATTTTTAAAATTATTTATTTCTGGTCATGCAAAGCCAACGAAATTTTAAGTAAGCACTTAGCGACCAGCTCTTAAAATATTTATCGCTTTAGCCTAGTAGATATATTCTCTATTTCCCTTTGCCTACTAGAAAAATGAATACTAAGATAATTTCTACTAATGTTTAAGTTAACTATCACGAAGTGGATAGAAGAATAATCTTCTATAAAATAGTTTGTTACACAATAGAAAAGGCATTGAATATATGGAATACATAAGATTTTTTTAAAAATATTGCCACTCAGGATTAAGTCATATTTGAATTTATATAAACTGTTTAAAAATGGACCCCCTGTACATAATCTCCCCTTAATATTTTTCTGGCTTTGCTACTGATTGTGCCTGGCTACAAATCTCTTTAATAGATTTGATTTGTAAGTCTACTTACCTATATGATAGAATTAGAAAATAAAATAAAATACTAGATATGTACAAGGTCTTTTTAGTTAGATTAATGTGTTTACCATGATTTGGTATAAAGGCTTTAATTGCTTATTCATCTTATCTCACATAGTATATTGGGGGTTTAGTAACATTAAATGTTTGAGTTTTTTGTATAACTTTAGATTTACGAGTAATAATTGCTTATGATTATGTTCTAGTTACACAGCTAGAGGATATTATTATTATTATTATTATTATTATTATTATTATTATTATTATTATTATTATTATTATTATCTAACCACCTTTGAGTTAAATCTTCGGACGGATGACGGATGAACTTTCCACAATTTCATAACATATACTTAGAGGTTCCGTAGAACTGTGTGCAGTACAAGTGTTTTGTTCATAAAATTTATCTTTTTATTAACACACACCCATTGAAGTTTCACTAAACTCATCCAAAATTCCATAGAACTGACTGATGACTAAATCCCAAGATTGAAAAAATAATGTATTTTATTATGAGGCAATAGTATGATTTCTCACTAAGGTATAGCATTTCTAAATTCAATTATCTTTAAAAAAAAAAAAAAAAAAAAATTGGAATGCATCAGACGTACAACACAACTTTAAATTATTAAGATTTAATAATAAATGTAGAAGCTAAGTATTTCAGTAGAACGTAGGTATTCTTTATTTAAAAAAAAATCATGTTATATTTTGTTAGAATTATACATAAAGTAAAAAGGACAATCAATCACAGTCGATATGACTAAGTTGGCCTTGAGATATACCACACTTAAGACCTTGTAAGAAACAAAAGAACGGCTACTTAGTACCTCAAATATATTCTCGTATATTGGAAAACACACACGTCAGCAGTTATCTCGGATAATGTTTTCATTTTGTATAAATTACGTGATTAAACGAGATCTGCATTTTCCTACGCAAATAGCCTGGCTTCCTCTGAATAAACAGAAGACAAATTAGACCAGGTTCCAATGCTATTTTGGTTTTGGAGAACCTCAAAACAGACATTGAAATCTCTATATCAAGGTTTATGGATGGAACACCACACGCTCTTTAAAATGATACACAAAGTCATATGATTGTAATCTATCAGATTTTTATAAGTGGTTGTCATACACAACACTAAGAATTTCAGTCATCACAGAGCGACACGCTTTCTAAAAGTCTAAATATTGCTTTAGCCTACACTATTATGCTTATATGTACTATTCTGTTTGGTATTACCTGCAACAAAATGTGTAAATGAGCAATGAAACCTTATCTAATTTTTGTAGCCTAATAAGAAATATATTGTATAAGAATTAGATTTTGCAAAAAGAGTTTATACTTTGTAGTAAAGTGAGTGGAGAAAGTTATGTGGATGTAGTATATCGGAGTTTATTACTTAATGCTTATAACAAAAGAATGTCTGTGACTAAACAATTCTAAGGCGCGAAAATAAAAAGGCGAGAGGTAGAAATATCTAGAACTAACACTTCTTAGAATCTCTCCCTCCAAGTTATATGAATCGTCAGAATGGAACGACCCAACAGGGGAGGTGGTGGCATAATCGCACCGTGTGGATAATTCAGCAAAATGTAAGCGGCAAGAGGAAAATTGCCTGCCATGGGAGTAATTAAATTATTTCCGTTCTACATCGACAAGACAATAGCTGGCATTGGCAATTTGATTATGCTCACAAATCCAAACACCAAGAATCTGAAAGTAAAACATAAATAACTCTCATTCGAGTGACTTAGGTTCGAGGTGCATCAACATCAATACTATTTTAATTTTTACTTTCTCTAAACGTACTATGTACATAGTGTATAGAGAATGTATTGTACCCAAAAATTCGATACCGAGATTTAACCGGAAATATATGTTTTGAGACCCCCTGAATCCAAAAAAGCATTTTTTTTTCTCTAGCCCCATATGTACAATGTACATTGGGATAGAGAAGGTATTGTAATGCACCCAAAAATTCGATACCGAGATTTCACAGGAAATATATATTTTGCGGTCCCTTGAGTCCGAAAAAAGCATTTTTAAAAAAGGTCCGTGTGTGTATATGTTTGTCTATGTGTGTGTCTGTGGGTAGCATAGCCCCAAAACAAAAATACCGTTAAATACTAAACTTGGTATTTAGGTTTAGTATCTTCCAAGGATGCGACACAAAGATTTAAAAAAAAAAAAAAACCCTCCACGAAATGCCCTTTACATGGAAAAAATTTCGAAAATTTTGATTTTCTTAAAAATGGCTCTAACGATTTTGATTAAAATCCCGTATATTGAAGCTATTTATGTCCGAAATAAAATGTATATCTCGAATTTTTTGGGATTAGCCTCTGAAGACCTCTTTATCCTGGATGAATTTTGCTGAAGTTTCCTTAACTGCTAAACCGTAAGAGATAGAAGAAAAACGTACTGCCCAAAAAATGTACCTCATGACAAAACCCACAATTTTTGTCCTTTACGTTTTTGTTGTGGAGATAACCGTTTTCGAGATATTCCTTTTTATTGGTTTCAATTGTGAAGTACTTAAACTTTTCTCACACAGGAAGTGTCTTTTTCTTTTGTTCTTCTCCTGGCCAAGCAAAGAAGTGATTTGCAATGATAATCGCTTAACGATAGCTTTTAAAACATTTGGCAATCACTTTAGCATAGTGCATTCCCTTATTCCCTTCTACTTATAAGGAACTAAGTAATAACATTCTGCTAACATTTATCTTGATTAGCATTGTGTACAAAGAAGAATAATCTTTTGTGGCAGTTTTGTAGAGCAGCTAGAGAAAGTCATGTAAGTGTAACACACCAGATTTTTAGAAAAATGTCCGTGTGTGTCTGCCTGTCTGTGTGTGTGCGTGTGTGTCTGTGTGTCTTTGGGCAGCATAGCTTAAAAATTGAAAAGATCGTTAAAAACCAAACTTGGTATTTAAATTTGGTATCTTCCAAGGATGCGACACGAAGATTTTCAAGAAAATCCCCACCCCAAATAACTCTTTACATGGAAAAAAATACCAAAATTTTGCCTTCAAGCTACTTACGTTCAAACCATTTTCAACACAAATCAACGAAGGCCAAGGGTCAGTGATAGGCACGTAAAAACCGGTCCAAATGTGTCTGCAAACTTCAAAAGACTTAGAGGATTATGGAGAATGGGGGAGGGTGTCACCTGCATCCTCCCTGCATATAGTCCAGTTATCCAGTAACAGTTCAACTTTATTTCTTTCTGTCCTGGCTTCAATGCTTAGAAATTCCTATATTTGGCAATGAGCATTATCAACAGCCGACAGAGCCTAAGTTGTTTGCTAAACACAATATATTGTTAAGAAAAGCATACATGTAAAAGGGCAGTTTCAAATCCATTTGAAAAACATAGAAAACATGAAGATATCTTGTGACTGTGCGCATATCAAGAGATAGGAAGGTATTGAATCACTAAACAACAGAAAATCCATCACAAACCCTTCTAGCTTATTGGAAGAGATTTTATGCATATATGCTATAGGATGACAAAGAGACCTTGAGAGAACAAATATTCTATTTCTTCTTCTTTGAAACAACTGAATATATCTTCTAAAGTGTTACAATAAACTAATGTTTTGCTGGAATATCTCAGTCTTACCATTCTTACAACCAAACTGTAACAAAAACTCTTTGAAACAAACCCCATTATATTAAGATTTTCTCTTTCATTGAAGCTTGGAAAAAACCAATGAAAAAAATAATAATAGTAAAGTGGTTATAAAACTTAGAAATAGGTCTTATCAGTAAATATAGATATGTTAATCACCACTAAACCCCTTCCATACATTTATATTTTAAATAAAACTGTCTAAGTTTTAGTGTCAGAACCAGCTGCTAAATTCAATGCCACAGTAGAGATTTGAACACGGTTCTCTCACTTTCCATGCAGTTGTTCTAATCATTGAGCTAGAGTGACATGCCAGTATGACATTAAACCCTCCAACTAATTTGTGTTTTTACGCAGCAACTAACCGGGTCTCATAACTTCAGAGAACACCTTAATGACCACTTATATATCATAAGTACCTTATTAGTATCTGGGTAATATTCACATTGTTAGTCAACTATTGGGCAATCAGTAAAACGCATATCCTTGGTAGGGTAATATAACATTACCAATATAATAGTAAAAGTTTATTCATATACGTCAAAAAGGGTGTTTAGGTATAGTAATAACTATTATAAACTATAAGATAAAAATATGTTGCTTGTAATGATACTGTTAATTGCCAATTAGTCTGGCTGGGAATGAGCCTGCGACCTTGATATCAGAAGGCCAGCACCTAATCAACTCAGCCAGACTGACTTATAAACTACACATGCCCAAAAAATGATCAGGAAATTTGTTTCAACTCGTTTAATATGACTGTAGCTTTGTTAAATTTTAGTAAATTCATTTCAGTTCAAATGTTCAAAATGCTTTCATTGGAATATTACATGACAATGTAGATCCCAGCTGGGCACGGAATTTTTCTTTTTTCGCAATCATTTAGAGGGGGAATCAATTGTCCTCTAAATTACAATATGTAATTAGCCTATTATTATTGCTCTACCAAAAGAAAAATAATGACAATTGCACTTTTAATACAAGTATTTCATATTTAAGAAACAAAAGAAGTTACTTAGGTTAAATGTATCATTAGGAATTCACATGAAAATTTGTGAAGCTGCCTCAGGCAATCTTGCCTTCCTCCCAAGCAGAAATTGAAATGACGAACCTGATGTGATTGAATGTGAGTGTGTATATGAGTAAAACATATATTGATAAAACCAATATAAATCCTATAGTTCAGTGAACAATAAACATCATCTGTTGCTTCTCTAGAAAAAAGCCCCTGATATGGCCTTACGAAAGGGATATACATGTAAAATAATTATATAAAAAAAAAAAAATCTTATGTATACCATTCACATGACTTTCTCTACATCTCTGTAACAAATTATTGTTAAAAAGCTTATGTATCTATTTACTTCATGCTACTCGAGAACAAATTAACAGAAATAGTCTTATTGCTTGTTTCCTTATAAGTAGAAGTGAAATAAGGGAGTACCATTGGTTAAAAAGATAGTCAAAAGCTGGCTGCTATGTGACAAGTTCCTTTGTTTGTATGGACAGGAATTGACAAATTTCTAAATGAGAAAAGTAAGTTTTTCATAGCTGAAACCAAAAACAATGAATGTCTCAAAAATGATCAACTCCATGAAAAAAATGTATATGATATAAATTGTGTGTTTTAACGTGCTCTACATTTCTTGTGTGGCAAGTTTTTATCTAAGTCTTACGGTTTAGCAGTTGTGCAAAATTCCGTAAAATTCGTCCAGAATATATCTTCAGAGGCTATTCCCAGAAAACAAACTTGGTATTTAAGTTTAGTATCTTCCAGAGATGCTACACGAAGATTTTGAGAAACTCCCCCCACCCCAAACTAGCCTTTACATGGAACTTTTTTCGAAAATTTCGATTTTTTTAAAAATGGCTCTAAAGATTTTGATTACAATATCGTTTATTA
This sequence comes from Hymenopus coronatus, assembly GCA_030762935.1. NCBI lineage: Eukaryota > Metazoa > Arthropoda > Insecta > Mantodea > Hymenopodidae > Hymenopus > Hymenopus coronatus. Next base: position 56,089,400 of record CM060895.1, on the reverse strand, counting down.
AAGACGCTTACCTGACAAATAAAATGTATATCTTCAATTTTCTGGAAATAGCCTCAGAAGCTTACTTCATTCTGGATGAAATTTACGGAATTTTACATAGCTCCTAAACCATAAGAGATAGATAAAAACTTTCTACACAAAAAATGCAGAGCACGTTAAAACACACAATTTATGTTATGTACATTTTTATCATGGAGTTCGTCGTTTTGGAGACATTCCTTATTTTTGGTTTCTGCTATGAAAAACATACTTTTCTCATACTGGAATTTGACAACTGCTGTCCATACAAACAAAGGAACTTCAGTGACATAGCAACCGGCTATTGATTATCACTTTAACCTATGGTACTCCCTTATCTCGCTTCTACTTACAAAGAAGCAAGTAATAAAGCTATTTCTGCTAATTTTTTACTTTCTCTATACGTACTATGTACATAGTGTACAGAGAAGGTATTGCACTCCACCAAAAAATTCGATACCGAGATTTCACCGGAAATATGTTTTAGAGTCCCCTGTATCCAAAACAAGTATTTTCAGAAAAAGGTCCATGTGTGTGTGTCCGTGAACATGATAATTCAAAAACAGAAAGTTGGTAAAATACCAAACTTGGTATTTAAGTTTAGTATCTTACAGGAATGCGACACGAAGATTTTGAGAAAAATCCCTCCAACCCAAACTACCCTTTATATGGAACTTTTTTCGAAAATTATGATTTTCTTAAAAATGACTCTAATGATTTTGATTAAAATATCATATATTACAGATATTTACCTGACGAATAAAATATATATCCTGAATTCTCTGGGAATAGCCTCTGAAGATTACTTTATTCTGAACGAATATTGCAGAATTTGCATAGCTGCTAAACCGTAAAACTTAGATAAAACCTTACTGCACAAGAAATGTAGAGCGCGTTAAAACACACAATTTATGTTATGTACATTTTTTCGTGGAGTTGATCGTTTTGAGATATTCATTGTTTTTGGTTTCAGCTATGAAAAACTTACTTTTCTCATATAGGAATTTGTGAACCCCTGTCCATATAAACAAAAGAACTTCAGTCACATAGCAACCAGCTTTTGACTATTACTTTAACCTATGGTACTCCCTTATTTCGCTTCTACTTACAAGGAAACATGTAATAAGACTATTTCTGCTAATTTGTTCTCGAGTAGCATGAAGTGAACAGAGGCATAAGCTTTTTAACAATAGTTTGTTGCAGAGATATAAAGTATTTGAATGTAACATCAGATTTTTGCTTTTTCTATACGTGCTATGTACATAGTGTATAGAGAAGGTATTGCACTCCACTCAAAAATTCGATACCGAGATTTTAACGGGATAATATGTTTTAGGGTCCCCTGTATCCAAAAAAAATATTTTCAGAAAAAGGTCCGTGTGTGTGTCCGTGTGTCTGTGAACACGATTACTCAAAAATGAAAAGTCGGTAAAATACCAAACTTGGTATTTAAATTTAGTATCTTCCAGAGATGCGACACGAAGATTTTGAGAAAAATCCCCCCACCCCAAAATACCTTTTACATGTAACTTTTTTTGAAAATTTTGATTTTCTTAAAAATGGCTGTAACGATTTTAATTAAAATATCGTATATTAAATATATTTACCTTACAAATAAAATGTATATCTTGAATTTTCTGGGAATAGCCTCTGAAGACTACTTTATTCTGGATGAATTTTACGAAATTTTGCATTACTGCTAAACCATGAGAGTTGGACAAAAACTTACCACACAAAAAATGTAGAGCTTGTTAAAACACACAATTTAATTATATACATTTTTTTCGTAGAATTGATTATCTTTTAGATATTCCTTAATTTTGGTTTCATCGTTAAAAACTTACGCCGTTCTCATACAGGAATTTGCCAACTCCTGTCCATACAAATAAAGGAACTTCAGTCACATAGCAACCAGCTTTTGACTATCACTTTCACCTACGGTACTTCCTTATATGGTTTCTACTTCCAAGGAAATAAGTAATAAGACTATTCCTGCTACTTATTTCTAGATTAGTATCAAGTAAATAGAAGTATAATTTGTTGCAGAGATGTAGAGAAAGCCATGTGAATGGAATACATCAGATTTTTATTCGTGGTCTTGCAAAACGCATAGAATGTGAACGTTACGAGTCCTTGAAAATAAGAAGGGCGAGAGGTTGAAATATCTGGAACCAACATCGTTCTTTGAATCTCTCCCTCCAAGTTATATGAGATGAGACCTCAGAATGGAGCAATCCAACAGTAGGATTGGTTGGTAGGTAAATCACTCCGTTTGGCGCAATCCAACCAAGTGTAAATAGCGAGTGGAAGACTGTTGTAAGAGAATTTAATTTATTTCCTTTCACTTCTACATGGACAAGACAATTGCTGGCATTTATAATTTTAGAACTTTGATCAAGTTCTCAAATACAAATATAAATCTGAAAGTGAAAACGTGAATATACAATTCTCGTTTGAATAACCAGGTACCAGGTTCGAGACGCACCTGGATCAATGAAATTTTCACTTTTATTTTCTTTTGAAAAAAAAATAATATGACAAACTCACAATTGTAGTGTCGGTTTGTTCTTTACACAGTTTATCACTCACCATTTGAAAGTTTTGAAAGTCTGTCTGTAAAAAAAAATATAAAATTAAACTGTGATGTTGCATAAGTTTCTTTACCCAATTTTCCATAAACGTTTACATAAAAGTTAATTTTTCTACCTCCTTAATGTTAATCGAAGTGAATATTTGCAGAAATAGTTTCATTATACATTTCGTTTTAGTTCCGTGGGGATAAATAAAGCTGAAGCCATATTCACATCTTTAGCCCTGGACTGGAGCCCAGTCAGTTTTACTTTCTCTAACCCATATGTACAATAGTGGTGGATAGAGAAGATATTGTATTACACCCAAAAATTCCATACCGAAATTTTACCGGAAATATATGGTTTGAGGCACCCTGAGTCCAAAAATGGTCCGTGTATGTCTGTGGATAGCATAGCTGAAAATCGAAAAGTCGGTTAAATACCAAACTTGGAATTTAAATTCAGTAGCTTCCAAGGATGCGACACGAAGTTTTTCAAGAAAATCCCTCACTCCCAAATACCCTTTAAATGGAACATTTTTCGAAAATTTTTATTTTCTCAAAAATGGCTCGAATTATTTTGATTAAAATGCTGTATACTGAGGATATTCAAATCATAAATAAAATGTATGTTTTGAATTTTCTGAGAATAACCACTGAAGAGTTCTTTATTTTGGTTGAATTTTGCAGAATTGGATATAACGGTTAAGCAGTAAGAGATAGACAAAAACTTACTATACAAAATTAAAGATCTCGTTAAAACATATAATTAACGTCACATAGGATTTTCTTGTTGAGGATTTTGAGTTGACCATTTTCGAGATATTCATTGTTATTGGTTTACATTTAAAACTAATTAATTTTTCTCAAACAGGGCCGTGCAAAGCGAACCGAACCTCTAAATGTTACACATAGCGACCAGCTTTAGAAGATATTTGACTACCGTTTTAGTCTAATGTTTTCCCATATTTCCCTTCTATTTGCCAGAAAGAAGATAATAAGGTCAATTCTGCTAATGTTTATTTACATTAACATGACGTAGATAAAATAATAATCTTTTATAAGAAAAATTTGTTTGTGGAACAGTTAGAGAAAGTTATGTGAATGGAACACATTAGATGTTTAAATGTCTTGTTAACTTTAACCCGGGATTGCATTAACTCCTTGAGTATTTTTACTTTCCTTTCTTATCTCATGCTATGCAGAAATCGCATTTCCTGAAATTCCTGACTCATTATCTTAGTAATTGCATTGTAATGAGTAGCCGGAGTCTGCTATCGGGTCACCCCTATATGTATAACAGTTGGCAGATTTCTTACTAAAAAGAAGGTTAGGTAAGTGTTTTGCTGTGTAGCGAGAGTTGCGGAGCCTTACTGTGCAAGTCATTAGAAAAATATAACGTTTAGAGCTACTAATCCATTGAGGACAAGATTAGAGCAGCTTTGCTAAGAACAGAAGTGACAGTGGAAACGAACGATTTTGATTCTAAAATAAGAGGATAATGTGGAAATACAATCGTAAAATTTTGGAAGATACTGATGATGAATTAAAGGTTTAGATATCAACAAAGAAAGTGCTTCGCCAACTATCCGTCTTCAGCAATTATGCGGAAGAATGGTTAGGAATGGTTACAAATGGAGCACCAAGTGTGATAAACGTCGTGGCTGTATACCCTATAAAAGTACAGTTCTTTAATTAACAGGTTGTAAGGTGAAGCTAAGAAGATAGAAAGTGAGATTCAAGCATGGAGCCTTTTGTTCAGTGAGGAAATTGTTTCTTTGATTGTGGAATACACAAATGAAGAAATAAACAATCAGAAACTGAATATTGAACGTCCGCAAATTATTACTAAAACACTGATAAATTCAAAATCTGAGTTTATTGTATCTAATATACACTGCTGGTGCGTTCAAACAATCAAACCTGGACTTTTTCTCGCTAATCCATGTATGCAAAGAAGACGAACAAAATAAAGATTGAAGGGAAATCTTGGAAATATTTATTGAACAAGTCTTGTAAAAAGAAAACAAAGGAAGAAATTTAGAAAGTGAATTCATAAATGAGCCACAACAAAAACTCCAGAATGTGTACTGTGTCCCAGATCACGTGACAAAAAAGTGAAAATAAAGCGTGCAAAGAGCGCAAAGCCTATTGTCCTGAACATAGAAACGAAGTGTGTAAAATATGCTTCAAATTTTGACCACACAAGAGCTTAAGCACTCTAAGTGAATTATAGCATTTCAGTGGCTTTCATATATTGTAGCTTTAATCTTTCTCAGTAGTATTAGTGATATTGTTTATGTGTTTTCTTCACACAGAGATCAAACGCCAAGTAAACTGTAAGTGCACATTAAATTGTTAATACCTACTTTAGTTAACACTATTGTTGTTTATGCTTCAATTATATGCCATATTTAATACAAAATTATATCATCATGCCTTTATTTTAGTTCAGGAGTAAGATATATGTAATGACTGGACAAAATTATAGATTTTACTTTTGGGGTCAGCATGGACCCCCATATGCATTAAAAGCTGACAAAAACACATATGCAGTCCACGGTTAAACAGCGGTCACCAATATGCTGGCTTTCAAGTTCCAAGTTTAACATGACCTCCAGAAACAAACGAATACAATGCAAAGAAGTGTTGAATTTTAACATTCAACCCAACAACAGAATATCATAAATGCTTAATGCCACACAATAGATATTTGAAATTGTGTTTTTAAAGATATTTATATTATTTGTACAGTACGTTTTTTTTTCTTCTATCCATTACGATTTAAAAAGGCTTCACAAGCTATTCGCAAAACATTGAGGTTATATACATATTTTATTAATACACATCGCAAATATGTGCTATTTCCATTAAAATGTTTAGCCATTTTTGGAAAAAGTAAAAAATAATAATTAATTTTCCATGTAAGGGTGATCTTGGGTGGCAGGACATTTTTTAAAATCTTCATGTCGAAGGTACTGAACTAAAACAAAGTTTAGTATCTAATCAACCTTTCATTTATGAGCTATAAGGTGGACAGCCATGGCGGCAAATACTTAGACTTTTTCCTATTCGTTTTTCTTTTTTTTTTCTTTTTTTCAGGAGACCATTGCAAAACGTGTACCTCCAGCAAAATATCAATAATGTAGTTTTTTTTTTTTTTTTTATGAAAAACAATACTTCCTCTATTTACGATAGGTGATTGGTAATACAAATAAACTTTAATTTAACAATTTGGGGAAAAAACTCATTTTAACATAGCATTATCCGCTGTTATGCGACATTTCAGCTGCAGAACTTTTTGGACAAAGCTGTAATATGGCAACCTTTCGAAGCCAGTCCTACTGTTGGCCAAATTTGATGCCATGCATATTTTATCACAATCTACTTTTGTTAGCATGATGCTTCAATATTGTTGGTAATGTCATTGCCACGTTAAATATACAACGCATTTGTTTCAAGTAAATAAATTAACCTTCTTTATGTACAGCTACATAGAAGTCACAAACGAATAAAAAAATTCCGTTGCATAGCAAAAATCTGATGTATTCCATTCAGTGACTTTCTCTACCTGTTCAGCAAACTATTGTTACAAAAGTTTATTTTATCTACATTATGATAATCCTGAAAATGGTATACTATTTATTAGTTCCTATTAGAAGACAAGGAATACCTTAGACTAATACGATGTTAAATCTTTTAAAGTCATCGCTAAGTGAAACAAATAAAATTCGGTTCTCTCTGCATGGCTAGGGGTAAAACAAAAGAGGTATGAAAGGAAAGATGGCTTCCTGTTTGAAAAAAAAAATAATTTGTTTAAAATTGAAACCAATAACAATCAGTTAAATCTAAGAAAAAGTTATGTGTTCCTCTCACATGACTTTCTCTACATCTCTGCAACAAACTATTGTTCAAATTTTATTCTTCTATTCACTTCATGATAATTGAGAAAAAAATTATCAGAAATAGTCGTATAACTTGCTTCCTTGTAAGTAGAAAGGAAACAAGGGGGTACCATAGGCTAAAGTGGCAGTCAAATCTTCTAAAGGCTAGTTGCCATTGAAATTACTTCATTGTGTGGCCAAGAGTTGACAAATTCTGCATGAGAAAAATATGAGTATTTTAAAAATGAAAAGGGAAATCTCAAAAAACAGCCAACTCCACGAAAAAAAATGTATATGACATAAATTGTGTGTTTTAGCGAGCTCTACATTTTGTATCAAGAAGTTTTTGTCTATCTCTTACGGTTCTCCAGTTGTGCAAAATTCCGCAAAATTCATCCAGAATAAAGATGCCTTCAGAGGCTATTCCCAGAAAATTCAAGATATAAATTGTATTTATCATGTAAATATTTTAATATATTATGATATTTTAATCAATATCGTTTGAGCCATTTTTGAGAAAATAAATTTTTGAAAACATTTTCATTTAAAGGGTAGTTGGAGGTAGGGGAATTTTCTTGAAAATCCTCGTGTCGCATTCTTAGAAGATGCTAAACTTAAATACCCAGTTTGGTATTTAACGGACTTTTCGTTGTTGAGCTATGCTGACCCCCCCCCCCCCCACACACACACATACACTGACAGACACACACGGACATTTTTCTAATTTTTTTATTCAGGGAGTCTCAAAACATATATTTCCAATGAAATTTTGATACTGAATTTTTGGGTGCAATACAATACCTTCTCTATACACAATGTATATAATATATGTATATAAAGTAAAAAAAAAAAAAATGAAATAAATGGTGCGTTTTAACGAGATCAATATTTTTATACATTTCGTTTGTCAGGAAAATATATTAAACATATGGTAGTTTAACTAAAACCGTTAGAGCAATTTTAGAGAAAATCAAAAATCCCCCCCCCCTCAAAAAGTTCCACGTAATGGGTTGTTGGGGTTTGTAACTGATGGTGTTCTCTCTCTCTTTTTTTCTCTTTCTCTTTCTCTCTCTCTCCTTTTTGTTAAAATACTTTGTTTTGAATTCAGAAGACCTCAAAACATGTATTTCCGGTAGCATCTTGAGAACTAATGTATAGGTGAAATACAACATTTCCCCTTCTATGCATAGATAATAGAGAAAGTAGTAAGTAAAAGGTCTATTTCTGCTCACTTTATGAAGATTAATTGGAAGAAGAATGAAGTAGATAGAAGTAGTGAAGTAGACAGTTTCTGTAGGAATAATTTGTTGCAGAATAGGTAGAAAAATGTATGTGAATGGAACACCAGATTTTTTTTCTCTTGGTTAACCATTACCGATGTTTATTTATTCATTTTTGTTACTGATTTTTATTTTGAATTATTTTGTCTATTTCAGTGATAAGTTGCTCTTCGTTGTTTTACCTGATGCTGTCATGCAAGGTGTGTATTTCAAAGTCATCATGGCTTTTTGCTTTACTATGTACATAGTAGACGGAGGAAGTATTGAATTTCACCCTAAATATGTGAAAATTTCAACGGGTATACATGTCTTGAAGCCCTCTGAATAAAAAATGCATAACTTTTTTTAAATTTTCGTGTCCACTAAATCGATAAGATAAATATTTTGACATTTAAATTTAGGATCTTCCAAAGATGCGACGCTACAGACTACCAACTATCCTTTATATTGAACAATTTTCCATAATGTTTATTTTATCAAAAATCGCTCAACGATTTTGATTAAGATACTATATATTTAAGATGCCAGTGCCAGTATCGTGGCGGTGGTGGTGGTAGTAGTAAATTATAACAGATAACCAAAAACTTATAAAAAAAAAATACTGACACAGACACTATTTCTTAAAACACACGTTATTTGAAATATTTTTTCAGGCATCGACCATCCCGGAGATATCCATTATTTGTTTGAGTTTTCCAATATCAGGTCGATTTTTTACTTTCTCTACTCATATTACGAGTATGTACATAGTAGGTAGAAAAGGTGTCTTATTCCACCCAAAAATTATGTCGACATTTCGCCGGAAGTATATTTTGAGGTCCTTGAATCCAAAACACTTACTAAAACAAGTGTACGCGCACATGTGTGTGTGTGTGTGTGTGTGTGGGGGGGGGGGCGCGTCTAACAGCAAAACTCAAAAACGAAAACTCGGTTAAATATCAAACTTTTAAGTTCAAAATCTTCTAAGGATGCAAAACGAAGGTTTTCAAGAATATCTCCCCGCTCTAAACTGATTTTTACTGGAAACTTATTCGAAAATTTTGATTTTCATAAAAATGGCTCTAAGAGTTTTACTCAAAATACCACATATTAAAGATATCTCATTTCTCTGGTAATAGTTATAAAGAAGTCTTCATTCTGGATGACTTGTATAACCAGTAAAGTGTAAGAGAAAGACAAAAACTTATAGCACCAAAAATGTAGATCTCGTTAAAACAAACAAATTATTTATGTAATGTGCAGTATTTTTGTACAGCTAACAATTTCCAAGATATTCCTTGTTATTGATTCCAATTGTAAACTATTTATACTTTTCTCAATGGAAATCGTTATTCACTTTTCTCCATCCAGATCAAACAAAGAAAACTAATTTAATATCTTCACATAGCGACTGGGTTTTTAAAGATTTAACTATCACTTTAGCTTATTGTATATTCATATTCCCCCAGTACAAGAACGAAATATGTAATAAAACCATTATGCTAATGTTCATCTTGATAAATGTATGCAGACAAGACGTTTATAAGAATAGTTTGTTGCAGCATAGGTAGAGAAAGTTAAGTGAATGTAATACATCATATTTTTTACCTTATTTTTACCTTATCCTAAGGAATGTGTGTCAAATTTGACCGCAGAATTTAAGAATAGTAGCAAATTTGGAATTCATATTCTGATTTATTGCTCTCGAGTTGGATAAATAGCTATGGAACCGGGATTAAATTGTTTAATAACTAAAATACGGATGAATTAGCATATTCTTATACATAAAAACATTAAATAATAGTTTTTAAACAGTAAGTAGGCACATTTTGTTTGCTTCATACACAAAAGAAAAAAACTACAAAATAGCAAAATACATTTTGTTCCGATTTATTAACATAACTTTGAAAAGGAAGATCTTCAATAATTAATTAATTAATTAATTGATTAATTAAGGAAATAAAAGTATGCTTTACATAACAAAGACTGTGTATTTCATTATTACTAAAATAAAACCTTTGGTGATGTTTAAAAACCATTTCTAATATGTTGCTTGAGGCCGGCGCCGTATGCCAAGTTACAGACAAAACTATATAACGTTAAGATTAATTCACCAATTAATTATAACAATACTTGATTTTATAATCAAAGACGTAAAGTAACACATAGCAGTCTGTAACATTTGTATGCAGTTCTGAATCAACAGGTCTTCCGTATTCAGAAGGAAAGTTTAAAATGGCGCTTGTTTAAAACAATTGCTGAAGTTGCATTCCTTCCCCCTCTTCCCTAAGTTCTGATTGACGGATTAAAATTTAATGATGCAAAAAATGCGTTAAAAAAGGAAATGCACTTAATGACACTGGAATGATTTCACAAATAAAGTCTTTATATTATATTAAAAAGTGCGGAATTTAAGGATAGGAGCAAATTAGGAATTCAAATTCTGATTTATTATTTGCTTTGAAGCTGGAAGTACCTATGGAAACACGATTAAATTGTTTAATTACTAAAATACGGGTGAATTAGCATATTCTTAATTGTAAACACATTAAATAAGAGTTTTTAAACAATAAGCAAGCACATTTTTATTTACTGCATACAAAAAAAAAAAAAAAAAAAAAAAAAAACTCCAGAAAATGGCAAAACTATTTTATTCCGATTTATCATCATGTTGTCGTTTGAAAAGGAAGATCTTCACTAATTAATTACATAGAAAAATGAGAGAATTTGTATTTGATTATTGATAAGAAAAAAAATTAGCGATGTTAAAAACTATTTCTAACATGTACCCACCTTGCGGCACTCGGTGAGACGCTGCATCTGCTTGAGTATACAAAGTTAGAGACAAACTATTTAAGGATAAAATTAATTCACTAATTAATAAAAGCAATACTTGATTTTATAGTCAAAGACGTAGAGTAATACATCGCAGTCTGTAACATTTGTATGCAGTTCTGAATCAACAGGTCTCCCGCATTCAGGAGGCAGATTTAAAATAGCGCTTGTTTAAAACAATTGCTGAAGATGCATTCCTTTCCCCTCTTGCCCCACCTAAGTTCTGATTGACGGATTAAAATTTAAAGATGCAAAAATGCGTTAAAAAAGGAAGTGCACTGAATGACACTGGAATGATTCCACAAATAAATTGCATTATACTATATTAAAAAGTGCGGAATTTAAGGATAGGAGCAAATTTGGAGTTCAAATTCTTATTTATTGCTTTGAAGCTGGAAGTACCTATGGAAACGCAATTAAATTGTTTAATTACTAAAAAACGGATGAATTAGCATATTCTTAATCGTAAAAATATTGAATAAGAGTTTTTAAACAATAAGCAAGCACATTTTGTTTACTGCATACACTAAAAAAATCTCCACAAAATAGCAATAACTATTTTATTCCGATTTATCATGTTGTCGTTTGAAAAGGAAGATCTTCACTAATTAATTACGTAGGAAAATGAGAGTAAACTTTACATAACAGCAAAGAATTTGTATTTCATTATTGATAAAAAAAAGTTTAGCGATGTTTGAAAACTATTTCTAATATGTACCCACCTTGTGGCACTCGGTGAGACGCTGCATCTGCTTGAGTATACAAAGTTACAGACAAACTATTTAAGGATAAAATTAATTCACTAATTAATAATAGCAGTACTAGATTTCATAATCAAAGACTTAGAGCAAGCAATTCAACGCGGTCTGTAACATTTGTGTGCAGTTCTGAATCAACAGGTCTTCTGCATTCAGGAGGCAGATTTAAAATGGCGCTTGTTTAAAACAATTGCTGAAGATGCATTTCCTCCCCCTCGACCCACACCTAAGATACGATTGATGGATGCGCATTAATTAATGCGCTTAAAAAAAAATTAATCTGAAAGTTGCTAAATATTTAACAATACATTTTTATATTAAATTAAAACACTATAATATATTATAATAAACGTATTATTAAATAATATTCTGTTTATAGATTAAAGTTTCCTTTTGCTTTATGACGCAACAGTGCAAGAAGATTAAGGAAGCTGAATAATGCACATTGCAAATGTGGCAATCGGCGATGAATCTGAATAATATAATAATTGAAATATCTTATACGAGACACTTATACAAATACGTCTACAGAGATTTTGAAGTTATAACTGCCGATGAGCCGTGTGGATATTTATTATAACGTAGAAAGTGGTTTATTAATTTATGCATGTAATAAAACTGCAATTTGATTTTTTCATTAAAATTTGAGTTTGTATAAATGACATGCAATAACACTGTAAAATTAAATAATAATTGTAATAATAATAACAATAATAATAATAATAATGATTATAAAATATGAAATTACTATATTATAAATTATTATAGTTATATTATTATAATTAGTGAAAAGAATATAAATTATAAAATAATAATAATTAATAATAATAATAATAATAATAATATTGTGTTACCTTTTTAAGTAATCAGCAACAAAACCGGTTATTAAGAAACCTAATACATAGGTATCTTAAATGTTAATTGCAAACCAACTGTTTTGTAAAAAGCTTATAAAATCCTTTAGTTTCTAATTATTTATTGTATTATTATGTTTGAGGTAAGAAACTAAAATAAGCCTGCTTCAGCAGTGGGGGGGGGGGGGTAACGTGCCTGCCTCACAGTCAAGAGGTCTCGAGTTACCCAGATAAGAGTTTTTCAGGGTTTTTCCTGTCTTGAGAACACGAATGTCGAATAGCTTTAAGCTCCATTGATCTCAAAATAATTAGAGCATCATTTTACCAATTTTAATCACTCTCCAATATGACTAACCAGGTTAAAGGGCATTAAGCTATATAAAAAAATAATAACAAAAATAAAAATAGAATAATGCTCTGGCTCAGGTTTGAATCTGCCCTGCATATACTTTGCATCTTTTCTTGGTCGTTAGTTTTACAGAGTACTGAGGGCTGAGGGGAAGAAGAAGGCTTCGACCGCTATCATTCTGCAATGTTGTCAACCAAAGGAAGTTTCTTTTTGAGGCCCTCTGCCAAAATGGTAAACATGTTACCTAATTTACAGCAAACCAGCTGAATTGTCAAACGAAAGGCATTGCATGATATCTAGGATCTACAGACAGAATGAAACCTTAGCAGTTGAAGTCATTAGATATCAGAGTTTGTGGCTTATACAGTGTTAATCTCGCTAACAAATATTATTAGCAAGATTAACACTGAATAAATATTATTTTGTAATGGGCAGGCATAGAGATTCCAAAGCATTCCCTTCAAATTATCTGCACTCAAACCATTCTCAAATCAAAGAATGCAAATAAATGTATGCCATATGCAAACCCAATTGCGGCTTCCCTGATATACTCCAGTAACAGTTATTTCTTTCTGTCTTGGCTTTAATGTGCAGAAATTCCAATGTCTGTCAAAAAATATTAACAGTCGACAGAGGCTAAACATTCAGCGCAGGTCAAGGTCAAAACATTCTATGATTCTGGGTTAAGGTCATAGCTAAGATGATGGATAAGGTCAATACATTCTACACTACTGGGTTAAGGTCATAGCTAAGATGATGGACAAGGCCAAGACATTCTACGCTTCAGGGTTAAGGTCATAGCTAAGATGATGGACAAGGTCAAGACATTCTACGCTTCTGGGTTAAGGTCATAGCTAAGATGATGGACAAGGTAAAGACATTCTACGCTTCTGGGTTAAAGTCATAACTAAGATGATGGACAAGCTCAAGAGATTCTACGCTTCTGGGTTAAAGTCATAACTAAGATGATGGACAAGGTCAAGACATTCTACGCTTCTGGGTTAAGGTCATAGCTAAGATGATGGACATTCTTTGATACCTGTAGTTGCGAGCAGAAACAGCTGCTATTCTAGACAGAAAGCAATTCTTTTAATTACTGTTGTCATTCATAACCACAGATAACTAACAAACATCACCATACTTACGTGATAAAGTGGCTAAGTTGCAAAGCGCAGGCTAGTATTGAGGGCCCTAAGCCACAAGGCATAATCAAAGGAAGTATTTAGAAGTTGAATATTAAGTCACTTGCAGAATGACGATAGAGGAGCCGTAGGGGCTGCAAATCTAAAGCCCAATGAACCCTGGTATTTTTCACTACCACTTTCACTATTTTTCATATACTTTCTACGAAAATATAGGTACCAAAGAAACATCTAAACGACAAATAGTGCTTTCCTGTTGCATAAACATACATTTATAAAAACAGAGATTTCCACAAGCTTAAAAATTTGATATTATGTACTTTCATTTTGAAAAAGTTAAAAAGTGCAATTAATTAGTGAGCACTAAGAATTTCCATGTGGAAATACCTAAGGGCATTTAGGTATTTCCACATGGTAGTTTAAATTTTGAGGTTTCATTATTTATAACATGATAATTACTTAAAAACTGATAATGTTCATTTGATTTTGCTGCCTAACTGCGGATGTGCCACAATAATAAACCCTTTAATAACATTCACTAAATTTAAACAAATTTAATGCCAATAAAATCATCTAATGCTATATTCTTCTAAAATCCAAAATCTCTTTTAGAAACCTCAAAATTCGGTCATTAGTGCCACTTTGTATTTATTTACTAGGTCTCCTGTTCATATGCAAGAGTCACCACAAACTTTTAGGATCCAAAGCCACAAAGCATAGCCCAATGTGGAGGGCCTTAATCACAAAGAGTACCCGATGAATAGGTTTTATAAGTAGACGAGTGGGAGCTGGCCACAACTGTGGAGTTTTGGAGTAGCATAGCTGAGAGGTCTATGGCACTAAAACCCCAATGATCCCAAGAAAAAGTTAAAACCTCAACAGCTTACTAGATTTCAAATCTGGACATTTTATGGGAGCTTTACCAAAATTACAGAGAAACAAAACTCAAATTGTACTAAATAATTATGGCTATAAACGTTTTACAATGTGTAACTAAGAAATGTTTTACAATGTCTTAAATTATGAATCGCTAATATGTTACATGAGCATATATTGTTCAAAATACACTCTCCAAACCTATTGAATAGATGCACTGCAAATCACAGTAGCTAATATGGAGTGCAAAATGTTTTTTAAACACAATATTGTTAAGAACAGGCATGAGAAAGAACAGTTCGAAATAAGTATGTTTGAAAAACAGCATAGAAAACATGGAGAAATCTTGCAAAATCTGACATATCAACAGTGAGGAAGGTATCTGAGTCACGAAACAACAGAAAATCCACCATTAACCCTTCTAGCTCTTTTAGAAGGGATTTCTGCATACCAATTCTAAAGAATGACACAGAAGGAACAAGTAATCTGTTTGTTTTCTTTCTATGAAACAAGTGAATCTATCTGCTAAAGCACTACAATAAACTGATCATTCTCTGGAATGTCTCATTCTTAACATTCTTACAACCAAACTATTATGAAAAGTCCTGAGTCAAACCAAACCCACTTTATTAAAACTTTCTCTTTCAATGCAGCTTGAAAAAATTAATGGAATAATTAGACACTTTCAAGCTCTAAAGTCTTGAAATAGGCTTCAATGGTCCATATAGGTATATTAATCACCATAAAACCCCTTCCATACATTTATATCTCATATAAAATGTGCAAATATCGAACTTGTTTTTGTTTATTCATACACATTAATTTTGATTTTATTTAGCCAAAAATCTTAGGTCTAGATAACAATTATGAACTATAAAATAAAAATATTTTGTTTGCTTGCAACACTGTCAATTGCTAGGATCATATGACACCAGTGTGCTGGAACTTGTTTTGCAGGATTTCTTTTACATGCCAGTAAATCTATTAATATGGGACTGTTGCTTTTAAGCACACTTAAAACTCATTAGTCTGGGCTGGGTTTGAATTTGCGACCATATGATCAAAAGGTCTAACCAACTGAATTACCCAGCCTCATAATAATCAGGAAATTTGTTTCAGCTGACCTAATATGACCATTACATTTTGGCAAATTCAATTTAGCTAAAATGTTCAAAATGTTTCATTGGTCTATTACAAGATGATTTATATCTCAGCTGGGTAGGGAATTTTCTTTAATCAGACTCATTCTCTACTCCACAAACGAGTCTGGAAGTATGAATGTGGGATTCAGTGACATCATTTAGTGGAGAGGGGGTCAATTTTCCCCTAACTTACATAATAATTAGACTACTAATTACTGTTGCTCAGCCAAAAGAAAAATTATGACAGTTGTATTTTAATACAAGTATTTCACATTTACGAAATAAAACTTTCTTTTAGTCTAAACGTGTCATTAGGAATTCACATAAAAACTTGGAAAACTTCTTCATGAAATATTGCCTCCCTCCCAAGCAGAAACTGAAATGATGCTCCAGATGGGATTGAATGTAGCTGCTTAGGAGTAAAATAAGTACATATTGATAAAACAAATATTAGAAATACTATCATCATTGAACAATAACATCATCTGTCGCTTCTGTAGTCAAAGTCCCTGATATGGCCTTGAAAGTTAAAGGGAACATAAAACAATTAAAAGAAATCTGGTGTGTTCCACTTCACATGGCTTTCTCTACCTATTCTGCAACATATTCTTACAAGACCTCATTCTTCTATGTGCTTCATGCTAATTGAGATATACATTGGCAGAAATGGTTTTATTACTTATTTTCTAGTAAGCAGAGGGGATTAAGAGAATACATTGGAATAAAGCGATAATTAAATCTTTTAAAAGTTTTCGCTGTGTGGTTTTCTTTGTATGACCTGGAGTAATACTGAGAGAATCAAAATCCTCCGAACTGGCTAAGTGGCGTTTTTTCACTGGGGGCTCATGATTCAGCATTGCTGCTATAAACAAGGTCACACTTCTGACACAGTTTTGTTCTGCTCTGGTAGAATAATATTGGGTTGACAGTGGTATGGTGTTATTACAAGAGATATATTATATTGTCTTGTCATAAAGAGTATTAGGTATGGCTCAGTTTGTTTTCAACTGCACAGCATGTATTTATATATGATTTGTATATGTTAACTCAGTCAGCTTGCCAAGTGAAAGTATGATTTGCAGGAAGATTGTGGAGAAAGCATTATGGGGTCAATTTTTTTCAAGTCAACAGTTGACGCCCACACATATATGAATACAATTTTTCTCCCTTTCTATTAAAGAAGTAAGAGACAATGCATGATTTTGTCTTTTTTCAACGAGACTCTGCAAGAGGTCATACAGCCAATCTTTCGAGGAGAACAATTGATAGTGTGTTTCAGGACAGAATTATTAGTAAAGATTTGTGGCCCCCTTGGTCCCCCAACCCAATGCTCTGCATTTAAAACATAAAGAGTACAAGACAAACCCACACACCTGGAAGAATTAAAACAAAATATCCGCCAGGAAATTGCCAGAATTTCTCAAGGTGAACTATGGCGAGTGATGGCTATTTTCCCAAAGAGGTGCCAAAAATATATGGACAAAACGGGGGTCAGTTTCACCATCTCCTTTCATAAAATTGGTGAGTAAAGCTGTTAAAAGTAGTTTTAAAAATATTGTATGGTTTCATCTGTGGCTTTCTATGATAGCTGCAGATGGCAATGAGCGCTGAGGTCGCAGACAAGCAAAATGCTGTGCAGCCAGTTCATACTTGTTTGACTCACTCGGTACAAAAGATATATGAACTCAATGATGACTTTGCATTTGAGAAAAGTATAAATCATTATTTAAAAATTGAAACCGATAACCCGGAATATCTTGGTAATAGTTAATGGCACAAAAAATGTACATAAATGAGATCTACATTTTTTGTATAGTAAGATTTAGTCTTTCTCTTATAGTTTATCAGTTATGCAAAAGTGCTCCAGAAAGAAATGAGCTTCAGAGACTATTCCCAGAAAATTCAGGATATACGTTCTATCTGTCATGTAAATATCTTTAATGTACAGCATTTTAATCAAAACTATTACAGCCATTTTTAAGATAATTAACATTTTTTAAAATATTTACATGTAAACAGATAGGGGGATTTTCTTGTAGATTTTCTACCACATCAGAACTTAAATACCCAGTTTAGTATTTAATGTACTTTTCGTTTTTGAGTTATGTTGTACACACATGCATGCATGCACCCCATCCCCTTACCAAGGCAATCCTCCAGTGGGATTTGTGGCGGACAAAGCGGTGCAGGGACAGGTTTTCTCTGGGTTCTCCTGTTTCCTCCGCCATTGCAATCCACCGGTGCACCATCTTCATTCCATAAATCACCTGCGCTGCCTAGCCAAAAAAAGTTGGTGTTAAACACTATAAAAACACACACATACCTTATTCTAAAAATTATTTTTTTTTTTGGGGGGGGGGAGGTTCAGGAAACCCTAAAACCTGTATTTCCAGTGAAATCCTAAAAAAGAATTTTTTGCCCAAAATTCAAACTTTTAAGAATAAGGAAAAACATTGGTCCTATTTATATACTTTTAGTTATTTTTATACGTATCAAACTTTTGGGTGGAATGCAATTCCTTCTCTACCTATCAACTATGTACATGCTAGAGAAAGTAAAAAAAAACTCTGATGAGTTACATTCATACTACTTTCTGTAGCCATTCAACAAATTATGTTATTATATTATTGTTATTACTATAATTATTATTAATATTATTATTACTATTATTATTATTAAAGCTTATTTTTCTATCTACTTCATGTTAATCAAGATACAAATATGCAGAAATTGTTTTATAAATTTATTGCATACCTCTCTATATGTACAATGCAATTAGTGCAATTAAGTAGGCTTTATTAAGCATACATCAAATCCTCATCTCATCAGGCTATGTGATGACTTCAAAATACTATTTTCTTTGCATGGCCAAGGAAAAAAAATAAAAAAGTATAAGAGAGATGGTATAAGTTTTTTGAAAATCAAACCAGTGAGAAAGAATATTTCAGAATAGGTCACCACTACAAAAATGGTTTTTTAACATAAACTATACTGGATATTCATATTTATTTATGATTTCCCATGTGGCAATAACTATGAATGACATCAAAGTTGACTGGTGGGTCCACGTTGAATCCCTAGCACTCTCTACCAATGAGCCATGATCATTTACAGAAGAGAAAGCTCTCACTCTAGATGTGGTTGGATTGGTAAATAAATGCAACCATCATGCTCCCTCTCGGTACAATAATGAATATAGTTCAAATCTTACTTTATTCTTTATTGACAAGTTGAATATGAACACAGTACACCTTGACTCTCTAGTTGAATATTACTGTCAGTCTGGTGCCAAATTAGGATTGATGTATAAATATGATTAATACTGTCTCTAGAGAGACGGTATCCAATTTTCCTCACCATGACATCATCACATTAAGTACGGTCTTCTGTCACTAAATGGTCAATGTCAAAACTTATTGCGATGGTATCACATTAGTTGTGTTCTCCTGCCACTTGAGGGATAGCATCCAACTCACCTCATCAGGATAGTATCACATAATGTATATTGTATGTGTCCAAGCTCCATTTGGCTGGCAGGAATGCGAGTAAATTTACGCTAATAAGAAATAACTCTGTGGTGTGGGGGGTGATGGAAGGCAGCGAGGTAACCAGTGGCATATCAGAGTTTTCAATGAAGACTAAAGAAATATGAAGTGCAACTAAATGTCAAGCCTTATGGAATGGTGCTACTTTCTAATCTAAGCATGCTACATCATTTTAAAGAAGTGATGGTGAAATTTCACGAATTTTCAGTCAAAATATGCTTTTATGGGGAGATACTAAATATATTAAAATACATATATGCAACATTTTGAAGACCTTTAATGTCTGAAAGTTATTTTATTTACATCAAATATAAAGGTCTGTGCTATTTAAATGTCCCTTAGTAGAGCTATTAAAGTCATTTTTCAAGACAATTTTTTATAACATATCTGAACATTCAAGTCTTAATTTAATTCTCAAAATGCATACTACAAATTTTAACCTTTAACTGGATCTCCCTAAAGCCATTCTTAATAAAACTACGTAAGTATGGTTATTTTATTAGAGCATTAATTTTTAAAATAAAAAATAAAATAAGGATGAAATAGTAAAAGATTTTGAAATTTTGCTTTTACACGGGCATAGTGGATACAGAAAGTAAAGTTTGATACTGAGATTTCACTGGAAATATGTTTCAGGGTTCTCTGAATTCAAGAAAAGCATTTTTAGAAGATCCACGTACAAATGCGTCTGTGGACAGTGTAACTCAAAAATGAAATGTTGGTTAAATACTAAACTTGATATTTAAGTTCAGTAGTATTTTCCAAGGATGCGACAGAAAGATTTTCAGGACCCCCCCACCATCTTCAACTACCCTCTATGTGGAACATTTTTTGAAAATAGTGGTTTTCTCAAAAATGACTCTTAACGATTTTGATTAGAATACCGTACATTTAATATATTTTTATGACAAACAAAATGTATATCCTGAATTTTCTGGGAATAGCCTTTGAAGATCTCTACATTTTGGATGACTTTTGTGTAACTTTTGTGAAACCAATAAACCGTAAGAGATAGACAAAATCTTACTACAACAAAACTGTAGATTCCGTTAAAACACCATTTATGTTATTTGCATTTTTGTTGTAGAACTAACTGTTTTCAAGACATTCCGTGCTATTAGTTTCAGTTTTAGGCTGCTTAAAACTTTTCTCAAATGGGAAGTCACCTATTTTTCTTTTCATCTCTCTTTAGTTTACTTCTATTGTTTCACAATGCGACTAGCTTTTAAAGGATGTCTTGCTTTAGCCTATGTATTCCCTTATTTCCCTCCTACTTATAAAGAAGCAAATAATAAGACAAATTCTGCTAATGTTTACCTTGATTAACATCATGTAGATAAAAGAATAATCTTTTGTAAGAAAAATTTGTTTTTGAAATAGAGAAAGTCATGTGAATGGAACACGTCAGATTTTTTCTTCATGTGTAAATAAGATATGAAGAATCCAATGTTTGAATTGGATTTTGATTGTACTGCCAAAAAGTTTAGTCATAATACTCATGAGCTGATCGAGAAGATGAATTTTGAAAAATACATGTGTTTTACATATGAGGAAACAAAATTCAAAAAAATTATCTTCTTATACCCTAATTGGAGTAGAAAACATGAAGTCTATAGTGATAAAATTATAGAAATCATAAATTTCACCCATCAACCACCTTAAGAGTTACAGTTTTATTGCGATGTGCATTTTAATGTTCTAAGAAGTGACAGCACCACCACTGGGTGTAATTGCAAGAAACCATACAAAACCATCACATATGATTTTGATTTCACTCCGCTTAACCGTCTACCCCTCACCACACAAACACGGAGCTTGGTCACTAACAATACTCCTGTCACTAGAGACACAGTATCAAACTTGCCTCTTCAGGATATCTTCACATTAAATATGATCTTCTGTCAGTAGAGGGACAGTATCAAACTCCCCTCATCAGGATTGTATCACATTAAGTATGAATTTCTGTCACAAGAGGGAGAGTATTAAATGTCTCATCCGGATGATATCACATTATGTAAGATCTTCACTCACTGGAAGAATAGTATCAAACTTGCCTCATGAGGATAGTATCACATTAAGTGTGCACCTGTCACTAGAGGTACAGAATCAAACTCATCTCATCATGATGTCATCATAAAGTTATGATCTGTCACTAGAGGTACAATGTCAAACTCATCTCATCAGGATGTTATCACATTAAGTACGATCTTCTGTCACTGGAGGGAGAGTATTAAACTCGTCTCATCAGGATGTCATCACATTAAATATGATCTTCTGTCACTCGAGGGAGTGTATCAAACTCATCTCTTCAGGATGTCATCACATTAAATATGATCTTCTGTCACTCGAGGGAGAGTGTCAATCTCATCTCATCAGGATGTTATCACATTAAGTATGATCTTCTGTCACTCAAGGGAGAGTTTCAATCTCATCTCATCAGGATATTATCACATTAAGTATGATCTTCTGTCACTCGAGGGAGAGTATCAATCTCATCTCATCAGGATATTATCACATTAAGTACGATCTTCTGTCACTTGAGGGAGAGTATCAAACTCGTCTCATCAGGATGTTATCACATTAAATATGATCTTCTGTCACTAGAGGGAGAGTATCAAACTCATCTCATCAGGATATTATCACATTAAATATGATCTTCTGTCACTAGAGGGAGAGTATCAATCTCATCTCATCAGGATATTATCACATTAAGTATGATCTTCTGTCACTCGAGGGAGAGTATCAATCTCATCTCATCAGGATATTATCACATTATGATCTCCTGTCACTAGAGGGAGAGTATCAAACTCATCTCATCAGGATATTATCACATTAAGTATGATTTTCTGTCACTAGAGGTACAGTATTAAACTCACCTCATCAGTATGCCATTGCATCAAACTCGCTTCATCAAGATGCCATCGTTTCTTCTGTCACTAAAGGTACAGTATCAAACTCGCCTCTTCAGGATAACACATTTAATGTGAACTCCTGTCACTGCAGGGACAGTTTCAAACTCGCCTCAACAGGATGTCATCACATTAAGTAAGAAGATCTTGTGTCCCTAGAGGGATAGTAACAAACTCGCCTCATCATGATGGTATCACATTAAATGTGTACATTAAACTGTTGATCCATGGTTGTATTCTTCTGGAGACTTTTATGCGTAAATAAAAAATAACTTTCCTTGAAAACTAAGTTGCTGAAAGAATTTATGTGCCCTCATAAAATGTAAATTTAAGTGACATTCCACACTGTATAAATGAAGAATCTAGAATTTTGTATACATATTAACTTGTTAAAGAAATACATTTACATGTACTGGTAAAATTTAAATACCCATGTGACCTATAAAGCAAATGAATAATTCAATTTTTTTTATTTAGCTATTTCTATTTAAAGCCATGTTTTGACATTCAAAGTTAAAAAAATGTTAAAATCGTCTTCCAGCACATGTTTAAATTTTATTATTTGTAAAAGTTTATTATTAAATTATAGATTTTCTTGTGAATATCATCATATTCCTCAAAACATTTTATACCGATAAGTAGGTGCCTATTTTACCATAATCAGATCTGAAAGCAGATTTGGCAACAATGCACTTCATTTTCCGAAAAGAAAGCATGGTCCCTGCGAACACATTGTGGCCTTATGATGTGAAAACTGCTGCAGTTCATGTTTATGCATTACAACCTGGAGTAGGTTTTCTATGATGGACATGCATCCTCTGTGCACTCATATCTGTCACATATTATAGTAACCTGAGTTACTCCAGTTCCTGCACAGTAGCGGAAGTGTAGGATAGAGAGTGCTTGCTAAGAGCTGAAGGGAAAGGAGATATAAGCACAAAATGACTAAAACTGAGTGCATCTGACAGTATACCTAAGAGGTTTGTTCCAGCTATCATTGCTCCTAGACTAGTTGCATCAACAAATTAACATGTCTATAGCATTCAGGCTCTTCTTGGTTACAAAATAAATATTAATGTACTCTGGTGATGTGATTACAAAAGGATAAAGTATTGAATAATAATGCATTGCATCATAGATTTAAAAATCTTATGTTTTTGGTATTGATTGTTAATTTTTTTTTTTTTTTTAATATTTTAATTATTAAATTCTGCTTAATTACAGTGCACAAAAAACTACAGGATTCATAGTTAACCATAAGAAAAAGTATAGTTCTCTTTGAGTGCGAAATTAATGTTCTAAAACTGGACAACCTGTTTAGAACTATTTATTCATGAAGACTACTAATTATAAAATCCTAGATTTAGAAAGTTCCCAAAATCGCTATTTTCTCTTTAATTTAAACAAAAGTAAAGGATATTTTATTTTTAGGTGTGGTAAAGTCCTTTATTTCAACTTTCATGCTAATAATGATTGTCGTCTTTGCTTGGCAACTAGTTTTTGTTGTGTTTGCTGTTCCTTTAACACATCGCATAATGTTGGCAATGGAGCACGTTTGAACATAAAGTTTTGTGTTTAGTTAAACAATGAAAATGATGGAAGAAGCTAACGGTAAAACAGCGATGAAGAAAACTAGGTGTATAAATGTTTCATTCAAGCTTTTTGAATGCTGAAGAAATTATTATACATGCGACAAGAGCACTGTAATAGCATCTGAAAATGGCTTCCAGGAGTGCTTCCAGTCATTTTACTTGAGAAAGGTAGAAGTGTGTCAGTGCAGTGAAGGAAATGTTATGTAAATTGCCTTATGGTAACTTATTTCTGTGCTATTTACACATTCTGGGAACTTTTTGAATGTAGAGTATGCTTATAAAAATGCCTATAAAAATACAACTTGCCTATAAAAAAATGTACAATTTGTCTAGGGTTGAACTTCAACTAAGGTTTTGTTCTTGCAACTAAAAATGTGCATGCAAACTTCTTTTTCGGTAAATTTGCATCTTGGTTGCCTATAATTATAAGACAATAAAAATTTATAATAATCAAGAGATCTTATTTTTAAGTAAATATATTGTTTATTTTGTATACATAAAATACATATTTACATACAAGAACATTTACAGTAATACATAAGGGCTGATTATTAACATACTCTCTCTGTCTCTGTGTGTCTCGCTCTCTCTTCTCTCTCTCTCGCATACGCACACACACACACACACAAATCTATTAATTACATATTTAAAAAGGTTAATTATATTGCACAGATTCAACATGTACATTTATAAGAAATGTTGTATACCATTCTCAAAAAATTTCCTCTGTATTCATTTCAAAATGTTGTGCTCAGTTTGCCTTCTTTGTATATAAACATCTATTACCTAACATATGCATATATCTATAAATAGCAAAAATTAAATAACAGGGTTAAATATCCATGATACAAGCAAGTCGGAGAATCAATCTGGAATGTTATCCACAGAAAAAGGAATGTTAAATGTTGGGTGAACAGTATACTCTAGAACTGCACTTTTAGCGCAAGTCTGTGACAACATTTCTAAAATGGAACTGAATAGTATAACAGCTAATTAATGGAAAATGCCGGTACATAGTTCCAGCATTTCCTTCTTGGCATCAGTTACTGAATTACTTTTAAATCATTTATTACTAATAATTTTAACATAAATCCACACAAATTCAGCAGTATCATCTGACAGTGGACAAGACAAGTTCATTGTTCCAGTGCATATTATTCACTCAATACAATGCCAGTGGACCTTTGAGAGACCTTTGGCCAGTACATGCTCAATAGAAACTACATAAAGTATGTTGTTGATTTAAGTGAAATTTCAAATGTTATTAGGTTCAAAGTCATTGGTTAAAGCTCATATTTATTTGTGTTGTGAGAAATTGGCAGTCCCAGTGTTCATGAATGGAAGTGAGTCCTAGATATTAAAAGAAAGAGATAAAAGCAAAATACAGGCAGCAGCAATCAGATTTTAAAGAAGAGTTAAAGAATGTACCAGATGAGATGTAATGCAAAATTAAAGAATTTGAAAAGAATTAGGATGTATAAATTACAAGATAAAATAGAAAAAATGTACAGAATTGGAAAGACAATATGTAAAAAAACTAGTTTTGATTAGAATATGCAATCCTCTTGAAAGACATGTAGAAGATCTAGATGTAGAAGAGATCCTAGAAGGAGATGGGAGTACTGCTTGTAATGCAAAGATGACACAGGCAAAAATGCCTAACCCCAGAAGTAAAGAAGAGAAATTAGCCAAATAATTTATGCTTAACAGTGTTATATCAATTACAGTATAGCCAGAGCAGAAATTTATTTGTACTCTTCCGTTGTGCGTGATAAAGGAACATAACCTCACTGAAATGTATCTCAAGTATTTTACCAAATTGCTATAATTTTTGTAAAACTAAAGATTTAAAATAAAGAACAAATGTTATTGGCTACACTTCACAGTAGTTTCTTTTAATTTTGCTTCCCAAATCGTTATTTTTATTCAAACAAATTTTGAATTTTTTATTCTGAAACCAATAATGTATCTACTGTGCTGCAAACAGTACTTTAGATTGTTATGTACTTTCTTGTATTTAAACACCTTTTTAGCAAATATCTTGAAAACTTCAACCATTTTATAGGTTAAAGCTGAATTGCCAAATTTATCTGAATACAAAACAATATTTTTTTTCAAAAATATTAATAATGAAGACTGGATATTGTCTTGAATTCACAATGTATGTTTTCTGAATATCACAAGGGAAAAATAAGTTTCAAGTTCATGGTTACAGCAATGGCAAAACTGGTGGAATGTAAAGATTACCGCCAAAATCAAGATGTATGCATTATATTTTGTGCTGTACAGTTAGCTGTTAATGGACCTACAGGGATTATAAACATTTGCATTGGAACAATGATTTCTCTCTGAGATTTAAATAAAGGGAGAATTTCCTTTCACATTGGTAGTTGTGCCTAATTTTGTATTTTTTTTTTTTTTTAATAGCTTAACGCCCTTTAACCTGGTTGGTCATATCGGACGATGAATGAAATTGTTGAGATGTTGCTCAAATGATCTCGGGGTCCATGGAGCATAGAGTTACTTGACATTCGTCTTCTCAGGATATGGGAAAACCCCGAAAAAGACCTTATCTGGGTAACTGTCTCTAAGCGAGACTTGAGCTCACGACAAGTGATTTTGTATTGAGAGCAATTGGTCAAACAAAAAGAAAGGTTCTGGCTGCACATTATACCCTATTCTTACTGCTCACATACCATAATATTTCCATTCCTCTCTCTCCCTTTCGCTCTGCCAATTATGTAAATTTCTGTGCAAATTTAAATTAGCTTCTTATAGTTATGTATGTAATTTAAATAGAAAATTGTATCCACGATAGTCGTTGTTGCTGCCAGTACCCCTTTCTCTCTCACCGTAGACATATACAGGTGCATTTCCATTCACCCTCTCTCTCCTGCTCATTATACAAGCTTCCGTGTAAATTCCAGTTAGGTAAAACTTTTTACAATGATATGTTATATTAGGTATGTTGTCTAAATAGAAAATCTTATCCATCATTGTCATTGCTACTGTCGTTGTCAGCCTTCTCTGCTGCATAATACAGACATATTTCCATTCTGCCCTCCCTCTCTCTCTTTGATAGTGTTTAACACCCATTTTTTACTACATAAGTACAGCAGGTGACGAAACTAATGATTCATGGAATGAAAATGGAGCACCAGTGAAATGCGATAGTGGGAAAAACAGGAGAACCCAGGGAAAACCTACCCCAGTGCTGCTTGGTCCACCACAAATCCCATATGCAGTCGCTTGATAGTGAACCTAGGCCACCTTGGTGAGAGGCAAGTAGTCTAACCACTTGACCATTTCTGTGCAAATTTGAACGTCAAACTTTTTACAATGGTGTATTATATTAGAAAAATCTTGTCCATCATCATCGTTGGAGCTGAGCTACCATCACTTTCCCTACTTCCATTTTCTCCTTTTCCTTTCTTTCCCACCCAATACATGAATGTACATGCAAATTTGCATTAAAAAAAAAAAAGAGAGAGAGAGAGAATTAATCAGTTTTAGGTGTTCCTTGTTTTATTCAAAATATATGTGCAACAATGAAAATATTTAACTAAAATATGAGTTGAACTTAACACTCTTAAGCTTCCTTATTTAAGTATTTACCTAGAACATGTTTCAAAGGATGTTCTAGGTAAATACTTATGTAAGGAAGCTTAAGAGTGTTAAGTTCAACTCATTTTTTAGTTTAATTTTTAAGATTCTTTGTGCAGATTCCCATTATGAATTTGGTTAACTTTAAATTTTATTTAAAAATTCAATTATCTGAACTTTTTTAAATATATGTACATGATATATTAATTTAAAAAAAAAAAGGAGGTCACCTAGCATTTGAGGTCATTTTGTATTCAGATAAATAAAATAAGTGAAAATATATCCGATTTGATGTTTAACTTTTATGATCAAATAAATAGAATTTAAGCAACTTTAGTATATTCAACTTCTGTTGCACTTTAAATTACAATAAATTCAACTTACATTACACTTTACACACTAAATTCTATTATATACAACCTCTTTAAGCTGTAATTTAAAGAACCAAATTAAGGTTAAACTTTAGGAATAAGTAGTATTTAAAATGAATTTTGATTACTGGAAATACTCTTTCATGTAGCCCTAAAAGAAAGCATAAATTTAACTAAATGCAACAGCTCTATTTAGTATCCTCTCGCAAAACTGGCCAGCTTCACTAACTCTGTTCCATACTTGAAACATTGGATGTTCCATGAAAGGGTGACTCACAACTTGTTTAACTAAATCATCTGGTATAAGGCAACGAATTTTATCATTGAAACAACCATTTTTTGTATAGTAATAATCCATCATAGAATAGATCAGCTTTACATATTTATTATCCAGACTCAGAGAAGATTCTTCTGCTAATATAGGCCTATCAGAGAGTGCCCTCTTTATGTATCCTGCTGTGATGATGGGCACTGCATAATTAACCTGGAACAAGAAATTAAAATTTCAATAAATTTTAAAAATATATAATACAGTATATAAATATAGTAGTCTGTTAAAATATGAAATTTATATTTGTTTGAAATGAAAATTATTAATCTCCATAAATACATTTTGTTTAACATAGCTAGGAACTCTAGTTTTGTGGAGATGATGCTCCTGTTTAATCTATTAAAAGTGTTTGAGAAGTCAATGACTGCTGCATGGAGCCATAAAGTATTATCTTTATTATCTATGTCATCTAGAAGATTTTTGATGACTTAAATTGTGTTTCTCCCTTTTCTAAAACTGAACTGCTCCTCAGAGATTTTATTATCTATTTCTTCTGTGATCTTTACTGTGATCAGCCTTGTTAGTAGCTTCAGGTGGTTACTTTCTAAGGCAGACAACTCAATGATAGTTGCACAAATCTCTTTTGCCTGTGTAAAAGCACTTTCATTGTTAGAAGTTTTCCATGTTGTCGAGATGTTGCGCACTCACAAACAAGCCATTCTAACAGACTTGGAAGTAGAATCATGGCAGATGTCTTGATATGTTCATTGAAAATACCATTCCAACCACATGCTTTTCTGTTTTTGAGTTTTGATATAGTAATTTCAATCTCTTCTGCTATGAATAAGTGCAGGGAGACTTTTGGCTCCGTGGTCTTAATTAGGAATGCTTCTTTGGATCTTTTCTGATTTAGATCTGTGAAATGTTCCTCCCAGATACTTATGTCTGTTTTGGTGGTTGTTTTGGACTTTTGCAGCTTTAGTGCTCTGTACAGGCTTTCTCTTGCTTCCTCCACCATCTTGGCTGCTTCTGATTCAATGAAGGTAATGCAGGCAGAGAGTTTTGTACTGCTTCCTAAGGGTGATTTAGGTCTTCAGAATTGTTACCCCTTGCATTGTGTAATGCCTGAATGACTCATTTTCATGCTTCAGTAATCAAGTTTTACACAAACTAAGTGACCATTAGCATTACATAATTGTGTCTGTCATCACCATTTTATTATTATTATTATTATTACAACTGTTATTATTATTATTATTATTATTATTATTATTATTATTATTATTATTATTATTATTATTATTATCATCATTAATAATGTTGTTGTTATTGTAGTTAATGTTGTTGATATTAATTATTATATATTAGTGTTATTATGGTTATTGGTGTTTTGTTATTATTATTATTATTATTATTACTACTATTATTATTATTCTTGTTATTATTAATGTTGTTAGTATTAATTATTATATATTGGTATTATTGTTATTAGTGTTTTGTTCTTATTATTATTATTATTATTCCATATTAAAGCAACAATAATATGAATGAGCTTTCTGTAAAACTATTAGGAAACACATTTTATTGGGTCTATAGAGCTCATACTTCCAACTTATAGTGCTCTAAAATCATTACTTTCTATTGCATGTGAAAAATGTACCACATGTCCATTTTTATCCATGAATTGCTACGCATGAAAGGTTGTCATTGATGCCATCACTGATGAAGCAAGTTTATGTGCTGCCCCTCTAATGACAGAAGATATACTTAATATGATACCATCCTGATGAGGCAACTTGAATGCTGTTCCTATAGGGCAAGTGTTTGTACTGAACGAAGAATATCAAATAAATCTTACTTGTTAAGATCTTAATATAAATAAAATAAATATATACTATTAAGTTATTATTATTCAAAGCAAGGATCTATCTATGTACATCTATCTATCTATCTATGTACATCATATTTGTATACCTCTCCTAATTTGACACCAGAACAATAGCAACACTCAACTACAGTCACTAGGTGTGTTATGTTTATATTCAGCTTGTGAACAAAGAACAGAGCAAACTTTGAATGTTATTCAATACTGTGTCGGGAACAAGTCCTCCAAGATGCTCTTCATTGCATAGGATTCCTCCTATGCACAGCTACGAATACCACCTTTCACGATAGAATGTTCTATCATCAAAGAAAATCTAGTATTGGTCGAGCATTATGTTCATGGCTCTTATCATCACAAAATGCACTAATAAAGATTCATGACAAGTGGAGTAAGCATGACTTGTTAGTGGAAAATGTTGAGCTTATCATGTTAAACTCAGTATCTTATTATTAAGGTGCAGAACGGAAGGGAAGCATATGCATCTTTAAGAAATCTTCTGCCTTATGGCTCTTCACCACAGGAATCCTCATTAGAAGATGCTGAGGTAACGATATCATCTTGCAACACCCAGTCATCAATGGACATTGTGGATGCAGACGAGTTGACGCATCTTCCTCGCTAGAGGAAGAAACCAAGCAGGAGTGAATGTAATGTGATAATCTTCTGTTGTAAATGTTAATGCGATAGTTTGCTGTTTTTATGTGCCTATATAGTTCAAGTTTTGCTAAAGAAAACCTCATTTAAGATTTTACAATTTGTTACTCACGGGAAACCACAGATAAAAATGAACACCCAGTTAAGATCATAAACTCCTTAACATTAACAATTGCAGACTAAAGAACTTACTTCTATCTGCAGTTAGCTACTAATTGTTTTCTCACCTGTGTGAAGCATGAGGTTACAAAACGTCCTGCATTACCGCTCACTTTATCTGTATGCTCATCCAAGATCAGGACTCCTACTTTTGGAAAACCTGCTCTATCTTTCCGCAGCTCTGCAGTAACTTTCTGTGCAATTTCTTTACCATCTTCTGCATAAGTCAACATCACAATGCAACCATAATTATGATGCTCCTGCAAATAAAAGGAAGCACAATTTAAATGCATTTATCATTCATTGTAAACAGTACTGGGTTCAGGTATTAATTAAATGTGTCAAAAGTAAACTTTTTTTTTATCTTTAAATCTATTTTGTATTTAGTTTTTTCACTCAAAGCCAAAAATGCGCTTATTCTTGTCATATAACAGTGTTTTATATATAGCACTGGTAACTTGTTACATGCTAATCTCCAAACAATTAAACACAAAATTGCTATTAATTTAAAAATTAGTCCCAGCCTTTTCAGATCCCAAGTCTGGTATAGTGGTTGGATTGTTGAAATGTTTATATGCCATACATAATGCATTTAAAAATAATATTTCTTATAATATTGCACATAGATTGCTGAAATTTTATCCGTTTATTCATAATATTAATGCAAACACTACCATCAATTTTGCCTCAGTTCCATACATAATTAACTCAAACCTATGACTTTTAAGTAGTGCCTGTTATCTGCAACTAGTCATAGAGATGAGTGTTCAGCTTGGTGTCTATTAGAAAGTGCTAGGGAGCAGGATCTTGTAAAAATGGCCAACAATTTTATCCTGTTTTTTTTTTTTTAAATTTATTTATGGATGCTCTTTAACATCAAGGGTTCTGAGTGTCCCATTCAATATTGGGCATGAAAAACTGGAAATTTTGTTCAGAGACCTCATCAGACTTGAGGTTCTTTTAAGTGCCAAAAATCTATGGCATGGTACCTTGGCTCTACTTCCCTTCCAAAAGAATGCATGCTAAGGATTTTTACACCTGAGAAAAAAATCCATTGCTCATGTCAGGTTTGAACCTTCATTCTCGGGAACTAGAAGCTAGCAATTTTATTCAAAGACCCATTATTCATGGTATGATATTCTTTTAGGAGCAAATAAACATAACCTGGATCAATAATGGAGGTCACGTTAAAAATTTAAAAAACATCCATTGCTCTATGTCAGCTTTGAGCCTGCAACTATGGAAATAGAAGTAATACAAGATGACAGAAAATGAATATTAAAACAAGAATGAATGATCTAACTCCATGGTATGGGGGTGCCGTGTCTGCCTCACACTCAAGAGGTCCCGAGTCTGAATCTTGGTAATGGCAAGTTACCTGGATAAAGTTTAATTTCCAAGATATCTCTTTTCCTAAGAAGATAAATGTCCATTAACTTTAAATTCTAGGGACCCTGGGCCCATTTGATCATCATTTCAACCATTTCAGTCATTCAATGTTCAATATGAGCTTCTCGATTAAGTAAGGTAGATGCACATATTGATAAAGAGATTGACAAGTACAAAATCAATGCAAATTTGAAATGAAATGTAAATTAAATTCCTACAATCTTTTTCCTAATAAAAATGATTTTAACCAGTTTCAAATTGAAAGATATTTGGATCATTGATGCATTAATATAATTTAATAATTTCAGAGTCAATCTGACATGACAGTACTTGCACTTATTAAACATTGTCAATTCTTCTGAAACATTTATGACAAACAATTTGGGAAGAACTGAGTAAAATTTTTATCCTTACACTGATTATACTGATAACTAGAGATAGGATGTTTTGGCACTGAAAAGGCTGTCAAAAGGCACGTACATAAGTAACACAGGCTGTAAAATAATTTATTTTTCAAAACAGTTATTTAGAAAGAAAACTCCCAAAAATGCTAGATTCACCCTATTAATGTTGTTTATTATTTGTTGCTCAAAACTATAAAATGATTCTTCAGAATGTCAACATAGAAATGTCATCTGTCTGTGAATATAGTTTTCAAAACAGAAAAAGAACATACAACATCAACTGTGGTAACTGGAGCCCATTTGAAACAAATAATGGTCAACTGGTCCATATTCACAGAATTTACTTTTTCACCAGCTGCTGAAAATGAGGACAAATGTCGCAGAAAATGTTTCAATGTTTTCTAACATTTAAAAGTAAAGTAAAATGAAAATAAATGAGTCTCATCACAACTCAAATTATGAAGAATATTTCACTGTTAACAGTGTTTCTGTTTGTAATCTTTAATATATTTAGTTGTTCCAATATGTTTGTTACAAATATTTCTTCTTGTGGAATGCAAATTTCTCACATACTTCACAGAGTATGCTGGTTCCATCTGTTGAAAAAAAATATCTCCAAACTCTTTAATGAATTTGTTCAGTTTTGTACTAGAAACTCACTTGTTTTTAGCATGATGTTAAATTGTAACTGATGCGTAACTGTAAAGATGTTTACTAAACAAGTGATTCTTTTACTGAATGTTTCTGTATTAACAATGAGCACATTATTTTATCTATAAAGTGAAATCTACTGCAAGACAACAGCTGCATTCAGACAAAATTCTAAAATATTACTGCCAAACAGGCATTAAATTACAGTAACAGAAACATAATTATGTTTTCTATCAGCAATAAAAAAATAAATACTGTACTGTACATAAAAGGCAGAAAATAAGTGCAAAGTAAAAAAAAAAAAAATGGCATAAATTTGGGCTCTACAAATAATGAAGAACATTTTTTGAGATCAGTCTCCATTTTTAACCTATGCTCAACTGCTGGTTCAATGTTGATATAGGGGAAGGGGAGTTGTAGCCTTCTCGGGGAGGTTCCAGAAATCGCTGAAAAAATCTTTTGGTGGTAAGGTTTGAAAATGAGCATCTCTGAAACATGTTCCTGGTTATTAGTGCAGTAAATGATTATAGAAATCAATAATTGATCCAATTTTCCCCAAATTCTTAAATTACCTAAAAAAAGAAATATAAACAAGCTTCAAGAAAACAATATATAACAATAACTACATAAAAAAACAACAGCTACAACTCAAAGCCTTATCAGCATGCAATCTTTTGTAGTCTGCTTCACTCTTCCAATGATTAGCTATCATCCAACTAAGTACAGCAGATCATAACAAAGAAAACCAAACGTTATTAAACAAAGCTTATATCCATAATAGAACACCCCACTTCCATAGTGCGGGAGTAGCATGCCTTCCTCACATTCAAGAAGTCCTGAGTTTGAATCTTAGTTAGAGAGAATTATCTGTATAAACTTTTTCTGTGGAATTCACTTATCCATAGAAGACCAATGTCAGATAACTGTAAATCTAGGGACATCAGGTCCATTTCAGCATAATTTCAATCATTTTATTCATTCACCATCCAATATGATCTACATAGTTAAAGGATATTAAACTTCAAGAAAGAAAAAAAGAAAAGACAGACAGAATGTTAACAGGTTTAACTGACAAAAATAATAAAAATGTTGCAAAAACTTAACATCACTCTAGTCCTCAGACTAAATCATAAAGTTATAAATATAGGATGTACTGAATTAATTGTAAAGGTGGAAACATGGAAGAAAAAAGAAAGAGAGGAGGAGAAAAATCAATACCCATACTACGAATGCTTGAGCAAATAAGTGGAAAAATCTGCAGATAGTTATGGTTATCAGAATAACTTCAATGTTATTCTAGTAATAAAATATGACAGGCATCCATTAGAGCTTGCCACCTAGGAAATACTCTTCTGCACAAAAATTGGAATAATATTATAAATTTCAAAACTCCATCCATAAGATTCAATAGATTCATCACATTGTCTCTGACTCTAGATCTACAGATGCTAGCCACTACATTGCCGGTTGATCTTTGGATGAAAGCAATGGCTTTTAAAAGATATCCAATGTATGTTAATTACACTGAAGTATTGCATAAAAATTGGTTATAAATTACATTTTATAATTATAATGACTAAATTTCAAACATAATCTAAATACTTAATAGTACCACTTAAATAGGAATTATTTCATTTACCTCTTCCTGAGTGGAGTGATTAGGGGGTTGATCAGGGCTTCGCACCATAGAAGAGTTTTGTAATTGTTCTTCTTCAACCTTGTAATTATACTCTATTGTCGAAGACTGAGTCCCTTTGGGAACTGTTTGCAACAGTTTTGGACACTGCGGTAGAGGTATCTTTGGCCTCAATATAGAATTGGTCAAACTCCCTGATTGTCCTAAAGCACAAATTTTCAATCT
This sequence comes from Hymenopus coronatus, assembly GCA_030762935.1. NCBI lineage: Eukaryota > Metazoa > Arthropoda > Insecta > Mantodea > Hymenopodidae > Hymenopus > Hymenopus coronatus. The sequence goes on along the minus strand of CM060895.1, from coordinate 56,054,420 downwards.
CAAAACTAATACTTATTTATTTTATCTGAAATTATGGAACACTCCAAAAAATAATGTGTCTGTATATATATATATATATATATATATATATATATATATATTTAAAATACCTTTATAAATATACATATTTATAATACCTTTCTATTAACATGGTATTCTTAAATATTTTGAACCATTATTATTTTGTACTACCAAAGAAACTGTAATATAGGTCATTAGGATAAACAGGAGTCCATTCCAGCATACCTATATTTAAGCAGTTGGATTCTAAAGCTGTTATGTTTACTTCTACCAAAATAGTTAAATTAATACAATTCAATAGCAATAAAAATACTTTCCAGGTGCTGGTTATTAATGATTTCTTCTCGGGATGTCAGCCAAGAAAGAGTTAGATTAATCTCTGAGCTTTCAGTGATGTACTCTGTCACCATCATCAGGGAACTGGAGGAGAAATTGCTCTGGCAGTGGTATTTATACCTGAAGGGGAAAGCTGAAGGATTGCCTTGTGCGCTGTCATTGATCCTCCTCAACACCCTCCCTGATGTTGAAAACTTGAAAATTAACCCAACACTTACCTGGCTGACATCCCGAGAAGAAATCATCAATACCTATATTTGTAGTTTCCGTGCAAGCATAACATCTCCTAAAACAAATGTTTTAACACTGCATATTTCTCTTTTAAGCAGTTACCGTGTAATTCAGGAAAAAATACACATAAATTATATGATTTCTACTGGGATAGTAATTTTTTTCCAAAATACACACTATTCTGGCTTATTCAGCATCCCATGTTAACAGGTTTAACCAAGTATATATAAAAACTCAATATAAAATATATATTGAAATATAAAGCAAACACACCTAAACATGTTTATGGGAACTTCATTTGTATGGCTCTGTAACCAGAATAAAACAAAGAATGCTGTATAGAGAAATATTCAAATATGTAAAATATATTGAGAACTACTACCAAACCAGATAGGTAAAAAATAAATAAATACCAGCAATTCTGCTTCAGAACAAATAGGAATAATTTAGTGAAGGAATCAAACTTTCTAAAAGCCACTCTAAATATCTCATCCAATTTTGGACACAAAAGCTCCAACAATTTCCACTTTTGAGAGATTTATAAATAGTGAACAATTTGTGATGATATTCCTTGGTACGTATTTGCTTACCTTCAAAACTCCCAGAATGATAGCCCTCATCACAATTTACAACCTGGTCAATCAGAGCTGTAAGGAAAAGAAACAAAAATATAATAATACTTGCATGATTCTCTACTGATTACCAATTCACAAACTCTTTATCACATCTGTTCATCTAAAAACATCAGCCTTCTATACATATGAATTTTATATTAATCATAATAACAAATGCCTCTTATAAATGCAAAATGCAAACAGATTATTCAGCTGTTTATTTACATTAGGTATAGTGTTGTGTTTTGAATTCAGCTTGACCAACCTAAGAAGATGACGTCATTTCTTGAGTAGTTTCGAACTAGTTCAAGCTGCCATTCATCCATGTTGCGCTCTAGCAACATTCATTACGAAATAATTGATAGAAACCTCAGAACACATTACAGCAGAATGTTTATGCTTTAATGTCCATGACTTTTGTTTCAAAATATGTTTTGGTTCCTTTTTGGCCATCTAAAGAAAAACATACTAACAATAAAGTTTCAATATGTATGTTATAAGACTTAATATATTAGTAAGGATCTGTTATTTACTTGAATTAAACAGTTTGCAATTGATTACATTGAATTCATTGTCGGTTAAAATAGCTCAGACGTTTAAGCACTGATTTGCTGAATTGAAGACACCATAATTGCACACTAGTTTTACACCATCAGCTAATCATGCTTTTACATTATTTGAATTAGAAACTTTATAAACATATTCAATAAAAATTGTGTTTTAATGAATGCTGCATAAGACTAACATGCCCTTTCAGACATCTGAAATTCCTGAGGGTTTGCGGCACACGTTACATCATGATCCGAGTGATTGTGTGGTGTTGACATAGCATTGAGATATGCCATAATGAAATTATCTGAGCTTGAGTTGCAGTATCATTTGCCCAGCCAAATCATAAGTGAAGAAAGTGGGAGGAAGAGAAAGAGAATAAGTTCAAATGTTCAAATAGCATACATAAAATACAAACAATTTAAGCAGATAATAGGTACCAGATATTTTAGAAATAGTTAGAATCATGAAAAAGGTATTTGATATTAACTGTAGATTAAGGAATTCTGCATTTTTACTATAGTAAGCATATATTTTTCAATATTTTCATTGAAGTTATGTAACTTCAATGACTTAAGAATGAAATCTTTACCTAACTGTTCAGTTTTCATATGCATTTTCCAGAAAGAAACACATAAAAACTTTGTTAACAATGTATTTTTTTTTTTTGGTAGTGTTTAACGCCTGCTTTAATACTTAAGGCACCGCAGACGGTGACACTGATGATACATGAATGATGATGGAGCACCAGTGGAATGCGATGGCGGGGGAAACCAGAGTACCTGGAGAAAACCTGCCCCAGCGCCGCTTTGTCCACCACAAATCTCACATGCGGTCACTTGGGATCGAACCCTGACCGTCTAGGTGACGGCTCGACCATGTATTTTTGGGACTTAGCACAAAAAATTTATTTCTGTTGCAAAATTGCTATTGAATTTTAAAAGTGAGATACAATGCTTCTATTATCTTTCGTAAGTGATAAAGAAAATATGATGATAAAAATATTCAGTTAGAATGGAATCATTAAAAAAACTAAAACGTTTCTATGAAGAGGATATTTAGTTTTCTAGCACCTTTAAAATTAATGTGCCTAGGCCACTTTTACTAATTTCTCATTGAGGAAGCAATGCATATCATATATTTTAATGCTTTTTGTATGTTTCTGTTGTGTTGGTGACTTAGCAAGTGAAGTTAAAATAATAAATGTGACAGATTTTTCCATTTAAAGTAATACTGTGTAACTCAATTTTTCAACTATTAATAATAAAGATTAATAAGGCATAATTTGCAATTTTTTCCACATAAATGATACGAAAATGCCATGTGAGTGTGATATACTCAATAGATTTATGTGCTTATGATGTATTGTAATGACCCTTCATGGGAATCCAGTTACAATTGATAAGTTTTATCAAGTTTCTCAATATGGTGTAATTGGAACAAACCAGACACAATAAAATTTTGTTTATATGATTTTCAGTGGCCTTGGGAAAAAGTGTTTTAAGTATGGAAAACCCATAAGGGAAAGCATACATTAGGTACGGAAAACAGGATGGGTGAAGAAGAAGCAAATTTATACAAGCCTTATGTTAGAAAAAATCTGATGTGTTCCATTCACGACTTTCTCTACATCTCTGCAAAAAATTATTGTTAAAAAGCTTATTCCTCTATTTACTTCAAGCTAATCATGACAGCCATTAGCAGAAATGTCTTATCAATTGTTTTCTTGTATGTAGAATGGAAATAAGGAATATACTAGGCTAAAATGATAGTCAAATCTTTCAAAAGCTCATTGCCATGTGGTTAAATTCTGTTTCTTTGCATTGCCAGGAGTTAACAAATTTCTGTATGAGAAAAGTTTTAAATATTTTAAAGCTGACACCAATTAAAAGGAGTATCTGGAAAATGCTAACTCCACAAAAAAAAAATCTATATAACAAAAATGTATGTTTTAAGAAGATTTACATTTTTTGTTTAGGAAGTTTGTGTCTATGTCTTATAGTTTACTAGTTATGCAAAATTCATTCAGAATAAAGAGTTCTTCAGAGGCTATTTCCAAAAAATTCAAGATATACACTTTATTTGTCATTATGTATCTTTAATACACAGTATTTTAGTCAAAATCGGAGACATTTTTGAGAAAATCAAAATTTTCAAAACTTTTTCCATGTAAAGGGTAGTTTGAGTGTGGGAATTCTACTCAAAATCTTTGTGGTGCATCCTTGGAAGATACTAAACTTAAATACCAAGTTTGGTATTTTACAGACTTTTATTTTGAATTGTTGTGTTCACAGACACACAGACCTTTTTTTTGGATACAGAAACCCAAAACATGTATTTCCAGTGAAATCTTGGTATCAAATTTTTGGGTGGAATACCTACATACATGTAGTGTGTAGAGAAAGTAAAATTACTATAATGCACTGTATAACAAATCCAACAAATTCTGGATTCTGTGTGACAGCTGTTTATGACCACAGCATGTAGCACTAAATGAACTATTAATATCAGAACAGTGTCTTTGCTGGATGTCAGCTGCTATATAACACCATCGCTCACATTAAACAGGCCTCTTTGTTCTCTAGAAAGGGAAATAAAAGTGAAATGTGCATACACATGGCTAAGAGACATATAAATATGCATGGTTTATGTCAAAAATGTATAAAATAATACATATAGCAAATTATATTTGAAACAAAACATCTTTCACATCAGAACACTACAAGGATTATAATAAAAAGAAGCAATTTCCTAAACTCACTGTCTATGAACCTTATTCTTGCATATTTATGGAGTTCTATATATTTTTTTTAACACTATGTCACTTACACTAATTTATGTGGGAGTAGTTTTGGGAGCCATTACTTTCATTTTCAATCTCAGGATCGCAACAACTGTGTTGTACATGTACTGAGATATGAAACATCAGAAAACATTTGACTATGGCATCCATGACACTAAAATCCATGGAAATATTTAATGAATTTTCCTTTTTGATATGAACTCTTAAAAGAAATTATGCTCTTATTCCAAAGTAATTTAATCTAAAAACATGGTTTCTTGAAAATATTAAGAGAACTAACCTGCCCACTGAAAATTGCTTGAAGGCTGTACTAATTTGACTGTGCAAAAGTATTTATTGCCTGATGGTCGGAAGAGTAACGCAAAGTGGACAAGGGAATGTGGATCATGTTGTTATAAAGACTGAATGACAATGAAACATTAGCATTTAAGATATCACCAGTATTACACAGGTGACACAAATTAACTTCTTTAAATCCAAATTTATGAAGATGTTCTGCTTGACAATCATGTCCTGCTGCCAATCTAAAATGTGGAATTGCCTTCTCTCTAGGAGCATGGAGGATTTTTTGTACTATTTCTATAATAGCAGTATACATTTATTTTTTCTTTAATTTGTTGGTCATATTTATCCTTTATAATCCTTCCAATCATGTTCAATTTTTCATTTATACAAACTTGTTTTCTGGGTTTATATATTATCATTGCACCTCAAATCTAAGAAGCCTAATAAAATGGTCTACCCATAATTAGTATTTATAGAATCTAGCATCTTCTTTAATACTACCCTGCTTCCCAATGGCACCCATTCATTTTGGTGCCAAAACCATTACCCCTAAGCCTACTGCTCCCTGCTGTTAGCAACCAACATGGAGGTTTGCTATAGTATTTCATACCGAACCAAAAATTCATGGCTTTTCCTGTACTTTAAAGCCAACTTTTAGGTTTTAGAACAGCCCATGAGTTTTACATCAAGTTTTGTTTTATTTCTTCTCCTGTAAGTACAATTCACGTTCTATCAATTATATGGTATTGTTAGTTTCATTGTGTACACACCTGGAAGGTTGCAGTCTGTAATTAATACAATGATGATATCACATCTTCCAACTTTCTTTAATGCATCAATTGTTTTAGCTAAAGTGGCATCATCATGCTGCACGAAGGCTAGTAATACATTGTGAGCAGGGTCTTCATTGTTGAGACTCTGATAGGAATAACTCAGCGCCTGAAAAAAAAATTACATACTTTTGAGCACTTTAAGTGAACACTTAAAAACTGCTATCTTGTATGAAAACTTTTTTATATTCATTCATTGCATCTGATTTTGCAGTTTGATGATAGGGAGCTCTTCAATGACATATGTGTATGAGAAACAATTAATAATAATATTGTATTGATTTAAAGGATACTGGCAATAATTCAACTGAATGTGATTACCAGGGAGTAGATTCTTATATAAATATGTTTTCTGCAAACAATAAATGCTCACAAAAAGGGCAAAACTCTAGGTCATGACATAAATATGAAATCTTATTTCAAACAAAAAATATATATTGTAAATACAAATCTCATATATTCTTCAATAAATTCATAAATCTGAATAAATCTTTGAATTTTGCTATTATTTATTCTCCATAATGTTTAATTTATTCTATTATATATATATATATATATATATATATATATATATATATATATATATATATATAAATAATATATTTATGAATTACTTATATAGCATTACAGGCAAGGGTGTAGTGTCAATGGATGTGGGTGATTTACTGAATATTCTTGCAGTTTGCCTTACTTAACAATTTTCTAATGTGTTAATCCTATTGCTATAACCCTAATGGAGAAATATATTTAGAACAACGATTCTGTCATGTAATATTATTCAGCGTATCAAGTAAGTCATGGAAAAACATCAAGTAAATGCATTTTTTCATGCTGCACATCAGTCTTGTCAAACAATGTGCACACTTAATGGATGTAACGCAGCAAAATATATCCTGCTTGATAAGTTAACAGCAGAAGTTAATTTCATTCTTTTAACTTTTTGTGAAATTATTAGATTTCAATATGCAGCATTCTGTATAAGTGAATTCATAAGGAAATAATATACCAACTAAATGTAAGCAGAGCATATATACATTATTAGTGTACATCTCCATGCATCACCATCCAAGGGCATCACGTTTTGTAGTCAGAACATTTCATTTCGCGTAAGCTAAGTCACCAAATATGTAATACGAACGACTGTTGTGCATCAACAAACTAAAGGCAAGAGAAGTTTTAGTTTATTGTAAAAGAAAATATAATTAAAGTGGGAAACAAAACATTTTCTAAATATACCAACAGTAAAAATGTCTGAAACAATATGTTAATGGTGAAATATGTATAAAATTGAATTGCGACTCTGAGGATGTAGGAACCTAAATAAATTGTTTTACTGATCATGTATTTTGATTTCTACAGAAAAGTCAATTTGGACCACTAGCATCTATGACAAGTTGAACAACATATATAAACAGTAAATTAAAAATGTTCCTGTAATCACATTCTTTGTGAAAAAGAGCTAAAAATGTTGGGTAATCAGGGGAATTTATTTCTACATATATAAAATATCAATATAATAGAAAAATACGAGCAACTCTGGTATATTTCAAATGAGTTGGGAGCAGGGAGGGCAAAGGCTTGCATGTTGTAGCCATGTTCAGCATACTGAATCATCTAAATGACAGAATTTGATTGAATAATGAAATATGATGTATGTTTCAAAGATGACCTGGAAAGATGACCTGATCATTTCATGCAAGCTTGCCTGATATATGAATGATTTCCACATCAACACCAACAGTTATATATATATATGAAAGTTGCATTTCTGCTCTAATATCAGAGAAGCATAATATGTCTAAGAAACCTTTTTTCTAATTTTGTATTTTAAAAAAAGAAATAAATAAATACATATACTTTTTTTAAAGATTAGACATCAAAGTTCATACCCTCATCTATACACCAGCAGTACCACTGATTGAAGATATTGGATACTGTTCACTATATCACTGTGCCTATGATAAATAGAATAGATTAGGACATGATAACTTGTTTTTCAGTCATAGATAGGCCAATTTAAAAACATATTTATCATGGACAGTAAAATTCTGTTTTGCCAATCTGTAAAAAAACAGAATATACAAATCAGCTTTCATAAGTCACTCAACATTTGTATGGAAATAAACATATTGCTGCTATGACTCGAGGGTATTGACAACAGTTATTGATAGATGAATTGACTTCTTCAAGTGTATGACAATCAAAGTGTTCCAGTATTATTTAAAATATTACAGCATTTATTGCATCAATATTCCACTCAAAAAAAGTAAATAATGTTTCAAATTAAGAAAGTTTTGACTAAATATATCACGATTTAGCCTCCATTAAGAAAGAACTACCCTCCTAAGGGCTATGATTTTGCAAAAAATTGGAGCAGTGTGTGAAAATGAAAATCATTGGGTGAGCATTGATGAAAGCCAAGTATTAAGTATCAGGATTTATTGGGAGAAGCTGATTAAAAATGATTTGATGTTAATTTCTACAAATCTAAATTTGTTGTGTGACTTCACACAAAAACTAGAAACTACAACAAATCTGTTGAGTGAAACAAATAAAGGAAGTGCGGGCTGTTGAAATAAAAATTCATTACCAGGACATAAAGTAATAAAACACAAATTTAAAACTTTGGAATAAACAATGGTTTTCAAAAACAATGTAGAGGCTCCAGTCACATGTAGGTAATTTAGAGTGTGTGAGTGTTAGTGGGACTCTTTTGTTTCATTTATGCATGTCTGACATCCTGTGATATGGAAAGATCTTCACAATATAAGGCACTGTTTGGAGACAATCAGCATGCATTCATGATGGATAATTCGGAGAAGACTTTTGTTTCCACTACAATTTTAAAGGAACATGCTAAGAACTGCTATCCTTGTATGAATGAGTACCTATAACAAATTATTATAAATTAATAATTTCCTCCAATTTCTATGCATTTAAGTAAAATATTTTAAATTCTTATAAAATATTTTCTTTTTTTTAAGCATATAAAAATAATTATTTAAATTTGTTAGCACATACAAAATAATTACTGAACATATGGTGACTGTTGGTTAAAAATGAAACATGTAAGTTTTCCAAAATTGTACCCCTCCAATATTGCACACATGTGATTCATATAATATTTAAAAAAATTATTTAAGTAAACAGTAAAGTTTTATTTTTTTATGAATGCTCTTTAACTGCAACGGTGCTTTGCATGTCATTCTAATTTCGGCATGAAAGACTGCATAATTTTGCTAAGAGGCCTCTTTATCAAGCTTGAGGTTCTTTTAACGTACAGTAAATTTATGACACGAGACCAATGCTTTTGCTTCCCTTCTGAAAGAAGTCATCTAAGGAATTTTATGCCAAAAAAAATCCACTATTCTATACTAGATTTGAGCCCACCACCTTGGGAATCGGAGGCTAGCATATTCCTCTACACCATGGAGGATGACACATAAACAGTAGTTTGGTGCAGAGAAAATATAGTGAAAATCTTTGTATTGCACCTTTAAAAATGCTGAATTTTAATATTTAATATTGAGTTTGATTATTTGTTTTTTAATTATACTGCTCTCTCCGTTTTCTAAAAAAGTTTTAAGGGAACTCAAAATGCCAATTACTTGTGATCTCCCAATGCAGAATGTTTGGGCTGCATACTTACTATAAATAAACAGTAGAAATATCAAAAATTTAGAATATTATATAGTACCTATCACTAAAATTCATTAGAAAGCATACTTTAATGTTGAATTTATCATGCTATCTGAATTCAAATCCAGTGTTCAGCTTATTCTAATTACCTGTAGTGTGTAAGGATCCACATCAAGGAACATCCCAAACTCATACCACGACTGTGTTGGACCATTGAGCATCTTAATGAGCTGTAATAGGATTTTTAGCCAATTAGGATGAAAAAGATATGCTGCATGAATCCTTGAAGTTTTAACTCTGGGAAGATTTGTGAGAAACTCTTCAATGTCTGGTGCATCTTCAAATTTTCCCCTTAACACCTGCAACTTCTGTTTCTGCCTGCAAATTAAGCATAAAGGACATAATTATTAACTTAGTGCACTGTAACCAAACATTATACATAGATTCATTTTTCAGTATTGGTTTATATTCAACTCCAATAGCTTTCTAAATTAGAGGCCTACGTATACCTACTATTTTTATCTTTTAGACACATAGTTGATGCAGATGAAATGTTAAATTGAACTGTAGCAATATCAACTAGTAATTCTGTTTGAAGCAATTCCTCAGAAATGTCGTATCAAGGTATAAAACTTTAACTCAACATTACAAGTAAGGATAAACGATTCCTCCTACTCTGAGGTACCTTATTCAATAATAACATGCTCACAAATTGCAAAAAATAAAGTAATTTAATCCTAAAGATCTTGGTGAATTCAAAAAAACAACAATAAGCTCATCAAAGTTTCTATTTTCAAATCACAAATTGATCTTTTTCTTTATATTAGACATTACCTCTTCCTTGATTCAGAATGATAAGCACTTCCAGATATTAATGTTTCTAAACAGGTTTTCTGGCATTTTATGCTAAATATGGATAAAATATCATATATGGCATACTAAATTAAGGATTAAATTCTTTCCAAATCTTGCATTAGCATCAAAACAAAAAAAGATTTCTAAGTATTTTTTTTCTAAAGCCAATGGTTTTCCATTAATAGTGAGAGTCCTTCAAAATTCAGTTTAAACATTAAATCACTATAAAACAGCTGATACCTATTTGATATAGGAAAAAACAATAGTTGCCACAGTGTTGGGAAAACAATAGAGTTTAATAAACTTTCAGATGATGTATAAAAAAAATTATGTTGGACAAATGGGTTTTACAAAAGATGTCTGCTGTTCTCTTGTTTAACATACATATTCTATGATACCATGCAAAGACATCTGCAGATAATGTCTTGGAATATTGGCAATTTCTTGTGAGATGGCATCTTTCAGTTTTATTGGGGTTGGTGGAAGTGTCAGGAAAATGCCTTCTTTATAGTAAAGAATCTGGAGGTCACAGAGGCCACATTGTCTACTGATGTTAAAACAGCCAAACATCTCCATGATTGTTTTGTAGGGGTGTATATGTGGGGTGGAATGCCATCTTGCATGAAAATTATGTTTTCCATATCGTGATTCCTCAATTTAGGGTTGATGAAGTTTTGTAATATGCTGTAGTAATTTACTGTAATAGTCTGTATTATTCCATTATTGCCTTCTTCAAAGAAATATGTGCAAACTATAAATTCTGAAGTGAAGCCACATCATACAGTAACTTTTAAATCGTTAAGACCTCGTTTAATTAAAGTCTAAGGATCATTTTCTACAATAATCTGGAAACCCAATCTGTTAAAAATTCTTTGTAAATAAACCTTTCAACATTAAGCATTAACTAGAATGTATTTCTTGCATGTTATATGCTGATTTGCTGAGTTTATGATGCATGAACCAAATCTCACTGCAACTACTGGCACAGAGGCAACAGCATTACCTAAGTTTTTCCTCATCCACCTTGAGGTTTACTTTGAATTTACCGTGTGAGCATTACCCTAAGTTTTTCCTCATCCATGTAGAGGTTTACTGTGAATTTCGATCTAAGGAACATATATTATACACCAGTCTACTGTTTGTAGATATCCATTTTATTTTATTCGTGTATACTTACAAACTACTCATTTTCAGGCGATGAAAATGTGTATATTTCACAGTTTCATTTCAAACAAGCATCCCAATTCGCACATAAGCGATCACAGAACAGGTTTTTAACGCGTTCCTTTTGCCCGTCCTTGAGTTCCTTTCAATTTATCTTTGTGATGACGACGGTATAAGGAAAAATCAGCTGTCTTCATTGTTGCCAAGAGTTGTTCTAAAAGACTAGCAATTCCCCAAAATTCACCGAAGTAAATATTCAATCAGATTTTATATAAAGTTTTAATACAACACGGCATTAGTAAAGGCTGTAGTAGTGCTAGTAATAGTCTGTCGTATTCCATTATTGTCTTCTTCGAAGAAATATGAGCAAATTATAAATTCTGAAGTGAAGCCACATCATGCAGTAACTTTTAAATCATGAATATCTTGTTGAATTAAAGTCTGAGGATCATTTTCAACAATTATTTGCAAACCCAATTTGTTACAAAGTCTTTATAAATAAACCTTCCAACATTTAGCATTAACTAGAATGTATTGCTTGCATGTTATGTCCTGATTTAATAAGTTTTTCCATGGTTTTTCCTCATCCACCTAGAGGACTGTGCATTTACAGTGAGCGTTACCGTAAGTTTTTCCTCATCCGTCTAAGGGTTTATTGTGAATTTCGATCTGAAGAACATATATTATACACCATTATAGGTAGGTATCCATTTTATTTTATTCGTGTATACTTACAAACTACTCATTTTCAGGCGATAAAAATGTATATATTTCACAATTTCATTTCAATCATCCCAATTCGCACAAACGTGGTCACAGAACAGGTATTTAACATGTTCCAATTGCCCGTCCTTGAGTTCCTTGTATGTTTATGATGATGACGGTATAAGGAAAAATCAGCAGAGTTCATTGCCGCCAAGAGTTGTTCTAGAAGACTAGCACATTCCCCAAAATTCACCGAAGTAAATATTCAATCAGATTTTATACAAAGTTTTAATACAATACATTAGTAAAGGCCAAAATAAAAGACTTGACTCTGGAATACAAGCCATTCCTGACGGTCATATTCGTTAATACTTTTTCAATGAGATGCTTCGTGGCGTGAGATCAATGCGTCGAAACTCGAGGTCCTCCTCGGATATAGAATTTTGTTCAAGGGTCTGTGAGTTCATAACAGTTACATGATAAACAGAGAAACCAAATGAGAAAATCTCTAATGAAAAACTAGAAGGGATTACAATGGCTACTGGCGACCGTTCAGCAAGATATTTTGTGACAGTGTCGTCCGCATCATTGAGAAGAACAATTCACAGATTCTAAAAGCTAACAACCAAAGTTAACTTGATATAAAAAAAAAAATAATCTGATGTGTACCATTCACATGACTTTCTCCATATCCCTGCAACAAATAATTCTTAAAAAGCTTATACTTCTATTTATTTTATGCTAATCAAAAAAATTAGCAGAAATAGTCTTATTACTCGCTTCCTTGTAAGTAGAAGCGAAATAAGGGACAACCGTAGGTTAAAGTGATAGTCAAAAGCTGGTTTCTATGTCAATGGAGTTCCTTTGTTTGTATGGATAGGAGTTGACAAGTTCCTGTATGAGAAAATTATACGTTTTTCATAGCAGAAACCAAAAATAAGGAATGTCACAAAAACGACGAACTCCACGAAAAAAATGCATATAACATAAATTGTGTGCTTTAAAGTGCTCTACATTTTTTGTGTAGTAAGTTTTTGTCCATCTCTTACGGTTTAGCAGTCATTCAAAATGTAGTAAAATTCATCCAGAATAAACCACTCTTCAGAGGCTATTCCCAGAAAATTCAAGATATACATTTAATTTGTCAGGTAAATATGTTTAATATCCGAAATTTTAATCAAAGTCGTTAGAGCCATTTTTGAGAAAATCAAAAATTTCGAAAAACGGTCCATGTAAAGGGTAACTACATGGGGGGTGGGGGGATTTTTCTCAAAAGCTTCGTGTCGCATCCCTGGAAGATACTAAACTTAAATACCAAGTTTGGTATTTTACCGACTTTTCGTTTTTGAGTTATCGTGTTCACAAACACACGGATACCGCCTGCAGTGCCATAAGTAGTTAAAGCGGGCGTTAAACACTACCCAAAAAAGACACACGGACACACACACACGAACCTTTTTGTGAAAATGCTTTTTTTTTGGATATTGGGGACCCTAAAACATACATTTCCGGTGAAATCTCGGTATCGAATTTTTGGTGGAGTGCAATACATTCTCTATACACTATATACATAGTGCGTATGGAGAAAGTAAAAAGTATAAACACATTTAATGAGCATATTTTTCAAAGCAGTAGGAAAAGTTTCTGGGAAGCGAAAAATATAGCATTTTAAATTTAACGTGAGGAATCATACCTTTAATGCATTGATTAAAGCAAGTATTTTCCCAGGAAAAAAAAAAAAAAAACTTTAGCAAATATCAAACCATTCCATAAAAGAGTAGATAAAAAGAATGTTCAAATTTGTAGTGCTTCTACCAGGATTTTCAAAACTATTGAGGAAAGAAAACTTCGTTACATAAGAGTATGTAAAACCAAACATAACATATTAAAAAAAATTACAGAACTACTTGTTTAAGAACTGCCACACTGGTTATTATACTAGCCTTCAAGTCTAAAGGCGCCTGTTCCATTTCTGGCAGAGAGGTGGGATTCTGTTTTTAAAATGTATGTTAAAGCCTGGAATACTCCCTCCCCTCCCCAGAGTCTCTACGAGTATGAAATAGCCTAATATGTGTATGCATTTAAGACAATCCCCTCAAAACGGTTATTATAAGCTTTTTAAGAGAGAGAGAGAGAGAGAGAGAGAGAGAGAGAGAGAGAGAGAGAGAGAGAGAGAGAGAGTTCTCCAAGAGCTCTTTCTCTCCCCCCCCCTCTCTCCTGGTTTCACATTAATAGTAATACCCGGCCATGAACACTCTTTACCCCTTTTTGTTCTATAAATTTGCGGCATCCCACGCATAACATGGAAGGCTCCAACAGTCTAGAGTTTACCTGTGTTGTAAAGATTAAAAAATAAACAATATTCGTCGTATTTTTAATAATAATTATCAATTTTTGCTTCTTCACACTAGTGTAGGCTTAAGGCAGGAAAAGGCGTAAAGTTAAATCAGCTTGAAAAATTCATCATCTGGTTAAGGGCTCTTGATTGACTTTTATCAAGATTTGTAAGTCTCATCCAGCATTGTGGAAAGTGAAATCAAAAGACTGTCAATAGAAATTTCAATAATGCTAGATATTCTTGTTTTCACCTAAGGTGAATACAAAAAATGATAATGAGTTTCTTTCTAGGAAAATGCAATAGGTGAGAGTATATTTGTTTCCGAGAAAGAAATGTAAGAAAAATGGTGTTCATAACTTCATAGCTTTCTCAGTAGAGACATATGATAATATTTAACTATTTCAGCTATTAAAGTAGATTCTTATTTTCCTCACCACTTACCTATAACAGGTAGAGAAAGTACTATTACGAGGCGCGTTTTAAAGTAAGTACCGTTTTAATTTTTGTCAGCTGCAGTCCTGATTCTGAGTATTCACAATCACCTCCTCCAGGAGCTAGGAAGCCAGACGCTGACACGAGCGATCGTCATTTTGCATTTTCCTACTGCGTTTCGAAATGTTTAAGACTGAACGACCCGCCGACTGTGAAATCAGGTCAGTGATTCGTTTTTTTTATGCGAGAAATGTTTCGCCAGCAAACATAAATCACTAATTGTGTGAAGTGTATGGAGAAAGAATAATGTCTAATGGAATGGTGAGGAAGTGGGTGAAACAGTTTAACGACGGTCGCGAAAATGTACATGATGAACCGCGGAGCGACCGGCCGTCTGTGATCACAGATGACTTGGTGTAAGCAGTGGAAGGAAGAATTCGCGAGGACAGACGTTTCACAATATCGTTGTTGTCTTTGCAGTTTCCACAAATTTCAAGGTCAGTCCTCTACAGCATTGTGACAAAACGCTTAGGATTTCGGAAATTGTGCTCTAGATGGGTGCCGAAAAAGCTTACTGATGAACACAAGAACAAGCGATCCACCGCTGCACTGAATTTTCTCACGCAATGTGCCGAGGATGGCGATGATTTGCCAACGCACATCGTTACAAGCGATGAGACATGGGTGTCTCACAACACTCCTGAGTCCAAGCAACAATCCATGGAGTGGAGACATTCGACTTTCCCTGTGGAGAAGACATTCAAACAGGCAATATTCACTCGCAAAATCATATGCACGGTTTTCTGGAACAGACAAGGTGTTTTGCTGGTTGAATTCTTACCCAGGAATGAGACAATCAACCGAGATGTCTGTTGTGCGGCACTACGAAGGCTCTGTCGTGCAATGCAGAACAAAAGACGTGGAATGCTTTCGCGTGGAATCATTTTTCTTCACGACAATGCCCGGCCGCACACAGCTAACCAAACTCAAGATGTGATCACGTCATTTGGTTGAAAACAATTCGAGCACCCTCTCTACAGTCCAGATTTGGCTCCAAGCGACTTTCATCTGTTCCTTCATCTGAAGAAATTCCTTGGCGGAAAACATTTCAACGACGCTGTGAAACAAGAAGCGCAGACTTGACTTTCATCACAGGCGGGAACATTCTTTGACGAAGGTGTACAAAACTGGTTTCCCATTACAAGTGCCTCAATAACGGCGGTGATTATGTAGAGAAACAAGTCAGGTGTAAGGTGTTGAACGATAATAAAGAATTTGGAAAATTATGTTCTGGTATTTTTTAAAAAAAATCTGATGTGTAACATTCACATGACTTTCTCTACATCTCTGCAACTAATTATTGTTACAAAGCTTATACATCTATTTACTTCATGCTAATCAGAAAAAAAAAAAAAAATTGGCAGAAATAATCTTATTACTGGCTTCCTTGTAAGTAGAAGCGAATAAGGGTGCACCATAGGTTAAAGTGATATTCAAAAGCTGGTTGCTATGCCACTGAGTGTTGTTTGTATGGACAGCAGTTGACAAGTTTCTGTATGAGAAAAGTATATGTTTTTGAAAGCAGAAACCGAAAACAAGGAATGTCTCAAAAACGCTGAACTCCACGAAAAAAATGTATATAACATAAATGGTGTGTTTTAACGTGCTCTACATTTTTCGTGTAGTACGTTTTTGTCCATCTCTGACGGTTTAACAGTTATTAAAATTCCGTAAATTTCATCCAGGATAAAATTCTCTTCAGAGGCTATTCCCAGAAAATTTAAGATATAGATTTTATTTGTCAGGTAAATAGGTTTAATATACGAATCAAAATCGTTAGAGTCATTTTTAAGAAAATAAACATTTTCGAAAAAAGTTCCATGTAAACGGTAGTTGGGGTGAGGGATTTTTTTTTCAAAATCTTCGTGTCGCATCCCTGGAGAATACTAAACTTAAATACCAAATTTGGTATTTTACCTACTTTTCGTTTTTGGGTTATTGTGTTCACAGACACACACACGGACCTTTTTCCGAAAATGCTTTTTTATATATATAAAATATATATATATATATATATATATATATAAAGATAAAGAGCACTCTAAAACATACATTTCCGGTGAAATCTCGATATCGAAATTTTGGGTGGAGTGCAATACCTTCTCTATACACTATATACATAGTTTGTATAGATAAAGTAAAAATATCGGTACTTACTTCTTTTTTTTTTTTTTTTTTTTTGTAAAAAAATACCGTTCCGGAGGCTTGTTAGTACTCCAGCGCTGTATTCCTTTTTTTCTCTCCGTTTTTTCCAGTTTCCCATATTTCCTTAGTAGACCTTTATTTCTTGCCGTTTTCCTTTTACATATACATAACAAACATAGACACATTTACAAACACAGAAACACCCATGCCCAAGGCTGGACTTGAACCCACGATCCTGTACACCAAGAAGCGCCAAAGCGAGACACTTTAGCGAGCGCGGCTACCGGGATCGGCATTACTTTAAAAGCGTGCCTCGTACATTTCATTAAAAAAAGTCAGTGTCGAGAAACCTAAATACAATTAGTAAAGGTGTGCTCAAAATGAGCAGCATAATTGAAATACGAAAAGCCGGGATAATATCAAACCTGACATTTAACTTCCGCTTTTCCAAGGACAAGTATAACATGAAGATTTACAAGCAAATGCCCCTCCTGAAACTACCCTTTACATGAAAAATACTTCTTTAGTTTTATTTTCTCGAAAATACTCTTCTGGAATAAACGATCAACTTCACGAAAAAAATGTATATAACATAAATTGTGAGTTTTAACATGCTCTACATTTTTTGTGCGGTAAGTTTTTGTCCATCTCTTACGGTTTAGTAGTTATGCAAAATTCCGTAAAATTCATCCAGAATAATTCCCAGAAAATTCAAGATATACATTTCATTTGTCATGTAAATATATTTAATATACGATATTTTAATTAAAATCATTAGAGCCGTTTTTGAGAAAATCAACATTTTCAAAACAAAACAAAAATCTATGTAAAGAGTAGTTGAGGTTTGGGGCATTTTCTTGAAAATCTTCGTGTCGCATCTTTAGGAGATACGAAACTTACATACAAAGTTTGGTATTTAACGGTCAATTCGTTTTTGAGCTATGCTGTCCACACGCACACACACGGACCTTTTTCCAAAAATGCTTTTTCTCGATTCAGAGGACTCAATACACGTATTTCCGGTAAAATCTTGGTATCGAAATTTTGCATACAATGCCTTCTCTATACACTATGTACATAGTACGTGTAGAGAAAGTAATTTCCTTCATGGCCATGTAAGTCTAAAGAAGTTTTCTTTAATTTCCTCCAGTAAATAGTTATATACCAATGTTGCTCCAAAATCAATATATAGCCATATTCTAAAGGAGCATTAAGTGATTAGATCACTAACATGGGGTTGTCGTTATTAATCACACTTAAAATCCATCAGTCTGGGCCGGGTTTGAACTCGTGACTTTGGAATGAGCCTAGACCTAACCAACTGAGCCACCTAGATTGACGCGCATGTGCATAAGATAATATATCAAAATATTTAAAATTGCTAACTAAAAATAACTGTAATACCCACCATATCAACAATACCCAACCATCATCAATATCAATGGATATTAATAATAATAATAATAATAATAATAATAATAATAAAGTGCCGTCAATAATTACTTTTGAACTACAGATTAAAATACACTTGATGTGTTAAAAGCAATTACTTTATTGAATATCCTTTATTTTTATATAGTACTTGCAAACTGTTCTTATAAAAGATTATTTTTCTGTCTGCTTCATGTTAATTGGGATAAATATCTGCAGCAACAATTAAAGGGATAGAGAACTGATTTGACAGTCAGGATTCCATAATATGCTATCCTTAAAAGTTCACTTCGGTCTGGGTAGCTCAGTTGGTTAGGCGCTGACCTGAACTCAAGGTCGCGGGTTTGAAACCGGTCCAGACCTATAGTTTCTAAGTGTTTTGTCCTGCGGGACAAAATTCCGGCATACTGGCAGCGCTGATTTGATTCTGGCAATTGACAACGTCGTTAACAAACAAATTAATGTAACAGTTCTTTTAACATTCACGAAATCGCGAGAAACAACTAAATAACCATTGAACGTTAAAAATCTTATATGTGCATTCAATTGAGTTTTTCTACCCTCTATCGTATATTGATGAGTATACACATATATTACAATATATTTTTCATCTATTAAGATAGGCGTCAGAGAAGGTAATATGTACTAGCATATACACATATATTACAATATATTTTTCATCTATTAAGATAGGCGTCAGAGAAGGTAATATGTACTAGCATTAACGGTCGTGTTTTCCTCATCTGTATTGGATAGAAAGAGGTAGTGTAATTTAATTTCAAATGTTGGTATAGCTGAACATTCCTTACATGCCAGCATCTTACCAGGTAGCAGACCGATGTGTTCCCGAAAAGATGTAAACACTACGAGCCAGAGTACCAGCGTGATATAAGCACCCGGAATGTGGTTGGAGTTGTGTTGTTATGCGTATTTTAAGATTTTTAAGGAAGTGTTGATTACAGCACTGTGTAACGAATGAGTTTCTACAGCACTGTGTAACGAATGAGTTTCCAGTAATATACAGAAAATATATTTTATAAAACATGGTTTTAGAATAGGTTAATTGGAAGACCTTTAAGTATTTTAACAGTTGTTTTTCTTGCTGTGTATTTTACTGTCCGTGTGAATTAAAAAAAAAGAGAAAAATGGCAACCATGACATTAAGGGTTGGAAGCAAACGTAATAAAAATCAAATGACGTCTGCAGTCATTCACAGTGATCGTAAGGAAATGCACGCAGTTTGTATTACAGAAAAGCTCCTTAAGGAGACCAGTAAGTATATGCCTTTACATTCATTTTACTCACTCTTTCCTCTTCGAAATGTCCACAAGCTGCAGAAATTTGTATCTGGCTTGTATTTACAGTTTTAGTCATGACCCTTTTTTGTTTAAAATTCATTCGTCCATGCACTTACGTCACCTTTTCATGTTGAGAGGTCTTTGCCCAGTCTTCTCATTTTTCCCGATTCATAATTTATATATGTTGGTTACACGACTTGGTATTATTTCAGTATGTGATCTGGATTTGATACCTCTGTTATTCTGCCATTAGAACTGTTTTTTAGTTACTTGTCTGTTATTATAAACTTTTCGGACTCTCAAGTCGCAAAGCGCAGGTGGAGGGCTCGAAGCTGCAAAGCAAAGCAGAGGGATATTTTCTATGAGTAGAGGAAGAATGATGACAGGGCGTAGCTAAGGGATCTGTGAAACTAAAACTCTCCCATGAAGAAGTAAAAACCTTGGCAATCTAATGGATTTCACTTCTAAATAAGTTAATGTTTTCATCTTATTCAAATCTGGATCGCCTGAGGAAGCTGTATGCCAATCACAAACTACTTCTTAAAAGTGTTTTATATAAAGGGTGGCCTATATAAACTGTTACAGGTGGAATATCTCTGAAACGGACAGAAAAAATCAAATGCCAAGAATTCCAAATTGTGATATGGAAAATATCACAAAGGGGCCTATAAGGCCCAAACTCAGAATTTTAAATGAACCATGGTATTTTTTTTTTTGTTAATTCTTTTTTCCTCACTATAAACTAAGCAACTTTTACGAAAACATTTTTTTTTTCTAAAATTAATTCATTGTTGAGCTGTTATAGTATGTTTTCTTTGAAGTGCCATAAATTAGTAGAATATTGTACTAAACAAATAAGTCAAAATAGTCAATTGATTACTTAAAATTACTTCAATAAATGTTCAATGTTTCCTCTACTTATATCTGAACATTTGGCAATTCTTTTGGAAATGTTTGCTTCAATTGTTAAACAACTTACAGGGGCTAATAGTGCAACAAGCTTCACATATTTGAAATTTCATATTCTCTTTGGTTGTAAGTGCTTTAAACTTTCTCTTTGATGTATACTCATATAAAGAAGTTCAAGGTTGTTAAGTTGGGTGAATGAGGAGGGGGACAGCTCGCACATTGCTACCTGTGGGAGATCTATTGCAGTTACCACCTCCCTGGAGGAAGGAATGAAGTGAAGGAACCACCGGCAGATATGCAAAACTCCCTAACAAATCTTGGATTAAAGATCTTCCCACTACAAGTCTGTCCACAGAGGGCCACGAGGAGAATACTCTTTCCTTGGAGCAAGCACATGTGCTCTCTGTCCCACATTGCCAAACACCACTAAACATAGAAGTACCATGAAACATTAGAATAAAAGGGAAATGGTGGAAAGCTAACCGTGCTAGATGAGAAAATAACCCCAACATTTGCCTATTGACTAAGGAAAAAAATGAAAAAGATCAAAGTGGGTAGTCAACTGAAATCAATCTCAAAACTCCCCAAATCCAAACTTAGCATGTTACCATGGAGCCATCACGTTTCGAAACCAATTAAAACACACATTTTTTTGCAAGTTTTTTTTTTTTTTTCAAGGAGCCATCACATTTCAAAACCAATTAAAACGCACATTTTTTTGCAAGTTTTTTTTTTTTTTTTTTTGTTTGTTTGCTTGCCATTTATGGGCATTTGAAACTGAGTTTGTCATATAAACTGTGAATGGGATTTCCATATCTTAACCACACTGTTTAATTTGAAATAATGTATAGGCACACAATTTAATTGTGATTAACAGAAAGTAGATAGATGAATTACTAAAAAATATGCAGGTGCACAATATACTAGAGAAAACTATCCAAGTGCACCTCATTAGACTCTTTTAACATGTTATCTGCATTTTAATTTTTTGTGTTTCAGGTGATTTTACAAAAACAGGAAGTTTGTGTTGCAAAACTGATATAGAAGCTGTTATTCATGCCAAATCAGTTGAAGATCAACTTCAGGCTGTAAAAAAAGTAAGTATTGGATGCTAATAATGGATATGTAGTTCAAGTTTAAATTCCATCATGACATTAGCATATTTTGAGCCACCTAGTTGTGTTTTCCTAAATCAGGTGGAAATTCTAATTCATGATTCTGCAACTGCAGTAATAATGGATATGTAGTTTCAGCGCTCTTATGTATTGTGCTAGGAAATATTATGAAAAAAATTATTTGGTGACATTTTTAGCTTGAATCATAATTATTTTAATTCTTAAGATACTATACTTCTACTATCTGGATGTGTTAGTAATAGATTCTTCCTTTTGACAGTAGATACAGAACCAGTTACAGCTGTCTGCAGAGGTAACTGCCAACTAATGAATGTATTTGTCAATCATTAGAATTAGGTGCAATAGTTGTTAAAAGAATGTTACATAGGCACTACAAAAGCTCAAAATATCCATTAATAGACACTATGAGCAATGTAAAGCATTGAAGTAGGCATAATCAGACATTTATTTACTGCTTAAAAATACATTTTTACATTTCAGAACAGTATAGAAACATGAATAGCCATATGTAGCCCATTTATTTATTCATATATATAGTAACAATCGCATACCAATTTTTCTCCTTCTCCTAGGAGTTGCTTAAAATAGGATCATATATCCTAACACCCTGGTTGTTGGTATATACATATCCATTTTTACATTGAGTATCCCCTTAATTTCCCATTTTATTTATTTCCACTTCATAAACTACTTCTCTTTTACCTTCCCTACATATTTGCTTTACTGTTTCAAAAAATTATACTATTATTTCCAAAAAACTTTAAAACCAACATTTCTACTTGTAATTTATCCCACTGTTTGTTCCATTTCTCCCCTCTTCATACTTCAGTTTCTGAATATTCTAGAACACAGTGTAAATTTTTACCTCCACTGCTGCATAGTGGGCACCTTTCTTTATCAACTTTTAAACATCATAGTTCATTTAATTCAAGATCTTCTCGGGCTTCTAGCCAGGTAAAAACTTGGCTTGACACCAACGTTTCGAAGAAGTGCATCTTCCTCGTCTTCAGGGTGAACTGATGGTTTGAGCTTGCGAAGACTGGTATTTATAGATCATAGTTCATGTTCTTGCCCATGCCAGACCTTCCCTTTTCATTTTGTCACATACACCAATATATTTCTCCTTGCCCCAGTCTTTCTTAAAACTCCTATAGTGTACTAGAGAGCTCTTATACCATAAGCTCCCATATATTTTCTAAGTGTAGTGTACAAGAGTATACCTCTTGTTTAATCCATTGGAGGTGAGGTGTTAAAATAAAAAAAAAAATATATATATATGTTGGTCCTTTGGGGCACGAACCTCCAACCATATCAGCATGCTCAACTGACATACCATGTCTTCACCACACAGCCATTCAGGCACATGATAGCTGAAGTATTATCTTTCTTATAGTCTTATAATGCTGCGAAATGGTATGAGATGAATTTTTTTTTTACAAAAAAAAAAAATGATAAAATGCCTGTATCTGTATTTAATCAAAGCCTGTCAGCATCCAACCTCACCATCACACTAATTGCATTAGTTAGGCTCTCCCCATCCTTTTCCGCAGTTTCTCTTGAATGCAAAACATACATTTTCTCTGGATTCAATCCCATAATCATTGGCTTGAAAGGTTAGTCACTCCTATCCAGCCTTAGACTGCGTGGCCATAAAGTAAGACATTGAAGTTTGTATTATTTAATGGTAAAGTGGGTAGTTTAACAAAAATATGGGCTAAGCTCCCATAAATTTCCTGTTTCTCTTTATCAATTCTTGAGTTTACATTATTCCATAAATTTAATCCTTTTGTCTGCCTGTCTACTAGCTCTCATATTTCAATTTGTTGCACAATTTCCTTCAATCAGAATAACCAGATCTATTTTATTATTGTGCAAAACAGTGCAATTGCTGAGTTAGGAAAGGAATGCTGACTTACAAACTTGTCAGCAATGGCTCATAGGCTCAGAACACAAACTATTAATTGGGGTACTAAGGTTAACATCATATTAATAAATATTATTAATAAATGACTGCTGATAACAAAAATAATGAAATATGATTGGCATAAACCCTGATGAAAGTTCTAAGTACAAAATAAAATATAGTCATAATGTGCTCTCTAGCTACAAAAAGGTATCTCATGTTGATTTTAGTAGAGCAATATTTTAAACCAGTCTGAAATTATGTTCCATTATTCATTTTCAGATTAGTAAATTGGTTGTAGGAAACTGTAGTGAAAATATGGAGATGCCATATTTTGTTATACAGCTTTTCACTGAGCTGTATTTGTTGTCACCTGCTAAAAACCCACTCAAGTCTGCCATTGCAAAGTGAGTATACATAGTGAAGAGTATAAAATATATTCTCAAAACTGATAAGATAAATATTAGATAAAGAAAGTTTGTTGGCAACTAATGACCAGCACACAAAATGTATAATATTTTAATAAATTATGCATCTTACTTTTTTCCACATCCTATAGAATGCATGAGAATGTTCCACATGACAATTTGACATCAAAGTTTCACCATAAATACATAAGGTGGGTGATGGGTAAAATTTAGATTTTCCTCAATTTTGATGTTAGAGGCTTCAGTTTCAGTACACACATCAGGGATATAAAGAGAAATGTTCTACTGAGTTTCATTTCTCTAACTTCAATAGCTTTTAAGTTATTAACAATTTTATTTTAAAATATATGCCTTTTTCAAAATGTATCTTGTCATACCGTTTTTGAATAAAATGAATAAAAAATGTAGGAGCATGTATAAAAGCTGTAAGTATTGAATTTTGATATTTTCATTACAAAATGAGAAAAAAAAAACTATATTTATTGTTTATGCAAAAATTTTAAAATTTGTACTGTTTCTGCACACATTATATTTTTTATTTCTAAAAGTACTGCTGTAATAAAAAATGCCATACTTAGTTTTATTAAAAATGCATTTTTGTTTTGGGAATATTCATAAAATTATCAGCTTGTTAGTAGGTACTTTCACATTAAGTTTTGAACATGTAGAAATGTAAAATTTGAGGTCCAGAAAAATGACAAAGTTTGCTTGCAATTTGTGCAGGAAATTTGACTTGCAGGCTTCTTTAGAAGCATCCAGCTTTATAGGTAGTTCCTTGCCTTCCTCTGGTAACTTCCAAGATTTAACTGCAAATTGTGATATGCTGCAATCTACTGATGATTTGCAGTATTAGAATGTACAGATCATGATGACTGGAGAAAGCAGCAATTTGAATTAGCACAAAAAATCTTATGGACATTTGCAAAATTACAGAAGTTTTTATATAATATATCATAATGGCAGCACCTAGCATGCCCACTATGGGGCATTTCATAATGCAAACCTTTAAATATTATATAATTAAGGCAATTTGTAGATAAAATAAAAATGTAAATGGCGTGTTATTTATGGACCCTCTTTAACTGCTGTGGTTCTCAGCATCCCATTCTAAATTAGGCATGAAAGGCCACTTAATTTTACTCAGAGGCCTCTCTAACAGGCTTGAGGTTCTTTTACGTGCCGTAAACCTACGACACGGGACCCACGGCTTTACTTCCCCTCCGAAGGTAACCATGCTAAGGATTTTTACACCCGAAAAAATCCATCGTCCTCCGCCAGGCTTGAACCCGCGACCTTGGGTATATGAAGTCAGCATGGTAACCATTACACCACGGAGGGCGACAATTTGTAGATGCCATAGGGCTTTTAAACTTTGCATATATGTACTAATGTGTCTAGTATTCTTCTATAGGGGGGGGGGAAGGCAATCATATTGTTACCGAATGGCTAAAATTTCACTGTCATTCCCCTTAATAAAAGGTATGTATGTCTATCTGTCAATCAGTGTACTCAAAAAGTGTGCTTAAGGAAGAAAGTGAAGATAAAAAAATTGTGGATTACTTTCTGCTGCTGTTAACTGTAATCTGATTTGCCATAGCTGTGAATAATAATATGTACAATGAAAAGAGCAGATTAATTTTTATCTGTAGAAATAAGTGT
Source organism: Hymenopus coronatus (assembly GCA_030762935.1). Taxonomy (NCBI): domain Eukaryota; kingdom Metazoa; phylum Arthropoda; class Insecta; order Mantodea; family Hymenopodidae; genus Hymenopus; species Hymenopus coronatus. The sequence continues at coordinate 56,028,649 of CM060895.1, read as the reverse complement.
TCATTTACAAAACTGATATATCTTATTTTATATTCATCTCTATATGCAGAATCATCTCCAATGAGATGACATAGGTATTTTCTCCTGGTATTAATGGCATTCGTATTATGTTCATACTGATAATTTTGAAAAAATAAATTCATGAAGGCACCCATTTGTTTTGTTATATAATCTGTAAAGCACATGAGTCTATACATGATATAGCTGATAGTTATGTCTTTAAAAAAAAGAGATTAAACTGTGTCATCTTAGTAAATGTTATTATAGTTTTGATAGATATGTTAATACTTGATTTATTTACTGTAAACTTATTATACTAGAACACCATATAATGAGTCTTACTGTGCTTTGTGTGCCTTCTGATGGTAAAATCAATCATGATTAGAATTGGGTTAGAAAGTTATGTAATTGCAGCATATATTTGTTTTTAACTTTGATTGCACCAATGAAAAGGCCTTATTGTTGTCTAGAAGGTTAATTGTGTGGAGAGTAAATCAATTCTCAGAAACAAAGTTTCTGAATATCCAGTAAGATGGAAATAAATTCAGTTTTAGAAACCGAGATTCTTATCAACGTTTGTAAATAAAGAATACCCATACATAGCTCACTTAAAAGGTAATATAAAGAGTAAATTAATTAGAAACCAGCAGCATATTCTGCAGCTACAAGGAAACATAAGATTTTGTGCCTTAAAAATAAGACTTACTGACATACTTGTACTATAGTACTCTCCTATTGATGTAAAAATTCCAATATCATTCCTTGTATCACAGGTGACAAATTAATATATGGCACAAAAATAAACCTTTTCTACCAAATAAAAATATTACAAAGACATAATCAGCATCATGGGCAGACCCAAGGAGGGGCTTAAAGGGGCTATAGCTCATGCTTAATTACAGAAAAATAACTGTGGCATTTATTTCGTTTTGGTGAAATTAAAACCAACACCTTTATTTTTATTCTTTTTACTTAAATCAAAGAAACATGTATTAATTCAGAGTCAGTGAGTGAATTTATCTTAGTGGTGAACTATACTTACTTCAAAAGATGCTCCACTGTTATTATTTATTTATTTTTTTACGTCCTTTGACCTGATAGGTCTCATCGGACGATGAATGAAATCAGAGAAATGATGCTGAAATGGGCTTGGGTTCCAAGAGCTTAAAGTTACTTAACACTTGTCTTTTGAGGATAAGGGAAAAACCTTATTCAGGTAACTCACCTTAACTGAGATTTGAACTCAGGACCTCTTGAATGTGAGGCAGACTTTGGCACATCCAAAGGATGATCTGTGGATCACTTGAAAATCTAGAAACATAAAATATTCTATGTATTATTGACTAGATTTTTGGTAAGGTGTATTTCAAAATGTGTTAGTGCCTCTGTAATCTGAATCTGCCTCCGATTAACTTAATGAGATGAGCATTATCATTTTTTAAATTAAGGAATTTCAAAAAATTCTATTTGACAAATCTGTCAGTAAGATATTGTATACTTCCTCTTACATGTGCAATGTACATAGTAAGTAGAAAAAGAACTGAATTTCACCCAAAAATTCCATACTTAGATTTCACTGGAAATGGATGTTTTGAGGACCCCTAAATCTAAAACATCTACCTTTAGAAGAAGGTCCATGAATGTGTGTTTTGTATGTGTCTATGGACAGCTTAGCTCAAAAACAAAAAGTTGGTTAAGTAACAAGCTGGTATTTAAGTATGTGACAAGACACCCACCCTAAGCTACCATTTACTTGGAAGATTTTTTGAAATTTTTTATTTCCTCAAAAAAGGCCCTAACAGTTTTGATTAAAATGTTATACATTAAAGATATTTGCATGACAAATAAAATGTGTATCTTCAATAATCTAGGAATAGCTGCTGAAGCCCTCTTCATTCTCAATGACTTTTGCATAACTTGTAAACTGCAGAAGATGGAAAAATCTTACAACTCAAAAAACGTAGATCATATTAAAACATACAAATTTTGTCAAATGTTTTTTCTTCTTTCTTCTTCTTTTTAACTATTTCTGAGATATTTCCTGTTTTTGGTTTAAATTTCTCAATTCTTATACATTTCAAATAAAAGTCATCATTGGTATTGATTGAACCGTTTTTTCACACAAGCCTTATGTAGGACAGGAGTTGGATAGGTAGAATCAGACTAAAAATTCAACACCATAACCAGGATTTGAACCCGGATCTCCCGGTCTCTAGTTGGTGTCTCTACCACTGAGCTACCATGGCAATATGCCAGCATAACATTGAATTTCTCGACTGACTAGCACTTTCCTGGTAAATCACAAGGTGATCTCAAAATAATAAATAAAAGACACCTTGTGGCTTACCGGGAAACATGCAAGTCATTGAGAAATTTAATGCTATACTGGTATGTTGCCATGGTAGCTCAGTGGTAGAGCAACTGGCTAGAGACCGGGAGATCCATGGTTCAAATCCTGGCTATGGCATTGAATTTTTCAGTCTGACTCTACCTATTCAAAAGTCATCATTGTTTCTTTTTTCTTTTCTGTTCATTCTGGTCATACAAATAGAATGGAATTTCAATGTATGTATGCCTTGGAATTTTTACAATTAATGGCATCTTCAAAAGTACAATATTAATGGAAAACGATGTTGTAAATTATAGACTGCTATACACAGAGGAGGAAAGAATCTGAATAGCAAATAGTAACATAAATTTCAGTATAAAATGGTTAAAACATATACATAAACATAGCAATCAGCTCTTTAAAGATTTGATTATTGCTTTAGTCTAGTGTATTTTTCTTGAATTTATAGGAAAATAGGTGTCATAGATATAATAAAATTTATCTTAGGTTGTGATATATTTATCTTTATGTTTTATTAATTTGTTTTGTTAATATTTATATCATTAATAATATTTATTCTCAGTATATATTCCATATGTAATAAAACCATTATGCTAATGTTTATCTTCATTAACATGAAGTAGATAGAAGATTAAGATTTTGTAAGAATAGTTTGCTACAGAGTAAGCAGAGAAAATCATGTGAATAGTACACTTCAGATTTTGTTTTTAGTAGCCCAATCCATAGTATTAATTAGGTAGTTATTTTGGATTTGAAAGATTTTCATGCAGATATACTAATCGTTGATTGAATGGTGAATAAGAAAGTTAACGAATTGATGTTTAATGTTGCTATCTTTTCAGATTATTTCTTACATTTCCCGAAAAATACCACCAAAATATCTCCATTTGCATCGCAAATGGTATTACCAACTTGATAACTTCGGCAACAGTTAATGGAGACCTTCAGAAATTAAACTCGACCACCACTGCTATAATGTGCCTTTTTGATAATTCTTCACTTCGGCAAGATGTTATGTTCCATTGTCTGCCCAAAGTTCTACAATTCATTCATAAGTCATTGAACTGTTATGTTCTGCACCTTAGGTAAGTGCAAATTGTACAGCTATTTAAAAGAAAATGTACTTTCTATTGGATTGTCTTCAATTATAATTTTATAACAGTGCTAATAAAAATACTTGGGGAATAAGTCTGTAAAAATTCTTATTCTCTAATGATTTTTATACATGCATGGGAAAATATGTGAGATACTCTGATAGCAGGATAACTATAATTTTAATTTAGTTAAATATAAAATACACTTAATAGAGCAATTTTTTTTTCAAGTTAATTCAATCAGTAAAGGAAATTAGAGTTGTGTCTTACATCTTAATGTTTAAGGTTTTACAAAGGTCACTTCAAATTTTAAACCACTAATATTTATTATAATAGGTAAGAAATGTTTTATTTTTAATTCACTGTTACCATTGGTAAGTTTTGTTGAATAAAACATTACATTAGTAATTTTATTCATATTGCTGTAAGAATTTCTTACAAATCATGGCTCTATCACAAAATGATAGCGTACAGCTGATTTATTATGAAAGCAGGAGGAGTTTTTCTCAAAGTCTGAGTAAATTTAGGACTCTTAACAATTTAAGTGCAGGTTTTGTTCTATTCATAAAGTTCCAACAAAATGGCAACTGCTATCTTCTCCAGATCTCTAACTGTGACTTTTGATTGTGAGGTTACCTTAAAGAATGAGTTGTCAAGTCAGATCAAACAAGCCAACAGAACTGACAGAAATTATGTGATAACTTAGGTAAAATTTATTATTATGAATCTTTTGGGAAATAACTCTAAAGGAGCTAATTGATTTGTATATTTGTAGTAATTTCAACCAAATTTATAGCTTCTTGTTACTTTGGTGCACTTGTAAACATTCTAAGTTAAGAGAATGTTGGGGCAATGTGGTATATCATCTTTCTGAATGGCATGACTACCAAAAGAGGCACCTGGCAGAATAGGATACAGAACCACATTGGGGTCATAGAAAAATTTGAGATAAAATGGAATTGATCATGTATATATGGAAAGCATTGGAAACAACTTGTAATGATTATGTCATCAGGGGTATATTCTGTGGGCTAACTAGTTAGCTTGAAGTGTGGCAAATTAGTAACAAAAGAATTTCCATTAAATTTATAAATAACAAAGAACTATGTCTTTATGCTAATTACTGTGTGCATGTTATATTTAAGTGTAGCACTAATAAACACAGTTATTAATGAAATTAATCCGATTAGGCTGTGGAAATGTTAAAAAGAATTCAAGAGAAGCCTAATTTAATCACATTCATTATTGTGTGGATTTTCGATAAATGCAAATAAACTGTAAGAGTGTACTGCACTATTGGGAAATAAATTTTATGATACCAAAGCCAAAAAATAAAATTGGTAGTCTTTTAGTAGCCTAAATTAACATTAACAGAGTCATCTCAAAAGCTATGACAGTTTACATACTCAGAAGCAGTGATTTTTCTTACTGCACTGAGATATTGCTGTGTAATAGGCTTGGTAAAGGTTTTCATGCTTGCCTATCAGCTACCATCTGCTTAAACTCCTTTACCTCTTAGATGCCTTCCTCACTAATTCAGCAATACAATCTTCATATGTGGTTTTAAAGGCATCCTTAAGTTCTTATCCTTTTGGTCTGGCTTCCATGAGTTGGCAAGGTTTCCAAATTTCTAATATGGGTTATTTCCAAACCACATCAAATTTCTGTAGGCTAGATGTTTCTATATTGGGGGTTGGTTAGGTTCATCTCTGACCCTCTGGTTTCAATCTCGCCAATTTGAATTTTCATTTCAGCAGCTGTTCAACACAATTATTTATCTTCATGGCTAGCATTTGCTTTCATATAACAGAATAGGTTCCAGCAGTGCCTGGTAAACTTTTAACTCTGTTTCCCAATTCAACTCAGCATTCCCAAAATAGTACAATATTGTCTGAAAGTGTATGGCATCATTTTCCAGTTCTACTTTAGTCCAGTGGCGGCTGGCCTTAGGGGGCACAGGGACACATGCCCTCTTTATAAAACTTTCAGAAAATAATTTCTCCAGTATATTATCAGATAAAATGCTATAATCTATAATAAATTTTTATACAAATTTAAACCTTCTGTGAATTATTTGAGCAATGCATAGTTGTAGTGAAGTTGGCTGTCTGAAATATTAACTGACCACATTTCTTGGACACACATGATTTTGTGGCCATCCTGTATGGCACAGAACTCATTACTTTCAGACAAGTTAGTTTGTGGGTATGGGGTATGTTAGGCTGAGAGGAGAAACTTCTCTTCAGGCAAGCAGACCTACGTGGTCATTTGCCTTGCATGTACAAAGAGAAAATAAGAACCGACAATGAGCAAAAATTAAAGTTTGAGTCAAAACTCTTAACAAAAATATTTAGCCAAATATCTCCATGTTTAAGATTAAATAAGAAATGAATCTATAGTTTCAATGTCTTCTTATTTGAAAAAAATAAAAGAAGCTTATGTGGTAAAAATGTACAATGTACTGAGTAAACCAAGCAGAAGACAACATACATCAGCCTGCGCATCATTATACAGTACATAGAAGCACAGAAGCAATGTGTTTTGTGACTACCGTAAATCTAGAGATGAAATAGACTTACAACATTTTAATGTTTCTATTGTTTAAAATCTGTTAGTGGTTGTTATGATGGATGTTTCTTTCCTAACGATGTACATTTTAACTTTTATTTGAAAAAAGGAAAAGATCAACTAACAATAATTGAGTAGTTATTGAAATTATGGATGCTGTAAAATGGCACCTTACATGCGGGAAATAAGTGATGCGTTGCGAAAATGAGTGCTGAGAGTTGCAAAACCCATCTTAAGAGGAATCTGATAAGACGTGAAAAAAGTGCATTTCATGAGTTAATGAAACATAATCTGAATCTATCAAATAATAAGTATTTTAGACAGTGGAGCACCATTGTATTGAGTTTTGATAAAAATTCAGTCACCTGCTTTACACTTTTTGCTCTACTTCCCCTTTATTTGGAAAGGCCGGTTTTAGGGTACCTATCTTCAATTCCGAGGTTGACTGATGCTACATACAACAGGTAATTGAGTCCAGCTCAGTGTTGTGCTGCTCTCTGCACTTCTTGTCAATAGAATGACTTCATCCATGGTGGGAACTTCAAAATTTATAAGTGTGTCTTCTTCCTTGGTGATGAAGGTATTTTCCCAAATTTGCAGTTCCAAAGATTTCTTCGCATATTTTATCAACTCTTGTTTCTTCCTTTATGCTATGATTTTCAGACCAAAAGTGATGTGCTACTGCAGACTTATCTATGCACTTGTAACTAATGCATCTCAAATGTTCTTTCATCCTAGATTCCAAATTTCTCTTTGTCTTCCAGATCTTGCTGCAATCTTGGTAACTCATTTTATAAATCTCTGATTGCTTAGTTTTTGATTATGGTGTCTTTCAAAGAATGCTTTAATAAGTTCTTCTCTTCTGCACAAGTGGCAGAAGAGATTCTGCAAAAGACACACATCACTGCAAAACAATCTGCACTAGAACAGGCCCATCGAGTTATGATGCCTGATGTGATTGCTCAAATTGATGGTGTGATCTGGAAAAACTGACAAATCACAGGGGAGGAAATTCGTCAGTTTGGCATGCTGGAATGCTATAAGATAGAATAATCCTCTGGCATAATAATGCCCATACCTATTCTGCCAATCAGAGATTTGGCTGGGAAACACCTCAACATCCTCTTTCCAGCCCAGATCTTTCCTTGTGTGACTCCCACATTTTCAATATAAATGTATTTAACACTCATGAAATTACTTTTGATTTGAATAAAATTATAAATTTGTAGCGGTGTTCGGTTTTGATTTGACTGCCCTTCATACCACCAATTGATTCTGTCACCAAATTTATTTTACCTCCACTAGTTGGCAATACTGTAATGAACAAACAATCAGTTACTGTAACAACGTAGTTTGAACATAAGTAAAGCTGTGTCACAAAACATTTATTACATGGAGAACAGGGTCTTCAACTTCAATATTTCCCAAAGTGACCCATTGTGTAAGTTCCTGTAACCACCAGAGGAATCTATGGATGCATCAGCTTCACCACCAATGATCAGAATGGAAGAAACTAACCTCCAAAACATGTTCTGGGAAGTTTAAAAAGTTTTTCAATTTCAGACTCAGTGTTTTAGTTCGGGTACTTGTCCTTCTTCCCATATACTTTTGAATAATTCTCTCTCTTTCTTCATCAAGACTAACCTTGGGTTTTTCATAGAAATTTTAAAATCTACTTCCAGCATTGTATGTCATGTTTATGCAAAATATATATTCTGGATAGTACAACATTTGAAACATTCAGATCCAAACTATTTGATCAACAGTGCATAAAGTTTAATTTTTGTTTTTTGATTTATGTGTTTCCTTATCCTTTTTTCAGCAAAGAGCTTTCACCGGTGGAGCGAATGGAAGTGTGTCAATATGTACATAACACAGCTAGAGCTTCTGTGACAATACTACAAAAATGTCAAGCACAGGTAGCTGAAGTTTTGCATTCAGATACCTCAGCAACTGTGAAGTTGGGAGCTCCAGATTTATCAATTTGTATATCATATCTGCTAGAATCACCATCACTATGCAGGTATTATGAAACAGTACTCAGAGATTATATAATTCTGTATGAATTGAGAGAACTACAATTGTGGCTCGGGTACTTTGTTGCAATTTGCAGAAATGTTTTTTAAAACGGGATTTAAAATTAATTTGTTCTTTCTGGTTTTATTCATAACTTATTAATTTTGACAAATACAGTGAAATGTGCTTTCTGAAAAAAAAATGATCATTTAAAGGTGACTATTATATTAAGGTTTTGTTACATTCCAAAGTGGAGAAGGGGTCTGGTACATTGCGTGATTAAATACAGTGGAACTTGCAATATATTAAAAAAAACAAAGATATGTGAGCATAAATGATTAAGATCATATTTGATTTATGTACAATACAATAGACGAAATTAACATATATACTATTTACTTAAGTGTTATGCCCATATTAATAAATCTTGCACATTTAATTGTATGAGCTGCCTTAGGTTTGCCTGGATCATTTGTTCACTGATTGGCACTTTCTTAGCATGTGTGCATTTAAGAATTAGAAAACAAAATCACTCAATTCTCTGTAATTTGACTCTCTTTTTACTTTCTCTATACTCACTATGTATATAGTGTATAGAGAATGCATTGCACTCCACCAAAAAATTTGATACCGAGATTTCACCAGAAATATATGTTTTAGGGTCCTCTGTATCAAAAAAAAATTATTTTCAGAAAAAGGTCCATGTGTGTGTGTCTGTGAACATGATAACTCAAAAATGAAAAGTCAGTAAAATACCAAACTTGGTATTTAAGTTTAGTATCTTCCAGGGATGCGACACAAAGATTTTGAGAAAAATCCGCCCACCCCAAACTACCCTTTACAAGGAACTTTTTTCAAAAATTTTGATTTTCTAAAAAATGGCTCTAACGATTTTGATTAAAAAACAAATAAAATGTATATTTTGAATTTTCTGGGAATAACTACTTTATTCAGGATGAATTTTTCATAACTACTAAACCGTAAGAGATGAACAAAACTTAACCCACAAAAAATGTAGAGCACGTTAAAACACACAATTTATGTTATATACATTTTTTTCGTGGAGTTGATTGTTTTTGAGATATTCCTTTTTCTTGGTTTCAGCTTTGAAAAACTTATACTTTTCTCATACAGGAATTTGTCAACTCCAGTCCATACAAGCAAAGGAACATCAGTCACCTAGCAACCAGCTTTTGGCTTTCACTTTAACCTATGGTACTCCCTTATTTCGCTTCTACTTACAATAAAGCAAGAAATAAGACTATTTCCTCTAATTTTTCTCAATTAACATGAAATAAATAAAAGATAAGCTTATTAACAATAATAATTTACAAAGATATAGAGAAAGTCATGTGAATGGAATACATCAGATTTTTTTTTATTTCATTCTATTTCATTTGTTTTCTTCCCCTTCTTTTAAAATGACTTTTTTATTCTTTAGAATGTTACTCACTTATATCCTACCAGTTTGAAACTGTTGGCAAGTTTCTTTGCACTGCACTACAATCCTTCTTCCTTTTATAGCTAGAAAATAACATTACAGAACTTTCTGGTGAAACTGAAGCTACGAGAAACATCTTGAAAATCGAGAAGAATCATGGCATCTCATGTTCTGAAGGTATCTGTTACATCATGCCACTCTTCCTGTTTATGTTTATGCATCTGATGCAAAGACATGCACCCACCCCTCTCTCTATGCCACCCCTTAGGGTAAACTCAGTTCCTATCTGCTTTTCCATAACCAGATCCTGGCTCAATGGTATGAACCTTTATAAAAGCACCTGCCTTAATGAGTTGTGTTAATGCTATATTTCACTTGTAATGTGCACATATTCCTAATATCATAAACCACATAACCAGGAAGCGATGACAGTCAAGAAAATTAAAACAAATTTAAATAATTGTATAAGCTATATATTGTATCAAAACTATACATTTTCAGTACAACAGTATTTTCAAAACTTCAGTGGGAGCTAACATCATATGGAATTAGCCTTTAATTGAACTCTTAGTTCTTGCATTATTAAATAAATATTAAACAATCTTAAAATCGTGAACAAAGATTTTTAACATGCCATACTTGATCTATTTTAAAACAACAAAATGGTGGCCATTTCCAACCACTCATGCATGCATTCTAACACTTTAATAATTGCAATTTTATTAACTTGGCCGGTATTGTATTCCAATAAACAGTAATTGCTTATAATATACTTTTACTTGAACACTGCACACTTATGCTGTGCTATTTCACCAAATTCATTGAATCTAACAGTCTAAAGTAGACAAAGCATGTAAGCCATATTTGAAAACTACGAAGGTATTGCCCAGGGCAAGTATTACATTTTATATTTAAATATTATTTCTCTCACATACATTCACTAGTTACTAGTATTTACATTTGCAGAAGAAAATGTAGCACTTTGCTATGAATTTTGAATAGGCCTTAACACATTCATGAAATTTATACTAATAAAAGCCAAAAATAGTAAGGATGGGTGAATACTGGGAAGAATTGAATGGCAATCATTTCACCGAATTTGATATAAACACCCACTTTGGTCTTACAAGGCCCTGCCAGCAGCGAGCCTAGGGTTGTTGGTTAATTCCGGCAATTCATGTCCCAACATGGTTGTCTCAAGCTGACTGCAAGGAAATGTCTCGTGGCTTACCTTGCCTCACCCAGCTCCAGACTGGACTACAGCCTTGACTCCCAAAGCCTAACTCACAATTCCGTTTCACTCCAACTACTGACGACTACTACTCTAGCCTCAACACCCGAGCTTCGTGGAGGCACAAGTGCACTTGCAATCTCGTGACAGCAACTTGGACCAAGAGAACAGAGGCCTATTGCCCTCCGTGGTATAATGGTTACCATACAAACTTCATATACCCAAGGTCGCGGGTTCAAACCCGATAGAGGATGATGGATTTTTTCGTGCGTAAAAATCCTTAGCATCGCTTCCTTAGGAAGGGGAGTAAAGCCCTTGGTCCCATGTTGTGGAACCTCAAGCCTGAAAGAGGGGCCTCTGAGCAAAATTAAGCAGCCTTTCACCCCCAGGATAGAATGGGACGCTGAGAACCACAGCAGTTAAATAAATAAAAAATAAAGAACACAGGCCCAAGCAGCGGAGCTCCGCGGTGACCCATGCAGAACTACGTAGACACGGACTGTTAAGAGCTGTTATTTGTGACTCAAGATATCCTCTGTAGAATACCTAAAGAGGGAGTTATCTGTTTCTGGCATATCAAAATGCATTATTCAGTTTTGAAATTATTTAATATCTACATCTTCTAAACTTCCAGTTCAATGCATTAACTTGTGACTCAGTATTTTCAAATGCAGGTTGTGCGTCAAGTGGTTTAGTTTTTTTTTTATACTTGCTCTAATATGACCTAATTGAGCATTAATTATAAATATTTAGATGTATACTGACACACATTTTTAACAGTGAATGTGAAGCCAATTGTTGAAGAATTCCTATGCCCGCTTATCAATATATTTTCTAAACTGAAATGCTTGTTATTGTTGCAGTAGCCCAAAGGAGAAAGTAAATAATAAAATTAACTTAAACGGTGTGGAAAATTCTTCCATTATTGGAGAACTACAGGGAATACTGCAGCTTATGTTAGCATTGGTGGGATATCCAGAACTACCCATGGATACAAATTCTAACTGTGGTTTAGTGGCAGTCCTAATAATGCTGCGCTTCTGGAAGAATGAAGCACAGGTAACAAAAAATGGAAAAATTACTGCTAATAGTCATATTTTTAATCTTTTTGCCCTAACACATTTATCCAAAGATATTGTAAACAGTATGTATGTATAACTATAAGCCAAGAATGAATGGACTAATTTATACATTTCACTGGCATTTAAAAAAAAATATATTTTTGGAGCCATTGTCAGCTTTGATCCATAGCTTTTCTGTGTATATAGATCTTTGTTTTGTGATCACATCACACACTGGATTCACCTGGCTGATGGCACTGACTAAAGAGTATAATAACATCATATTAACAATTTTGACAGTTATTCTTATACCTACATTGCTAAAGCATTGGATTAACAGCTAATAGTGAACTTGGTGCACTCACAAAAGAAATCTAATGTGTTCATGACTTTCTGTACTATTCTGTAACAAACTATAGTTACAAAAGCTTATTCTTCTATCTGCTTCATGCTAATTTAGATGAACATTAACAGAAACAGTCTTATTATTTAATTTGTTATAAGTAAAAGGGAAATAAGGAATATGCTAGGCTAAAGTGATAGTAAAATCTTTTAAAAGCTTTTCTTATGTGTTTGAGCTTTGATTCTCTTTGCATGGCAGGAATAAAACAAAAGAAACTGAAAAGACAAATTCCAGTATGAGAAAGTTTAAGCATTTTAAAATTAAACCAATAACAAGGAATATCTCAGAAAATGTTAGCTGTACAAAAACAATATATATTATATATATAAATTGTGTATTTTAACAAGATCTAAATCTTACACAGTTTACCAGTTATGCAAAAATCATTCAGAATGATGCAGCTCTGGCAATGTTGTGACCATAATATAACCAACATTACGTGAAGCCACACAGACTGTCAAGTGTAAAGTTTGAGCAGTGAGTGTGCAGAGACTTTTTACAAAATGAAAAGTTATATTTAATAAACAGTAAATTGCAAAAATCTGATGTGCTACACTCACATGAGTTTCTGTAGTCACTCTTGTATAAACTATTCTTAATGTTAAGCAAGATAAATATTTGCAGAAAATGTCCTATTGCATATTATGTTACAGGTGCAAATTGTGTTCTCTTTGTATAGTCAAGAAAAAAAAAAAACTTCTTATATAAGAAAAATATATTTATTGAGAAATACAAATCAGTAACAACCAACATCTCTGAAATGCTTAACTCCTCAAAAACATGTATTGACATCAATTGTGTGTATGAATACATTTTTGCATAGTAAGGTTCTATTTATCTCTGCAATTTACTAGTTATGCACAAGTCTTCCCAAATGAAGAGGAATTCAGAGACTGTTCCCAGAAAATTTAAGATAAATTTCATTTGTTATGAAAATAGTATTTAATAAAAATCATAGCAGTATTTGAGAAAATAATGCAGTTCAAAAAAGTTCCATATTTAGGGTGGAGGGTTTGTTTTCAAAATTATGTTGCACCCATGCAACATGCCGAACTGCTTTTTGTTTTTGAGTTATTCCATTAACATACTGGCCTTTTTCTGGCTTTTTTCACTGTTTTTCACACACTAACTTTTTTTAACTGGATTAACTGGAGCCTCAAAAGATATATTCGGTTGAAATATCTATCTCAAATTTAAGTGTGGAATACAATACTTTCCTACTTTACATAATAGAGAAAATAAAAAAAAAGGAGCTAGGTGCCATTTACTTATATGTTAAAGATAATTGTACAATTTATTGTTGCTTTCCAATATTTTAAGACTAGAAGACCAATTGAGACTGGTTAACAATTTATAATTCTATACATATTGCTTACTATTAAACCTAGCGATATGAAACAAATTCTCATGAATTTTGTAGCTGCAGACTTCTCTTAAATTTTATTCTTAAATACAATTATGAATGCTTTAATTTTAACTCAATCATTTGCTGTTATTTATAATCATTGTTTCAGTAACATGTACAAAGGTTGAAAGCTAATAGTGCTTATACAAGTTTGTTATATTGTGCTTGTTCTATTTTAACATATACAAACACAACTGATGATTGATATACATGTTGAGTCAGGATGGGAAAATCTTCTCAATTTATATGCAAAAGATGAACTTGAAATTTACAATGAGAATGGTGGCAATGATTACATCTCTTACAACAGAATAAAGGTGACGGTGAAAGTGAAAATACTAAAAAAAACTATTAACTCTAAAATGACGATTGAAGATAAAGTTGTTAAAAGCTAGACATTTATATTTATTAAAATGCAAGTATACATTAAATAAACAAAACAAAATCAATTGCTTTAATCACTATTAGTCATACAATAATGGTTTAAAACTCAAAATATCTGCTCAAATTGAAGAAATAAATATAATAAGGCTTATACACTTGCAGGAAAAATAAGCATGAAATATTCAGTAATTATAGTTTTTATAGTTAATAATCATCTCGCTTCATTTACATGGCTTACTAATAAAGCCAAGTAGACAATCCCATGGTTTTTGTATCATTTTGCAGAAAATATAAATCAAGTAATTAATTTATTAAAGTACTGACCCTCAGTGTTGTTATAGGTGCACTAGCTATATTGAAAAATTATTGTATTTTATGTAAACTAATTTATTATATACAAATTGTGTATTTTAAATAAGGATCATTTCCATATAAGTTTGCAGATTGTAATTATTTTCAGGTAATGCTTTATATAGTTTGCAAGTTTGTTAAGAGTTATTTGTATTGTTTACAATTTCTATTGTGTATCAATATGTGTTTAGCATGCTTTGTTTATGGCAGCCTCAAATTGTGAGAACTTTTATTATAGTAATTATTTGTCACTATGAATGTTATTGTTATTAGTAGTTATAATATTTATTAGTAGTGCTAGCAATAGTATTGATATTAGCAAGAAAACAAAGATGTACTAGAAACAAAAGAAAACATGGGTTTAGAATATGGTAAGATAACGGCCTGGGCTGATGATAGCCATATTCTTTGTATGGATATTTTGTACAAATAAATACGCAAAATTGTGAGGAGCCAAATTTGAAATAAATTCTGTGACACACACACACACACACACACACACTGCAGTAGTTTTACCCATTCTTCTGTAAATGTCTGCCTAACTATTGTGGAATGCATTTTGTGTTCCACCACTGCTTATGTTGAAGAAAGCTTGTGTGCTGTAAACAGAAAACAGAGAGGGAAGGAGATGAAGGCCGAGAGACACCTGGTAAACCGTAGGGTAAAGCATGCCCAACATGACTTAGAGTAATTTTTGTATTTTACTGAGAATATAGATTTCACAGCTTATCAGAGATAATTATAGATAATTTTATTTTACATCAGTATCTCAAACATGTGTATCAAAATCACTTGAGCTGTTTAAGGGAAAATGTTTTTCATGGAAACTGTTATTTTCAGAGGGATTTGAAGTTTAATAGGTTTCAGGTTTTTTATTCTTGAATGTACTGTTCTCTCTCGCGCTCTCTCTCTTTCTCTCTCTCTCTCTCTCTCTTTCTCTCTCTCTCTCTCTCTCTCTCTCTGGATCCTCTTCCACTATGATTATATAGTACATAAGACATGACATTAAATTAGAATCAGACATTTGATGTAGCTAGAAGCCCATTTTGACACAGGGACAGAGATTGTTAAAGGAGGAGTTGTGGAGGAGTTCATGGTTCAAATTCTACCCAGACTATCTTTTCTAACTGAGAGGATTTTTCCAGATTTTCCTCAGTCTTCATAACTGGCAAATGCCAGGAGGAAGGGTACCCTAAACTTGGTCTTGGAATGTTTCCTTCCCAAATGTCTTTTCCTAATTATCATTTCATTTTATGCATCATCAGTGACCACTGCCTGTGTTTCCATATACAACAAGAATGTGTTAAAACACTGCAACTACAAGAAACCCATACTGTGGTGTATACACATATCAGTTTGAAAAAATGAAAATCCACATATTAAAATGTTAATTCTCTATTCTTCCACACCAGGGGTGCTAGAGTTTCTTGTACATGTTATAAACCAATGTTATATTTGTTTCATTTTCAGGAGATTAAAAATACAGCTCCTTGGGATGCGGATCTTTCCTCAGATATTTGCAAGTTAAGCTTCTGCTCTGGTCTTCTGAATGCTCTAACTGCCGAGGAGCTCATACACATCCATCCTAAAACAAATGAATACAACATTACTTTTATTTATCAACAGTTACATGGAATCACTAAGAGGTAATTAATGAAAACCTATATTATATACATGAAATTCAATGTGCACAGTATTTAGAAATCATAGTAATTCATACATTCTGGTTTGGAAGGAAAATGAGCTTTCAAAATAGATGTAAAATTTACTGCAAAGTCCCTAAAGAGGAGAAATCAATCACTTTCAAGTTAACTACTTCACTTTTAAGCTAAAAATATGTAGAACTTCACTCTCTTAAGCTTTGTTATTTAAATATTTACCTAGAACATGTTTCACAGGATTTTTCCATGTCTTCAGCTAGAGTCGACTGGGCCCCTTGAGGAACTGGGTTGGAAGTCATGTTCTCTTCTGGTGATGATTTGGTGTCCTTCTCTCTCCTATAATTAGGAGAGAGGAGCCTTTAAACCCCATTTCCTCACCAGGCTCAGTTAAGAGTGTAAAGTTCAACTCAATTTTTAGTTTAATTTTTGAGCTTTGTTGTGTAGATATCCATTCTTTGACTAATGTACTTCACTTTTTTTTCTTATTTTGATAGTAATTCAGTATTTAAATTGTTTTTGATAGGTATGTTGTATACAAAAATCATTATATTTAAAGAAGAAAACATGTAGTATCTGCAAGTAAATAACATAAATTATCCCATTTACAGAAAGCTGCAGAAAGTATTTGCCTTTACATGGATATCAAAAACAGTTTGAACAGTTGGTCACTGTTCAAAGCAAACAGGATATTTTCCTTCATCATAGCTGGTTCCAATTATAACATACATTTCTCTGTTTAAGATAAAAAATCTGGTTAATGAAGTTGTGGATAACATTTTTTTCCCAATCAGTTAATTCTGTTACTTACATATTGTGACTTAGTTTAGTTTTCATTGTCACTGCCATATCACTGCTCTTTTCTTTATATGTAGCAGTGTAATGAATCACACATGGAAGCAGCTTCTTGTGCCTTTCATTCACTTGCTAAATGTTGCACGCAGGGCTTGACTTCTTGCTTTAGTCACACTATTGCTCATAGAACACAATGAATAACCTACACTTTGGGTATATATTTAAAAAAAAAAAAAGAAGAAGAAGTCATTCACTAACAAACATGCCTCACCAATATATAGTTACAGATTTTGAGAGGGTTTATGGGAACCAGGGGAAAGAAAAACGTGTCTCGTAATTTCATGTTGGGGAAGAGCATTCCTTCCTCCTCTCCAACCAAACAAATGTATCTGGTGGAGCCTGCATCCACCTTAGTGGGAGGGGCTGCCATTGTCACAATATGCTCTATTGGGGTTAATAATTTTTATGGTTTTTGGAGGAAGTTTATTAAATTGAATAATTTTTTTAACACATCCCTTAAAAACATTTAAGTCTTTTTACTCAAAATCTAAATTCAATTTAATAAATATAAAACAGAATTTACCTTTGCTGTCCCAAAAAATATGTCATTTATTTAAATGAACATTTCAACATACAGTTTTCTTTTTATGTTTTAGATCAAGTGCTGATTCAGCTTTAGTTCTTGGAGTAAGTAGGGCTATGCAGCTGCTGTCTCGAAATTTATGTACACTACCAGTTTCTGCTACTGCAGTGATGAAAAGTCAACTGATTCATGGTTTGTTGGAATTTATCTGGCTCCATCTGGAGCACTATATGGATAGTGTGAGGCATGCAGCCACAGCAACATTGCAGTATGTTGTTAAACTCAGCTCTGCATTACAGAAAACAGGTATTTCGTGGTAAAAATGCTTTTATAATTTAGGAGAGAAATGAGCCAAAGTTTACACTGTAAATGTTCTGGAGATCACATTTTACTACAGAACTTGTTTTGCAGACTGTATGAGCTATTTTGAGCAACAAGTGCCATTCAGAAATTATTTACAATTGCTTTTTGCCCTTATTATTTAAATAATTTAAAATTGTATAACATTTTTAGTAGATGATGTTACAAATATTTTATACAAGTTGTTCACCACATCCATTGAACATTGTAAATTGTACCCATGTAATGAAATTATTGTAATTCTTTTTAAATTATAAAACCATAACCCAAATATGCAACTTGTAAAATAGGGTTTAATCTGTGTAATATAAAAATAAAAAAACCAGCAGTTCCTGCAATTTAGTTACCAGTTGGCATATATTTCCCTTTCACTCACATAAACTGAACTCCTAACTACTGTCAGCCAGCAGTATTGAATGCTGTAGCCTGCATCCACTATCCCTTTTTGACAGCAAAAAAAACACTGAACTTTCACTTCTCACTCTGTTTACATTTGTCATGTGCATTTTATACAAGTACAGTCCATGGTGCCACAAATGGATGTACCTATTTATAACACACTGCTATTGTAAACATTTCTAAACACTTCTCTTCTATTCTTGGCAAATTTTTCTCATATATTTTCAGAATATGGTGTGATATCTGAACAGTGTGATTGCTGATGTAAATTTGAAGTGAGTGGGTATAAAATGAGAATGAAATATAAATAAAAGACACACTTTTTGGTTCTGAAATCAATTAGCAGTCAGAACAAGTTTGAGTTCAAATTCTGTAGACTATGCACTCGTGTAAATGACATGACAACTAGATTATATTCAACTAAAACATATTAAAATTTTAGATTATTTAAATTATTGAGAGCAAGTTTACTGACTTTCTTCTGCTCATAAAAAGTAAAGATGTTTAACCATCACCATGTAGCAGATGAAAATATTTTTTCTTCTGTTCTCTCTATTAATTCAAATTAATTCGTCTACTCTTAAAACCATTTATGTGCAAAGATGGAATTAGCAAACTAAATAGGCCCAAATTTTGAACTGCAGGTGCATAGCAAGTTTGAATTGTGATTTAATACTATATATATGATCTTTACAAATATTTTAAGCTATCAAACATAACATATTTAATTAATTTAAGGTATGCTAATGTTAACTTGGATTTTTTGAAATTTTTGTTTTTTTCATTCAGGTGCTCATGTCCCAAAAAGTATTTGAGACGGTAAACTGTAATTTTGCATTTAGGATAGCATATCTAAAACGTACACTATTATTGTGAGGTATAATTAATCCATGCCATTGTGAAATTATTTTACTACATATGTCACTCTTCTTCTGATTCCTAAACAGGTGTTTATGTAGTGATATAACAATCAACCCTCCCAAAAACATTTTTGCCTAAGAGTTAAGATTATAAACCAGAGCTAAAATATTGTAACAAAACTCTGTTTTTACTCCAATAAACAACTCCTTATTTATAAATAATTAGGAATATTTGTTTATAGTGGAGTGCCACTATATACATTGCATGTAAGTGGAGAAATTTAAAGTGTTTTTAATTCTGACTCATTATTAAACGATTCCAACTCTTTTATTTCTTTCGCAAACTGAACAGAATCTGCTCACAAATAATGTCTTTCTTTAATGCTTTTGTAACAATTCTGCTTCCTTTCAACATTTGCAGTGGAGACCACACTACAAATTTTCTGTTGAAGTTCACTCATCTGCTCTCTCCACATTCCCAGTTGAAATGGAACTATGGGCATGATTCATTCTTCTTTTTTTACCTCTCAGTCACATGGCTATAAATTTATAGAAGCAGTTAGTTGCACATGCCAACCTTCCAGGTGTCACAAACTTGCTCAGGTGTAACAATGCTGGGCTTCAACATCAAGAACCTTCCAAAAACACATGTCCACTCGCACAGGTGTAACAATCACAGCTGCAATGTCAAAAGAACTTGCTGCCAGCACATGTGTTCAATAACAGGTGTAACAATCAGCTATGACTTACAAAGTACACACACGTTAGGCAATTTTGGCTGTAGGGTGTAGTCACAATATTCCTAAAGTTTCATTATAATTATTTCCAAAAATGTACATATGTCTAATTAAGAAACTAAATTTGAAATATTAGAGCTAAAGTAGATATGTGAAGGTTCAGTGCTCTTTCATCACCCTTAAGCAACTGAGAGTGACTAAAATAATTTTGCAATGGAATGGAGGAAAATTAACTGAAATGTGCTGCAATAAGTAATAAATGGTTGCCATGAAAGTACTTATTGATACTTTTTACACTTTGTTCAACAGATAAAGACTGCCAAATGCTCACCACCATAGTTGATGCAGTGATGCAGCTTCCAATAGATCGAAAGTCAAAATACATAGGAATTGCCACTTTGGGCAATGAAATTGGTTGTCAAGCTCTAATAGACGATGCTCCAAACATTGTGCAGGATCTTTTAAGTGCAATGAATGATACCACAATGATTACTTATGTAAGTATATATAAGATCAAGAATTTGTTTTTGTTGTTTTTACTGTAATATATATTTTATATGTACAGAAGTGCCAAATTAGTCTTAGAACATTTTAAACATGCTTTGAGAGAGATTGATTTAAAGGTAAGATTGGTTTAATAAAAATCGAATGTGACCACTTAAATTCTGAATTTGTCTAAGGTATTTATTCAGTATATAAAAAGAGAAAAGAACCCCATAGCTTGAAGAGAAGGTTCCTTGGCAAATTTCCATCATTTTCACATCTACAAAGTTATGATTTTTGTCCTGTGTGCCATCTATGGGTGATGAGCTGATCCTTCATCACCATATACACATAGTGGCAGAATTACAAATTAGAAATTCTACTCGATTAAGAAAACATTGCTAGGTATTCCAAATATACCATCATGGAACTTGAATTGAACTTGAATTGAAAAAATGGATATAATCTTTCATTGCATATTTACACTTTTTGTTGTAGGTATTAGAACAAAACAGTAAGCTAAAAGAATGAGCAGATATTTAAAAACAGATTCTATGTGACAATTCAATAACTTTGAAATGCATGCTTTTTACCTGATCACAAGCAAGAAAGGAATATCGACTTACCACTTAAAAAAGTGTAAGTATATGAAAATCAAACCAATGACAAAGAGTATCTCAAATATTATATGCCTTAACAAGACCTGTATTTTTTATGTACAAAGATTTTGTCTCTCATATGGGTGACCAGATTATCATACAAAGGTCATTCAGAAGGAAAAAAGATTTTACAAACTTTTTTGCACAAAATTCAAGATAAGTGTGCCATTTCTTATGTAAATATATTAAAAGATGAAAGCTTTCACGGCCAGTGTAATGTGAATAAAAGAATAAATTTCAGGTTTAAAGTCTGTGGTCCACTAGGCTTCTCATCTTTCCCAGACATTTAACTTGCTTCTGCAGCAGGCATCCTCAGTGGCATGTGCATGGCCTGTGTGGTCTCTTAGTAGCGACTGGAAACAATGTCTGTAATGGCTGACATATATACTGAGAGGTACTGCCCTCATGTAATTGTTCCAGGCAGTCATCCAATGCATTTGTAGTAGACTTGAAGTTAAGTCTGATTGGTGTGCATGGTTTCATACTGGGTCTGTTTTGTAAAGCTTGGTACCAAGTTTTATTTCAATCTGAGTGTTTCTTCTTTTCAATTGAAATTATTTGTATGCTTATAGATCTCGATCGCTTCACAGTGCTGTATAATAATAAGAAGTAGTTGATGAGAGAATGTCTATTTTGTCATACTGGACCTCATGCTCTCATCTACTTCTAAAGCATGCTGTGCAACCGCTGATTTTTCCAGTTAATCCAGATGGCAGTGTCAGTGTTGTTCAGCTAGTCTAGTATAAATGCATCATGATATTAAAGTCGCCCTCCGTGTGTAATGGTTACCATGCTGACTTCATATACCCAAGGTCCCGGGGTCAAACCTGGTGGAGGACGATGGATTTTTTCGGGCGTAAAAATCCTTAGCATGGCTTCCTTCGGAAGGGAAGTAAAGCCGTTGGTCCCGTGTCATAGATTTACAGCACGTAAAAGAACCTCAAGCCTGATAGAGAGGCCTCTGAGCAAAATTAAGTGGTCTTTCATGCCCAATTTAGAATGAGATGCTGAGAACCACAGCAGTTAAAGAGCGTCCATAAATAACATGCCATTTATCATGACATTAATTTTAAATATGCATGTTGGAAGATGATCCATGATCATCCTTGATACTTGCTTAATATTAACTATATTTTTAATTAATATTTTATGAAACTTTAACATTTCTTCAAATATTACTTAGAGAAGATTGGAAGATAAATATTTTCTGAATGTTTAAAATAAATTTTGAATACAAAACAATTCACACTCTTATTGTTATTATAAGCTTTTGAAATTTGTCTCAGTTGAATCTACATCTAGAGCCACAAGAATACACAACATGACTAAACTGTAATATTGGAGGAAACAACTTCAGGTGTTTGTTTATAAAGAAACTCGCTTCAGCTGTTGTTTATTGCTCTTATGGCTTATTTTCAAAGTGGCAGATTATCGGGTACACAATGGCTCACTTTACTAATCCTGAGTATCTTGAAACGCTTCTGTTTGGTGAAACACATTGAAATATGGTAGCTTCAGCAAGAATTTACCAAGAAAGATTCCCAAATAGACAAGCACCACATCATAGGATATTTTGTTTTCATCTGTCAAAGAGTTCTAGATACAGGAAATTCATCTGTTCATGTTTAGGTTAGTCAAAGAAATGTTGGCACAAAATCAAGAAATCCTTTACTTGGTGAAAGAAGATCCTGGAAGAGCAGCCATGTATAACTCGCACTTTTGTTGTATCCCATTGACTGTTAAAGGAACATTAAAAGATTTGCTTTATTATATTCAGTATCTTTCAGATGTAGATTATGCACTAGCATTTTTCTATGATTTTCCAACAAGGAAGAGCTCCCACCTTAAAATTATTGCAATGGATGAAGTAATGTTTACAAATGGTGTAATTAATTATCATAATGCACATACGCATTAAGATAAGACATAATAAGTGAGTTGGTAAATGGTAACACTACATCACTGAAAATTCCACTTGGATGGAATATTGTTCCCATTATCAACAATTTTCCAACTGATCATGCTGCTTACTTTTCTTGTCCAGGAGAGGCTGCAGATTGCTGGTGCTCTGGTGACGGGGTGATGAATCTCCCAAGGGTGGTTGGTGGTGGTAATAAAAAATTCATTACCTGGTCTTTGTGTTTGTGTATATGAATCTTTTCCCAGGTTTCTAATTCGTAGCTATTTTTTTTTATAGGTTTTAAAAGTTTTATACTGGGTGTGATGTCATGATTTGAGGTCCAGAAATGATGTGCTACTGCTGATTTTGGTATAAAAATCTCTTTTAGTCTTGTTTCCAGATTTCTCTTAGTTCTGCCTATGTATATTACATTACAGTTGTTGCAATCTATTTGATATATTCCGGCTAACTTTTCTCTAGGGATAGGGTCTTTTGTTTTGTTGCACAGCAGTTTTTGTATACTATGGTGATTCTGAGGAGCTAAGGTGATGTTTTCCTTTTTGCATATTTTTTTAAATTTGTGGCATGTCCAAGGGTGGTAAATGAACTTTCTGTATATTTGTGGTTCTTGTGGATTTTGGAGTGTTATTTCTCGAATATGTTTCTGTCTGTCAAATTTCCTAATCTTATCTATTAGGGTTTTTTGGTAACCATTTTAGATGGCTAGTTGTATGATGTGTTGGTATTCTTTTTTGTATTCCTCATTTTTTAGAGGTAGGTGTACCAGTCTGTGGGTTGTGCTATTTAGAACAGCATGTTTGTGTGCTATAGAGCTGTAGCTATTGTTCTTTATGTAATTTTCTGTGTTGGTGAGTTTTCTGAAGATGCCGAAAGTAAGTTTACTGTGGTTTCTAATGATTTTAATATCCAGATAAGGAAACAAACCATTTTCTTCTTTCTCAATAGTGAATTTTATGGATCTGTTTTGTAAATTTAGGAATTTTAGGGTATCTAAACCAAGTATGATCAGCAACAGTAAAAATAGATTAGAAGAGTTGTATAAATATTTGACAGAAGTTGCAAATACAGTTCAAGAGGCTCCCCCCTCAGTCCAAAAGGCAATACAAAAATTAGGGCCCAATAATTTGCAAACGGTGCAAGAATTTTACTTAGGCATAGTCACACCATTCCAGGTCAAAAAGATAATATCCAAATCTAAGTAAAAAATATCAAAAGGATGGGATGAAACCCCACCAAAGTAATAAAGGTAATGAAAGATGAATTGTGTGTGCCACTTGCATTGATATACAGCCAGTCATTGTACATGGGAGTCTTTCCAGAAAAAATTAAATATGCCATAATACATCCCATTCACAAAAGGGGTGAAGATGTCTCAAAAAATCATTGTCCAATCTCTGTATTTTCATCTTTCTTAATTATCTTAGAAAAAATTGTTCAAGCACGATTATTATCCCATTTTGAAAATGCAAACATTCTTATTAATAGCAGGCATGGATTTAGGAGAAATTTTTCAACTAGTTCTGCTCTTACAGACTTTGTTAACAAAGTATCAAAAAATCTGGATGAAAGAAGACAAAACTACTGCCCTAATCTGTGTTATATCAAAAGCATTCGATTGTGTAAATCATGAAATATTAATAGGTAAACTGCATCACTATGGCATAAAAATGTAAACTTGAAATGGTTCAAATCATACTTAGCTGGCCATAAACAGAAAATAATACTTGATTGTAGAGATGGTCCTATTCATACAAGATGGAAACATGTTAAAAATGGGTTCTGCAAGGATCCATACTTTATGTCATATATACTAATGATCTCCCACTCATGGTTAATGGACATCCAGTATTTTGTGCTGATGACACCTCAATCATTTTAAGTGGTTCAATATTGAAAATTTAAAAGAAAATCTTAACCAAACCGTTAATTAATTGGAAATGTGATTCACGCACAATGGTGTGAAATTAAACAAAAGTAAAACGGAAATAATATTTAAAACCTCAGTTGAAAATAGCACTCAAATATCATCCTCAGATACAAAAGAGGTAAAACTTCTGGGAGTACTTATAGATGAGCATTTGAAATGGACTAGGCAACTAAATTATGTAGAAAAAAGTTGAACACTGCCTGTTTCAACATAGCCTCTTTATCAAAAATTACGAACCTGCTAACAAGAAAAATTATATATTATAGTTACTTCCACTCAGTAGTCTCATATGGAATAACTATTTGGGGAAATGTAATAGGATGTGAAAGAATTTTTCAAATCCAAAAGAAAATAATACATATAATGGACCCACTCAAGTTACAGAGTTTCTTGCAGACTACTCTTTAAAACTTTGAAAATCTTACATATGTAAAATCTAGCTAAATATGTCCACAATAGATATGATAGTCTGCAAAACAATCAACACAAACATAATTACAACCCAAGAGGTAAAAAGGACATAAAATAACCCCACACATAGACTTGCAATGCTTGAAAACAGTCTGTATTTTATGAGGATATAAATATATAATAAACTACTACAAAATCTTATGGAAATACATAACCAAAATCACTTTAAAAAATCTATAAAAATTTGTTGTTAACAAAGCATATTACTCAATTAAGGAGTACATGGAAGATGTACTGTGATCTTCTAAATATTGCACATAATTTTTATTCACGATTTGTTTACTATATCTGACGAGTCACCAATTTATGAGCATTAGCTCAATATGTAAGTGTCATGTGATGAATAAAGTATTATTATTGTTGTCATTCCATTTGTGTGACTTTCTCTCCCTGTTCTGCAAACAACATTTTCGTACAAGGGACTTTTCTTTTATCTACATCATGCAAATAAAGATGAATATTAGCATGGTCATAATAATTGTGCTTCCTTGTAAGTAGAAGGTAAATAAAGGAATATGCTATGCTAAAGCAATAGTTAAATCTTTTAAAAGCTCTCACTGTGTGATGCAATTGAAATTTGGTTTTCTTAAGAGTAAAACGGAAGAAGTAAAATGAATATGGACTTCCAGTTTGAGAAAAATTTAAGTATTTTAAAATTGAAACCAATAACAAGGAATATCGTGGAAATGGTTAACTATACAAAAATACTTTGTATGATAAATTGTGTACTTTAACATGATCTACATTTTGTGTGTGTAAATTTTTGGCTATCTCCAATTTGCGAGATATGCAAAAGTCATTCACATTGAAGACGTTTTCAGAGACTGTTCCCAGAAAACTCAAAACACATTTATCATAAAAATATCTTAAACATATGGTATTTAAATCAAAATCATTAGAGCCATTTTTGAGAAAATGAAAACTTTTTGAAAAATGTTCCGTGTAAAGGGTATTTGAGGGTAGTGGGTTTCCTGAAAATCTTTGAGTTGCTTCGTTGGAAGATATTGAACCTAAATGCCAAGTTTGGTATTTAACAGACTTTTCATTCTTAGTACCTAACGTTGTTCACACGCACATACATGGACCATTTTCTAGAAATGCTTTTTTTGGACTCAGGGGACCTCAAAACATATTTACAGTGAAATATCGGCATTTGATTTAATTTAATAATGCTGTTCTTAAAAATTAAGTCCATAAAGATAAATATCTTTTGCCATCAGAAACGTGGAATGAAGTGTTAAAGAATCTTTGGTACCAAGATCAACCAGGAACAACTAAATTATGTTTTACTCATTGCAACCTTCAATCTCAGTTGTTTTGTAATGGCTGTGTAATTCCATTTTTACTCTATTTTGACAGGTTTCATCAGCAATAGAGAATCTCATGATTCAGCACAGAAAGGAATGCTCAGATGAAGTTTGGAGAACTATATGGATTGGTTCATTGTTGAAAACCATGTCAACAGTGTCGTCAATGCAGCGCTATGTTCTACAGTCCCTCCTAGCAAAAGTTGTGACTTTGAACCCAGATATAGTTGCACATATGCTTCCTTCAGACTCATCCCTTACAGAGACCAATACCTCACAGTTAAGAACTTTGTTACTTTGTTTATGCTTAGCTCATAAACAAGGAGCTTTTGATAAAAAAAGAACATATCCTAAAAATGGTGAAGAAGAAAGCCATAGCCAGAAATGGAAGGGGATGTTTGACCTGTTGATGTTAAAAAAAATGCTTTTTCATCAAGATGATGAGGTAAGAAAAGGGTGTAACTCGTATGGATGAAACAATTAATAATTTTAACTGTTGATAACACTTGCTCAATTGACTATGAGATCTATAAAAATCAAGTGTGTACCTAATATAACTATGTATTGAGAAGTGATTTGTGAGAAAGATTAGATTTTCTTTTACATATAAAATGTCTGTAAATATATACATTGAAGGCAGTCGTTATATTTAGATTGATAAAGCTAGGCATTATTATCTTAACCCTAAAATTGGTTCTTTTGCTGTATACAACTGCTAAGAAGGTTCTTGGCATCAAAATTCAAATCTCTTACAGCTCAATAATACATTTTTCTTTGTTTTCTTTTTTGCAGATAAGAATAGCAGCATTAGCTCTCATTGTTGAAAGTCACCGTAGCACTGAAGCATTTTGTTCTTCAGAACTTCAACTTCTTAAAACTTTCCTTGAGTACAATATAAATACCCAAGTTCCATCAGAAAGACAAAGGATGTTGGCTCTTTATAAAAAGGTAAACTTCAATCCTTGTAGTATTTTTTATATACAGCCATTCAAAAACACAGGTTAACTACATAATTTAAGGTTAGAGAGAAATATGGAGTTTTAAAAGTCATTGTTTAAAATACTGACTTCCTCTATGAAGAATGTTGTGTATGGTTTTAATTAATTGTTTATACTCAATATAGGCAATAAACACTTAAATCTCGCATATTATTTTAATTTTTATTTTGCAAAACTGTTTTCTAAATTTTTGTTATGGTTTCTAAATAAAATCATGCATGGAACATGTGAAAAATGTGATATTTTTACGCTTGTGGAATTTTTATTTCAGCCAATGTAAATAACTATCAGTACAGCATATTGTAATCCTTAAAGGATGTTTATTAATCCAGTTTTGTAAAACCTGTTAAATGTTAGTAGGAAAAGAAACAAGACCAATATTTGAAATGAAAGGTAATTAATACATAATTATTTAAAATCTTTGATTTATATGTACAGTTTTATCTGCATAAATTGTATTTCAGAAATCTCTTCTAATAACAGTGCTGCTAACAAAACTATTTTCACTTTCTTTAAGAGTAGTGAAACTACTATAGCCAAATATAAATAAAATGGAGTCCTAATTGAGAAGTTAAAAGCAAATGTATGATATGATAGGGTATAGCATTTACTACCTTTTCTTTTGATAACAATTTTGCAATCAACTACATTTATGTACTCAATTGAAATTGGGTTTATTCAGCGGGTGATGATAATTGTAGACAGATACTATACAACTATTCATTCTACATGTATAGACAGGTGCAATTAAAGGTCAGTTCTACAATCTACCAATAAATTGCTGATAAAGCTATATACCAGATTTCTGGACAACTGGCTTGGGTGACTTTTTTGTTGATGCATAGATTTTGTATTTTGGATATCACACCAGATAATTGCTTAAGGGTCCACTTAACACCAGTATAATGGAGTAAAAAAAAACACTTCACTAAAAATAATTAGGGCAGTAATGCATTAAACATGACTGAACTCATTGCTCAGTAGGCAGAGCACCTTTCTTTATTTGAAGAATCCTGTCTGGACTCTGAAAGTTTTCTTTAATTAAGAAGCTTTCTTGGTATGCCCAGAGTCTGATTGTGAGTGTGAATATATACAAATGCATGCGCACGAGTGTGTGTGTGTGTGTGTGTGTGTATGTGGGTGTGAGTGGGGGGTGGGTGGGCAGGTGGGCGGGCATGTGAGAGTGTGGGGGTGGGGTGGGTGTTATTTTTTTTTTATTGCTCATAGGATCATCACTTTGCCAGAAACCTGGATACTGTGTCAAGTGATGCAATTATGGCAAGTTAATCTATAATCACCTCAACTGTAGGATATGTGCTGCAAAGCTTATAAAATGATAATAATGATGAGTGAAAATTACGATCAATCCATTCTTTATTAGCAATGTTTAACTGTTCTTGTTCACATCTGAATTAAACTGTTCATTTCTTTCTTCCCTTAACATCTTTTGCATAAGGCTCAGAATGCTCTTCTTTTTCATCCTTTGTTTCTAACTTGCAGGCTTTAACGCGACTGAAGGATAGTGGCCAGGCACTTTTACGAAATGTAAAACTCAACGATAATAAGAGCATAGAGGAATCAAACCAGATAGCAGATGTTCAAACATCAGAAGAGCAGCTGCTGCAGAAGTATGGCATGTTTTTGCACTGGCTAGTGGATTTCTGCTTTATTAGCTTATTCCCAGGGGCTAACTTTGGACGACGTTGTTCTTCTCTTCAGGTAGATGAGTATCTTTAAAATGTACTGAGTTTGAATACTAAAGAACTAAGGTATCGCATTTCTTCTAAAACCAAGGGTGATCCTGGAAATTATGAATGGAGACAATTGCCATTCATTTTACTATTTTATTACTTTCTCTAGCATGTATGTACGAAGTACATAATAGATAGAGAAGGTGTTGTGTTACACCCAAAAATTTGAGGTCTCCTAAACTCTCTCCCCTCAAAAGCATTTTTAGAAAAAAGATTTGTGTGTGTGCAGGATAACAAAAAACAAACAATTTGTTAAATACCAAACTTACTATTTAAGTTCAACATCTTTCAAGGATGAGACAAAGATTTTCAAGAAAATCCCCTCATCCCAAACTACTCTTTACATGAAATCTTTTCAAGAATGTTGATTTTGTCAAAAATAGCTCTAACAATTTTGTTTAAAATATCATTATGTTTAAGATATTTTCATCACATATAAAATGCAGATCTTGAATTTTCTGGGAATAGCCTCAGAAGTCCTCTTCAATCTGGATGATTTTCGCATAACTGGTAAACTGTATAAGATAGACTAAAACTACTGCATAAAAATGTAGTTCTTAAAAAACAAAAGAATTTCAGTCGGTTTTTGTAACACAAACATCACTTATTTTTACTTGCTGGAGTAAACTGAGGTAGCTATTTTTGAGATATTCCTTGTAATAATTTTTTAAATTTCCAATATTTAGTTTTTATCTCAAATGGGAAGTCATTTTTTGCTTTTTTTCAGTGAATTTTAATAACACATAGCAACCTGCTTTTAAACGATTGACTGTTGCTTTAACCTAGTGTATTGCCTATTTCCCTTATACTCACAATTAGAAACCATTCTCAGATAAACCACAATGTTATCTTGATTGGCATGAAGTAGAGATAAGGATAAGCTTTTGTAAGAATTATTGTATATTTTGTATATAATTATAATTTTGTAAGAAATACTGTATATAATTATTTTATAAGAATTGTTTATTGCAGAAAAGCTAGAAAAAGCTACGTAAATGTCATACATCAGACTTATCTTCATGTATTAATACTATAAATAGATTTCTTAAGGTTGCTACCCAACAAAATGCACTTATTTCTGGATCACAAGCTGAATGAGTGTGTTTCCCAGTTGCATTAATCAGTGCATTACAATTCCTTCCAGTAGCAGTGGGCATCTGGTTGAAAATTAAATCAAACATTCAAAGTCATAACATATTATTTTAAAAATTAATAACTTGTAATAAAATAATTCATAAAAGGGTTAAATGTACACATTCTTCATTTATTTATTGAGTAGGACAATGCGTCGCAGAGCCTTTGCCCGCATCCTCAACAGCTGAGGATGTGGGCAAAGGCTCTGCGAAACATTGTCCTACCCAATAAATAAGTGAAGTGTGTGTAAATTTAACCCTTTTATTAATTCAATTTTGCCTTCATTCTAAGTAACTTCGTAATTCACATTACTTGTAATATAACTTATATATTTAATATGTCATTTGAAAAATAACGATTGCTTATACATTCCCATTATGCAGATTGTGTTTGATTTCTATCTTAGGTCAGATGTTATTCTCAAGATCTTTTCTCATGTTGTGACAGTTTCTGTAAACAACATTTTTGATGTATTACATTCATATGACTCTCTACCAACTGTCGTTTATTAATGGGTATAAAAATTACTTTTATAAAAGATTGTTTTTCTAATTCATTTTTATCGATAATTGCCACAAATGGCTGCATTATACATTGATCGAAACGAATAGCGAAAGTCACATTTTAAGAACTGGACACTATATATTGCTCATAAAATTCTGTAAGTTTTCCATGCAGTTATGACAAATGTTGAAGAACTTGAAAAGAATGACGTAAGATTAAACACTTCAAACCATAATAATGGATATCTCAGAATTAGCGTATAACTACAAAAATTTTGTATTTTAAGAGATCTATGTTTTTGTGTAGTGCATTTTCATCTCTCATTTAACATTTATCAGTTTACAATGTCATGCAAAATTCCGTGCGAATAAACATGAGGCTCAAAATCTTTCTCTAGCCAAGATTATTCCCAGATTATTCCTCCCAGAGTTTGGAATTGAATGTATGATCTAATGACAAAAATTAAAGATTATAGGAACCAAATGATAACAGTACATGAATTAATACTGCTGATAGGCAATATGTTCCAAAGGGAAATGCCACCAATAGGACTCTGCAGTAGAACAAAAAAAAAATCTCAAAAATGAGATTTTTACCTCATAAGATGCATGGTGATGAATTTTAAATATTAGAAAAAGTGTTTTTTGCACCACATGACAAACAAACCTTCAACAAAGTTTAATTGATGTTCACGGTTGATAGTAGGATGGATTACTATAGTTCAAAGTATGAGCCCATCTATTTATGGAATGTTTGCATGCATTTATATCATAGACATTTGATGAAATTTATCATTTCACAAAGTTTGTTGCAAGATCTTGAAGGACTGGCATATTTTTTGAAAAAATCTGATGTGTTCCATTCACATGACTTTCTTTACATCTCTGTAACAAATTATTGTTAAAAAGCTTTTGCTTCTATTTACTTCATGCTAATCGAGAAAAATTAGCAGAAATAGTCTTATTACTTGCTTCCTTGTAAGTAGAAGTGAAATAAGGGAGTACCATAGGTTAAAGTGATAGTCAAAAGCTGGTTGCTATGTGACTGAATTTCCTTGTTTGTATGGACAGGAATTGACAAATTCCTGTTTGAGCAAAATACAAGTTTTTCAAAACTTAAACCAAAAACAAGGACTACCTAAAAAAACGATCAACTCCACGAAAACAATATATATATATAACATAAATTGTGTGTTTTAATGTGCTCTACATTTTTTGTGTTGCAAGTTTTTGTCCATCTCTTACAGTTTAGCAGTTATGTAAAGTTCTGTAAAATTGATCCAGAATAAAGCAGTCTTCAGAGGCTATTCCCAAAAAAATTCAAGATATACATTTTATTTGTCAGGTAAATATCTTGATATGTTAATCAACATCGCTAGAGCCATTATTAAGAAAATCAAAATTTTCGAAAAAAGTTCCATGTAAAGGGAGTTGAGAGTGGGGGGATTTTCTTGAAAATCTTTGTGTTGCATCCTTGGAAGATACCAAACTTAAATATCAAGTTTGGAATTCAACGGTCTTTTTGTTTTTGAGCTATGCTGTCCACACACACACCCACCCACACCCACGCACGCACAAAGGCACGCACGCACGCGTGCACACGTGCATGGGCACACCCATGTGCACACACACACACACACACACACACACACACAGGCCTTTTTCCAAAAATGCTCTTTTTGGATTCAGGGGGAACCCAAAACATATATTTCTGGTGAAATCTCGGTATCAAATTTTTGGGTGCAATACATTACCTTCTATACACTATGTGCATAGTATGTGTAGAGAAAGTAAAAATATGGAGGTACTTAGGTTTTGTTATGATTTTAGACATATCTTACTTGGTCATATTGAGTGTAAGTTTGTTCAATCTGATGAAGCTGTTAAAAGCCAGCAATTAGCAAAGATAAATGGCAGGTTATTGTTCCACTGTTGGTTGTTATGTTTCTTAGAACATACTCATCCAAGAAGCATTGGTTTTCTCTCAGGAGTTAAAATGGAAGACCCACTTGTTACAGAGGAATTAATATTGTGAAAAAAATCTTGGTTATAGGTACAATACGGTACAAACATTCCTGAAAATAAGCTTATGCTAGCATGTAATGCCTAAGTAAAAGGTGTCAGAAGGTCTTCATTAATTCTCTTTACACACCACATGCTTAATCAAATTATATAATTTCATTGTACATAATA
Source organism: Hymenopus coronatus (assembly GCA_030762935.1). Lineage (NCBI taxonomy): Eukaryota > Metazoa > Arthropoda > Insecta > Mantodea > Hymenopodidae > Hymenopus > Hymenopus coronatus. The sequence goes on along the minus strand of CM060895.1, from coordinate 55,995,606 downwards.
TTGTTTCAGATTTTGACATTAATTCAACAAATCGTAGGGTTCACTTCAGAAGTCTCCACATGGGTGCCAGTTACAACTGCTGTGTATACAGAAAGCAATGCAAATATTCTTTGGGAATGCCTAAAAGACACTTATGAAAACAACAAAATCCTTGCTTTTCATTTGTTAGTTGTATTTCCTGCTGAAGCATTAGGATTGGATGTAAGTATTATGTATTTCTTGTAACATGCATGGCATATTATCTTCCCATTCTATTCCTGTTTCCATTTGTGCCTCAGACCTTAGGCTGATTCACAATAATCTAAGGACGGGAAGCAAAACAACACACAACAATTTGGTTCACAATAATCAGGTAATAGAATGAGAATACATATTGATAAAGTGGAAAGTTGATTTTGAGTATTGGAATCTGCTTTTTTCTAATGGACCAATGACATTTTTTCACCTGCTTCCATTTCAGACAGCATAATGGGTTAGCCTTTTGGCAAAATTCAATGGAGTAAACATTTTATAAATGCACAATGCAGATCCATCACTATTTCCAATAGCTCTTGTCCTATCAAACTTCATTCCTTTAATAATCACACAATGTTATTTGCTATCCATCGTAATTTTAACCAGTGTTTGCTCATAATAATTTTTGTTATTGTTATTTAGACAATAGCTAGCTTTGAGTTCTATATAAACAAAGTACAGAGAACACTTACTTAGTGGGTTTGTGGGTGTCAGGATCTGAGATTAGAACCCACATATAATGCTAGAAATTTCTTCCAGTTTCATTTTCATGCTTGCAACTAGAGATTACTCTAGCAGCTATTTCATGGCACTGCCATCTTGAATAAATTCTACAAAGTTTAATTTGCACAATATGTATGCCATTCCTGGGAACAAGAACAAGAAAGTTAAAACTAGATCTTGTTTTCTTTTATGTTAATTGTGATTAAGGTTCCCATTAATTATAGTATATTGTAACAAAGCGTAATGCCAACAAAGCGAGGTTCAGACAGAATTAAGGATTGAAAATGGGAAACTGGTCCCAGTAAATAATTACTAAGTGACGTTATGTGTTACAAAAACTGACTCAAATTCTTTTCATTAAATAACAAAACGCTATTTATTTCTCAAACAACTTTATACTTAGTCAAATCTGGTTACAATAATTGTCTTTTATCCGATGCTTTTGCTACAATTCTGCCTTACAATTTTCTTTCAATGCTGTTGCGGCTGCAACTATGGCTATGACTGCACTCTCCAAACTTCCCATCGAAATTGAATTGCCTGGGCTATGTTTGGGCAACTTTTTATTCCTTAGATCATGTGGGCTATGTTGTATGCGCAAACCACTACACACAAGTGCAACAATTGGAGCTTTGATGTAATGTGCTTGTTGATTGCACACGTGTTTACTCACATAGGTGTGACAGTGGTTTAGCTAATGAAAGGAAGCTGCCAGTGGATGGCCACAAATAGCTATGACTTTCAAAGCAAGCCATTCAATACGTGCAGCAACTTCTCATTCTGGTTACTGCTCTTGGTGATTGTGAACCAGCCTTTAACCCAGCAATTATCACCATTATCTCTTAGTTCTCAAAACCTGTTTAGTTTGCTGAATTCCCAATCTGCAGCGTACTTGTGCCTATATCTGTTTTAGTACTAATGAATGGTTAATTTGTAAATGCACTTCCTATATTTGCATTGATTCCTATTTTTATGTTTCTAGGAACTAGAGCAAGTAAAATCATTAATCAGAGTTTGCCTAGCTTTGATATCTAGTCACAGACCTCCAGACTGCATAACAGCAGCGTATATTTTGCGTGTATTAGTTCGCTACTCCCAAACTTCATTGGCTTTGGAGGAGGAACAAAGCCACAGTACAGGTATTGCTCCAGTATTCCTGTTTCTTCCTGGATTTAGATTTCCAAATCTATAAAATTAAGTTTTTAAATGTGTAATGTATGCTTGAAAAATCCTTGTTTTGTTTGTTTTTGTATTTTTATTATACTTATAACTTATACTTTCATGTTAGACAGTTGGGTTTTTAATATAAATCATTTTAAAGACACAAATAGTTATTTAATATTCTGGTACTCCCCATTTAAATGGAATGCCATATTAAATTTTAAACTTATCACTTCTAAATTCCTTCTTTTTAGCATTTTTCGCTGTTTCTCCTTGAACCAGTTTATAAGTTATTAGGTGTAAATTTTCAGGGTAAGTTCAGGAATTGCAGACTTAAAAATCTTGTGCTCCAGTTAAAAAATATTAAATAATTCAGTTAAAATTAGTTTCATAATCACGTTTAAATGGTTGAAAAGTTCAATAACATGTATAAAAAAAGTTATTTCTCTTAAACTGATTAAAATTAAGAAATGCACACAATTGCTTTATACATATCAAGCTCAAATTAAAAATTTGGGAGCAATACTTTAAACCAGTAGTACTCAAGAAAATATTTATTGCACCTCTTGGAATAATTTTACTTTTATTACATTTACATACATATTGTAAATATAAATATACTTTTATTGAAATTATACAAAACTTTGGATATCACATATTCCCAAGCAGTGAAGTGTAGTAGCGCATATATTCAATAGTACCATTTATTCAATTTCTATCTCCAGCCTAATTGGTTTTGATGGTGAGTACGTTTGCTTGCCAGACTGTTGAAATTTGTTCATTGTTGTCTAAAGCTTTCATATATTTTTCTTGGCATCTATAAGTACTTCAGTTGAAATTTGAACATTTGATTGATGATGGTAAGTTTATTGCAGAGCAGTGTTAATTAATAGCTGGAGAAAACTGGAAGGAGGAGTTTTTCAATGTAGTTGGGAGCATGAAACTTTTCTTAATACCTGCTACAAAGAAAGGCAGAGCCATGTGTTTAATTGTGATATAGAAGCACAGTTACTAACCATTTAATCTTTATAGCATTATAATATGGTGCATTCAAAATTTGACAGCAAGTGACCTAAAGATTTTAAATTGAGAGCAGAAAAGCAGTTCTAAAACTTGGTGTTGTGTGCATATGTCTTTTTGGATCAATATGACTTTCAACAAGATAAAGTTCATCAAGGCAAAACATAGATCTTGTCTCATCAATGTGAGAATATCTGCCACAAATCAACCAACTCATATTGATAAAATTGTGCAGGATAGTAGCAGAGTTCGATCTTCTTCACAGCAATAGTTTGCATAACTAAAAGTTACTTAATATTTATTCTTCTTTCATTATTTATCTTCCTAATATGGACAACTTAGGTACATTATCCAGGACTTAAAAGGTCTTTAAGTTATATAATAATAATAATAATAATAATAATAATAATAATAATAATAATAATAATAATAATAACAACAGTAACAATAACAATAATAATAATAATGACCTGTAATGTTTTTATCCATAAGTGTAATAAGGATGCTTGTTACCTAATTTGAGTACTGTGAAATTTGTTACTGCTCTCAGATTCTTTTCTTATATTTGGCTCTGTTGTAATTTCTACTGAGCACTGCTACCATAATCCATAGGGTCCAAGGAGCATTTCATATTACCATATAAAATGATTAATTATTAATAAAAAGTATAACAATGGTTTGACATAGCTCATTAAAATGTGTCTTATATTATAAGTTTTTGGTAAAAAAAAATTTTGATTTTCAAAAATGCATTGCCATAAATATTAAGTTTAGTTATTAGAAATGATTGTAAACAGTGAAGCTTTTTAACATAATTGAAATTGTGAATGAATTGGTAACACTTCAGTTTCACACTCTTAAGTTTTCACTCATAACGTTCTACATCAGCTGTGTGTCCCTACTTCAGTGTAGATTGTGAATGCTCTCTCCTATATAGCTAGATACACGACAACTGACATTGTTGTAGGTGATCCCTTCCCAGATGACAATGCAGATGCAGCTGATGATGGAGATGAACATCTTTGAAACATGTTCTGAAGAAAACTTTGAAATGAAAATGTCTCAATCCATTCGCAGTTTCAGTTATGAAGATCAATATTTTATCTTATGGGAACCTTGTTTTTATGGAGTTTCACTACATCCAGATTAGGCACATACTACACACTTTATGATGTATGTGCATATATATATATATATATCTTGTATTCCATTAAAATGCATAAAATACTTTACTCCCAATAATGTATGCCTTTAGATCATGAAACATGTCAAGCAAATGTATTGTGAATTGCCAGATAAATATTTTTTTTAGATTGTAAAGTAATTTTTTTATATCTTAAGAAGTTTTGAATATTTAGTTTACCTCCTTATTCTAGAAAACTCTTTAAATACCATATCAATGACACATTTATTTTATACGAAGGAGAATCAAATGAAAACTGCAGACGCTGTTCTGTAGTGCAGTTCGTCATGCACTATATGTTGTATTTAACTGAAGCTCATAATCAGCAGGAAAGCCATTTCAGCCAGGGTGACACACTGATTTTCCTGAATAAGCCTTTCTGCTGTGGCAATGGACTCCTCTGTCACAACTCAATGAGCCAGACCTGGATGGGTAGCATTAGTAAATAACGTTGTATCTTCTGTGAATTTCTGACACTAATCATAGATTTGCTGCTGGGACAGACAGGCACCCCCATACTGCATCTGCATTCTCTGATGAATATCAAAGATGAATATCAAAGGGTTTCACATCTTCACTCCATAAAAATTGAATAATTGCATGCTGCTCCTGCTTGGTGCAAGTGTGAAGTGGTGCCGCCATCCTGAATCAGCTGTTACCATCAATCCCATCTACTGGCACTGCCTTGTACTACCAGCTCAGAAAGATGACAAGGACTGACTGCATCTGCAAATTTCCAAACACCTAAAAGGAAAACAAGAATTTTAATGACACTTTTGCAGTTTTCATTTGATTCTCCCTCATAGAATACTATGTGGCCTCATTTCTTGATGAACATACTTAACTGTATGCTGTAGAAGTAATTGATAAGCTTATGATAACAGTTTTTTTATTCTTTTTATTTCAGTACTTGCAGCCAGTAGGGAGCTTGGTGGAGTAAGAGAACCTACAGTTTATCTTGTTGTAGGTGTTTTATTCAGACATCTCTCATATGAAGCAAAAAAAGCATCTCAAAATCTGTTAACTGCAGCAGCTAATGGACCAATGTATGGTACCTTATTCTGCATCCGACATTTACTCTCTGACATCGATCTGTTGTAAGTACAGCAAAACCTAATGTTACTCTTGGGTATAATATTTTGTTTTGAGGACAATTTTTATTACTTTCTCCATACGCACTATGTATATAGTGTATAGAGAAAGTATTGCACTCCACCAAAAATTCGATACCGAGATTTCACCAGAAATATATGTTTTAGGGTCCCCAATATCAAAAAAAAGCATTTTCACAAAAAGGTCCGTGTGTTATGTGTGTGTGTGTGTGTGTGGTGTGTGTGTGTGTGTGTGAACACGATAACTCAAAAACGAAAAGTCGGTAAAATACCAAACTTGGTATTTAAGTTTAATATCTTCCAGGGATGTGACACGAAAAATCCCCCCACCCCCAACTACCCTTTACATGGAACTTTTTTCGAAAATTTTGTTTGATTTTCTCAAAAATGGCTCTAACGATTTTGATTAAAATTTCGGATATTAAACATATTTAACTGGCTAATGAAATGTATATCTTGAATTTTCTGGGAATAGCCTCTGAAGAGTAGTTTATTCTGGATGAATTTTACTAAATTTTGAATGACTGCTAAACCGTAAGAGATGGACAAAAACTTACTACACAAAAAATGTAGAGCACTTTAAAACACACAATTAATGTTATATACATTTTTTTCGTGGAGTTTGTCGTTTTTGTGACATTCCTTATTTTTGGTTTCTGCTATGAAAAACTTATTTTCTCATACAGGAACTTGTCAACTCCTATCCATATAAACAAAGGAACTTCATTGACATAGCAAGCAGCTTTTGGCTATCACTTTAACCTATGGTTGTCCCTTATTTCGCTTCTACTTACAAGGAAGGGAGTAATAAGACTATTTCTGTTAATTTTTTCTGATTAGCATAAAGTAAATAGAAGTATAAGCCTTTTAAGAATTATTTGTTCCAGGGATATGGAGAAAGTCATGTGAATGGTGCACATCAGATTTTTTTTTAGTAAAGAATGGTAGTATTGTAAGAATGGTAATCAGAATATCCATTGAAATACAATACATTTTTATAAAAAATAAAACATTCTCAAAGCAGTGCTTTGAATGGGAAGTTTTAATTTCTTGTAATATATAAGTAACAGTATATAATAAAGCCTCAATATAGCCTCACAACCATGCAGAATTTAATGCAGAAATTGTAAAACTGGAGTGTGTGGATGTGCGTAAGAGAATGGGGTCTCAACTGGTGCAAGATTTCAAGGAATAGAAATTAGAAGATGGTAGAGTTATTAATAGACTTATAGACCGAAATAGATAAGTAACAATATTATTATGGCAAAGCAATAAGGGACAATGTATGTGATCTGGAAAATATGAGAAATGCAGTGTGGGCTTTCATAAAGTTTCCTCCAATAAAAATCCATGCCATGGACTCTGCCCTGAAAAATCATGATGCAGGTACGGTTTGTATCATCATGGTTTGCCACTAGTCATTATGGAGAAAATCAAACCAATTTACAGAGCTTTATCCATCTACTCAGAAAGTGTATGCATGGTCATATACAAAACCCTAATGAGTCATTCAGCAATCTAATCTAGACCAGGGTACCAAAGAATGTGTTTGTGGGGATGAGAACGTTAAAACTAGGTGTTCTGGAAGCTGTTCTCTCCTTTAATATGGGGAATATTGGAAGAATCAAAGGTCCTGCAGCAAATGGGAGCAGTTCCATGTGTCAACATATGAGACAAATTGAGTGATGGATATTGTAAAACACAAAGATACTCATTGGCAGGCTGAGCAGATGATCAAGGAGGCAAGGAAGAAGAGAAGAAATGGAAAAAAAGGAAGAGGGGAGACCATAATGACTGTGATTATGGAGGTGGAATGTTCTAAATGTACAAAAAGTAAAAGTTATTTTGTATTCAAAATTTAACAGTATTTTTTTCTGTTTGATATTTTTAGTACTTCAGGCATGCTCAATGTGAAAATGGTTCAAAATAGAAACTTACATTTTTTAACATTAATTAAATGTATTAAATATAAGAAATGCTGGATTAAAGGAAAACTTAGGCTTTTAAAAATATTAACTTCAAAATGTTATGGAAATGTTGCATTTGGAAAAAATAATCAGGAAAGTAACCAAAGTGAATAATAGCAATTTACTTACATTTAATAGGTAGTGAAAGGTGTACAGAAAATCACGACTAAATATAATCTCTTTAGAGTGTACCAAAACTTTGTATATTTAACATTGTGTATAGAAGAGGTGAATTCACCCCTTGATAAGAATATGGTGAATTAATGTTTCATGATTTTATCAATATGAAGTTATTTGTGAGTTTAATGAGGATCCCCAGAAAAGTATGCTGTAGGAAAGTAGAATATACACATCCAAAATAGACAACCCTTCAATAGGCATTCCATAACATAGTTTTCTTGGTTTTCCAAAAAAAAAAAAAACTTTTGTGTTAGTATTTCATGACATCTATAATCCTAAAAATGTTATATCATTTTATTTAATTACTGAATTTCTAATGCTAATAGCTAGTTTGCAGATTTATCAAATAACATAAGGAATACAATGAATCTATTTACTCTTTTAATGCAACACACAGCATTCTGTTACATATTATTAACCTCTGTTCTCAAAACTAAAATATTCACTTCTAAGCTACTTTTTTCAATATAGGCATAAATTGTAAAATATATTTTGAAAACAGGTTTAGCTGATTATGAGGAATCTGTGGATTCTTGCTCTCTTACTTTTTAGAAATTAACAATGAAAGGTTTTTATAAAATTAACAATGAAAGGTTTTTATAGGGATTATGCAAATAAGCAGTGCTACAGTCTAGTGGATACTATTATAAAAGCTGATGGGAATAACTGTATTTGTGATAGTGCTTTAGCTGATGTTATGAGCTTTGTGATTCTTCAAAGGAGAAACATTATATCCTTAATATGATGGAAATGCAATTACAATAAATCAATATGAACTGTTCATTTAAATGTGTATTATAGTCTACTATTAAATTTTAATGCAAAGTAGTGGCTCTAAGGATTCACAGCCACTGAGGTAATTAGCTCCTAAAAGTCTATTAAATACCAAAGTCTGTTTTCCAAGGATGCGACACAAAGCTTTTCCAGAAAATCTCCCTACCTACTAGCCTTTACATGGAAAAAATTTTGAAGATTTTAATTTTCTCAAAAATTACTCTTAACGATTTTTCTTAAAATACCATGTATTGAAGATATTTATATCACAAATAAACTGTATATCTTCAATTTTCTGGGAATAGCCTCTAAAGACGTGACCTCTTTATTCTGAATGAATTATGCTGAATTTTGAGTAACTGGTGAACCATAAGAGACAGACAAAAACTTACGACACATAAACTGTAGATCTTGTTCAAACACATAATCTATGTCATATAGCTTCTTTTTGTAGGGTTGACCATTTCCAAGATATTCCTTGTTATTGATTTCAGTTATTAAATACTCTTTTCTCATATGGAAACTTGTTAACTCCTGGTCATACAAAGAATGGGATTTCAATCCCATAGCAACCAGCTTTTAAAAGATTTGACTGTTGTTTTATTGTATTCACTTATTTACTTTCTACTTAGAAGGAGGCAAGTAATAAGACCATTTCGGCTAATGCTTATCTCAATTAGCATGAAGTAATAGAAGAATAAGTTTTTTAACGATAATTTGTTACAGAGATGTAGAGAAAGTCATGTGAATGGAGCATATCAAATTTTTTGATTTGTAACTTCTGCAGAAGTACCCAAGAAGGGTTTTTTTTTTTCTTTTTCTTCACTATATATACTTTAACTACAAAGAATTGTAAATGTATGGCTTTCAAGAGTCAGGCAATTTATAGAGATATTTTCCTTTATAATATTTATAGAGATATTTTCCTTCATAATTAACAGTTCTATAGAAATACTTTTGAAAGAATATTAATGTATATCATGTACATATTATTTTCAGATATATAGCACATAACAAATGTTGGAGAAATCTTTTCAAGGAGATGGTATCATTATGTTTTAAATTAAATGAAACAGTAGGCCCAGTGGTTAACTCCTCATCTCCAGAAGGGCATTTACCAATGGACTTTCAACCAGGTATGATTTAGTGTGTTATAGATTTTCATCATGAAAATGATAAAAGATTACATTCTATAACATTATATTTGTTAGGATTACAAACTGAATGTAATACCACTAATTGGTATACAACACTATAATAGACCTGGGCTTATCATGTGCCTATTCATAATGCTCATAATCCTTTTTCAATGTGCTGCAACAAAATGTGTATCTTTCATGTTTAAAATTTAGTTGCATCTCTAGTAGCAGTAAATATGAGATGTAAATACATTTTCAAATGTTTCTTAGAGGAGATTGCAGCATAAATATTTTCTGCATGTTTAAATACATTTTGAATTAAAACAATTCTTAGTGATAAACTTTTGAAACTTGACTTTTGAATATAACAATACTGTAAGATAGAAAGAAATGCACTTCCACTCATTGATTATTGTGCTTATGTCTTGTTTACAAAACAGCAGATTATGAACAAAACTGCTCACTTTTCTAATGCAGAATATCTTGAAGTGCTACTCATTTACACTGAACATATTTCATGTGTTAGCTGTGGCAGGAATTTATTAAGAAGGATTTTCAAATAGACAACACTGCAACATTGAACATTTATTTTCAAAGTCAAAGAATTCTAGATACAGGAAGCGTATCTCAAGTTGAAATAGTTGACCAAAACAATATTGCTTAAGAAGAGTAGAAGGAAAATAAATCCTTCGTTTGGTGGAAGAAGATGCGGAAGCAGCAATGGTGATATAGCTTGCACTATCAGTGTATCCCAGTTGACTTGTTTTGAGAACATTAAAAGTAGTTCTCATTAGTTTTTTTGTTCTTGTCTATCTTCAATCAAGTATTCACAGAATTTTATAATTCAAAGGAAGCTAAAACATTAACTTAGGTTTCTCAAGCTCTTATTTATCTTTGTAAATCACTGTTCATATTATTTGCATAATACTGTAAATGCTTCTTTGGTTCCATATTCTATATGATATTTAGGTCACTTTAAAATCAACTGTAGTTTTCTGTTGATTTGCATACCAGAAGTGTTTATTTGTTTGCTTTCATAGACACCTGAAGTGTTAAAAGTTAATGTGAATGTAAAGTGAATCTGTTTAATTTTCTGTGTTGCAATATTGTGCAAAATAGAACAATAATTATCTCAAGAACGGAAAGTTTTATGAAAAAAACTTATTAAGGAAAAACACTGAAAAAAGTTTTCGTTTAAAAGGCTAACCCGAGGTCACCTTCAAACATGTATAGTAGTTGATGTCTCCATAGAACCTTAATAGCCAGAAACTTTCTGGAGGAGGGGCAAATGGAAATTTCCAGAAGTTTCTAGTTATCTCTTGATAAGTGCTTATGTTGCTTATGTTTGACTTTTTCTCTTGGTTGCCTGGTAATGACCTTTTGAAATTTGAGCCTTAGCGACTGCATTGCAGTACAAATGAGAATGTTATGTAGTATGTGGATTATTACTGAAGTTTAAAAACTTGTCTTTTACCATTTATGTTGTTTATTTACGAATATCAGGACCAAATTCCACAAAGGTTTGGTAACTTCAGACAGTTATGTAAATTTCTTGTGCTCCATTTAAAGCGGATGTCAGCATCATTATCATTTCTGGGCTGCTCAGTCATTGGTGGTTCTTTGTGTCAGCGCATAGTTGATAAATGTTAATATTGGGATTATCTTTAAATTTGATGAAATGTTCTCAGGGTTTTACGGCGAACCCATGTTGTCAAATAAGCAATGGTAACAATACTTTCTCCTTTATACTATATATTCCTTTGCTAAATTACCACTTTAATTGTTCCAGAATTCTTGAAAGTTGATCTGAAATTTATGGTAAACACTAACTGCATATGGAATTTATATCCAAAGCATCCCCTCCCTTGTCCAACCATTAAACATCCACCTCTTCATTTTGTGTTGTATCTCATGGATATGCACGGTGGAGGACAATGGGTCTTTTGGGGCATCAAAATCTTTAGCAGGGTTTCCTTTGGAAGGGAAGTTTGTCCCATGTAGTAGATTTATGGCACAAAAAAGAACCTCAAACCTGATAAAAGAGGCCTCTGAAAGCAGTGTTTCACACCCAGTATAGAATGGGATGCTGGGAACCACAACAGTTAAAGAGCGTCATAAATAAAACTCCATTTTAATGGATACACAATCTCCAAGAGTCTGACATACCTCATTATCTTTGCCAAATGCTGCTCCTATGGTTTGACTTTCCTAGCATTTCTCTTACTTTGAACTTTTTAATCTTTTACCCCAAATCTTTGCCATAATTTTATTTGTTGGTTTTTCTGTGTTGCCTAAAACATCAAATTCTCTTCTCCAGCTTTGCTGATTGATTCTATTCCCATGGCTAACTGTGGTTAATTGGCAAAAGGGGAGCACTGTGCAATAATTCTGAATGTTTCACCAAAGTTTCCTGTTATACAGCACAGCCCAAATGTGAACCTAAAGTATAATTTCAGTTTTACTTGCATACCTTTGGAGGTTATAATATCTGCATTTTCTAACACAGTGTAGCATAATGAAAAACAAATTGCCTAACGGAGTATATACTTAATTTAAGGTGCTGAACATTTACCTCATCAAGATGAAGAAGTGAATGAAAATAAACCTGTCTTAAATGTCACTGCCCAAATGGTGCTACTGTGTTCGTGGAGAACAGTTAAGGAAGTTTCCCTTTTCTTGGGTGAACTAGTTGAGCGGGCCCCTATTGCATGCAAAGAAGAAGCAGACAGCATTGGCATGCTGACAGAGGCACAAGTACTTGAAATAGGTGCACATCTTGCCACTTTACTGGCTGAAACTAAGCATCGAGGTGCTTTTGAGCAAGCTTATGTTGGATTTTGTAAGCTGTGCACTCGTCTATGGAGACATTCATCTCCTAATCTACATCAGTTGCCTCAGCTTTGGCTGCATCAGCTTATAGATGCAATCGCTCATGGGAAAGGTACCAAACTGTGTGCCACCAGACGGTCTGCAGGATTGCCTTTTATGGTACAGGTATGTAAGCAACTGAATTATCACCAATAATCCTTTTTTTTTTAAATAGCAATTTTAATTTTTTGTAAAAAGAAAACAGGTTGTACAGCCCCTTATAACTTAGTGTTATGCAACCTGAAAATTATACACACCCATATTTGCAAGGTTTGGAAGGGATTATAAGCAGTAATCTTTTTAATGTAATTGCATTTTCAAGTAGATTGACAATACATATTAGTGAAAGTATGAATAAGTCACTCACACTTTCAAAAATACTATATTTACGATATTTGAGTAATAAAAGTATATAATTAATTTTCTGTGAGTATACTCTGAAGTGGATCGTCTCCTTAGCGCAGTGGTAGCGCTGCAGCTTGCCAAGCAGGAGACATGGGTTTGAATCCCAGAACGGCATGGGAATTTTTCCCCCATTGGGAGACCTGGACTAGGGTGCACTCAGTCTCATGAGGTTCCTGGGGGGGCCAATTGAACTACTTGATGGAGAAGTAGTGACTCCAGGTCATGAGGACCACATTAACCAGCCGGGGAGTTTCGAGGCGCTGGCCATGTCTCACCCTCTAATACTGTACCCCATCCATGTGTCATGGACCGAGATGGGGGATGCAACGGCCAGGCACTAGGCCAAGGTTCCTTGTGAGCTGTCATGCCATGGAGTTATTATTGTTATTATACACTCTGAAGTTCTATTCAGTCTGAATGCATTTTTGTTACTGGTAAACCATAAGCTAATTACATAAAAAATATAGATCTCATTAAAACATACAGTTAATGAAAATACAGGCTATTCACTTTTATTAATGATTTCCAGTTAAAATGAACATCCAGAGCATTTTTTATGGCATTAAGCATTTTCAAGATATTCATTGTTCTTAAAATTTCTAGTGCTTCAGCTTGTTATTTTTATTTATTTATTTTTTATTTCAAAATTAAATGAATGAACCACTCTTTTCTAATTAATTATGCAGTTTATGTATTAGCACAGTTGGTGACACAGAAAAAAAGATCTTCAAGATGATAAAATTAAAGTGATAAAACTCTCAGGATAGAAATGTGATTAGTCACTTAATGCAAGAGTGTAATAGTTAACATAGAGTGGACAGAATAATTGCTCTTTATATGAATGGTGTGATATATGTAACAGTAGAACTGACAATTAACTGAATCCAGGTTAACTGAGGCTCCATATTAATTGAGGGAGTTATTGGAAAACAAACATATATATTTTTGTATCACTAAGGGACTATGTCTAATACGTTAGCCTAAAAAGCTATGAAAAACTTTTCTCATTTAATAATGTAATCTTTTTATGTAAATGTTAAGGAACTATATTGTAATAAATAATTATACAGTCTTAAGACATTTCTTGTCATTTACGACTTCTTAGCATAATAACTCCATATTATGAATTTTTCTGTATCTGAGGTAGTATTAGTCCCAATTGTAATCTATACAGTTTGTAATGAGTATAGAAGATTATTTCACTACTATGCATACCATTATCTCTTTTTGTTCCTTCAGGCGCTGGTAACCACAGAACTTCAGGTTGGAGGAAACCCTACTTGCTTCCAGCAGTCCATGAATACACTTCTTGAATTAGCAGATAGTGAAGAAGAATCAGACACTCAAACAGAAGCTACAGATGCTGAAGTTTCTGAAGGTCCTAAAATATGGACAGGGCCATTATTTTCCAGCATTTTGCAGACAAATTGTGCAGTTGAAATTGTTTTTAATTTGAATATTCTGAAAAAGTCTGCTGAATTGCAAAGCTTAAATGATAAAAGAAATTTGAGAGTTGAGGCACGTACACACGCTTCAAATATTCTTCGAGCATTATTCAAACACTCTGCTCTTGGAGAACTGGTAACTCCATATGTTGCTCAAGGACTGATTGTTGCTATTCGTGGCTTCAAATGTAAAACTTGGGCTGTAAGTATTATTTATTTATCCTTTTTGTGTTTTATATCTTTAGAACTTGTAGAAATTATTCCAAGACATACAGTATGATAGCTTTATGATGAGGCTGTAGATCGCAGGTTGTGTGCTCTGTGCACTGGAAGGGTTTCCTGTTCCATAAGTCTTGCATTACTTACTCAAAAGTATCTTGCACTATAATGAGTGCTAACCTTGTTATAAGTGGTGTCCATCTGGGTGAATACATTCCTGTGATCTTTGGATGAAATTTCCATTCATGCACGTAAGTTCCTTCTTAAAGTATATAATTAATTAATTGCTCCTATAAACGTCATTTTTAGGGTTATACTTAACTAAACCTTTAAAAGAAAATTTAGGGATTCTTTACAACATATGGCTGAGACAGCAAGAAATATTTCTAAGTCCAAAGGTTTGTCAATGCACATGCGCAAGCAGACAAAATGAACTGAAGACAGCAAGCCTTAGTGGGTTATGCATAGCAGCTAATCTGTACAGCAATTGTAACAATCACAGCCAACCTCTGCAAATAGTCCCCAGACATATGCACTACAAACCTCTGGAAGCAATTAACCTGATACTTTTTGAAAAGTCCTTACCATTCTTTCTCTCAGGTTATGTTGCTTTTCAAACAGGGGAATGTAATCGAGCAGGATATATTGTAGTATAGAAAGGGAAGGTTGACAATATTCTTATAGATTCTTATAGTTTTAGAATTGGCTTGCCCAATTAATAAGGCAGATCTGTCAGTTTATCTCAAAGATTCGGAGGCCTTATTTGGCGAGGGTCTGTCAAGGACAAGAATGTTGTGTTCTGAATGCAATGTGGTCTTGCACCCCATTAAGAGATGGGACTGTACATTTCCTGAGTTTTGCTATTAATAGGACTGTTGTGACTTTTGTTATTAATAATATCTGGTAAATAATTTTCTTTTAAATTTATTAGAGTTGGATATAAAAAATCACACATCCTGTGTTCAAAGAAATGTGGTTCAAGCGGGCAAAGCTATTTCTAAGGCAAGTTTTTTTCATCATATAATGCTTTGCATACAAGCAATCATACGAGGTAACAATAATGGAGTGTTTGGTTTGGTTGAAGACCAATGTGTGTCTGTGGACAGTATTGATTGACAGTTTCTGATTGATTCCGTACTTCCACAAAATGTTCAGGATCTCTAACAATACCTAATACTCTTTGAGAGGGAAATTTGGAGGTTCTGGCCACGTTGTTCAAATGGACAAATGTAAAATAGAATGACAGAAATTTCATTGGGGGTGCATTGTAGAAGGCAATTAGGAAGATAGATGTGCAGATAATCAGGTGCGTATGGCGATGTGTCAAATAATAAAAGAGATGCAAACACATTCTACAATTTAATTGAGCATGCAGAGTTCACCAACAGAATACATTCAATGCCTGAAGGGCTGATGGCTGGAGGTTTTGGCAGTATATCAATCTGAGCATTTTGTAGATCGAGTGACAAATTTGCACACGAATATTATTGAATCTGGCTGGTGGGCTTTACTACATTGCCTATCCAGAATCAGCATTCAACACAAACATTTAGAGCTCGCATTTGTGGCATGCCAACACCAAAAATCATTAGTAGACAAAAATGGAATATGTGCGTATAAAAATATACTAAAAGTATTGTTTATAGAACCAATGTTTATTTAAATTTGAATTTTGGGCAAAATTATTTTTTTCTGGGAAGAGAACTTTGCAACAACTTGTGGAAGACATTAGGCAGGTATACTCTGTAGTGTAGAGATTAAGTTTAGACTAGGCTTAGTTAACGAGTGAGCTAAGTGTTTAATGTACATAGCTAGAAATTTAGGAATAAACAGTACACATTTGCTTTAGGTTAGGCCTAGTTGAGTGAGTTAAGTATTAACTATTAATTCAGGGATAAACAGAGCACATGATCATATAGTTACTATAATAGCAAGTCATCGTAATTTAGTGACAAACTATATAGCTAGTGTAATTCACTGACGATAAAAGACTGTTGGCTGCCTTGAGCTATGTGATTAAAAATGTATAATTTGGCTGCACTGCATTCTTCACTGCATTCTGCTCATGTTGGACTTAGAAAAAATCCTAGTCACATAATAGAAAGAAGAGCTGAACATTTTAATCCTAAAAAAAGCAAAAAAAAATTGATGAATTTATCTCAAGTTTTAACAATTAAAGGGTTGAGAACTTAATAAAAAGAGTAAAGCATTATTAGACATTTTAATAGAGGGATGGATTTTACATAAGGGTTTATTCATTGTTCCCCACAAATAGAAGTCGCTCACAGTAAGAGCCAAGAAATGAGGGCTTATAATTCCATAGAAATTATCCTGTAATCAAAAACTGCCTTTATTTCTTCCAAGGAGTTTTGAGCTGTAGCGGAATCTTGTTGGAAACATCTATATTCTCTCTTATATCTGACTTGGAAAAAATGGTGCAAGAATATTTTCAGTACCTATCACAATACATATATGATATCTCTGAAAAAATATGGGCCCTGTTATCTGTTTTGCTGTTACAGCACTCCATATATCAATTTGGACATCATGCAATGTAAAGTTCATGAATTGAATGAGGATTATCTGTGTTCCAATTCTATTGTTTTGTGAGGCAACATGACTATTTAAATGAATAAATGCTTCATCTGAAAAAGTTATTAAATGTTGCCTTTACTGTTAAAAATGTTTTGTAAAATCCAGTTTCAAAGATTGACCCATTTTTCTTTGTCACAAGGTTGTAATTCATGAACTTTACTCTCTCTCTAGGGTTTCAATTTTAAAAGTTTAGTAGCTCTAAGAACAAAGATTTTTGAAACATCTACTTGCTTTGCAACACTTATATTGGATGCTCCTTAGGAGAAAATTTGAATGATGCACCAATTTCATAATTTTTTTCCTGTGTTAAAGGATGTCATTCTTGCTTCTTAGGTTTGCATTTACGAATCCCATGTGATGAATCCTAAACTTATTAACCAGATTTCTCACAGTGTCTCTACTGTAATTGCCTATATGCCTGGCTATATGATTCAGTTTTTCCATATGCATTGTACATAAAAATTTTTTGTTCATGCTTGAATTTGTCGATTGGCATTTCAACTAATAATAAGATAAGAGTTCTTTACTTAACACAGATGTCTTGAATAAGTTTCTACCTTTGTGATGCAAATTCACAAACCATCTTTACAATGGGAAGACAAAGCAGGAACTGAACACAGCTGATAAAGTTAATATTGAATGGCCTCACCATGAAACAATATGACTGGAATATAAATGTGTTTTCAATGCACCTACACTATGTTCCTAAAGTTTGGGCCTGACCCAAAGATATGTGAAAATTGCCAAATTATGATGATAGTTAATATTATTGTTAAACGATATGATATTATTTATTTAGTGCTAAGAATTTACAGTATGTAGGGTTGCCTATTGAAATTGACTCTGACCACTAATAGAGTAGACATTCACTCCACATACAATATTTAGTAAACTATTATTTGAATAAACTTTCTTCTTCTTTGTCCATTTCCATTTCTTTTTAACTTTAAATAAATACTGACCCACATTCCTACTCTCCTTTATGAATATTTTGTTCTGCAATGTTCCTTTGTCTTTTTTAAACTTAAATTTAATAAGTTCATTTATTCATTTTACAGGTTCCTTACAATCAAACACACTATGTCCTAAGTCATCTTCTTTATAATGGGCATTCCCCTCGAGCAAAACCCTGACTTCATCATCATTGTTAAATGGTGGTGCACCGTAAAGTTTTTTATTCATTGGCGATATTCACTTGTTTGTGATGATCAGTAAACAAGCTAGTGTTGACACCAGTTTTATAAAACTGGTATACAAAAGGAGTTAGATTCAGCATTTAAAGAATTTGTTTTAGTGGTTAAAAAGTGACTGTTTTTTCAGGTCTTTCAAACAGGCTCTAAAAATCAACTAAATAAAATTCCAAGGACAACATGTATGTCTGTTTAGGAGCCATGAAAGCAACAGTAATGGAGACACTCTTGAATCTGACTACTGCATTTAGCTGTAATGAAGGAGGCAAGAGGCCCTTTATACTGTAACATATTAAGCAACTAAAAATTAATTCCTGGAATAAACTCAGGTTTGCTAAGAATTAGGAAATACGTAGGAGATGCATTTTTAGAAATGCAGTCAGACTATGTAATTCCAATTAAACACTTTATAAAGAACCTCAGGTTCATCATTGAACCTGAACATTGGATGAGTAAAACTCTGGAAACTCTTGAGAAAACTTTTACAGAGGGCTAGTAAACAGGATATGTATATGGCATAATACATAAGTACAAAAAGTTTTTTTTTCCCCCTTGGGTGAGTAGACTACAATTTTGAAACAGAAATTTATGCTATTATTGAATGCATACATGAATACATAAGAAGACAACGTTTAATAGAAGTGACATATACAGTGGAACTTTCTACTTAGAACATAAGGAGAGCTTACACTGGTAAACAGATCATTATATTTTCATAGATAACTAGGTGACATCAGGATGGTAATTTAAGAATTTACTGAGCCAGAGCTCTAGATACATCTCAATGCTTAGTAAGAGAGGCTGTTTAGAACTGTTACAAAGTAGATCATTAAACCTGGCTTAAGACTTTATTTAATTTAAATATATAATACAAACTTAATAATTAAACAATTTTATTAATTTCAGATTACATAAATTGCACGATTAACAGCTTCAGTGTAAATGAAAATCTTAACTTTAAGTTAAGCAAATATGGTTAACTATTTATTAGAAACCTAATAGTAATAGCTGAAATTTAAATGTAACACACTTCAGCTGAGAGCAATTACTGAATTTCTCAGAGGACGTGCTGCTATGAAAAAACATCTTAACAAGATGGGAGTAACTTAGATTGCAGATTGTGCAAGGAGGAAACTGAAACAACCCAGCAGATTATATGTCCCTGTGGGTCTTGGTTTATGGTAGATACATTACGTTTGGAAAAATACTTTTAGAACCACAGGAATTTGAAGCCATATATTATATGATTCCTTGGTAAAGGGTACAGTCATGGTGAATTAGCTCTAAAATGACGTGGATAGCACAATAAGTCTAAGGTGAAGTGCATGCAGAGTAATGATGGAAATCTATATTGAATATATTTTCTCAAAATTGAAGAAATCATATGGAATGTTTTATCCATTTCTTTCCAACTAGCTGCACCTCTACTTCAATTACACTTGTACACTAAGCTATAGTCATATTAGATGCAAAATATGAACAACTTATAAATAAATTTCATTGCTAATCTCCCTTTGACTAATGCAAACCTTTATTGTCTTTTCCATTGCACCCAAATTGCTAAACCTTATTCCCGTATAAGGATTTTTTGTAAACACTCTTACAATCTCTACTCTATTTCCTATATGGACCTTTTATCCTCCTTTCCAATATATTTCCTTTTTAGAAGTTGTACCTAATTAATCTTGGATTATGTTATGTTATTTTTTTTCCAGGAACGTAACTCTGCAACGCTCCTCTTTTCTGCTCTAGTAACTCGAATATTTGGTGTGAGCCGTTCAAAGGATGAAATATCTATCAGAAATCGGATGACAGGAAGAATTTTTTTTCAACACTATCCTATTTTATATGATTTTCTCTTGCAAGAATTAAAGGAAGCTGTTACAAAAATGGAGAAGGATGGTACTATGTTGCAACCAGCACTGTATCCTGTACTTCTAATTTTAGCACGATTATACCCTTCTTCTCTTGAAGGAACAGACTCAAACCTACAGGTAAATACACATTAAAAATACTTGCTTTGAATTATATATATATATTATTGCTATAATGTGTAAGATTAAGCATAAAAATTAAATAAGCATTTTGACATTGGTTACCTTATCTCAAAATATTACACACACAGTCCTCTGCAATTTGTATAGTTTTGACCATAGATTTAGAAACATTCTGTATTTTTTATAACTTTGAATATAATTACTCTATCCAAATTTATTGCTATATTCCTTTGCACAGGGATGGTTATGTAATTATTGGAAGTGAATATTTACTGATTCAATTTTTAATTTGATTTCTTACCAGAAGCATTTTAAATTTGTTTATCTCTCTGTATCAACAATGGTGAACCTTTTCTGACTAGTGCTAGGTAGAGACAAGTTTATTCTTCAAATTGAAATCAAAAACCCTTATTTAACTTTCAGCTTTGAAATTAACCTAAATTAGTTTAAATTAGGGATGTAATTAATTATTTAGATAGTGCTTAACTTGCATCCATTGTAAATGCTTTGAATACTCGTTTCATGATTTTATTTTCCAAGTGTAAGAAGTTGAAATTTGAAACATATTGGTTTAAGAAACAGATTATGTATTTTGCTTTAAGGAAATATAATTTGCAAAAGTAAACAGTGTTATACAATTTATTGCAACACATTTCTTCACTAAAATATAGTTTTAAGATGGAAATTAGAATTGCCAGTATATATTTTAAAAATATTAGTTATATATAGTGTGAAACTTACTGCTATATCATTCTGGTGATGGCATTTATGAAAGAAGGTGTTTGTTCGTTTGATTTTAAACCTTTTTGTGAAATTACTTCTCTTCTTTCTTCATTTGGTAATGACTAATAGGCTTTTACTATTCTTGATTTGTATGGTATTATCACAGATTTCACCCTGGAAGCCAATCCTTATTATCTTTTAATTTAGTTTTTATTTTAGTAATGACCATGTTTTGTAAAATCAATCAGAATGATCATTACAAACATTTGTAGCATCTAATATTTTTGCAAGTTCTGGCAAAGTCTTAGAAATGTATAATGCCCCTATTTTCCTCATTCTCTCTTGAAAAATCACAAATTCAGATTGGATGGCAGCAGAAGTCTTGCTGCATGATTCCTATTTATTCTAAGATTTTTCTGTTCTTATATCTGTTATATTTTTTAACATGAGGGTGGGAACTTTAATAGTGGCAATTATTTATAACTAATACAAAAGAGATACATGGTACAAGTTTTACTGTCCTTCAAAGCAGTACCAGCATTGTGTACAACCCGTTGTCAGCAATGTGGAAGTTGTAGGATATCTTCAGTAGCGCCTGTTGTGGTGAAGTTCAAATGCAGTGGTCTACTGTTGGAAGAATCTCTGGAACAGTTCTGAGGCAAATTCCATGAAGTGATTCCTTCATATTCAGAATCAAGTCAGTCACAAGTGCTGAATATCAGTGTTGGTATAGCACTTCCCAATCCATCGACAAACAAATCGGTCACAGCTTGCGCTGTATACAGCTGAGCATTGTGCAAAATGATGGGTGGGATCTGAGGAAGTGATAATGTTCTTTCTCAAAATGTGTCACAGGTTGAGTTTAAAAAATAAACAGTAATGCTGCATATTGACGGTCTGCATTAGGATAAAATTATTATGTTCATATATGAGAAGCACACGTTTGTTTGTGAGAAGTTTTCACATTGCTGGGGTTCAGATAAACTTTGGATTTTCGTAATGACCCACAATAAATTTATATTCTCAGTGCTTCAATCCTACTTGTATCCCATTTTCTAGGTACTAAATTGAGTTCAAAATGTAATAAGTATATAGTTACAATATGAAAAGTAATTCAATTCTTGTTCTATATATGTTATAACATATTTAGGTTTTTAATTGCAGTTAATTTTATTTTAAATTCTATCACATTGCTCCTTTTAATATAATTTTCAATTTACTGCATTTTGTATGTTGCAGTTGAGTGTATATGCACCGTATGTTCATTGTTGCTCCTTAAGCTTGGTAGCAAAAACCAGAATATTGGCTTCAAAGGCATTGGTGCCACTTCTAGCACCCAATCAACATGCAGCCCTGCTCAAGGAATTATTTATACTCTCTGCTGATAAAAATGTTACTCAGAACCAGAGGCATGGCCTTCTTCTGCAGGTAAGTTATGTATAATTTTCTGACTACTAGAACTAGACATATAGTTATAACCCTTTCATTATGATTAAGTTTTATACTATTTGGATGAACCTTGGGGAACTAAATGGGCAAATATATGTTTGGTGTTATTAATTCATCCAAATAGTATAAAACTTAATCTGAATTTGTTGAATTGGATCCTATCATACATTATATAAGAGGAAGCATAAAATGATGACTGGAAATCAATAGACCAGTTAAGAAAAATATTAGATGATGGTTAAAGTAAAACAATGTAAATAATGACATGAAAACACTCTGATTACATTAAGCAATATCAAGAGTGAGTGTTTAAACACTGGCTAGAGCATGTTTAACCTTAAATCACAGACATTTCACTTTCTAGATGGCATTTCTAAGAAAGCAATTGGGGTGCAACAATTCACAATACAAGCCATACCAACAACAATTTTGTCTGGATTGCTTGATCTGTATTTATGAGTCAGTTAACAAAAAATAATCAAGAATCATTTTTGACTTATAAACTAGAGGATTCAGTTTGCCTTTTTCTTTAACCTATGTGAATACAGGGCTAATTTTGGCAAGTGACCCAAACATTTTAAGAGGATGCTGTTAGCCAAGCCTGCTGGAGTCCAGCTGCTTGCTGCCTCTGGGGTGGATGGGCAGAGATGAAAGAAAGCATATTGTCAAATTTATAGTACTTATCTCCTACTGACGGTGCTGAAATTGTTGTCTCTTGGTTGATATGAACTACTGACTTCTGTAGACAAAGTTTTTATTACTTTGCAAAATTTACCCAAATTTAATAATAATAATAGTAGAATAGTAATAATAATAATAATAGTAGAATAGTAATAATAATAATAACAACAATAATTTGGAAGTGATATACTGTGAAGCTCAATTAATAGTAATGCAAGCTCAGTTAATCATAGTTTTACACAAGACTTCCTTAAAATTATTACTTACATGAATCTGTCCTATGATATTGGTTCTGCTATGTAAGTAATAATTTTGTATAAAATATCTCATTAGTACATTACTATTCATAATGAGTATTTTGTTTCAATCTCTCTCAATGTGCAGATTGAACTTTACAGACTCTCTTATTTAAATGTCCTTTATTAAAACGCATAAGAGGTGAGGATGTGAGGGTGGGCTGATTATTGATTTTCTGTAATAACTTTTATTATCAAACACTTGAAATAAAACTGCCATACTTGTGCAAGCTATGGGCTGTCATGAACAAGAAATTTTGTAAATTTCTGAACACAAGCTGCATTGGGTCAGAGGAAATTTTATCTGTAAATTTCAGCAGTGCATATAAACCAGGGACAAAGCTTTCATGTCTGATGTAAAAGGTAAGAACCATATATTTCACAATATGATTTCTTTCACATTGGCACACTGGTCCAGAGCTGCTTATGTTGTGCATTAGTGGTTTCTAAAATCTTTTGAGGTACTTACAAAAATGTATCTTGTATATACTTTACTTTTCTCAACATAATAAACTTTGATAATGGCACAAAACTAGTATTTTCTTCCAGTAAGTAGTGCATGGATGTTTAGCCATGATTTCTGTGGAGAGTTTTGGCCATGATAAGTGCTGTTCAAATTATTATGAAACTCATGATTGGTGAAAGTCAACAAAAAGCCTAGTGTAACATACTCCACACTTCATATTTCCTAGTAAATGCTTTGTTTTAAACAATGTCTAAATGCCAGTTAAGCCACAGAAATTCATAACAAACTTAAATGTTGTGTAGGTAGACAATTATTATTTCTTGCAGCCAGTATATACAGCAAGGATAATGGAAAATGTTAATAGCAACAAAGTACATCTTTAAATAAATTGATAAAAATAATGTATGTCATTTACATGTAGCTTAGTATTTTAGATACATTTCTGTAGATATCTACAGAAAGTATGATTGTGTAACATTGTTTTGCTATCAGAGTGAACTTATAATGTAATCTTAAAAACAGTTTATTTTACTTTGTATTCTTTAAGCAATCATCAAAAATCCAGCATCATATTAAGGCCAATATACATACATTTAGTAGAATTTCAAATTATATTGATTAGAACAGTATTCTAACTGAGAGATTATGCATTACAGGCATATCATCTACTTGAGCATATTTTTGGCATTAAGCTTGTGAGTCCTGGAATACTGACAGAAGTTGAGCAAGGGATTGAAAATTTGATTTGGCTACTACCTAATGGCTCACATTCTCAAGTTTGTCTCATCACTGCAGAAGTTTATTTGCGAATTCTCCATTTAGTAGCTGTGAGCAATTTTTCATCCATCCCAGTGTCTGTTTGGGAAAAGATATACCACAATATGTCATTATCTTCTGCTCAGCATTCTAAACAGGTAAGTACATTTTACAACTGCTGTTAATGTATTTTACAACTATAGTGGATTATGAGATTTATTTTTCTTGTCTTTCCTTTTTTTTTAATAATATTATTTAACACTAATGACACCACAGGCAGTGACCACTGATGATAAATGCAATGAAATTTTATTTGGGAAAGGAATTTTGGGAAGAAAATGTGAAAGGCCAGTATTTGATGTGAATAGTTTATGAAAAGACAAATACACAAAAAAGTATATATTATCAATCAATTTATGTTAATAGTAAACCACAAATCTGCTCTTTTCAAAGAGTGTTTACAAGAAAATAGATTACTGCTTCCACCAGTCATTGCCACATTACAGTTTTCAGTATAATAGCAGTGTATAACACAAGCAATAAATACCTTGTAATTCTATGTAACAATAAAAATGCATAATTTGAATAATTTTTAAACCAAATGTTCATTACTAAATATATCATATGGCTTTTCAAAATTTATAATGGCTGTATTTTCTATAATTTACCTTGCCTGTTTTTAATATTTGTCTGTTTTGATTGTTATAAATGCCTAAACATTCAGGCTTTGGCAATGATTATTTCAAAGTTCTCTAATTTAAATTGTGTCATTTTAAGAGTGTGGGAAACAAACTCCTTTTTTATACTGATTCTTATTACAGGAACTCAGCCTGGGCAATTTGGTTGGACAAAGTGTGTATCTTCATGGTGAAGCACAAGTTAATTTAGAATTATCGCTCTTATTAAAGTCAACCTTCCCAATCCATGAAGACTTCATAAATCATATGGAAAACATTGTGCTGCATCACCTTTGTCACAAAGAGTATAATGTAACTCTGGTAATCCTTAATTTTTTGTATGCGGTGGTTGCTACGGAACATGCAGTAATTGAATTTGAAGATTCAACCTTACCTGTAGAGAAAGGTTTTCATAATCGCATTAGACAATGGAATGCTGATCATAATGGTATGCTGGAATCCATGTTGAAGCAGTCAGCCAAAATAGGGAAAATGTTAGCAAGCCAAGCAATTAATAGAAGCTGTTGCACATATCAAGAATGCAAGCAGTGGATACTCCTTGTGCTGAGTAACTACCCAGAACCATTTCTATGTGTTGAACCAGACCCTGAAAATATTATGGAAAAACTTTTAAATTTATGTGAAGAAGAAACCGAGAGTGTCTCCTGGACAGTTCTGAGTTGTGCTGCATCATTAACTAATATGCTAATAAGCAGAAGTGTGAGTATTTTTTGTTTTTATTTTTATAATTGTATTTAATTGTGCACTTAAAAGGAAATGATTTCAGTCAATGTTACAATTTTGTTTGGAAAATTTTGAATAAAAGTGCAATGAAAGTGGAGATATAGCTATCAACTTTCAGCTTGTAGAACTGTTTATTCCAGTAAAAAAAAATAATTAAGGCAATATATGTGACTAATGACCTAGAAATTTAAAACCCAAATTATCACTTTCCTTGAGCATATTTTAATAGTTAAAACTAAGTTTATTAATGTCACAAAATGGCACTCACCTTTAAATTTCCTATAATATGCTTCAGAGACTAGTTTCTTCGATTGTCAGCCTGACATTGACTGAACCCCAGTGGCAAAGCTAATCCATTCATAGACTGCTCTGGTGGTGGTTATAGGAACTTGTACAAAGGATCACTCTAGTGAATATCTTGTTCCTATAAATGAAGATTTGTTCCCATGTTGACAATTCTGGCTTTTTTTATATTTGTTTTAATAGTTGTGGATTTATGTTGTGATTTTTTTTCCCAAACAAGGCCCATTTTTCTAAATTTTTATGTTGCTCCTTGGCTCTTGTTTCTAAATTCCTCTTTGTTTTTCTTATGTAAATTTGGTTACAGTTATTGCATTCTATTTGATAAATTCCAGATTTTTTTAGTTGAAAGAAATGCTGACTTTAGTGGTAGAGTCAAGCACACATTTTAATGTGTATTTGTTAACTGAAGCCAATTAAATGTGTTCTCTGAAAATCTTTTTGAATTTGTCTAACATCTGTAGGTGATTTTTTTAAAAAAATCTTCTCTCTGTTGTAGTTATGATGTTTCTTTTAATAATTTAGATGTTCACTTTCTTGCTTTTTAACTTTAGAAATACTTTGTCTTTCAATTTCAGTTACTTTATTTTATTATGATTTTTGTGTGTTGAAAGTTATACCTGTTCTGTTTTATAAATTTTTTGTAGGTGCTAAATATTTATCACAAATGGTTGATCAATATACCCTCTTAAAGGCCACCAGTTAAAATTACACATCAGAGAAAAAAGCATGCCATGTACAAGCAGTACCTGAAAATACCCAAAATATTTAAGTAGTAATGTTTAGTATTTCAAATTTCCAGATCATTAGTCATATTGTAACAAATAAGAAACACCTGTTACTGCTAAACAGACTTGATTTGCTACTAAAGCATCAATGTAACATACTGCACTTGAATCACTATTGTCACACTCAGGACCCATCACAACTGATCCGCTGAATCACAGTTACACTGACTTACACAATTCATTACTCACACATGAAGTGCAATCTGTAACTTGTTAAATCACTGCATGCTTTCACTGTCTCGCTGTACAATTGGTCTTAGCTCCTTATATAGGACCCATATATAAGGTGGAAGGTTCTGAAAAAGGGAAAATATTCAAAGTGTTGAATAGAGCCTTCTAGAGCTGTAATATCCAGAATGCGGGAAAGTGGTAGAAAATGTGTTTGTGTGGCTCTTGTGTTTGTTACTTCTCATTGTTTTGGGGGACTGATCACACAATTGCTGCACATAGTTGGCAAAATAAAGTGGGTCAAGTGAGTTCTGCCTGTTGAAGCGCCAACTGATAGATAATTTGATGCCACAAATACAATGAATAAGTAACACATCACTGTTTGTAAGCTTGTTTTAAAAAGATAAAGTAAATTTGTATAAGCAATACACAAAAAACTTTATATATGTCTTACTGAGTTTCTTAGAGTGCTTAAAATCAAACATAAATCTCTTAATGTGGTAACCTCGCACAACTATTTAGTAGACTACTCTTATCTACACATTCTACTCATTACCAATTTGCATACCTACCTTATATGTTTCAGCATCATTAAAAAGGAATCTTCTATCTGCATTACATTATTCATCACATAAGTTTTGAAATTAAATGTATCAATTTGAGGGAAAGAGACTTTGGGATCATTAAAGATCCTAAGATATTTTAAAAAATACTCATTGGATTAAAGTAACAATGTAGTAATTAGTAATTATAAAAGTGTGGTTTGGAGAGTTCAAATATAATAAAAAATCTGCAACATAATGTGGGCTATTAAAAATTGTAGCAGTAATTGTTGTTTTTCATATTTTTTGCTTAAGAATAAAATAATAATTGTATATAAATGGATGTTAGGTGTAGGAGCATTTGCAACTTTTGACATTTTAAATGCACTGTTGCAAAATATAATTATTTTCTCATTTTTCTTAGATTAACATACCAGAGGTGATGGGAAGCAGATTTTGTGATATTCTGTATAAATTCTCAACATCAGACATGCCATTGCCTCATCGTTTGACTGTTGCTTACATACTTACAACTAACTATAGTTGGCTTTTGAAGGGGAAGCCAGCATTTAAAGGTGAGGTTTTGCTCTCAATAAAGCAAGCTCAGTGCTCTAATAATATATATCTCCCTCCCTCCATCCCTCCCTCCCTCCATCCCTCCCTCCATCCATCCCATCCATCCATCCATCCATCCATCCATCCATCCATCCATCCATCCCATCCATCCCATCCATCCCATCCATCCCATCCATCCCATCCATCCCATCCATCCCATCCATCCCATCCATCCCATCCATCCCATCCATCCCATCCATCCCATCCATCCCATCCATCCCATCCATCCCATCCATCCCATCCATCCCATCCATCCCATCCATCCCATCCATCCCATCCATCCCATCCATCCCATCCATCCCATCCATCCCATCCATCCCATCCATCCCATCCATCCCATCCATCCCATCCATCCCATCCATCCATCCCATCCATCCCATCCATCCCATCCATCCCATCCATCCCATCCATCCACCTCCTTCAAGGGGATGGGGTTCAGATGAGATCTTGATGCCAAATGTTTAATATAATTCTTTTACTCTAACTACTATAAGAAAGTGGTAGAGAATGTAAAAAGATTAGTGATCCTTGTTGTGAACATCAGTTGTAAATGTAACTGATCTTTTTTGTAACTTCAATGGTTTTAATGTATTATATCTTAGTTTTCTTAGTGATAATAAAAATCCATGTAGAGGGTGTAAAAATGAAGGTACCAGTAAAGAGATGGAATACTTGTACATCCTAAAAAGTTACATGCAGCATGCAATTAAATGTGAAGAAATGAATGAATTTTTTATGTCTTGAAAAAGGCAAACATATTATTCCTGTTGTTGATTATACACAGATTGCTTTCCAAAATGGCTCCATTCATGCCACAAGAAAAAGGAAAATTTAGTGAAAAATGTATTTGCATATTTTTGAATAAGCATATATTTGTTCATTGGCACAAATATTAGCTAGAAAATCAGAATTTTCAGTGATAAATTTAGTGAAAAATATGTTTGCTTATTTTTGAATAGGCATATATTTGTTCATTGGCACAAATATTAGCCAAAAAATCAGAATTTTCAGTGGTATGATGATGGCAGTCGTATGAACAAATGGAAACCATTTGTTTACTCTCCATACCAATTTATTCTTTACTTTGTTTAAGAATTGTTCTTACTATATTTATAAAACATATCAATTATAACAATATTTGTATGTTAAACTATTTCTAATTCATTAACATATCAATATATATATGAGATCTCTTTTCAGCTATCTCACTAAATATTTTTTGTATTATTATATTTTATATTATATATTGTATTATATTTATTTTATATCCTTAAATCTTTCTAGCCAATTCTCAGAAAGTATTATTTACCTTATTTTCTCTTTTTCTCCATTACTTTCCAAGTTGTCTTTAAGACAATTTGGCCATGCATTATTCTTTAATCTTTTTTTTTCCTTGATATTCTAGATACTATTTTAAACATGTCTGTCTTCTAGGTTCAAGATTCAATACCAAAATTGCAATGCCCTTTCCATAATAATCTTTCCATTACCTGCCACCCTACCCAGTTCTATTTATGCTACCTGCCTAACAGTTGCATTCGGTAAATACCAAAGTATTTCTCTAAAAAGTATCTTATGGACTTCACCTTGACTTCCCATTTCTCCTTCTAATTTCTGTACTTCTATCCCTTAAAATATTTTTGCCTTAACCACTATTTTATATAGGTTCTCTAACTGTTGAATATTTAAATCAGGTACTCTATATATTTGCATCTTCTGAGAGCTGATAAAGCTTCTTTTCTTTTAGCCAGTGCAAATTTCATTTGTTTACCACCATGTTTATTGAAATACCCAGATAATTTATATGAGGGGGGATCGAAAAGTAAAGCACAATAATTTTTTTACAAAAAAGTTTAATAGTTAAAAAAAAAAAAAATAACAAATGAATTTACACCTTTTACCCACATTTTGACATAGTTACCAACTTTCTCATACATTTGTCTCATTGTGATACCAGTTTCAAAACACCTTGTTCATAGAAGTTCATTTCCTTGGAGTATAGCCATCTGCGGACTGCTGATTTCACTTCTGCATCAGTTACAAAGCATTGGCTGACCAGGAACCAAAAATGGAATTCTCCATGGAACCAAACAGATGAAAGTCTGACATGCAAGGTCTAGACTGTATGGCGGATGCTACAGCACCTCTCAACCAAATTTGGTGACTTTCTGATGAACAGCAGCATCAACATGGCGAGCATTGTCATAAAGAAGTTTGACATCATCAGCAGTAATGTTGTGGCATTTGTGTTGAAGGGCAAGATGCAACTTCACTAAAGTTTTAATGTAAGCTGCAGCATTCACAGTGGTCCTGTGTTCAGCAAAGTCTACTAATAAAACACCATGCATATCCCAGAACACTATTATAAGCACTTTCCTAACAGATTGTCACTGAATTTTTTTTTTTTTTTAGTGGGGAAACAGCCTGTTTCCACTCCATACTTGCCTGCTTTGTTTCAGGCATGTAGTGGTGTGCCCACGACCCATCACCAGAGATGATTATGCCCTTTTGCAGTGTACTGTGTTAATTGATCCAAGCTTGTCATCATTCGCTGGCCCTTGTGGTTGTCTGTCAGGTTGTTAGACACATAGCAAGCACCAACTTTACAAAATTTAAACATATCATGAACAATATCGTACACTGCACCATAGGAAATATTGAATTGTTACAATAATGTTTGCAATTGCTACCTCAATGCCTCTGACATTCTGTGGGGTTGCAGCTGTTACTAGCCTCCTGGAGCAAGGTTCGTAAGGCCCTCTTTGAAAAATGCACACCGCCTGGAGACATTGCTACAGTTCATACAATCATCCCCATATATGCCACGCATGTCCCTGCGAATTTCACTTGATTTGTGCCCTTTGGCCCACAAATATCAAAGCACACCTCTTGGTTCTTCACACATGGACAACAGTAACATGTGCACCATCTTTGTTGTATAGTTCACGCTTCTCTCACTAGAGCTACACATGAAACAAAAAACTATAGTGAAAACTTCAAACTATATCTGTGGAAATTGCAATATTCCAGCTGCAAAACCAAGGCAGAAAAAAATATTGAGCATTACTTTTCGATCCGCCCTCATATTTCCTCACCATCCTAACTCTTTATTTTCATTCTGCAATTGTCTTATTTATTTGGCATATAATGTTGAATGTTGATATCTCCTATATAGAACGTAAAAAAAATAAAAAATATATTTGGTAATTTAGTTTCAGGAGTTTGTACACTATGGACAGTGGTCATGCTGCTTCTTGATGATGATTCATCTCAAGTGCGTGAGCTAGTTTCAGAACTTGCAATTAAACTTGACTGCATTGATATACCAGTAATTTCACAGAAAGCAAGAGAATTGTTAATAGAGCAATTTGTTACAACATTGGAGGATACTGATGCAGTTGCCTGTGCTGCCACTCTATTCTTATGGTGCCTGGGACCTGCAAAATATGAAGCTGGTGAAGACATTACAGAGGTACTTGATTTTTAAAATGTCCTCTTAGTTTTAAAGGCATTTTACAAAATAACTATAATTTAGCATTTGCTCAATTCAATGACTTGAACATATATTTAAGTGTCTCCACAGTTATGGAATATTAGTAGGAATATGGCCATAACTTTGATTCCATGTATTTGTGCCCATTTTAATGAACTGGATAACAGCTTTTTACAGTATGATCTTTAAGTCCATCCACAGTGGGGAAATAATGCTACTAGTAACAATGAATTTATGGAAATAAATTAGAAAGAGAATTATTTTTTTTAATTTGGAAACATAGTTACAGCTAATCGTTAGTGATTATCTTGCTTCATATTTATTTGAGTGAGTTGGAAGTCCAACCTAAGTTGAATTCCACTCATTGTAAAAATATTTCTCACAGATCACTATGCTAACTCACAAGACAAGGCAAGTCTTTTCAGCTGCCAGTGTATCCTTTTCACCAGTCTTATGTTATCATATTTGTTCATACACTTCTTGATCATCCTCTGAATTTCCTCTGTAACGGTCCTAATTCTAAGGTTCCTGTGGAGATTCTCAATTTGAATCTATCAAGGGGCATCAACAGCTTCTCACAGGATTACATTTTGAAAACTTTGTATTATCTTAATCTTTGATTTCCTAATATAATCCCAGAACTGTATTCTGTGGCACAAACTGGTTTAGTACTTGCATATAAAGTAAAATATTATTGTAGGAACATAACTTAGAGTACCTTCCAAGTAATCAATATATTTTTCAATATTTCAAGTTCAAATCATAAATAAATAAATCATAATTAACTCGCTCCACTCATTTGCAAAAGATGTTGAAAATGCTCTCCATTTTGTTGAAGGTACAGATACAAATGTTTAATTTGTTGTTAAACACTTTGACTAAATAAAAAAAACAATGTTTTGCAAACAAGGGGAAGACATAATAAGTTATGCTAGAATGAGTCAAAAACTTTGTCAACTGCAAAACTAAGGGTAGGGAAGATGTTCTCAGAAACTAGTCTTAATGGATAGCTGTGGGTGTAGAAGAAAAGCATGTAAAAGGATGTCCACTCCTTTTGATATGTTCTTTTGATTAAGGTTACTTTTGTCTCTCATTTAGTGTAATTTATTGTTGCCAATTTCAATTTATTTATTGTTTTCAGATTACACACAGTAGACTTTACAGTACCATAAAAAAATAACCAGGTCTACTGGTTCTTGTAATGTCATGAAGTCAGTCTCACAAAATTTAATTGTTAAATTGTGAACAGTAACTCCAAATAGCAGCCTGAAATTTGGTAATTGCTTCACTTTCTGTGTATTCATCACCTTCTTATACAGTGTTAAATGACATCTCTTCTGTATACTGGCACAGACAGTCTGACATTCACCAACATCCACAATCTGTTAAAATAGGGGTAGCTCTTTGGTACAGAATTCATGCGCCCTTGACAGGCACTAAACAGTGGCTTGCTAGCAACTGTTTTGGGAGGGTACTGAAAGCTATTGTCCCATATTACTCTAGATGTTATAGAGAACTAAAAGATCACATGTTATTTTGTGTTGTTTTCTTAAAGAGATTAAAAGAAAAGAAGATTCTGCAGGATTAATGACTTGGGTTTTCCAATCTCTCTCATCCAGTTTGAAATTTAGCTGTTGATTTTTAAAAAAAATCCTTTTGTAGTTTAATTATATATAGGGATCAAATATATATTATTCTTCTGGTTGAATAGTTATGTAGAGCAAGTTTAGTAAAAAAGTATTATGAAAAGTTTACAGTATACAGACAGCTGCGATGGCTGAGATTCTGGCAAGGATTCAGTAGGTTCCTGTTCTGCTCATTTGTTGGCCAACTTGGATTATTTAGTTTTATTTGTTTATTTTGATCTCTCTCGTTTGCCAGATAAATTCCAGATTGAATATTTCTTTATCAGAGCATAAAGAAAATTAAAAGAAATAGGCTACATAGTGCAGGAAGGTGAAGGTACAATTGAGGTAATTGTCAACAAAATGGTACAGGATGGTACTAAAGCCATCTTTATGACATGATAATGACTACAACTTAAGTACATAGAGTAAAATTTCACTGTACAACTTAAGCCATCTATCAACAAATTATCCTCGCAAATGGTAGTTGAAGATGTCGCAACTTGAATTGCATACACAGAAGCATTTGTATCAAACCTTCATAAACTGCTGTGATGTGTCTAGCAATATCACTGTTGTTAAATAGGCAAAACCAAACAAACTATCAAAACATGTTGTATGATGTGGGTGAGAGTCTTACTGTTGTAGTTATAAATTTCATCAGAAATTTTCCTCTCAATTTCTGATGAAATTTATAACTGTTGGTTATAATCACACCAAACGAAAGAAAACAAGCAGTTAAAATAGCATCTGCAAAGAATTATTATTATTGAGAATTAGTTTCCTACCATGTTGTTATAACTGAATTTATATTTTTGCTTGTTTATTTTTGTTGTGACATCTTTTAGTTGTAAGGTCATATTGAAGAATGAATGAAATGATCCTCAGGTGAGCTTTGTTCACCTTCCAAGGATATGGGAAAATCTTGGAAATAAAATCTTATCCAGATATTTCATCCTAGCCAAATTTGAACTCGGGATGGCTTGAAGGTAGGTGTGAAGCACACACACACTACCCCATAACCATGGTGGTTGATTTACTAGTTTTTGGTTACCCTTACAAAAAGCCTAGAGTGTACCATCAGCTCTTAAATAACTTCTAGTAACAAAGTTTAACAAATATAAATATGCTTTCAAAACATACCCAAGTTCCTTGTCTTCAGTTTTATCTTGCTATGAGTGCAAATCATATAAACAAATGCTGTGAATAAGTACTCCTAATATCTCCAAAGATACTACTAACTTTATTTCATTAGGCTTTGTGAACTTGTTTTAATGAGTTTTGCTATCTCTCAAAGTATGGAAAGATATGTTATCCTGCATTTTCTCAATTATTAAATTTATTTCTGCCTTTATGTGTAGACTTTTTCGTTTTCTGGGTATAAACAATACTTATCTGTATGTTGCTGAATTTGTCAAAAGAATTTACAAATACATTTGTGTATTCAGGAAGATGAGAAAGGGGCCATTCAAAATGAAAATGAAGCATTAACATAACAATGTAAAACTTAAATATAAACTTAATGTAAATGGCATGTGTACTATGAAATCATTTACATTGATAACTGCAAACTTAAACAATAGAGCTAATTGAAAAAGAGAGTGTTAAACAGCTGAACTAATTTGGGAGCCTCCGAAGTAACCACAGACAAAACAGGTTAGGTATGTGTATCAAATTGAACATACTACCCAGTTAAAGAATGTTAAATTCACAGTAAAAGCAATACACTACTGCAATCATAATTTGTTTTGTTGTGAATTTAATAGATATCGCTATTGTGTTTTATTGCAATTTTAATCAACATCCCATGATCTTGCACAGAAGGTGCATTAGTTTGACATCACATGACATTTTAAAATTTGATGAGAGATGGTCGAATGACAATGTGATGAGAATTGCTCTCTGATTATCTAGATTCTTATGTTTGATACATACCTGAACTTGAAAGCTTGGGCCTTGCAAGCTTCTAAGTGTATTAGTTTTTAATTGGTAGTCGAATATACACACATGTGCTTCACAAAAACTTACTTTTACGCAGAACTAGTTTCGCATGCGTGTTGCATGCATTGTCTACTGCTTTCAAAATTATATTCTAAGTGTATGTTTATGTTTAATTCAATATTAACTTTTATGTCTATGTTATTCAAATGAATGATTCCATTAGAATATAAACCATATACTTCTTAAGCTATGTAATATTTATGCTTAATTTTCATTGTAATTGGTGCAAAAAAAGTCTAATACTTTGAATATTTAGAACTGTTTGTGTAATTAGATTTATTTATCAACATCAAGAGGCGCACATGTCTTCAACTGGTAAACTTTTCAAATGTGTGTGCTCATCATTGCATTTAAATTCATTAAGAGCAATGAATTTCCTATTACAAACTTTTTTCCCTTCTCTTTTTAGGACCGCGTGTTTGACAAAGCAGAGATGAATGTCTTTGCAGAGGCAGCAACCTTATCTGAGTTGGCTTCAAACTCTCTAAAACGACTTATAAATCGCACAAATGCTCATCAACTTCTAGAGGAGAATTTAACATTAGAAATGAAACACTGGTTTGTACAAATGTGCTGGCAAAATCATAATAGTGCTTTTGAATGTGGTGATGTTCTTACACTGTTAGACTTTGCAAAAGAAGTTGAGAAACGTTCAGAAGTTGGTGCTAAAGAGTGTAACAGGGCTGCTTGCTTTGTTGTGCCAAATGAGGCAGCAGATATTCTAAAATTATACCAATTAAGGAGACTGCTCGAATGCATCAGTGTCTCGGAAACGCATAAAATATGAGATATTGAATGGAGAAATGTATATTTATTTGAATCAGATTGAAAAATTCAATCCTGGAAATAGACACAGAAATCTTTTGGTACTATGCCATTATAATAATCATCTGAATACCATTAGATTCCTTAACTGAATAACATTTTTCCAGTATTCCACAAGATGTTCTCAAATTTAAGAAATATAGTTCAAAAATAATTTATAGTCCTTTATTCTTATGAAGTTATAGTTCATTTTCCTAATGAAATACTGGAGAAAATATGGGTCTGTTGAGGAAATTTATGTCACACCAGCATTTTGCCATGGCATCGCAGTTGGTTAGAGCAGTGGCATGGTAAACTGAAGATCTAAGGATCAAATCTGGTTATGGCACTGAAGTTTTCAATCTGATTTTTTATCTTTGCAACTTTAATCTACACACAGCATTTGTAAAAGAACAATTATCAGTGTGTATTTGTTTGTTTTAAAGTTTTATAGAAATATGAGGGTAATTTATATAAATATGTATATAATGTGTTTGTGTACCAATAAACTTTGTATTCATTTTTATCTTGATGTGCATTATTTGCACCATACAATGTACATAGTTAAGGAAACCTAGAAAAGTCAGAGGAATTTAAAAATACAAACAAAATATCTGGTGTGTTTCATTCACATAACTTTCTCTAGCTGTTCCATATACAAACTATTCTTACAAAAAAATATTCTTTTATCTAAATCATGCTAATCGAGATATCCCATTTGAGAAAAGTGGCTTAAAAATGAAACTTAATAACAAGCATTATCTCAAAAACAGTCAACTGTACATGAAAAAAAAAAAAATATATATATATATTTATGACATAAATTATGTTTTATTGAGATCTACA
The DNA here is from genome assembly GCA_030762935.1 of Hymenopus coronatus. Taxonomy (NCBI): domain Eukaryota; kingdom Metazoa; phylum Arthropoda; class Insecta; order Mantodea; family Hymenopodidae; genus Hymenopus; species Hymenopus coronatus. Next base: position 55,958,639 of record CM060895.1, on the reverse strand, counting down.
TTTTATGTGTATCAAGTTTTTGTCTATCTCTTATGGTATATCAGTTATGCAAAATTCTGCAGAACTTATTCAAAATAAAGAGCTCTTCAGAGGTTTTTCCCAGAAAACTCAAAATATACATTTTATTTGTGTTTTTATCTTTATTATACAATATTTTAATCAAAATCATTAGAGCCACTTTTGAGAAAAACATTTTCAAAAAATTTTACACTTAAAGGGTAATTTGTTGTGAGAGGACTTTCAAAATCTTCATGTCCACCCTTGGAAGATACTAAACATAAATATTAAGTTTGGTATTTAACAGACTTTACGTTTTTGAGTTATGCTGTCCTTATACACACTGACCTTTTTCTAAAATGCTTTATTGTTGGATTCAGCGGTCTCAAAACATATATTTCTAGTGAAATGTATAAAATGTTTGGGCAGAATACAATTCCTTCTCTATAGACTATGTACATAGTATGTGTAGAAAAAGTAAAAAAGTTGGGAATGTTACACAATTAAAAATCTGATATGTTGCATTCACTTGACTTCCCTACATCTCTGCAACAAATTATTGTAATAAAGCTTATGCTTCTATTTGCTTCTTGCTAATCGAAAAAAATTAGAAGAAATAGTCTTATTACTTGCTTCCTTAGAAGTGAAGTAAGGGAGTACCATATGTTAAAGTGATAGTCAATAGCTGGTTGCTATGTGACTGAAGTCCTTTGTTTGTATGGACAGGAGTTGACAAATTCCTGTATGAGAAAAAAGCTGTTTAAAGCCTAAACCAATAATAAGGAATATCTAAAAAGCAATCAACTCCACGAAAAAAATGTATATGACATAAATTGTATGTTTTATCATGATTAACATTTTTACGTAGTAAGTTTTTGAGTATCTCTTACAGTTTACCGATTATGCAAAATTCAATAAAAATCATCCAGAATAAAGCGGTATTTATTCAGGCGATTCCCAGAAAATTCAAGATATACATTTTTTTTGGCATGTAAATATCTTAAATATAAGAAATTTTAATAAAACCGTTAGAACCATTTTTGAGAAGATCAAAATTTTCGAAATTTTTTCCATGTAAAGGGTAGTTGGGGTGGAGGGGTTTTCTTGAAAATCTTTGTGTCGCATCCTTGGAAGATACCAAGGTTGGTATTTAACGGCCTTTGTTTTTGAGCTATGCTGTCCACACATGCTCGCATGCATGGACCTTGTTCCAAAAATGCTTTTCTTGGATTCAGGATGACCCAAAACATGTATTTCCAGTGAAATCTTGGTATCAAATTTTGGGTAGAATACAATACTTTTTCTATACACTATGTAGGTACATAGTACATGTAGAGAAAGTAAAAAGTTTTTTCTCTTGTGTGTGTGTGTGTGTGTGTGCAGTTTGAATAGTAATAGCAAATGGGATGGGTTTTGCTCTCCAACTAATCAGATGTAATTATTAACCATGTATTATCACTTTTTTACCCCCACTCTTTTTATATTTCCCTCTGACTTACATAATGTCTAGTGCAGGTTGATGTATTTGCGCCAGAATAGTCAACTTGTCTTAATATATCCTTGCATAATGCGCACATGCTCTCTTTAATACTATATACGAATAATGAATTAACTGTTCTTTTAATCTAATAGAATCGCCATCAGTTCCTCCATATTGCTGCCATCGGTATCTCAAGAAGTACCGCTTTGATTCACCATTAAATTCACCACTAAAGGCTATTGCATGTATTCACATCTGTTCTTTTGCTACTTTAAGGAAGAGCTGATTATTGATTTAACACTGAAGGGTAAGCATAAAGCCCAAATCCCAATTACATGTCAGATATAGCAATCTGGCTCTTATCTTTAACAACAGAGAAAGGAAACAAATTTATGGTGCTTCAACTAATTATAGTACTGTGTAATTCCAAGGGTATGATTATTAGGTGACATAAGCTTATGTCAATTTTCTGGCTATAATTTTTCCTATTATCATGTAACATATTCTGGATTGAAAAAAAAAAAGTTCTTTCATTGGAAAATTATGTCATTGGAACATACAGTATATATGCTAATGTAGCAGTTTTATGAGTAATCTTCCGGGATACTTTTTTCTCATGTTTTCAAAAATGACTGCATTGAAGAATCTTCTGCTGCTTTGACAAATATGCAACTCCTATTATTTATTTTTGACAAATATGCAACTCCTATTATTTATTTTTCTGGAAATATCATCAATGATATTCAGAACATCATTGAGTGGAGGGTTGCACTTTCCAACTGGTGATTAGCTTTAATATAAAACAAAAAATTGTCATATTATATGCAAGCAGGTGATAAGAGTCTTGAGCAATTTCTAGCTATTGGTGATGCAGGATGCTTTTGTTTCATCCAAAGTCATTAAAAACATTTTTATGCCTTTTAGATGCTCAGCATAGTAAATGGCAGTGGTTAAGTGTTGGTCCAAGTGGAAGAGGGATTGTTGGCAGTTTCTCTTTGAACACGGATCTCCCGATTTCCTTGCAGTTCATAAGCATTGAGCCAACATGACAGCATCAAATCCCCCAACTACTCCAGTTTTTCCCAGAAATGCCACTAAGTAACTTACTTCTGAGATAACAAGTCAATGTCAACTTACAATAATTATTAGTTTGTTTCCTGGGTAGAGAAGTAGTTTAACCAACTACAAGATCATTAATAAAAGAAGTTTTGTTTGCCAGGCTTGTAGTTGTGGTCTAGAAACCATAAAAAATATAGAGATTTCACCAAGTGTAGTCCTTGGCAAAACATTGGCATTTTCGATGCCTAGTAAACAAAACTTATTTTATTAACTTGGGACGCCAACTGTGAAAGCCTAGGATTACATATACAGTGTATATATTACATATATGTGTGTTTGTGCATGTGCGTGAGTAGGTGGATTGTATATGTGATATTTATTGTTGTTATGGTAGGACCAGCTGAAAAATTTATGTGCTCATTTAGTAACCTGAACTAACTCTCTCCTACTTATAGTATAATGAAAATAATTTTACAGTGAGTTTAAATGGGGAAAATAACATTTTTTGTTTAAGAAGGCAAAATAGCTATTTAGGTTATTTTAGGTGTCAACCCTTCATTTAGGTTTTCTTAGGTGCAGTGAAATGCACATATTCTACTTCAGGAAGGGTAAAATTAATATATATCTTGAGATTTATTAAAGCAAAGGAAAAAATAGGTTAAAACCTACAAATCTGAGCCCTAGTAATTATACATACATATGTACAAACAAATAAGAGTCATTCTAATGCCTACATGGCTATGATCAAATATACGTGTGTTTAATTAATTTATGTTAAAGAAAAATTACAAGAAGTTAAAATATGTGGTCTTCGTAGTTGTGACACAAGCAATATTCGTTACCTTTTGTGGATTGACTTTTTGAAATTAAAATATTGGACCTAGCATGAATGGTATAAATAAATTTATTAGAGGTAAATTCACTTGATACACATTGCTGCCAACAGGAATACAATATTTTAATGCTGCAAAACTCTCATTGGTGCACAAGGGCGGATATCTCATTTGACAATGTATTATATTACTATAGTAGGTGACCTAGTGATTAGACCACTTGCCTGTCACCAAATTGGCTTGGGTTTGATAGCAGGGGACCACATGTGGAATTTGTGGTCAACAAAAAAGCAGCTGGGCAGATTTTCTCTAGTTTCCCCAGCCATTCCTTCCACCACCTGCTCCAGAATCACCTTTCCTCTCATTTGACAGTTATTTCATGTCATTTATCTCACTCTCACACCAGGCTTCAGGCTGATCACTATGGAATGGATTTTTAGGTGCTAAAAAAGTTACTCATTTATTTTTATGGGTTAAAAATTAAGAAAATATTTGTTAAAAAGTTCAAAATGATTGCTAAAAACAAAAAACAATTTGTTTCATTTTCCATAATAGAATAAGTTTTAGTATTAAAACTGTATTAACAACTCACCAGCAATGAATTAATGAGTTCACGACACTTAGAAAATCTGGAATATAACTTGGAGGATCCTGCTTCACTTAAAAGCACCTGCTTCATAGAAAAATGAGAAGCCACTAAGATATATATTTTGCTAAATAAATGCATTTGTTCTGCATTTGGTCTTTAAAAAGTGGTAAGTCTAACCACACTTGCCCTAAGAGATAAGAAAAGTAGTATTCTGTATTGCATAACATTCATAAAACTGCATAATTTAATTAAATTAAAGGCAAAAGGAATTTACATTGTGTATTGTATATACATTGTATACTGTGTATATGAGTTGTTTTGAAATCAGTAGCAATTTCCTCTTGTGATAGTCATACCAAGGGTAATTTAGTGGCATATTTTTATTTACATTGTAGTTTCACATAATTTATCATGTGGATATTATTATTATTATTATTATTATTATTATTATTATTATTATTCATAACCCATGCCAAATACCAAATAGATAATATGTACAAGAAAGCCAAAAATATCAGTGGCATTACCATGATTTCTCCATATGTCTCGCACATCCAGAAAGCATATTTCATTTGAAGTACAGTAAGTTCAGATACAGCTTACCATTGAGTCTTCAGGAGAGCAAGGCACTGCAGCTTTTTGACAAGAAAAATATGAACTAATCATTTATTTTAATTAGATATGGGATATAAATTAATAATAGTATTAATTATTAAATTATCATAATAGAGGTTTTGCATTATTGTTTAAATAAACTATAAAATAATGGAAATACTTTTGCCAGTTATTTTGTTATTTATGTTATTTAAGCTAGTTAAGATCTACTACTGAGGCCAGAGATATCTACTTAGCATATAGGAAAAGGCTGTTCTACTTAGCTGTGCGCCAAAGAGCAACAAGCCTCTCACTCTTAGGGTATGTATGGAATATGGCTCATCATTGAGGGCAATTATTGTCACAGCTGAATCAAGTGTTGGAATGCAAGCACAAGTATTTTATATTCTTTGCCCTTTAATGTATTGGCTATCTCCTTCCCCTCTAGCCATTCTCTGAAGTCTGTATTTAAGTATGCAAGTCCTCAGATGAGTAGTTGGAATAACCTGGTATAGGGTATACACCTCACATAAAGCAACCTATGCGAGATCTCTTGCAGCTACTACCCTCTAAGAGAAATGGATGAAATAAAGGAACCACAGGAGACTACAGCTGCAGACAGACACAGAGATGCACAGAAGACCTTAACAGTTACAGGCTCAAAGACCCACAGCAAGCATCCGTGTTATCTGTCTGCCCCTGTCGCATGCAACATCACTTATAACACCTGGAATATGAGCAGGAATCGGAATGAAAGGAAATCTTGGTAGAGAAACCACCCACCTACCGATCAGGGAAAACCACGAAAAATCTAAGATCAGAATGGGCGGTCGACGGGAACTGCACACGAAACCTCTTGAATGAGATTCTCTCACGTTACCATGAAACTATGTAGTTCTATCGGGAGATGTCTACAATTACCATTTAGCAACCCGTATACGGATTTAATACATGTACAGATGTTTAACCTTCTAACAGTTGCACACATAGCACAATCAGCTCCGCTTGCTCTTGATTTGTTTATGCTGAATGCTTTCCGCATGAGCATATGGTTTGAGATCACATGCTTACATTAATCCTTGCTTCTTAAAAGCTTGCTCCGCAGACTTGTATCCCTCCGCGCATAATTCCCTTTCTCTTTCCCCTAATTGGTTAGGTACACCTTTGAATGGCAATATACAAACCCTCTGCAATGCAAGATGAGGCGACAAAAGCGTTATAAACACTCATGATAGAGTATATTCTTTGGTCACCCTGAAGGTGGGTTTAAAACAAGGGATCCTCGTATATGCATTTGTTGATAAAAGTCGACACTATTTTAGATGCATTAACTCTTGTTACTAGTATGTTTGACCCATACTATTAAAAAAATGTAAATCTACAATTCCCGTCGGATGTATTAACTAAATGATAAGTATTAAATAAGGATAGTTTGTACCGCACAATTGCCTATTCCACTATAGCAGCCAATCAGAGGTGACTTAAGTCACGATCGTTGAGGTACGGGGCAAGCTCATATGAAACAAACCGTAGGTGTCTCATTTATATTGGTGGATAAGCTTCTTTTGAATGATTACTGGGTTTTTGCGAAGAAAAAATGAGGCAAGTGGTACCTACCTATAGTGGAGCAAAATTTAGAAAAGATTCAAAAGATATGCCGCTCTCGAAAAAATAATAAGAATCCAATTCTTTTCTAACCGTACAGACTTATGAGGGGTATTGTGTTTACAAATTCCATCCCATGCAGTAAAGGTGTCCTCTTCTAACAAAGAAGCGGCATGATAAGAGACTTATTGAAAATTTATGTTTATAGCCTCTTACAAAGAAATGGCATATCGTATGCGACTTTCCTACATTTTGCGAGAGTAAGTGTGTACTGAGCGCGATGGTTCCAAGACTTGCATTCAGGGGGTCCCGGCGGTCGTTTAATCTTGACCGTAATTTTTTTTTTCTTTTTTGGTTTTCCTCTCGTGTATTATGTCACGATTTCCCTTTTTGTAATTTCATTCCCTTCAATGTTTCAACGTGCTTTCAAGTCCTGAGGTACCGGGCAGTTGGCTCAGTTGCTTGCGCTATGAAAGGATTTCACTCTGTGAATGCCAGAGGTCTAATGGTGCACGGGTGTTAAAACTGGAAATTTGAGCGACATCTGTGAAAGTTGTTCGATTATCAACTTCAAGTAATCGAATATTGTAAGGATCTAGTTCATTTTGAGGGATTATATACGAATCAAATTCTATATCTAAAAAGTCTGAATATTCATAAATTCAGTATCATTGATGTCCAATGGTTTTCGTCTCTGTGAGCCTGGGATCTCCTATGATTCCTTCACATCATCCCTGCCTCTTGGGGGATAGTCATAGTAAAGCAGGTGTCCCCTTCCTTTCCAATATCTTACAACTTTACAACCTACCTGAGTATAAGATAATTACAAACACAAGTGCTTGTGTGAATAACGACATGTAAAGTTGTATCCATGCCTTATATAAAGTTCCCCTCCCTTCAAATAATGCATCTGAAATCACGTAGATGTCGCCCCAAGAGAGAGAGAGAGAGAGAAAAGAAAAAACAATCCGAATCACAGTTAACATTCACGAAAGAAGGAGCTATGATGAAAATATCGAGGTTAACAGCAATAGAAACTTTTTGTAAGAACTTCCCACTTGAGGAAAATTATGTATTTTAGTAAATTTAAATTAATAATAAGTAAATGCTTCGGAAAATTAGGAAATACACACTTATTTTTCAATTAAAGATAGAAAAACCAGCATTTTTATAAAATGAAATGTATTTTAATAGCTAAGCAGAGGTTTAGATTTTTCTTAAGAGAATCTGAAATTCGAGTTATATTAATTATTTTGACTACTTCATAAATAAGACGATAAAAATAAAATAGCGCTTATCATACACACTCATCAAATAATAAATATAAAATTTGTAATAGTGAAATTTTCGGATCCCCAAGGTTTTCATAACTTCTACCACTTTGGCTCCGTAATTGATGAGGCTATGCCAATTAAATTATTCATTCTTTGTGCCGTCATCCACGATATTTACTGTTTTCATTTATGTAAAATAGGTTGTTCCAGTGTGCTGCGCTATAATAGATCAATGAGTTGGTTACGACTCATAGGGGTGTATGTGCCTGAATAACCTAAACATTTAGGGCAACCCATCGTCAAGACTGATCCGAGTTTTAGAATGCAAGCGCAAGCACATTCACCTAACGACGTATCTATCACCTGTCCTACCCGAGTGCGTCCGAGTATTCTTAATCAGCCGAGTCGAGTTGAAACAGCCTGATGTAAAAGGAAACGGAAGGTTAATCCCTCCCCAGTGACCGCCTCGTTACCGTATTCTCCAAGATAATAAAAACTAAATATGTACAATAAAAACCAAAGCAAATATTAGCCTCGGAACGGTACAGCAATGAACCCAATCCAAGACGGGAAGAAGAAGAGACCAAAGCAAATAAAATACAGTGGTCAGTGTACAACCCAGAGGTTTCGGTTCCAATTCTCGCCTGTGTTGGGGAAAATGAAATGAATTGACGTTTTATTTATGGACGATCTTTAACTACTAGTTCTCATCGTCCCATTCTATATTTGGCGTAAAAGACCGCATAATTTTGCTCAGGGGTTTCTTTACCAGACTTGAGGTTCTTTTAAGTGCCGTAACACGGGACCAACGGCTTTGCTTCCCTTCCGAAGGAACCATGCTAAAGATTTTTACGCTCCTGAAAAGAGGATTTTTACGCCAAACCCTCCACTGGGTTTGAACCCGCATCCTTGGGTATATGATAACCACTACACCACGGAGGGCTACCTGGGGTGTGGATTTCCCCCCTTTTCTGTAATTGGAATACAAATTTTTTCAAGTAAGTTTACCATGAGAAGTTAATACGAAAAAGAAGAAGAAGAATAACTAAGTGGCGTGAGTCCAGAAGCAATTACTCACCTTAAAAATTGGAAATGTGCATTCTCTAATGTCGCGAATAGCCGAACGGAAGGAATTAATCGCAGCTGATCAACTTGTATACAATGGTCATGATAAAATATATTGTATAAATAATATCATTAGAAAAGAGACCTATTGATACCAGCGGGATTGGGCCGAGCCGTGGCCGAGTGGTTAGACCCGGGTTCGATCCCAAGTGACCGCATGTGAGATTTGTGGTGGACAACGTGGCGCAGGGGCGGGTTTTCTCCGGTTTCCCCCGCCATCGCACTCCACCCGTGCTCCATCTTCATTCAAGTATCACCTGCGGTGCCTCAAGTAGTAAAAGCGGGCGTTAAACACTATCAAAAAAAAAAAAAAAAAAGCGGCATTCAAAGTTACATGTCCCGCACTGCTTTCGGTGCCTTTAAGCTCTCAGCCACGTGCTTAGTGGCCAAAATGTTAAGGTTTCTTGCTTACTGCTAAGGAAACTTGTTTCATCTCTTTAGAAGCAGTTTTATTTTCTCTAACACGTAAATACAATGTACACTCAAAATTTCGATACCGAGATTTCACCGGAAATAAATGTTTTGAAATCCCCTAAATCCTGAATAAAATTATTTTTAGAAAAAGGCCTGTACTTGGAACATTTTTCGAAATTTTCGATTTTCTAAAACATGGCTCCAACGGTTTTGATTAAAACGGTGATTTAATTAAATATGTTTACATGGTAAATAAAATTCATGTCATGAGTTTCTTGGGACAAGCCCATGAAGTTCTCATCATCCTGAATGGCTTCTGCATAACTGGTAAAGCAAGAGATAGATAAAAATGTTTCGTTTCGTTGCCCTTCCCTTATATAGGACTGACATCTCCTGGGATTTACAAGCGGATGGCTAGGGGTCAGCAGCTTGTTGGGGAGCCAAAGGCACGAAACCTCAAAATGGAGAACTTGGAACAAGTGGTCGACCCTTAGCCAGGGATGAGCGTGAGGAAGTGAATGATATTAAATGCAAGCGAAATGGATGATAGAAAAGGTGATACTGAAGCATTTGGTGGAATGAGTGAGGGGGAAACCGGAGGACCCGGAGAAAACCTGCCCAAACCTAGATGGGGGGATTCGAGCTCTGACCAGCCACCGGAACACACATGAAGATGTCAAGCGCAACCCTTGGCGAAACGTCGGGAACTTCGAGACCCAGTGGACCACGGCCTACAAGCTCAGAAAATAGTTTCATTATAGTTAAAAAGCTTATTCTTCTATCTACTTCATGCTAATCGAGATACATATTAGCTGAAATTGTCTTGTAAGTAAGGATAAGGGATAAGGGAGCACGTTAGGCTAAAGCGCAGTCAAATCTTTTAAAAGCTGGTTGCCATATGGTTGAAGGCCGTTTCTTTGCATGTCAAGGGGTTGACAAATTCCTGTATATGGAAAGTTCAGGTATTTTAAAACTGAAGCCAATAACAGGGAACCTAAAAAAATGATCAACTCCAGAAAAAAAAAATGCATGACATAAATTGTGTGTTTTAACAAGATCAGCATTTATTATGCAGTAAATTTTTGTCTATCTCTACCAGTTATGTAAAATTCATCAAGGCTAAAGGGATCTTCAAAAGCTACTCCTAAAAAATCCAAGATATATATATATATATATATATATATATATATATACATATTATTTGACAAATAAATATATTTAATAGACGATATTTTATTCAAATTCGTTACAGCCAATTTTGAGAAAATAAAAAAAATCGAATTTTTTTCCATGTAAAGGTTAGTTTGTGGTGGGGGATTTTTTGCCCCTCAAAATCCTCGTGTCGGAAGTTGGTATTTTACCGATTCTTTGTTTTTGAGTTCACAGACACACGCACACACAGAGAAAATTAACTTTATTAACAATGTCAATTACCAGGATGTCAGCATCACCGGTGTGCCGGAATTCCGTACCGAAGGAGTTCTTTAACATGCTAGTAAATCTACTGACATGGGGCTATCGCTTTTAAGCACACTTAAAACCCATTGGTCTGGGCCAGGTGAAAACCCGCGATCCTGATTTCAGAAGGCCTGCGCTTAACACACACACACACACATGGACATTTTTCTAAACTTTTTTTTTATGTACTTGTACAATGTAGGGAAAATAAAAAGGAAAAACCGATTTTCTCTGGAGACTGAAGAAAAACCTTGAGCCCGCCTCGTTAGTATGGGGGTAGCGCGTTGCCTGACATTCAAGAGCTCGCGAGTTTGAATCTCGCTTAGGGTGAGAGTTACCTGGATAAGGGTTTTCCCTTATCCTCAAAATACGAATGTCGAATAACTCCATGGACCCCGAGTATCATTTAACCGAGTGCATTCATCGTCTTATGACTAACTGGGTTAAAGGACGATAAACCATCTTATTGTAAAGAGAGTATATTTTCTGCATTTTTTATCTTGTGGTTTGTTCTGCTGCGCCTTATTTTCCAGTAAAAGAATTGATGTTAGTAGGTCAAGTTTCTAAGAAATGGCAGAGAAAACAAACAGACCATTATTTTTACCATCAGGAACTTAGGAAGTCAACTTAAATGTAGCCAAGAGATTGCTGTATATAATATCTACTTTCAAGTTTTAGACGCTCTTAGAGGCTTCCCAATGCTCTTACATTGAAGTAAGTAAAAACAAGTCCTTTTAAAGCTTTTAAGGCTTTCCTGTTTTCTTCTTTTTGTTAGGAGAGAGGGGAGAGATAAGAGAAATTACGGTTTTATGTGGCGAAACAACTTTATTTATGCACAGGGATAATGCTTCGAAATCAAATTCGTTTGATTCTTTTAGGTTTTATGTTTATTCGTGTATTATCTTAATCTATCTCTATCATCAAGATTTTAAAAATATAGCCGCCCGTTTAAAGTATTATTAAATTAAACTTAAAGACAAAGAAGACATTATTCCATTTCTATGAAGCCAACCTAAGGTTATTCAATAAAAAAATACTCCATTCAATCATAGTAGAATGCGGGTTTCCGTTATCTTCATTTAAATTCCAAAGTGGGATTTAAATGTTCAAGAATGTGCAAATACACGATAAATTTTAAAATTTGTAGTTTCTCGTAGTTTTCTTACATTTTTACAGCTTTAAAATGATGCAATTTTTATTCAATATTTTCGTTTTCTGAAGGTAAATGAAGACATTTAAAAAGCAGCTTTTGATATCGATTATAGTTTTGGAATTAGAAATTTTTAGAAAATTAATTACTACACAGTTTATTGTTTTTATGGTAAACGTTTATCACACAAATGTACTTTTGATTTACACAATTGCATTTAGTAATAATATTACAAATTTAAATTTTGAAAATTATTTTATTGCAAAATTAATTTCTGTTATAGCTAGGTTAAAAACTCTATGATAGAACAATTGGTTAACATTTTATAAATTAATTTTAATCGACTATCTTTCACGAACATTTGTCATATTTCAAAATTTTAGCTAATGATTAAGGTGATGCATCTGTGAAAATTTTCAAAAATTATAAATTATTAAAAATATTTTTCATAATAGAATAATATGAATTCCAAACATAAAGAAAAGATATGGTTTTGCTTACTTGGCGTATTTTAACAACAAATTAACGAAGCTATAAATGGAATGGCGCAAGCTTTTTAATAGGCATTCCAAAATTTAAACTGCTTTTCTCGCAAACTTTTTTACAATATATTTCTACACTGAAAATGTTCCTCACAATGCAATTTTCCACTAATTTATTTTCAAAACTTTTATATTGCCTCTCAAAAGCATATTAAGGAACATGGTTAACTTTTTCGAAATAATACTCCAATTTTAAGAAATAAATGGTTAAATTTTGGAAAATCAAGAGTTTTGGAGAGTACGAAAATTAATAATTTTTCTACGCTAACTACAGCTAATACAAGGATATAATGTGACATTTATTTGTAAACCAATTTTCTGTAAAACTGGATTTGTTATGTGAATAAAAAATGTATCACGTGACTTATTTTTATTGTTACAATGAATTTAGGAAATACAAAACTATTATTTACCTAAATAGCCTTGCAAGGTTAGAATTTTTATACATTTCAAAATTATCAACCATATTGCGTGTAATAAACTGGTAAGAATTTCAACAAGATACTTTACATACTGTGGATTTTGCAAATTTTGTAGATACATCCCTTTAAGGTATTTTTCTTTCTTTTCGTTTAGTTTAAAATCAAATTAGAAATGGAGGAATAAGTTATAATATTTTAGTTTTTTTTTTCTTTCTTTTGGTTAAATTTGTATGTAAAACATAGCGGTGTTATTTTGCTGGTAAATAAGACATTCTTAATATATACTAAAACAAAGAAGTTTAGCAGAAATAAAAAGCTAAAAGATTATAAAGTGGATACCGCTTAATTTGAGGGGTTTGAAATAAGTATTAATGGTAATAATGATAGACTATATCGCGAACGTGGTAATTGTGTAATTATGTAGTAAATAAATGAAATGGTACAATGTGCTTAAATAAGCCAGAAGTCCATACATATTAGGGTTACTCGACATCCCTCTTACTAGTACAAGAAAGAGGAAATCCCTAAAGAATTAAACATTTGCCAGGTAACTAAACCTAAGATCCGAACCTTGAATATGAAGCATACTGGAATATTGATTCTTGTCATCTTGTTCATTGTTAGATAAAAACAATTCTGGATTGTGCGAAGCATGTCTCCACTCACTGGTTGCTTTCTAAAATATTTGCGACGCCATTAAAGAGCAATTTTGTATTCAGTATTCAGAAATGCTAAAACATATGGAATTTATGCGAAATAGTTTCGTTGTAATAATAAAGCTCTTGAATCTACCCCGTTTTTCCTGCTCGAGATGTCTCGATGTTCTATCGACAGTCGCCAGTTTGTAATAGTTCCGCGATCACTCAACAGAGAGTGCAGGTATCGTCGTACTTGTCAGCTGCAGTAGTTAGGTCTGTTCGAAGGAGTGGTTGAGTGAAGATTTCTTTGAACGCAGAGTGATGATTAAAAATACTGTAATGATGCAATTAATTGCAGTTACATAGCACGTGCATGTAGTTTTAGAACATACGTTAAAGACACGTGTTTCTGATGGTTAGGCACGGCCGAGAATTGACGTCTGAATATGACGGTTCGCCGAGTGATGTAGTATTGCAGTATTCTCGTCTGCATAGTGCCTGTGTGTATGTGTAATTATTAGCTTACAAGCAGTGCCATAGAAAATTACTGAAGACGACAGACGTGAAACGGAAACCGTGGTAAGCACACAAGGAAATGTCATATAAAATAGTGTAAGTTTCGTGGGTACACAATTTGACCCAGATTGTTCATGCCATAACCTTACTTTGACAAGTAGTATTAAATTATTTATTACAACAGTGAACCATATAAGTGAAAGGATATATATTCAGCATTACTTTCAGCAGTAATATATTTTTAATGCATGACTGCCGAATATTACATTCTTAGCAGCGTTTTTTTCTTCTTTTTGTGCATGAAACAACATTTCAAAATAATTTGTGATTAAAAAAAAACTAGTTTTTTTCCTTCATCATGTTCGTTTATTTCTAAAACAATTATATATTTATTTGAAATATAAAAAACACGGCTCAGTAGAGATTTACTTTATACATGTCAGATTTTCTCCCAGAATTTTTTTGAATGTACAGATTCATTTTTTTTCTTTGTGTAATATAGCTATATAATATTTAACATATTGTGCTTATATTTAATATATATATGCTTATAAAATACTGGATAAAGTGTGCCCTTTAAAATAACGTTAGATATCAAAAGATCATGCAAAATGGGAATGATAACCATGATCAATAAATGAGAGGAAATGTATTTGTTTGTCATTTATATTGTTTATAATTTAATAATTTAGTATTTATTGATTCGAATTCAGCAGCTTAGAAAATCACAGTAATTTTAAAGGAGATGTTATGAAAGGGATAAATATGCATAAACATTTTTCAAGTACTACTGTGTTTTATTGGCAGGTATTTCGCTAATATATATGAATATGCTTGATTTCATGAAGGATTAATAGCTACTATTAATAAGTAAACTGTTAATTTATAATTGGTTGTTCCAGATATCTTTTAGTAATTTTAATGGCTATTACCATTAATTTTATAATGTAGGTTGGCATTAATTTTGATGCTCATATTTGCAATTAATATATGCCAAAATGTAATAAGCGTAAGGAACAGATCAGTATGAAATATTTTTATGTTACAGAATTACTAGGAAGGACTGCTATTGAAGCTCTATTAACATGAGATTATTAATTAATTTTACAATTAACATTTGTATATAGTTTTTAACCATTAACTTAAAGAGATTTCAAATTTAATAAGCATTAAGTATTAATATAAATGCTTTTATAGATCCTATATTAAATTTGTTGCTATATCTTGCAGTGATAAAATATTAAATAACAATATATGCCTGAGAATCTTGTTCATCTATAAGAATATACTGGAACTTAATTGTATTGTAATGCTCAAAAAAAGAAAAATAGAATACTTGACATTTAGTTGGTCATTAAATCAAATTCAATGAGATTTAAACATGTCGCATGCATTCACATGAGATACATTGACCAGTTTAACTTCAGCACAACTTCAGAAAAATGATGGCACCCTGCTTTAGATAAGGCAGTTTTGAACTTTTGTTTCTCTACATAAAAAATTATCAACTTAGATAATTATATCTGAAACTAAAAACAGTGTTGTTCTTGATTTTGACAAAAAAATAACAATTAATTAAGATATACATAATGTAAAAAAATCTTGCCTACTACTATACATTGTATATAATTTTTTATAAAAAATAAGTGAATAGTCGTTACGCTAATGTGTTTAACATGACTTGAAAAAATTTAAAGAAATAAGTATTTGTCAGCTATTAGGTGTGAAAAACATTTTAAGAGAACAGAAAAATAAGGATTTTTTAACGTATATTCGGTTAACAAACTTTAAATTTTGGATGCTCAAACTATATTCTAATTATTATATCAGTAGATACTCAGTGTGTAGCATAAAAAACCAATTTCTGAAAGTGCCTACACAGTTTAAATGTTACAACAGCAATGTTAATATGCTGTTATGTCTATAGCTTACCTATTTCTATATACTAAGACGGCACGCAGAAAATCTTAAAAGTCTTATCAGTTAAAGAAAGATCAAAAGAGGTTACTGCATTTGCACAGGCTTGGATACTGATATTATTTACATATATTATCCATATATTTTGTGAAGTTATTAACTCATGGATATGATCTGTTTTGCCCTACTGTGAATAAAACATTGCAAACTGTGGAATGAAATAGTACTTTGCAACAGTAATCAGCTTAATAGGAAAGACTCTTTAAGTAAATAAGAGTATTGAAAATCCATAAAAAATGTTTGTTTTCATTTAATAATTTGAAACATTTCAATTGCAGTATTTCAAAGAACTCTTTAAACATTGAAACAAGAAAGGATACTGTAACACAGTAATAAAATTCTGTAAAGTGATACCAGTGTTCAAATTATTATATGGAAGTGAAATTTGGATTATTACAGAAAATATTAAAAATAGATTCCAAGTAAGTGAAATAAAAGTCTTAATGCCAATTGTAGAATATATGATATTAGATCAGAAAAATAATTAAAAACAAGAGAATAATGAGTGTTTTATGATTTATAAATCAAGAAGAAAAAGAAGATTATGAAAACCTATTAAAAGATGGCGTGGGCAAGGTATACAGATTGAAGCAGGCAAAAGTATCTAAAACTTGAGTAATGAAGACTGACTTTTTGAGACCAAGATCATTTTATAAGCAATGTGCAGAATACAAAAAATCTATTGCTGTAACTTAGAGACACAACACCTTAAAAATACATATGTGCACCAGATAGCCTCTTTTATCCGGATGTCCTCTTGCCTAGATGCTTTCTAAGAAAGTGGGGGAATGCCCTTCTGAGGGGTTAAGTAGATAATAGCACTACTCTCGAAGTGCCGAAAATACGGTTGTCATAGTTAACTTTTTTTTAAAATTTTTATTTTTTCCAAGTAAATGGAAATCTCTACACGTAAGGCTAACAAACCACAGACCACCCCTTTCCAGGTTTGTAACAAAGTTTCGCATAAATGATTCAGTTACAGAAGGGCTGTTACGAGGATTTGCGTATGGGAATGGTTTTAATAGTCGGCAGTTGTTTTTATCGGCTTCCAATAGTATAGATAGTAAGATTCTGGAATCCAGAACAAGTGCACACCTTGCACTAAATGATTATCCTTGACAAACTTTCTGTTGTTATTTCGAATTTATCTCCTTCCGACATATATTCAGAATTTTGCTAAGTTTGACAGGAATATTTTACTTTCTGTGCTATTTTACGTCTAGTAAATAAATTAAGTTGATACTTTCGAAACCGAGATTTCACATTTGCAAGTTTTCTGTATTCGAATAAAGCACATTTTAAAAATCGGATGTCTTACATCCACATGACTTTCTCTAGCTGTTCCGCAAAACAAACTTTTCCTAAAAAGATTATTCTTTATCTACATTATGAAATCGAGATAAACAGAATTGGTCTTATTGCTCGCCTGTTTGTAAATAGAAGGAGAATAAGGGAATACACTGGCTAAAGTGATAGTCAAATCTTTTGAAAACCAATCGCTGTGTGAAACAATTGAAATTCGGTTATCTTCGCTTGCCAGGAGAAAACAAATGAGAGACGAAAAGAAAGGCGACTTTCCGTTTGAGAAATATTTAAGTAGCTCAACATTGAACACCAATAATGGAA
The DNA here is from genome assembly GCA_030762935.1 of Hymenopus coronatus. Classification (NCBI taxonomy): domain Eukaryota; kingdom Metazoa; phylum Arthropoda; class Insecta; order Mantodea; family Hymenopodidae; genus Hymenopus; species Hymenopus coronatus. The sequence goes on along the minus strand of CM060895.1, from coordinate 55,941,340 downwards.
TATATCGAAAACGGTTGACTCTGGAGAAAACAAAATCTGATGTGTTTTATTCACATTACTTTCTCTACATCTCTGCAACAAATTATTGTTAAAAAGCTTATACTTATCTTTACTTCACGCCCATCGAGATAAAAAAAAATAGCAAAAATAGTCTTATTACTTGCTTCCGTGGAAATAGAAGGGAAATAAGGGAGTACCATAGGTTAAAGCGATAGTCAAAATTTCGTAAAATTCATCCAAAATAAAGTAGTCTTCAGAGGCTATTCCCAGAAAATTCAAGTTCTACAATTTATTTTTCAGATAAATATGTTAAATATAAGATATTTTAATCAAAATCGTGTCATTTTTGAGAAAATCAACATTTTCGAAAAAAAGTTGCAGCAAAGAGTAGTTGGGGGTGGGAGGATTTTCTTGAAAATCTTCGTGTCGCATCCTTGGAAGATACCAAACTTAAATACTAAGTTTGGTATTTTACGAACTTTTCGTTTTTGAGCTTTGCTGTCCACAGACACACGCACACACACGGACCTTTTTCCAAAAATTATTTTTTTTAATTCAGGGGCACCCAAAACATGTATTTCCGGTGAAATCTCTGTAACGAATTTTTGGGTGGAATACAATACCTCCTCTATACACCATGTACATAGTACGTGTAGAGAAAGTAAAAATTATGTATATGACATAAATTGTGTGCTTTAACGAGATCTACAGATTTTGTCTATCTCTTACGGTTTATCAGTTATACAAAAGTCATCCAGAATGAAGAGGTCTTCGAGGCTATTACCAGAAAATTCAAGAAAAATATTTTGTGAGTCATGAAAATATCTTAAACATATGGCATTTTAGTCAAAACTGTTAGAACAGTTTTTGAGAAAATTAGAATGTTCCAAAACTATTCATGTAAAGGGTTGTTGGTGGTCAGGGGATTTTCTTGAAAATCTTTGTGTAGCATTCTTGGAAGATACTGCACTTAATTACCAAGATTGGTATTTAACTAACAGACTTTTCGTTTTTGAGCTATGCTGCCCACACACACGGACATGTTTCTAAAACAGTTTTTATTCAGGGGGTCTCAAAACGTATATTTCCGGTGAAATATCGTTATAAAACTTTTGGGTGGAATGCCATACCTTCTCTATCTACTATATACATTGGAGATAGTAAAAAGGCAAATGCGCGCGATGTCAGTAGGAGAACACTATAACTCAAACACGAAAAGTGCGATAACAACATTTCATATTTTAATCAGCTATTGTATAATCATGCTATGCAAAAATTTGCAAAAAATGTTTCATTCCGAACTACCTTTATATAAAAGAATTTCCAAATTTTTAATATTCTCCAAAATGGCTTTAATGATTTTAATTAAATTGTATGTTTAAAATATTGCATCTAATGCCTATCTTAAATGTTCTATAAGCAGCATGTGAAATCCTCTTAATTCGGAATGATATTTGTGTAACTTTGAATAGCTGGTAAATTATAGTAGAAAAAAATCTTCACGAACAAAATTATATTATATTCCCTTGATGTAACTTTGGAAACAATTGATTATTTGATTAAGTTTCCCCAACATGAACCACGTTGTGGCACGTGGAAGGCATCTAGGTGATTCGTATATTTTTACTTTCTCTAGCCCCGTATGTACAATGTACATAGGGATAGAGAAATATTGTATTCCACCCAAAAATTCTATGAGGAGATTTCATCGGAAATACATGTTTTAGGACGCTCTGAATCCAAAAAAAGTATTTTCAGAAATAAGTCCGTGTATGTGTGTGTGTGTGGGTGTGTTTGTGGACAGCATAGTTCGAAAACGAAAAGATCATTAAATACCAAACTTGTCCAAGGTTGCGACACGAAGATTTTCAAGAAAATCCCCCCCGTCCCCTAACTACCCTTTACTTGGAAAAAAAATCGAAAATTTTGTTTTTCTTATAAATGGCTCTAACATTTTGATTAAAATACCACATATTAAAGCCATTTCTATCACAAATAAAATGTATATCTTGGATTTTCTAGGAATAGCTTCTAAGAACTTGTTTATTGTGGATGATTTTTGCTTAATTTGACATAACTAGTAAACCGTAAGAGAGAGACAAAGAACTTACTCTACAAAAATGTAGATCTTGTTAAAATACACAGGTTATGTCATATACATTTTTTTCGTGGAACTTACCGTCTTCGAAATATTCCTTGTTATTAGTTTCAATTGTGAAGACGGAAGTGTCCGTTCTTCGTTTGCTCTACTCCTGGCCAAACAAAGAAGTGATTTGCAATGACAGTCGCATAACGACAGCTTTTAAAACATTTGACTATCACTTTAGCTTAGGGCATTCCCTTAGTTCTCTTCTACTTATAAGAAACTAAGTAATAAGATCATTCTGCTAATGTTTATCTCGATTAGCATGGTGTATAAAGAAGAATTATCTTTTGTAAGAAGTTTGTTTGTAGAGTAGAGTAGAGTTTTTTTTTTCCTCGAATAGGTTCATCAGTAACAAAAACTGACAAACGAAATGTTAATAGTTGTATTTTAGTTTTCGTTTTTAGGATGCAACCAATGTCGCTTAGTTTGAGATTATTTCATGGCGTCATTGGGAGGTAAACAGGTTAATTGACTCTGATACAGTTTAACCACTTTTAGCCAAAGCTTAACCAGAAAATAAGATCAACAAATGTTTATTGTGATGTAAAATACAGTCGTCTAAATTATTCGTAATTGCATTTTAAAATATGAAGTGAAAGTATTTTTCCTTATAATCAATTTTAGTGAGATGATTTATTAATATATGACAAGTAAATTCACAGATATAGAAATGAAAACAAAAATATTGCTATTTCTAGCTTCGGGTAGCCCAGTTGATACCTGAGCATCATTAATTTATCCTATATTGAAAATTGCTAGACAAATTTTTGTGACAGTTGTATTACTTTTACTTTCTCTAGTACAATTGTAGTAAAAGGGGGGAAATGCTGTATTCCATCTAAAAATTCGCTCTCGGTGTTTCACTGAAATATATATATTTATATACATATTATATAAATACAAAAATGAAAAATCGATTGAAACCAAATATGGAAGATCAACCAGAGTTCATCTTCCAAGGACGCAACAAAGAGACTTTTAAGAAAATCCTCCCACCTCAACTACCCTTTCCGAGGAATATTCTTCAAACATTTTGATTTTCTTAAAAATGGCTGAAATGATTTTGAATAAAATGTGTTTAAGTTATTTTCATGAAAAAAAAATGCATATCTTGCACTTTTTGGGAATAGCTTCTGAAATCGTTCCTAAAGACGATCTAATTGGCAAACCGTGAGAGACAAGAAAAAGGCTTACTGAGCAGAATGAAAATGCAGATCTGCGTAAAGCAATTAATTTAGTTGTTTTATTTTGTTATAAATACTTTTTGTGTAAATATTTATTATTATTGGTTTGAATTTTCAAATGGAAAGCTGTGACTTTTCTCTCTCTCTCCCTCTCCTTAGGAGCCATGAAGAGATAATTTTAAAACCATTACATAACAATTAGCCTTTAAAAGATTTGACAATATGGAGAGCTAGGTGTCCGAAGCATTTTTTTTTTTTTTTGAAATAACATTACGTAATTCCAGTTCAGCAGAATGAGATATGGGTTTACATGATTGCAATGTGATTTACGGGCTTTGGATGGTTATCTGCACCACTTGAACACCTCCACGGCTCCGCATTAAATGTTCTTTTCTCGAACTTCATATACCCAAGGTCGCGGGTTCAAACCCGGCGGAGGACGATGGCTTTTTTCGGGCGTAAAAATCCTTAGCATGGCTTCCTTCTGAAGGGAAGTAAAGCTGTGGGTCCCGTGTCGTAGATTTACGGCACGTAAAAGAACCTGAAGCCTGATAAGAGAGGTCTCTGAGCAAAATTAAGCGATCCTTCACGCCCAATATAGAATGGGACGCTGAGAACCAAAGCAGTTAAAGAGCGTCCATAAATAACAGGCCATTTCATTTTTTGTTCTCGAACTGTATTTTCTTTACATTATGATCCTTTTTCTGCAAAATAGTGTTCCAATCGTAGTGAGGCCTTGCAGGAGCATGTAAACATATGCTTACCTGCTTATTTTGAACTAAAATCATTTGCGTATCTTGAAATAGTTAACATTATTAGTATATATATTAAGAGTATCTTTTTCTTAGAGAATTATAAGTTTTAGTGAAAGTTGTAATTAAGGTACTGAATTCACTCCAGTTCAAATTAAAGAGCATATTGCTGAGAGTCCCTATACTAAATTTCGTATCCTCGATAGTTTCTGCAAAAGAAAGGGGGGGCATATAGTTCATATAACCTAGGATAAAAAGAGCTGATTCTGAAAAATATACACACATTTTTTGTATATGTAGCAGACAATACGTACATGCACATGGGATTTGGTGAGCCTATCTGCAATAGCTTAAGAGAAATTGGTGTTTTACTAAAATACTGCTGTTTACTTCAGAGATCCATCGCCCCTTATATCCATCGAGCAAAGTCTACTGTATTCCCACAATCCGCTTGTGCATATAAGGAAATATGTATTACAGCAATTTTACAAATGTTTATCTTGTTTAATATGAAATAAATAGAAGAATTTGTAAGAATATTAAAATTCGAAGGCTTTCACGGCCGGTGTTAGAATCACTTATAGAAAACAAAACCGGGCTTGTAGGCCGTGGTCCACCGGGCTTCTCCCCTTGTTCCCCAGACGTTTCGCCTGTGTCTGCGTCTGTAAGAATAGTTTGGACAAGACTAAGCAGAATTATGAGTGAAACAGATCAGATTTGTATATGCATAGATTGTTACATTGCAAGAAGCTATGTGATACTAAAATAAATATGTAGATTATAATATTTATTCCATTAATAATTCAGTGATTAAATAATGCTTGATCTCGCACTGTTTTTTGCTCTATGAAATTTAGGCATAGGAAATTAAGGATTTGCAATATAGTTTCTCAAAGTGTTGCACTAAATAGCAGAATGCAAGAGACTAAACAGAACCAGGACTATGTGGTCGAGTGGTAAGTGTTCGGGCTTCTCAACCCAGAGGTCCCAAGTTCGTTTCGCGATATATATATATATATATATATATATATTATTTTTAAATTATAATCTTTCCATTTCTTGAGCATTGGGGTGCGTTTCAAGTCAGATTTGACTAAAATCCAACATTAAATAACCCACAGTTGCAGTACAAGCCCCCTTATGGTCATATACGTTAAAGCGATGGGTATAAATGAAACAAATAAAATACAATAAAAAACACGCACCATGCATACATATGTACACTGCGTATAGTTATTGTGTAAACATTACAGTGTGAAAATACTTTTGAAAATTATAGGATATAAATGCCTAATTCTTAGTGTGACCCTTTTCCGTACCCAAATACTGTAGCATTTATTCTAAATTTTTACAATCAAAAGAACTAGAAAAAAAAATGGAGTATATTTTTTTAACTGTCAGCAGAATGGGGTTAAGGAAAAAATAAATGCCAGAAAACATAGCCAACTGTTTCGGAAATGGCCTTACATGTTTGCTGTAACAGTATATAAATTAGCAACATGGTTGTAAAATTGTTTGCATGCACATATTAAAGCACTAGCATGTTTTTGAAAAAACAAGCTTTTGCTGTTTGGTATTTGCTGTGTGGAAACCTGTAGCGTGTAGCTGCAATAATTAACACAGCATACAAAAGGGAAATGTTGTTTTCAGCGTTCATCATGCAAAAATGGTAAAAGGTCTGACTTGTTTACTCTTTATCAAACCAGCTTGATGAACCTTTGAACAGTTCATTGCATTTGTAATCGCTATAAACAGGAATTTACAGGGTTTTATTCGTTTAGTTTTAAAAAATATATCGGAACCGAAAGTGGCATAAATGGCAAAATATATAGAACAGAGTACAGCCACATACTTGGATATGGAATATAGCTATAACACAACAATTTTTAATTTAGGATGAATAATTCATATTGTATAATGGACTACTTTGATATAAAAATATCATTTTTAAAATTTATACGCCTACGTATGTGTGTTATCTAAAGGGAATTCACCCACCAAAAGTTGGTATAAATGTCAGAATGGTGCGACCACAAATAATATCCAAAGAAAGAAACTGCAAAAACCATTAAAATTATAATACAAAATTTGCGGGAAGGTGTTTTGAGTTATTTATTTTTAAAACCAAAAACAATGGAAAACGCAACTTATCACAATTAAAAAACATATTTTCTTGTGAATTGAAACTAGCCCTCCAAAAAGTTATATGACAATTAATACTACTATTTCACACGTAGCTTATGTATGTTAAAGCTATTCTTATGAAAATTGATTAATCAGGATAATTTATATCCTCAGATATGTTTTTGAATTGTCAACACGCTGAAATAAGGTGCAGCTTTTTATTTATTTATTTTTTTTATTATAGATTTATGTTTGTTAGCAATGTACTCAGAGAAAAAAATTCTGATGTACAAAAGCAGGAAAAAGGTTTTATTACAATAGTATTTCTTTGTAGAAGGAAATAAAAGAAATACAATAAGCTAAAGCGATAGTCAACTCTTTTAAAAGCCGGTCGCTATGTAATGTTATTGAAATTCTGTTCTCTTTGCTTGACCAGGATAAAAAAATACGAAAATCGATTTCCCAGTTAGAAAAATTTATTGGAAAACTTAAACTTATAACATGGAGACAATTAGGTCAAAAAAAAAATGTACTTGTCACAAACTGTGTCTTTTGACGAAATCTATATTTTTGTATAGTAAGTTTTTGTCTAACTCTTGCGGTTTACTAGGTATACAAAAATTATTCAAAATGAACGAGACTTCTGAAGACTATTCCAGGAAATTCAATATGTGCATTTTGTTTGTTATGCAAACCTCTTAGGTATTTTAATCAAAATTGTAAGAGACATTTTAGAGAAAATCAGTTTTCGATTTTTTTTCCATGTAAAGGGTAGTTTGGGGTGGGGGGTTTCTTGAAAATCTTCATGTGGCATCCTTGGAAGATGCTGAACTTAAAATATCGTTTGAGTTATGCCCTTGATACGCGCTCACGCGGACGGACGTTTTTATTATTTTTTTTATTTTATTTTTTTCTAAAAATGAATTTTTTTAAATTCAGTGGATCCTGAAACGAGTGCTTCCAGTGAAATCTCGATATAGAATTTTGGTGGAGTGCACCTATGTGCGCTAGTAGAGAAAGTAAAAAGGAAGAATCGCACTTAGCAATACTTCACAGATACTGTATCACATTATAACCTTTAACACAAACAACGAATATTTCGGAAACATTTGGCACAGACTACCTGGCACAAATTTATATTTTGATTTTCCACACAAGCCATGTGTAGGACAGGAGTTGGATGATTCGAGTCTGACTGAAAAACTCAATGCCATAGCCGGATTTGAACCACGGATTTCCCGATCTTTAGCCGGTTGCTCTACCACTGAGATACCATGGCAACATACCGGAACAGTATTAAATTCAACTGACTCGCATGATTCTTGGTAAACCACAAGGTAGTCTCAAATTATTTTGAAATGATATATTCCAATTGCGACTTTAAATGTCGTAAATGCTTGAAGTCCCGGGCTTCATAGTATAGTCAACTATTATGCTAATTAGTGTTAATCAGTTAGTGTTAATTTAATTGTTTTTTCATAAAAGTCGTGTGTAGGACGAGAGTTGGTAGTTCAGTGGCAGAGCAACCGACTAGAGATCGGGAGATCCGTGGTTCGAATCAAGGCTATGGCATTGAATTCCTCAGTCTGAATTTACTTATTCCAGGTTTGTATGACACAGAAACAAGAGATATAAAAGACAAGAGATAGGCGAAAACTTACTGTAGATGTACAAATTTCACTGCTACGGCCGGATCTAGAACGAATCCTCAATATTTGTGCCTGTGTTCTGTCACTGAGATACCTGACGAGATGTCCGAATGCAAATTAAACACATTCGTCAAATTCTTCATTTTCATATTCCGGTTAACTCCCAAAGCTATCTCAATTATTGCGAGATATGCTTTAAAGGTATTGCAACAAGATCTTTTAAGGCAACCCATCAGTTGCATCCAGTTATTCACACACAGTAATGTTTTTGCCATCTTTCAACAATATAGCTTGCGTGACTATTTAAATATAAATTTAATGGTGGTAAATTCATTGTTCCAGTAAAATGCTCCACACAATGCAGTTTAAAAATATTCCCAGAATATTCAGGTTCTGCAGTAAATGAGCTTAAAAATATTAATCCTAATTTAGAACATTTATGAGTTTTGTACTCTCCAAGTTTCTTAATTTTTAAAACTTGATAATTAAAGTTCTTAATTCAAGTAGAAAAAAGAAGTATGATTGCTTTCTTAAAGTTTAGAATTCGAAATATTATGAAAAAACTTTTAATTTTTCACTATATTTGGTGAAATTTCACAGTTGAATGCAGTGTTTTGATGATTGTCTCACTAGTACCTGTGTAGAGAGTTGAATCACACCTGACAAGTATAATGCCATGGCTGGGAGTCGAAACAACCTTCTGTGCTGATGCTGATGAGAGAAGTTGAGATGCTCGTTACTGATTTTCTAATTTTTACAGCTTAGTTGAGGTTATTAATTTTCGTGGTTCTTCTTCCTCTTCCTTTTTGTAATTTATATATTTTAACCTGGTAGGCCGTATCGGATGATGAATAAAGTGAGTCAAATGATGCTCAAACGAAACCGGAGTCCTTAGTGGTTAGAAGTGCTCAACATTGGTCTTCTCAGGATAAGTGAAAACCCCGAAAAAATGTTTATCCGGGTAACTCATCTTAATCGAGATTCGAATTCGGAGAATATTGTTTTACAAGAAATGAACATCTATATAAAGTATTCCATTTAATAAACAAACATTTAACGTTTTTAACATTATTTTTCTTATAGTTTTTCACAATCAAATATTAAATGTGGTGTGACAGAACTATTTTTGGGTAAAATGTAAAATAATAACACTTTTGCTAAATATGAGTCGCGCATAAAATAGCAAAAGGCCCTTTAGACTCCCTCAACTATTTGTAAAGAAAGCACGCTAAAGATCTGAAGTCGCCTCCGTGGTATAATGGTTACCATGCTAACTTCATATACCCAAGATCGCGGGTTCAAACCTGGCGGAGGACGATGGATTTTTTCAGGCGTAAAAATCCTTAGCATGGGAAGTAAAGCCGTGGGTCCCGTGTCGTAGATTTACGGTGCGTAAAAGAACCTCAAGCCTGATAGAGAGGCCTCTGAGAAAATTAAGCGATCTTTCACGCCCAGTATAGAATGGACGCTGAGAACCATAGCAATTATAGAGCGTCCATAAATAACACGCCATTTCCATTTCCAAAGATCTGACAGAGACTTGTACATTAGCGTTGTGAACATCTAAGGAACACGATCACTAATAATGAAAAATTTGCGTTGATAGGATCAGGAGAACTTGCAATGCAAACCAAATACTCAATTTTTCAGGATTTTTTGGTCTGAAAAATGAAAGCTGTCTATTTTTTACTTTTTTTTTTAAACAAATCGTATTAAACACTGTTACATACCATTACGTAAGTGAAACGGAGGAAAGAATATATTGCATTTTATTTCTTTCAGGAATATATGTTGTCTGTTAATTCTGACAAGGAGAACAAGTGTTAGGAACGTGGCTGAAGTATAGATTACAAATATGCAAAATGTAACTATCATGAGGATTGTGAGTTACAGGCATTAATTTCATATACCAGTCAAAAAGGGCACGCGAAACGCAGCAGTGCAACAGGTAGGTACCGTTACTTCAGATTTTTTTTTTAATGTATAATATAGCTTATAGCTCTCCTCCGTGATTTGGGGGTAGCGTATCTGGCTCACTTGAGGAGGTCCCGAGCTGGAATCTCGGTTAGGGTGAGTCTTGGTTAAGGTCGTTTTCTCAGGAGAATTAAATTATGGACGCCCTTTAACTGCTAGTATTCTTAGCGTCCCATTCTATATTGGGTGAGAAAGACCGCTTAATTTTGCTCAGAGACCTCTTTATCAAGCTTGAGGTTCTTTTAGGTGCTGTAAATCTATGACACGGAACCAACGGTTATACTTCCCTTCCGAAGGAAGCCATTCTAAGGATATTTACCCCGAAAAAAGCCATCGTCCTCCGCGAGCTTTGAACCGCGACCTTGACAACCAAGGCTAGCATGGCACCCCTAGACCACAGAGGAAGTTTTCTCACTTTACTTTATCCTGAGAAAATGAATGTCGGATAACTTAAGTTCTATGCACCTCTAAATCTATCTGCAGAGAGTCTGCGAGCTCGAGTTTGTAATTTAATTTTGGTTATTTGGCCAACAGCTACAAAATAAAATTAGGAACGAAAATAAAAGTCAATATAAATCAATGAAAAGCATAACTTTTTTATTTAATCATCTCTTCCTATTTAGTGTTTGCCAAAACAGGCAGAATACTTACAATTAGAAATAATCATATAAAAAAATATAGCGTTATGATTTGCGTATATTTTGAATTCATTATGTATGTAGCCTATTCAGAAAACATGACTTTCGGCATGGAAGGTACGTACTGAGTAGGTACTTAAACGGAGTATTACCTGCATTCAGTCCAATTAAAACATCTGATGTGTTCCATTCACAACATCTATGCAACAAATTATCGTTAAAAAGCTTATGCTTCTATTTACTTCACGCTAATCGAGACAAAAATAGCAGAAATAGTCTTATTACTTGCTTCCTTGTAAGTAGAAGCGAAATAATGGAATATCATAGGTTAAAGTGACAGTCAAAACCTGGTTGCTGTGTTCTTTGTTTGTATGGATAGAAGTCGACAAAGTCCTGTGTGAGAAAAGAATAAGTTTTTTAAAGCTAAAACCAAAAAACAAGAACTATCTAAAAATCGATCAACTCTATGAAAAAAATACATATATAATAAATTGTGTGTTTTAAAGTGCTCTACATTTTGTGTGTGGTAAGTTTTTCTTCATCTCTTACGGTTTAGCAGTTATCAAAATTCCGTAAAATTCATCCGGAATAAAGTAGTCTTCAGAGGCTATTCCCAGAAAATTGAAGATATACATTTTATTTGTCAGGTAGATATCTTTAATATATGATATTTTAATCAAAATCGTTAGTCATTTTTGAGAAAATCAAAATTTCCGAAAATAGTTCCATGTAAAGGGTAGTTTGGGGTAGGGGGATTTTTCTCAAAACCTTCATGTCGCATTCCTGGAAGATACTAAACTTAAATACCAAGTTTGGTATTTTACCGACTTTTCGTTTTTGAGTTATCGTGTTCACGGACACACACAATGCCTTTTTTGGATACAGGGGACCCTAAAACATATTTCCGGTGAAATCTCGGTATCGAATTTTTGGGTGGAATGCAATACCTTCTCTATACACTATGCACATAGTACGTATAGAGAAAGTAAAAAAAGATAATTAAAAGCTCTGATGTGTTCCATTTTCATGACTTTTTCTTCTTATTCTACAGCAATTAATTATTCTTACAAAAGCTTCTTTTAACTACTCCATGCTAATAACGATTAACATTAACGTTGTATCGATATTCAAATTAAAAGCTTGTCGCTAAATGATGAAATTCAATTCATTCCTCTTTGCATGCCAGAAGTAAAAATAAATAAATACATAAGAGTTTAAAAAATGACTCTCCTTTGTCATGTAACTATATTTAATATACGATACTGGTATTTAATCAAAATCATTAGAGCCATTTTTGAGAAAATCTGATCCTGAATAATCTTCTATATAAGAAGTAGTTTGGGATGGGGTGGGGTTTCTCTGTAAATATTCGTGTTGTATCATTGGAAGATACGGACCTTAAATACCAAGTTTGGTGTTTAACGGACTTCTCGTTTTTTGGTTGTAGTCTTCACATATACTCGTGAACCATTTTTAAAATATTTTTTTCATTCAGGGACCTCAAAACATGTTTTCCGGTGAAATCGTGGCATTGAATCTTTGGGTAGAATGCAGAAACTTCTCTATGTATATTGTGCTGTTAGAAAAAGTAATAAAACGTTTAAGGTAAAGGTCCGCCTGCGTGTATGGATGTTCTAGAATTTTATTCATGAGAATATTAATGAGTAATGTTTCTTGTTTCCGATTTAAATTTATTTGAAGTTGATTGTTGTTGCTTTTTATGTATTTGAGTGCGAGGCGTGAACAGTATAACCAAAACAAAACAAAAAAAATAAAGGAACCACCCTAAAACCTAAATATGCGATAAGTTGATTTTCAATTTTTAATGATTAAAATATATTTAAGATTTATTTCGCGCATAAAATATGCATCTATTTTTGGGGGGAATATCCTGTAAAGTCTACTTCACTCGAAAGGAATTCTGTATAAGGGGTAAACCATAAGATATAAACTTACTACACAAAAACTCTTTAAGAACACAATTGATTTCAAATAACTGTTTGTGGTATTGGCCATTCTCGAGATATCCGTTAATATTGGTTTGAATTTTTCAATACATTGCAATTTTTACTTTACTTACAATGTACATAGTAGGTAGGAAGCATTTCACTCAAAATTTGATTCCGAGATTTCAAGGGAAATACGTGTTTTGTGGACTCCTGAATAGATTAAAGTTTTTTTTTAAACAGAAAAAGTTCTATGTTCGTTCGTGTGTGTCTGTGAACAGCATAGTTCAAAAACGAGAAGTCGGTTAAATATCAAACTTGATATTTAAGTTCTGTATTTTCTAAGGATACGACACGGAAGACTTCACCAAATTACCCTTTACATGGAACATTTTATCGAAAACTTTTATTTTCTAAAAAATGGCTAACGATTTTGATTAAAATATCATATGTTTTAGACATTTTAAATATAATGAAATGCATATATTGAATTGCCATGGGATAGTCTCTGAAAACCTCTTCATGTGGATGAATTTTGGTTAACTGATAAACCATAATAAATAGAGAAATCCTTACTATTCAAAAAATGTAGATCTCGTTAAAACACATAATTTATATCGGATACCTTTTTTGGAGTTAACCGCTTCCGATATATTCCTAGTTATAGGTTTCAATTTTAAAATACTTATACATCTTCCCAAATGGACAATCGTTTTTGTTTTTGTTTCTCTTGGTCAAGCAAAAAGAACGATGTCAATGCATCTCATACCGACTAGTTCTTGAAAGATTTGACTGTCGCTTTAGCGTAGTGTATTCCATTAAGTAACACATCAGACATTTACAGTGCTGTCGCTATCCACCTTCTGATGTTCCTCCTCGTGTTACGTAAAAAGTGGTATTTCAGGCAAGTATTTAGTAAGCCGCTTTCAAACATCTGACTATCGACTCGGTTACCTGTATTCTTCTTGTAGTCAAAATGAACGAAATATGTAATGAAAGTATTTCTCAAAAGGTTTATCTCGATTGGCATTAAGAAGACGGAATATTAAGCTGTCCATAGTCTGTAGAAACTACAAATAAACAATGGTGGGTACAGAAAGGCGTGCGAGTGTAACACAAGAGGTGTGTGAGCACATGCGCTTCTTTCATCGTTGATCTGTATGTCCTCGGTCTTCGATCAGACTGTGTTTTTTACTCTCTGATGGATCTCTCTCCAGTGATCGGCATCAGATCCATCGGGCTGAAAAGTCAATGGAGCCCGTTAGATGCTATGCTAATATGCTAGTTTTCCATGAGATAGAAACAGAAGCTGTTTTGGGTGAGAGATGAAAGGTACTCAACGAACACAGGGATCACAATGAAAGATTACGTTTCGTCCTCGAGTATTGTGCTGCATCACAACAGCAAATTAAGAGTTATCAATTTTGAAAATAACTAGACGTTCCGTTTAGAACGGACAGTATTTTTTTTTAACCTGGTGTCCCGATAAATATTTTATATTAAGTAATGTTGAACACAGTGCCCATATCGAAGCAAAATGAGAACCTTTTGAAGAAAATCCATTATTCAGGAAAATATGTCCCAGTACTTAGAATTATACATGATAATTTTATTTGGGGTTTATATTTATAACTAAATTAATTTGTTGTGCATTGTAACATTTCCTTTAACGTAATATTATGTTGAATATTCTGGGAATTATGCTTTATTTTATAACAAAAGACGGGTCGGCATGTGGGGTTTGTGTGGATAAAGTGGCGTCTGGGAGAATTTTCTCCGGTTCTCCGATTTCTCCCACCATTCATTTGGCCAGTTGCTCTATCATTACGTTTCCTTTCATCCATTTCCCCTTCATTTTATATCTTCTTCCTCGCTCTCATATATGACTACTTCTGGTTCTTCACTCTATTCAATATTGATCTGCTCCTCAAAAAGCCTCTGACCCTAGGCACTAGGTAAGTTTATAATACATATAAACAACATTTTAGGTTTTCTTTGTTTTAACTTAGACATAAATCTAATTTAAAAACAATGGATCTCGAGGAATCCCGATTTTAACTTCAGAAAATAGTCACATTAAAGTTTTAATTCGGCAAAGAAAGAACTTTTATTAAATGAAATGCACATACTAGGAAATCTGTGACAGCCTAAATGTATTACGTTACTAAGCCAAAATCTTACGCCCTGCTGAACATCATTGGTGAAGGCAAGAAAAATTCAACTAAGCATCCGTATGTGTACACCTGTTTGTTTGAATGGGTAGCAGGGGAGGAGAATAGTTTACGGATATTCAAGCAGTCACTAGGGATGTCTGACATAGTGCTTTTCAACTAATCTAAAGCATTTGGACATTGTAGGCTTTACAACTCCTGTTGCATGTCTATCTGTGAATAGCATAATTAAAACATGTGATAAATACCGAACTGGGCACTGAAGTTGAGCATCTTCTAAGAATGCGCACGAAAATTAAGAAAATCCTTCAAACAAAACTACTAGTACATTGAAGATTTTGATTAAAATGCCATATATTTAACATTTTTAATAAATAATAAAATGCATCTCTTGAATTTTATAGAAATATGTGAAGCGTGAAGTCCTCTTCTGCGATGAAATCCTCTACAAAAAAGTATAGATGTCTTTAAAATATACAGTTAATTTTAAATAATTTTTATGGCACCACCCATTTTTTAAATTTATTTTGTTATTGGTGTCAATCCTTTTTTGACTTTTAGACGTCAAGGACTATTTAGCTATCAGGATATGATATCCTTTGATGATTATTTAACGTCCTACAGTCGGTATCGGATTGTACCAACAGCGCAAAGTAAAAATGAAAAAAAAATCTGCTAATATTTAATCTCAGTATGAAGTAGATAGAAAAATAAGCTTTTGTATGAATATTTTGTAAACGATAGTTTTTTTTTTGGTAGTGTTTAACGCCCGCTTTTACATGTGGCACCGAAGGCGATGACACTGGTAATACATGAGAAGATGGAGCACAGATGGAATGCGATGGTGGGGGAAACCGGAAAACCCGGAGAAAACCCGATCATATTGCTTTGTCCTCCAAAAATTTCACATGCGGTCGCTTGGGAACGAACCCGGGCGAGTGGTCTAACCACTCGGCCACGGCGTGCCTTGCAAAACGATAGATAATAAAGGCTAATGCCTAGATAAAGTAATATATATTTTGTAGATTAAGCTTCTTCATTACTGATGTATGGTAATGTCAAATTTATCAAAATGGAAGGTCCAGTATATTTTAAGTCTGGGATTTATATACAGATAAGATTGCAACATTTTATGGACAGTGTATAGGTAAGTAAAATTTGTCTTCAAGCTGTAAAAATTAGGTTAATTTCCTTGCTTTTTAAGCGAGTTAGAGATTTTTACTTTCCCCTCGGTCGTTACTCTGAAAAATAGGTTGCAACAAAGTTATTACTGTTCCACGCTATCAGACGAAGGTTAGTTTGGAACAATAAGACTGTATCATTTAAACTGCGAACTTTCTTTAACGGAATTTTCTGTCTTGTTTAAACGCTGTTTTATAGCTGCTTTGTTTCTAAACATTTGCAGCTTTTAATTTTGTACTTGGGTGATGTATGAGACCTTGAGGCCCTCCGGCGACATTTAGCCTCAACCCTATACGTACATATCCTGCGTCATTTGCATTTCATGCATATGCATTTACTTCATTCAGGTTGCCTCTCGCACAGGACAATTCTTGCGAGCAGTTTCATTCTGCTTCAGGTTAAATATAGCGCCTGCTAATATTAGGTTATGAATAGTTATTGTGCACATAAGAATAGCATAGAAAATGCAGGCAGATCAAGATGTGCACTTTGTCAGTATGGCGCGAAAGCAAGTTGAATTTATGCAACTTAAATCTGGCATGCTTTTCCTCCTTAACTGAAACTCAGTATTCTATCCCATTTCCTAGCCCATTGTAGCTGTAGCTGCGAAAGTTGTTGAAAGCAGAAAAAACGTAAGCATTTAGGTATCAATGTTAATTAGGTAATGCTACATTCACAATGAAATGCAAGTGCAGACGCAACGTAAGCACAAGAATTTGCACTCATGCTATTTAATGTAAGCATTCACATAGAAACACGAAAGACGCAACGCAACGCAAGAGTTTGCAAACTCCAAACTTTATCCTTGCGTTGCGTGCAATATATACGTATGTATATATTTGTCTTAAGAGAGTAAAACGTGAAGTCGAGGTTATAAAGGGCATCAGAACATAAAGAATCAATAGCAAGGCGAAGACGCATATTTCGAAATGTTACGAATCGGCGCCAGTTTCACAATACACGCGTTAATGAAATTCAAAATCAAATCCGTACATACAGCAGTACAAAGGCATTTGTTCATTTTCTGCCACAAAAAAGGAATATCCCAGGTAATGCCAATTAATATAACATTTTAATTTGTAAATCAATTTACATGTTAAATGTAAACATCCGGACTAGAGTAGCATAGCCACTACTATGTCGTAACGAATATCCACATAATATTCGTCGATTTCATAGTAATTTGCCTGTTAAAGGTCATAGTCACTCGTACTCGTTGCAAACAGAACTATTTATGTATTTGCAACTGGTATGTTGATTGCATTGTTGGTAACAATACAAATGTTTATCCCAAAGAAAGAAGCCGGTGCCACAAGGTTAAAAGTATTACATTATTTTGTTCTGTTCAATGAATTATATTGCTTTACGTGCTTTATTCTATGTACATGTCGTTCGTTTCTTAATAATGAGTCATTGTTTAAGCGGATATCCATGGCGGCGTGGTATTGTACCAAGGAATTTACAAACATTAGCTATTTCACAAAGAATATATATATATATAGTTTACAGTGAAATCATAATACTTAACTGTACTTCCTAAATCTATTTGTACCTGCTATTGCAGAAAACATTAAGAGAGCGAAAGAATTAACTAACGCCCGTTTTACCTATTTGCTAACAATGTAATAGTAGAACGCTAAATGAAAACCAGTGAAAACAGGATAACAAACTACCTAGGTATATTCCTATACCGCCTCCTGAAAACTTGTGTAGGGCATTCTTCTGTGAATTTTGATTGTCTGAAATTTATTTTGCGTTCACTAGTGCTTTTAAGTTACAAAGTAGAATTTTGAGTAATTGAGTAATTTTTCTGATCTAGTGAGTTAATGACGTTTATGAGACATTTTTCATGAACATAGGTGCTATAGTTTTCTCAAAAAGTTGTGTTATCTATGGACTTATGTATAATATATATACATAACGAAAAAAAAAACTCGGACAAAATCTTCCGTTTACTGTACGACCATGCAATGAAATAAAATTACAATTAAATAATTTGACAACACTTTATTGTAATGCCTTGTAATGTACAATATTCCTTCCGGAGAGAAAAAAAATAGCGCCGACTCTCGAGCACGCAATGTACAACATGCGAAAAACACAATTCAAGGTATATTACACACACTTCTAAAGATTGACTTTGAAATTTGTCATTGCAAATGCAAGGTGCGCTTAAATTCAAAAAGAAAGTCGGTTGACATTATTGGTATTCTTGGAATAAGTATAACCTTGCCTTTGAACTTTCATGTTATAGTAACTTAAATAAAAATTTTCATAATTCTTTTAACTGAGTTTTTTGCGCTGCATAATTTCGACTGATTGATATTTCGTAGTATAATTATCACCGAGTCAACCTTGAGCTGTAAATTGTGTGGCGGAAATCCTGGCAAATCCAATGAATTTAGGAATGCAGTTAGATAATTGACGACTTCATTTGGATTGGAAATGGAATTGATCGACTTAAACGAATACATTTGTCCATCAATTTACCCTGAAGTTTTACATTCAAATCATTTATATTCTTATTAGTTGCTGCTAAAATGGCTCGTTCGCTCAACCAAACATAGTTTTTGTAATTTGCACCAATATTTGGAAACACTTTCGATATTAAGTTTTCCTTTGACGTTGTGAAGTGACAAAAATTTGATGGAAACGAAATGAGGCCAGTAGAAATGTCAACAGGAGTTTTCCCATTGCCAATGTCTAATAATGCCTTTGCATCTGAAAAGCGCAATGATCTGCGCAATGTAGCATATATGGTTGGTATTGCGAAAAGGACGAAGTCAGAGCACCCATAAGGTAGTGTGGAAAGAATGAAATATGCAGTTAATAGCGTGGGCAACCAAGATGTCGTTGGCATAATAACAGCAGTGGCAGCGCTTTCATGGTGTGCTGAGTAAACGATGAAAGAGGTAATGAATTAAATTAAAGAGAAAGTCACAAAGTAACATTCATGCCTCTTCCGAATCTCTTTCTTTCCTTTACTCCTAATGTTTTCCACCTCTTTCTTATGTCAAAACAGCCATTTCTAAGGCTAAAAATGACGTAACTAAAGAGCAAGTAGATATGGTTGGGCATTTGATAAGATTTTATTTGGCGATAGCTTCTGTGTGTTAAATTTCTCCATATAACCCAAAATATTACTTGATCAAATTTATTAAGAGTACCGCAATTGCAGTGTGATGGTAACGCGGGTATCTTCATGTTCTTTAGCTAGCTCATGTACCACATAACGTCAAATAACCAACATCTGCAGTAGGAAGTTAAACCTAAAACGGATTCCGTCATTTCTCTGCCATTTTCAGATTCGAAGAAGGGTTAATGGTTATCTGCATTGTTTATAACTTGTTCTTTTTAAAGAATTACAACAAAAATATACTTATTTCTTTATTTAAACGAATGTATGCAAGATTATCACTTCCAGATGGCTTCATCAAATTGAACAATTCATTTTTTGTTGTGTTCATTATTGTCACGACAGTATTTTTGGAAAAGAAAATGTTTAAAAATAGTACGGGAAAGTATTTAAAATTTCATAATGCGAATAAAAACCGTGACAAGCGAACGCATTTCGGTTAATAGCCACCATATGGCAGTGGCACCACGGTTATTTGTTGCTAAATTGTCGTAGTAGTGCTATATTTTTCCTCCCCATTCAATGTTAAGGAACGCACCAGGTTATGGACCCAATGACGCAATGCAGCAGAGAAATTCAAATGCATTTTTATATATTAACTGTCCTTTCCTTACTCCTATTGTTTAAAATAAAGCAGCAAAGAAGATTTCCTGGCAACTAACCCTAGAGTAAGTATTTATTTATTTGCCGCTAGATAGCCATAGTAGTATTTTTCCTCCCCATCCACTGTTAAGGTAACGCCACAGTTTATCGAGATAACACAACGCAGCAGTGAAATTGAAATAATGTTTAATGTATTAACTGTCCTTTCCTTACTCCTATCGTTTAAAATAAAGAAGCTTTCCTGGTGACAAACACCTAGAGTAGGTACTTATTTATTTGCCGCTAGATGGCCGTAGTACTGCTCAATTTTTCTTCCCCATTCAATGCTAAAGGAATGCACCCGGTTAGGAGACAATGACGCAAGATAACTGTGAAAATCAAATATATATTTTTATGTATTAACTATCGTTCCCTTATATATATATACCTATACGTAGTATGTTATTTACGTCACCTTTCCGAAAGAATAGATGTGGAGCAGGTCTTTCCATCCAACTTTATTAGTGGCTTGTATGTATGAGTAGGTTATTAAACTTGTTAAGATTTTCCATTTGAGAAAAGTGTTAATGTTGGAAAATTTAAACCAATTACAAGGATATTCTTGGAATTGGTCAACTCCAAAAGATATGCAGACTGCCCCCGTGGCCGAGTGGTCAGCGAGCTTTCTCATCCGGAGGTGCCGGGTTCGATTCCGAACTAGGGGTGGGGAATTTTTCTTTAACCAGAATTATTCCTTATCCCCCATACAGTCTGGAAGTGTGAATGTGCGTGTGTTTAACGATATAAAAGTGATTTAACCTAACGTTCTAAACCTGCAGTAATATAAGTTGTTTCATAAGTCAAAGCCCCTGCTGTAACCATTAAAGTTAAAGGGGGTTATACAAATGAAACTATATATATATATATATATATATATATGCACAGGAGTAAATTGTGTGTGTTAACCCGATCTCTACATATCTTTTGCATAATAGTAAGATCGTATAGAAAGACTTTTACATAACTCGTAAACGTAAGAGATAGACAAAGTCTTACTACACAAAAAAAGTAGATTCCAATGTCTTCACGGTTTCAAATGGGAAATCGTCATTCGTTTTTATTTCCTTTACCTTGGCCGTGTAAAGAGAATATAATTTTAATCACATACCGACCTGCTTTTAACAGAGTTGATAGCGCTTTAGCCTGGTGATTCCCCTTATTCATATTTTACCTAAAAGGAAATGTCTGCTATGACCAGTTTTGCTACAGTGTATCTCGATTAGCATAAACTTTCGTAAGATAGTTTGTTTCAAAACAGGTAGAAAAAGTCATGTGAGTGTAACGCAGATTTTCTTTTAGAGGACTACGTCATGTATTTGTGTGAAATCTCAGTATCGATTTTGTGAGTGAAAAGTAATATCTAGATACTTAACTAGAATATGTTTAAAAAAGCTAGCATTATAAAAATACAAAAATTATTGCCAGAATGTGAGTATGCAACGCAATCAACAAGACAAACGTCTTTCTCTGCATACTAGCTGGCTCGTTTGGCTGAACGTTACTTTTCATACTTAAGCTGAATGTTAGGTTTCTATCAAGGACGACCACAATTTAAATTACTGAAAATAAAAGTGACAGATTTGTGCAGGCACTTCTACTAATATATAAAAGAATTACTAAGGTATTTATTCTAGCATTCCAATTGAGTAGACCTCTGGCAGCTTTTCACCAATGGTAATTTGCTCTTAATTGCTAGAAAATCATTTAACATCCAAGCATAATCTCCTATTCAGGATGGAATAACTCACAAATAGAAATAACGTACAAATGTGTAGAAAAAGCAAACCTATTAAACAACAATTAATTAGTATTTGTGACATTGAAGGCAATGACATGAGTTTAATTTTAAGTTATATCATCTTATTTTGTTATACAAATTCGATAGTGACTAATACACGCGCTTAAAAGAAAAGAAAAACTTGTGCCAAAGTAACACTTAATACTGTTGATTTAAATAACTCAGAAATAAGTATTATTGGGTATAGTGTTTCCTAATAATTATTTTAATTGTGGTTTTTACTTTCTCATATGCTAAGATTTGCACACAGTAGATAGAGAAGATATTGTATTGCACCTGAAATTGGATGTTTATATTTCACCGAAGAATAAGTTTTGAGTCCCCTAAATCCAAAAAAAAAAAAAAAATCTGATGTGTCACATGACTTTCTCTAGCTGCTCTAAATACAAATTTCTTACAAAATATTCTTCTTCTTTCTACACCATACTAATCGAGATAACATTAGCAGAATGGTATTATTACTTAGTTCCTTATAAGTAGAAGGTAACTAAGGGAATTCACTAGGCTAAATTGACAGTCAAATGTTTTAAAAGCTATCGTTATGCGATGGTTATTGTAAATCGCTTCTTTGCTTGACCAGGAGTAGGAAAAAAAAAAAAAAACAAAAAAACAAATAAAAACGGAAACTTCCTGTCTCAGAAAAGTATAAGTACTCTACAATTGAAACCAATAACAAGGAGTTATTTAGAAACGGTTACCTCCATAATAAAAACGGTAAGGACATATGTTATTTTACGAGATCTACATTTTTTTGTGCAGTAAGTTTTTGTGTATCTCTTACGGTTTACCAGTTATGCAAAATTCAATAAAAATCATCCAAAATAAAGAGGTCTTTAGAAAAAATTCAAGATATGCATTTTATTTGGTATGTAAATTTCTTAAATATAAGAGATTTTAATCAAAATTGTTAGCTATTTTTGAGAAAATAAACAAATTCGATTTTTTTCCCCACTAAATGGTAGTTTGGAGTGGGGGGATTTTCTTGAAATCTTCTTGTTGCATCCTTGAAAGATGCTGAACTTATATATCAAGTTTGGTATTTAACTGACTTTTCGTTTTTGAACTTTAGCTGCTTTACGTAAAAGAGAAAAAAGGGACATATCTCCTTGAAATTCCATTCTTTTAGACCTTTGTAAATAAGAATACTTCTCATTATATATAGGTAACAAAGCAACTTCCCACTATAGGGAAATAATTTAGGATGTTCCACAGAGTATTCTCTTAGCTGGACTTAATGTATAACATGATTTTCAATCAACCAAATGCCCCATGACGTCAGCAGCAATTCTCTTTTGGCTCTCAGGCGAGGAATTCACTCATAGGAGAGACAATGGGAAAGACGAAGTTACTATTAGTGAGGGACTAGCGGGGTAAGGAGGCATGGTTTTTAGAGACAAAGCATCCTAGAAACGGTGTTTTGTCACACGATTCTGATACGTAACACAACTGATTTGGTTGGTTTATTGTATACGAAGATGTATAGTGATTCTTTGTCATTTTGGCTTGAAAATATAACATATACATGAAACCATATGCATATGCTTGCAGTATAAAATTTTAAAAATCTGAGTTATTCCATTCACATGACTTTCTCTACATCTCTGTAGTAAATTATTGTTAAAAAGCCTATTCTTCTATTTACTTAATGTTAATCGAGATAGACATTAGCAGAAAGGTCTTATTACTTGCTGCCTTGTAAATAAAAGGGAAATAAGGGAATACACTAGGCTAAAGTGATAGTCAAATCTTCCAAAAGAAGGTTGCTATGCGATTGAAGTTCCTTTGTTTGTATTAAAAATTCCCGTATGAGAAAAGTATAAGTATTTTAAGCTGAAACTAATAAGGAATATCTCAAAAACGGTCAACTCCACGAAAAAAATGTATATAACATAAATTGTGTTTTTTAACGATCTATATTTTTTCTGTGGTAAGTATTTGTCTAACTCTTACTGTATGAAGTTATGCAAAATTCCGTAAATTCATCCAGAATAAACATGTCTTCAGAGCCTACTCCCAAAAAATTGAAGATATATGTATATTTTATTTGTAATGTAAATATCTTAAATATAAGAGATTTTAATCAACATAGTTGGAGCCATTTTTGAGAAAGTAAAAGATCCTTGTAAGATACCAAACTTAAATACCAAGTTTGGTATTAAACGGTCTTTTCGTTTTTGTGCTCTGCTGCCCACAGACACACGCACGGACGTTGTTCTAAAAATTCTCTTTTTGGATTCCGGGGGTCACACTATGCACATAGTACGTGTAGAGAAAGTAAAAATGCTTTGCTTCAGAGAGGTGTTTTAAGCACCAGCTCCATATGCAAGATCAAATATCAGAGGGGCGTTTTGGATAGTTTTATTGTATGTGATATATGGGTGTACGGAGTCCTTTTACCTCTAACTCGGAAAATCCTTCTTCTTTCTTAGAATTCTAGAGATATTCACATTATTTACTATTCTACATTTCACTCGGCAGATGAACGGTCATTTGGCACGCTGCACTAAACGCATTGCCAGTTGTCGGCGGTTGCTTGGATAGGCCACCCGCAACTAATATCCGATCTATTGATCAAACTTTTGGCTGGTTGCCATTTCGCAGGCATTTGTCATCTGCGTACACTTAACATACTTTGCAGGGAAAATGTTGGTATCACAAAAGCTAACATGAATTTCTCTACCCAGCAGCATTTTAGAGATCTTCTACAGACTTTTTATGAAGGCTTATTTTTCTACTTCCTGCTAATCGAGATAAACGTTTGCAGAAATGGTTTTATTAAATATTTCGTTACAGGTACAAGGGTATACAGGAAGCCAGCGATAGTAATATCTTTAAAATGCGAATCGCTCTGTGATGGATTTGAAATTCTATTTTTTTGATGAGAAACAATTTAATGGTTATTTACCTCTTCAAGTAAGTAAACAGTATTTGCAAAGCCATGTCAATAGCAACGGCTATTTAGGATGTGGTTAGTTCCATAAGAATTTATTTTACACAGATTGTGTGTTTTAATGAGATCTACCTCGACCTTTGTGCGTGCTCTTTTTGCCTATCTCTTCTGATTAACCAGTTATAGACAATCACGTTTCCTTCCTTCTTACCATAAGCTGTTCTCAAAATATTCAAAATATGAATTTTATTCGATATGAATATATTAATATTTGGTATTCGACTTATTAGAGCCTTTTTTATGAAAATAAAAAAATAATGAAAATATTTATTTCTAAAGGATGGTTTTGTAAGGAATATTTTCGTGTCGCTTAAATACCAGTTTAGTATTTATCAGACATAAGGTTTTTGAGTTCTCTCTCTCTCTCTCTCTCTCTCCCACACACACACACACACACACATTCTAAATGATTCTCTTGGATTCAATGGCCTCAAAAGATGTATTTCCGTTGAAATCTTGGTATTGAATTTTTGGACGAAGTACAATATATCCTATACTTACTACAGGTAACTAAAATAAGTAAAAACTGGCATGCTTTACTGTATGGCCAAGGTATTTCACTTCTGTGAAATCAACCAACATATTACTTCACAATAATTTCTGTCATATCTATTCACCAAACTTGTAGGAGCTGTTGACTGACGTCTGTTGATTTCTGTAAAAGCAAGAAGTTGAACACCTTAATTCTAGGACTTGTAAATCATATAACCATAATTTTCCTTCTGTTTGCATTCAGGGATTGAAATGAAATGAAAACTAGCTTAAGGTGCAAAGGTTTCCGTCTGATTTCTGTTTGTGGTGCACTATTAAGACACTGTTTAAGTAATAGCACTACTTATTCACTGTTTGTGACTGCAAGTCTGAGTGTGGAGCACTATTCAATCTTTGAGTAATAAAGATTCTCTATTACTACACAGATGTCTCTCGACACTCGCTACTCGTGGTCGTTGTTGATCTGCGTGCTCCATGACGACATTTGCTCATTTGCGTCTCGGCCTGCTTGATAGTCGCTTATCTTTAATGGGGGGGGGTTCCACATGTTAGCCAGTTGTCTTGACTCGTAACGTGGCCTCCCCATATAAGTTGTTCTATTAAAGGTGAGGCACTATCTTGTAAACCTAAATTTGCTTGTGTGGACATGTTCTAAAAAAAGCATGAACTTTATTTATAGCTTATTCTGAAAACTAGTTGTATTATGTCTGTATAATACCCGGTTTAATGTTGGAGTAGCAAATGAAAAGTCTCAAGTATTTTATCCTGTGAGTACCGGGGATGTTCAAATACGATCCGTATGCAATTAATTCCACTTGTATACATTTTAACGAAATGTAAGTACTGTTTAATTCGAAACAGATCCAAACCCTTTTAGAAACGTGTGTTCAAAATATTTCATCGTGAATACTTTAATATTAAGGACACCTTGATAGAATTCTATGAAAATAAAAGTGGTTCAAACACCTAGCACCACAAGCTTTTCACCAAAACATCAACCCCCCACCCCTGCGGCTTCTCCTACCGACCACCAAAGTGGCCTAGGGTATTAACAGCATTAATGTATTGTGTACTAGTTATTTTATTGCTCGTCCGCCATTTTATTCGTTTACAGAGTGCCAGTGGTTTCCGATTTCTCTACGACCTAGAGTAGGTAAAGTGTTATAACCCAAAACTTGGCGTTAAAATTTCACCGAGAGTATACGTTTTGGAATCCCCTGAACCCAAAGGAAAGCATTTTTAAAAAAATGGCAATGTGTGAATATGTTTTCAAAGATGCAACATAAAGTTGTTGAAGTAAGCCCCTTACTACTACCTATTAATGGAACCATGTTTATTCTCTTTTTTTTTTTTTCTTAAACGCCTATACTGTATTTAAATAAAATGTTATATGTTTGCTATATTGACATAAAAATCAAATTTATATCTTTAATTTTCGGTGAAAATCCTGTGAACTTCCCTTATGAATACTTGTAGAACAAGGAGATCTTAATAGAGACCTAGTTCAGAAAAAAAGTAGGGCTGATTAAAATAATGCGTTAATTTTTTCAAGCATTACTTTTTTCGAAGTATATTCATTGTTGCAAGTTTAAACGTTTTGTTTAACGTACTTGGTTGAAAGTTTACGATTATAACTTTTACCCACCACTCTTTTTCGTTCTGTGGCAAGAGCTGGTATAGAAAGTTGCAGGAGTAGATAGGCATTGCCACAATACGCTTTTTGAGGACAGGAGCAAGGGATTCACAGACATTTTTTTTTCGGAGCTACATGTGTGAAACTAAATCCATCATATTACAATCTCCGATTGTGAAACTGTTGGGACACCTCTTATGTAAACAAAGCACAATCTATTTCAGTATTAGTCTCTGTTGCTAGAGTATATGATCATCAGTGTAATCCTAAAGGAATTTAAGCTATTTTAGGATCCTGACAGTTTACTTGGAAGTCTAAGAGGGGATTATTCCAATGAAAGCGGCGGTGAATGACCGTTCTACCACACAGTTCCAACATTTATATGGCAAGGTGGCGTATGTGCCTTTTAAACATCCCACCAGCCAATTAGGGCGAGCCATCCCCTTCGAAATAACTTGTGGGGAACCTAAAGTAATTTAAATTGACTGTAGTAGATCAGCTTGGTTGCGCGCCAAAAGAGCAGTGAGTTCCTCACTATTGGCTGTTGGCTATTACGTTCTCCCCTAACCAGCTCTGAGGTTTGAGTTCACCTGAGATGAATTCAGTTGGAATCGTCTGTACTAGGTGGTATGTTAATACCGGGAGCTCGTCTTGTCCTTTATATAGAGTACAATACATGCCTTTACTTTCTCGTTGTATACAAATACTGTTAAAGACAGTATATAAACTTGTTTGAGTTACGTTTCATTTGGACCAGCAAAAAGCCGGTTATATGCATTCAACGCTCCTTTTTTTCTGCATCTCATGCTCCTAACCTCAAAATGGTACTTACTGGCTTTCAGCACATCGGTTTTTCGTAGCTGTATAATAAATATGTATAAATTTGTCACTATAGAGAGTGTCATTGAATGCATTAATATATATATATATATATATATATATATATATATACGGCTTCATTTATATATATAAATGAAGCCGCATATTAAGCGTTCTATTCTCACTCCCTCTCTAGCTCCAAATTGTTACTAAGAAGGTTTCTGTGGACGTTCCAGTAATACAACACAAGATGAAGGGAAGGAATGTGCAGTAATGGTTGTAGAATATTGGCGCCTGTGTCAACATTTTAGCTTTAAACCACGATCCCTGGAAGTTATTCCAGAATGCGTATTGGAAATCATTACCATTACCAACAGCAGATACAGTTATAATTCTTGCTTCTACCTAAGTCGTTAATCTAATTTCGACATATACGGTAACAAGTTGGAATAGTGTGCCTTGGTAAAGATCAAAGGGCTTGTGGTTAACAAAGATCAGAACACGGCGCATGCATCTTTGGACATTTGCTCGAAAGTCACAAGGGAGATGCACTCTCTGGTTAATAATAATTTAATGCTTTTAAAGCTACAACTGAGCAATGACACCGAAAAGAGTCTTAGATTTGTGACGATTTACATTAGATTTCAATGCTGTCGAATAAGTAGCCTTTTATTTTGTAGTTTTATAAATTCTACAATTTAACATGTCCCAGATGGCTCTCTCTCTCTCTCTCTCTCTCTCTCTGTTTATCCTCCTATGTAGGATTCCTTCCCCCAGGGCTTAACAAGCCAGCGCCTGATGTCGATGCCTTCTGTGGAATCAGAACCTCTGTATCAGAGAGAATCTAGGCTGGGTGATCAGCCGGATGTGATATGAAAATGAGGAAGTGGATAATATGTTTAAGTCACATGGATGACCGGAAAGATGATCATAGAGCAATTAGTGGAATCACTGGCGGGTAAACCAGAGAACTCGCAGAAAACTCGCCCAGGCGTTTCATCCATCACAAATTCCACATGTGGTCCCCTGGGATCGAACCCTGGCCGCCTAGGTGACATTTGGATTACCTTTTCTACCCATTATCGCTTATTTTTATCTCTTCTGCAAACCCGTTATCGTCAGCATCATCTTTATATCTTCTTCCTCCTTCTAGGCTATAGACTGTAACGGTCTTAAAGGACAATTCTTCCACTGTTCCTTAGATGTCCCAGACTTCTCCTCGTGGATGGTGATTCAGCATTTTAGGGATTCTAAATCGAGCATATACGTTGAACATATTGTTGCCAATTCTTATGCTATTGGTGTAAAATATAAAATTGTATTTTGAGTTCTTTTAATGCTTTTACTATAATCTGTTCTGAATCTCATAAACTTCCATTTCGCTAGCTGTTATTCGGCGTGCATCTATCTCCTAGGGCCTACGCCTCACTGGTGTAGCAGAGGACGGGTCCTGCCAAGGTTTAATAAAGATGGTCCTCGTGTCGATGTACTAAACAAGCTTAACGATTTTATTAATTATGCCCAGGGTTCGAATTTAATTATTTTGTCTGGAATACCTATTTTCATAAGAAACGATAATTTGTAACGAAGGTAAGTGAATGCATGTTTTTCCAGAATTTTAGCATTTTATTTTAAATATAAAGTATTCTTAGAAAATTTTGCTTTTTTATCTTCTCCATATTAATTGAGATAAAGGTGCGAGGAATTGATTCATTAAATATATGCTGTTTATGTACCAGAGAAATTCAGGAGGCTGAAGGCACAACTAAATCAAATATTTAAAAATATTTTCCGGCTTAAAAATGCAGCTCTGTATGTCCACGAGAATCGAACGAATGGTTTCTTAGCACTTGCATAGTTTACAAATATCAGGAAATTCAAAACAATACCAACTATTGGCATTGGACATGCATTGTGTTTTAAGAGTCTAAATTGTTTATGTAATATGTGCTTGTGAATCTCTTGAGGTTTGCCAGTAATACAAAAATATACCCATTCATTCCGAATGAAGAGGACTCCAAACTATTCATAGAAGATTCAGCATAAACATTATCTCATCCAGATGTATTAAACATATGGCATCTTAATCGAAATCGTTAAAGCTATTTTTGACAAAATAAAACAGACATATATGTGGTAGTTTGGCGTGGGTGGATGTTCTCAAAACGTTCATGTCGTATCCTCAGAAAAGGACTTAAAACAGGTGGTATTTTATTACTATTATTAAAATAGCAAAATGACTTTGGTATTTATTAGAAATTTTGTTTTGAAAACATATATACACTGATGAAATTTAATTTCGAAATTTATTGTGGAATGCAATGCTTCCTGTATAAGTATAGGTAAACGTTAAAGAAAGGAAACGACCTGTTTTCCATTCATATGATTTTCTCTATCTGTTCTGTAAACAAACTATACGTACTACAGATTATTCTTTTATGTTCATCATGCTAATCTAGATAAGCATTAGAAGTAATTATCTTAATACTTGCTTCCTTCTAAGCATAACAGGAATAAGGAAATGCACTAGGCTAAGGCGACAGTCAACTCTTGTAAAAGCTGGTCGCTATGTGAGCAATTGAAAATTGGCTCACTTTGCATGGCCAGCAGTAAAACACAAGAGAGATGAAACGTGACTTGAGAAAAGTGGGTCTTAGAGACTAGCATGGTATCCACTACACCACATCCTTAACACTCTCATTTTTAAATCCTCAACACCAAACTTGCAACCATCCAAAACATTCCAGAGGTTCAGCTATAACAAGAGCAGGTACTGAGCAACATCACGAGTCTACCAAATGACTACAATGAGAAAAAAATAAGCTAAAACTTTTAACCCGCCTTTTATTTCTAAACGAGTCCTAAAATAGTCAGAAAAGTCTAGTTGTTCTCTTTGAAATTCTGTTGCTATGAAACTGAGAAATAAAACATCCTTGACATCTCATCAGGCGACTTCCCTGCTCACGTGCAAGCTGCCAAGCCACAAGAAAAGCTGAGATATGCCCTTTTGCTTAGAAAAGTATAAAGTAATACAAATATTTCCTACAAAAGTTGTTTCTTTTGAGGAAATATATTCTAATGATACTCTATTTGATCCCCACTTGTGGTTATTGCTAATTGAAAAAGTTAACCTTAAACATGAAATTTTCATGCATGCTTTTTAAATAACATCTCGAACATTTCAATGTTGTATTTACCTATGTGGATCAAGAAATCTGTTATTTGTGTGTATCTGTTTTCAAGAAAATTTAACCGTAAGCTGAATATTGAAATGTTCTGCTTTTGTGTCGCGTTGGAACCACATCTCTAGTTTTAATTCAATGCAAACCGTTGCTTTTTCCCCTTAACCGTGCAAACTTAATGGGAACATCATTTACGACGGTGTGGAACTAAAAAAAGGAAAAGATCGAAGTAGGAAGATCTTCAGCACATCTCACGGAAGCACTTTAGAAAAACTCGATTGAATAAACAGCACACAGCTTTGCAAATAATGCTAAAAATGTAGTCCTCTACATTTTGGAATATACGAGAGCAATTCAATAAGTACTCGTATTAGGAGTGAATACGGGCTTTTTTCAATCCCTCCAAAAATAGGAATTTTTCGGATGAATATGGCAGAAACGGAATTTTCATGCAGTTTGGTGGCTACTCCGAATGAATGTGCTGGTCTGTTGTGAAACTGCACTTTCTTCTTTTCAAATGGAACCGTGTCACATTCAATTCTTGCCGTATCAGCTCAATAACTCACTATAGGGTTATCGGTAATCTTTTCCCTTTTTTAAGGAGTCAGTAAGTATGACACCCTTCGCATCCCGTCGTCATCACGTCTCCGATGGGACCATTTTTTGCTTTCTTTGAAGAAGATTCATCGAAAGCAACCCTTTAGTTGCTTGGCGTCTATAGCTCGTATAATGATGAATCCAGGTCTTATCAACGATGACAATTTGATGCGAAAAAAGCCATCGGATTTCGCTTAAATAGCTCCAAACACAGCTTCGAAGTTGAAAGCCGTTATCCGCTTGTTGTCCACTGAAAGCAATAGCGGCACCTATCGGGCCGACATTTTTATATCCACCTTACCATGCAAAATTTGAATTGCCGTTCCTGTCAATATACCTATGACCTATGTCACTTCACGAAATTTCGTTCGGCAATAAGCGAGAATCATATCGTGGACTTTTTCCTCGGTAAACACATTTCATCAAAACGAATGTTGGACCACGTTTAAGGTCTTAAACCAATATCTAACTCTTGTCATAAGATGGCGAAAGGTCCCCATATACAGCATCCGGTTTCACTTTTATCTCCTCGTAAGTTTTCCTATCCAAAAATTATCCTAAGCTATGCTATCCAAAAATAAAAAGCGAATCACTGAACAGTACTGCACTTTTTTCATTTTGCCGAATACATGTTGAACGATTAACTGAAATGTGTGTTAAATTAGCCTATGGATCAATAGGACATTTTTTGGTGACATGCAACAAATGACAGATTTGATGGTAACACCAACTTGCCTTAGTAATACCACCTATTTTGAAACAGGTGTACTTACTAAACCGCCAACGTACAGATGCCATGAATTGAAAATTGGAATACAGATTGCATTTCTTTTAGTAGCAAACATATTTGGAAATGTTTGAACTCTTGAGATCGCTGTGTATTCAATGTACTTTATTGACGTGCTCGTGGTAGACCAAATCGTCCATTGCATATAAATAAAACAGGCCCCTATTTTATCGTATGAATTCTCTTTTGAGTGCATCCGGTTAATATTTGCATAACGAAAACATTTGAATGTTCACATCTGGGAGTGCTGGCTCTGAACGGAATATCAAATCGCGCTTTACATTTCAGGACGTTTTTATGAAATGAGTAGAGAACAGTTTTGCATCGAATATGCAAACGTCATATGCTATTGAACATGTCCCCTCCGTTCTGATAGTGAACAAGTGCAGAGGATAATAGCTTACGGTTGGAGAAGTTAAAATTCAGAGCCATCGATCGACTATCCTTTTTAAGGGGAAACTAAATGACAAAAATTGCTAAAAAATGATATGCTTTTGTTTTTGTCCAATCTTATAAAATTGAATTTCTTCTCTAATTTGATATCTACTATTCAAAAGGCATGATACTTAATATGTTAAAAATATATTTTTAAAACTTGTCCTGTCTTTTTTGTAATACGAATTCTGCATAGGAAAAAAATACTACCCTACATATTTTTGAGTGTAGAGTATCTAAGTACCTTGGCCTATCTTTTAGGGGAAGTTTTATTCCACAAATTGATAAAATTATTGTTTGAAAACTTCTGTGTGCTCAATTTACTTTCTTTCTTTTCAAATATAAACGAGTTTAGTTCCTCCATAGCTTTACTGGATATGATATTTTCTGGTAAATATCGTTAAATTTAATTTTAGTGTGATAAAACTATCTCTAGATGGTGTTGCAAGTATATTTTGGTGTTAAAACATGGTTGTTAAATATTTGATGATGAATATCCATCAAAATATGATTGATAATTAACCTTCCATTCAATAAACAAAACAAAAACAAAAAAACGTATTGGATAAAAGTAGATCACTAAACTTAGAAATAATGCATTTGCATCCTAACTTTCAGATTGGTATCTTACCCACTTAATTGAGAAAATGGGTCATTGGTTAAGCAGATTTAACGTCAATGAGTGGGGTATTTAATTTCACCTTACTTTCTGTGGGTTTAATTCTTCCTTACGCTACATTTTGCCTATGACAGGCAGAAAATGTAACCCCCTTCTCCCAAAATGCCTAGCAATTGTCGACTTCTATATATGTTATCAATTATTAACAAACAATCGAACAACCACCAGAAACATTTGGGTGATAGTAGCACTAAATATTCCATTAGCCAATGATAGAGTGATATGTGACCAATAAGAGCCGTACTATACCGCTAGTAATAACCTTCGATTTATATACTGATAAGTATTTCATCGTAGTGCCGTCTTTACTTTCTCTGTTTAGTACGTAATACATAGAGGAGGTAATGCACTGCACTCCCGCCTCCCCTCCTCCAAAAAATCATGTTTAGAAAAATCATGTCCGTGTGTCTGTAAACACGATAACTCAAATCGAAAAGTAGATAAAATACCAAACTTGGTATTTAACTTTACTGTCATGCTAGTATCTCCCCACCGCAACTACCATTTATCCTTTACATGTATACATTTATGAATTTTTTTATTTTCTCAAAAATGACCAACGATTTATGTTAAAATACCGTATTTAAAGATATTTAGACGATAAATATATTGGATTTTCTGGAAATAGTCTCTGACGAGCGCTTCATTCTGGGTTACTTTTCATAACTGTTAAACCGTGAGAGATAGAATAAAACTTGCTACAAAAATGTAGATCTCGTTAAACACATACTTATTTTTTTTCCTTTTTCTTTTTTCGTGGAGTTAACAATTTAGGAGATATTCCCTGTTATTGGTTTCAGTCTTAACACTTAAGTTTTTCTCAAACGGCCTGACCATGTGAAGAAACGAATTTCAGTAACACCGCAACTAGCTTTTAAAGGATTTTACTATTTCTTTAGCAAGTAATAAATAGATAAATATATATATATTTATAATAATGCATTTCTACGACTGTTTGAGAGATCGCGTAGGACATGACGTAACAACTCAAACGTGACTGACAAACATGGCTGCTATAATTGTAGGTAATCCTTAATAAATTAACTTTTCGTGTTATCAAACCGATTAGCACTTCTGTTTCTAGTTTTACACCACGCTCGTATTTTAGTTCCAAAGTCATGTATATCTTCATAAGATAGTCGTTATTTCAAGATCGAAATAATTATGTAAAGAAACTGAATTAAATTATCAACATATCTGCTACTACTGTTGACAGTTTTATTATATGTATATATTCATTAAATTCAAAGGCTCTAGTCAGCAGGACGATAGACAACAAATGATATGCCAAAAGAATGAATCGTATAAACAACTACGAACGATTCTCTCTCAGAAGTATCATAAAGCTTTAAAGTGACAGTGACGGGTTCAAACCTAAAGGTTTTTATTATTATTATTATTATTATTATTATTATTATTATTATCATGTTCTGTTCCATTTCCAGATTTAGTGTTTCATTTAAATAAAATAAAATGTAAGTATTTATTATGTTTGGGACATTTCTTTTACATTTACAGTAATCAGTATGTAAACTAAAAACTTTTAACATGTTATATCTAGTAAGAAATGCATGAACAAAATTGACAATCCCTTAAACTAGTGGAGTTGCGAGGTTAAAGGATTCGCATGATTACAGTTGTTCTTCGTAGTAAACACGTAAAAGTGCCTAATTATATTCTGCATCTGTCAGTTGTTTTACCTTTATAAGTATTAAACCGGTAGTTCTCTTTGCAGCTGCGCGGATATTTAGGGGACCTGTGTCTGTGATTAACCACATTTTTAATAAAAAACTGGTAACGTGGCGTTTCTCAAATGACAAGTTCGCTTATTCTCTTTGGAAATAACAGCGCTTATAAAAACGAAATGGTTGAGCCGGCTGCCAGGAGATGGCATCGATGTCCGCACGTAGCACGGAAGCTCTCGGTTTATCATACAACAGGTCTTTGTTCGTGACTCTGCAGGGCTGTATTTATGAGCTGACCTTATCTCGTTCTAATAAGTGGCTCGATGTTTTGCTGTGCGTTATCGATGTGAAGCGATATTCTGAACATGACTTAGGCATTTTAACAACTTAATAACATGTGTATATTTTATTTTGTATATCTAATCTGTTTTATAAAATAAATGTGACTGTAAATCAAATGCATACATTCAACCATGAGTATAAAAATTAAAAAGAAAGTAAGATCATAAATATACTAGATCGTGAAATTACAGGTGCTTTCAATTTTTGTGGCAGAAATAAATAATGTAATGACATTGTAAAACTATGAGTATTTTGGAAAGTAAACTTAAGAATACATATTTTGAGGAGAATCTTGAAAACTCGTATATTTAGTTTATCACTGATGATTTCACCAACTTACAAATGATATTTAAATTTCTAAATATGAAATTTCAAATCCATGCTTACTAAAGAGATTGCGGAGATGTATCATGCGTACAGACGGACAAACCTCTAAAGCAATGCTTAAATATGTTCCGTATCAGAGAGTGCATAAAATCACTATGCTTGCCTTTGTAATCTGGAGATTAGCATCTAACCTTCAAATCTAGAGTTCCCGAGTTAGATTTTCAGCTGGAGGGCGTTACTTCTTCTTTAGGATCATTTCCTGCTTTCCCTAGAGACTGAAGTTATGAAAGAGGTGAATGCGCGTGTAAATTTAAGTACAATAACCCAAAGAATTGTACAAGACCATTGAACACTGTGTGTGTGCGCGTGTGCGTGCGCCTGCGTGCGTGTGTGTGTGTGTGTGTGAGTGTGTGTGTGGACAGCATAGCTCAAAAACGAAAAGACCGTTGAATACCAAACGTGGTATTTAAGTTTGGTATCTTCCAAGAATGCGACACGAAGCTTTTCAAGAAAATCCCCCCACTCCTAACTACCCTTTACATGGAATTTTTTTCGAAAATTTTGATTTTCTCAAAAATGGCTAACAATTTGAGTTAAAATATCGTAAATTAAAGATATTTACCTGACAAATAAAATGTATATCTTCAATTTTCTGGGAATAGCCTCCTTAATACTATTTTATCTTGGATGAATTTTACAGAATTGTACATAACTGCTAAACCGTAAGAGATGGACAAAAACTTACCACACAAATTATGAAGAGCTCGTTAAAACACACAATTTGGCATACATTTTTTTTTATGGAGTTGACCGTTTCTGTTTTGGGGTTCAGCTTTAAAATACTTATACTTTTCTCATACGGGAATTTGTCAACTACTGTCCATACAAGCAAAGGTGCTTCAATCACGTAGCAACCAGCTTTAAAGGATTTGACTATCATTTAGCTTATGGTATTCCCTTATATCCCTTCTACTTACAAGGAATAAGACCCTTTTTGTCAATTTTTTCTCGATTAGCATTAAGTAAACAGAAGAATAAGCTTTATAACAATAATTTATTGCAGAGATGTAGAAAAAGTCATGTCAATGGAACACATCAGATTTTTATATTACTGGTGTTACTCTGCTGTTTACGCAAGCTTCAGAATTGGTGCTTCGAATCAAGCTCGAAGTCCCAGTTCAGCATATCTTACAACCAAAAGATGCTCATTAAAACACCTACCGATTAAATACAGTTCAGGAGTTCAATGTTGCCACGCCTCTACACAAATGTAGAGGTACCTAGAACCTGCCGGCTGTCGGAGAGCTCCAAAAATATACGTTTAAACCTGCTGTTCTTCATTAAATCAGGTTCACAAAATTAGCTTGCTAACCGTAGACAGACACGCCACAAATACAGGATCGTTTAAGATAAAACACGAATACTTTTCAAATGGCTTTCAGAGTGTACACGTTTCACGCAAATTAAATTTATAATCAGAAACAGGCTGAATGTATAAGATGAGGCTTGTTAAAACAAAGAAATCCATTTGTTTATTTATATTTGTTGGTTTACTAAAAAACAAGGGAACAAATATAATAAGATGCCCCTGCTATTTATCTTGGTTTACAATAACACCTCCAAGAATTATCCCCATAATGCCCTTTAAGTATCTTCTTAATTCTATTAGCTTCAGGAATTACTATTAGATAAAGTCGTTATGGATACTAGAAAATAATCTTAGTAAAACCATTGAAGGATTATGTTTTACTATTTTCTTAGGCATTTGTTTTACTGCTCTACGGTCTACAGTCGGAACTTTGTCTAATATTTGTACTATTTCTGTTTTGTATTCATTTGAATATGATTTATATGTATTATCATTAAATTCAGGATATTTTTCTGTGGTTGAGCGGTGGAGAAGGACAAATTGCCTCAACTCCACCATACAATGGTGGTCCCCGTAGCTCAGTCGGTAGAGCACCTGCCTGCTATACTAGAGCTCCATCTATTCCCTGATGGTGTGAGGGGGGTTCTCTAGTCAGGATTTCTCATCCTCCCCAGAGAGTGTGAATGTGTGCGCGTAAAGTTAAAGATGATTCACAAAAGATAATCAGCAGTATTAAGTGAGCGCCATTGTTAAAGCAATATTGTTCCAGGGAAAAGCCGCCGACACGAACTAGATATTAAAGGTGACATATAAATTAATGTTGTTTTAATCAATTTTGATTTTTAATTTAAACACTGCAATACATTTTCTTTATTTTACCTTTAGTTCTGCTTTAAGTCACCTGTGACTTGAGATTCTTTGCTGAAAAATCTAAGTTTTCCTTGCATATAAACGTAGTTTTCTGTTTATGTTCTTTAACTCTTGTCAAACTGGAATGCATTCCGTTAATAAACATTTGATGTGACACTCAAAAGACTTCCGTTACCCATGACAGTTTCTTATATACATGTTTTATTTCCAGTTATGTTATTCTCGGCACTTAGGGTTGATTTGTAATTATGCAAAAATGATTTTGTTAGCTTAGTTACAGCATTTAGAAACAACATTCAATATTTAGTCGTGTGAAAAAGCTTTTGCGATGGAAAGAGAAAAGAAGAATTGTAAATTTTCAAGCATACAAAATTATGTGATTTATTGAGAACCACATTTTTACTTGGCTAGGTTGTCTCTATTTCCTGTGATTTTTCTTATTTATACAAAAGTCTGTATGATGACACCATAGTTTATTCAAAGTAAATCCACATTTTATATTTTATTCAATTTATCACGTTAATATCTCCAAATTAAAATCGATGAGTACTTCTTGACCAAATGAAAAACAACGAATTGTTTTTCCAGTTAGGATAGTTTGAGGCGGAAAATTTTATTTTTGATATGCTGTCCACTATCTTTGTTATCTGTGTGTGTGTGTGTGTGTGTGTGTGTGTGTGTGTGTGTGTGTGTGAGTGTGAGAGCTCTCTACCTCTCTCACCTACACAGATTCACAAGGATCTTTTTGAGACAGTTCAGGGATCTCAAAGCGTGCACTTAAGCTGAAACTTCTATATTGAATTTTTTTGATGAAGTACAGTGTTTTCTATATACATAGTATAAAAAGTAAAAATCTTAAGAGTAGTACAGATCTATCGACTTTGTTTTGCAACTTTCATGTAACAAAGACTTTTTTTGAATTAGATTTTACGCCGCTTTAAAAACTTGGCCATAGCGCGACGAAGCTGTTGGATAAGGTATCTAGGTGTTTGTATGTGGTGGACAGTCGTTTAAGCTCTCATCCCCGAACCATACTACATTCGCCAAGCAGATAGTGTTAAAAGAGTGCCGTCCTGTCTAGCTGCACCACCACCCGTAATAAGATAGTGTCATTTGCAGTCAGACGGCAAAGTGCACCCAGTCTTTTAAGGACTCATCTCCTTACACCATACTTGCCACCTAGTTTCGCGACAGGTAGATGGGGTTAGGGTGACATCCAGTCGACTGCTTACATTATATATGGATAGTTGAGAGTGCAGTCGTAATTACACAATTTTTTCAGTTTTTACTGTCGTTTCTGACTGAAGGCGAAAATTTGGGCTGTGGTATTAAATAGTCAATGCGGTATTTAGCTTGGCGACTGAGGAAAACGACGAAAAACACCCAGTCAGATTGTTGGTCCATGGAAACAAAGATTTATAATTAAAGCCCCCCCCCCCTGACCATACAAACAAAGGAACTTCAGTCACATAGCAACCATCTTTTTACTATCACTTTAACCTATGCTACTCCCTTATTTCACTTCTACTTACAAGGAAGCAAATAATACGACTACTTCTGCTAATTTTTCTCAATTAGCATGCAGTAAATAGAAGAATAAGCTTTTTAACAATAAATAGTTGCAGATATGTAGAGAAAGTCATGTGAATGGAACAGATAAGATTTATTTAATTCTGGAGGTCTCAAAACATGTATTTCCGGTGGAATCTCGGTATCGAATTTTTGAGTGCAATGCAATATCTTCTCTATACACTATGTACACAGTACGTGTAAAGTAATAATAGTAATCAATAATAATAATAATAATGTTAATAGTGTTCTTCAAGGTTGCTAATTAAAAGCCAGTGTCGCTTCGAAAGCCACTATCCCCTGCCCATCTTTTCTTGTGACGTCTTGCATGTTTCATTTGTAACACGATCAACATGAAATATCGGCGACAGTGCGTCTCAGAAACCTCATTTCTATTGTTTTCTAATCAAAGTCTCTCTGCAATAATTAATATAGAAACTTTCATGTATTATAGAGTTTTATTACTGTTATTAACTTAATTATTTATGCTCTAAATCTTTAGTAAACGATTTACTAGCAACAGTGCTTGAATGTGCTAACCTGTTTTTCAAAATTATTATTTTTTAATGTTTCGAAATTATAATAGCGTTTAGACAGAATGTAAACAATGTAATGAAAATCTTAAGATAGCTCCAATCTTAACTAACATCCCCCATTTTTCTACGTAGTTCAGAAAATCGGATATTGACAGCGTAGCATTAACGCAGTATAAACGAAGGCCTCAGAATTGAAATTATCAAATGAATGGTGTTTTATTTATGGATGCTCTTTGATTACTAGGATTCTCAATATCCCGTTCTATTTTGGCGTGAAAGACCACTTAATTTTGTTCAGAGGCCCGTTTATGAGGCCTGAGGTTCTTTTACGTGTCGTAAATCTACCACACAGGACCAACGGTTTTATTTTCTTTCCGAAGGAAGCCAATCTTAGGATTTTTACCCCCGAAATAATTCATCCCCCTCCACCGGGCTTGAACGCATGACCTTGGGTACAAGAGGATTACAGTAACCACTTCACCACGGAGGGTGACAAAGAGATTGTCAAGGTGAGTAGCAGGAAATCTCTTTTAGATCATGAAACAATTGAAAACACCAGGAATAAGGTAAACATGCCACGTGTTTTATAATCAGTGAATGGTTATATGCTTAAACGAAGGTCTACGTTTCAAGAATATCTCCAGTTCTATTACCCTCCAAAGTATTCCAATACAAGCCATGTGGTCGAGGGAATGTCGATAGACTAAGAAGACGTTGGCATGACTATTTTTTAAACATGAAGACGGAACAAGTTAGAAGATCTAAACTATGATGTTAAAGAAGATAATCAATGCCGGTCTGCTGGAGCTGGTATAAAGTTAGCTGTAGTTTAACTCCTGAGTTTTAAATAGCTGTCCTGGTGGTTCGCAAATGAAACTATATTAATTATAAAACGTCCTAGTCTAAAATCTCTCAGCTGTGTCAATGTAAATATTGTATAAAGTTGGGAACAAGGGACAACCCCGCGTTACACCTAAATTTACTTTTACTGTATGTGGTGAGTCTACTTTCATTTTGATTCTCGTTCCTTCATGCATAGCTTTTACCATATTAATAATATATGCTGCGCAATAATAACAGCCATTTCTGGTCTGTACTAACAAGAGAAAGGGGGAGGAACACTCACATTAGTTGCATGACACAGATGACAGTAAATATAATACACAGAGTTTAGTATTACCTCACAATCGCCATCGTTGGGAATAATACGCTTGCTGTTTGACTGGTTTCTAATGTGATAGGCGTTGAATTGAGCTTAATTCTGCTTTGGAATTTCAAATCTCAAATGCGTCGATTCATAGCTGTATTTATGCCACATTAACTTGTGAAATACTGTGGTTCTTCAGTGCGAAAGAATGCCGTTCGTTATCTTAGTGAACTTTTATTGTTTGTGAACTTGGTCGACAGTTGTAATCGATTAATACTTGCTCTGCCGCCTAGCTGATAACTCTTTCGCATTAGCGGTAAAGCAGAGCACCACACATAACATCGTTGATTCTAGCGACATTTGAGGCCCAATTTCAAGTTTTGAAATTCTGCGCAGTGCGTAATGTACAATTATGATGATAATAATAAACATTGAATGATCATGGAAATATATAAGTTGTTCTATTAGAGGTGAAGCACTATCTTGTTCTTTTAAATATTTTATCTCAGAAGCCTTGCAGCTGCTATTGATATTGGATCTTTATGATCTATAAGAATTATTCCTTTTAATGCTCTCTAGTCATGGACACTATTAGTGGTAATATTTCGACAGTCTTGCTCCATGGCACAACGAGCTAGAGCGTGGAGCTCTGATTCGGCCACTGACTGGGTCCGGGTTTGATCCTACCTGGATGGATTTTAAGTTTCGGGTATAGTAGCAGTCCCCACTCATCATCGTATGAAAAATAAAGAGCTCTATGAACAGCGACACTGGCCACAAGATGCGACATTCCGCTGGGGGATGTTGAAGCTGGCTACATCACCTTCCCGTATCAGTTGGGTGATCGTCCACCTTTCATGTCTAAGTAGATATGAGACCGGCAGTAGGGTTGGTATTCCTAGGCCCGTAAGGGCGATACCCGTACAGGGGAAAAAAGAATAAAAACACTTTAATGACCAGAAGTCATATAATTTGCTTGGCTTTTTACTGCTGACAGCGGCATTTTAAGGAATAATATTTCCATTTGGCTGATTCTGAAGTTGGGAATCTTTAATTCAGTTTAGAGTTTTGTCCTTGATAAAAGTGCAAGAATAATTCTAGCAGTTTGTTTTCTCCGTTATGTTTTTCATTAGACAGGCTAGGGAGAACCATAGTAGCGAACTTTCTGTTGATGGAATATACTGATGATTTAGATGCACTATACTAACTATATTCTTGGCTTAAACTCGAGTTGTGAAGTTTTTAGTAAGAGTAGGTTCCAAATGGTATGTACATACTAGTGAGAAATCCTTAATGTTAATTAAGATTTCTCTGATTTGCCGACAGTTAAATATCAATATGCAGGTTTTAAACTATGTATAAATTAGAGTGCAGTTGGGAAATAATCGTAATATTTCAATATTTGGAGTTTTCGGGACTATAAAAAATCCGTGTTCTAGATTACAGGGTTTTCTCATTTAGAACGCATGCTTGATTCGCAGATTTTCCATAGCTGCGCAATTTCGACATAACGTTCAGAGAATTAGAGTTGACAGAGGTAGCGGATATATATAAACACACAATATAAATGATAGAATTGAA
This sequence comes from Hymenopus coronatus, assembly GCA_030762935.1. NCBI lineage: Eukaryota > Metazoa > Arthropoda > Insecta > Mantodea > Hymenopodidae > Hymenopus > Hymenopus coronatus. The sequence continues at coordinate 55,898,998 of CM060895.1, read as the reverse complement.
TTTTATATTCCAATTAAGATGATGGATTGATAAGTATGTCTTTCCAAAGCAAAATTATGTATAGGTCTATGTTGCTATGTTATAACCTAATATAGTATTTATGCCTCAATAGTTTGGTGCTGCTTAAATACTAGAGGTTGCAGAATCATATCCTTCCGGGCCTTGAAGATCCTTTACACCGGCGCCGCGTAAAGAATTTACCACGGTAACAACGTAAGCTCAAACTAATTGTAATAATTTGAGTTTTTAATTTTATGAAAACATTCTTAAAATACTAAATATTTAATTACTTTCAAACATTAGCACAATCGTCCTGGATACAAACATATTCATTAAGAACTTGATATGTAATTAACTATAAAATAAATTACAATGATTAATGATGATGGTGTTTTCTATTATTGTGTTACATGCTGCTGTCAAAAATGTATTGAAGTAGATGATGTAGACGGAATTCCAGCTAACATCCTGAAAGCGCCAGATTTGACAGCAGCATCTTTCTTCAACAGATGTTCTCTTCCATCCTTTATGACGCTTTAAAACTGTAATAGCTGTTTCTGTGTCCGCTAGCAGAGTTGCTGAAGTTCATCGTTATACTTTGTCCATAAAGAGTTTGCAGAAATTGTTTTAGGCAAATCCCGAAGTCAGCCAGAAGTACCTACTGTTATATAATACTATACACCAGCCAGGTTTCAAAACTAGTATATTTTCCTTCTTATGCAAATTACCGGATTTCATGGCAATAGCTTATATTCAGTTTCTTAAGTTTTAACTATACATATCACTAAATTCCCTGCAATTTATTCTAAATACTTGTTTATTCAAAATAGGGTTCCTAGATGCCGTCTCTGAGAAAAAAGAAACTAATGGTCAAACTTTTAATGTGTAGCTTTTCTTTGTATTGCTCTTTATTCAAAAACAAACTAGTGCACCGTACATTATTGAATCGCCGCGGAAAGTATTAATGATCATCCCTTGGATAACTTACAAATTCTCGAACCAGCTGCTTCTATATCGCCGTTATAGCTTAATCTTTTCTATATTACCCTTGGTACCTATATAACTACAACCACTAGTTGTTCTTAACCTTCTCACATATGGCAGAAAATATCGTTGCGAAAAATCGGTGTATATGACAGGTGTATGTCCATTATAATGTAGCACATAAGCTGTGTTGGGCCACGACAGAGTTTCAATTGGAAAGTCACCATGGTATATTCTAATGGAGTATATAAAGATTTGGCTTTGCTTGTTGACAGTTACTTTCTGTATACTTGGGATTTATGCCCTATAGAAAGGGAGTAAATAAATAAACACTTAAGCGAGCTTGACCAACAAGGAAGAAATCAAAATAGAGTAAATATGTACGATGCGATTAAAAGTTTTACCGTACAGTTGAAACTGTAGAAGGGACAGTTACAAAGTGGCAATTAAAAAGTTACTTTATTTGTTAACGATGCTGTCAATTGCCGGATTTTGTCAGCGCAGCCGGTGTGCCGGATTTTTTTTACCACAGGAGTTTTTACTTTTAATCAAGCTTAAATCATTGGTCTGAGTCGGGGTTGAACCGGCGACCTTGATATTAACAAGAGGGGCAGCTGTTTTATTTTCCCTTATTTGCAATCTCAAATGCAATTGAGCATAAGAAATTGCATAAGTATGTTTCTTAATGGTCGCCCCGCAGCGCAGTGATGACACACCTGCCTCTAGTGCAAGGGACCCAGGGTCGATTCCCGGTAGAGGGCATAGGGATTTTTTTCCCCGCTGCTTAACAAGTCACCTCCATCCCACGGAAGATATTAGCAAATCACCATGGTATGATCGTGCCTAGTCGCCGCAGAATCATGGTATCTCCCATGATTCCGTCCCGGTTTCAACCAACTCTCTGGTTGATCACCCTTATCATTATCCCTTTCTATAATATCTAAAGAGTAAAGAATTTGCCAGACTTTTGACTTGTTTTATTTAATTATTTGCATGTCGAACCTGGAAGAGTCTGGATTTCCAGCTACATTAATTAATATCCTGAATATATATATATATATTTTTTGTGCCACGTAACATAGTTTTGATCTATTTAATAGTTATCAGTTACAAAGCACACGCAATTAGGATTCTTTGTAGCTAGAATGTTAGCTTTGTTTGCTTCCACATTGTGTAACTGTTTTCACATTAATTATGCTAAGTCAAAATACAGGTCTTGTTCGACTGACGAACATTTGTTGGAGCAGCTGAAAATAGCTGTCTAGGTAACCAGATTTTAACGAAATAATTGCCAATGTAAAATGGTGTAATTAAAAATACAGTGTATTATCTTATTGTAGTGTAAACTGTATACAAAAGAAATCAGTATTATTTATCCAAGACTCCACAACCGCCACTGCACTCAATGTCTGCTTCTCCATCTACCGGTTTCTTTCATATTTTGTAGTGTTAGCCGACTTTTCGGTTTGCATGTTAAGTGGTTCGGAATATGCCCATGTGTAAAGTATCGCTTCCAAAATTTTAATTTAAAGTTGGTATACAGACAGAAAAAAATTCTTATGGAGTTTCTTAATTTTAATTAATTTTAAGGGAAATCAAATATATCCATATTCTTGAATTGTTCAAACTTCTCATTGAAAAAGCGTAAACGATTAATTTAATTTGTACTTAATATTTTAACCACACAACAGTAATTCCTGAAATTTTCGAGATTATATGTTATAAATTGCTTTCCAAGAAACATTTTTAATGATAAAAATGGTGAAAGAGAGAAAAAATCATCAAGAAAAATGTAGTTCAACGCCGTGTTTTATCTCCAAGCTTTCCTCGACATCTTACATCAGCGTTACGTCGGTTTGTCAAAAGAAGTTATTGTGCGTTCTGTGGTTGCTTAAAATTAACTGTCTAATAAGTTCCACCGTCTGTGAAGTGAGAGAGGTATTTTATTTTTGAATGCTTGGAATCTAAAGATATTTACCCACAAGCAAGTGAATCGTGATACAGTAATGAATGAAACAAATGTGAGAAAGTACTGTAAACTATTCGGCAATGGATGAACAGAATATGTACACGACTGGATGTTCGTTACTCATGACACTTATTTGAAGAATACTGAAAAATAAAACCGTACAAGATAGACGTGCAACTTATTCCTTTCCCGAACATTTATTTCTCTTCCCAAAAGTTTAACCTAATGGGCTGGCGGCAGGCGACTACAATACGGGAATACAGCGTGGACAGACGTGAGAAATACGTATATCGGAGATGAATATGTGCAGAAATAAAGCAAGCTTCAATTTTATATAATGATTTTGTTTAATAAAATATGTTTTAATGAATGTTCTTAGTAACGCCAAACTGTTACTTCCTGGATTATTCGCATAGAAAAAGAACACAGTCCCTTAGCATAAAGCGTATTTGCTTTAATAGTAGTTTGGGCTTTTTAGAATTCCCATTTGAAATACATATGGTTGGAATTTGTGCTTTAAGCAAGTACTTATAAGATTTCAAATGGTACCTACGTTTTGTTGTTTCTACTCTGACACAATGGCATCTCGCTGGTACGTAGCAAAATAAAACATTAAAATGTGGCTGTTTTGACTGGGAGACTGTTACTTCTACAGTGTAATGCAAAGTGCCCTACATCTTTTGCATAGTTCCGGCGTCCAACATTGTAAACACAAGGGACATACCAATGTGTACATTTCGTCATAAGCCCAAGTAAACTAACAATGAGAGAAACACACAATAACGGAGGGACTCTGGCTATAGTGACGTAACAATGCAGTGAATGGCAGGCAGTCTGCTTACCCAGAGAGATGTACTTTTGCAAACTGCCACAAGGGAGCCTTTCATGCAGAAACACTAAACAAATGTTGCTTCATCTACCACCGCCTTCTTACCCGCCCATCGCCTTATGAAACTGTCGGTAAAGCTTCTGGTATTAAACCACAGAGCGAGCGAACGTTGATGGTTAATCTTCTGCGCTCCGTACAGTTAAGGAACGGAGTTTAACATCTTAAAAGAAACTCTAATGAAACGAGCAGCTTTAGTAGCTAAAGGGTTATCGTTCTTAAATCACCAAGTTCTGTGTACCAATTTAGAACGAATGGAACAAGTTCATCCATAATGGTAGCTTCTCGTTTAAAGGAAGCGTAGTGTGTATCTGCGAGAACGGTTATATTTTGAAAACAAAACAGTATTATGGAATACTTCTTGATCCAAGCAACTAAGCCAAATGCATTGAAATGGAAATGGCTTGTTATTTAAGGACGCTCTTTAACTACTGTGGTTCTCAGTGGCCCATTCTAAATTGGGCGTGAAGGACAGCTTAATTTAGCTCAGAAACCTCTCTATCAGGCCGTAAATCTACGACACGGGACCAATGGCTGTGCTTACTTTCCGAAGAAAGCCATGCTAAAGATTTTTACACCCGAAACAACCCTCCGTCGGGTTTGAACCCGCCACCTTGGGTATATGAAGTTAGCGTGGTAACTATTACACCACGGAGGGCGACGCCAAATGCATTCTATAGAAAACAAATAAAGTAGGCATCTATAAACATTTGTTAAAAACAAACAAACACGAGGAAATTTCTCATCTTCTGCAGGTGTCCTCTGAACTTCATGAAGGATAGTTCAAATTAGTACTTTGGTAAATATGTAGGGGAAAAAATATGAGCGACAATTCTAATCAATGCATTTCTTCAAAAGAACACAATTCAACTAATTAACCAATACCTAAACCACATATGAAAGGTTAATTATCTCCGTACACGCCGTTTTACACATTAAAAATGGGAAGTTTATTTAAATGTATTTATTTTGTTTATTCTAGCCTTTGTCCTCTTTAAGGACCAATGCCTCATCTGTTGGCAGGATAGCTCACTCATTAGGGGATCTAATTCTAAGGTGTATATTTGAGTCATGTCCTACACAGTACATAATTTACATTTACATTAACGCTATGTTTAAATTAACACTTTTGAAGGTTCTTCCTCCGTCTCTGTCATTTCTAAATAGGTATCTGATATTAACATTCTAAGAGTTATTTCCATACTTCTTGCATATCTCGACCACATATGTCCCAATTTCTGCTTAAAGAAGTCTGCCCATCTGGTCACCTGCCTGCCCACACATATTTCTATTCTGGGGCCACACATGGTTACTATATAAATCCATTTGCTGTTAACATCCTTGCAACGTGGACTACCCGTTTTCATTTGAGACGCTCTGCCTGTTCTCCTCCTGATCTACCCGCTACGTATTCTATCCATGAGTGCTACCTATAGTAGTTTCATCTCCATTTTTTGTTGATATACCTGGATGTTTCTCTTAATTTTCTCGTTTAAGGACTTCCATATAGTACAATTGATATTGCACATCTGTCTAGCAGTTAGGCTCAACTTCATTATGACATTGGTTAGGATATATTTCATGCTCCAAAATGTTTTCCATATCTATTGAAACAATACATTTTGGCATATATATATATATATATATATATATATATATATATATATATATATATATATATACACATATACTACATATACACCTGTAACTATCAAGTGATACGTTTATACTCGCTGGTTTCTCTGTGACGTCATTAGCTTACGTTTCCGGGGTTTGTTTTAAGTCCTGCTTCTTTGCTTATTCTGTCTAGGTCGTTTAACATGTCTGTTTAATTCGGTGTCGTTTTGAAACACCCTGTATAGTATAAACTCTAGAGAGTCATGCGTTGAAGCCCTGGAAGGAATTAGGCAAACCAAATAAACCGAAATCTCGTAGAGGAGCGTCTCGCGTGACTTGCATGCTGGGTATTTCCTATACAAATCCTTAAGCTGGGATTAGGATGAACTTTATTGACTCAACGTAACATAGAATAAAGAAGCATCACTAAACGTAAGATCTATATAGTATTTCCCACCACTTGAGGGACAATCCCATAACTGACATGGAATTGTTTTGTATTTATGCTGTATTTATCAAGGCCTGCAATATGAAGTGGCTGGTAAGTTATACAGAGTGTTCCTGAAATTCATGGTGACATAAATGCGAATGTTTATTTTCTCTGCTATGTAGAGTAGGGGAAGTATTGTATGTCATCCAAAACTTCGATGTCTAGATTTAGATGTGGTTTTGCGTCTCCTGAATAAAAAAATTGTTTTAGATAAAGGCCCGTGCAATGTGCGTGAACAGCAAAATTCCAAAACTAAAAGTCCATTAAATTCCAAACATGACATTTAAGTCCAGCATCATCCAAGGATGTGACACAAATATTTTCAAGAAAATACATCGACTCCAAACTATCATTTACAAAGAAAAATTTTCGAAAGTTCTGTTTTCCTAAAAAAATGACTGATGATTTTGCTTAATATCCATAAATTCAAATGTTTATCTTGAATTTTCTGTGATTAAGCTCTGGAGTCTTCTTCATTCTGGATTAGTTTTACATAACTGGTAATCCATAAGTGATAGACAAAAACTTATACATAAAAATTATAGATCTCGTTATAATATACAATTGTATCATATTAACTTTTTATGGAGTTAACCATTTCCGACATTTTCACTTTATTCACTTTTTAATCCTGGTCATGTAAAGGGAAGCACATTTTTCAATTCCATCAAATAGCGACAGGTTTTAAGAGTTGATTATCCCTTTAGCATAATGTATGTTAAATCCCTTCTGTTTATAAGGGATTAAGTAATACGTCCATTCCTTCTAATGTTTATCTCGATTAGCATGAAGTAGAGAGAAGAATAAACCTTTGTAAAAATATGAGGGTGTCCCAGAGAGTAACGAACGTTTTGGCATAACTACATGATTACGAAAGATATGAACACAAAACTTTATTTACAAAGCTACTGCACCTTACTCTATTTCTCAACGTAATCGCTATTACTATCAACGTATTTATTGTCACGTGGTACCGATGTTTCACTGTCTATATTATTCTCTTCCACCTCTAAATATATAAGCCAAGATGTTGAGGTTTTCACCGTTTGCAAAATCTTTTCCACCCAAAAGTATGGTGACAAAGTGAAATACCGGTTTTGCTGAATTCTTTCATCAACATTTGCTTTCAAGTTATGGATTGATGAACTTGCACCCTGGTCTTTTTCGGGCACACTAGTTCTTCCTTGATTACTCGTAAATTATGCGCCGTTTCCTCGCTGAAGACATTTTCATTGCATTGCCACTATGCACTTGTTTTATTTGCCTATAAAATTCGATTGGCCGAACATGTTTTGCATTTGAAAAAACGAATAACTTCTTTGGCGGTAAAAAAGTATAACATCGACATTGAAAAACTGGTACCTCGAGACAGTAAATATCTTGGCAGAATGGAGATTGCATTGACAAATGGAGTAAGATACTGTAACTTTGTAAATAAAGTTTTATGCTGATATCTTTCGTCATTATTTAGTTATGCCAAATCGTCTGTCACTTTCTGGATGACGCTCGTAGTTTGTCACAGAATAGATAGAGTTAGTCATGTGAATGTGACACATCAGAATATATAAAATCAACATCCTATGTTGACATAGATTTATTGTATTCTTTGTCATGAATCAAATAATATGATCATTTGTCACGGATATGTATTTAGTCCAGTTGGAGATTGAAACATTTTAACACAATATGCATATGTTTATATGCAAAGTCTATACAGATAGGGACATTTTAATACAATTTTATCAGTGATTTTGCCATTTATATGAACATTTTTCTAGATTGTTTTTATCAGATTTACTATCTCTTTAAAATAAACATAAAATACTTTTCAGCAGGATGGTGCTCCATTTGTTATTTTGAATACCTGGACAAGTAGTTCCCAGAAAGATAGATTAGAACCAACGTACCTATGAGATGACCAGCTCATGCTCCAGATGCGACTTCTGTTTATGGGGATATGCTAATATACTCCTCCATGGGTACTGCATCATGTCTTAGAATGATATACAAAATACTTTTAAAACATGCATTACAGGCAGAAAGAAGGCGCTTTTAACATTTGTATAGAAGGAAAGCGTCTAAGGATTCTTACGCTCGAAAATGTTATTGCCCGCCGTCATTGAACTCGCCAACTTGGGAACTAGAGGCTAGCATGGTGCCCATAGACCACGGAGGACGACAGAGCTTTTTTTGTGAATAGCATTTCTAATGTAAATTGCCCATTTTCTTGAAACTTTTGAGGATACATTAAATTCTAGATACTGGTGTGGATCTACTTTCGTATTTTAACATATTCGGTTATGAGAGAACGTAGGCTTTCACGGCCGGAGTCAGTGTAACTAAGAGATGTTTCCGGGCTGTTTTGCCGTGGTCTGCTGGTGTTAGAAGTCCCAGACGTTTCGTCCACAACTACGGTAGACATCTTCAGTGGCGCGGTCGAAGTTTTGTTGGAGAAGGTTTCGCTGCGTCTGAAGCGTTGACGACGACGACGACGACGACGACGTGTGATTGGCAGGCTGAGGGCAGCCCGAGGTGTGTTAGACGTGTCCCTGTTCTCGGAGAGAACTTAACCACGTTCTGACGGGATTGTGGGTTTTGCAGGATGACGGGTGTGTTTTGGGGTTGTGGAGTGACAGGAGGAGGCATTTATTGCTCCTCGACGGTTGCCTTGATGGTGCAATGGCCCTTGTGCACCGCTGGTGTGTTTTTATCAAAAATATTTCTTTTCAGGTTTTGATTTTGAATCCAAGCTACTCTTGAAGGATATAAGGAGCTTAGCCGTAGCAGCTGTTGGTGGTGCTCCTTCGTTACCGGGGATGCCCGCAAGCCATGCGGGGAAGCCGATATCGCCTGAAGTGGCGGTTTGTGGGATCGTAATCCCCAAGAGACCTAACGAGGGCGCTCCGATGGAATGGTAACCCTTCGTTGAATTTTGTTGCCCGACGCCTAATCTCGTCCTCCAGGTATGGTAGACCAGAGGCTTCGTGCAGGAGTCTCGTTGGAAAGCCTCGAGGCACAGAATAGATAGCCCGAAGACACCTATTCTGTACCCGCTGAAGCAACAGCAGACTGGAGTCTGCCGCCATGCCCCAGATCTCGCAGGCGTAGATTAACAAGGGGATTATGAGAGCCCTCAAAAGGCGCAACTTAAGGGGAACCGTCATCAAGGACCTCAGCATCGGGTACAGTGAGGCCGCAGCCCCATTGCCCCGGCACCACAGCCCCCGGACGTGCTCCCTAAAAGTGACGCCCCTGTCAAGCTTCACCCCCAAGTAGGTGATGGTGTTGGTCCATTGTATCCTTCGTCTGAGTGAAGCGTTGACTGTCGGGATCGCTACTTTTATACTGGCAAGTGGGGGGCGGGGCTTGGTCTCTCCGGCGTACGTGGCTTCTGATTGGACTGCTTGTAGCTTCTCGTTTGATGACGTTTCCTGCTTTCAATGACGGGATGCAAATTCCTGTTGAGTTTTAGTGCCTCTTCTTTTTTTTTTTTATTAAAATTGCTCGGATGCTTATAAATCTCTATGGCCTCTCGCTGTAGTCGTGCATGGTAGTGTGTTGTAGATGAGAGGATAGAGGTGTCTTGGAAATTTATAATATGCTCGCCCTCTGCCTCAATAGCGTGTAGGGCGACCGCGGACTTTTCTGTGTGGTCCAGTCGACAGTTTGCTTTGTGTTCCTTGATTCTAGTAGTAACACTGCGTTGTGTGGTTCCGATGTATGCCGAGCCGCAGGAACAGGGAATGCGGTACACACCAGCTGATGACAGCGGCTCCCGGGGATCTTTGGATGAGCGTAGTAAATTATTTAATTGCCTCGTGGGCTTGAAAACCGTTTTGGCGTTGTGACGTCGCAATATGCGCTCGATCCGGTCGGTGATATTATTGAAGTATAGCAGAAACACCGTGCCCTTACTTTTTGGTTGGTCTGTCTTTTGAGATGTGGACTGAAACTTGGCAGGGCGGAAAGCTCTATTGATTTCTCGGACGGAATAACCATTAGAATGTAATGCCTGTCTTAGGTGCTGGAGTTCATCTTGTAGCTGTTCCGGTTCACAGATGCGGGTAGCCCGATGTTTTAAGTGTCTGGATCATTGCTCGTTTTTGTCTGGGATGATGGTTTGAGTCCTTGTTTAGGTAACAGTCAGTGTGGGTGGGCTTCCTCATCCTCCTAGACTTTACGGCCTTCCTAAAATCCACAAACCGGAAGTTCCGTTAAGACCTATTGTTAGTGCCATTGGTTCTCCAACTTACACCATAGCTAAATATTTGGCGGATCTATTACAACCCCACGTCAGCTCAACGGACTCTTACAGCAAAGACTACCCATTTCATCAAAAAACTACAAAGTATCACTTTACAGCCACAAGACCTTCTTATCAACTTCGACGTCGTCTCACTGTTCACTATGGTACCGGTACGGGAAGCCCTCACACATCTGAAACAATTTTTCACGGATGATATAGTAGCACTCTTTGACCACGTTCTCACCACTACTTATTTCCAGTGGAATCACTCATTCTACGAACAAATAGACGGTTTTGCCAAGGGGAGCTCTCTGAGCCCGGTGGTGGCAAACTTCTTCGTGGAATCGTTTGAGTCTACAGCCTTGAGCACAGCTGCGCATAAACCCACGGTCTGGCTCCGGTATGTAGATGACACATTCGTGATATGGCCCCATGGATTAGAAGCCCTTCAAGATTTCTACATACACCTCAACAGTATTAATCACCGCATCCAGTTCACCATGGAAAAAGAAAAAGACGGACAGTTAGCTTTCCTGGACGTCTTGGTCAAGAGAAATACCGACGGGTCTCTTGGGCATACGGTATACCGGAAGCCCACCCACACTGACCGTTACCTAAACAAGGACTCAAACCATCATCCCAGACAAAAACGAGCAATGATCCAGACACTTAAACATCGGGCTACCCGCATCTGAGAACCGGAACAGCTACAAGATGAACTCCAGCACCTAAGACAGACATTACATTCTAATGGTTATTCCGTCCGAGAAATCAATAGAGCTTTCCGCCCTGCCAAGTTTCAGTCCACATCTCAAAGACAGACCAACCAAAAAGTAAGGGCACGGTATTTCTGCCATACTTCAATAATATCACCGACCGGATCGAGCGCATATTGCGACGTCACAACGCCAAAACGGTTTTCAAGCCCACGAGGCAATTAAATAATTTACTACGCTCATCCAAAGATCCCCGGGAGCCGCTGTTATCAGCCGGTGTGTACCGCATTCCCTGTTCCTGCGGCTCGGTATACATCGGAACCACACAACGCAGTGTTACTACTAGAATCAAGGAACACAAAGCAAACTGTCGACTGGGCCACACAGAAAAGTCCGCGGTCGCCCTACACACTATTGAGGCAGAGGGCGAGCATATTATAAATTTCCAAGACACCTCTATCCTCTCATCTACAACACACTACCATGCACGACTACAGCGAGAGGCCATAGAGATTTATAAGCATCCGAGCAATTTTAATAAAAAAAAAAGAAGAGGCACTAAAACTCAACAGGAATTTGCATCCCGTCATTGAAAGCAGGAAACGTCATCAAACGAGAAGCTACAAGCAGTCCAATCAGAAGCCACGTGCACCGGAGAGCCCAAGCCCCGCCCCCCACTTGCCAGTATAAAAGTAGCGATCCCGACAACTCCCAGCCGCCCACTGGCGCTCCACCGACACAGCCTACACTCGTTGAAGCTGGATACGGCCACGGAGACCTGCACTGCCACCAACATGACCGTCATGCCTCCGCCGGACAGCAGCGCAGCTACCGACACTTCAAGCCAGAATGCAGCCAAAACATCCAAATGCCACGGCCACTACAGTGCCGTCGTGACAGGAGTGCATAGACACCTGGCCCCACAGCTGCTCCTGGAACAACTTCGACATCACTGGCCCTTACTCTTGAAGGCCACTAGGATTGTTACCAGGAGCGGACCTACTCCACTTGTGCGACTAGTCTTTCGGGACAAAGCACATTACGACGCTGCTCTCCATGCGCGCGTAGACCTTTTCGGTTTCACGCTGCGCTTCTAAGCCAGCAGAACATCTTGGACTCCGCCGTGCCGCCGTTGTTGCCTTTATGGGCATGCAATGGAGGATTGCTCGGCGCCGCCACGTTGCCACTATTGTGGCGCCCCGGAGTTGACGTCTGCCTGCCAAACCACGACCTGACCAGGCGCAAGAGATTTTGTGCCACCTGTTGCAGGTCTGATCACTACACTGGACAGTCTCGCTGTCCACTGTACCCAAAGCCAGCTCCAACGGAAACGCAAGCAAGTCAACACGTAGGTAACTACCGCATACCAGGGAGCATGCGCGCCAACTCTGCAACACAGGCCTCATCTAAACAGCCAACTCCGCAGCCCAGTCGGGCCTACACACATCAGCGCTCATCTCCAGGACAACCAACATCATCGCAGCAAGCCTGGAGACCAACGCTGAAAATGAACTCAACAGCAACGCAGACACAAACCACGCCGCCGCAACAACCAACACAGCAGCAGACAGAGGAGCTTCTTCTTGAGCTCAATGTCATAAACACACTGCTACAGGAGACCGCAGACACCAACGCCAAGATCGTGGAGGCAATTCAGGACCTTCATGCCGAAATCCTGAACCTGCTGACACGAATCACAACCCTTGAAGACACACTCACAAACCAGATTAAGCTGCACGCCGCAGAAGCGGCAGGAAACCACCTTGCCAGCCTTGATGCTCAGGAGAAGGCAAAAAATCTGATCACAACATATATCATAGAAAGCCAGAACACTCTAATCAATGCATTAGATCCACACAATCCTCCGCCTTATAAAGGAGATACCACGCGCTACAAACAGGGAAGGCCACATCGTAATTAACTATGGCCACCCCTGCACAATACCCATCCACACCACAGTACTATCACCAACATAAAACTAAAGTTACACCTCAAGATATAGGTCTACGTCTGGGCTTAGGTCAAGGCGTAATACCTACCCTCCACTGTCGGAATTCCGACCAACCCAAGTAAGCACCCACGAATACACGGTTTGCTTAGGCGGTACCGAGCCCCATTACACCAATGTTATCCCAATAAATAGAGACACCATATAATCAAATCCTTTCTCTCCCATATTCCCCTTTTCCTTCCCAAATACCTTATTGACCTGTTATCCTTATAACCTTTATTCCTGTTATCCCTAAAAAAAGAAGAAAAAAAAAAAGTCAACGCTTCAGACGCAGCGAAACCTTCTCCAAGAAAACTTCGACCGCGCCACTGAAGATGTCCACCGTAGTTGTGGACGAAACGTCTGGGACTTCTAACACCAGCAGACCACGGCAAAACAGCCCGGAAACATCTCTTAGTTACATGATCGGTTGTTTTTTAAAATGTTAATACATCTTAATGCTAATATAGTATTCTTACGAAGATACTCATAGCTTCCTTAATAAACAATTATTTGGAAAATAAATTAGTACTCTTAGAAGATATGAAACTAATTCCTGTAAAATTCGCCTTATATCTTAAATGCTTTTTTGAGATAACATGTCATGAATGTAGGTTGCTTTTCTTTCTCCTTTTAAGCTGTCGTAATCTCGGCATTAGTACTGGCTTGGGAAGTCGCATGTCATCAGCTTAACCTTAACCAATAAGGCCTAGCTTGGCTTCTTAGTGGGTAGAAGATAGAAACTCTTCTTTTTCTCTCTACAGAGTTCCTGTCCACGAATACTCCTATATACCCAAAATAAAAATTAAACTTAGAATATCTTGAATGTCTTAGCATATGCAGATTACAATGTTTCGCTATGGTAAGAGTGTATGGTTCGCTTGTTCACATTTTCTGTCCTAGATATATACCTAAGCAGAATACCTGATTTCGTACTCTCTCTTACCAGGTAATTTGTAATGCCAGGGAAATTAGAGTTGGCGCTGAACCAAAATCGATGGGTGTAAAACAAAATTCTGGCTGTGAGGCTTATTAATTAAAAAATCCGTGATTTTAATTCGGAAATGTTTAACACGAGAGAGTAATAATGTTAATGAAGATAATTAACGTTGCAACTGATACGTCATTAAGATCTCTGGGGCCTCACTCTAGCTAGTAATAATTGGATCCATTTCCGTGATGAGAGTATCCTGAGGGCCAAGTCCATTACTCTCAATGGCATGCCAAGATAGTGCTGCAAAGAGAACCAGCTTATTTCCAGCTACTGACGTAAGATCAGGTTGGTAGAATGATACACCAAACTCTTGAGATATCTAAACTGTTCTGGAGAAGTCTTCTTATATCATGGTTTTTAAATATATTTAACTTCTTTATTGCGTTGTACGTGCACATAGTATGAAGATAAGAAAACTACTTTGTTAAAGACTTTGTCAATTGCCAGGATCATATCAGCGCCGCCGGTGTGCCGGAATTTCGTCCCACAGGAGATCTTTTAATGTACCAATAAATCTATTGACATGGGGCTTTTAAGGACACTTAAGAACCATCGGTCTGGGCTGGGTTTGAACCCGCACTTTGGGATCAGAATGCCAGCGTCTAACCAGTTGAGCAATCCAGAATGGCTAGGAAGATAAGGTGTTGCAGACCATCCAGAGATTCAATACCGAGATTTCACTGGAAATACATGTTCTGAGGCTCTCTGTAGAAAGAAGGTATTTTCAGAAAAAGCCTGTGTGTGAGTAGATAACCCAAAAACGAAAATTGCGAAAAATACCAAACTTTGTATTCAAATTTGGTATCTTCTAAAGGTGCGACACGAAAAAATAATGAAAACTGACTGTATGGCCTTTAATTTATACATATATGAGATTAAAATGTGAAAAATGTCATATTGAAAACTAAATACTGTATTCAGCATAGTGGTAAAGAACCATAGACATTCGTGGAGTCTCGAACTTGTAGCCTCGCTCCTTGTCCTGGAGAATGTATCTATAGATTGAAAAACGTATTTCCACTTCAACTGATGTCCTGGGTGCATAGCTGAAACAGCTATATGTCCTAGCAGAAGTCTTCCACAAGTAAACCAATTTCGAAATTTGTAGCTTGCAATACTTAATCGTTTTTACACATCGTCTGGTAACCAGCGTTGTTTTAAAACCTATTTCTAAGTTTATTGTTTTATATAATCTTGACCAATTTTTCGTACAATTCCTAATGTCGTTCCACCCTTTGCATCGTCTCGAGAACTGAGTGCATCTTTCGTCTGCTTTTTCTAGCCACGTTATCGACGTTGTCAGAACAGAAAAGTTATTACAATTCATGGCAAACTTTTCAAGTCAGAACCAACCAAGTAAGTCCTGACAAATTCTTATTGCTGCAGCACTTTTCCTGTCAAAAATGTCAATCGCTGATTAAACTACGTCAGAATATGTGATAGGACCAAAATCGGAGTCGGCTAGAGATGTATAACTTGGGACTGCGAGATTACTTTGTCTGAAATGTTGAAAAAGTATATTCTGACGGCGAAAGAGGAAAAAATGAAAAGTTATGAATTAAAACTTTTTAAAGATGACCAATAGATAATTAAATGCCGAAAAATGAAAAAAAAAACATATATAAAATTAAGCCATTTTTACTTTCTCTTTCATGTAATATGCATATAATGTATAGAGAAGGTGTTGTATTCCACCCAAAATTCGATACCGAGATTTCACCGGAAATACAAGTTTTGGGACCCCCTGAATCCAAAAGAAATTTGGAAAAAGGTCCGTATCTGTCAGCCTGTTTGCCTGTCTGAGGGCAGCATTGCTCAAAAACGAAAAGTTCGTTAAATACCAAACTTGATATTTAAGTTCAGTATCTCTATCAAGGTTGCGACACGAAGATTTCAAGAAAATTCCCTCACCCCCAACTACCCTTTACATGGAAAAAAATCTAAAATTTTAATTTTCTCAAAAATGGCTAGCGATTTTGAATAAAATCCCTTATATTTTAGATATTTACATGACAAAATATATATTTTTAATTGTCTAAAAATAGTCTCTAAATACCTCTTTATTGTGGATGATTTTTTTTTTTTTTAATTTTGTATAACTAGTAAACCGTAAGATATAGACTTACCTACTATAAAAAAATGTAGAGCTCCTTAAAACACACAATTTGTCATATACATTTTTTCCTGGAGGTGACTGTTTTCGAGATATGTCTGGTTATTGGTTTCAGTTTTAAAATACTTTTCTCACACAGGAACTTATCAACTCCTGGTCTCTCAAAGAAACGGATTTCAATCTGATAGCAGCCACATTTTAAAACAACTACCTCTTGCATGTAATACGTATTACCTCAATCTATATTGTAAGTGGCAAAGCGGCGCTCCCACCAAAATATCGGGTGTAAAATTCACGTAATTTTCTCTACCCACTATCATTTTTATTGCTGCTCTACAAATTAGTAGATGGGCTATTTTACTATCTACTTCACGATAATCGAAATAAACATTTGGAGAAATGGTTTCATTACATGTTTGTACAAGGTCCCTAAAGGTTGGAGAGATAGTCGAATCTTTAAAAGGGGGATTTCTCTGCGGTAGTATTTAATACTATACTCTTTACATGGCATCGCGAGAAACAAATGGGTAGCGACTTAGCAGTTTAAAATAGACAGGATAACATTTTTACTTTCTCTATACGTACTATGTACATAGTGTATAGAGAAGGTATTGCACTCCACTAAAAAATCGATACCGAGATTTCACCGGAAATATATGTTTTAGGGTCCCCTGTATCCAAAAAAAGTATTTTCAGAAAAAGGTCCATGTGTGTCTGTGTGTCAGTGTGTCCGTGAACACGATAACTCAAAAACGAAAAGTCGGTATAATACCAAACTTGGTATTTAAGTTGAGCATCCTCCAGGGATGCGACATGAAGATTTTGAGAAAAATCTCCCCACTCCAAACTACCCTTTACATAGAACTTTTTTCGAACATTTTGATTTTCTAAAAAATGGCTCTTGATTAAAACATCGTATATTAAAGATATTTAGCTGAAAAATAAAATGCATATTTTGAATTTTCTGGGAATAGCCTCTGAAGACTACTTTACTCTCGGTCAATTTTACGGAATTTTCCATTACTGCTAAACCGTAAGAGATGGACAAAAACTTACCACACAACAAATGTAGAGCACAAATTTGTTATACACATTTTTTTTCGTGGAGTTGATGGTTTTTGCGATATTCCTTGTTTTTGGTATCAGCTATAAAAAACTTTTCTCATACAGGACTTTGTGAACTCGTCCATACAAACAAAGGAACTTCAGTCACATAGCAACCAGCTTTTGACTATCACTTAAACCTATGGTTCTCTCTTATTTCGCTTCTACTTACAAGGAAGCAAGTAAGAAGACTATTTCTGCTAATTTTTTCTCGATTAGCATGAAGTAAATAGAAGCATAAGCTTCTTAAAAATAATTTATTGCACAGATGTAGAGAAAGTCATGTGAATGGAACACATCAGATTTTTGGAAGTAGTAACTAAAATATAGGAAAGTATTAAGGGGGCAAAATATATTTATATAAACTGTGTGTTTTAACGAATTCTTCAATCTGAAGTACACTTCACAGTTTATTGGCTGAAAATTAATGATATGTATTTTATGTGATATTCAGATATCTTAAATATATTGTAGGTAATTTAATCAAAATTATTGGGGGCATCTCTGCAAAAATATAAACTAAGAGCACATTTTTCATTTGAGTGGTTTGAGAGTTCGTTTCATATCCTTTGAAGGCGCTGAACTTAAATACCAAGTTTATTGATATCTGCATTTTCGTTTTTTAATTATGCTGTTCAAAACGGGGTGCGTCCACTATGACTGGTTTAATTTCTCTAATACGTATATTTAGTAGGGGGAATATAATATTCCACCAAAAAATTCGATGTTGAGATTTCACTGGAAGTATGTTTTGAGGAACTCTGAATCCAATAAAAAGAATTATTAGAAATAGGCTGTGTACGCGTGCGCGTGTTGTGTATGTTTGTGAACAGTATAACTAAAAAATCAAAGGTTGGATAAATATCAAACTTAATTAATTTTTTTTTAAAAAAACCATTACATACAGTGAAGCTATCTTCTTGTTCAAATCTGGACATCTATTGTAGACGCATGCTCCGCTAAACATGCTGATGGTGTTGGTAATCTGGACGCGTTTCGACAACCTTCGTTGTCAATGTTTATGTTAACTATCTTCCAAGATGCATTCAATAAAATCCTTGACCCCAAACTACTCTTTACATAGAATATTCTTTTAAATGTTGGATTTTATCAGAAATGGCTCAAATGTAATTAAGATATTCACACGACATGAAATGTATTTCTTTACGTTTCTGGGAAATACCCTGTAAAGTCTCCCCCCCCTTCATTCTGGATGACTTCCATATCTTATTCACCGTAACAGATAGACAAGATCTCATTGAAATTCATACTTTTTGTCCAATACATATGTTTTGTGGAGTTAACTATTTCCGAGGTATTCACCGTTATTGGTTTACATTTTCCAATACTTAAACTTTTCTCAAATGGGAAATCGTTATCCAATTGCTTCATCCTTGCTACGTCAAGACAAATATTTAAATTCAATCGCAAAGCGAGCAGCTATTAAAATATTTAACTATTATTTTAGCCTAGTGTATTCCCTTACTCCCCCTGTACCTATAGTAAGAAAATATGTAATAATTGCATTTCTGCTATTGTTTGTCTGGATTAGATAAAGTAGATAAACGAATAAACTTTTGCAAGTACAGTTTCTAGCAGAATAGGTAGAGAAGATCCTGTGAACGGCACACGCCCTATTTTTAGTTTTAGGAGCGATAAATTGTGAAAAAGCAATGATGAAACTTGGTTTTTCAGGTGCACATCGTGGGCGATCGCTGAATTTCAAGGTGTATTCTGATCTTGATATGAGATGTGATTAACTGTAGGCAGACTTCGTTTACAGGGTCTGCAGTCGCAGAATAAACCATACTATCTCTGCCACTTCTACTAAATAGCCGGTTGCAGGAATTCTCCCGGTTGCCATTCCAGAAAGACACGTAGTAGTGTTATCAAGGGAGACAATAACGTCTTCGTTATGGCTTCACCTCCCCTCACTTTTGTGTTGCAATTTTCTGGTAGATAAACCACGTCCCTGTCCGCACTCCTGGACCGTTCGTCAGAAAACACCGAGAATAAATCGATCCGGCGGCTTTCCCCCAGATTTGAATTTTGTACGTTCAGCAATCTTTGGCAAGACTTGGGGAAGCAATGTGTTTGCGTAAACTTTTGTGCTGCTTCAGTACAAACATGGTGATTTAACTTCGCAAACACGCAAAGGAACAGGTTGTTCCGTTCCTCGGTGAGCAGAAAACGTGCTGTTGGAGCTTCAAAAATTCTCAAATTTGTCCAAAGACGACGGAAACAGGTTCGTACTATACCTTACCGTTTCTCAATCTCCAAGCAACTCTTGCGTACCATTTTCTTTTTTATCTTTTTTTCGTGTTTGATATTCCTTAAAGATTCTGCAGAGTGATTACGACAGATACATGCGTGAAATACTTTAAATGTGGAATTTTCAATTTTCCGCCGCTTACATGCGGAAAATAAGGGGCGTGTTACATTACACATAAAATCCCTCTTTTAAATATGAACATTTTAATGCTTTACCGTTCATGTGCAGAAAGTAGAGAACGTATTATTTCTGCATAAAAATCTGTATTTTAAATGGAGAATTTTAAATTTCTCCGCTGCTTACACGTGGAAAATAAGAGGTATTGTATTCCACATAAAATCATCTTTTAAATGTGATAATTTTAATTCCTATACCGTTTATATTATTTCCACATAAAATCTGCTTTAAAGTGGAATTTTTAATTTCTCTTTAGCTTAACATAGAAAATAGGGAAAGCGATTTACTCCTCATAAAAATTCAATATGGAGATTTTATTTGAAGTAAACGAGGTCCGGTGATAAAGAGATATAGATTGAGAGGAAGGGGAGAGAGAGATGACTAATCACCAGATGGATACCAGCTTCGCATTTAGTCCCATCAACTTTCAAGAAAGCAACACGAAGATTTTCACAAAATACTGCTTCACCCAAACCACAAAGCTGTTAACATTGTTAAAGGAGCTTCCGTACTCTAGCACTACCTAAATAAAACGAATAAATGCGTGTTTTAAATTGTTTTTTGGACAATGTGACTAATTATACGACTTACCGATATTTTTGTTACTGGACGTAAGTAAACATTTGCACATCTAACCTTGTTGATAAAGAAACAAAATAAATCGCAATATTGATATGCACTCAAAAAAGCACACTTGCGGTAAGTAAAACAGATGCAATATTTATTTTGATATATCGAATCTGAAAGTACAATAATTGAATGATATTGGGCGAACACTATGCATTTTCTTCTAGTTGAATGTGCTCACATTATTTATTTCTCCGCTAATAGACGGCGCTGTAACAGTCTCGCTTCCAGAAAATCAAATCTTATCTACAACATTAATCTTATTATGAAGAGAATTTTCCTCATAGCCTTCTAATTAGCGTAATACAGATAAACATGCCTTGTTTATAAAAAAGCAGTGTAAAGTTACATAACGACTACCAAATGTTTCTTTCTCATAGAAAGAAACCAATATTTTGGTGTGCATCCAACCAATATTTTAATTAATTTATTACTATATTTTAATTAATATTAATGCTCATCGTTCAAAAAATAGTATGCGATATACGTGTGTAAAGTGTATTGTAGAATCTCATAAATCAACTTCGTTTGGTCTTTTCGAACTTTTCCTCGATTCTACAGTAGTACACTTCCCACACTAGTATCGCAATATACTATTGTACACTCCTCGATTACATCAAGGATATTGTCCTGTTTTACCCACAAGCGCAATGAAATGCTTTCCTGGCAGTAGAAAATTATAAAACTTGAAGGAAGCGACCGAAAGTTACAACTTTGCAACGTAAATATAAATGCCGTGTTATTTATGGACGCTCTTTAACTACTGTGGTTCTCAGCGTCCCATTCTAAATTGGGTGTGAAAGACCGCTTAATTTTGCTCAGATGCCTCTCTATAAGGCTTGAGGTTATTTTACGTACCGTAAATCTATGACACGGGACCAATGGCTTTACTTCCCTACCGAAGGAAGCCATGCTAAGGATTTTTACACCCGTAAAAATCCTCCGGTAGGTTTGAACTCGCGACCTTGGGTATATGAAGTTAGCATGGTAACCATTACTCCACTGAGGGCGACAAGTTTATAACATTATTATTATTATTATTATTATTATTTTATGGATCCCTGACACTCCCGCCTAGCTTTATTGGCAATGAAATACCTCTTGCTCTATTATGTCTCTTGCATTAGTATTTATGCTTCGGATCTTTACATGTAGCTACACATTTTCATCGGTTTGGTGTTAATGGATAGTCATAACATAAATAATAGCAAAAATAGTCGCAATTATTGTAGTATTAACATAATAAAACAAGATCCTTAACTAGGTTAATCCGTTGTAATCGCAATATATCGCCAACATTATGAGAATTTATTTGTAACGAAAAACTTTCCCATTTATAAAGTGAATATGAATAGGCATATTGCTAATTAATTGTGATTGAACATAATTTGAAATAAAGGTTCTTCTTGTCGCATGGATTGCGTAATGATGCTGAAAATTTAATTTTTTGAGTGCAGAACTTTGCCGCAAACTAAACACTTATTCCGCCATTCTATAAATAAGAAAGATTTCTCTTAGGCAAGCATATACGTAGGAGTCGATGGCTAGCGTGTTGGATTGCTTTCCGCTCCTGATATAAACTGACCGTAACTGGCGCACGATGCACTGTACTAATAAGCATGCCGAACCTGGTGGCCGCACTCGCTAAAGTGTCTCGCTTTGGCGCTTCGTGGTGCACAGGATCGTGGGTTCGAGTCCCGCCTTGGACATGGTGTTTCTGTGTTTGTAAATGTGTCTATGTTTGTGTATGTATATGTAAAAGGAAACCGTTAAGAATAATAAGGTCTACTAAGGAAAAATAGGAAACTGGAAAAAATGGAGAAAAAGGGAATACAGCGCCGGAGCTCTGACAAGCCTCCGGAACTGTATTTTTGTAAAAAAAAAAAAAAATAACAAAGAGAGATAATCCGTTCTGTCACATGCTTACCTACTACATGCACGAATTTTGCTGCAGCACAAAATAAAGCGAGTTGGAGACGTCTGGTCTAAAGTTTAGCGGGGATTGCAGCGGCAAGAAAATAGTATACATTTGCGACTGACTACATCACGTCGTATCGCAGCACATGCAAATTATAAGATGTCGTTATACTGAGACATTAGTCACTAATTAATATTTTGCAACATAAAATTAGTGGAAAATATGTTTTGTTATATCACACACTTCATTTTCCATTGTTCACACAATTATTAATTAATTAATCATTATTTATGTTGTATACATTTTTTTCGCGTAGTTGATCGCTTTTAGATAGATATCCCTTGTATTGGTTTCAGCTATAAAGTACTTATACTTTTCCCATAAGGGAATTTGTCAACTCCTGTCCATACAAAGCACGCTCAATCACATAGCAACCAGCTTTTGACTATCACTTTAGCCTATGGTACTCCCTTATTTTCCTCCTACTTACATGGAAGCGAGTAATAAGACGGTTTCTGCTATTTTTTCTCGATTAGCATGAAGTAAATAGAAGAATAAGCTTTTTAACAGTAATTTATTATAGAGATGTAGAGAAAGTCATGTGAATGGAACACTCCTGATTTTTAAATATAAGTCGTAATTTACGCCGGCGTCGTAGCCGAATGGTTAGACCGCTCGCCTCTTACTTAGGTGATCCAAGGGATGTAGACTTTTTAGTCTGGGCGAGTTTTCCCTGGGTTCTCAGGCTTCTCCCATTTGATTCATTCCAGCATTCGTTCCATCATACTTTTTCTTTCATCCATTTTGCTTTCATTTCATCTTCCTCTTTGTCGTGGCTAAAGCCTATCTCCCGTTCCTGTTCCTTCACTCTCCGATTCGATTCAATGCTCGTCTGCTCAACAGGCTCCTGACCCTAAGCACTTATGTGTAAGTCCTACATACGAGGATGTTAGACTGGCCAAAAATTAAGGAGAGTAAAGAGTCCTAATTTAATTAGTAGGTACTTCAGTTACCGGCTCTAACGGTTTTAATTAAAACCTTACTATGCCATTAAAATGTATATATTCATCTGCCAGTAGTGTCTTTATTCTTATTAAATTGTTCACAACTTGGAAGTCACAAGATATATATATATATATATATATATATATATATATATATATATATATATATTAAAATTATTTTGCTGAAATGACTTGAACTGTGAATTGTTTGACGATTCTTTACTGGACATTCTAACCTAAATTCCTATAATGACTTGGCTTTCCTGTTATACCTAAACAATATTGTGTTCAGCTCTCAAACATTGTCTCGAAGGTTATTTAAATGCTATCTCGGTCTCATTTACATGCGGTTGATTTAATCTTGAACTTTATATTCGGAAAAAGAAGGGGTGGGAACTCTATTGTAAATGGAAACAATGGCTTTCGAGGGATTAGTTGGAGAAATCGCCCTCTTTATTTCTTTAAATTGCCCATCATTAGGGCACGTTCGTTATTTACTTAACTACTGAGCCTCTCGCTTTTTGATGTGAATAACTTTGAATAATTTGTTTACATGAATGTGTATAGCTTGGTTTAGCTTAGTGCATTGTGTTTACCTTCTCCGCCACCTACCAATATTAGGTAAGAGAGAGTATTGTACTCCATCCAAAAATTCGATATCGATATTTCACCTTAAATTCACGTTTTGAGCCCCTGAATTTAAAATTTATTTTCCAACTGTTTACCATAATAAGTAGAGGACGTGTTGTATTTCAACCAGTGGATATGAGATTTCACTGGAAATATATGTTTCAGGCTCTACGAATAAAAAAAAAAAATTAGAAAATCTTATTTGTTCCATTCACATGACTTTCTCTGCATCTCTGTATCAAATTATTGTTAAAAAGTTTACTCTTCTATCTACTTCATGGTGATCGAGATAAACATTAGCAGAAATTGTCCTTATTACTTGGTGCCTTGTAAGTAGAAGCGAAAAAATGTAATATGTTCCATTCACATGATGTCCTCTAGCTGTTCGGTAAACAAACCTTTTATTCAATAGAGATATGTTGCCCACAGACATACACACACATGCACACAGACACACACGGACATTTTTCTAATTTTTTATTCAGGGGGCCTCAAAACATGTATTTGCAGTGAAATCTGGGTATCGAATTTGTTGGCGCAATACAATACTTTCTCTATACACTATGTACATAGTAGGTGTAGAGAAAGTACAAAGGTTATGCGTAGTGTGCGTGCGCGCGCGCGCGTGTGTGTGAACAGCAGTTCATAAACGAAAGTTGGATAAATACCAAACTTGTTATTTAAGTTCAATGTATTCCTAGGATACGACACGAAGATTTTAGAGATTCTTCCCATCCCAAACTGTTCTTTGCACGTAATATTTTTCTATATTTTTGAATTATTAAAAATGGCTCTTAACAATTTTGATTAAAATACCATATATTTAGGATATTTACATAGAAATGAAATGTACCTACTTTGAATTTTCTGGGAATAGCCTATGAAGTCCTCTTCATTCTTATAACGGGAGATCCATAAGGGACTGACAGAATTCTCCTTAAGGTGCTGTGGCTATTCAATTATTTTCCCAATGTCATTCAAAGAGTATGGCATTTTAAGACCAGTCTATAACGGCCCGCTGTTAAATATCTAGCTCAACCCCTTATTGTTAAGTCAACTTCTGCTAGTGATCTCCGGCGTCCCTGCTCAAATGCCTTTTAACACATTGGAGCCCAAGCATAGCTCGGCAGGTATTTCTAACGCTTTTAATTCAATTCCACGACCTTAACTCGGTCTTGGGCTATGCGGCAAAGAACATACATCGTTTAGTTGTCTGATTTGTGCTGCCATCTGTCCTTGCTTTAGTCAACTATTAGGCATTTTAGGAGATTTAGTAATATTGGCTGCTCTCGGGTAGTCGCGGCATTTTCTTTGAAGATGATCTGTTTGTTACATTTGTGGACTTAAATGTTAAAATGCTGCATTTTCCTGGATTTCTGTGGACTGAAGCTGAAATTCAGGATACAAATGAAATTGAAAAATTCTGATTCCGAGGGAGAGTTTTTCGAACTTTGAATAAATGCTGTGTAAGCAGCTTTACGCAGTTTTTTTTTCAAACTCATATTTGATACTTGTTATAAATTACTTGTTGAGAAATGCCATACTTTTAGATTGTCCCAATACTTTTCAGCAGATTTAATTGAGGTACTGTAAATAATAACTCAAAGCAGTCGTGTTTCTTGGCACTTCAACTACCGAAACGTCCGGGCTTCAATATGTTAAGGGTGCTGCACACCACTCTCAGTAGATTTTGAGGAAATTTCAGATGCAGGGTTGCTGTTAGAGCATATTGAACTACGCTGCAACCGTCAGGTGTTGAGAAGTTCAATAATACACCAAAGAACACAAGAGAATTTAGGAAGATCTCGATGTAGTAATCTTAAACATTTTGTTTCAAAACTGTTAGCAACATTGGCAATTAAACTGAGTCTTATTTATGTTGTTTATCTCAAAAATGACACTTAACAATATTGATTAAAATTCCTTATATTACAGATATATAAATGACAATTAAAATGTTTAGATATCTTGAATATTCTGGAAATGTCCTCTCTAGCCCTCTTCTTTTTGCATAGTTTTGCATTACTAGTAATCTTTAAGAGATAGACAAAATATTACCGCACAAAAACAAAATGCTGATCTCTTTAAAATACATATTTTATTCACATACATTTATTTTGAGGACTTAACTATTTCCGAGATATTGCTTGTTATTGGTTTCAATTTTAAAATACTTGAACTTTTCTCATACGGGAATTTGATTTCTTTTCTTTTGTTTTACTCCTGGTTATGGAAAGAAACCCGAATTACAATCACGTAGCAACCAGGTTTAAAATATTTTAATATCGCTTTCGCCTAGTGTATACCCTGATTTCCTTTCTACTGATAAGGAATTAATTAATAAGACGATTTGTGCTAATGTTTATTTTGGTTTGTATGAAGTTGATAGAAGAATAAGCTTTTGCAAGAATAGTTCGTTACATAGCTAGAGAAAGCCAAGTAAATGGTATACTTCGGATTTTATCGTCATGTACAGATACAGAAGCAGTTTATAATTTCAGATTTACATCCTCTGAAAGTATAAGTAGGTAATACATTTCTAACGCGCTACGAATACAGTGTTTATATTAGAGTAATAATGCTTTCATTATGAATTAAAATACAAATGTTTATGCAATGATAAATATCAAATAGAAATGTGCTCCGCAAAACTCAGCTTCTCCAAAATGCGATCTTCGTGAGTTTGCGGACATAAATTCGAACCAACGCCTAGCCCTAACTACTGTTCCGCAAAGCGTGCCACGCAGGCAACCATCTGTCATTCATGACACGGACCGTGACATCCCTGATCTAGCTATTAATAGGCGTTTCCTTATCCTCTTTGTAGCCTACATGAAGCTATTTCTGTAAAGGTTTATCTTTGTTAACATTTAATGGATAGGAAAATAAACTGTACAAGAATAGTTTGTAGGAACCATATTAAAATAAATGATAGTGGGCAGAGAAAGTCAAGTGAATGTAACTTTTAACTATGCTTAGTACAATAATGTTTGCGGTTCCATTCTTTCACCAGCTATTTTATGTATTGCTAAAGACATTACGGGTTTGATGGAGTTGCCGGGTGATACAATCTGTGATATGCTACAAAGACGAAGTACTTTTGTTTGTGCTGCTCATTGATCGAATTTTCTTTTAATGTGTTTCTCTTTAACAAAGGGAAAACGAAAGTGAATATTGGGAGCTGTAGTAGAAGATGTAAATACGGTTCCAACATTTTTTCTGTTTTGTGAATACAGTGAAAATGAGAGTTGCTTGTGTAAATTATTCGAGATAAACGAAGTGCAAATAAATTCGCCAGATATATGTTTTATTTCTGCTCGTAGAATCTCTAAATTAATCTGAAAGTTACAGTTTTAATTCTGGTTCAACAAAATAAACGGTATGAACAAAAGAGTACACGATAGCATATAAACAATGGTTAGCAGTGCTAACTAAATGCATAGGACCATTGAGTAGCAAATGGCATGTGAGGTGCAACTATAGCGTAAAAACAGAAATGGTTAGTGGCATTTACTTTCCTAAATTGGCACAATAAATTAGGAGGCTATTGTTGCTGTTTTCTGGGTTTACTTGGCAGCTTTGAATTTCTGAAAGTTAAAACACAATTTATTTTATCACTTGCATTATGTCGAACCATAATGCATTGGTTCCTGGATGCGAATTCAAATGGGTAAGATGTTTTTATCCTTATACAAATTGTAGACAAATAAGGCAAATATTTCGGGAATACTGGTATTTTCTCAACAAAAAGGTGAACAAAAAATCCGATGCATTCTATTAATGAGGAAAAAAGAGTTAACTTTCGAGTTGAGTTACTAATTAAAAACTGAGACTATAACAAGGAATATCTTGGAAACGATTATATCCACAAAAAGTTTTGACATAAATCGTTTGCTTAACTATTTAATATATATGGTAGGATATTTGTTAGTCTTTTACTTTATCAATTATAAAAAAGTTATTCAGAATGAAGAGGACTTCAAAAGCTATTCTCCAAAAAAATCAAGATAAGCATTTCATTTATCAAATTAAATCGTTATATAAAGGGTGTGTAAATAAAATCCTTAGAGTTATTTTGAAGAAGTAAAAAATAAACAGATAAATCCATGGGAAGGGTAGTTTTGGGTGAGGGAATGTTCTTGAAAATTATCAATGACATCTTTAGAACATACTGAACTTAAACACCAAATTTGGGACTTATTGGATTTTTATATCATGCATGTGCGCGCGCGCACCCACACACAGGCGTGCGCGGATCTTTTTCTCAAAACTTTAGGGGGTACGGAGAGCCTCCAAAAAGACTCTGTATCGAGTTTTTAGATGGAATGCAATGTTTACCCTACTTAGGTAATCAAGCTAAGTGGCGTCATGAACACATGTGTGACTCGCATTTTGGAGTCCTGGTTTCGATCTCCGGCAATCCCTCCTCTGACCCATAGGTTTCCCGAGGTAGGGGTGAATGGTGGAGTAGTTTCTATCATCCCTCTGTTGCTGCATTGTGATTTAATGTATCCTTCGCCCCGTTAGTCTCTTTAAGGAATTGAAGTTTCGGCAATGGTACCTCATTGCGGCATGGCAGGGGAAAAGCATGTTCTGGAACTCTCATCATTCCCATGAACTTCGGCTCCCTTGGGCCTTCTGCGGTGCTGGTCCTCGGTCTGCCTGACCGACTGTCGGGAAGTCTCATTCAGTGACCCTGTCATTGCTATACCGTCATTTCTTGCCTCCTC
This sequence comes from Hymenopus coronatus, assembly GCA_030762935.1. Lineage (NCBI taxonomy): Eukaryota > Metazoa > Arthropoda > Insecta > Mantodea > Hymenopodidae > Hymenopus > Hymenopus coronatus. Next base: position 55,870,531 of record CM060895.1, on the reverse strand, counting down.
CTTCCCTTTCAGGTGCGACCCCTCGCGGGGTAGTGGTTCAAAGCCGAATGCACTCTTTCCTACCTACCTATTATCAGTAAGCAAGTAAAAATCTGATGCATTCCATTGACGTGACTTTCTTTAACCATTCAGCAACAAACTACTACCACGACCACCGCCGCCGCTGCTGCTAAAGATCATTTTTATCTACTTCATGGTAATAGAAATAAACTTTAAGAGAAACGATCTTATTACCTAGGTCCTTCTAAGCAGAAAAGAAATAAGGGAATACACTAGGCTAAAAGGATAGTCAAATCTTTTAAAAGCTGTCGTTATGTGACGACATTCGAGTTAGGTTCTCTTTGCACGGCTAAGAATTAAAAAAAATCTAACATAGATTGTGTACTTTAACGGATCTACATTTTGTGTGTAGTAAGATTGTCTCCATCTAGAGCAAGCTACTCCAAGAAAAGTCATAAAAATATCTTAATGGTATTTTAACCAGAAGTTAAAGCCATTTTTAGATAGTAAAATGTTCCAAAAAGCCCCATTTAAAGTATAGTTTGGGGTAGTGGAGTTTCTTGAATATCTTCTTGACTCATCCTTGGAAGATGCTGGACTTAAATATACATTTTGGTTTTTGTCTTTTCGGTTGAGTTACGCTGTTCACACGGGTCTTTTTCTAAACATTTTCTTTGGATTCAGGGAGTCTGAAAAGCGTACTTCAGGCGAAACTTCGATATTATATTTTTGGGTGCAATTCAGTACTTTCCCTACTTAATATATGTAGTAGAGAACGTATAAATTGAAAATTCAGAATGTATAATAAGGGTCAATACCTACAAATATGCATGTATTAAGTGTGGTTAGAAGTAGTTAACTAGTGCAGTCTTAAGTGTATTTTGAGCCTTTTTCTTTCGTTTGTACAGACAAGACAGAAATTCACTTGGAATTGTAGGCGTACATTGGTATCGCTTTAGAGACCAGTATTGACCGTGTGATGTCTGTTGTTTCCCCTGCCTTCAGAAAGTACATGGGGATTATCCGAAAATCCGCAGCATTCCCCTTCCTGCGAAGAACAGTGGCTACTTTCTTGTGAGTCAGAGAACGAAAAATCTTTTATTCGATAAGCCTGCTCACCTTTTCTAGTCTCTAGTAATTTTGCTCCTCCGTGGTGTAGTAGTTACCATTACTAGTCTCTAAAGCTCAATATGACGGGTTCAAACCTCGGGAGGTGATGGATTTTTTCGGACAAAAAATTCTTAGCATAGCTTCCTTTGGAAGGGAAGTAAAGCCTATGGTCCCGTGTAATGTTTAAAAGAACCTCATGCTCGAAAGAAGAATGTTTCTGGTCAAAATTCCGCCATTTCATGTGTGATTTCGTCCTGCAGTGCCATCTGTGGGCGCAGAGCGGCGAACTCACGAACTAGAAATTTAAATCCGAACACGGAAAATTATAATGAAACCCTATGCTCCACTTAGGAGTTAAGGAATAACTAACTTTTATTGGATAGCATTTTCTAATAGGCAATGAACTTCAGATTCGTTCTTCCTCTAGAATAGGTATGAATTATTTAATTTCGTTTTAACACATAAGCGAAATGCGAAATGGCGTTGTATTTTCTGACTGCTGAGTTAGTAATAAATAGTAGTGAAAGTATGTAGAAAACGTATTAAATTGCAGATTTTGTAAGCTTTATTTGCATGGAAAACGAAGAGCTTTATGCAATCATTATAAGGGGGAATTAAACCAAAATTTTAAAAATATAGATGTTTTATTTATAATCCGACAGTTAAATCTCCATTTAAGTGGGTGTATGTGCGCGTGTGCTTGTGAACAGCACAACTCAAAAACGAAAAGTAGGTGCAACACGAAGATTTCCAAGAAAATATCTTCACCCAAATTATCTTTTCATGGAAACATTTTTCAAAACTTTTGCTTTTCTCAAAAGTAGCTGTAATGATTTATGTTTACATGGCAAATAAAATGGGTAGGTATATTGACTTTTCTGGAAATAGCCGGAAAAGCTGTCTGCATTCGACAGGAATTTTGTGTAATTTTGTATCATTAAACGATAGGTGATAGATAAAAAAGAACAGGCTGTACAAATTTCGCCTGCGGAGCCCAAGGAGTGAAAGCGTGCGTTAAACACGACCGCCCTCCCCCCCCCCCCCCCCCCAAAATGCTTATATCTTTAAAGCACGCAATTTATTTCAAATATTTTTTGTAGCATCAGCTATTTCCTAGCAGTTCAATACTTCATAATGTTTTTGAAGATCTGTCACTATTCACATAAAAAAGTAGATATGGAAATTTAAATCTATAACGCTAATGCGATAACGCGTGCGATTCTCATTCTGGATGTCCCGGTTTGATTGCCGGCGGCTAGCCTCTCTGAAACATTTTTTTTTCAAGGGTTTCCCCGGATCGAATGCTGGATTGTTTTTCTCAGCCTCCGAATTTCCTCTCCCTCCATGTAGTTTCATTAACCACTTTATTCATTCTTCACTCCGTTTCAGGTTGGAGGTGTCAGCAATGGTGTTTCGGTGCAGCGTGACAGTGGAAAAGCTTGCTCTTTCTTTTTGAAACGTTGGAACTATATGGGGCAGTCCCTGGTCTACCTGGGAGTGTCACTCTGAAAACTGCTGAGACCTTGTCATTGCTGTGCCATCACTCCTGGTTCCGGCCGTTCAGTGTTTACTCTAATCCCATCCCTCCGTCACGGGGACATCTCTTCTCAAAACAGGCACAATATCCTCACGTATTGGTGCCGAGACTCTTCCTTCCGTAAAGCCAAGCGAGTCACTTTTAAAACATCTGACTGTTGATTCGCATTCCTTATCCCTCTTGTACCTACAGCGAATTGTGTAATGGAGCTACAGGTGCAATGATTTTCTCGATTAAACTGAAGAGACAGATAAATAGCCTCGTCTAAGAATACATTGTAGAAATTATATGCAAATAATTGATAATGGTTAAAGAAAAACACTGAATGTGACGGTGCGATTTTTCAAAACATATATATATATATATATATATATATATATATATATATATATATATAGAAGCACATTGTTTACTTTCTCTGCCATGCAATGTGCATTTTAGGTAGGAAGATACTGTATTCCACACAAATATTCGACTCCGGTATTTAAGAGGAAATAAATGTTTTGAAGACCTCTAAATCCAAAAAGTAAATTTTTGGAAAAATGTACCTACGCTTATGTGTGTGTGTGTGAGAGAGAGAGAGAGAGAGAGAGAGAGAGAGAGAGAGAGAGAGAGAGAGAGAGAGAGAGAGTGTGTGAGAGAGAACAGCATAAATAAAAATCTGATGTGTTTAATTCAAAGTTTAGTATTCTATTTCATGCTAATCAGGATAAACATAAGCAGATATCGTCTTATTAGTTAGTTGCAAGTAGAAGGAAATAAAAAATGTAAATGGACGCTCTTTAACTGCTGTGGTTCTCAGCGTCCCATTCTAAATTGGGCGTGAAAGACCGCATAATTTTGATCAGAGGCCTCTCTATAAGGCTTGAGGTTCTTTTACGTGTCATAAATCTACGACACGGGACCAACGGCTTTACTTCCCTTCCGAAGGAAGCCATGCTAAGGATTTTTACGCCCGAAAAAAGCCATCGTCCTCCGCCGGGTTTAAACCCGCGACCTTGGGTATATGAAGTCAGCATGATAACCATTACACCTCGGAGGGCGACTAGAAGGAAATAAGTGAATACACTAGGCTAAATCATCATCATTGATTGGGCCTTTTGACCTGTTCCGTTCCCCAGTGGAAATTATGGCAGATGAACTTTGCAAGGATTTTTAGGTATTGCAATATTTCTATGACCTAAAGGTGTATAATTGAGCATTTTTTTTCTTTTGGAAATCATCTTTATTCATTCTGGTTAAATGTTGAAACCAATTACATTCATTTGCCTCTACCTTATCACTAGGCTAAAGCAATAGTCAACTCTTTTAAACGCTGTCACTATGCGACGACTTTGATATTTGGTTCTTAGTATGGCAAAGAGTAAAACAAAGGAAAAACAAATAGGGTTTCGCATTTGAGATAAAATATTGGTATTTAAAAATTGAAACCATTAAAAAAGGAATATCTCGTAAATGGTTAACTCCACAAAAATATATCTGATATAAATTGCGTGTTTTAACGAAATCAGGATATTTTATCTAATATGATCTTGTATATGTTTTACAGTTTACCAGTTATACAAAATTCTTCAGAATGAAGAGGCAATTCTCAGAAAATTCAAGATATGTATGTTATTTGCCATTAATATCTTTAATCAAAACCGTTAACAGCTATCCCCCCCCCCGTGTAAAGGGCAGTTTGGGGTGGGGGATTTCCTGAAAATCTTGGTGTCGTATCTTTGGAAGACACTTAATATAAATACAAGTGTGGTACTTAAATATATTTCAGATGTCCCCAAAGCATGCATTTCCGGTGAAATCTTGGAATCGAATTGTACATACATAAGAAAAAGTAAAACCGAAAAGTCTGTTAAATACTGATCAAAAAACATAGATCTCATTAAAACACACAAATTAAGCAATATACGTTTTTTTTAAGAGCTCACCACTTCCTAGGTGCTCATTGTTTTCGGTGTGAATTTCAGAATTCTAGGACATTTTTCAAATGAGAAACGGTCACTCCTTTTTCTTTTTTTCATTCTGGTCATGCAAAAGAAACGAATTTCAAGTCATCTCACACGACAAGCTCTCAAAAAATTTGACTACCGCTGTATGCTAATGTCTTCCTTTTTTCCCCATAAACCTATAAGAAAAGGTAGATTAAAAAAACAATTTCTGCTCATGTTGATCTAGATTAGCATGAAGTAGAAAATAGATTTTTGTAAGAATAGTTTATTACAGAATAGGTAGAGAAATTCATTTTAATGAAATAGGTCAGTTTTTGTTATTACTAAATACTGGTGAGAGCAGGAAAAGAAGTCCTTCCCTCGCTTTGCGCAGTAGTAAAGGTGTTGAATATGCTTTCTCCGAGCTGGTTGCATTTTTTCGGTATCAGATATGAGCGTGCACGATTTAATCCCAAACTGTAACAGTAACTTGTACTAATATGTTTACTACAGAGTTATTATTTTCCTGAAAGTCATTTTCAGGAGAAGGGAAACCGCAATTGGGAGAGGCAACTCTAACATTTCACCTTTGTACGTGGTGCAAACAGTTCAGTGGCGGCTCTTATATTCACATGTGTAAACAATGTCCACAGTCCCAGCTGCCAAAATTCCTCTTTCCCCTGGTTAGCTAAGTACACCGTTGAATGGCGATATACAAACACTAGGTGGCACAACGTCAGGTGATAAAATGCATGTGCTTTCGTCATCAATTTCATAATTATTTGTGTTATGGTATACTTACACTCGAATATATATGAATGGTTAGAAGTCCTTGTAGGATAGTTATGAATATAATTGCAACGTGAATATTCATGTATATTTTTTTAACAAATAAAAGGCAATTTATAATATAAATACAAGGAAGTGTCAGTATACCAAACTCAATAAATAGTGGTTTACAGTGGGTATTGGGTAGAGCTCCACAGATAACCCTAATGACCTTCTTTTGTAAAATGAGTAGTTTTTTTGGCATAAGAATGGTTGCCCCACAGTAAGACACCATAGTGAAACACTATTTTAGTGTTTTATTTAGATATTCATATTCCAATGAGAACCGATAGAGCAAAATTAACCTGAACATTTTAACACTTGTACCTCTTTTAGGTGTACCTCTGACAAATTTGAATAAAACTGAGTAAAAATTGCATCGCTTGAAACATCTTGAACGCGTAAAAATGTAAAAAAAGCAAAAAGCGAGAAACATAGCTTTGAAATTCTAAAGAGCTATCTGGACTTCTGCTCAGGAACGTTTAAAAACACATGTAAAATAATTTTTAATGATCAATAGTAGACACCAACTACAGATTATGAAACTAGATTATTTGTTCTTAATAATATACCTATAAAAACAATTGCTTTTTTCAAGGATTAGACTCCACTTTCACCTATGGGTGCCCTTAAAGTGACGTAAAATAAATAAATAAAAGAAAGAAATATAATGCAGTTGATATAATTACAGTGCAGTTTAGTTGGCAATGAAAGAAACTTAAAAACAAAATGTATTCCATTCACATGACTTTCTCTATATCTCTGTAGTACATTATTATTATTATTATTATTATTACAAGGCTTATTCTTCTATCTACTTCATGCTAATCGAGATTATAACTAGCAAAAAAGGTCTATTTATTTAATTCCTCATAATTAGAAGGGAAATAAGGGAACACACTAGGCTAAACCAGCAGTCAAGCGCTTTAAAATGTGATTGATATGGTACTGAAATCCGTTTCTATGCACGGCCTAAGGGTTGACAAACTTCAAGGGGTCTCAAAACATATATTTCCGGTAAAATCTCGGTATCAAATTTTTGGGTGGAATACAATATTTCCTCTATACATTATGTACGTAGTACGCGTAGAGAAAGTAATAATGGTTAATTTGTTACCTGTGAGTAACATAGTGCTCTTTTAATTCAACCGTTCGCCAACCTGGAAAAAAAATCTGATGTGTACCATTCACATGACTTTCTCCATATTCCTGCAACAAATAATTCTTAAAAAGCTTATACTTCTATTTAGTTTATGCTAATCAGAAAAAAATAGCAGAAATAGTCTTATTACTCGCATCCTTGTAAGTAGAAGCGAAATAAGGGACAATCGTAGGTTAAAGTGATAGTCAAAATCAATGTCAATGAATTTCCTTTGTTTATATGGATAGGAGTTGACAAGTTCCAGTATGAGAAAAGTATACGTTTTTCATAGCAAAAACCAAACATAAGGAATGTCACAAAATCGACGAACTCCACGAAAAAATGTATATAACATAAATTGTGTGTTTTAATGTGCTCTACACTTTTTGTGAAGTAAGTTTTTGTCCATCTCTTACGGTTTAGCAGTTATTCAAAATTTAGTAAAATTCATCCAGAATAAGCTACTCTTCAGAGGCTATTCCCAGAAAATTCAAGATATACATTTCATTTGTCAGGTAAATATGTTTAATATCCGAAATTTTAATCAAAATGTTAGAGCCATTTTTGAGAAAATCAAACTTTTCGAAAAAAGTTCCATGTAAAGGGTAGTGGGGGTGGGGGAATTTTTCTCAAAATCTTCGTGTCGCATCCCTGGAAGATACTAAACTTAAATACAAAGTTTGGTATTTTACCGACTTTTCGTTTTTGAGTTATCGTGTTCATAGACACACGGACACACACACACACACGGACCTTTTTGTGAAAATGCTTTTTTTTTTTTTTGATATTGGGGACCCTAAAACATATATTTCCAGTGAAATCTCGGTATCGAATTTTTGGTGGAGTGCAATACTCTCTCTATACACTATGTACATAGTGCGTATGGAGAAAGTAAAAAAATGGCACAAAGTCTAACTCACGGCGTTTTATAATATAAGTTAAGGTTCTTGTACGAATAGTACCTTCTCTATTGCGTCTCGTGAGTCGTGCAAGTTGAGCAGTTATCTCTTAAAGTCATCGCTCCTCACATACAGAGCCACCACTGTTCGGAGTTGCATGTTATGGAATTACTAGAGTTATTACCGACTTTAGAACGAAATAATGCCCCCGAGATCATTTGGTTCCATCCGTTTCGCCTTCTCGCTAGGTATTTGCTTCGTTATCGTATTTTAAAGTGGGTGCTGTAATTTATTTTGGCGGCATCTCACGCCTCGTATTCTCACGTTTTCACTACTTCCGTTTTCCCTGCGTCTTGACTTTACGTGACCTGAACGAGCCCGGTTGTTTGTTGCTGCTATGAATTCTTGTAATGGCGGCGCTAATTTCGCGGGAAATTAACCCCGAATGAAGCTAACTATAGCGCGTGGTTATAGCTCACCTCCGTGAATTAAACAGCAAGGGGGGAGATCAAAACTATGGCGCGACAACATTCATTTCTCTTGACTGCGCGACTGTTGTGCTCTCCATTCAACTGAAAACGCAGTGCTTAACCGTGTCGGGTTTCCAACCCTATGCATCGTTTGTAGCAAACGATATAATAACTCCATACTAGAAAAATCTTATCTCTTGCTCGTTTTACGTGGGGCAGTTTTATTCTTGTCGTTTTAAGTATGCTTTCTCACGCAACTTTGATGCTAATCAAAACAAAATTCCCACCATGTGATTGCCTGAAATGAAAATGTGCTTGTATGACGGAAGCTATCGCAGGCGGTGACCAATTCAAGTGGTTGCCATTTCTTTCTTTCATAACCAGAAAGATTTTTTACTTTCTCTATACGTACTATATACATAGTGTATAGAGAAGGTATTGCATTCCACCCAAAATTCTACACCAAGATTTCACCAGAAATACATGTTATAGGACTCCGTGTATCCAACATTTGATGTGTTCCATTCACATGCCTTTCTCTACACCTCTGCAATAAATTATTGTTAATAAGCTTAATCTTCTTATTCACTTAATGCTAATCGAGAAAAAACTCAACAGAAAGAGTCTTATTACTTGCTTCCTTGTAAGTAGAAGGGAAATTAGGGAGTACCATAGGTTAAAGTGATAGTCAAATCTTTTAAAAGCTGGTTGCTATGCTTAGCAGTTATGCAAAAATCCGTAAAATTCATCCAGAATAAGGTAGTCTTCAGAGGCTATTCCCAGAAAATTCAAGATATACATTATTTGTCAAGTAAATATCTTAAATTTGCGAGATTTTAATCAAAATCGTTAGAGCCATTTTTAAGAAAATCAAAATTTTCGAAAACGTTTCTATGTAAAGGGTAATTTGGGGTGGGGGGATTTTCTTGAAAATCTTCGTGTCGCATCCTTGGAAGTTACCAAACTTAAATACCAAGTTACGTTTTTAACGGTCTTTTCATTTTTGAGCTATGCTGCTCACAGACACACACACACACACACACACACAAAACCACAAGTTACAGACAGCTGGACACACACAACCACACACACACACACACACACACACACACACACACGGACAGTTTTCTAAAAATGCTTTTTTGGGATTCAGGGAGTGTCAAAACATATATTACCAGTGAAAGTAAAAATTTATTTTGTGGAGTTAAACCTCTCCGAAACACTTCTTATTATTGGTCTAAATTTTCCAATACTTGCAGATACTTTTCTCAAATGGGAAGTCATTGTCTAACACCCGATCCTGGTAATGCAAGGAGAACGGGATTTCAATACCCTTGCATAGCGAAAATGATCATAGTAGTCTTCAGAGATTGTACTATCGTTTTAGCCTAGTCTATCCCCATTTTCCTTTGTATCTAAAACCGTTTCTGCTGATGTTTATCTCGATTGGCATTAAAGAAGAATAAACATCTCACGCATAGTTTGTTGTAGAAGAGTTAGAGAAAGAGATGTGAATGTAACACATCAGATCTATTCCAGACGATCTCTTCCATTCTATTGGTATCGTGATCAAATTAAAATCTTTACACCGGATATTAAAACGTTTTATTTATTTTTTTTTTTTACTTCTTATTAATTAGTATTTTGATTTTCTTTCGCTGATTCTCGTTACTCTTTATATATATATATATATTTTTTTTTTTTCTCGAGAAAACATAACTATCGCCATGAGCCTGGAGAGTGTGGGAAACGCAAAACGTACATGGAGAGGGGCGTTAGTTGCTGAGGTTGGGGAACCACTGAATTAGCTAGATTGGGCAGAAGGTTTAGGAACAATGCGTTTATGAATTAAACTTCCTCTTTTTGGAGGTCTCTTTCTCTTTGGTATATAAAAAAAAGGCCACTAAGATATGAGGAATACGCTGAATGAGACGTTAAAATAATTCCAGCAAGACCTTCGTGTTACAGCTTGTTTAAGTTGAGAGGAAGCCTCTTCCTACACACTCATTCAGGATCTGACAATGGAGTTTAAAGACCTCAGAAAGGTCAGGTTGCAATTGTGTAGTAATTGAGGGCTGGTTTGTCCATAATTTAGACAGAGCATGGCCATAGCTGCGGTGGCTTTTTAGGGACGTTCTTACCGTACTAGAGAAATGCCTGTATATTCTGCTTCTATCAGAGAGAAATTGTGAGGTATAATGTCATTTACAGAGATTCTCACCTAGTGTACAATGTAACGCGTAATTATGTATTAATATGAGAGAGAGAGAGAGAAAGAGAGAGAGAGAGAGAGAGAGAGAGAGAGAGAGAGAGAGAGAGAGAGAGAGAGAATCTGTGCGTGTATGCGCGCGAGAGGATAAACGAGACCAAAAACCATCAACAATTTTGTAAATCTTTCACTATTAAAATACAATATTCCCTAAGGGCATATCTATAGCTCACTTACTGATTTCAACTGTTGAAATAAAACTGTTATGCTACATTAAAAATGTTATGTTACATTTCATGACTTTCTTTACCCACTAAGGCTAATTTTTACTTTCTCTACTTTGTGCATAGTACATGCATAACTAGAGAAGGTATTTCACTCCACCCAAAATTCGATACCAAGGAGATATCATTGGAAATACACGTTTTAGGATCCCCTAAAATACTTTTTGGTAAAAGATCCGCGGGCGCATGTGTATGTGCTCGTATGTTTGTGAACACGATAACTAAAAACGAAAAGTCGGTTAAATACCAAACTTGATATTTAAGTTCAGCATCTACGGCGGGTGTGATACGAGGGTTTCAAGAACTTCCCTCCTCCCCAAATACTCTTTACATGGAAAAAAGTCACACATTTTGATTTTCTCAAAAATGACTGACGATTTTGATTAGAACCGTATATTAAATATATTTATATAATAAATATTTATCTTGGTTTTTCTGGGAATAGCCTCTGAAGTTCTCTTGCTCTGAATGGCTTTTCCGTAACTGGTAAACCATAAGATGTAGACAAGAAGTTACTGCTCAAAAAACGTAGAGCTCGTGAAAAACATAATTTGTCATATCCTCTTTTTTTATATTTATTTATTTATTTATTTTTAGATGTGTGAGAAACTGAGTGATATTCTACATTGCTTAACAGAATGTAAAAAGTCGAAATATAGAGAGAGGATGTATGAAAAAGAATGGGATAATTTTAACAAATAAATAATAGCGATTAGAATTTTAGCCGGTTCAAGGACAAAAATAATTAAATTAATTGGGCAAATTCTTAGGAAATGTAAGAGAGAATTGGATAAGGGTCCTAAAGAGGGAACGGAAATTGAGGGAACTTATAAAGTGAATTGTTAAATGTAGTAAGTCTACACCATACATAATGTGACAGTACCGTCCGTTGCGGCCGATCTCACGTTCATCTTAGAACGCGAGTCGCCGGAGTTACGAGACCTTGGAATACATGAACACAAGAAGCGAGTCGCACACAAAGCTTCCGGTACAATTATCAAGAGTGTTTTGTGCCGGCATTTCTAGCTATCAAAAGAAAGGAAGAATTGCAAGCTAATTCAGTGAGTAGTTAGCGCGCAGTGGCGTAAGGAGAAAGCCGTCAACTGTCTTGCATCGAAGCGTTGAGTAAACTGTTTGCAATAGTGGATTTAACACTTAATTTTAACAATTTTGTGCCAATAAAGATATTTGTTACAATACTAATCGTAGAAGAAAAATAAAATTCATATAATGATTCAGGAGTTATGATGAAAGTACGTATATGTCTCACCTAATTTGGGAAGTGAAGCTAAAAAATGTAACTGAGTTTTATTTATGGAGCTCTTTAATTACTGTGGTTCTTAGCGTCCCGTTTTGTATTGGGCGTGAAAGACCGATTGATTTTGCTCAGAGGCCTCTTAACAGGCATAAGGTTCTTTTACGTGCCGTAAACTTACAACACGGGGCCAGCTACTACTTCACTTCCAAGTGAAAAGCTGTCGACCACTTCGATAATAGATCATAGCTTTGTGGATTTTACTAAACATGTTCATTGAAGGCGAAGGACAACTTCAGAAAACCAAACTGCCCTTATTTTAGGTAGGCTGTTAGCAATGAGTACACTCTACATTAATCAATCATTCGTATTATTATTGCCTCATGAAACTCTTGCAGTGAAATACCAGCGTTGTAATTAAGATTCATTTCTCTGACATATTAGCATTATTATCGAACGGAACGAGATGGTTAAGGCGGTTTCGTCAAAGGCCCGCATTCCGGAGGTTGCGGGTTTGCTTCCCGTAGTCCATAGTTTTTTTCGGGTTTTCCCTGGTCGCCAGGCGAATGCTGGGTAGGTTTATTTCATCCCCTGAATTTCGTATCACTATATCGTTTCCATTTCATTTCATGTATCCCGTAATTTCTTTTAAGGTTGGAAGTGTACGCAATGGTTGTCGGTGTGGCGTAGCAGGTAAAAAGGATACTTTAAGTGCTTTTCTCCGTCCCCCGACTTCGGCTACCTACCGGGAGCATTGGACCCTATGTAGGCAGGTGCCCCGATCTGCCGATCCTGCTGTCCGGATGCTTTAATCTGGAAACTGTAGGGATCCTGTCATTGCCGTCGCTCCTGGTTTTGGCCGCCTGGTGTATCCTCTCCATTTCTCCCAGGTGCGCCTGCTCGTGGGGCGTAGGTATCATTACCTCAGGTTCGATGCCGAGTTTCCTCCGACCGTACCTTTCCTTATTATTGTATTCTTTGTTTGCTGTTGATTATCTGGTCTTGGGTGGCGTATTCTTACGAAATGTATCTTGGACATTTAGATTGTGAATTATCTTTTAACTTTTGGACTCTGCATACCATCACCATATGTGATTCTTTGCGGTAGGCGGCAAATCTGCATGGCTGATTATATTTCATGTGTTAAATGGTGGGTTGATGAATGTCGTCATCTAGCGCTAGACGCTACAACTCGTTTATTTATGACCAGCACTACGAAGTGAAACAAGCAGTGGCGGCTCGTGGGAGTGGGTTTAAAGTGCACCAGCAAGTTTCTTGTTATAAATCTATCAATTGCAGACATCAATTTTGTAACTGAAATGTATTTTCATTAAGAGTTTATAAAAACTGATCATACACCAGTTCATGTCTTCTTCTACATCTTGAGCTATAGGCAATAAGTTGCCTGATATCCTCCAGCTCCTAAGACTGTGATGTGCGTACAAATCTTCTGCCTGTTTAACGGCATCCCCATGTTTGTTCTGCAGTATTGCATCTCTGCGTATTCCTTCTCTTGTAGGTTTTTAGATCTCTAACTTCATATTAAAACGCTGCTGTGTCTTATTTATTTATGTGATCTAAATTTGTGGGTAATTTATATTTCCTTACACAGTTCATTGTCTAGAGTATCGAACGAGAGATGCCTTGGTAACTGCGCGACTCGCATTCGGTCGGTCACAGGTTCGATTTTTAGAGACCGCCCACTCTGACCCATAGTTTTTTCGGTGGTTTCCCCGATTCGACGAGTGGTTTCTCTTATCACCCGGATTTCTAGCCCTTCCATTTCATCCCATTAATTATTCCACTCATTCTTTACCCCCGTCCGGCCTGTTTTGGGTTGGAGATATTGGCGGCGGTATTTCGGTGCAGTGTTTCGGGGAAAACGGATGCGCCCTATGGAACTTTCTCGTCCTTCGGCTGGTTGCCGGAGTATACAGTTTGATTTATTGAGCCTTTGTTTCTTTTTATTCAATACTCTCCTCACAAATGACCCTAGGGGGATCGTTGGGTCCTATAGATGGGGCGGGTTTCAGCTGTCCCATGCCGGGGCCTCTCAGACTGGAAGCTGTAGGAACCCGACATTGCTAAGCTGTTACTCCTGGTTCCTGCCGACCAGCATCTTCTCTCACCTCATCCCTCCTTCCCGGGGTGCCCCCTTCAAGAGGTGTAAGTATGACATTCTCACTAGATCGGTGCGAATTCCCTCCAAACACGCCCTATCCTATAATATTCAAGAGTTATTTTTCATAGAGCATGAAGAAGGGTAGCCGCAACATCTGTTCAACAATCTTCTATGACTTATCTAACTTATTTTCATACAGGTCCCTAAATAGCTGATTTAGCTCACTTATTCATTTATTTAATTACTAATTATGTTTTTCAGTTTTGCAGCGTTCCTTTTATTATCTAAATCATTTCAAACCCGAAGGAAATAGCAACTGTTTGTTTCTTATTACAGTTCAGGTTTATAATCGATTAAACTAAGGTCTTGGAAACCAATATTTTCTTTATAAGAGTCGCATCATTAAAGAATGACTTAAAATTGACGTACACCAACGTACATATTTAGTATAGGAAGGATTTAACCATTGCTAACTTTGCCTTCATATATGTATTTAAGTTGAAATTAATCAATGTCAGACTGTTGTATAGTGAAGAGCACAGTGAACGAGAGGTCTGGGGTTTAAATCTCGCCGGACCTTCTTGGTTTTGCTGGTTTTCTTTAATTTTTTATAACCGATAAGTGTAGGGAAAGTTCCCTAAATTAAGTCTGGAACGTTTCCTTATCAAACTTCCTTCACCAGTGTTACCGCATGGTGCAGTATGAAATAAGAGCTGGCGTTAAATAATATTAAAAAGATGAGCACACAGTACGATCCTTAAAGCCATAGTTGCTAAAGCATCCGGGGGATCGCGGTTTCAAGTATCGCCTCAGGTATGAGTGTTTTGGGTAGTGTTTAATGCCCGCTCTTTCTGATGCGGTTCTACAGCCCGTGGACACTGATGATTAGGCTTCGGATATGGTTGCAGTTTGGTTGCACTCGAATTGGAAAATATGCATACAGGGTCTCACTCCCCAAGCGCTGCCGGTCATTCACTCTAAACAAGCGATAGTACATGCATAGTCTGTTTTGATGGTGCGAAGTCCATTAGAAGACGTTTTGCTTTTGATATATTCAGAAAATATAATTTATTGCAACAGTTGTCCACGCACGTAAATCACACATGAAATTGACTATTTCATTTGACACAGTACAGATTTATTAATTTATTAATGTTAAATATACTTTTGATAAAAACTTTTGTTTACTACAGAACATTATACATACTTCTGTGCCTACTTATAGCACAAATCCAGTAGCAGCCCGCCTGGAGTGTGGTGGTAGCATGTTTGCCTCACATTTAACAGGTCGCGATTTCCAATCTCACTTAGGGTGAGTTACTCGGTTAAGGGTTTTTTCGGGGTTTTCCCTTATCCTGAGAAGACGAGTGTCGAGAAACTTTAAGCTCTATGGATCCGAGATCATTTAAGCATCATTTCACCAATTTCATTCATCGTCTGATATGACCAACCAGGTTAATGGGCGTTAAGCTACAAAAAGTTAATAATAATAATAATAATAATAATAATAATAACAATAATAATAATAATAATAATCAAGTACGCACGGGAAGTCTGCCTCCCCTCCCTCCGCTCGCTTGTAAACGTACCAGTATACTAGGAGTTAACTTTAACCAAAGTCATGGTTAAAGCTTATGGATACATGGAATTAAATGATAAACTGGGAAATGACATTTGACTAGGAAATGTTCCAGACCTACATTTAGGGTGTTTCTGCGGCACTTGCCAGTCTTGAGGGCTAAGGAAATCTGAAGAAAGAAAGAAAGAAAGAAAGAAAGAAAGAAAAAACTAGTCATGAAGGACGGTTCCGGACTGATTTCAACCGTAGACCTCCCGTTGACTAGTCCGTAACTTAGCGGCCTCGACTACATGAGCATCATGGTTTTTCAGTGTAAATGAAAGTGTATATGAATGTAAAAAACAGGAAGTAACAGAGTATCAGCAAAATATGAGAAACAAACATTAAATACATAAATAAACACATGGCGGTTGCAAAATAAACTATCTAAAAAGGCACAATTATGTTTTAAAAACATTAAAATCCACTCCGCTTCAGCTTCACTGCTTTACATATTGCGGTTTCACTTATGTTTTTCGAGTGCGACAAGGCTTCTCCCACATGACCTTGAAAGTAAGCATCAGCATGACATCCCGTATAAATAAAATCATTGCTGGCTCTCAGATAGAAAATACCAATGCCGTTTTCTTACTTGAGTACAATTTCTTTCCAGTCCGCATTTGCAGTGTGGTGGTAGCCTGTGTGCCTCATTCAGGAGTTCCCGAATCTTGATTAGGATGAATTATCCGCATAAGGTTTACTTTTCTTTTTAATGGGGTTTTCCCCGTATCCTGAGAAGACCAATGTCGATTAATCGAGTAACTTTAAAACCCGGGCTTATGTGAGCGTCACTTCACCGCTTTCATTCATTCTTCGAATATGACCTATCTAAAATGCGTTGAACTACAAAATAAAGAAATAAAAATAGATATAGGTATAAATGTAATAAAATAATAAACTCTTTCCATTCATGATAATACGAGTAGATAACACTTTCTTCTTTTGAGGGATCATGGAACTTAATTTTCTATTTTTTTTTTAAATTTTCAGGCTATTTACTTTAAAATTGACACATAATAATATAAATAAATAAACATAAATAAAAGGAATGCAATTTTTTTTTAAAACTGCGTTGTGCAATCGCTTTTGTAAGACATTTTTGGCAACATTTTCGTTATTTTAGTACAGTGAAAATAAATGTATTTGTTTAAATATATGTTTTAGTAGAGGAATGATTTTTTATTTGTATGAAGTTGTTAGTATTAAACTTCCCTTGTGTTTCAGTATAAATACATTTTGAGCCAATGAAAAAAGCATTCATAAAATGCTTGAATCCTTATATAGCACATTTGAGATTGTTTACAAGTTTACGAGAAAAACAGCAGTATAAAGAATACATTTCTTACGCAAAAAAAAAACAACAAAAAACAACTAAATCTAAGAAAAATACACACAGAGAAAGAATAAGTAAGGTTAAACAGTGGCATATGGGTGACTAAAACATGTAGCTCAGCTTTTAAAAATGACAGATTGTGTAGAATAACAAACCAAATGATTTATATGTCTGTATAGAATATTTATGATACATTGAAAAATCCATAAAGTTGTCAATTTCAGCGAAACGCTCATTCAAGGGTCCCTAAAGTTTGTTTTGTTTTGTTTCCGACTTGATAAATAAAATTATCACCTGGCAGAACAATTTCCAATTTTAAGGTCAGGGCAAAAGGAACATTATATTGAACTGTTACTGAACAATAACTAGAATACTTAATTAAATATTTTAAATTCTGGTCATAGATAACAAACCACTCCCACTCCATCCCTCGGCATGTGCAGATCAATCACGAGACTGCGTTTTACTTGCCGTTTGTGATTCAGGGTCACTTATATTCTATGTATGGATAGTAGTTTTGAGTGTAGTTAACTTGAAACCAACTCTTAAGAATTCCTACAATGCCTGATTATCACATAGCTATCAGTAAAATTAAAATTAAATAATTATCAAATTGTTCCACACAGAATACGTTGGGGAATGCTCAACTTTAGGAACTTCGCTTAAAGTTATGCTAACATAAGCTCTTGAATTGCAATACTGCCTCGTTAAGCTTTTCATACTTAAATGAGCCAGGTATCGTGGGATTGAAGTTGTACACCTAAATCTTCCATCCTTTATTAACCTGTCATCTCAAGCTTGCTTCGGATGCCTGGCTTCAACACTTGGCGCCATACTTTGTCAATCCCGTGAAACAATATTCTGAAAAATAAATTATTTTCCTTTGGCGTGAGAGAAAGTTCTTCACAAATTGTCGTAATAGCTCTATTGCGGGTTAAATATTGTGGTTTAATTATAGTTTTTTTATAGTTATAATTATAGTTTTTCTGACGTGTTAATCTACTTACAGTGAGAACTATTGTGACACATCTGCTGTGAGCTGAGAATGTCGCGTGGATGGCGGTGCCCTTCAGCACCGGCCGAGTTTTAAGGAGGGCGACGCTCTCACCCAACGAAAACACCAGAACCGACGAGACACAACGATATTTTTCTGTATATTTCATACCCAGCTTTCATGCTCTTTCGAAGCTCATGTGGATATGTATATCAGCGAGCGTGTTCTCTAGAGGAGTTAGCGAGTTGTCAATGTGGTGTAAAATGCGGACTATTGCCTGTGGTCTCCGAGCGAGTGACGGTGCGTCTAGATCGAGAAATCTACTCCTCTGTTCGATATTCCAGTGTGAAATGGAGGAAGAAGAAGCTACTTCGCATGTTACTCATTACACCGTTACGTACAAAGATGATAAAAAGCGAAGATACAATGAAAACTGAACTAATTCATACTAGAGAGATGGGTTGCTGAAAAGTGGATGAGGTCACACTAGAAAAATGAAAAGACAGCGAAAACTGAACTAATTCATTCTTAAGAAATGAAGCGACAGTTAAAGCTGAACTGAGTTACACAAAAGAAATAAAGTGAAAACTGCGCTTGGTCACACTATAGAAGAGAAGAAGCAGTGAAAAGTGAATTAATTCACACTAAAGAAGTGAAATGATAATCAAAAGTGAACTAATTAGAGCAGTGAAGTGAAGAAGTGAAAACTAGTGTAAGTGTGAAAAGTAAGTAAATCGCAATGTGCCGTCCGCTGTAGGATTATTTGCGAGTGAAAACCGATTTGTATGATATTCTCGCCGATCATAACATCCCAGTCAGAAGAATTATAACTTATAGATTCTAATGATTAAAGAGGAAAAATTTAAAGGTTGTAAATATATAAATGTTTATTATTTTGCATCTATATCCGTATATTTTAAATGTATGGGAGCTCTAATATCCATAGAACTTTACTCCAATAAAGGCTCCAAATACTTAAACTACTGAAGTATTCCACTTTTGTGAGCCACTGGTTGCATTTGCTTCATGGAACATGCCCATTTATTTATGTAAGATGAATAGCGTATTGTTATTCGATCAGGGGAATTAGGCAAGCAATTTTTTTCCCTCCCAAAATGTTGTAATCACTGTAGCGCTGTGACGCAATGCGGGTGAGCCCTTCAGCTGGTTTTAGGCTGAAAGGTTGGTTAAATTAATGTCCGTAGCATGGGGGATGTTGCTACTGAAAGAAAATTCCTGTTGCTTTGTGAAGGCTGTCATGTTGGCTGCGAGGGCAGGATTAACGTTACTCGTTATGAACGGGAAAACACCCGCCATAACGTCGATAGTAACCGCAAGCTCTCCACTCTGACGAACACGTTTAATCCTCTGGCAGTTAGCCCTGCCTTGTTCAAAAGAGTGCCACGGCTTATTGCGTTAGTTCCTCGTGCGGCTGGCTAATTGTTAACAAATTTGCGGTTTTTGGAAGACAAAAGAGCAGAGATCATATACTTTTTTTTATTAATACAGCTAGAAGTTAAAACCAGAAACCCAGTTATCGCCCTAAGTTTTTGCAGATTCCGCAAGAGAGGCAAATACCGCAGGCAGGCACAGTGACATTAACAGAACTTTAAAAATGGGACTTGTTAAATTGGTTGTGTTGGAAACCGCAGGATGGCGTATGCAAATTTAGCCAGCCTCCAGTAGGAATGTGAATTGTAATATTTCAACACCATTCACACTGATATCACGGTATCGATTAAGTGTGGCTTGAATACCTCTGGTGGTCGCCTTTTATTGTGCTATTTCTCCTTAGAACCAGCTTCTGGTTGTAACATATTTTATCAATGAAAATCCAAAAAATTAACAGTTTTTTTTATGATTTCTTTGCTTTTTATTCTGTATTCAGAAAAGATACTATACACACTTTTTTAATAAACTGCTTCAAACTGTTGTTAAGAGATTACTTTTTTATTCATAATTAATCACTTTTTGATATTGTAATATGAAACGCTCCATAAATCTTTCCGCTTTCCATTTTATTTTTTCTACGCCGTAGTACACGGTAGAGAAGGTAGGATTGCATTCCACTCAAACATTTGATACCGAAACTTCATTGAAAATACACGTTTTAGCATTGCCTGAATGAAAAAAAAAATCCATGTGTGTATGTGTGTGTGTCACAGCAGCATAACTCAAAACTTAAAAGTCTGTTACATATCAAACTTAAGTTAGTATCTTCCAAGAATTTCACACGAAGATTTTTAAGGACATTCCGGACTACTCTTTATACGAAAAAAAAAAAAAACGAACATTTTTATAGTCTCTGAAAAATGGCTCTAACATTTTTTTTTATTAAAATGTATATATTAAAGGTATTTACACGACAAATAAAGTGTATATATTGAATTCCCTGGGGATAACATGTGTAGGTCTCTTCATCCTAGACGATTCTTTCATAACATAATGTACAGAAAATGTAGATCTTGTCAATACACACAATTTATATCAAATAATTTTCTTTGTGCAGCTAACCATACCGAGATATTGCTTTTTATACCTTTAAATTTTCAGGCGTATGCTTTTCTCAAATGTGAAGTTGTTATTCATATTGTTATGCTGGTTAAGCAAATAGAAAGAATTTCAATACCACTACATAGCGATAGCTTTTAAGAGAGTTGACTTATCACTTTAGCTTGTTGTATTTCTTTATTCCCTTTGTGCATGGAAATCATATTGTAATAAATTACTTCCTATTAACGATTATCTTTATAAGCATGAGGTAGATAGAAAAATAAGATTTTGTAAGGAGAGCGTGTTACTGCACAGGTAGAGAAAGTTGTGTGAATGTATCACGTCAGTTTCTTTTTCTTTCCTTCTTTTTTTTTTTTTTTATTTATTTGAGCTTAATGAACAAACATACAGAAATAGCTGTGCAGGCATTTCGTAATTTTGCAAGTACGTGAGGTTATGTTGAAACATGGCCATTTTTCTGTTACCTGACCGGCCTAGGAGGTAAGTAAAGTACATTAAAAGATGGTCTGGGTGGTGTAAAACCCTTTCACAGTCATCCTTCACTGTCTATTACTCTCTCAGTATCAGTTGTAATTGGGTTGTTACCTGTTGTACTTGTTTTTGTCAGTGAAATATAGAGCATATGATGATATCTTTCGCCATTCTTGCTTCGCTAACTTTTGTTTGATTCCAAGCGGTTTTAAGAAACGAGGGAAAACCTTTGCAATCAGAGATTGGGATTAGGCAGCTAAGAATTGCTAACTGCCGTATGGACTATATTGCTGTCTCTTTCTACTTACCATGTTTCAACTAAAAGCAAATAAACAATAATACCGTTCCAATCATTCAACATCCTGAAGAAGGGAGAGATGTACGCTCACGAAACGTCGATGTCTTCACATCACCTCACCTGGCTTGAAGCCCGGGAACATCTAGAGCAAACAATAATTAGTTTAAGGGAAGGGAGGAAGAATCATTGTTGTTTTCAATTTTGTCAATGTAGATAAGTCATGGAAAATAATTTCAGCTGAACTATTTCAAATTTTAACGACATAAAAAAATCGTAATACCTAACGCTCTCTTGAAAATTTTAATCTAATACCTTTCAGTTGTGTTCAAGGAGCATTGTAATAGTAAAGAAAAAATCCTAAGAAAGAAATAAAAAGGGAAGAAGGGGAAAGAAATTAAAATAGTGTTTAAGATTCAACGCGCTATTGTACCCCAATGTTCCATGGGCAATCATATAATAGTTTGTAGTTTTAACATTTATTGATATTAAACTATTTTGTAGATGAAATTATAACAGGGAGAACAGAAAGTATGGAATATTGACCATAAGTTTTTAATGGATCAATAATGTTGATCCATAATTTGCAATGAAAATGAATTATTAGCGCTGCATCTTAAAACTTAACCATAACGTTAACGCAATATATTGACACTCACATTGACAAATGCAAACATAAGCAGCAACAAATTACAAGAGAGCATGAAACACTGACCTAATATGGTGACCACTGACAAAAGAGATTATGTACATGCATCAACAGGAACAAGAGCTAATCATCGGGTTAAAGGATGTTAAACTCGTTACAAAGCATTACCTACAATCAACATTTGTTTTTCTACGATTTTTGCCCGTAACCTGCACAGAACAGCAATAGAGTCACAGTATGGCGAAGAGATGGTAGAATAATCACATGATGAGAATCGCCCTCTCTTCAGGTTTGATGCAGACATAAACTTCAAAGCTTGTACTTTGCAACCCTTTAACCTTACATTTAATTCAATTGTTATTCTGAACTTTTCCATTACAATACATATTATTTAGATTTTAAATTGACATTATGCGTACTTAATGTTGTGAATGACCTTTATCTACTGTAAGTTTATGATTAAGTTTCTGTCATTTTTGGTCCCGAATGCTAGTGCCAAACAGTGCGTCGCAACCAAGCAAGTATGTACATATAGAGCGATCCAGAAAATACCAAATTCGAAAGGCCATATATACATGTGTACATGTGTAAATAGGTGTATATGTATGTGTGTGTATATATATATATATATATATATATATCGCAACATCAGAAAATGCTAGGTAAAGCTCGCTCTTGATCTGTCACTATTCAGTGGACACATTTTCTAGGCGTTTTCCTACTCCTTAATGAAGTTAGCGTTACTTTACACTCCCTGCGTAAAATAGAATGGGACGCTAAGAACCATAGTACTTAACATATATTATTATTATTATTATTATTATTTCACAGTAGGTAACATTTTAGGCTACTTGCAGCAAAGCTCTGGTGATATTTCACTATCTTCACCGGTTTCTCGCTGTTTCTTTCTTTAGCCCAGAGATTTAATGACATGCAACTTCCGGGAGGAAGGAATGAAATGAAATATCCGAAGGGTAGTTACCCGGACCAAGTGGTGGCTGGGACGAATATTACGGGTTCCCTAAATTTCATAGATGAACACACTCCTGCAGGAAACCCTTATCATTGCTCTTGCAGAATAGGTTGGAACTACTTTGATTCTGTAACAGAGGATGAGAAAACAGCTAAATGCGCAAATCCACCAGAAACCACATTCCAACAAACCACCCAGTAAAGTCCATACCTCGAAATGTGATATATGAAATGATGGGAATGCTATGCTTTAGCCGTTGCGATAGATTGCCTTCAATGATAAGGTGTATTGCATACTGCTGGCATACCCCTGTAACTCGCAGTTCATAGGCGCGCAGTTTAACTGGAATACCCTGATGTAAGCGATAGTTTGGAGGGCGGGGGGTTGTAGAATATCATCGTATATCTTTTCAAGATACATCTTCATACAAATTCTGTGATTATTGAGTCTTCTTCTAAAAGTGCTATTTTTGGATTAAGTGGTTTCAAAATATATATTTCCTGTAAAAATCTCTATGTCGAAATTTTAGATTGAACGCCTACTATACTATTTCTACAAAAATGGAATCTGAGTATAAAATATATTAAAAGTATTGTTAATGGAGCCAATGTTTTGTTTTGTTCTTAAAAGTTGAATTTTGGGCGAAAATTCTTTTTTTGTTTGTTTAATTTTACTCAATTCACCCCTCACCAACCAATCTAATTTGTAGGGAAAACAATATAACCTTCTCTTTCTGCCAAAACGCTCCCAACTATTTATCTGTTAGTTTGACTCATAAATGGCTTTGCTAGTGACACAATAAAAATTGGCATACATCTAATGGCTTTAAACAAAAAAATTATAAGCGAGTATTACAAAAAATATTATGTAATAGTTATATAACAATTAATTTATGAGAACAAATTGTAACATAAATGAAAAAATATGCAACAGTAAAAGTTATAACAATATAAAAGAGAATAAATTCAAAAATGAAGCACTTCTAAGTAATAATAAATTTTACATGATATTTAAAGCATACATGATTTCGAAAGATTGTTAAAGAAAGTTTCATCATGTTATCTGTGATTGCATGTTCTGAACCTTTATTAATTTTATATTTTCCCTCCATTCCCCAAACATACAAGTATTGTTATTGTTCCTCTAGTACCAAAAAATAGACATACTATTACTATTTTTGAGGTAATGTTCGTTAAAGTTCATATATTATCTGCTTCTCTAGATGGATTTCTTGAGACTGTTCTATATTCAACTTGGTTTATTGGGCGACTATCTCTGCTTCGGATTTTCTTCTATTTATCGCAATGATGTCTATGCAATGATTAATGCCACAGTCAGCTGGGCAGTGAACTTCTTCGTAAACTTCTAGTCTAGTTTCACGTAGTTTATCTGCCAAGACGGACCATTTGTTGTTGTACCTCTTACTTCTGGAGCTTTTGCATGAATGTAACCACGTCACTGATTTACACGCACACATTTACAGAGAAACTGCAGAGATCCTGATAGGAAATTCGAGAATTCCACGCTGCTTCGGCTTTCCATTGGGTTAGGGTAGCTTCTATCCACCCAGTCTACCATTCGAGGCTTCCTTCCTTTAGCAGATTATATCAGATATGCGTCCCCAGGCTAAGCTGTCTTCAGTGAAAAATGACACGTGCCTGCCATTACAGGGAATCATTCCTGCTATACGTTCTTTACTATGAAAATAGTATTTCGAACAGTGTGTGCCGCAAGATTCGTTATTCACCAATTCTGTCATGAACAGAGACAGGGAGAATATGAAACAAATTGCCAAATTAGGTAATTATTCTGTAACAAATATTTCTACGCAAGCTTAATTTTATTTTTCATTGTAATTGAAATAAACTTAAAAGAACAATATTATCATTTATTTTCCTGTAGGTACAACGGGAATAAAGGAATTAAGCAGGCTAAAGCTGTCAGTAAAATCTTTTATGAACTGGTCACTATGCGATGACTTTAAAATTCCATTCTCCTTGCATGTCTTGGAGTAAAACAAAAATAGTAATATCTCGGAATGTGTTAACTTAACATAAAAATTCTTTTAACGAGATCAGCTGTTTTTCTGTGGTAAACTTTTTATATATCTTACTGTTTGGTTATGCAAAATTTATCTAGAATGAAGACTTCAGAAGCTATTCCCAAACATGCTGGATATACATTTCCCTTTGTAATGAATATATATTGAACATACATATATTTAATCAAAATGTTAAGAGTCAGTTTTGAGAAAATGAACACGTTATGAGGGTTCTTTTAGGTGCAAAAAAACTTTATACGGGACCAACACCTTTACTTCCCTTATGAAGGACTCCATGATAAGCACTTTTACTTCCGAAAAAATCTTGTGTGTTCCATTCACATGAATTTCTCTACATTTTACAACAAATTACTGCTAAAAAGCTTATTCTTCTATTTACTTCATTCTAATCGACACACAATTAGTACAAAAGGGCCTTATTACTTGCTTCCTTGTAAGTAGAAGGGAAATAAGGGAGTACCAGAGGCTAAAGTGATAGTCAAAAGCTGCTTGCGATTGAAGTTCCTTTGTTTGTATGAATTGGAGTTGACAAATTCCCGTATGAGAAAAGAATAAGTATTTTACAGCTGGAACCAATAACAAGGAATATTTCAAAAACGACCAACTCAAGGAAAAAAATGCATATAACATAAATTGTGTGTTTTAACGAGCTCTATATTTTCTATTAAGTAAGTTTTTGTCTATCTCTTACGGTTTACCAGATATGCAAAATTCCTCAAAATTCATCCAGAATAAAGATGTCTTCAGAGGCTATTCCCAGAAAATCGAAGATGTATATTTCATTTGTCAAAAAAGTGATCTTAAACATATGCTATTTTAATCAAAATCGTTAGAGCCATTTTTGAAAAAATCAGAATGTTCGAAAAATATTCCATATGAAGGGTAGTGCGGGGTGAGTGGATTTTCTTGAAAATCTTCGTGTAGCATCCTTGGAAGATACTGAACTTAAATACCAAGTTTGGTACTTAATGTCTTTTCGTTTTTGAGCTATGCTGCCTACGCGCGCGCGCGCACACACACACACATTTTTCTAAAAATGCTTTTTTTTTTTTTTATTCAGAGGGTCTCAAAACACATATTTCCGGTGAAATCTCGGAATCGAATTTTTGGGTGCAATACAATACCTTCTATACGCGCGCGCGCGCGCACACACACACACATTTTTCTAAAAATGCTTTTTTTTTTTATTCAGAGGGTCTCAAAACACATATTTCCGGTGAAATCTCGGAATCGAATTTTTGGGTGCAATACAATACCTTCTCTATACACCATGTACATAGTACGCCCAGTATAGAATGGGACGCTAAGAACCACAGCAGTTAAAGTGCGTCCATAAATAAAACGCCATTTCATTTTCACCCCCTCGGGATTGGTCCCGCAACCTTGAGCAGTATACACAAGCATAACCACTACACCATGAAATGCAACCCATTGCTGGGTAATAAGATATAACAGTTATTTTTCCTCTACAGTATTTGGTTTATGTGGATTGATTCATTAAACAAGTTCCATCGTTTATTTAAGGCGTGAAATATAATCCCACTTTGCCCATGCAGTTCCGGAGGAACAGTACTGCCCTCTAATGCGTAGTCGTGGCAATCATCTGAAACCAGGCTAGTGAACTGCGAGTTGGAAACATATTTTATAGCACTGTCAGCCGGAAGAGGCGGCGACTTTGCCAGCCTTTTTTGTAGCAGAAGAAAAGGTCCTTAATTGCATGCTCTATTGCCTCTATTGGCAGCTCAATAGCTTAGAGAAAGCGCCTTTTGTGTTCTGCATTATACATAATGACCGCACTTCGTAAAGTTTTCTCTTCGAAGTACTCCATCCTATTCGTAGGCCATTGTAAACCATAGCTGAATCACAGAGGAAGTGGTCAAGAGTCTGAGAGCAGTATAGCTTGCGTTTGAAATCCGTAGGTTCAAATTTTTTGTGCTTATCCACAGATTTAATGTTGAATCTCCGGTCGTCGTTATGGCAGAGGTTTGAGAACCAAAATGTCCAACACATTAATACTTTTAAACGATATCTCTTGTGAAAAAATAACCAGTATATCAGAAATATAAGCATTTGCTTTTGAACTATAACCAAATAGAACTCCGAAAGTTTTAATAGTTTCGTTGCGTATATATGCAACCACTGACACTTTCATATTTGGTTTATTTACGCCACTGTGTTTTTAATCCCTTATATAAAATAGACAGCGGATTCTTAGTCAAATGCCTACTTATTTTCTTTAATATAGACTTGCCTCACCTTTTAAATTTACATGTTTAGGACTAAATAAAGCAGTTTGATAATGCCTGTTTTGATATTAGTGCTCATTTTCCATTCTGTCTATTTGAAGCGCCTATTTCCAGTTTAAATTGCTTTTCCTGTGTTACATTCGTATTCTGTTTTATTTCTGTATTTTACACTATTCATAGAATCAGTCTATTATAAAGATCCACTATGCATCTTAAAAACCTTGGCAAAGCATTTAGTCAAGTCACACATAATTCATGTTAATTGTTTTAAATTGCATAAAAATAAGAAATGTGTGTAAACTTAAAATGGGAAACAAACACACTTACAGAAAGTGCCTAGTGACATCATCAAAGGCACCACTTACGCTAAGTTGTGATGTAAAACAATTTATTTAAATGTATTATGATACTATGCTACCGCATTACTCATGGCTTACTCATGTATTCGTAAACAATGCACAAATTAACAAACAAACAAAATGCTAATAAAGGCACAAAGAGATGGAAAAATTTGATAAAATGTATGTATATAAGAAATTGTGTGAGTAATAACTATAAGCACAATGTGTAAAAACGGATGTTAGCTAGACTTTGTCCTGCAACATCAGGATTTTAATAAATTGTAAATAAATTACTTTTAAGAGTTTAACTTTAAAACAAAATATTATGGTTATGTAATTACCAATACCTCGTTTAGCCTCTTAAATTGTATTTAAAAACGTTGTTTATTATTTTCTAGTTAAGATTTATTATACAATTTGCACCGCCGACATAGCGGCGTCCATGACAATATAATAAACATTGATGTTCATATTTGTAGTAATATAATTTGGATACTCTTCCGAAAAAGATAGCGTCTGAAAGAAGCTTTGAAAAAGACGCTGAAAGTAATATCTCATACATCGGAGAAGTGAAATCGAAAATATGTAAGAATTACACATCAATAATGCTGTAAATATTCTTGTAAGCATTAATTAGTTTTAATTGTGTAGTTGAATTTGTTGGAAAGTTTCCGCGTCATACAGAGAGACGATACTACGGAATTATTCAAATAAAACTGATTTAATTTTAATTCATACCATTCTGCTCTCTCAAAACTCTATCCTGTAAAACCAAGCGCTGAGGTAGAGTGTTTCATACTCACCAAAGTGGAGTTGGAAGATTTTGGTGTCCACCAAATCATTCAGGGCATACACAAGTAAGCACGTCCTCCTTATCCAAGTTAGCTACTGCTAACTTCAACAATGTCATTAAGTGACCCGACTGGCTGAGCAATTGCACCAATAGTATTATTTGGCGCCACAAAAATCCGCAGGCAAATTAGGAACCTGTTTTAGCTACGGCGTTAGTACTACTGGTACAGTGAAGCAGCATCAGTAAGAAAGCAGAGGGCTAGCAATCGAAGATCTACCCACAACGTGGAACTTCAACATTCTCCGCTTCTTAAAATCCTACTACAGCCGGTACCGTTAAACACAGCAGGCAGGGAGCTATAGACCAATATATGGATATACGAAGTATGCAATAAGGTTTTAGTGACAGGTCTCGGACTAAGCATTGTGACAAACGCATATTTTTCCATGAATGAAGAAGAAAATGATTTTTATTTGCTGTAAAGCCAACTACGGCAACGATGTTAATTTAAATTTGTAATTGTGGTAACCAGTGTAAATTGTGAGATGTTTTTGGTTTGTTTTAAAGTCTACATTGGACATTAAATCATGTTAAGATCATTACATCACTTCACTGTTTCAGTTTTTTGTATTGGATACCCGCGTATTTATATATGTCTATTTTTACCTTCTCTAGCACTTATGAACAATGTATATAGTGGATAGAGAAGGTATTGTATTCCACCCAAAAATTCAATACCGAGATTTAACTGGAAATAAATATTTTGAGACCCCCTGAATAAATAAAAAAAAAAAAGAAGGCATTTTTAGAAGCATATTCGCGTGTGTCTTTGGGCAGCATAGCTAAAAAATGAAAAGTCGGTTAAATGCCAAACTTGGTATTTATGTAAGTTCAGTATCTTCCAAGGATACGGCGCGAAGATTTTTCAAGAAAATCGACCCACTCCCAACTACTCTTTACATGGAACATTTTCGAAAATTTTTATTTTCTCAAAAATGGCTCCAACGATTTTGATTAAAGTACCATATGTTTAAGATATTATTTTGATTAACGAAATGTATATCTTGAATTTTCTGGGAATAACCTCTGAAGACGTGTTCATTCTGGATGACTTCTGTATAACGTTTGTATAACTGACAAACCGTAAGTAAGAGGTAGACAAAAACTTACTACACAAAAAGTATAGATCTCGTTAAAACACACAATTTATGTCATACATTTTTGTTTCAGATTTAACCGTTGCCAAGATATGCCGTGTTATTGGTTTTAGTTTTAAGCTATGCGAACTGGAAGATATATTTCTCTTCGTTTCTCTTTTGTTTACTCCTAGCAAACAAAGAGAAGCGATTTTCAATGTTTCATATGTCATATGATTTGACTAGCGCTTTAGCCTTTGCATTTTCTCATTTCTCTCCTGCTTACAAAAAGGCAGTTAATAAGAGAAATTCTGCGAATGTTTATCTCCATTAACATGATGCAGATAAAAGAACAATCTTTTGTAAGAAATGTTTGCGAAACAGCTAGTGAAAGCCATGAGAATGGAGCCATCAAATTTTTAGTTTTATGGTATCTAAATACAACGTTAAAAAAGCCTGTTTTAAGCATCCAAAATATAGCATTTTAGCTCTTAAACTTTCACTATTTAGAACTATAACAAAAATCGCAGTATAACCAAACACTTTCCGTGCAGAAATACAGATTATTGAAATCATTGTCCCTAAGAGAACTTCCTATATAACACCTACAGAAATTCAAAATTCGGAGTACTAAACAAGAACTACCGCTGTAAGAGCTGCAGAATTTTAAAATTCTGTGTATTAAACAAGAACTTTCTCTTTCAGACACACTTGTGTATGGTGTTCAATTATTTATGCTCTATATCGGCCCTTTACGTCAATGTCTCAGCATATTTTATTTGTTTGATTTCGCATATTGCTTTATTGCGAGTTGTTGTTATGGTTTTTAAATAAACGTACGTATACAACTTGTGAAATTAGGATTTTATACACGTACAATGCTCATCATGAGCTACTTATTGATAAAAATCTGTCCACTCGTAAGGAAAAAATCCCACTTCAGCTACAACTTAAGTAGTTAATATTTGATCACTAATATTCGTTGAAATAAAATATTCAAGAAGTGTAATATGTTGCTGATAATTTTCGCTCTCTGTACTGTGCATATTTATATATGTAAGAGGAAGCCAAGATTCGATGTCTAGGTTTCACTGGAAAGATTTTATGACACCTAAACCCAATGAAAACATTTTTAATGAAAGAATGCCACATTGTGTGTCTGTGAATAGTGTAACTAAACATTAAGTCGAAACTTGATAATTAATGAGGACCTTCCAAGGTTACAGATTTGAAGAACATCTCCCCACCCCAAATTACCCTTTACATGGAATTGTTTTCGTTCATTTTATTTACACAAATATGTCTCTCAACGATTTTGATTAAAATAGCGCAATAATACGTATATTTATTTTCATGACCAAAATAAATGTTTAACTTGAATTTTCGAGGAATACTCTGTAATGTTCTCCTATTCTGAACGTCATTTTTATTATCCATAAACCATAAGAGAAAGGCAAAATCTTATATTAGAAAAAAGTAGTTTAGATGTCCTTAAAATACCCCATTTTATCAAATCAAATTGTTGTTGTTTAAACATTTCTGAGATAGTCTTTGCTATTTGTTTAGTTTTTCAAATACTTGACCCAACTGCAAATCGCTAGTTTTTCTTGTTTCTTTCTCTCTTGTGCTCATAAAAAGAGCACAGAATTTCAAAGCCATCACTTAAAAAATGAAACATCCTTTGAAAAAAATGTGACTAATGCCTTTATCTTACCACAAAAAATGTATACATGAATAATGACATTTTGTTTGTGGAAATAGAAGAATAAGCTTTGTAGAATGATGAGTAAAGAAAGCCATGTGAATGCAACGCTTTTGTAGCAAAATTTCTTCTTTGGCAATGCCTTCCCCTAAATAGGTAAATAAGGGCAACTTAGAATGAAACATGTTGTTTTATACTGTTTGGCTTTATATTAGTATTAATTGTTTTAGTGTTGGAATCGAAAATATCCCAATTTTATATTTTTATTGCATTTTCTGGTAAACAAGTGGTATGAAAAATATGTTAATTCCATTATTGCATACATTAACTTAGCGTTACAGGTTATGAGTGCATAGCCAGGAAGTAAATTTCATGAACTCTACGAAACATTTTCTATGTGTGCGAACTCAGGAATAAAATTCGCACTCAGGATTTCCATCTTGCACAACCTTATTGCAGCGCTTATACGGTGCCATCAGATTAAGCGACCACGCTCTTATCGTCGCTTGGGTCTCGGGCGCGCGCCGCTTCTCTGCTGAGTTGCAATTACCGCTATTGCGTCACATGGCGTGATCTAACTCACGTATATATGAACGAAGGCACTAGAGAACGATTTTTTGTGGTTTTCAGTGTTAGCGCAGTCTTATTCAAATATACTACATAACAAAGAGTATTCATTTGTTGTATGTTTATAAACTACGAATCTCCGTCTCTGTATCGTAGAGCGTTTCGGGAATGCTTTCCTGATATTGATCCCCCTTACAGAAGTATAAATCATAAAATAATGAAGAAATTTAAAAGTACGGGATCAGTGTTAAATCGAGAAAAAATTCGAAAAGTCACCTTTTAACACAGGAAATGGTTGATGGTATTGGTGCGCGGTTACAACGTTTCAAAGTTGGCGCAACAAGCAGGATAGAGGTATGGGTTTACTTGTGGGTCAGTTTGAAAGACAAAGTGTATAAGTCTAATTCCCAAACATTACAAGATCTTCAAAATAATAGAAATAACCAACATTTCTCAAGAAGAGAAATTATGGAGATATTGCGTGTTATAGCTTGCAATACTTCACTTTTCTCAAATGGGAAGTTGTTAATCATATTTTTGCTTTCTCTACACGTGCTATGTACTTATAGTGTAAATAAGGTATTACATTCCACCCAAAAATTCAATACTGAGACTTCACCTGAAATAGAATTTATGGTCCCCTGTATCGAAAAAGAAGCATTTTTAGAAAAAGGTCCGTTAGTAAGTCAATGTGTGAGGTATGGTGTGTGAACACGATAACTCAAAAAACTAAAAGTCGGTAAATACCAAACTTGGTATTTATATTTAATATCTTCCAAAGATGTGAGAAAAATTCCCGCACCCCAAACTACCCTTTACATGGAAAGATTTTCGAACATTTTGAATTTCTGAAAAATGGATGTAACGATTTTGATTAAAATACCGTATATATTAAAGATATTTACACGGAAAATATAATGTATATCTTAAATTTTCCCGGGATAGCCTCTGAAGACCTCTTTATTCTGGATGAATCTTGCCGGATTTTAATAACTGGTAAACCGTAAGAGATAGACAAAAATTTAGTACACAAAATAGTAGTACACACACAACACACACACGCACATACATATACATATTTATAAAATATAAATTTTTTCGTGAAATTAACCTATTTTTAGATATTCCTTGTTATTGGTTTCAGCTTACAGGAATTTGTCAACTCTTGGCTATGCAAACAAACGGATTTCATCCACATGGCAATTTGACAATCGTTTTAGCCCTAATATATTCCCTTATTTACTTTTTGCTTTCAAGAAAGCAAGTAATAAGACAATTCCTACTAATGTTTATCTCGATTAGCATGTAGTGATATAAGAACAAGCTTTTTAACAATAATGTGTAACAGAGATGTAGAGAAAGTCATGTGAATGGAACACCTCAGATTCTTCATCCTGGTCAAGCAAAGCGCACGGACCATCATATAGCAGAGACTTTTAAAATAATTGTCTATCGCTTAGGTTATTGTATTTCCTTATTCCCCTTGTTCAAGAAATTTATCTTGATTGCTTAAAGTAGTTCGAAGAATAACTTTTGTAAGAACAGTTTGCTGCAACATATTTAGGGAAAATTAAGTGAATGTAGCACATCAGATTTTTATTAAGTTATTTCGTGGTATAGATACTTCTGCTCTCTTTAGTATCTCTTGCTCGTGGATGAACGCTTTTTAATCCCACACCGCTGCGGTTCTCTGGACCATTTCAAGACGTTCCTCGATTCCTCGTAAGAAACAGCTGATGGAGTTGAATAACTTAACACCTCTAGTTCTAGCGTTGATGTGAAAAGGAACGAAAGCAAATTGACTATGGTTTCGCGACAATACATGGATCGTGCTGTGCCCTTTATACACGAGCAATGGATTCCTTCATCCGTGCCAGAACTGTTTGCATGATCAAACCCAAAAGGGTTTACGCAAAAGCTAAGCTGTTACAGCTCGCTGCTAATGTTTTCTATACCGGGTAAACGAGCTTTGGATCAACAGCTGCAGTTGGAATGTCTGCTTGCTTTGCTCTGTGGTGCGGCGTTTATCCTAAACATTGCCCGCGATTAGTGTTAATGCTACTGTTGTTGCTACTCTAAACATAGCCTTTTATGGAGATGACATTTACTGGTGAGAGAGGTATTCCAGAAGCACCTGAATATGTTTCTACAGTGACGTTTGCCTCTATATGGAAGCTGTGGACGGGAATGATACAATTAGGAGGTCATATACACGCTCCAGTGCTTCATTAACGGCGAAACTCAGGTTTATTTTCGTAATAATCTCTTCTCGCGTCGAGAAGCGTATTGATTTTGGTGCAAGGGAATAAAAGCATATCTGGCATCGTATTCTTTCTGATGTTCAAAGGAACACAGAAAAAATGGAAACCATGGCTGTAAAGAAGAGGTTTCTAAAGTCGAAATTCAAGGATGCAGGGTTTTAACTTTCTTCTGCCACGTATCACCGTTATTTAATGAGACATGGACTCGTTAACGGGAGCTCAGCGGTTCAAATCCCGTCAGGTCCATTCTCCCCGATTTTTTCTCACTTTTTTCTGTCAAACGTTGAGGTTTCGTATTTTAACTATGCTTGACCTAATAGTTGGTTAATCTATAAAGTCCGCGGTTTTAAGTACTTACATTGTAATTCGCCTTTGGGGTATGTAATTTCAAAATAATTTGAGATCTTGTGATTCTACGGGAAAATCTCGCGCCATTTGAGGAAAAGTGTGCCAAGTCGACATGTTGCCGTGATAACTCAGTGGTTAGAGCAACCTGGAGATCCATGGTTAAAATCCCGGTTATGGCATTGCATTTTTAGCCTGATCCTGCCTTTCCTACTGGTAAGATATTTTGGCGAAAGAATCAAAGGTGCGGCTTTCTCAAATTGAACCATTTGCAAAAGAATTTGGATTGGAGCTGATGTCGACTGGTGGTGATGCAGAGAGAAGTGTTTCTCAGTATAAACGTTGCTTAATAAAATATCCTAGGAGCTTACTCCAAAACCTCTCAAAAAGTGCATTATTATCCATTCGGTTAGATGTGATTGTGTTGAAAGAAACTGAAATAGTGCAACATAGATTACTAGTATACCTAAAAAGCACAAGTTGCGTACGAAGGTTGTAAATAATTATCTGTTAATGCAGTACCATAGGCTACATGAATTATATATAATCATGTTCATAGCGAGAGGTGAATAAGTGCAAATGATTTGATATTTAGTAGAACAAATGCGTATATCACATAGTACCTAATTTTGTCCGCTTACTAATGGTATTGCCATAAATGAAGCACACATTTCAAGGCTTAATGCGTTTTGAACGCCCTGCGCTGTCTCTTCTGTGTTTACATACGTCATACCATTTATAGTCGAGTAGGGCAAGGAAGGATCAATCGTGCGACCTGTTGTGTAAACAACCAACAAAACAACATTTCCACGTCTATGTGTAAATGTTTACTAGAATATAAAACGCAATCGTGAAACATTTCATTCTTCAAATACTTTACTGGTCTGGCCTATCTTGGTTTTGTTTTCAGAGCTTAAGAATCGGCTTGTAGAGCACGTGCTCCTTGCATCCTCAGGTAAATGAGATGAGCTTCAGTTTTTATATATCCCAAATGCACTCTGAACTCATTATCACGGCCCCGTGCCATCTATCACAATAAAATAAATAAAATATAAACAAAATTGATGTGTTCCACTAACCTGACTTTCTCTACTTGTTCTGCAAGGAAAACTATTCTTATAAAATATTATTCTTATCTACATTATGCTAATCGAAATAAACATTAGCAAAAATGTCTAAGCACAAGGGAAATAAGGGAATACATAAGCTAAATCGATTGTCTAATATTTTAAAGACTGGTCGCTATGTAAATAATTTAAGTTCGCTTCGCTTTTGAGAGAAGTAGTTCAAAATTGAAAACAATAACAAGGAATATCTCGGAAAAGCTCAACTCTACAACAAAAATGTATTTGACAAATTGTGTTTTAACAAGATCTACACTTTTTGTAAATTAAAGATTTGTCAATCTCTTATGGTTTATCAGTTATAGAAAATTCATACAGAATGAATCTTCAGAAGCTATTTCCCGAAAATTCAAGATATAGATTTTATTTGTGATGTAAATAGCTTAAATATATGGAATTTTAATCAAAATGGTCAGAGGCATTTTTAGAAAAACAAAACTTTCAAAACATTTTTCCATAAAGGGTAGTTGGGGATGGAATGATTTTTGTGAAAATCTTCGTGTCTCATCCTTGGAAGATACTAAACGTAAATGACAAGTTTGGTATTTAACGGGCTTTTAGTTTTTGAGCCATGCTCTGCTATCCACAGACACACTCGCATACACAGAAACTCACGCGTGGGCATTTTTCTAAAACTGTTGTTTTTACTCAGGGGACATCAAGGCATATTTTTACGGTGAAGTCTTGATATCGAATTTTTGGGTGAATACAATACCTTCTCTATACACTGTGTACACAGCACGTGTAGAGAAAGTAATAGATGGTAAAGAATAGCGACTGCGCACTAAACCCTTCTATAAATAAGCTTCCTAAACTGAGACTCTATAAAGATGTATCCATTTGGAAAATGTCAGAACAAGACCAGAGGTTGCCTCACATTTTATAGTTGATTACCCATTCCGGTAAGAAAGAGATTTACCCTTTTGGTTCGCGGAACCAAAAAACTAACTTATTCAGGGAACAGGTTTTTATAAGGAGTGGAAGCGTCTCTACTAATTGTCTACACAAAGTGAGAACACTGCTTCACATTTGACCACACCACTATTAATATGCACACATCGCTCATCGCTTTTACTTCACTAATAGGTGCGTCGGAATATGTAGGTAACTACTTGGTCAGATTAAGCCTAGAGTTAAAATTTTTCAGTTACACTGAAATTATCGTATTGTTCAAAGTAATCTGAGATTAGATCATTCCTAGTAAGAAAAGGTTCGAGCAATTTTTTCAGGGAACAGACTTTTGGAAACTGTAGAAGCGTTGCTTCTAATGGACTGCACAGTAACCTTTTTAAGTTGGCGTGTGGTAGGCTGATGAAGTTACAATGGAATCTCGGTTATCAAAACTTAATAAATCAATCAGTAGATCAACATACTAGTTAAGAGATGTTATAGCAACAACAATAGATTGTACGGAAGGCAACTAAGCAACTAAGTTATCTGTCTAACCTGAAAATGAATGCATGTGCACAGAAAGTCCTATGAGAAGTTCCCAAAGTCCACATAACAATAATAGTTACTGTTGATAAAGGAAGACGACTACGCAGCTAAGGCGTTCATCTAACAGCAAGTTCATGAACAGGTGATATAAGTAGGTGACTTCGAAACTAGGGCGATTTTTCTGACATTCACTGATTCAGGCGAATATACAAATCACAGTAATAGTAGTGAAGTAAAAACGATATATGGAACTTTAAGCAAATGACCACGTGTAAAATAAATTTAACTCACAGTGGCGTTGATTTAACGTTTGCTAATGACATACTTATATATTACGGCTGAGTTCGTTGCGGTATATCTGTGCAACAATCTATTAATGCTTTGAACACAAGGCATCCAGAGTTCCTAATCCTGCGGTTGACTGCTGAAGTCCGCCTCAAAGGGAGCAACTAGTACCCCTTTGATAAACTCTTCTAAGAGCAATAACCCGTAGTGGAGAGGGATTATTTGTTTTGTTGTGACCTCACACCGTAGTTATCGTGCTACGGAGTTATAAAACAGTTTGCATTAAGAGGAAGAAGGTTATTAGCTACACATTGCTAACTTTGTCGACGAATCCAAGAATGACGATTTAAGCGTAGTTCTGAAAGCGCGACAGTATTTTTATTTTATAAAAGACAAATATATAAACAAATGCGCATAGAAAATGAGTCAATTAATAAAAGTATAGTTAAAAGTTTGTT
Organism: Hymenopus coronatus; assembly: GCA_030762935.1. NCBI lineage: Eukaryota > Metazoa > Arthropoda > Insecta > Mantodea > Hymenopodidae > Hymenopus > Hymenopus coronatus. Next base: position 55,833,144 of record CM060895.1, on the reverse strand, counting down.
TTGTTACAATTAATCAACGCAAGCATAAATGCCCAAGATGACGATAGATGTACATAAACATCAAATATATCATCGAGGGAGGCGGGAGGTCAGTGAAATCATCTATCGTTTTCACCAACGAAACTTTTAATTTCTCTCTTGGCCATTATTGAGCTTTGTAAATTTGCTATCGGATTATGCAAAGACAAATATACCTATGAAAATTAAACTTAGTGGTATTGACCCAAAATGTTGGTATCATCGTGCAACTGCTATGAGTGACTTTGTCCTGAATATTATCTTAAATGGTAAAGGACAAAGTAACGTCGGCGTTATTGTGTGGGTCAGTTGGTCCTATTAGGATGGAACCTAGTGACATTTCCCTACCTTTTGATGTCTTTGCTGCTCCGGTTTTAGCTCATATTGTTTCTCTTCATCGGCGAACATGAATAACTCGGTACAGGGCGTGGTACAGAAGGAAATCCAAAAAAAGGTAGTGAAGAAAAATAACATTAATCACTGGTTCGTAAATATTATTGAAGAAAATCGCATGGTATAATATTACACTGTGTAAACCCTAACCGTTGATAACCAAGTGACACATGCAAACATGTGGGTGATGATTATAAATCTGGGGAAACCAAAAACATGAATTCTTTGTTTCAACCGCGGTGAGCAATGTGGCGCGATTTTGCTTCAGCGATCGACATAGTGTCGCCCATGGAATCTGGCGAAGAACTGCCAAAACGGTTGTGATTTTAAACTAAGCTTCCTTTCTGTATAAATAGCGTCCCTTCTTGCTATTGGTTGCATGCCTCTATTCCCTAAAATCATTCAACGTTATACAAATGACAGGGCAATTGCCTTTTGAATGCTTCCTTTTGAAAGCTCAACTCACAATACATCAACGTCTCTTGCTAACGGAAAACTGAGCATTTACAGTTAAAACCACGTTTCAAACCTTGTCGCCTCAGGGTGTAAAAATATTAACAAAATACAAATATTCACAAGTAAAATAATGGTTAAAGCAAAGCTTATAACCCCTTTCTATGATTAATACTACATTACTATATACAAAGGCTATCTATTTAATTGAGTATAATTGTCAATATCGGCAATACAGATCGTTGCGCAATAGAGATTATTTTTACATATTATTGTTAGTAACATGGTTTCGATGTTTTCACGCGGATATTGAAGAGTTACTGTCTCAATCGTTATTGTAGTCATTTTCAATTCATGGCTTAGAGAGCTGCCCGTTCCATCTTCACAATTTCAAGTGTATCTTTTCTTTAGTTTTCCCACATTGCATTTCCCTTCTTAGCTATAATGTATAATATTAGTTGGTAATCTTTTCAATTATTAATATGTGTTTTGCACTTTTGGTTATGTTCTTCCAGTTATTAATTGCATTATAAAATATGTAACTTTTCTAATAGCAACATTCTTTGTATGGTCCCTTCCAATACATTATTTTACGTGTTAAAAATCTATTCTTTGTTTGTATTTTGCTTTTATCCTTTTCTTGGATTGTCCAGGATTCATTTGTTTGAGCTATGACTAGTAGTACCATTATCTTATGGAACTTCATTTTCGCTTCTTTTGATTGTGCCACATATGAAATGTATTTAGTTTATTTTCAACATCTTTATCTCCTGCAAGCTCACATTTTTTCCCAAACAATTAAAAAATCTGTTTCGTTCTGTCTCTATTATTACTTTCTCTATACGTACTATGTACATACAGAAGGTATTGTATTGCATCCAAAATTCGATAGTGAGATTTCACGGGAAATATATGTTTTAATACCCCTTGAATCCAAAAAAAAGCATTTTTAGAATAATATCCGTGTGTGTGTGTGTGTGTGTGTGTGTGTGTGTGTGTGTGTGTGCAGAATAGCTCAAAAGCGAAATGTCCGTTAAAACCAAATTTGGCATTTAGGTTTGGCATTTTCCAAGGAGGTGACACGAAGATTTTCAAGAAAATCCCCACCCCCCAACTACCCTTTACATGGAACTTTGTTCGAAAATTTTGGTTTTCTTAAAAATTGCTCTAACGATTTTGACTAAAATCTGGTATATTTAAGATATTTACTTGACAAATAAAATGTATATTTTGAATTTTCTTGGAATAGGCCTCTGAAGACTACTTTATTCTGAATGAATTTTACGGATTTTTGCATAACTGCTAAACCGAAAGCGATGGACTAAAACTTACCACACAAAAATTTTACAGGACATTAAAACAAACAATCTATGTTATATACATTTTTTTCGTGGAGTTGATCGTTTTTTAGATATTCCTTGTTTTTAGTTTCACTTTGAAAAACTTTTACTTTTCTTATACAGGAATGAGTCAACTGTAAATACAAACAAAGGAACTTCAGTCACGTCGCAACAAGCTTTTGACTATGATTTTAACCTATGGCATGCCCTTATTTCGCTTCTACTTACAAGGAATCAAGTAATGAGACTATTTCTGCTAATGATTTCTCAATTAGCAGGAGTAAATAGAAGCCTAAGGTTTTTAATAATAATTTCTTGCAAAGATGTAGACAAAATCATGTGAATGGAACACATACGATTTTTCTTTCATTGAAGCGGATATGTTCCATCTGTAGACGTAACCTAGATACTTTGAAAATGTAACGTTTACTAATTTCGTTTAATCTAAATACAACATTTCAGACAAAATGCATAATATTAACAGCTGAAATTTGTAGCTAGAAAATAAAAAAAAATCTAATGTGTTACACTCACATGACTTTCTCTAGCTCCCTTCAAACTTCTTACAAAATATTCTTCTTCTTTCTACACAATTCTAATCGAGATAAACATTAGCAGAATGTTCTTATTACTTAATTCCTTATAAGTAGAAGGGAACTAAGGAAATGCACTAGGCTAAAGTGCTAGTCAAAAATTTTAAAAACTATCGTTATGGATTGTCATTGCAAATCGCGTCTTTGCTTGGCCAGGAGCAGGAAAACAAAAAAAAAAAAAAAAAAACAAAAAAAAAAACGGATGCTTTATGTATGAGAAACGTATAAGTACTTCGCAATTGAAACCAATAAAAAGGAATGTCTTGGAAACGCTTACTTTCACAACAAAAACGCAAAGGACATAAATTGTGTGTTTTGATGAGATCCACATTTTTGTGTAGTAAGTTTTTATCTATCTCTTATGGTTTACCAGTTATGAAAAATTAAATAAAAATCATCCAGAATAAAGAGGTCTTTAGAAGCTATTCTCAGAGCATTTAAGATATACATTTTATTTGGCATGTGAATATCTAAAATTTAAGAGATTTTAATCAAAACCGTTAAAGCTTTTTTTGAGAATATCAAACCTTTTGAAGTTTTTTCCATGTAAAGGATAGTTTGGGGTGGGGGGATTTACTTGGAAATCTTTGCATCGCATTCTTGGAAGATACCAAACTTAAATACCAAGTTTGGTACTTAACGGTCCTTTCGTTTTGGGCTATGCTGTCCACAGACACACATACACACACGCTCACATACACACGGACGTTTTTCCGTAAATGTTTTTTTTTTTTTTTTTTTAATTCAGAAGGCCCAAAACGTGTATTCCAGTCCCTTTGTTTTCATGAGAGGTACTTGCCTAGAACACCCTCTGAGATATATGTGGGCATCGCACACTAATGCTTCGTTCACTACCTAATCAAAGATTATGCCATTTTCAATGTTATATATAAACATCTAAAAGAGTTTCGAAGCTATAACATTAAATTTTTGGACTGGTTCAAGTATAAGCTATATTCCTACATTTCTTTGGCGCCGTTTCGAAATGGCCTGTGTAGAGTTTTATGGGCTAAGAAGATACTGTAAGTGTGCCTGTAAAAACTGGGGTCAGGCTAAAGAGCTGACACACTAGACACACTCATTTCTCTGCTAGAGTATCTAATTTCAAGGATGGCATTGACCTCAAGCTGATGATTCATTTCAAGGGCAGACTCAGGAAAAGAGTTTAGCTAGCCGCCTTGGTACCAGAAGCATATATCTTAGTGTAGGCATTGCTACCAACGCTGGATATGTTTCCATACTTTTAAAGAAAACATCCGGTAGAGGGAAAAAGCGAGACCGGCCTGCACCTCTGGATTAAATATTGCTCCGTTTGCATTTCTGTAGAGTTCTTCTTCACTTCATGGGTTAAGTCCGTTTGCTTATTTTAAAAGTTTTATTTAGGCATACAAGTATTTCTTCGTTTTGTTCTATATCCACTTATTTCAGTTGTCTTCTGTTGTTATGTGTGGCATCACTCACACCTATAGGCAGAGGAAATATATTCCACCCAAAAATTCCAAAGGATTTCACCGGCAATGCATATTTCGATATCTATTGATCTCATATGCGCGCGCATATGGTGTGTTTAGAATGGCGTATTCTAAGAATCCGACACAAAGATGTTCAAGAAAATTCTCTCATCCCAAACTATCTCAGGAAAATTGTGGTCATATTTGTCATACACAATTCGTATAAAAAATAATAATATCTCGGAAAGATTACAACATAGACGCATCCAACCAACCAAGGGAATGCTTCATTACTTACGGACCCTATAAACCTATTGGATGAAAATACGAAAAACAACAAACGATATATGTGATCAATGTGACATACAAGACACCCCGGAACACGCCTTATTTGAGTGCAAAAAATACGAGAGTCAAGTAAGTGAGGAAAGGGGAATTATAGCTGGAAATTATACCTATCAAATTTTGAGGGACGAAATTTTATATATACACTTACATATTTTAGCACACAAAGTTAGTAAATTAGCCTGGGAAGAAATATTACCTATAGAAGCAATAAATAACGATAATATAGGAGATGTAGAAGTAAGGAGATCTACGGGAATAAGACAAATGCAACAACAACAACAACAACAACCATACATGAAATCAATTTTATCATTTGATTGATCAGAATGGATAATTCCGAAATTATAGAAGAAGAAAGGGAAGATTAAAGCGGGGAGGGGAAAAAGATAGAAGATTAAAAATTAGGAAGTAATAGGGAGAAAGGGAAGAGACAAAACAGAAGAAGAGAAAGTGTGCTGGAAGAGATGGTTATGGGAGAGGAGAAGAAGAGGGAAGATGGTGTGCTGGGTCGAAGTTAGAAGATGAAGATTTCCAGTGAGAAGAGAGTGATGAAAAGAAGACGGACAATACGACCCAATTTGACATAATTATTGTGACATTAACTAACATTTACATTAGTGCTTAAATGTTATTTATAACCTACAGACATGAAGAAAGAAGAGAAGCATAACTATATCACTAAACAGACTAAAATCTATAACATTTATGCTTTAGAAATTTTTAAGTTGTCACTAAATATACTTTGAAGTAATTTAATCAGTACGTATGTTGAAGTAGAGTTGTAATTACTTTTCATTTAATAAACTGAATTCATTTTTTTTTTAATTTAGGACATTTTAAATATTATGTTTTGTTTTAGTATAGATATGTTAATTAACCGTTATACACAAGTAAATTTTGGTAATATATACTTAATAGTTAATTTTAATAGTTACTGCCGGCTACCGGTAATATAGCTAAATTCAGTTATTTAATTTCATTTAGTTTCTTCTTCTTCTTTTTTTTTTTTTTGTAATTTCTCTTAGTTTAATTTTTCTTTTCTTTTTTAAACATAGGGATAAAAGAGTAGATAATTAAGGGAAGCTGGTTTCCAGCTACCCATTTTACTGGTTTCCAGTATACAGTTGTTTTTATTTTTTAGTTAATAGTTATTTAGTATTAAAATGTTTATACTTTTTTATAATATAATATATATTTTTATTTTATTAATTTTAAATATATATATATGGTGAAGATTTAATAAAGTTAAAATCTGTAGATATACGTTCCGGTATAGGTAACTAGGTGCCGGAATGGAGTATTGCAGATTTTATTTTACACAATTCGTCATATACAGCTTATAATATATAATACATATATAACTACATATACATATAAAATGAGCTAATCATTTCTGAGGTTCTCTGTTATTGGTTTAAATTTTAAAACTTGAAAACTTTTCTCAAACAGGAACTCCTCAAACGTTTCATATTTCTTTTTACTCCTGGCCATGGAAAGAACACAAAAATTGAATAATAGTCTTCTAGCGACATCTTTTAAAAGACAAGACTGTTGCTTTAACCTAGTTTATTTCTTTATTTCCTTTTTGCTTGTAAGGCGCTTAAGTAATAAGACCATTTTGGTAATGTTTATATTGATTAGTTTGTTAAAAGAATATTCTTTTGTAAGAATAGTTTGTTTGCAGAACAGATAAAGCCATGTGAGTGGAACACATCAGATATTTAGGAAAAGGTCCACGCGCGCCTATGGCCAACATAAAAAAAATACCAAATTTGGTATTTCAGTTTAGTGACTTCCAAGCATATAACACGATTTTCAAGAAAATACCCTCAACCCAAAGTACCCTTTGCATGGAAAATTTTTCAAAAATGTTTATGGTTCTAACGATTTAAATAAAAATACTGTATATTAAAGATACTTTAATGACAAAATGATGCCTTTTTCATAAGGAACAAACTTTAAGAGATAGATGAATCTTACTACACCAAAATGTAGATCTCGTTAACACACATTATACTTCTTTTGTGGAAGAAGCATTTCCGCGATATTCCTTGTTAATTTATTTCAATTTTTAAAATACTTAAAACTTTTCTCGAACAGGAATTTGTCATTCCTGTTTCTTTTGTTTTACTCTTGGCCATGTAAAGAGAACCGAATTTCATTCACATAATAACCAGCTTTTAAAAGATTTTACTGGCAGTTTAGCCTAGTGTAGTTCCTTATTTATCTTCTAGTTATAAGGAATTAATTAGTAAGACCATTTTGCTAATGATTATCTCGATTAGCATGAAGTAGATAGAAGAATAAGCTTTTGTAAGAATATTTGTTACAGACTAGGTATAGAAAGTCTAGGTGAATGGAACACATCAGATTTTGTTTCTCTCCATCGTAAAACTTGTTGCCATGAATAAGCATTTCAGTGATGTTTCCTCGTGTTGAAACCTATTTGCTTAGTTTGAAACCATTTTTAGATAAAAATATGTCCCAGGTAATTAGAGAAAATAGAAGAATAACTTTTCGTATGAATCGCTTATGGCTTTGTTATTGGTAGAGAAAGCAGTGTGGATGTCTTGGCATCAGATTTGTTTATAATTTTACCTCTGGAGTATTATGATAAAATAATAAAGATATGAGATATATTTAAAATATGAAAACATAAGAAAATTAAGGATATTTACAAAATTCAATGTTAAATTGAGCTTAAGGAGGACAGAGAGTAAAAGAAACGAACTAGTTTTAGTGGTGCAATTTATAACTCACGCTTTTTAATGCCTCATTAACGACATTGTAAAAGAATCGACCATTTTAGGGCATTTCGGAAATTCATCTTCTTCTTCTTATTATTATTAATATTACTACTATTTTTGTTATTACATCGTCGGGGGGAGGAGCATTTATGTGCGTGTATACGCTCTCGCGCTTGTGAATCCTCCAACATTTGCAGATGACCAAGTAATAATTCAAGGAAACTATAGTACAATTATAAAATCCCTACTACCTTTCAAATAATTTACATGAATTATACAATTTTAATATTTTTTTTTTCTTACTGGTTCTGCAATTTAATTTAGGACGCCGGTTTCGGCTCCAAAATATTCCACGGGTCGTACTCGGCATCTTCGTTCTTCTGGTTGAAGAACATGGTGCTGCCATTCTGTTGACATGCCTTTATATGTTCGTTCTTTTTTCCATTTTTGTCACAATTCTTCTATGTCTATAATTCTATGTTTAATTCTTCAATCGTCTTATGTAATTGTTCATTTAAGATGAAAAAGTAATTGCTTCTAAAGGTAAAAATCCAATCAGAGGGTTACAGAGAATTTCATTCCGGAATAGGTATTTTATTTTAAATAAATCGGCTTTAAAGTTAATTTTAAGAATAATAGAATAATAGGACATTTCAAATACATATATGAACAATTCAAAGAACTCTGGAACATGGAAGTATACACTTTTTCGTAATTTAGAGGACTGCATAGGATTTTGGCAGAGAATTAAAGACATGTGTTTTTTTTAGTCTTGCGCAAACCTTAGATATTGAATATTGTATAATCTAAATCGTTAGACATTTTTTAAAAAATCTGATATGTTCCATTCATATGACTTTCTCTACATCTCTGTAACAAATTATTGTCAGAAAGCTTATTCTTCTGTCTACTTCATGCAAATCGACATAAACATCAGCAGAAATGCTTTCTTGTAAGTAGAAGGGAAATAGGCTAAAACGATAATCATTTTTTTTTTTTTAAAAGCTGGTTGCCGTGTGGATGAAATCCGTTTCTTTGACATATTTCCGTATGTGAAAAGTTGTATTTTAAAACTGAAACTAATAACAAGAAATATCTAAAAAATGGTCAACTCCACGATAAAATGTTTATGTGTTTCTACAAGATCTACATATTTTGTGTAGTAACTTTTTATCTATCTCTTACGGTTTACTATTATACGGTTTACGGCCATTCTCAGAAAATTCAAGATATACATTTTATTTGTCGTATAAATATCTTTAATACATGGTATTTTAATCAAAATCATCAGAGCCATTTTGAGAAAATCAAAATTGAAAATTTGTTCATGTAAAGGGTGTTTTGGGGTGGGGTGATTTTGCTCAAAATCTTCGTTTCTCATCCTTGTAAAATACTAAACGTATATACCAAGTTTGATATTGTACCGACTTTTCGTTTTTGAGTTATCTATTCATGGACACACACACACACACACACACACACACACACACACACACACACACACACGGTCCTTTTTCTAAAACACTTTTTTTTTTGGATCCAGGAGACCCTAAACGTCTATTTTCGGTGAAATCTCGGTATGTTTTTTTTTGGATGAAATGCAATACCTTCTTTATACACTATGTACATAGTAGTGTAGTGAAAGTAAAAATGAAAAAGAATAACACTAATTTTTTTTTAAAATCCTTTTGTTGCATTCTAGGAATATGCCGAACAACTTAAATACAAAGTTCGGTGTTTATCGAATTATCCTATTTGTATTATAGTGTTCAGGCGGGCGGCACCGTGACAGATTGGTGAGAGAGCAGTCCTCTCACCTAGGCGGTCCGAGTTCGATCCCAGGGGAACGCATATGGGATTTGTGGCGGAAAAAACATCTGGGCGGGGTTTCTCGGTTTCCTCTGCCATTGATTCCACCGCCTGTTCTATCCTATTTCCTTTAATCCAATTCACCGCATCGTCTTTCTCACTCTCATCTAGTCATCGGGCTGATCGCCCACCCTGGCTACTCTCTCTGATCCAGAGTTGTCTGTTGAATAGGCATCAGGCTCCTGTAATTAGCTTGTAAGACCTGCATACGAGTCGAAGATAATGCGCGAAAGAAGAATAAGAAGTAGTATTATAGGGTGCTCTCTGGCGTACACACACACACACACACACACACACACACACACACACACACACACTCACACACACACAGATTCTTCCATTCATGTGAAGCCCGTTTTTCAAAATGAATTTTAGGGGGGTTCGGAACACCTCAAGATATATTTTCGATGAAATCTCGAAATCGAATTATCGGGCCTTTTTCCACAAGTGCTTGTGGGGCTTCATGAGATCTCAAAACAGCCTTCCCATGGCTTTTCAAAACAGAATTTTTGGGTTGAATAAAATACTTTATCCATCTAACATAGCTAAACGTTAGTAAAACATTACTTTTCACTGCTATTTATCATTACTAGTTAGAAAACTGAACCCTGATATTTTATGTGTTAAGATTGGAATAAGAGATCGATTCTCCTCGCTCGTTGTAGCTGTAAATCACAGAAAACGCGTCTTTGGGAACATCTTTTTAAATTTTCCTTTTTTTGTTGTATCGTAATCGATTTTCTTGGGATCTCCTCTGAAGCAATTCCATCTTGAAATCTCCAGGTACGTGACGTACTCTCCTCGCTTAGAGCGATGGTTTTCTTGTGATTGGAATCGTGCGATAAACAATTTTTGCGAAGGCAGACAGAGATTCTTGTTGCTCGAGGTGACAATGAGATTGGAAACGGATATTTCCGTGTCGGATTACCGCCATGAATATGGAAGCCAGAGCTTGAAGACGAAGGGAATTTAAGGGCGGGAATAAAACACGCTGATGTCTGCTCGTAAAGCCACCCTCGACCGATCATCGCAGAGGAAATGAGAAGCAGGGACTGACAGATAAACCATGTGGAATATGGAATGTAAGGGCACGCTACGAGTAATATTTAGCCATGCAGTGCATAACTGTCACAAGAAGCGAAACATTTGGAAGAATGTGTCAGTCATCAACGAGGAAAATCAATAACAAATACAATTTCGACAATAGAAAACTCTCTCAAGTGATCATGACAAGTTACGTGTATGAAAATAGCAAGTAACGTACACTTTTGTTTTTTTCAAATTGATTTCTTAAGCATCTACTATCGCTAATCTACCATTTTAATTTCTCTAGCACGTATGTATATACAAAGTAGCTAGAGAAACTATTGTATTACTTTCTCCGCTGCGAGCTTAAACTAAATATGAGAAGTATTGTATTATCTCGAGATGTCACCAGAAATGCAACTTTTTTGGCCCTCTAAATACAAAGCATTTTTAGAAAAACTCTGCTCGCGGATGTGGATGTCTGTCGGTCTTTGACCAGCATGACACAAAAACAAAATCTCCGACAAGTTTTTGGTATTTAGATTCATATTTTCCAAAGTTGCTAGCGTTGAGACCGAGTGGTTAGACCTCTCGCCTCTCACCTAGGCAGCCCGGGTTCGATCCCAGGGTACCGTATATAGGATTTGTGGAGACGAAATGGTATCTCGGCGGGGTTTCACTGAAATCTCCGATTTCTCTTGCCATTCATTCACTAATTGCTCCTTAATCATCTTTCCTGACATCCACTACACTGTCATTTAATGCATCCACTTCCTCACGTTCATACTAGGCATTGGGCTGATCACCCATCCTGGCTTCTCTCTGACCCAGAGCCTCTGTTCCTCAACATGCCTCTGAACCCTGGTAAGTCCTGAGGGATGTAAGCCCTACATATGAGGAGGGTAAACAGAAATAAAGAAAATGAAGAAAAATCGTTCAAAGTTGGGGCACGAAAATACCCTACCCTAAACTATCGATAACTTGTGAACTTTTCAAAATTATTGAATTTCTAAAATATTACTCAAAGAATTGTTACTGAAATACCGCATGTTTAACTTATTTTCAGTGCAAATAAAATGTATATTTTGAATTTATCGAGTATTCTGTGAAGTTCTTTTCATTCGATCAAGAAAACCTCACTATAGAATCGAAATACGCCAACATGGCGTGATGGAATTTTAATTGTGTATAACTCCTAGGCTTTAAGCATCTGTATATTGGGTCAATTTACCTTCACGAAATGTTTATTGAAACTATTCTTACAAAGATTTATTTCGATTAATATGAAGTGAATAGAATAAAATTACTTTCGTAAGAGTAATTTGAAGATGCTATAGGTAGAGTGGCATATGTGATACTAACACATCTTGGGAACTCATTTTAAAATTTCGCAGACAGTCGGATTTAATTGCAGGCAGATTCCGAAGATAACCTACAATCAGTGTACAAATGAAATTATTAGATAAAACTAAGATGGATTTTATAGTGTTACATCCTTAGGACAAAAATAGTCCTGAATAATAAACCTCTCCAGCAAGATTTTAATTATCTTGGACATACTTTCATATATAAATAATAAATACAAATAAAAGAAGTAGATTTAAAACTAAATGTGACACAATGGAATAGGAGACTTAAGTTACAACAGATAAATATTATTAAAATGTTACAAAGTAATAACTAGAGCTCGGTCCGGGGTCACGAAATTGGGTCAATCGCGGATTGAGGTTCGGTGCACACAGAATATAACTTTGACGTGATGGACTAGACGTCTCTAATGCCCGTTTCGAAACGTCTTGCACTATCCAGCATTGCACACTGTCTGGTTTCGTTCGTTTCTGCTAGTGGATAAACCAGTGAATACTGAAAGAGAGCGGAGATTGAAAAATGTAAAAAACACGAAAGCGTAGGCGTTCGACACTGAACAAACTTGTGGATATTTTAAACATATTTTGAGTGATAGGAGGAGAGTCTTTTTTTGTTTTCTCTCGATACAATAAGTATGTATATTGTAACTCACTGCAATGAATTCTAGTGAGTTTAGTTGATTTATGCTCATTGTTTTTTCAAAGCTCTGCACATTATTATTCTGAAATTTTTGTATCAAGCTTTATATTTTTATTAATTAACTTTTTATTATGAAATAATTGTTTTAGTGTGTTATTTATGAATTAGAACGATGCATATAATTGCAGTATACATACAGATTGGAAACAGATTATACCTCAACGTGTGCAGATTTACGCTATAAAAAACATCCTCTACCCTCTTTTTATACCTCTGACTGCTCTGTGTGTTCGTAACTGTGTGAGCTTGCAAAACTACTATGGAATTATATATCTCTAAGAAGCAATATTGAAAGAACCTATAATGAATTTGAAGAGGGAACAATACTTACATTAAGGTATACCTACGAAGAAGACGGATGACGTTTCGAGCTGCAGAAGCGATTATGATAGAGGAGCGCTTTGGCTTGAGCTTCCTTGGAATTTTACTATTATTATTATTATTATTATTATTAATATTTTTAATTTCGTACATGTACTATGTGCTTAGTGTATAGAGAAGGTATTGTATTCGATGTTGAGATTTCGCCGAAAAAATATATGTTTTGAGGTTCCCTTACTCCAAAAAAGAAAACATTTTTAGAAAAATGCCCATGTGTGTGTATAAAGCAGTTAAAAAACTAAAATACCATTAAATACTTTAGTATCTTTCAAAGATGCAACATGAAGATTTAAGATATTTAGATCACAAATAGTATGTATACCTTGAATTTTCTGGAATAGCTTCTGAAGAGCTAAATTTGCGGATGAATTTTGCTAATTTTTTCACAACTGATAAACCGTAAGAAATAGACAAAAACGTACTACACAGAAAATGTAGATCTTGTTAAAACACGCAATTTGTTATTTGGTTTCAATTTTAAACTGCGTAACTCTTCTTAACGTAATCATTTCATTTCTCTGTGGTTTTTCTGCTGGCAATGCAAGGCGAACCGAAATTCAATTATTCACATAGCTTTTAAAAGATTTTGACTATCACATTAGCCTGATGTATTCCCTTATTTACCTTCTGTTTAGAAGAGAACAAGTAATAACACAATTTCTGCTAATGTTTATCTCGCTTAGCATGATGTTGATTGAATAATATTTTTTAAGAATAGTCTGTAGAACAGGTAGAGAAAGTCATATAAGTGCAACACATGAGATTTTTTTTTAATTGTTTCATTTATATAACCCTCTTAAACTTCTACAGTGATATCGAGGCTTACACTTGTGAAACACTTGTGTTTTTCCTCGCTGAACTGTATGGTTTCTTTACTCTGGTATTTTTTTTTTTTTTCTGTATTATATTGTTAAAAGCCCGCATATTCACTTCACATTCATACTTCCGGACTCTGTGGTGGACAGAGAACGATTCTTGTCAAAGAACGTTTTTCGCCTAAGCCGGGAATCGGACCCCGGTTCCCAAGGTTGAGAAGCCAGATCGCTGACCACTCGACTGCAGAGGCAGTAAGTATCCTTGGATTTAATTAGTAGCATTTCTTCTTGTTCGCACAAGAGATATGGTAGCTTTTTGAGAGCACGGTACCAAACTGTGAACTCTTGGCGCGACTGTACGTCTACTTCCTCTGCCAAGACATGCATGTCCGGTATACCACGTGCGGTAAATGTGGTGCATATCCGTCAGGACCTGTTCGGTGGCGGCCTATTAATTGCGACGCTGCCGTCTCCCCTTGGAGATGATGGCCAATAAAATGCAGGCGCTGCTCAGACAAGGGAATTGTTACAGGACCTCGGGGCGCACGCGGTAAAATTAAACGAGTAATAACCCAAGTGCATTTGCTAGATGTAATACTAGACGTTCTCATCTAACTTGCTTTGTCGACCCTTTCTGATATCCCCTCTTACTCTAGCTCTTCTTCCTCGTAAACTGCTTTATTAGTAAGGATTATTAGAGAAGTAATCTGTTGTAACTTATAGCAAAAATAAAGAAATAAATAAATAAAACGTTCCTAATAAAAACTTGAAATACTAATACAAGGTGAGGCGTTTAAGGCTGGTTATATAATAACCGAGATTGTGGACCATAACTGGGACGACAACGTTGAAGTAAGCGTATTTATAAGTTTTTTTATTGTTTCATTTATATAACCCCCTGTAACCTCTAATAATATCGGGGCTTTGCATTAGAAACAACTCGTCGACTGTAGGTTTTTTACGTTGGGTTTGAATCGTTTTATTTTCCATAAACACTCACACACACACACACACACACACACACACATTCACATTTGTTCTCACATACATACTTCCAGACTCTGTGGGGGATAGGAATTAATTCTGGTTAAAGAAAAATTTCCCGCCCCAGCCGGGAATCGAACCCTGGACCTCCGGGTGAGAAGTTAGCTCGCTGATCACTCAACCATAGAGGCAGTCTATTTATAAGTAAGCGTTCATAGGTAGCCGGAAATTTATGGAAGTGAAATTTGACCAAGAATTGTAAAAAAATTAAAAAAATATAATTTTCTCATAATAAAATATTATAAATTCCAAACCTTAATATATATATATATATATATATATATATAAAATTTGACAATTGTAAATATTACATATATAACATTTATAATATTTACAATTGGCGAATTTAACTCCTACCAATTAACTGAAGCTTTAAATTTGCAGGCGCATTTTTATTAACAGCTATTCCCAAAGTTAAACCTTGTCACATAATTTTCCGAATAGTTCAACGTTGATAAATAAATTACTAATCTTTTAAAAATCAAGAGTTTTGCAAAGTACGAAAAGTAAACACTGTTCTACAATAATTAGGGCTAATATAAACAAATATAATATGACAGATCTGTTTGTAAAGTTGAACGTTGTATGTGAATAGCTTTAAAAAATGCTCACGCGGCTCATTTTTATTAGAGCAACGAAATTAGGAAATAGTTTAACATTTAAATAACGATACAGGCTATACTTTTGATAGCAAAAATATCAGTATCATTGTCTATAATAATTGGTATAAATTTCAATAAAATATTTTAAATACTTTGGATTTTTCAAATTTCACAGATACATCATCTTAACATTCTTAAGACCATTTAGTTTCTTCATGTATGTGATGTCAAATATTCTTACTTCAGACCCATGTAGTAATGTTGGTAGTGCCATTACATTAAACCGTTTTGAGATTGTATCCTGATTCAGTCTTTTCGCTAGGTTTGTTTTCACTGTGTCCAATACGTTGTGTGAATAGGAACGTTATATATCAATATTCTTACTTTGATTGTTCAGTAGACTGCAGTCAGATAGACTATGGTTTTTTATTTAGAGTTATTTTGTCTCTGATAATTTGATCCTTGATACTGAGAAGATCAATTTTTGGAACACATATTTATTTATTTCTCTAGGTCCATTAATACAGTATTGTATTTTTGGATGAAATGCAATGCTCCCCCTACTTTTAATTGACCTAAAGAAATAAATACATATATGTTCCAAAAATTAAAGTTCTCCAAGTCGACATATCACCTAAATTAATATATGTTTTCGTCACCTTCTACTTTTTCTAGAACGTGTGTTTAATGTGCATACTAGAGATTGTATTCCACCAAATTCGATACCAGGTTTAACCGAAAATGAATGTTTTGAGACCTGAATCCAAAAAATCTTGTGTGTTACCTTCACAGAACTTTCTCTTCATCTCTGTAACAATTATTATTAAAACACTTATTCTTCTATCTACTTCATGCTAATCCAGATAAACATTAGCAGAAATTGTCTTATTACTTCCTTTCTTGTAAGTAGAAGGGAAAAAGAGAATAAGCTAGGATAAAATGGTAGTCAAATATTTTAAAAAGAAAGAATAATAGCCATGTGGTTGAAATCCGTTTCTATGTATTGCCAGGAGTTAACAAATTCCCATGTGTGAAAAATTTTAAGAATTTTAAAACTGAAACCAATAATAAGAAATATCTCAAAAATGATCAACTCTACGAAGAAAAATTATATGACATAAATTGTGTGTTTTTACCAGATCTACATGTTTTTTCTGCAGTAAGTTTTTGTCTATCTCTTACGGTTTACCAGTTAATGCAACATTCACCATAATAAAGAGGTCATCAAAGGCTATTCCCAGAAAATTCTGGATATACATTTTGTTCCTTATGTAAATATCTTTAATATGCGCCATTTTAATCAAAATCGTCAAGAGCCATTTTTGAGAAAATCGAAACTTTCGAAAACTTTTCCATTTAAAGGACAGTTTGGGTTGGGGGATTTTTCTCAATCTTCGTGTAGCATTCCAGGAAGGTATTAAACACCAAGTTTGGGATTTTACCAAAGTTTTGCATTTGAGTTATCGTTTCACAAACATACATACCCGCGGACATTTTTCTAAAACAGATTTGTTTAATATAGTGAACCCTAAAACATGTATTTCTGATGAACTCTCGGTATCAAAGTTTTGGGTGGAGTGCAATAACTTCGCTTACTACGTACAATGCAATATCTATAAACGGTAAAAAGGAAGCATTTTTAGAAAAATGTGAATGTGTGTATATGTGTGTGTGTGTGTATTGAGAGCAACATAGTTCAAAAACGAAAAGTCGGTTAAGCAACAAACTTGGAATTTAAGTTCAGCATCTGACAAGGTTGCGATACGAAGATTTTAAAGAAAATTTAATGGAACATTTTTTCGAAAATTTTGGTTTTCTCAAAAATGCTTCTGACGATTTTAATTAAAATGCAATTTTTTTAAAGATATTTTCATGGCAAAGGAAATGTATATCTTGACTTTTCTGAGAATAGCTTCGGAAGAACTCTTCATTCTGGATGACCTGTATTACTCGTAAATCGTAACAGATAGACAAAAGCTTACTAAACAAAAAAATGTAGATCTCATAGTATACCGTTTCCGAGATATTCCTTGTTGATTTCAGTTTTAAGCTACTTAAAATTTTCCCAGGCAGAAAATCAACTTTCGTTTCTTCTCTTTTGCTTTACTCCCGGAAATGCAAAAGACAACCGGATTTCAGTTGTTTCACATAGCGATTACTTTTAAAAAATTTGACTATTGCTTTAGTCTAGTGTACTTTCTTAGTTCCCTTCTTTTTATAAGGAGGCAAGTAAAAGACCGTTTCTTATAATGTTTATCTCGATTAGTATGACGATAGAATTGTTTTCATTTCTATACCCCTTTAACACTAAGATTGGGCCTTTTGACTGAATCATTGGTTTTGCTCTTTGAACTTTTACTGCAGGTTTTTCACACTCGTATCCACACTACAGACTCTGTGGAGAGTAGAGAATAATCCTAGTTAAAGAAAAATGTTTTCCTCACTTGTTACTTAAATATCTATTACTGATTGTTTTACACCTAGATCTTTAGTATTTAATCGTATTTTGTAGTTTTTTTTCCACATTCCGTTAATCTGTCAGTCATGTACGATATGCTGGAAATTCTGTTTTTTCCCTTAAACCAAAATAATGGTTATCTCAACTCCACTGTGCAATAGAAAATAAATAGTATTTTGAGTTCTCAGCAGTATAATCTTTACACATGTGTTTTACTTTCGACTGTGCAGTTCGTAGTATTGAATGCATAAAAAGGAGGTATACCGAAATTCGCTAGTGACTTCAAAGTATATTCAAATAGAAAATTTAATACGAGAAATGTCTAATACAGATATCTTATAAGTAGTAAGATAGGGGTGAACATCCTTCTTTCATCAATTTTGTTCTGTTTGTAATTGGTTTAGTTTCGAAATCAACTGGATTTTAATAAATGTTGTTTAAGGTGGCACTAATAACAAAAATTGCATAAAGTAACGTTTCAAGATAACCTTATCTAGCCAATGCACATGGTGGATAGAGAAGGTATTGTTTTCCACCCAAAAATTCGATATCGAGATTTCACTGGAAATATATGTTTTTGAGTCCGAAAAAAGCATTTTTAGAAAAAGGTCCGCGTGTGTCTATGGACAGCATAGTTCAAAATCGAAAAGACCATTAAATATGAATCTTAGTTTTTATCTTTAGTATCTTCCAAGGATGCGACACGAAGATTTTCAAGAAAATCTGCCCCCTAAACTATCCTTTACAAAGAACATTTTTGTTTTTCTCAATAAATTTTTATTAAAATCCCGTATATTAAATATATTTACATCACAAATAAAATGTGTACTTTGAATTTTCTGGGAATAGTCTCTGAAGACCCTTCATTCTGGATGCATTTTGCAGAAGTTTACATAACGGTTATACCGTAGGAGATAGACGACCTACTACACAAAAATGTAGACTTCGTTAAAACATATGTTATGTTGCATACCATTTTATGTATAGTTGACCTTTTCCGAGATATTTCTTGTTATTGGTTTCAATTTTGAACTTTTCTCAAACAGCAAGTGACCTTTCGTTTCATCTTTCTTGTTTTACTGCAGGTCATGCAAAGCTAATCGAACTTCGATTGATTCACGTACGACCAGCTTTTAAAAGATTTGACTATTAATTTAGCTTAGTGTTTTCCCTTATGTCCCTTCTACTTACAAGGAGGCAGGCAATAAAACAACTTCTGCTAATGTACCTTGATTAACATGATTAGATGAAAGAATTATCTTTCGTAAGAATGGTTTTCGCAGAACTGGTAGAGAAAGCTATGTAAATGGAACAACACATCAGCTCATTTTTGTGGAAATTAGAATCTGTAATTTAGTGTTTAATTTACAATATATTTTATAATTGTAGGCACCATAAGAATATTCCAAACGTGCTTTAAAAATGCTGAAGTATATATATTTTATACTCCTCATTTCTGCTCCACTTAACAGAAAAATATCTCAATTCTGCACTTCGCATAACTCCTACACACTTGGAGTACAGGGTAAATCTTATTCTATCCTTCAAACGAAGTTTTTCTCTATAAATGTGTGTTACGGCACCTGTTGTGGCAATTTCATACAAGCCATATGCTTTCTTTTTACTTTTTCTGCTGCCTTCAGTAGGTAAGTAGGGGTTAAGTGGTGTATTCCACCCAAAAATTCTATACCGAGGTTTCACCGATACGCGATTTGAAAGTCCCTGAATAAAAGGAATGTTCCTGTGTCTGTGAGCAGCCTAGCTATGAAAGAAAAAGTCAGTAAATATCAAATTTGGTATTTGTTTTGCATCTTAAAAATACTGGACACAAAGTTTTCCAACCAAAAAAAAAAATCCCCGAAAGTATTATTTACATGGGATATTTTTCGAAAATTTTGATCTTCTCCAAAATGGCTCTAACAAATTTGTTTAAAATATTATAAATTTAAGGTATGTTCACACAATTAATGAAATATACGTCTTGAAAGTTATACAATTGTCTCTCTGAAGTGCTCTTCATAGAAAAAGAAGTTTTTGCAAGAAGAGTTTGCTACATAAAGATAGAGTAATGTTTCATACAAGACATTTTAGACAGACTTTAAAAATTCGTGATGTATTTAAATTTTGAGTAGAATAACATTGTTAATTTTTTTCTCGCAAACTTCTGATGTTAAAGACGAGAATGTATTAGACCTGTGTGTCTTTGAATATGTAGTAGGCAGCTGTGATTGTTTTGCCGTTCTTTAATTGGAATTCTGTTTGTCATGTAATTTTTGAATGTCTATACAATTAAAATAAAAACAATAAAAATATAGGAATGTGTGTGATTCGGGATTGAATTCATACCTAAAAAATGAAGCAGAAAGCACATTACTCCAATAAAAATCTGTGATACCAAGCAATTATTCGGATTTTTACCTGCGTATTTCTAATTAGCATGCTTAAAGGTATCCACTTTTATGGGAGGAAATTTAATTTTAGCACGCTTATTTCTGGTTGAAAATCATTAACATTTCGATACTGAAATTAGTAACAGTCTCTCTGATTTCGTATAGATGCGTAGGCCTCCACAGCCTTTATATGTTTTCGTGATTTCGAATGTTAGATATGTACTTGTATTGTTATTTTATTATTATTTTTATTATTGTTATTAATATTATTATTACTAAAGTTTGTTGTATGCTTACGCTGAAAAAAAGGATGAGTGCTGCAGACTAACATGTTAATATCTTTTTTTTATTTCAGGTTCCCTGTATAAATAGGATCCTACCAAATGGAAGGTAAGATTTTACTGGTCTATAGTTTCACTCCCTTATAGGCTTGCAATATTATAGATAATAAGAGCTAAACTCAACATGTGTGTCAGATTAGTAGCTTTAGGAGCTACTCTAAAACTGAGACCATTTTTTCTATCCTTTGTTAATTATGTGCACATTTACTTACCCTTTAAATAAGCATGTGATGCTCACAAGTGTTATAGAATACTTTTGGGGAAATAGCTTCCCTTTGTTATTTTTGAGCATTGAAAGCATGTGTTTTCTAAGTGAAGTATTTGTCAGAAATGGTATTTGAATTTTTTTTTTAATGTTTAAAAATTCAAATACCATTTCCGACAAATACTTACATAGAGAGATAATGGAGAAAGGTAGTATAATATAATGACAGTGTCATACTATCTTGAGCAATAATATGCCGTAGGTAATGGCATTTACGACAACAACTTAAATTTAGGAATACAAGATGAATGTGTGCACTTAGAAAATTCATTTTCTTTTGTAACCGATAAACTGCTCACCTTCGGTCAACTGCAACTGTTATAATAACGCAATGATTATGTTAAGTTTTGGTCAACTCTAGTCCACGGGATTTGAACCCAGGACCTCCCGAATACGGGCCACAAGTTACCGCCTGAGCTATCCCGCTCGGTTCTGTGGAACTTGTTCCGATTTCGTTAAAACTCATTGCAGATATCGACAAATCGATAACATGCAGTAACATTGTATCCTCAACAGCGTGCGCAACATTTTGAAAATGTATACGTTTAATTATGGGTACCCTCAATGAGATATTTAGTTGAGGTTTGTGCTGTGGTTTTGATACCAGAAGGAGATGTGTGCAGTCCAAATCATTTTTATGTCTAATGCTAAAGCCGAGGTGACCATAGTGATCCCTGACAGCCAGCGCACTGTCTCAGCTGATAAGAGGTGTGTCAGCCTCTCTGCCAATAAATTCGTACTACGTACACAATGGTGTCATCCTTGTTGCAAGATATAACAAATGTTCCTCAATGCATTTTCAGTTGGTGCGAGCATCTGCTTGTTCTGCGCTATTTTGCTTTGCTACCGTTTTTTTTTTTTTCTTCTTTAACCTGTTATAATGTACTGTTGTGCTGTTTGCTAGTATGCTAGAGTTTTAAATTGTTTTAAAATGGCTTATTGCCGTGCTGCAGCCGTGGGCAGGACGAAGTGGCAACAGTGAGATGGAGTGGCCACGAGGTAAGATAACCGTGAGGGATCACTACGGATCTCTCCGACTTTAGGTCTACATATTTGATAGACTCACAAGGGGCCATTGTCACATTGATGTTACAGATCGGGCTTGGAATTTTAGTGAGAGTAGGTCAAAAATTTAAATACCTGTGTCTCGGCTTTCTCTGCATAATTCAAATATGCCAAGAAAAAAATGTTTCGCCAATTAGGTTCATTAATAATATCTAATTATTTTCATATATTGGCGTTTAAAGCGTATAAACCACAAGATTTAAATGGAGTAATTTTATACCTTGAATTTCGTTTTTCTTTCTTTCGTTTCTTGGAAGCACCTATAACTGGAAAGAAAATGAAACGTAATAACGGGCGGTTTTGTCTTCTTAAATACAAGTATATTTAGAATAGTCTTAGGCACTGATAATTGTAGCCAGGTGGAGCCAAAAGTCATTGTTTTAACAGGCAGCCGATTGTTAAGAAGAAGACAGAATCAAAAATAGCCGTTACAATTATACCCATAGTTTTCTCCTAGAGAATAGGGACTCTTTGGCACTGGTGTTTTTGTTTACGATGTATATTCACTGTAAAAATCGAAACTCAATCTGCGACAGCAATGTGACAATGGCCGCTTGTCAGATGAGATGAGATATTTATGTAGTATGTGTCTCGGTTTTGACACCAGAGAGGAACTGTGTATATTCCAAGTTAGTTTTATGTCCGTTAGTCATACTTGTTTAGCAGACTAGTTTGAGGAATGATTTCATTATATAAGTGTCCGCTGGTGTTTGTTTTGTAGGTAATTAGAGTTCCCCGTTAAATACGTGTTGCTAAACGCATCGTTAGGTTTGCAGAAGCTTGATGAAGCCAACCATAGATGTGATTTGGAGCAGTAAAGACTTGAAGCAAGAAGAAAACACCGACGCGACGGTGTTTAGTTGGTCGCCACCGGCCGCGTGGATGTCTGTTTTTCATTACTCTTGTCATCCAGCTCAGTGACGTCAGCCTCTGTAACAAGTGCACTCTCCTCTCTTCCTAATTATTATGGAGCAGAGAGCGCCGTTACCTCTCTGTCACGTTTCTCTTTCTGTCATTTTGTTTCTTGTCTGTGCGCTAAGTGACCCATGTTAATTGCATGGTTTGTTGTCACGCTGCTGGAGTGTTGTAATTTTGCCTTGGCTGTAACATTGCATGTCTGGCGCAGGTAATATTGTAGGATTGATACTTTCCCAGATAAAAGTAGCAGTGTTATCCGTGCCATTAACTTCTTAAACATAGGGACCTGTGGGGTAAAACAGAGTGCTTCGTAAATAAATGTCTCGATACTCTTATATATCAACCTTATTCTTTGGCCAGAGTCTTTTGGAAGGCTTTGCGAAGAACAGCAGTACAAAAACAGGTTGCCCATGCCTAAGTCGGTTATATGCCCCCCTTCCACTGTCTCCAAAGACTCTCACCAAAGGAATAAATAGAGGAAGGCTACAAATACAAATATTGTAATA
Organism: Hymenopus coronatus; assembly: GCA_030762935.1. Taxonomy (NCBI): domain Eukaryota; kingdom Metazoa; phylum Arthropoda; class Insecta; order Mantodea; family Hymenopodidae; genus Hymenopus; species Hymenopus coronatus. The sequence continues at coordinate 55,810,054 of CM060895.1, read as the reverse complement.
TACAAATACACGAATATATTTAAAAATTCTGACAATTCCAGTTTTTAGGGCTGTCTTTTCATTGTGGTAATCTTTGTTCTTTATTTTGTATTTATTTGATAAAGTGGTAAGAAAAATGGTTGGTCTGCTGAAATTTGACCCTGGCCACTCTTTAAATAACTACTACAGTCAATGTATACTTAATTAGTACATATTTACGAGGGATATTCAGGAAAGAATTACCTTTGCGCACTCTCATTGCGCATATCGCATCTATCCAAGGTCGAATGTTTCTTCGACATCTTTTTTCAGCGCTGTGAGAGTTTCGGTAGAAATAAATTATTGTGATTATTCAAAATGAATTATATGATACAAAGTTCAGGTCCAGGTATTGGAATTTTGAACACTCGAAAGTAGGCATGCGGACATGCATTTGCAGTCCACTAAAGGAAGTATATGGTGATGCAGTAATAAACAAAATAAATGTAAGAAAGTGATGTAAATGTTCAACAATTATGTATACCGAGCGTGACGACTCAGACGGTAACGTCTGTCTGTTGCCCGCATTCCGGAGGTCCAAGGTTCAAATCGCATGGGTCAATTAATCCGGCTGGGATTTTTTTATCGTTTCCCTCAGTCGCCAAGATAAATACCGAAAAATAGATGATAATTACGATTGTACTGCCATATAACTACAGATAGTGAAATCAGTTGGACTGGACGACACCCTAACACCATCTGTTTGTCGCAGAAGAAAGTGTTATCGTTTTGAAGCATAGGACACCGAAGGCTAGATTATTCGCATGTCTGACTACGGAAGGAGAAGGCAGCTGGACAGCGATACCTTCTGCTTGGCGCGAATCGAAAGTGGTATGGTATTGGAATGCCTAGATGTTACTATCCATCACATACCAGTCGAGCTCACCAAAAAGTCCGTCGCGATATAACCATGTAATTTTAAAATACGTAAAATGAATCTGATGAAAAAGTTACTCGACTTGGACGTTCATCACTTTTCACAGATGATTTTAAGAATCAATTAACAAAAATCGTACAACATAGCTGTAATCCTAGATGAGTTAAACACTTCTCTTTCTTTGCTTGGTGAAATTATCTCCGAAATTCTTAACTGAATAGTCTGGCGCAGCCAACTACAACATAGGAATTCTGCAACTCTGAACATATATGGCAAATACTTAAATCATGGAAGTGATTATTTGGAGAAATAAAGTAAGCTTCAGTTTGATAAGTGATATAGTTGTTTGCATTAAAACAAAACGATTCTTTACTTCCTAGATTATCCTCCTATTATTACATCGGATTAAATTATTTTTCTCTCTCTCTTTACAGTCCATTTACAATTATTTTTTACGTAGTATAAACTTCCCGCCAGGTTTTATTTCCTTTACAGTCGAACATTATGTGCTCTATGCCCTCCTCTCCTCCACATATTGAACAACTCCTCCCCTGTATAAAATAAATTCTCAACATTTTAACTTCCACACTCTAGTTTTTATTCCTACATTTTCTCCTTATTTACTTTATCAATATACTTTTTTTCTCCAATGATGATTTTAACAAAATGAAGATTACAAACATCTCTTTTCTGTTAAGCTACTTAACAGTTTGGGTCTCTATATGTTCTATTCTTAATAATTCTTATACCAACGTATTCATTTCAAACATTTATTGGAATTTTATTATTCTTATAATACTAATTTTATTGTTTTCGTTCCGCTTATGTGAGGTAATTAAAACCAGAGATTTCGTAGAATCTTTGTGGTCTATATAGGTATACGATGTCGAGATTTAACAGAATGGGTAGAATGAAAAAGTAATAAAAAACTTAACTGCAGAAGATAATAGTTTGTTGACAAAAGAGACGATATTTTCTGTTTATCCTTTATGTTGAATAGGAACCTCTTGGTAAGCCGTTTATCAGAACATTCTACAGAAAGATAAAAACTATTCAGGCAACCATACCAATGAACTGTTTTAAGAATACGTCCCCAGACTATACGAATATTTCCCAAATTTGTTGGTCCTGGAACTGTTTTCAATTAAGAGAATATGTATGGAACATGCTTATGGTAAAAACCATAACTTTGTTAGCAATAACTAAATCTAAAGAAATTTCAAGTGTAATACCACCAAGACCACTACCGCTGAGATTATCTGGAAACACAGGGTCTCTACTGAACACTAATGTTCCGTGGAACACAGCTTGGGAAACACTACACAAGGCATCCTCCAGTGTAATTTTTCACTCTGAAACTTCCATACGTTTGAGATATACGCCGATAGATAATTAAAGTCTTAGTGTTTGCACGGCTCTTTGCTCTATGGAAACATTAACATTCGTGACTCATTGGCTATAATCCATTCTTGTAATAGGAATGTATTTAAGCGTAGCTTGTAGTCAACGAGTTAACAAAAAAACATTGTTTTTCTTTTCATCATTGAAATATATATTATCTTTTAAGCCCAACGATATATCATTAATGGTTGGTTTCATATTTTATACTTGCCAAAATCGCATTTAAATATATTGTTTTGCACGCTTAAATTAATCTAACTTAATTATACTTGCACAAAATTCTAAATACATTCCAATGAATACGCCTCTCATAAAGCTCTCCTAAATTACCTATTTTTTCCTTACTTAACGTTTTCTAAATTTAGGTAGCAATATCTCCAAACCTTTTGTATCCAAGAAACTGAAATTTTCCGAGCTGCCAAAGCATTATATGAACTTTAAAATGAGCTGAACAGTTTTGTCCAGTTTTAAAAAATAATTTAGGTAATATACAATACAAAAAAGACTAAAATTTTAAACTGTGATTTATACTACAAAATCATAATATTAAAAAAACTAATCCACTCATTTTTCAGAAATACTATTTTCTGGCTCAACGTACGTTGTTTAATATGGACCTTAATAAAACATATGTCCAAGCATTGTTTTTTAAATACTATATGCATAGTTGCCATAAACCTTTCTTTGGACCTATCAAATTGATTTAAGATATTTTCTACCTGAAGTAGCTGGAAAGTACAGTGAAAAAATTCTGCTTGTCGCTTTAATGATACATTGCTCCTTGAATATGTTTAATTATGAGGTGCCCTTATAAATTAATTCATTTTTAAGATATTTACATTTTGTTTCCGTACGTTAACAAAGGAAAGTCGCTGCTATATTTGATAAGTCTCGAAGTATGCACAGGAAAGTTAAGAAGTAATTATTAATAGAAAAAAGCCGGGGGCAGTCTCTACATGATGTAATAACATTGGAGCAGGAAAACGAGTTTGACGAAATAAAATTGCCAGGGCGCATGTTGAATCACTGAGGCTTGAAAAAGAAATTATATTTGTTATTCGCGAGGGATACGAAACTTTGAAAAGTTTCAGCTGGTAGTTAGCAATGGTTTTCGTTTTCAATTCTTGCACCACACTGCACGGAAAGACAAGACGGAGAATGAGAAAAGAATAGGAGCTGTTTGTGATGGACTTTTGACTCTTCTCCAACCCTCGTCTTTCTTTCCTTTCTTTCTTTTTCCTTTCGCCATTTGTTTAGATCAACTTGTCGGTTTTTCAGCTGTAATCCAACAAGAATTATTGGCGTCACTTCATCCTCCTTGCTTGTGTCTTCAGCCTACCAAAGCATTCATTTTTCACTGCTGAGGAAATTTGCAGCGGCTACTGCCTATGTGCCGCAGATGTTTCCCAATAACGGGAAATAATAGCATAATTTTGTTCTGCTGCTGGAAACCGTTTTTCCTAATGTAATCAGCGCTAAATGTTCTTTTCCCTTCGGCGTTCAGCATCTTCTAAATGTGTTGTATGTATTAGCTGTGCTCTCGGAATCTTTAAGTTACATAACCGGTGTTTGTGAGTCGTAGAAGTGGGAAACATGGTTTTATTTCAATATTACATAGAATAGGCTGTTCCAGTTGTAACGGTTATGTGGAACCTAATTAATATGAGGTTCCACATAACCGTTCTAAAATACAAGTATGTGCACCACTATAATCGTAATAGCAAGATACGAGGGTCACTAGATATGTATTGAGACGCGGAGAATTGGCCAACCCTGGGGAAAGCGTTGTTGCTTTATCAAAATAATTGACTTATTGGTAATGCAATGGGAGCAGGTAGACCATTGTTGCACAATTCATTTTTGCTGAGTTTGTGTTTGAATTCTGGAAAGTCTGAACGTTATTTCACGTGCAATGGAGACTCAGAGAGCATTTTCGTGCAATGATTTTGTACGACTTCATATGTGGCTTAAATGAAACTCAGTTATTTGAGCGTTTGAGGGGGTTTGGGGGGACTATTCGCCATCACGTGCCACTTAATTTAAAAGGGCGCGAAAATCTCTTAAAGATCAAAAGAAGAGTGGCAGGCCAGCAACATAGTGCATAGTGACTGACAAAAGCATCACCGCTGTAGAAATGATTATTAGGGCAGATCCAAGACTAACCTACAAGGACTTTGAGTTAGCATGGGGGCTAGTTCGCTGAGTGTTTGAATCATCCTCCACGAACAATTTCGTGTAAAAAGAAAAAAAAAAAAATCAAGATGGGTGCCCCATAATTTAACTGAATAACAGAAACTCTATAGGGTGTGATGATGCGAAGAAATGCTGAAAGGATTTAACAGTGGAGAGTCTTGCCGTGTTTCAGATATTGTTAAGGTTCATGAAACGTGAATCTATCAGTTTGTCCCTGAAACAAAGCGCCAGTCCACCATTTGGGTGTTCTCTGTTTTACCAGACTTTATGCTTATGACGTTGTAGATAACAAACCACCCTCATCCCACGCGTGTGCAAACCAATGTTGAGGTTGCGTTTTACCTGCCGTCAGAGATGCATTATCTCTTGTATATGTTCTGTATGTTGATGGTATGAGTGCAGCTAATTTGAAGCCAACTGCTTGAGAATTTCTGTGCCTACTAATTGCTTAACTCGCGTTAAAGGAATCCACGAACTTCATCGTCAAGTGCAGTTTTCATGATGCTAATGATGATATACTCCAAAAGGAACACAAGTTAGTTGCCATTATCATGTATATCGTAAGATCTGACTGGCCGGAAGGTTTCTAGCGAGCGTTGTCTTCTGTTGAAACTTGGAAGCAGGGCGGCCCGGAACCTGGGGTGTAAGGCTTTTTCAGACCCCTCCCCGACGTTTAGGAGATGCAGAGCTCTTTCTTTCCTTGTGTTGCATATTTTATTATTTTACTCAGCTTATACAAACAAGAGAGTAAGTACACATTTACTCTCTGGTGCAAACAGGATAATCGTATTAGGAATACGATTATCTCTGTTCTGTCACGATCAGTCCACTAATGTCCACTTAGGGTACATAATATATGAGCCTGCACATAACATAATAGCTTTGTTATACTTAGGGCAAGATCGCTGTGATCTGAGAAGACTGACAATAGAGAAAACAAAAGTGGTTATGTTTTACATACATACATTTTATGTCATACTTATGTCATTGTGTTGTGGTGTTATATATGTTGAGTAGATATATATTATGTGTATATATTTCTCTTAAATGTATTTTTTTATAATAGGGTACATTAATGCATCTGAATAAGATGTGCTCTGTGTTCTAAATTTAAATTGCTGTATTTGAATATCTTTGTCTTTTTATTTTCGTATTTACTGTTTCAATTTGTTGTTGTTTTTATTTTTAGTATTGCTTACTATTTTGTGTATTGCAAAAGCACGTATGATCTGGCCGCGCCGTGGCCGAGTGGTTAGACCACTCGCCTCTCACCTAGACGGCCCCCGGTTTGATCACAAGTGACCTCATGTGAGACTTGTCATGGACAAAGCGGCGCAGGGGCGGGTTTTCTCCGGGTTCTCCGGTTTCCCCCACCATCGCATTCCACTGGTGCTCCATCTTATTTTCACGTATCACCAGAGTAATCTCCTGCGGTGCCAAATTAGTTAAAGCGGGCGTTAAACACTAAAAAAGAAAAGAAAAAAAAAAAAACAACAGCGTACGATCTGTGGACCCATGCGATTGATGAAGCTCAATGTATGATACTGTTATGTCAATAGATACACTTATTCATTCATTCAACATAATTGGTTTACATGTTAACTGTATAAATATTTAATATCCCAAATAACATTTTAATTTCGATATTTGGGCATTAAGTACTGCTGAATTATTTTTGAAAAGACGTAATATTTCGAATTATTACTATCGTAATATTACAAAATATTAAGTATACCGAGGTTTGATCGCTAACTATAATAATAATAATAATAATAATAAAAAAACTTATTATTATTACTATTATTATTATTTTTTGTGTTAAATTTTCCCGCTCAGTAAATGGAGACATACAGGTATAGCCATACATCAACGAAATGCCAATATCACGCGGCTGCTTTATAACCGCAATGTAATTAACCTAAACATTGTTTACTCATTGGTCCCCCTGCCCCCCATATTTCAATCGTTCCGGCGCCACTGCTTGGAAATAATAACAGTTCCGAGGTCACGTATCATATACATACTTGTAGCTCCTTTACTATAACGCTTCGTAGTCTATGATATACACATACTCGGTCGCATTAGTGTATAACTAAAACCGGTATGTTCCAAACTAACTGATACGTTATTTTTGTTCTGCCTCTAATCAGGCTGCTGTTAGAAGAGCTCGTTGCTCTCGTTACGTTCAGAAAATTGCACAGAAGAGGTATACGACACCTTCAGGCTATATCCAAGTTATTTTTGTTCGCTAACTATACATACTGGCAAGAAAGAAGCAATATGAAAAAGAATCAGACTGTAAAATGTAAAGCCATAGCTGGGTTTGAGCCACGGATCTCTAACCACTAGGCTACAATGTCAACAAGCCGACACAACATTATACTCTCTGTCTGAATGTGTTTCATACGCTGAGAGGAGAATAAAATATATAGATAACGCTACCACGGTTATAAATACGGGAGGGTAGACGATTTCGGAATACTTCTTGGTGTCAGTATCCGCATTTAATGTTCAACATTGCCATCGCTGCTTGTAAGGTGCACATACGATACACTATGATTATCCTCTCTGACAGAGAAGCCTGCAGGGTCTATTTTTCGTTATGGCCGAAACATTCCGGCATGTTGGCAGTTTCTGTATCTGAAATTAAAAGCCCCGTAGGCATTAAGTTTCCCTTCAGCCCCACGGTAGTGTAGTTTACAAATGTACCAAGCCAATCTACTGCCTTTCCACAGAGGGAACGTTCCCATCATGATTATAGAGGATCTCCATGCACTCGAACTAATGATGCCCGAAACTTTCTGTAACCTGAAACGCTCTTGACGAGAATGGAAATTGGCGACCTCTAGTCCAATCGATTCTGGAAGACGAGTAAAAACTCTAATGGGGTGGGAGAGAGATCAACTTCATCAGGTGTTCCGTCGAACGTGAACACAGCATCCATAGACTGCGGTAATACATAACATGTCTTCAGTTGGAGTTAAGCCTGCTTCGCTGGAAAATAACCCATAAAACGCATGCAAGTAGGTGCAAGTTAACAACTCGATTGGCCCCGTATCTTAGTCGAAGAGCAACGGCCTGCTGTGCTAGGGATCTCGGGTTCGATTCCCGGCTGCGGGATGGGAATTTTTCTCTATCCAAGAATATTTCATATATTCCCTAGAGTCTGGAGTGGGAATGTGTTTATATTTAATGAACACAACCCAAAGAAAAACAGAATCCCAATTACAGCAGTACCCAAGTTTATACTTGTACATTTGCGGACAGGTAATATGTCCCTAAAGGTAATTGTTGCCGATACGACTACAGTTAAAGGCGTGATATGAATTATTAACTTACACACATTTATACAGGTGTCCCAGAATTCGACCGCACAAATTGGCAGGGTTGTAGAAGGGTCCTAGAAAAACAATTTGAGATAGGGAACCTTTTATCCCTTTTGCCAAGTGTCAAAAGATTTTACATGTTTTTACACATAAATGACCGTAAATTAAAAGAAAGTGGACGTGTGAGTGCTACTTTAAAACAGAATGCCTCACTTGTTTGCCAGTAGTCGAGCTTTGAAGGCTAAACAGTGAATGTCAAATGTTAACCTAGGTCAATTGCTTTTTCCTTCCATATTTTTCACCATTATTTAAACATTCAATACCACATAACACCCCAAAGGGAATACTACCAAATAATCTCGGTAGAGCCAAGAGTGATATGGCTCACCGTCTACCAGCTCTCCAGGTTATATCCGGAGAGAGCTTAAGAGCCCGGTGCATTGCACGACGCAAGGTGTAAAAGACAACTTCGCTAGGTGAAATTAGAGTGCAACCCTGGATAATGCTGTATCTTTCTTACGCTTGTCTCGCGCTGTCATTCCACCATTTCTTCCTCACTGCGAAGTGTCCGAGCCGAACTGAGGTGGGGCAATGCTTGGTGAACAGCGCTTATGCTCCTCGGTTTGCACGCATGGATTTACTTCTGGTAAGTGTAGAAGTACCATTGTCCTAACACCACAGCAGCTGAATGGGAACAGAGCGGAAAAACAAGCTTAAATTAAATCTAGTATTCAAGCAAAGTATTTATGAACACTCATTTTGTAAAATTCTCCTCTCTTCTCAGCAGGGACCTTCCCGAAAGGCTGGCGACCAAAGCATACGAAGGCCGATCCTGCATACCACAGATTATGAAACGTTACATCTACTCTTATGTTCCTGTTCATGATGGCTATCTGCTGAAAGTACCGTTCATCTTATATATTACAGTTTACTACCACGGTAGCAGGTTATGGAAATTGCCCACTAATCTGGACTTCGCCTGTGGATCTAAGGAAAACCACGAATAACCATAATATAAACATTTCATACACAACACATTATTCAGCTGAGCGCAAAATGGCCTTAACAGCTACCTGCTTGAACCACAGCGAGTATATCAACTAGGTATGTCAGCACATGAATTTAGTATGTAGTTTGGCAACAGTGCTGCTCCATGTAAGGGGTCGTTCAAATTATGATCTCCAACCCTGCCACCAATGAATGCGTTTCTCCACATATTACAAGCTCTTTGGATTAAATATGTCGTTAATGATTGTAGGAACTATAGGAGTGTTAAATACGAGAACTGGTTTTAAGAATACAGATGACTGCAATCATATACAGTGACCCCAGAAAGTATTAGCCTCCAGTTTGTAAACTTCAAGCAACAAATTAATAGAGGGAGAATTTTAATTTTAATACACAAAAAGTGAAACAATATTATAGTTTATCTGGTGTTTTCCAGATCTTTAATTTGATTACTTTAGAGCTTTTCTCAAAATTACATAGATTTTTAAACATTTTTCAGCTGTCACATTGTATGTGCTTAGGAAGTATTTTATACAAATCACAATTTAACTGAATATTGTTAACAATATAAAAATGTGATGTATTAAAACTGAGGCTTTAATGTAAAAGTTCAGTAAAAATGATAATAATTTCATTATTTTTCCATCGTTAAATCGAAATCTATTCTCATCACAATTTAAATAATTAAAAAAAATAAAGAAATAAAATAGAAAGAAACAAGTAATATAGAAATGTGGATAAAATAATTTGTAAACACCTATACAAATCTATCAAAGGTGTAGTTTTCAAAAAAAATTATAAAACTTATTAAATAAAAATCCACCAGAACGCTGTAATATTCTTTCTGCATACTGAATATTTGAATTTTGTCTCCAATATTTTGTAAGGTTTATAAACTTTAACTTACGGAAGGGAATTTGACACACACACACACACACACACACACACACACAACACACACACACACACACTCTCTCTACAGATGGACCTTTTAAGAAAAGTGAAAGATTGTTAGTATTGGATGAAACGAAAAAATAACAGCAAAATTATAAACATATTTTCCATCAACTGCCTTCAGTTAATAGTTTTTCACGACTCTCTAAAGAATTCGTAATATTTTAGTGAAAATGCGCAATGTTGTTAGAATTATAAATCCGCACTTCTACATTTATTTATTTTTTGTTAACAGCTAATGTCATTTCGGGGGCTTTGCATTAGAAACAACTCGTTGACTGTAGGTTCTTTACGTTGGTTTAAATTATTTTATTTTCTCCAAACACACACATTCACTCTTACATACCTATATACTTCCAAACTCTGTGGGGAATAGGGAATAATTCTGGTTAAAGAAAAATTACCCACTGACCACTCGACCACGGAGGTAGTCCTACATTTAATGTTTCAGAATAGTATACTTGATGTATTTAAACATGCAGCTGTTTTATTATCCTTGACGAATTCTAGTCGGACAGTGACAGCCGAGAAGCACCTGCGTTTAGAAGTAATATATACACGTGCAGCTTCTGTAGATGTATATGGCACTTGCGCGTCACGCTTCCAGCAGGCTAACAGTAGTAGAAATCTGCGTCGGAAATATTAGTTTTACGTTCTCTAGCACGTATGTATATACAACACAGAGTAGCTAGAGAAGGTATTACGAGTATATTCCACCCAAACATTTGACGTCGAGATACATATTTTGAGGTCTCTTTGAGTCCAAAAAGAGCATTTTTAGAAAAAAGGTCCGCGTGTGTGGTTTTTGTTGGGTTTTACGCACGTTTTTACAGCATAGGCACCACAGACGATGCCTCTGGTGATTAATGAAATGAAGATGGAGCACCGGTGGAATGCGATGGCGGAGGAAACCGGAGTACCCGTAGAAAACCTGCCCACGTGCCGCTTTGTCCACCACAAATCCCGCAATCAGTCCTCTGGGAGCGAAATCTGGCCGTATTGGTGAGAGGCGTGAAAACGAAAAGACCCTTAAATACCAAACTTGATATTTATGCTTAATAATTTCCAAGGATTCTTCAAGAAAATACCCCCGGCTCCAAACTACTCTTTATATGGAAATAGTTTTGAAAATGTTGTTTTTCTCAAAATTGCCTCTTAACGAATTCGATTAAAATTCCATATATTAAAAGACATTTATATCGCAAATAAAATGTATAATTTTCTGGGATTAGACTTTGAAGACCTATTTTGCTTTAATTTTGTATAACGTAAGAGATAGAATAAACTTACCACACAAAAAAATGTAGCTCTCATTAAGACAATTTATCTCATATATGTTTTGTGCAGAGCTGACCGTGTTTGAGATATTTCCTGTTATTGGTCTCAATTTTAAACTACGTAACTTTTCTTAAACGCCTGTCATCTTTCGCTTCATATCGCTTGTTTACAGTTGGCCATGCAAAGTGAACCGAACTTCAATTATTTGACATAGCCACCAGCTTTTAAAAGATTTAATTATCGCTTTTACCTAGTGTATTCCCTTATTTCCGTTAACTTACAAGTAATCAATTAATAAGACTAACTCTGATAATGTTTATCTCGATTAGCATGATGTAAATAAAAGAATAATCTTTTGTAAGAACAGTTTGTATATGGAACAGACAGAGTAAGTCATGTGAATGGAACACATCAGATTTTTCAGTAACAATTCAAGTTCCAAAATCAGGTGTCAAGTAACAGTTTCAAAATAGTAACAGTGAAGTGAGTCCACCATTATTTACTATTCATCCATAATCGTACGTTTATTATAAAATTAGCAGTTTTTGAGTTCTTCCATGCGTTTTTCTGTTGTCGAAATGCATCATATGTGGAATATTTTAAAGATCTTACTACACTCTGGGTGCCTTGAGCCCTTTTAATAAAGAGTAAATGTTGTTTGTTTCTCTGGTTGTATTTAACTACGCCTTAGTTACTTAATTTCAAACCATTTACTGTGAATAAATAACGTGACATAAGGCGTGCCATTTGTTTAAATTGTACAATGTATAAGGGATATCTGCATGTGAATTTGTAGTGAGTAAAGACATGAGTATCATTGTGACACCTCCAATTAGTAATCCTGTATACTGAAGACATTCTATGATTATCTAATTCATCTGTGAAGTGCCAAATGCCACATGATTTTGTCTAGTTGTTCTACAACACAAACTTCTTGTGATTATTCTTGTTTCTGCTCCATGCTAATCGAGATAAGCTTTAGCAGAATCTTATTACTTAGTTCCCTATAAGTGGAAGCAAACTAAAGGTATCCACTGCTAAAACGACTGTTTAAAAGATGTCGCTATGCGATTGTCATTGGAATTCGTTTCTTTGTGTGGTCAGGAGTAAACCAAAAGGAATAATAAAAAAAAAAAACATTAATAAAGGATATCTCGGAAACGTTAGCTCCACAACAAAAACGTAAAGGACAGAAATGATATATTGTGATATACACTTTTTGTGTACTAAGTTTTTTGTCTATCTTTTGGGATTTACCAGTCATGTAAAGTCATTCCGAATAGAGAAAACTTAAGAGGCTATTCCCAGAAAATTCAAGATGTACATTTTGTCATGAAAATACCTTAAACCTATGGTGGTTTAATAAACATTGTTAGAAACATTTTTAAGAAAATAAAAACGTGAAGGGCAGTTAGGAGCGGGGGATTCTCCCGGAAATCTTCTGTCGCATTCTTGAAATATAAATAGCTTAAATACCAAATTCAGTATTTCATCTACTTTCCGTTTTTGAATTATGGATCTTTTTGGTGGAATGTAATGCCTTCTCTAGCTATTGTGTACATTGTATGTACTTACGTGCTAGAGAAAGTAAAACATTTTTTAAGATACCCATATTTATTGCTGTAGAAACGTAGTGTTGAGAACCCAAGTGATGTCATTTACGGTATGTACCTGGGTTTGCGGAATGGCCATCTTCCGCTTTTGCTCCCCAGTTCTCATTTAGAGCAGCGTTGTGCTCTTTTCGACAGATCCTCTTTTGTTCCGCTCTCACATTTATATTTCATACGACCCAGCTCCTGCCTCTTTAAATATAATAATAGAATTCGTCGACTTGAGAGAACCGGTGTAGAGAAATCTTTTCTCCGCCTCACGCCTAAAAATTTTCTTCCCTTCTCTTTTGAGATTTCTATTCTATTTACATAGAGCTCCATATATCGTAAGAAGAAAAAGGCCTATCTGCCTTCCTCCCACTTGCTTCTGCTCGATTGAATTTTGAATAACGTCGCTATAGAATTCAACACATGACTGACCCAAGACGCAGGGCTGTGCTCCTAGCATTCTGTGTATAAAGGTTGACAGGAAAACAAAGAGTAAAGAAAAAAGGCATACATGGAACTTACATGTTTCTCTTTTTAATAGAAGTTACAAAACCAAACATTTTACATAAGCTGTAGGTGATCCAGGATTTTGGTTGGAGGATTGTTGAGGTTAAGGTCAAGAAATAAACAATACTTAACTAATTATTCATTATCGAATTATTATTATCATTGTTGTTATTATTATTTTTATCTAATTAAAGATTGTATTCAACAGTTTCAGAGATACAGATCTTGGCAAGATTTTCACTTGTCAGCTGGTCAAATCCAAGAATATTGAGGTTATCGTTTCAGGTATTCTTGTATGCGCCCAAATTTGCCTTATTAGACAGTATTTTTGGTTATCATTATGCCAGTGGCGGCTGCTATATGAGCACAAGAACAACCTAACTTTTGACACGTTTTGGATTTATTGGGTGTTTGTCTTTGAATACCATTAAAGTAATGTGTATGCGGTAATTTAAAATATGTCTTTAAATCTGCCGCGCTACTCCTTTAAAGTGGGTGAAATGTGGCATCAATGTCGGGAGCACAGCTTGGCTTGTGCACGTTTTAAGTAGCTTTTGCGTATGGTATGACATAATTGCCGTATGGGCTAAATACATCGCAGCGTGCAAAGATTATGCCGCGCTGTGTCCGTACAATTTTACATTAATGACTCCAGATGGTAACTAGAGAGTCAGAAGGTCACTAGAGAGCAGCAAAGAAAATGATTCTTAGCACTATACCTACTTCTTAATACATTGACTTTAATAGTGCGTTAATCCTGGTATCTTATGACTTTGGTAGAAGTAGAAGGTATTTATATTCTCAACTGTAATTTTTACTTTCTCTATACGTACTATGTACATAGTGTATAGAGAAGGTTTTGTAATGCACCCAAAAATTCGATACCGAGATTTCACCGGAAATACATTAATCCAAAAAAAAACATTTTTAGAAAAAGGGTCGTGTGTCTGTAGATAGCACAGCTAGAAAAGTCGGTTAAATACCAAACTTGGTGAAACATTTTTCAAAAATTTTGATTTTTTAAAAAATATATAAAATATTTATATCACAAATGAAATGTATATATTGAATTTTCTGGGAATAGCCTCTGAAGATCTCTTCATTCCGGATGACTTTTACATAACTGGAAAACCGTAAGAGATATACAAAACTTACTGCACAAAACATTTAGATCTCATTAAAACACAATTTATGTTATATACATTTTTTTTGAAGAATTAACCGTTTTTGAGTTATTCCGGATTGTTGGTTTCAATCTTAAGCCACTTAACCTTTTCTCCAACGGGAATACATCTTTCTTCTCGTTTCTTGTTTGTTTGCTCCTGACAATCAAAGAAATTGAAATTTCAATTGTTTCACATAACAACCAGCTTTTAAATGATAAGACTATCGCTTTAGCCTGTGAATTTTCTTACTCTCCAACTTACAAGGAATCTAGTAATACGCATGATGTAGGTAGCAGATTAATGATTCTGATCTGCTTTGCTCAGTCGTCCTGCCGACAATATTTTATAGGATCGATTCTTTTACGAGGGCAGGTAAGTAAGAATACTTTTAATCGTATTGGTTTCCATAGTTACGTTTCAAAATTACACTGATTATACGGCTGAAACTTAGTAAATATTTTTGCATATTGCTCTCCTACATAAATACTTTTATTCAATTCCTTCTTCGCGATATTCTGATAATTTTTTAGTATATTTTTTAAATTGTGCTTATCTGTAAATGGCCATTCGTCAATGCTTAACCCCTTAAATAAATTATTTTATACAAAGGTGTTTGGTTAAGGTTCTAGATTTTCAATGGTTTTTGTTTTAAATTTTATATTATACTAACCTTTATCAATAAAGTGTACAACATTTATAACTATTTTATGCTGAAATAATATTATTTTTCAATAAACTAGAATTTTTAAGTAGTAACAAAACACAAGCAACTGTGCCAAATGTAACCCCGTCAACATTCAGTCATCCCACAGGGATATTTGACAGCGCTTGCTGGGATTTGAACTCCCAAAATTAAGTGTTGAATGACTTGGCCAGACCATTTCATCTTAGTTTAACAATTACATCTATTTGAACCGTTCCAGTTGCAGTGTTTGTGAAAGGGATATGAAAATTGATTAGTGGAAAAGCGGCATGTGTCCAAAATAATTCCAGCATTAAGTAATGTAATATTAATCTGACTTAAATTCTCGGAGATTAGGAACTCTCATACGTATTTCAATAAACCTTCATTAAATATTTCAGCACTGTTGCTCCGATTTATTTACTATTTGTAGAGCGAATGTTTGTGTTAAGTCAACAATCTGTGTTGCAATGAGTGGAATGGCTCCGTACCCGCTTCACTTTAAATTTAACGAAGTATTGAAGATGGTGACTAAAACAAACGATATCTCGGAAAAGGCTGATAGCACAAAAAATAATAATTTGAATAAATTAGGTATTAAAGAGATCTTTCATTGTTTCCTGTTTTTGTTTATTTCTTGATATTTGCTATCTTCTTTTGAGGTAAAAGAAGAAGCTTCACAAGCTATTCCCAGAAAACTCAAGATAACACATTTTGTCGTGTCAATGTCAAGACATTTGTCTTAAATACGTAAATGACATTTTAGTAAAAATTGTAAAGGGTCGTTTTTGCTGGGAGTATTTTCTTGAAATTCTTAATTTCTCATATTTGGAAGATCTTGTTACAACAATCTATACAAATAAAAATTTTAAATACCAAATTATTTTTTTTAAATTCATTCTCTCCTAAAAGATCCTACTAACCAAGCATAGGGATTGAGATTCTTTTACTCACCTACTAAAGCTAGCAATCACTTAATGTGTAATGCGGCCGGGTTTAGGAATGAACTATAATCAACTTCATCGCAGAGAATAAGCTTAAAACTGTCTCAACAATTAAGTTCGGCGCTAAACATTAATTCCAGTTTCGCCAACTGTAAGCGTGACCACGTTACAAATCCAGCGGCAAATTTAAACTTATAATAAACGTTTAAACAATTACTACGCCGAGGGTCCAGGACGAGAGTTCCCGAGACTACAAGCTACACCGACAAAAATGACGCACCGCGCACCTTCGAGTCGATGCTGAACTTAAATACCAAGTTTGGTATTTAACGAATTGTTCGTTTCTGAGTTATGCTATTCTATACCTACATATACAAATTTATATAAATATACTTTTTATGGATTCAGGTGGTATCAAAATATATATTTTTGGTGAAATCTCGCTATTAATTTTTTGGGTGGAATATAATATCTTACCTACCTAATGCACTTTTATTGTATACATACGTGGTCGTGAAAGTAAAAAAAAAATCTGATGTGTTTCATATTACTTTCTCTATATATTCTACAACTAATTAACTATTCTTACAAAAGTTTATTCTTCTATGTACTTCATGCCAAATCGAGCCAAACATTAACATAAATGACCTTATTGCAGGTAGAAGGGAAATAAGAGAATGCAATAGGTTAAAGTTTTACTCAAATCTTTTAAGAGCTGGTGCTTCCTATATGATGACATTGAAATTAGATTTGCATTATTGGCCAGGCGTTTAAGTACGAATGACGACTTCCCATTCGAGAAAAGCATAAGCACTGGTAATTTGAACCAACAACAAGGAATATCTCCGGCATGGTTAACTACATGAAAATGTACCACATTATGTGCTTTAAAAGATATACATTTGTTGCGTAGTAAGGTTTTGTCTATCTCTTGGTTAACAGACAAAAGTCATCCAGAATAAAGAAGATTTCTCAGAAAATCTAGATTTAATTTGTCATGAAAATATCTTAAACATGTATTTTTAATCAAAAGCTTTAGGGCCATTTTTGAGAAAGTCAAAATTTTCCAAAAAATGTTGTGTAAAAGGTAGTTTAGAGTGTGGGATTTTGCTGAAACATTCTGTCATGTTCTTGGAAGAAAGGAAACTTAAATAAAAAGTTTAGTATATAAACGATTTTTGAGTTATGCTGTTCACATAATTATATATATCTACACAAACACATTTGCACACGCTGGCCTTTTACAAACAAATGTTTCGTTTTATTCAGAGGTTCTCGAAATATGCATTTCCGATGAAATCTTGGTATTCATGTTTTTATTTGATGCTATATCTTCTCTACCCAATATGTACGTGATAGAGAAAGTAATGCGCTTTCGTAGAATAGTTTGTATACCAACTAATAAGTGACAGAGGTGAAAACAATACAGCAGATTTTTTTTACTAGCGGTATCTCAAAGCAGTGAGATGTTGACATCGATGTGGCAACGCTTCCTCGGCTTACTGTTATATAGTAGTAAATTAAGTTAAAAATACTGTTGTTGAATAAGTAAGGTTTACTTGTCAGGGGGCTCAGAAACAAACAGAAAACCACTGCTATATGTTCATATTTTATGCACTAGATATGCTTACCGTTGCGCTATTGAAAAAAAAAACAGACGAACTAGTTCTTACAGCGTTCTGAATGAGCCCCAATAAAACAATTGCTATTCACGGTTCGCTAGTTTTCACCAAGTTAAATTATTACGTAATTAGTGTAACTTTCATGGCTGCGTACTAATTAGCAGAGATGTAATTAATGCAAAAACTTTCCCAAGCAAGTTGTAACCCCCAAACCAGCAATCCTGATGCGACAATGGCAACTTGGCCCAGCGGTTAAGATCCCTTGCACGCAGATGGTATACTAATTACCAAATGTCTTTCAAATGGGAAAATCTTGAGCTCCAGGTGTGCAACAACTCGACAATGAATGGAAGTAATATCAACCCGATGAGTTCTCTCGGTAGCGGCTACCAATGTTTTAAAAAAACGTTGCTTTTATTCTGTAAATCTTTCCTTCATATGCACAAAGCGTTTGAAATCAATATGAACAATCACAATGAAAATTAACCAACCATAATAAAATTAAACTTAAAAGCTAGATCAGGTGTGTGCGAGCCGCGTGTCGCATCGAGTAGGAAGGACCTTGGAGGACTAGTGTTTTTTTTAGCAGTGTTTAACGCCCGCTTTTACTACTATAGCACTGCAGGCGATGACACTGGTGATACATGGGATGGGGTACCGATGGAATGTGATGCTGTGGGACACCGGAGAACCCGGAGATAATCGACAATGCCCCGCTTTGCCCACCACAAATTTCACATGCGGTCGCTTGGGATCGAACCCGGGCCATTTAGGTGAGAGGCAAGTGTGTCGTAGCATAACTACCATTGTAATGGTGGCTAATTCTCAGTTTTGGAAATTTAAAAAATCCTATTTATTAAAATGCAAGGTATTGATTAAATGACAAAACAAAATTTGTGAAGGTATGTTTTAATTTTTTTCTCTCACGAGTTTAACCAGGATGTATGTAAATAACCTCCTTTGTAGTGTGTACTGTCGGTGAACGCCACATTGATTCCGTTATTTCATTCTCTCTTGCGATTGTCTGCAGTTTATATAGTATATTCATTCGTCGTGTAAATGACACCCGTTTCGTTAAATTTATGTTTAAGTTTTACGTCGTTATGTTAATGCGTAATTTTCATTGTGAATGGCCTCTTAGAGGAAATTTCCCCACCTCCGTTTACATACTGTTTTCACAATTTTCTATTGTCGCGAGGACATTGCAGTTTTTTTTATCATTCGAGACTTTTTATCTTGCTAGGGAGATTTGAGATATCTATTCAAGTCCTTAGACCTTTGTGGTTTGCATTCGGAAGATTACGGTTTCAAATACCGAATACTGGTCAGCCTGACTGAATTTCCTCTCTAGTTCTCTTCAGTTACCAAGTGAATACCCGAATTGGATATCTAATATCACAACACGAATTTCCAGCCAAGAATAAGAGAAACAGAATTAAAAACAATTCGGCCACTAAGTCATTTATCAGCAAATTTCTCAAGTAGAGATACGGGATGGTGAATTAATCGGAAGATTAAGGTTTCAAATACCGAATACTGGTCAGTCTGACTGAATTTCCTCCCTAGTTTTCTTCAGTTACCATGTGAATATCCGAATTGGATATCTAATTCCAGAACCACAATTTCCAGCTAAGAATAAGGGAAACAGAATTAAGACAATTCGGCAACTAAGTCATTTATCAGCAACTTTCACAAGTAGAGATACAGGAAGGTGAATAAGCAACTAAAACAACGATACAATTAACTGAAATGGCTATTTAATACTACGCGACCGGAAGCTAAGAACGTAATATATAAAAATAAAAATATGATACAAGAAGACATCTACGTAACTAAGGTCGTCTATAAGCATACTCCTTAAAGCAAATAAGACGGGAAGGCGACTAAACAACTTAGGGTATAATTCGATTATATAGAGAGAGAAAAAAACGTACCATACAAAAAATATAGATCTCGTTAAAATACACAATTTGTCATATATATATATATATATATATATATATATATATATATATATAGTTTACCATTTCCGGGTGTTATTTGTATTTCCGAGTATGTTATTGATTTCAGCTTTAAAATACTTAAATGTTTCATATCGTGTTTGTTTTACTCCTGGCCATGCAAAGAGACCCTAATTTCAATTCTATCACATAGCGACCGGCTTTTAAGAGATTTGATTATACTTTAATTTAGTATATTCCTTTATTTCTCTTCTGCTTAAAGGCAGTAGTAAGAAGACGATTTCTGCTAATGTTTATCTCGAGTAATATGATGTAGATAAAATAATAATCTTTATAGGTATAAAGTGAATAGGGATAGTCAAATGTTTAAGAGCTAGAAGCTATCGTATGTATAATTAAAATTCCATAATATTTCCATGCAATCCCGAGAAATAAATGAAAGCACGCAGGACTTCATAAATAATGACAATATTGAAACATTCCAATCATAATTCGAACTGATATCTTGGCAACGGCTCATGTCACATAAAAGGTTATTTGAACAGGATATGTTTTAACTTTAAATTTTTTGTGTAGAAGTTTTCGTATAGCGCTTAACATATATTAGTTATGCGAGTTTGAACAAATTACCTTCTAAATAAAGTGGACTTCAAGGCTCTTCCCAGAAAATTCAAGATATACATTTTATCATCTAAATATCTTTAATATTTGTTAATGAAAATAGCTGGAGGAATTTTTGAAAGAAATAAAATAAATCGAAATATTTTCTTTGTAAAGAGTTTTTGGAGCATTATGAGTATCCTTCACTCGGAAATAATTTTATTAATTAAAAATACTATGTACTACATACTTAGTAGGTAGATAAGGTACTGTATTCCACCTAAACATTTTATACTGTGATTTCGTTAAAAACGCATGAATTGAGAGTCCCTGAATCAGAACAAAAAGTAGTTTTTAGAATTCGTACGTGATATAACGGCTAAACTATAAGAAATAGACAAACATATAGTTTTCTTTACAGTTGGTTTCAAATACATTTTGGTAGGATCCGCAATTTCTAGGTGTTCTTTATTCCACAGATTACATCCTATTTTATAAGTTGTATATTAGGCCTATAGTTTTATTATTTAAATATAGGTAGTTAAAACAACGCATTTTGTAAATATATTTTATAATTTTGATAGATGTAATGCATAAATTGTACAAAAAATTTGATGTGTTCCATTGACATGACTTTCTCTACATCTCTGCAACAAATTATTGTTAAAAAGCTTATGCTTCTATTAACTTCATGCTAATCGAGGGGAAAAAAATAGATGGAAATAGTCTTATTACTTGCTTCCTTGTAAGTAGAAGCAAAATAAAGGAGTACCATAGGTTAAAGTGGTAGTCAAAAGATGGTTGCTATGTGACTGAAGTTCCTTTGTTTGTATAGACAGGAGTTGACAGTTTCCTGTATGAGAAAAGTATGTTTTTAAAGCTGAAACCAAAAACAAAGAATATCTCAAAAACGATCAAATCCACGAAAAAAATATGTATAAGATAAATTGTGTGTTTTAACGTGCTCTACATATGTTGTGTGATGAGTTTTTATCCATCTCTTACGGTTTAGCGCTTACGGAAAATTCCGTAACATTTCTCCAGAATAAAGTTGTCTTCAGAAGCTATTCCCTGAAAATTCAAGATATGCATTTTATTTGTCATGTAAATATCTTTAATATCTGATATGTTAATCAAAATCGTTAGTCATTTTTGAGAAAATCAAAAGGTTCAATTTTTTTTCCATGTAAAGGGTAGTTGGGGGTGGGGGGATTTTCTTTAAAATCTTCCTGTGAGATCCTTGGAAGATACCAAATCTGAATACCAAGTTCGGTTTTTAGCGGTGTTTTAGTTTTTGAGCTATGCTGCCCACAGACACACACGGACATTTTTCTAAATTTTTTATTTAGGGGGATTCAAAACATGTATTTCCGGCGAAATCTCGGTATGGACTTTTTGGGTACATTACAATACCTTCTCTATACACTATGTGCATAGTACGTGTAGAGACAGTAAAACACCTATAACATATTTTAATAAAATTGTATACAATAGTTTTGTAAATTTTGCATTGCAATTATTTAAATGGCATTCAAGCAGTATCTTCTGGACACTAACTGAGGCAATTGAAGAGTAAGTGGAAATGTTCTTTTCCACAAGGGCAATCGAAATCCTTTTCTACAACAATTTGAAACCGTCGGAAGTATGTACCAAATTGTGTAAGTATAAAATCAAGAAAAACTGGCGACTGTGTATGTCAAAACATGTTTATTGTTACTGAGCCGTTTTTACTGTTTATCCACTGTGAATTCCATATATTTATTGTCTACATTCTGTACTCTGTGACTTTATTCTTGATGTTGAATATTTGTTGTAGGCATACTTGTCATTGTTAGAAGCTGCTTTTTTAAGAATATCTGCTCTTCCATTCCTGACATTACCATGTTTCTTCATATCCATTCAATGCAGATGTGTTTATCACATGCTACGAGTTTTGACCTAATTTCTGTCACTATTCGATGTAAATTATGTTTGTGCTCAATTGATATTAAGGCAGCTTGGGAATCTAAATATATGTTATGCATTCACCAACTGACTACTTATTGAATTACTAAGAGTTCTGCTTGGAAGACAGTACAAATGGAAGCAAGTTTATATGCTGCTGTAAAAATGTTTGTCTTTTTAGTAGATATCATTATTTCCAGATATTATTGGTTGCTTTTGACAGTTCTGACGTGCTGCACTATTTAGTTGTTTCTCCGATATCACGGAAAGACTATGGAAGCACCATTCTCATAAACACCTGACAGTCGATTTAGTGGGGTCTATCCCAGTCGCACCTATAAAAGTTACAAAACTATTTCGGTTTATGTCGATTAACGTGAAGTAGATGGAAAAATCTTCTTTCGTAAGAATAGTTTCTGGAAGCTTAATAAAAGTAAAGAACACTGGGTAGAGCAAGTTATGTGAAAGAACATAACATTTTTACAGATCTTGGTCAAATATGAAACGTGGATGCATGAAAGTAGGTACTCACTCGTAAGTTGTTGCATAAAGGAAATGTTCTCGGCTGTATGTTCTCTTTATTGCAGGGAAATGTGTTTCAGTTAATCGTGAAAGTGGAGTAATAGAGTAACTTCCTTGTTACAGTTTATGTTGCCTTACAAAGAGCCCAACTGTTTCCGAGCCGGACCATTAAACTTGTTTTACTGATGCCGAGTTAATTAGCATTTCATCAACTGCCGAATTACTCTGACTAGTGGGATGAAATTTTAACTTAAGACTTTGGACATAAAAGGAGAACAACGGAGGTTGTAGTTGCTGGCTTTATAGCAGCATAACTCTTGCACTAAAGTTAAATTACTCGTTTTTTTAACACAACGAACACTTAGGCGGATAAGCCTTAGCATAAAGTTATCTATGAATTGAAGTAATCCTGTAAAGAAGCCCTATTCTTGGAAATAAACGAGATTCCGTACTTTAAAGTAGGATGCAGCATCCACATGCTTCCTGTGTTCTTTGTCTTGAACTACAGCAGGAAAGGCTTAATCTTTAGACCGTTTAAGCACACTTGAAGTTTGCTGCAAAATGTTGCTTTAGAAAGAACAAGCGATAAAACAGGTCTTTGGAACCCTTCCTCTCATTGATGTTACTCCAGGTTAACGGAGTGGTGCAACTCGCATTCGTGTGGTTTTTGGGTTAGTGTCATGTCGTAGTCGGCATTCCTGACCAATTGATGTTTCCCCAGGTCACGAGGCGAATACAGAGAAGGTATATCACATTCCCCGAATTTCCTGGTTTATCACCTCGCGGGTACCGACCTCTTCAGCTGCTTCAGTGCGACCGATGCCGACCCCGGGCACTCGTGGTACTTCTGACTCTACCGGGCCGAACATCTGAGCCCCTCCCGAATGGGAGCAGGTCAGATTGGGTTGAACTCGACAAGTCGCTATGCTTATAAGGTTTAAGCAGCTCTAAAATTGAATTATTTTAAAATATAATATTACTACTCAAATTCGACGAACTATTCTATTTAATACACCAATAAATACATTTAAAGAAGCAGTGCTGCCATTTTGCATCCCTTTGAAGAAAGTATAACTACTTTAAAATTGAAACCAATAACAAGGAATGTCTCTGTTAATTCTAATATATTATCTGATAATTATGAGAAATTGTATTTTAACGAGATCTAAATTGTTTATGTTTAAGATTTTGACTATTCTTACGGTTTCCTTGCTATGCAACAATCTTCTAGAATGAACACTTCAGAGGCTTTTGCCAGAAAATTCAAAATATAAAATTTGTCATGAAAATTGTACATTAATAAAAATCGAATGTCATTTTTGAGAAACTCAACATTTTCGAAATTTTGTCCAAGTCAAGGGTAGTTTGGAGTAACTTCGTGTTGCATTCTTGAAATATTCTGAACTTAAATATCAAGTTTGATGTGTAACTGAGTTTGAGTTATACTTTCACATACACATACATACTTCTTTCTAAAAATATTTTAAATCATGGTTCCCCAAAACTCGTATTTCCGGCGAAATGTCAATATCCAATTTTTGGATGGAATGCAACACCTTCTCTCTGTATGTAGCTGTACATGGTAGAGAGATTACACATTGGTGAACACCCTGTATAGGGTAGCAGTTCTCTGTCATGACACCAGAAAAAGTTGAGAGATCGGATGTACAGGCATTTGCATTTGGCATCTTTCTGTGACGTGATTAACGGCGATATTCGCATAGTATTCCAACTTTCGTTGTGCCTTGGCATATCTCGCTGAACGTAATCTTTATTGCATTCCCTCCTGTCAGGAATTTGAAGTGTTATGTACTCTCATATTGGTGCTCGTGGGGGACGGCCCCTTCTCATTCATATGGCGCCAGTAAAATTAAAATCCTCCCGGACCTTGAAAGTGACCCCCCTCCCTCTCTCTCTATGGCTCTTCAGGAATTCCTTGTGACATCCGGGCTTGGGTTTGTCTGTGTTACCGTGTATCCTTTATTTACCCTCTCACCATCAGCGGTCGTGCTCTTTTCTTCATCAATATTTCAAAACTTAGCTCAGCTCTTACTATGTCGTATTCCAGTTTTAGATGAATTTTAAAACCAACCGAGTTGGATGGCTCAGATGGTAACGTCTGTGGCCCACATTCAGGAGGTCCTGGGTTTAAATTCTGTGAAACGACCAATTGACGCGTTTTTTTAATGGTTTCCCTCAGCTGTCAAAATAAATACCGGATTGAATATTTAATATCACGACCCAAAAGTTCCATCTTCAGCTAAACAATAGTAGAGTTAAAAATAGATAGTAATGCTATCCATAGATAGTAAAAGCAGCTGGACTGAAGTGTACATCAACGCCATCTGCTTGTCGTGGATCAAACAGTTATGATATAAAGGTATGAAACCTCGAAGGTTAGCTGTACTCCGTCTGACTACGGGTGGTGAAAGAACCTAGACGTGACTGCATTTGTTTGGCGCGAAGCGAAAGTGATATTGTACGGGTATGAGACCTTGAAGTGTATTGTAAACCACATAGTGATCAATGAGTATCTAACTTAATAGCTCTATCGCGATATGACCAATTAGTTAAAGTGAAGTAAAAGAAATAGAATAAAATATTTTAAAACGCAGTTTAGCACTGTTATGTCACATTCCAGTTTGAGATGAACATTGCAACCATGCAGCAGTGAGTATGAATGAAATAACCAAATGAGATGGCTCTTCGGTAACATGTAAGGCTTGCATTCGGCAAGCCCCAGCTTCGGTTCCCGACGACTGCCCACGCTGACCATGTGCCGGTCGTGGTATTCGGTGCCGGTGTAGTTTCTCATCTACCACAAGTTCCTTTCCATAATTTTCATATCGTCCAAGTGCTTCTAGGATTCGTGGTGTATGCCAGTGGCGAACAGATGGCTTAAAACCGTTAATGGCGGAATTATTTTGGAACATATGCAGCTCTTCCTCTAACTCCTAAGCCGATCTTTATATCTCTTTCACAGCCACCACAGCAGAAGTGGTTTGAATGTCCGTGAGCACCTTTATGGCGAAGGTAATAGACTAGCAATCCCTTCAAGGACAAACATTGGGAATTCTAATTTCCACAAAATGCTGTCAAATGTACCTATTATAAAGAATGGGGAGGGGCATAAGATAAATAGACAGTGTGTTGGCCTTGACGACGGGTTACATTTGACTGTAGTTGCATGTATTTGCCTTGTTCCTATAAAAACAACACAAAAGTTGTTTATTGCAAAAGTTTAATGTTTTTACAACATAAACAGTTATAAATACTTGTGTTTTATTTTTGAATGATAGTATAATTAGGAATTAAAACCCAAAGTCATTCATAAAAGTTACAACCTTAACAAAACACCCTTGTTTAAAATACGCTAATGCAGGCTTAAATGCTTTTTTATAGTGGTTTTATTTCTTTCTTTTTATATTTTATGAAATAAGGATTCAGGGGACCCAAAAAAAATTATCCCTTTTGAAAACTCCTACTCTGAGTAGACTGGACTCAACATTTTCTCCTTATTTCAGGTACCACATGTTAAAGCGTTTTTTGTTTTAATTCATGGGGTTAGGATTACACATGGTCGTGTACCTTAGTCACGGGGCAGAGCACCGTATGTAGGCTCTTGGGGCTCTATCTGACCACAGCAAGGAAGGGATGAACGAAGAGACGCAATGGGCGACGAGATGTCGATGGCGATGGGTGCAAGTTTGAACGCAGCCCCTAACGGTTCCAGATTGAACGGCTCTGGCGTCGCTGAGGCGAAGCTTACAAGTTCCCCTGCCTCTGAAGGTCCCCCAAAGTAGCCCGAAAGCACCCGAAGGTGAATCACGATAAGAGCGGTACTTCGACGACGCAGAAATAGCTTTCTACAGTGCGCAAGCCACCATCCAGCCGCAACCTACCGAAACCCGTCGCGTGATCCTTCAGCTGTCTAAAAATGATGGGAACAGGAAATACGTACAGGAACTTTGAGGGGTGCAATGAACCTTTTTAACGTTTCCCTAGGGCCCCAAGAAAACGCCCGAAAAACAAACAAACAAACAAACAAACAAACAAAAAAACATGGATCAGGAAGATCGGTCACGAGAATCGAACATGTCTTGGGTTCTTTGTCGCACACGTTACCACGGGGGCCATCTCATATGTATTTCATGTGAAATCTCTATGGTGGAATACAATACTACCTCTTTAGGTGGTAAAGAAAGAAAAGGCTGTTGCATGATGCGCCCTTATAACGGAAGTGCTATCTAATAGCAGGTACGGTAAGAAAAAACATCAACGGTTAAAAGATATACAACAATTCATGGAATTAACAATCAAGATATTAGACATGCCTACCAAACGCATACCAAGGTGTAGCACAGTTGCACGCAACCTGCTCAAATGCATTACTTCTTTAAAAGCAAGTGAAAGAATTATCCAGAAACTCTGTTTTCCAATTTGTTCCTCTTTCAAAAGAACAGAGCGTAATACTGCCTGAAAGCCACTCTTTTCACTTTCCCTCCACCCATCCACGTATACAAAGGTCGAAGCTGCACCTCCACAGAGCGCTAAAATCTAAAACTAGAACGTACAGGGCATGAAAACACAGGTCAGTAAAAGAACGAAAAGAAGAGAAAACAGTGGACCAGTAGAGACGCCCATTCGTTCTGCTTTCAGAGGAAAAACGAATTGCCATTCTCCCTTCTACTGCCAATGCCTTCAGCTTTGATAGAGAGCATAACACTCTCGCTCCTGCTACAAAATCTGGAGCTATCACCCACATCTGTCGTTTTATGTATTCACAAATAACTTCAAATGGCAAATGCCGAAGCCTTCAGGACCATAAACAGGTGATTACGAAAATCGACGTCGCTAAAGGGAAACCCGGAGAGCAGAAAAGGATAACCTCGAAAGTGAGGAAAGCGAAAAGCTGAAAGCAAGAACATAATTTTCCAAAAACGCATTTTGCAGTGTATATTCAAAGTGTATGACGAAAACATCTCATTTTTAATTTCTCTACATATACTTTGTACATAGTATATAGAGAAGATGTTAAAATCTACCCAAAGTTCGATGTCGAACATTACAAAATGTTTTGAAGTCCCTTGGTTAAAAAAATAAACAGTTTTGTAAACCGCGTCTATGCCTGTGTACCCTTGTATGTCTATGAGCACGATATCTAAATCCGGTATCTTCCAAGGATGCGACACGAAAATTTTTAAGAAAATGTCCCACCCCAAACTATTTGATTAAAATACCGCCTATTAAAACTATTTCATGATAAATAAAATGTATATAATGACTTTTCTGGGAATGGGCTCTGAAAAATCTTTATTCTAGATGCCCTGCATAACTAGTAAACCGTAAAAGGCAGACACAAACTTTACAAACAAAAATGTAGACCTCGTTAAAACACACAATGAATGGCATATAATTTTTTGTTAACCATTGCCGGAATATTTCTTGTTGTTAGTTTCAATTTTAAAATACTTAAATAATGAACTAGGGAATAAGACCATTTCCGTTAATTTTTATCTTGATTAGCAAGAAGTAGATAGAAGAACAATCTTTTGTAAGAATAGTTTGCTACAAAATAGAGAAATAGAATACAAAATAGAACACATCAGATTTTCATAAAATTTACAATATGTTGTAAGATTTATGATATTTCGCTTTTAAAATAATTTTAATTGGCAATATACCGGGTTTTTCAAATACACATTCTATTCGGATAATTTTTATGTGAAGCACATAAAGCAAACTGTAGCAGCTCTTTTTGCTAAGTCAGTCACATTGAATCCCGTGGCCAACTATCCGTTGTTTTTCTTTTATTTATTTATTTATTGGTTGTGGTTTCCTTCGGTTGTAAAGATAAAGGCCGGACTGAACATGTAATACCACGAACGACAATGGTAAAAATAAAATGGATAGTAGTAGCGAATGCTCTGTAATGTGTCAATAGGTAAATGGAAGCAGATAGACTGAGCGGAGCTTCACCCTATTATCATCTGTCCGACATGCGTTTAAGCAGAGATACAATTACCGGCACTAAGGCCCTGTGAGCACATGTTGAAACAATTATTTGTTTGTTAAAGACGCTATCGGTGTGCCGTACTGAAGCAGTTTTTCTACAGTCCAGTAAATTACTGACATGGGGGCTGTTGCTTAAGTAGACCTAAACCATTGATCTTGGCCGGGTTTTAATCCACGACCTTGGGATCAGCAAGCCAGCGCCTGACCAACTGAGCCACCCAGACCGACACACTCATCGGGGATGCTATCTGCCCGTCACATATAAACGAGGTAGATAGAGTAGTGTAATGCTAAGGCATCCATGGACACAAGGCGAGGTAAGACGATGTGCTACAGGATTGAAACCTAACAGTTCAACTGTCCGCCAAACACAGACCCAGGAGGTATTTCCCGCAGGAAGTCGGGTACAGCTGAGAAAATATAGAAATTTCTCTGTGATATGTTGTTAAACACCATCTGTTCTCGAACAGTTTTTATGCATTAATATTATATTAATATTAATAGTTTAATGATACATTAATATTAAGCAAGCACAAAGCAATCAATAACATTTTTAGTTTCTTAATGTTACCTATGTAATGTTAAGGGATTCATGGTGCTTAAAATCTACTAGCTCCATTCTTTTGATAACTTATTATTTAAATAATCTACAAAACCTAATTGTTTTGAACTAATGAAGAGACCCTGCTCCTAAACGTGTTCTGGCTTTAAAGTGAATTTCATAACCATTGTGAAATTTTTACATTGTCTAATTAGTACATTAGTACAAGCGTAGAGAAAGTATTGCATTTCACTCAAAAATGGATGCAGGGTTTTAGTGGAAATAAATGTTTTAATGCATCCTGTATCAAAAAAGGCATTAAAAAAAGAAGAAAGGTGCATCCGTGTGTGGGTTGTGGGTCTTTGTCTGTTTTTGAGTAACATAACTATAAAACGAAAAGCCGGTAAAAAGCCAAATGTCATAATTAAGGTTAGCCTTTTCCAAAGATGCGACACGAAGATTTTCAGGAAAATCTCCCACAGAAACCTTCCTTTACACGGAAGAATTTTAAACAATTTCGTTATTCTCAAAATGTCTAACGATTTTGGTTAAAATACCGTATACTATAGATATCTACATGACTAATAGAATGTATATCTTGAATTTCTTGGGAAGAACCTCTGAAGTTCTTTCATTCCGAATGACTTTTGTATAACTGGTAAATCGTAAGAGATAAATAAAACTTACTACACCAAAAAATGTAGGTTTTGTTAAAACGCACAATTATACCATATACATTTTTTGTAGAAAATTGTAGAAATGTCATTCATAATGATGAGGACTTCAAAGGCAGTTATTCAAATTAATATCTTAAACGTCATTTCAACCAAAATAGTTAAGCGTTTTTGAGAAAACAAAATAGCGCAAAAAAAATGATCTATGCTCTATTTAAAGACTCTCTCAACTTAAATATGAAGTTTGATATTTATTTTGAGTTTAATTTTTTGAACTATGCCGTTCACGGATCTGCACGCGTATCTGTGAGGGTCCTCAAAATACAGGGTGGGAGGTTCAATAAGTGTAAATACTTTGATATTTAGTAGAGAACAATGCATGAGACACATAATTGTGAGTCATTTTATCCGCTTTTTAATAGCATTGCCATAAATTAAGCACAAATTTCAGGATGTAATGTGTTTTGAACGGCTTTGAAGTATGTCTCTGCTATGTTTACGTAAATAGCAACACCTTTAGTCCGGCGAGGCAAAGTATAGAGGAGCTCGACCGTACTCAACCGAATGTCTGAAATACGTAATAATAGCCATCCTAAAAACATCTTGAAAATTTTCCTTGTATGAACATAATTAGAAAATTCCGAAAAAAAAAAAAAAAAACAACTGCAAATGCTGTATCATCACACGTCCTCAAACGTTGATACAAGCATTTCCAATTATACATCTCCCAGCCTATATGTGTTCTGATAAAATCTCGCTATCAGATTTTTGGGGTGGAATAAAATGCTTCTTACCATCTCTAGATACGTAAGTGGCAGAGGAAGTAATAACGGATGCTGTCAAGTGTTTTGAGTGTGCTATTTTTGAAACCTTATTTGTACCACCCAAGTGTAGGAATTGCTATTTCAATGCAAGTCTCATCCATAAACACGAAAGCTATAACATTTTGCTACCTGACTGGAAGTCACGCTCATCTGACAACAAAGATCATTGTCCAGATGTTCTGAAGAAGTCATCCAGTAATCTCAGCCTGTGTCTGCTTTAAAATGCTATTGTCTATACGTCTTTACTTCATACATTGTACGTACGAAAAGGTAGAGAAGGTATTGCATTCCACCCAAAAATTTGATACTGAGATTTCACTTGAAATACACGTATGGTCTTTGTTTGCAAAAAAGGATTTTTAGGAAAATATCTATGTGCATGATGTGTGAACAAGATAACTAAAAAGTCGGTTAAATACCACACTTGTTATTTAAGTACATCTTCTAAGGATGCGACTCGAAGATCTTCAAGAAAGTTCCCCACCCTAAACCATTCTTTATGTGGAATGATTTTCGAAAATGTTGATTTTCTCAGAAATAGTTCTTCATTAAAATGCCTATATAAAATATATTTACACGACAAACTGCATGTTTTCAAATTTCAGGGAACATCCTCTTAAGTCCACTTCATTCTGGATGATTTTTGCATAATTAAGAGATAAAAGCAAGAGAGAGAGAAAAACTTCAGCACAAAAAAATATATATTTTAAACATACAATTTGTCATAGTTTTTTTTTTTTTTTTTTTAAACACATTTAACGAATTTCCGAGCTATTCCTTGTTATTGGTTTTAATTTTAAATTAATTTCCTTTCTCACACAAAAAAGTCGCCATACGTTTTTCACTTGCTTTACTCGTGGCCACAAAAGAGAACCGAATTAAAAAGTAACTCGCTTAGTAATAGCTTAAGATTTCATTATCGCTTTAACGTAGTATATTTTCTTAATTCCCTTGTGCTTATAAGCAACTAAGTAATAAGAGGATTTCTACTAATGTGTATTTTGATTAAAAGATTGTTTTTTAAGAATAGCTTATTAGCAGAAAAGCAGATAGTCACGTGCATGCCACACATCCGATTTTTAAACATATTTTCCAAATCCGATTTTATAGGAAATTTAGAATTCTGGCAATCGCACGTATTAATACTTCTATAATAGATGCTGGAACAAGATTAAAGAGTTGCGAATAGGGGCTATACAAAAAGAAAACCTTTAATTAAATGACGAATATTGTTGAATGTGTAAAGGAGTTTACATACTTGAGCAAGATTATTACAGTAAGGTGGCACAGGTAACGATGTTAAAGAGAGAATAAAGAAGGCTGATATGCCGATGGATTGATAAACCACAGATATAGAGAGAATAGATACGAAATGCCCTATCCTTTCGCATAGAGGTTGGTGAAGCAGGTTTTTGTCAAGCCGCCATATTTTGAACCTACACTTATGAGAGGAGTACAGCCTTTTTAAATGTGCACCCAAAAATAAGATTTTGAGCTGTTAAGTGTCAATTAAGCAGCACGTTTGAACTGTAGGTTTTAAACAAGTATAATTGTGAATACGTGTGTAGTGTTTGGTAGTAGATTCTCGAATAGCAGAAGCAAAAACAACGAAAGGGAAATATGTTTCAATACATAGGTTAGGGTGCTTATTTAAGTGATTTTGTGTTGTTAAATGTTCAATTGAGCAGTAAATTTAGAGTGTAAGTTTCAAACCAGTATAATGACCAATACGTGTGTGTTGTTTGGTTGTAGTTTCTCGAATAGCAGAAGCATAGACAATGAAAGGTGATTTTTCGGGGTATACTTAGTGAAATATTTCAATACACAAGTTAGTGTACTTATTTAAGTGATTTTTGGATGGCATTCTTAGTGAAATATATTATACATTATCAACAGAACGATTCTGTATTGTTTGCTAGATTTTAGATTTCCAACTCGGAAAGACCGTTGAAAAGTAACCAAAATTGGCAATCTACTCCGGTTTATCAGAGACCTATCTCAAGAAATTATAGTATCAAATTACGTGCCTATGATACCAGAACTGGGAGAATACGGGCCGTGTTCTTCGGACTCAAAATGCAGAAGTTTACGACGCATAAAATGTATATCTCGTTAAAGCGCACAATTAATTTGTGGAGTGAACCATCTCCAAGAAATCCCTTGTTATTGATTTTAATTTAAAATTACTTAAACTTTTCTCAACCGCGAATTTGTCATTCCTGTTTCTTTTGTTTTATTCCTGGCCGTATACATAGAACCGAATCTCAATGTCATAACATCCAGCTTTTCAAATATATAATATCACTTTCTGCTAATGTTGATCTCCATTAGGACGACTTAGAAGAAGGATGGTTTTGTAAGAATAGTTACCTAGCTGGCTAAAGAGGTTAAACTTAGCACAAAAAAGGATAGTCAGATATTTAAAAGCGGATCTCTCTTTGTTGGGCTTTACGTACAATGTTCTATAAATGGCAAACCATAAGAGATAGACAACATTTACCACATAAAATACGTATATTTCATTAAAGCACACAATTTGTTCTTTCTGGCATTAGCCATTTTTGTGACAGTCCTTACTGTTGATTTGAATTTTTCAGAACATTTATCATGCATTTTATGAAGAGCTAAGCCAACATTTATTTATTTTTTTCGTAAGAGTATGCCATTAAAAATCTGTTGTGTCCAATTCACATGACTTTCTTTACATCTCAGTAACATATTATTGTTAAAAAGCTTATTCTTCTATTTCATGCTAATCGAGATAAACATTAGCAGAAATGTCTTATTACTTGCTTCCTGTTAAGTAGAAGCGAAATAAAGGAATGCACTAGGCTAAAACGATAGTCAAATCTTTTAAAATCTGGTTGTCATGTGGATGAAATTCGTTTCTTTGCAGTGTCAGGAATTGATAAATTCCCAATTGTGAAAAGTTTTACGAATTTTAAAACTGAAACCAATAACATGGAATATCTCAAAGATGGGTTATTCGTTGAAAAACTGTATATGACATAAATTGTGTGTTTTAAAAAATATACATTTTTTCTGTAGTACTATTTGTCTTTCTTACGTTTATCATTATGCAAACTTTAGCAAAATTTATCCAGAATAAAGAGGTCTCCATAGTCTATTCCCAGAAAAGTCAGTTATACATTTTAGTTCTATATAAATATCTTTAATATACAGTATTTAACTCCAAATCGTTAGAGCCATTATTGAGAAAATCAAAATTTGCGATTTTTTTCCATGTAAAGGGTAGTTTTGAGTTGAGGGATTCTCCTCAAAATCTTCACGTCGCATCCATGTAGGATACTTAAACTTAAAAAGCAAGTTTTCTATTTTATGATTTTTTTTTTTTTTGTGTTATCGTGTTCACAGATACACGGACAGACACACACAGAGACCTTTTTTAAAAATACTTTTTTATACCAGTGACTCTAAAAGATGCATTTCCAGTGAAATCTCGTTATCGAGTTTTTGGGTGGTAAGCGATACTTTCTCTATCTACGTGCCATACACTATATAGAGAAAATAAGAACAGGCTTTCAGCGACCTGATTTTTAAAGATTTGACTATCGCTGTGTCTTCCTTGTACTTAACAATAATGAAAATTCCGATTGACATGAAATAGAAAAGAGGAAAAAAAAGGGGGGGGGAACTTAGTAAGGAAATTTTACAGAAGAGATACAAAAGCAAATGTTCGTAGGTACGAAATTCGTTTGAATTTATGATATTTTTATCATGGCTTTATTTTTTGTTTCATTCTTGTTTCACCAATAGGTCGGTTATTGTATTTTTCTTCGGTTAAAATTTGTTACTGTACTGTTGCGAATTTCAAAATAGTCTCATTTATTGTATTTGACGGACAACTATTGGTATTTCTAACTAGAACAAGCACAGTAAATTGTGAGAATCGCAGTTTAGAAACAGTAAACCAAGTAGCTGACATTAAAATTGCCTGTTCCCTACAAAACAGGGTCACCCTCAACGTACTTTTAATACAGTATATTGAAAACCATGAAAGTTTTCTTTCAAGCCTCAGGTAGGCAGCAAATCATGTACTTGGCAAGTCATTCATGACATCCACTAAATTCCTGTTTGCTGCTACAGCAGGAAATGCAATAAATTGTCTTTCTAAGAATCATTTATTCCATGGAACTGCCAGTGAATGCTGTCTTTTTTTTTTTTTCTTCCTTCGAGGAACAGCACCGCGCCTCTACAAGCAGCGTTTCTGTTGTAGTTAAACCAAACCGCTTCAAGTCATGTTCGCGCAGTTCTTTGGTCTTGAGAAAGGTTGAAGTGATCATTTACTTGATTACGTTTGCAAAGAAAAATGCGGAATAAAATTAATTTGTTAATCTGTGCTGAGTGTTCTATATATAGGGATTAAATTTTTGAAATTAATTGCTTTTAAAATGTATTTTTTGTTTCATAGTGGACACCGGATCATACTTAGAAATATAATGAAGAAATGAGATATCTTACTTGTTTTTTTGCGAGTTATAAAATCATTGTTCTGTAAAATGGCGAATAATTATGAGCAAATGAAGAAAATTATAATTGATAATATACCTTTTGTGTGTGTGTGCGCACACGGCATTCCTAGGGAAGGAAAGAAATACATTACTAACAAAGTAAAATAAATACTCTTAATTGCGGACGACCAGAAAATCATTCGAGAATCCAAAGACAATTTACAAAAGTCTATGCATAGACTAAATAATACCAATGTAGAGAACGTAAATTAAAGATCACACCGTGAAAGACGAAACTTATGGCTTCTTGTAAAGCATCCAATCAAAAGCAAAATAAAAATAATAATAATAATATTAATAATAATAATAATAATAAACCCGTTTTAAAACAGATGAACTGCTAGCCTACAAATATTTAGGTTATGATATTACTTATGATTATGATAAATACAGTCTTAAAACAACGTTTTGAGAACTATGTGGCACAATTTCCAGGAGCCTGAAAAGGTGAAATAATCCGATGAGTTCCACTCTCGTGACTTTCTCTACCTTATTTGCAAACAAATTATTCTTACCAAAGATTATTTTTCTGTCTGCTTCATGATTAGCTACTTATAATATTGTAGGTGCAAGAGAAATAAGTAGGCTGTAGCGATAGCTAAATATTTTAAAAGGCATCGCTATGCGATTGGCATTAAAATTCGGTACTTTTTCATGGACAGGAGTAAACCAAAGGAATACACGGATGACTTCCTGTTTGAGAAAAGTATAAGTACTTTAAAATCGAAAACAATAATAAGAAATTTCCCGGAAACAATTAGCACCATAACGAAAATCTATAGCACAAAAAAGTGTATTTTTTGTGCAGTAAGTCTATATTTTATTGTTTATCAGTTATGGAAAATCTATTCAGAATATGCAGGACTTCAGAGGCTATTTCCAGGAAATTCAACATATACATTTTAGTTGTCATATAAGCATCTTTAGTATACGATATTTTAATTTTTTTGAGAAAATCAAAATTTTCGAAAATGTTTACGCATAAAGAACAATTTGGAGTGGCAGTATTTTCTAGAAAATCTTCGTCCCTGAAATATGAAAAACTTTTATATCAAGTTTGGATGTAAGTTCTGCTGCTCACAGTCAAACGGGTACACAGAAGCGCGCGTACGAACCGTTTTCTAAAATTGCTTCTTATTTTATTCATGTGACCCAAAACGTGTATTTCAAGTGAATGGAATTTTTGGATGGAATGCAACACCTTCTCTACCTATGTACCTACTACATACAGGCAGAGAAAGTGAAACACAAATACAATTTTATAACACAATGGCTGTACATATTTTGCGAATTATACTCCTAAAGGAAAACAATGTTATTATAACACAAGTCAGCCGAATTTAATTCCTTAGACGGGTAAACGAATGCACAGTATAGATAACTTAAAATGAGGATATAAAATGAATTAAATCTACTTCCAGAGAAGGTAAAAAAATACATGACTTCAAATAAAATAAGAAAGAGGTGCTGATTTGCAAACCACGAGAACGAAGAGATGTTAACAAGATGGTGAGTTGACTGAACGGGAGACTGACTCTTCTACTCCATGAAGAGAAGAAGATAAATAATAATAATAATAATAATAATAATAATAATAATAATAATAATATAGTGAACAGAGAAAGATTTTAGAATATAAATAAAATTTCCTATAGTATGAAATGCAAAACATGAACAGTTTAGTAATTTTACTCCGTGTATTATTACCAAAAGTTTTAGTTCTGAATAAAAAAATGTTTATTCCTTGGAATGAATTTAAATGTTTGTATATTTATTGTTAAATTAAGTAGATTTAGGTAAAAAGAAAATCTGATGTGTTCCGTTCACTAACTTTCTATAGATGTTTTACAAACAAATGTTTCTTTCAAAATATTATTCTTTTGTTTACGCCATGCTAATCTAGATAAACATTAGCGGAATGTATCTTATAACAACTTGCTTCATTATAAACAAAAGGGAAATAAGAGAATACATTACGCTAAAGCGATAGTCAAATGTTTTAAAAGCCGGTCGCTCTGTGAAACAATTCGGTTCGTTTGCATGGTCCCATTTGAGAAAAGTTAAGCAGTTTAAATTTGAAACGAATAAAGTGAGTATCTCGGAAACGCCCAACTCCACAAGAAAAACATATATGGCATATAACTATCAAGTGTTTTAACGAGATTACAGTTTTTGTGTAGTAAATTTTTGTCTATCTCATTCGGTTTAACTGTTATGCAAAATTCTGAAAAAAAAACGCAACCAGAATAAAGCGCTCCTCAGAAGCTACTCCCAGAAAATTCAAATTATACATTTTAATTGTCATGTGAATATCTTTAATATACGGCATTTTAATCAAAATCGTTAGCCATTTTTGAGAAAATCAACATTTTCGAAAAACTTTCCATGTAAAGGTAGTTAGGGTTTTGGGGATTTTCTCGAAAATCTTCGTCTCGCATACTTTGAAGATACTGAACTTAAATATGAAGTTGGAAATTACCCGACTTTTGGTTTCTGAGCTATGCTGTCTACAGACACACGGATATTTTTCTAATTTTTTTTTTCGGACTCAAAACATATATTTTCGGTGAAATATCCTTTTCGAATTTTCGGGTTGAATATAATACTTTCTCTCCACTATATAGGTACTTTGTATAGAGAAAGTAAAAATATCTACTTAAAACATTTAGCATTTAATGTACAGGATGTTTCATATCCAGATCCATAGTTCTCAAAATGCCACTTTCTCACTTTGTCCCTGGGACTCCCAGCCACCAAGTGGCCGTTTCTGGTTCGGGGAGTAATTTGAACACAAGATAAAAAATATTCTCGGCCAGTCTTCAGGAGTAAAACCAGAGATCCAACAATAACGTTTATATTGTTAGATGTTGCCGCGATCTGAGGCAACATGTATTAGTATTTAAATAAACCAATGCTATATGAAAACATCCTCCAATATAAAATCTGATATGTTCCATTCACATAGCTTTCTCTACTTGTGCTGTAAATAAACTATTTTTAAAATGAATTATCCTTATCTACATCATGCTAATCGAGATAAACACTAGCAGAACTTGTCCCACTGATTGCTTCCTAAGCAGAAATGAAATAAAGGAATACACTAGGATAAAGCGATACATAAATATTTTAAAAGCTGGTCGCTATGTGAAACAACGGAAGTTCGGTTCCCTTTAAATGGTCAGCAGTAAAATAAGAGAGATGAAACGAAAAGGACTTCCCGTTTGAGAAAAGTTATGTAGTTTAAAATTGAAAGTTCAAGAAGATTCATCCAGAATAAAGAGGTGTTTAGGGGCTATTCCCAGAAAATTCAAGACGTAAATTTTTTATGTGATGTAAATATCTTTAATATACGGTATTTCCAGTAAAATTATAAACATTTTCAAAAAATTCTCCATGTGAAGGGTAGTTTGAGGAAAATCTTCTTGAAATCTTAAAAATCCTCGGAAGACACTAAACATAAATTCCAAGTTTGTATTTAACGTCTTTTCGATTTTGAGCTGTGCTGTCCACACACAAACATATAAGCGCGGACCTTTTTCTAGAAAAGTGTGCCTCAGGGTATCTCAAAACATACATTTCCGTGAAATCTCTACTTCGAATTTTTAGGTGAAGTACACTACCTTCTCCGCCACGTGCAGAGAAAATAACAAGAACTGTCCACTATGAAGACAATCTTTACGCTGTTGCTGGCTTAACAGATATACGTATATTACTTTTATTGGTGTTTTTACGATTTTTATTTTCAGCATCCGAGGTTAAAGGTCTCTCACACTTCGCTTCATTTATTCTGCTTCCACAACAACTCTCATTCCTTCAACTGTTCTTCACGATAAGCCATTCGTTCGTTTCAGACTTTCCTTCGCAAGTGCAAAAGCGTTTCTTTTGCTTTCCTCGTCACTCTGGCAATTTATTGTCTGGTTTTCCAGGTCACAAATGCATTAGCGCTCGTAAACTCTGTAATGCTCACTAAGGGCAATACTGGTCTCAGTTCACTTCCCTAGCAGAAGTAGTGAAAGCTCTATTGTTTCTCATAGTCACCATGCCAGTCCGTAGAAGTTAACTGATTGCATGGTGGTCGTCGCTGGTAGCTCAGCATTTAGCGAATAAGATTATTTAGTTTTCAACTCAATTCGTTAGCATTTCGAAGTGACTAATTGGTTCGCTGGTTATAGCTCGCAATTATTCTTGATCATTGAAACATTTAAGTGAAAGTTTAGATGCGAGTCCATTGAAGGCTTTCAGTAGCCCAGACATCTTAATTTGACTTATTCATGTATACTTTGGAATGTCTTTTTGTAGTCAGCACCAAATTAAAGTCCATAGTTACAGTAACGATATCATTAGTATATGACACCTCTCATTTACTCAAACAATCGTTTTATTACATTTTAATTCTTGTATACTTGACATATCTCTGTCTCCTGAGAAATCAATATCATCCTTGTCACTACGATCCAACTCATTATCTTCAATTATTATTGTTTCAATTCTGTTTTTCACTTGACTATTTAATAGCAACGATGGTTATTCAAACAAAGCATAAAGACACTTGGATATTATATCTTTGGTGCTTGAGCAGGTA
Organism: Hymenopus coronatus; assembly: GCA_030762935.1. Lineage (NCBI taxonomy): Eukaryota > Metazoa > Arthropoda > Insecta > Mantodea > Hymenopodidae > Hymenopus > Hymenopus coronatus. Next base: position 55,770,285 of record CM060895.1, on the reverse strand, counting down.
TCATCTTACAGAATTTTAAATCGAAATGCATTAGATCAATCTGGATCTTAATTTGGAGATGATCAAATTATATTTCTCCCATCTTTCGTCAATTTTTGTTGCTCTTATCGGGATGTTATGTTTCTTTTACTTTCTCTACCATACAACGTCTGAAGGTATTGTAGTCCAGCACAGAGAGAATTTTAGATAAAGTTTCGTGTGTTGTCCCTGAGTGAGTCTATGAACAGCAAAAATAACTCAAAAACAAAAATTCTGTATAATACTAAACTATAGTTAAGTGCAGCACCTTCAAAGAATTTGAAACGAGGAGTTTCAAGAAAATTCTCCACCTCAAAACACCATTTACAGGGAATGTTTTTATAAAATTTTGATTTTCTAAAGATCGTTTCATGACAAATGAAATGTATATCTTCAATTTTATGGAAGTAGTCTCTGAAGCGCTCTTTATTCTGAATGACTTTTGTATAACTGTAAACTGTAAGAGAGAAAAACTTGATATACAAAAAATGTAGATCTCGTTAAAGCACACAATTTGGACCGATGCACTTTTTGGGCAGTTTAGCATTTCCGAGAGGATTGTTATTGTTATTATTGTTATTATTATTATTATTATTATTTATTTTTTAAAATAAACGTAATTTCAGTGTGATCATATAGTGACCAGCATTTAAAAGCTTGGCTATTGCTTTAGCTCAACGTATTTCCTTTACGTTGTAGCTATAAGGAAATAGTAAACATAGTCCATTTCTGCTCACATATGGGTTAGTAGAAGAATAAATAAATAGATAGAAGAATAAGCTTTTGTAGGAATAGTTTTTTTGCAGAATTGCTAGACAAAGCTATGCGAATGGTATCACATTTTTTCTAGGTGTCCTAACCATTCTCATTGCTCTTCCTGTGTTTGCTGTTTTTGCAAAATTCTCTGAACAGAAATGCGCGAGACACTTGTGGCTGCATAGTTCTATTTCTTCAGGTTTTCTTTTTATTTATTTGAAAAGCCAAGGAGAATACCTAACCGTATGCTAGGCATCTTCCTTCATGTGTTCCTAAACGTCAGCAATCATCTACCGAATTGGACTTTAGAGTATATATTTCGCCTTTCCTTTTAATTATGAATTAAATGAGGCATTATTACAAAGTTAACTAACATGTTCTCCGTAGAATAATTTACCCCCAGCTGTACTCGGGGGCAGACGATTTACACTGTATATTGCATCAAATAACAGGAACCATAAGTTACCTGAGTTTAGGAGAGAGGATAGATTTGGGCTCGCTAACTATTCTCTGCATGAAGGTCATGATTAAAAAATGAATGATCGTAATATACACGAAGTAAATACTGAGCAAGTTTCCGCCGCTTACCATGGTGGAAAAATATGGAATGGCTGTAATGTGTGCGATTCGTATTCGGAAGACCCTAGGTTCGATCCCAGGGATCTCACTGATCCTGGATTTTCGCGATTTCTATGGGATTGGAGCCGAATGTTGGAAAATTTTCTCATCTATCACGGTTTCCTTTCCATAATTTCCCCTTCATTCCGTTTCTTTCTCATTTTTCTAATTCATTTCACGGTTTCGTGGCGTATGGTGCTGTCGGACTTTACAATCTGTGGTACCACAAACTAAAAAACAAAAGGTAATATACCCCTTCTGTGGATTCTGACAACTAAAGAGAAATTCCTTCAAAGGTTATGTTCAAAATGACTACCGGCAGCTTCAGTACACACTTCCAGTCTGTTGTGGAAAGACTGCTGCAGAAGTTCTTGTATTTCAGTGAGCATTTCAGAGGAGGTGGTAGTAATATGTCGTTTCGTATTATCTGCTGTAGTTGGTATGTCCTTGTAGTTGGTGTCTTTCACCTTTTCCCACAGAAAAACAGAATCTAAAGGGGTAAAATCCGGTGAACGAGAGTCTAAGGCAGGTCCTCTTCATCCAATCCAGCGATTTGGAAACAATGTTTGAAGTCAAGCTACACTATGGGCTAAACAACCATCATGGTGGTATCACAAGTTCCTCCTAGGCAGCAGAGAAATATCTTCCAGCATCTATGGAAGATGATCTCTTAGGAGACTGCGATACTTTTGCAAGTTCAACGCTCTTTCTAAATATGAAGAAGGGGCTATGAGCGAATTGTTCACTATAATTGGGATTAAGAGATAATCCGGTAAATAATGGGCATCATTGTACAAATCCGGATCGAAACCAACGTGGCTTACGCTGGTTTAAACTTAGATCGTATAAGATAGTAAAGGTCAAACAAACCTGGTTCATGAACATCTCCACCCAAAACTAATCTTAATCCAACATTTTTTTTTTCGATAAGAACTCTCACATGTTTAAACTTCATGGGCTCTGACGTTCTAGCTGACAAAACCAATGGGGATTTATCAATGTGTGCAATAGTGCATGTTGTTTCTGTGGTTTACCTGGTCATGATTAGTAAATGTTGCTTCACAGTAAACAAGAAACATGATAAATTGGGAGTATCATGTCTGAATGTCCATATACAAAGTTAACATGATTCTCAAAATCATTTCCATGATTCTCAATTCGTTCCTTGATGGAGAGAGATGTGATAGGCATGAAACCTTTGTCGACGGAGAATGCGAAGTACACTTGCCTGACTCATGCCACTTCCACATGCGACTGCGCGGGAACTAATTTGTGGATCTACTGCAACAACAGCCAAAATATTAATTTCTCCCTCTTCTTCAGTCACTTGTGTGTTTCTGTTACGTTTTATAAGCGTTATACTACCACTTTCACGTAACTGGTTGAAGAGGTTGATAAATAATTGCCAAGTTGACTTCTATTTGGATGTTTCCGCATATACCGTACAAGAGCGAACTGCATTCTCCGTACAATCTTCATACACCTTGAGCATGTCGGTTTTTTCTGCTTAAATTATCACAAACGAACTAACTAGAAAGTCGCAATGCAACCAATGAATAGAAAACACAATGTAAACAAATATAACACTACTCCTGGAAGGTTGAATTGAACAAACAACTGTCGGTGTGGAAACTTTTCAAAATAGGATTTCTCGTAAACTACTAGCCATTGACATTCTTATTTATCCTACTTTTATTTTGTTGATGTAAATAGGCAATTTAAAAATTGTATGCTAAAAATTATTAGTATCACTTTCTATTTCTGAAACTTTTGCGGTGCAAGTTTTAAATGATTCATCCTGTATATAAAATAAAAGAATACGTTCGTTAAATACAGACGAGTTTCTGTGCCACTAGCATGTGTTTTCTGTTCTGCAAACTATTCTTACAAAAAACTACTAAGGCTTTCATGCCCGGGTTCATACCATAAAGTGTAGATTCCGGACTTGTAGGCCGTGGTTCAACAGATGAAATTTTACCCAAAGTTTCGTCCAGTCCAGTGTAATTGGCAGGCTGAGGGCAGCCCGAGGTGTGCTAGACGTGTCCCTGTTCTCGGAGAGAACTTAACCACGTTCTGACGGGATTGTGGGTTTTGCAGGATGGCGGGTGTGTTTTGGGGTTGTGCTAGCTTCGTTGGATATTTTCAAGGGAAAGTTGCCTTCTCTAGCCGTACCAGTGAGAACTCAACCACGGCCTATAAGCCCGGAATATACATTTGATGGCACTTTCACACAGTTTGTGTTTCTGTCAACTTCTTGTTTTTCGAGATAAACATTTGTAGGACCGGTTTCATTGCACATTTCGCTGTAGGTACAGCTATTCCATTAAAATTCCATCATGCCATGTTGGTGTATATTGGAGTACCGTTACAGTGATTTCTTGATCAGGAAATTTCTATTTTGCGAGTTCGCCCATATTTGCACACTGTGACAATGGACCACTCATCGCCCATATATGACACTATAGGACAAAATTACTCTTGGGAACGTGAAAATTGTCAATTTAGTCCAAGTACCTTTACTTTCAAGGTGTGGGTTGTTTCAAATGGAAATACACTTTACACGGGACCAATAGCTTTACTTCCCTTCCGAAGGAAGCCATGGTAAGGGTTTTTACGTCCGAAAAATTCATCCATGATCTTCGGCTGTGTTTGAACCTGCAACCTGGTTATTACGGCTACCATAGTAACCATTACACTAGTCCCCCTCCTTAATCTTGTTTTCAATAAAAGGAGATTAGCTATATAAAGAACTCTGTACTTTTACAGCGTGCGAGTAATTAATTCCATGTTACTTGAGATTCTTTATAGGCAAGCAAATTTTGAGACCTTCCTAATATGAATAGCTGCTTTATATGCATAACATAATGAAAAATCTGATGTATTCCATACACAGGAATTTCACCACCTTTTTCTATCTGCTTCATACTAATCGAGATGCATATTAGCATAAATGGTTTAATTACTTATTTCCTTCCAAGTAGAAGGGAAATAAGTGAATACACTAGGCTAGAGCGTTATTCAAATGTTTTAATAAGCTGTCGACATGCGATGATATTGAAATTCGGTTCTCTCTCCGTGTGTAGGAGCAAAAAATAAATAAAATAAATAAACAGATACAAATCGATGACGGCTCTGGAAAAAGTATAAGTATTTAAAAGTTGAAACCAATAACCAAGGCAAGGGATATCTAGCAAAATGTGTAGGACATAAATTGTGTGTTTTAACGAGATCTAATTTTTTTGAGATAACATTTTGTCTATCTCTTACGGTTTACTGGTCGTACAGAAGTCCTCCAAAATAAAGAGAAGTTCAGAGGCTATTCCCAGGAAATTCAAGATATACATTTCATTTGTCGTTAAAATGTCTTAAACCTATGGAATTTTAATCAAAATCGTTAGAACCATTTTTTAGGAAATCAAAATTATCGAAATATGTTACATGTAAGGGGTAGTTTGGGGTGGGGGTTTCATCAAAATATTTTCCGCATCCTTGGAAGAATCTGAACTTAGAATACCAAGTTTGGTATTTAACGGACTTTTCGTTTTTGAGTTACGCTGTTCACTGACATACGGACACACACATTCACGCACACTCAAAACACACACGTGCGTGAGATGCAGGACCTTTTTATAAAATTGCTTTTTACTTTCTCTACTTAGTGCACAATACTCAGATAGAGAAGATATTGTATTCCATCCAAAATTCTATATTGTGGTTCCACTGAAAATAAAGTTTTAGGGACTCCTGTATCCAAATAGAGGATTTTTAGAAAAAATGTCCGCGCGCGAATGTGTGCATCCGTGAGAAATCCCCCAACCCAAACTACTCTTTACGTAGAAAAAAAAATATTTTGTAAAAATGACTAACGATTTTGATTAAAAGTCCGCATATTAAAAATGCGTACCTAAATGACAAGTAAATGTAGATATAAATTGAATTTTCTAGGAATAACCTCTGAAGTCTTCTTCAGTCTGTGTGATTTTAAAAGAGATGGACCGTAAGAGATGGACAAAAAGTTACTTCACATAACTTTAGATCTCACAATATTTATGTCATTTACATTTCTTTTTGTGGAGTTTACCATTTCTAGAATATTCCTTTTTATTGGTATCAACTTTAAAATACTTAAAATTTTCTCATACGGGAATTTGTCAAATCCCGACAGCAAATAGAACCGAGTTGCATCACATAGCAATCATCTTTTAAAAGATTTGACTATCGCTTCAGCGTAGTGTATTTCCTTATTTCCCTTTTACTTATAAGGAACTACGTAATATGGTAATTTTTGCTAATGTTTATCTTGATTAGCATGAAGTAGATAGCAGAGTAATCTTTTCAAGGATAAAATGTTATAGAGAGGTAAAGAATGTGAATGAACACTAGATTTTTTATTTAGGAGTGAAATCTTCGTCTCGAATTTTTCGGTGGAATACAATACCTTCTCTGCGTGTAGATACGTGTTAGAGAAAGTAAAATAGAATGTATTGCGTTAGAGAAAGTCTTGTGAGTTCTGCACAGCAATAGCTAGGTGAACGATAACATTTTTTGTAATTCCTAAGGTTCAAACCCGTGGAGAGCGATGGATTTTTTTGGCAGTAAACATCCTTAACATGACTTCCTTCGGAAGGGAAGTAAAACCGTTGTTCCCGTGTCGGGGATTTACAGCTCGTAAAAGATCCTCAAGCTTGATAATGAAGCAAGAGTAAGGAGTGTATTACAGCCAATATAGAATGGGACGCTGAGAACCACAGAAATTAAAGAGCGCCCATAAATAAAAGTCAAAATATACAAGTCTTTAATGGAATACAGTTGATAAAGTTTTGGTGAACCACCACACTACAGTTATTATTGTGTGAATGGATAACAGGCAACAGTTAGGTCAGGAATGGTGACATAACCGAGATATATCAAACGGAGTCATCAGACAGTTCACGCTCAGCGAACCGCAAGATGACAGCTCCTAATGTCGGAGGTCACCGATAAGCTACGATTGTCTGCTCTTGTGTTAAACGTAGTTAGACAATCAGTAATCTTATCACGTAAACAACAGCACAGCATGTCTTAAATACATCTTTTTAATCATCTGGTAATGCAGGACAATATTGAATTGGGTATTTTCCTTTATATATCTGGGGTTTTCAAAGCTCGAACTGCACAGTAGTTAATATTACGGTTAATAGGGGCGTGAAAATAGCAACTGGCGCACTGCTGTACAGAATTGCCGGAAACGTTTGCAGTTTGGGCTGCAAACAAGTGTTTTGGGTTACGGACGGGATCTTTGATTTGTGATGCTGCGCTTATCCGGCCGATTTGTTGACATCAAAAGTTAATGCGGTCACCTTACACATCGTGCTATGAATATGAGCAGATATACCTATTAGTCAAAATAACGCTTACCTTACCGTGCTGACGTGTATTCTTTTGCGCTCCCCTTTTCCCTGATTGGCTAATGTGTACCTTTGATCGCGATTTACGATAAACGAACTCTGTTCAATGCAACGTAAAAAAACTTTTGTCGTGATGAATGCACGATCTTTGTTTAAACACAGGGAGCTTTAAACCGAAGGATCCTCCTACCTATTTGTTGATAAGAATTTACCATTTATTATAATGAAATTATAAATTTAGCAGTTCTTTGAATTGTACCATAATAAATTATGTTAAATAAGGAACTAGTTTGTATAGTACAAAGGTTTATTCCAAGACAGCAGCCTATGAGAGGTGACTAGTGCATCGGACAGCCCAGAGGCACGGAGCAAAGTTATATGAATTAGGATTTGATAGGGCGTTTACACAGTAATCCATAAATTAGCGTTACTCTTCGTAAATTATGACATTTTGGGGTTATTGGGGACCTTCAGTTTATAAACGATTGTACCATATATGGCACATTAGAACTCCATAGTATATTTCCTGGCATACCAGAGAAACCACTATATCTCAGACTGAAGAGTAAACTTCATAAGTACTCTTTTTACTTTCTTTAGCATGCATTTGCATACGATGTACATAGTAGATAGAGCAGATATTGAATTCCACCTAAAAGTTCGAAGCGAAATTTCAGCGCAAATACATGTTAAAAATCTGATGTGTTCCATTCAATGACTTTCCCCACATCGCTGTAACAAATTTATGTTAAAAAGCAGACAAACATTAGTAAAAATGTTCTTAATTACTTGCTTCTTTGTAAGCAGAAGGAAAATAAGGGAATACCCTGGACTAAAACGATATAATATTTTAAAACCTGGATGCTATGTGGTTGAAATCCATTTCTATGCAGGGCCAGGAGTTTACAACTTGCCGTGCGAGAAAAGGTTAAGTATTTTGAATCTGAAACAAATAACAAGGAATATTTCAGAAATGGCCAATTCCACGAAAAAACATATGACATAAATTGCGTGTTTTAACGTAATATTTTATTTTTTGTGTAGTGATTTTGTTGTCTATCTTATAGTTTACCAATTACGCAAAATTCAACAACATCCATTCAGAATAAAGAAGTCTTTGGGGACTATTCCCAGAAAATTGAGGATACACATTTTATTTCGCATACAATTATATTTAATATGCGGTATTTTAATCAAAATTGTTAAAGCCATTTTTGAGCAAATCAAAATTTTCCAACTTTTTTGCATATAAAGGGTAGTTTGGGATGGGGGCGACTTTTCTCAAAATGTTCGTGTTGCATCCTGGAAGATACTAAACTTAAATACCAAGTTTGGTATTTTACTGACTTTTCGTTTTTAAGTTATTGTGTTTATACACACACACACACACACACACGGATCTTTTTCCAAACATTTTTTATACAGGGGACCCTAAAACTTGTATTTCCGGTGAAATATCGGTATCGAATTTTTGGTGAAATGCAATACCTTCTGTATACACTATGAATATAGTACGTGTAGAGAAAGTAAAAAAGTGATTTTAGAGATAGTTCATGTCTATAGACAGCATAGCTCAAAAACGAAAAGACGATTAAATACCTACCAAACTTGGTATTCTTTGTGACATTGCTTTGTACATAAATTTAACTCTGCCGCTAGTAATATGCAGTGGAATAAATATATAATATGTATGAATTATGATGAAATTATTGGGAGGTAGTAGCGTGTTAAAGATTTAACAAGAAATTTTATCACCATCATTCACTCTTCCTAAATTAGAATAAAGAAGTTAATATCCTTTTGTATCAACAACAGCGGAAGTACCCATAAGCGTTGCCTCCCGCAGAGAAATACACAGCCGCGTCGGTATAACAAGGTTTCCTCTTCGGTTACAACGTGCCCCAAGCAACCGTCATTTGTAATTCATGAATGGAGCCTTTAGGTACCCTATTAAGCCTCTCATCTTTGACTGCGTTCCGTTCGCGGCTCAATAAACACATTTATGTAAGGTAATTACATCAAACGGAATGTAAGGCTGTTTTCCTTTAGAGGCATGCTCTCCGATTCCCACACCAGCGCTGCTAACCTTTCTCGTAATCGCTTATTTGAACTGTATTTACCTTCTCTACTGCTTAGATATCTAGTTAAGTACAGGAAGTATCGCTTTCCGCCCAAAAATTCGATAATGAGATTTCGTTGGAAATACGCACTTTGTGGTCTCCAGAAAGAGACTGTTACAATCACATGAATTTCTCTGCTCTCGCAAATTACTTTTTCTATACGTTCTGTGGAATAGTGTATAGAGAAGGTATTGTATTGCATCAAAATTCGATACCGAGATTTCACCGGAAATACATGTTTTAAAAACCCCTGAATCCAAAAAAAAAAGCGTTTTAGAAATATGTCCGGGTATCTGTTGGTCTGTAAAAGTGTCTGTGGGCAGCATAAATAAAAAACGTAAAGAGCATTAAAGACCAAACTTGGTATTTAAGTTTGGTATCTTTCAAGGATGCGACACTAAGATTTTCAAGAAAATCCCTCTACCCCAACTACTCTTTACATGGAAAAATTTCGAAAGTTTTGATTTTCTCAAAAATGGCTCAAACGATTTTGATTAAATTCTTGTAAATATCTTATATATATATATATATATATATATATATATATATATATATATATATAAGATATTTACAAGACAAAATGTATATCTTGAATTATTCTTGGAATAGCCTCTAAAGGAATATTTATTCTGGAAAATTTTTATTGAATTTTGCGTAACTGGTAAACTGTAAGAGATACACAAAAACTTTTACACAAAACACGTAGATCACGATAAAATACACAATTTATGTCATATACATTTTTATCGTGGAGTTGGCCGTTTTCGAGATATTCCTTGTTATTGATTTCAGCTTTAAAACACTTAAACTTTTCTCGTTCGGGAACTTGTCAACTCCAGGCCACGCAAAGAAACGGATTTCAATCTCATAGCAACCACATTTTAAAACATTTGATTGTCGGTTTAGCCTACTGTATTCCCTTATTTCCCTTCTGCTTATAAAGGAACTAAGTAATAAGACCGTTTATGCTAGTGCTTTAGCATTAAATAGATAAAAGAATAAGCATATTAACAATAATTTGTCACAGTGATGTAGAGAAAGTCATGTGAATGGAGCACATCAGATTTTTTTTACAAGGCAAAAACTTAAAAAATTTAGGAAATCAAATAAGGATTAGTTAAAAAAAAAAAAAAATCTCATGTGTTCCATTCATATATCTTTTTCTAATTGCTTAGATCCTTGTAAGTATATGGATATAAGAGAATACACTAGGTTAAAGCTATAGTGGAATCTTTTAAAATTTGTCGCTAAATGATACAATGAAATTTGGTTCTCTTTACATGACCAGGTGTATAACAAAAGAGATGTGAAATAAATGACGATATCTCGTTCGAGAAAAGCTTTAGTATTATAAATTTGAAACAAATAACAAGGAATATCTGGGAAATGATTAACTCTAAAATAAAGTAAAATATTAAAAAGAATTACATAAAATGTGTATTTTAACGACATCTACAAGTTTGTGTAGTACGTTTCTGTCTACCTCTTATGGTTCACCAATTATACAAAAGTCATCCAGAATGAAGAGGCCCTTAGGGGCTATTCCTAAAAACTCAGGATGTAATAATAATATTTCAAACCAATGGATTTTATTCAAAATCGTTAGAGCTTCTTTTTTTTTTCAATATTTTTTTTTAGTAAAAAGAACGTAATTGGGGGAGGGGGAGATTCCTGAAAATCTTCGTGTCGCATCATTGGTAGATATTAAACTTAAATGCCAAGTCTGATGTATAACTTACTTTCTGTCTTTATGTTGTGCTGTCCACACACACACACACACACACACACACACGCGCGCGCGCGCACTCATATTTTTCCATTTTTTTTTTTTTTTTTTTTTGTGCAGAAGACTTCAAAACATGTTTTTCCAGTGAAATCTCAGCATCGAATTTTGGGTGGAATACAATACCTTCTATTATTATTATTATTATTATTATTATTATTATTATTATTATTATTATTATTATTATGTAGTATACATACATGCTTGTCGCCCTCCGTGGTGTTATGGTTACCATGCTAACTTCATATACCCAAAGTCGCGGTATCAAACCTGGCGGAGGACGATAGAATTTTTCGAGCGGGAAGCAAAGCCGTTGGTCCCGTGTCATAGATTTACGGCTCTTAAAAGAACCCGAAGCCTAATAAAAGAGGCCTCTGAGCAAAATTAAGCGACCTTTCACGCCCCGTATAGAATGGGATGCTGAGAACTACAGCAATTAAAGAGCGCCCATAAGTAAAACTCCATTTTAATTTACATACATGCTAGAGAAGCAAAAATTTAATGATATTATTCTATTTCAGAATATTCTCCTTTAATATTAATACATTTTTGCATTTGATGAAACAACTCATTAAAGCAATAATGTCACTGTTCCTGAGGCACCTTAAATACCAGGTTTTTATAATGTTCCACTGCTTCATCTAATGGCGAAAACAGACGATTTATCCTTAATTTTTGTAAGCAAAGAAATCACATGAACGGTTTTTAAAAATATGGTGTAAACAGACATTGTATACCAATCAGCAGTAACGTTACGATTATCTTCTAATGCCATAGTAGTAATATGGTCCGGATAGGGGGGCTCTTGACAACACTGCGAATTATAGGATTTTTGTAACCTTTGCTTCTCAATGACTTTTTATTTCAACATGATAACATTAAATCCAATATTCATCACCAGTAATAATATTCCTAATCAAAATTAAATTGCCGCCTCTCAATTTTTCCAGAGTTTTTCTGCACCAATCAATGGCATGTTTTCAATCGGGAGTCAGTTTATGTGGAATCCATCATCAACAACGTTTTCTCACGTCTAGCTGTTGAGGTAATACCCAATGTCGACCGAATACATTCATAAGATGCCCCTCGATCTTCTTCAAGCACTGCTCAAACAGTGGCAACTGCTTTGATCAACAACAGCAGTTCTTGGGCGTCCTTCCTTGCTTCCTTGTAAGCATAAGGGAAATAATGGAATATACTAGTCTATTGCGATAGTCAAATCTTTTAAAAGCTAGTTACCATGTGGTTGAAATCAGTTTCTTTGCATTGCCAGGATCTGACAAATTCCCGACTGAGAAAAGTCTTTTAAAACTGTAACCAATAAGAATGGATATTTCCGAAATGATCAACTCCACGGAAGGGGGGGGGGAATGAAAAAATGTAAACCTGTGACATAAATTGTGTGTGTAAACGGGATCTACATATTTTGTGTAATAAGTTTTTGTGTACATCTTAAGGTTTAAAAGTTATGCAAAATTCACCCAAAATAAAGAGGACTTCAGAGGCTATTCCAAAAAAATCAAGATATAAGTAAACGTTTCGGCGATCCTTGAGCGGGTAACCATCACAAAGTGATATTGCTGATACTGAAGACAGGTTAGTAATTCCCATACGAGTTTTCATTTAAATGTCTCGGTGTTCAAGAACAGTTGCGCGAGCTATGCCTACAAAATCCTTATCTAGTTGGTTATTTTTAAGCAGCATCATTTTGCTATTAGCTGCTCAAAGTCATAACTGTGGTTTCTGAGAAGCGCCGTCCATCTGTTTCCTTAACTGTGGATGCCGACAGGACTCCATAGAACAGCTGTCACCATTTTAGGTGCTCAGGGTCTCTCTTGAAACAACCTTGTGATCCTAATTATGGAACTTCCTAGCTGAAGGTCAGCCCAGACAGTAATGTGGAAGGAATTCTGAATGAAGTCTTCAAGTTAACATGACCACACCGTGCCGGAAGCCATAGCTTAGAAACACATCACGCACTAGTAACCGGGTTCCGGTCTCTGGAACATGAATACTGCATGTGTCATAGTTCCGGAGTAGCACGCGAACACTGAGCCTTCCATCTTCTCTGTAGCTGCATCTCACCATCCTTCGTTGCTCCTTTTTATGTACTATGTCTTATAGATTGGCTTTTTTGTTTTGTTTTACTTTCTTTGCCATATACCTATGGTCGGTAGAGGAAATTGTGTATTCCATTCATAAATTCGATATCGAGATCAACGGAAATACATGGTTTGAGGTCCCCTGAGTCTAAAGAAAGAATTTACAGAAGGTGCTCGTGTGCTTTTAAGCATCTACATAGAATTGCTAGACTTTTTTTACTTCCTGCAAAATGACACTAACGATTTTATTAAGATGCCAAATGTTTCAGATGTTTTGTTGCAAAATGAATAAAATCCTGAATTTTCCTCGAGCAACCTAAGAAGTCCTCTTCATTTTGACTGACTTTTGTATAACTGTACACCGAAGGAGAGAGGGAGGGAGAGTGAGATAAGGATGTTCTCCATAAAACACTGAAGTGTATCTTTTGTTAAATTACACACTTTATATCAAATAAATATTTTTGTAGCAATAACCGTTTCCGAGATATTCTATGTTATTTTTCAAACGACTTGAAAGGTTATCTCGTTGGTAAAGTGGAATTTTACAACCATATATAGTGATCCCTTTTTTTTCTTCTTCCAAGAATTAACTATTACTTCGGCATCCATTAAACCCTTTTATCTGCAACTATTTAATATTAGATACTTAACCATCATTTAACTATGGCAATGGCATTCTTCACCGCACTCGTTGCTGTGATAAATTTATACACTTAAATGTCATGCTTAACATTCAACTTATGACCAATAAGTTAAAGCGAAATAGAATTAAACAAAAAATCGTTATGTAGTTCGTTGGTTCCTAGTTCAGCTTAACTATGATCAACTATCAATTAGATTTTGGTTTACATGGAATCAGAGTATCGTATGTTTGTTGAATTATGTTATTTACAAATCAAAGATCTTATTATGATCATATAATGCATTATTAAATGGTCACGGATAAAATATTGTATACATCTAGTGAGACCTACTACGAAATGTGCAATGAAACATTTCTGTAGATGTTTATCTTGATTAAGGGAAAGTAGGACTAAAAACAAATGTTCTAATGTGTTACATTCACATGACTTTTCCTATCAATTCTTCAACAAACTATTCTTACAAATGACTAATCCTCTATCTATTTAATATTAATCGCGATTAACAGTTGCAGAAATGGTTTTATTGCATATTATTTCCTTGTAGGTACAGCCGGAATAAAAAAGAACGACAGGCTGAAGTGGCAGTCAAATATTTTAAGAGCTGGTTACTTTGGATGTTTACCTAATTTACTTAGCATTTGGTTATTAACTGTTATTATTTGAAACTACCTTCTCCTTGCATGACCAGGAGGAGAGAGACGTTTCCTCTGAGAAAAATAAGTATTTCAGGGACGCCATAGCCGAGTAGTAGACTCTTTACCTCACACCAAGGCGCCCCAGGTTTGACCTCAGAGAACTGCTTGTGGGATTTGTGTTGGAAAAAGCGACACTTGGGCCGATTTTCTCCGGGTTTTACAGTTTCCCCCGCCATCCATTTCACTAAATGTTCAACCTTTCCTATCATTCATTTCGCCTTCATGTCATCTACTTCCTCACTTTCATGCCTGGCTACGGGCCAATCTTTCGTTCGGGGTTCTTCATTTTTAGATTAAAATGTCGTTAACTTCTCGATAGGCTTCTGATCCTAAATATCCACGTGTAAGTCCTCCATGCAGGGAAGGTAAGACTAAGTTAAACCTGTTTAAAAATTCAAATCCATAACAAGAATATCTTGGAAATGTTAACTGCATAAACAAGAAAAAAAATGATGTAATTGTGTATATTAATTGTTTCTTTCACACCAGTCGTGTATAGAACAGGATTTTATGTTTTAACGAGATTTATATTTTTTGTGGGGTAAGATTTCGTCTATCTACAGTTTAGTAATTATGCAGTAATAGTTCAGAATAGAAGCACCTCATAGGCTATTCCCTCAAAAGTTGATTACACGTATACATTTCGTTTGCTATTAAAATATCTTAAACGGTATTTTAATAACAATTGTTAGCTAGTTTTGGGAAAATAAAAACTTAAAACAAATGTTCATATAAATGGTAGCTGAGCAAAAATATCTAAACAATATATGAATATATTTGATTTTCTTAAAAATACCCTTTTTACTTAACACAACCCCCACAGACGGATCCAAAACAAGGGGTTCTTTAATTTATAGTGTCGTATCCTTGAAAATACTGAAGTTAAATAACAAGTGTGGTATTTAATAGCATTGTCATTTTCCGGTTACGCTGTTCACACACTAAGATATACACAAACATAATTTATGCATACAAAGGTACATACGTAGTACGTACATAAATGCGGAGGGCGATGGATTGGCATTTTCGGAAGGGAAGTAAAGCTGTTGGTTTCGTGTCGTAGATTTCCGGCATGTAAAAGAACCTCAAGCCTGGTACAAGGGCCTCTGAGCAAAATGAAGCGGTCTGTCACACACAATACAGAATGGGACACAGGAACTTCAGCAGTTAAAGATAGTTCACAAATAAAACTCAATTTTAATACTTACATGGGGTATTTTCTTCTTATGCAGCCTGTGCGGCCGAGTAGTCAATTCTGGCTTCCAAACAGAGGTCGCAGATTCGATTCCTGGCTGGTTTGCGAAATTTTTCATTAATTAGTCATTCCCTGTCCTACACAGTCTTTCTTTTATAGTGTTTAACGCCCGATTTTATTATTATGGCACCGTAGGCGATGACACTGATGGTATGTGGAATGAAGATCGAGCACTGTTGGAATGCGATGGCGGGGAGAACCAGAGAAAACCCTGCGCCGCTTTATCCACCACAAAATCCCACTTGCGGACTCCTGGAATCGAACCCGGGCCACCTTGCTGAGAGGCGATCTAACCACTCAGCCACGGTGCACCTCTCCCAGAGTCTGGAAGTATGAATGGGAGAGTGAATGTGTGTGCGTGTATGTATGTATGTGTCTGTAGGTGTGTTCAATAGTATTACCATTGAAAAACAAAAACAAACAAAGAAAACGTAAATAAACCGTACACTAGCAGTTGTGTCTCAAGCCAAAGCCCTCGATGTGACCATGGAAGTTAAAGCGGCAATATAAATGAAACAAGTAAAACATGCCCGCCTGGGTAGTGTGGTGGTAGCGTGTCTGCTTCACATTCAACAGGTCCTGAGTTCGAATCTCGCTTAGGGTGAGTTACCCAGATAAGGTTTTTTTTCGGGGTTTTCCCTTATCCTGAGAAGAGGAATGTCGAGTAACTTTAAGCTTCCTGGACCCCGAGATCATTTGAGCATCGTTCGATATGACCAACCAGGAAGTTAAACTTAAAAAAAAAAAAAAATAAACATATTCCCTTGATTACTATACACAGTAGAGAAAGTTAAGTATTGCAAGAATAGTCCAAGTTGACGTGAGTATAGCACATGCGATGTTTTGCTATATTAGAATCATAGTAGACAAATTTACAAACTTTGCAAAATTTCCCAAACCCTGTCTGTAAAGGAACGATTTCCAACAATATTGAATGATTTGGTCGGGTGACGTTTACGTAGACTGACCTATTATCCACGCCGTTGAACACAAAACTTGAAATAGATTGTGTAGCAGAAATCGCTGCACAAGAAGCTAGGAACCGTAAATAAACCCCGGCTACCGTGTTTCATTCTTCTCGAACACGCGCGGTTGGTCTTTTGGGGTGATTAAGGGCAATACGCTCAGGAAGGTTTGAGTGATGTGGGATATCGGATAGAAGAGAAAGGTTATTTACGGGCTGACGGGCCCCGCTAGGCTCGCTCGCAGCAGCTGGTACTGCATGCAGCATTCCTACAAAACACGATGTCGTATTAGACGTGAGCGAATGAATGACACGGGAGAGGGGGTGATTCTTTCATTAGTATTCATTCCCCTGCGACCGGTCGACCGTTCCTTCCGCTTGGTAGATGTCCAACTGCCACTGCCATCACGTTCCCACTGTCTGCAACCTTTATCTTTCGTTTTTTTCTGGGCGTAAGGGCATGTTTTTACAGTCACAGTACTCCCCCGGATGTAATTTACATGCTGCATTTACGTTCTAAAGGTTTCCTACTGCTTTTCTCGCAAGAGAAGTCTTTGAGCTTTTAAAATCCTATATATACAAATGACAATAAAGCCTGGAGAAATGTCCAGCATTTTTAATTTCTCTAGCACGTGTGTACATACTATATACTTAGTAACTAGAGAAGGTATTATATTCCACCCAAAAATTCGATGTAGAGATTTCACCGGGAATATGTTTTGGAATCCTTTTTTTTTTTTTTTTCTTTTTTTTTTTCTTTTTTTTTTAAAGGTTCAGTGTGTATGTGTCTCTATGAGCAGCATGGCTCAAAACAAAAGTCGTTAAATACCAAACTTGGTATTTATATTTAATATCTTTCACACGAGGAGTTTCAAAAAAATCCCCACAGCACAAATTGCCATTTAAATGTAACATTTTTTTTTTTTAAAATTTTGTTTTCTCAAAAATGGCTCCAACGATTTTGTTTAAAATATCGTATTTTATAGATATTTAAATTACAAATAAAATGTGTATTTTGAATTTTCTGAATGCATTTTGAAGAATATTGTGTAACTGTTAATTCGTAAGAGACACGCAAAACTTACTACATAAAAATGTAGATGTCATTAAAACACATCAATTATGCATATACGTTTTTATTGTAGAGTGGTTTCAAATTTTAACTACCTATATAACTTTTATCAAATGGGAAATAATCTTTCGTTTCATATCTCTTGTTTTACAGCTGGTCATGCAAAGCAAATCGAACGTCAATTGTTTCACATAGCGACAAGCTTTTAAAATATTTGACTATCACTTTTGCCTAATGTATTCCCTTATTTTCCTTCAACTTATAAGAAAGTAAGTAATAAGATAATTTCTGCTAATGTTTATCTCGATTAGCATGTTGTAAATAAAAGAATTATGTTTCGTAACAATACACAATATAAATATATGGAAGAACTAGAGAGAGTTATGTGAATGAACACGTCACATTTTTCCATTAATACTTGTTCTAAAAACGATTCCTTTCTCTTATAATATGGAATTGCATAGCTTTTTCAAATGCTTCCTGTATTCTTATCAAAGAATCCAAATATATAAACATAGCAACCAATGCCACTGTTACACGGACTATTAAATAGTTCCTCTCAGCGTACCAAGCGAGGTGGCGAGGCGATAGTGACTGTGACTTCCATTCGGAAGTTCGTGGATTCGATTTCCGTAGCCAATCTCCCAGACCCATGTTTTTTCCGGAGTTTCCATGGTTCTTTATGCGAATGCTGGAAAGGTCCATTACATGCTCCGTATTTCCTGTCCTTTCAGCTCACTTCTCATATCATTTCACCCTTCATCTGGTTGGTCTGCGGGGGTCTCGTTGCTAATGTAGGGCTATTTAAGACAGCGTCTAAAAGTATATCTTCATTGTGCGCAGAGGTAACTGGAGTCCTCTCTAATGGGACCTGTCCGTTCAAATGCTCCTGTTATACGTAATCGCCGTCCAGCAATCCGAAAAATATTGGTGTAGGTTTTCGTTTTTCTGGAAATCGACTTCCATACAGGCCTTTAGCCTGGGATACATAGCGAGTTCACGACCGACTGAGTCTGCCTATCTAATGGTCTGTGATGTTCATAGGAGATAACCTTAGCTGTAGGTATACATAGTTACTTCGTGCATTTGTATTTAATGGGGCTTGCCTAGACCTAAAGTGTCTTCCAGTAGCGTTCGCAAACCCACCGAGGGTTTCAGCTGCCAACATTTTGTAGAGAACATTTTCTAACTAAGAACAATCGATAACATGTTAGGTGTTCTAGTATTTTGAAATTGTTTTTATTAACTTTATACGTTTTGAAATTTTCCTTTAGTATTATTTAATGTCTTAGTAAAGTTTATTTTTCAAAATGATTAGAAAGAAAATAATTAAGGATCGAATACTGAAAAACACTTAAAATGAACTGTCATGTGTTCTTCATTCACATATCTTTTTGATTACATCTAAAATTATTAGTGACAAACACTGAACTAGCTTTGCACCTCGATGGATAAAGAAGAAAAAAAAAGTGCACTCAGACTGTGGGACTCGAACCGCTGACACGCTGGAGGTAATGAGGGAACATGAAATTAACCAGTTGAACTACAATCATTTCGCCCGCTTGCTGCGTTAAAACTTGTAGGTGTAGTATAACATGTCTCCCTCTTCGCTATGGATCTCTTTATAACTGTTGTGGACCGTTTTTTGTAGCTTAAGTCATTTTTAGCCTTCATTTATTATACTATACGTTGTAGAACGTATGACAGATTGGTAAATGAGGGAAGAATTGAATTGGTATCCTGTTGATATAACATGTACTGTAACAGGAGTTATTAAGCACATGTTTTTGGAATGTACGTAACTATTGCTGATGTCTATTTTCCGATAAAGAGCAGGCTAGATTTGCATGGTTACCAAATGGCGGACAAGCGTGATAATTTCGACCTTATTACTTTCAGAATATGAAGTGTTGCCTATCTCCAAAAATAATAAAGAACATGTGAACCACCTTGTATAAGGTTAAAATTACAGAAGGTAATGACAAAAATTACAGAAGGTAATGACATACCACCGCAGTCTAACCTTATTTAGTATTGGCGCCGCGCTCATAGAGGTTAATACCATCTAATGGTGGTGTTGATGTGGCACAGCTTTGTTTCCTGGCCGGATATCGCTTAAAGCTCTGTTCATTATATTCACCTTCCTTCAAATAAAAGTTTTCCTTAAGAGTACCAATCTGTTAAAACGCTCGCAAATTGTTAAAACAAACATTTTGCACATTAAAATTACTTAAGAGGGATGGATATAAAATTATGCGAATTCTGAAATCATTGTGCCACCGTACACGGCAGTGCAGTTTCCAAATATAAGGTCACCCTACCCTAAACGCAGCTTATTTTTCATTCTTTTTATCAGCGCTTTTTTTCATTTATGATATACTTAGATAATAAAAATAAGCATGGCGCTCTGATTTTGACGAAAACGTGAACATTTGACGGGGAATCGGATCTTAAGACGATTTTCATCGATGCCATTCTATTACAACACACCATGCGAGTAAGAAAAGGCAAAACCGATTGAGCAATCCACCCCTTCATCCCTCACCCCACTCGACGCTCCACCTGAATAGTATAAGCAGTATGCTAATTTTGTCAACCACGTGCGTGAATTACCTTCAGGATGAAGCAGAGAAAAGATTAACCTAATTTTGTATCACCCGGGGGAAGAGTGGTTCACTGTCCAACCAGAAAGTGTAGGGATCCCCAGTTCGCATTGTTGTAAGTTGTTGCAAGTTAGGTTTCACGTCCAACCCCTTTCCTTCGGTAACGTGGCCTGTCCAATACGTTTTTAAGAGCATAGCAAACAAGGAAAGACATGGATGGGGGTGAACGAAAAGACGCCGTTTTACGATAAATATTTCCAGGCGTAGTTTTAATGTCTTTGAATATACAAATGCTTATTAATTACTTGGACATTTTTAGCAGAGACACTTAAGGTTCGAGGATTTGAGCTTGTTGATACGGTAATCTCCATCTAAAGTGTTTAAAAACACTTTTTTGTTGTTAGACTTAAAAACTTTTTGTCATATTTTCTACTAGAAACAGATAATCGCGCCAAATGTAACTTTCTTAAAGTGGATTTATTGTGCAGGAGTTAAAATAGGTAATATATGTATGTGTTGCTAAATCGCGCGGGCATGATTAAATTATGTTAGTTTCTGACAAAGAGGGGAGGGCACAGCTATCTCTTTTTTGTGCTCGCCCATCGGCCTTCTTAAAATAAAATCAGTTTAAAAAGCTGACCGATTACAAAAAGCTTACGGTTAAAGTAGTAGCTTTTATCAACTAAGCATGCGAATTTACTTCAGTGCTTTAAACATTTTTCAGGCATGTATTACACATTTCAGTTTATGCAACTACGACACACAATTCTGTCCGGATACTCCTTTTGTGCGCTACAAATAATGCATGAAGACCATTCAACGGGAATTCCAAAAGCCATCTCAGCCAGAAGCTTATCGATTTACCAGCTCGAAGTGGGGTTCCCACATGCTTCTAGTTGTTCTTTGGGCTTCGAGTGTAACCACCAGTTTTCGTCACAGCAGCAATAAATGCCCAGAATATCTGGTCACAAGTAAAGGGTTTTCAAATCTTTAATAACCATTTACATCTACGAGCAAACACTGTCGTTCTCCGTGGTCTAAGGCTAACATGCTAATCTCTAGTTTCCAAAGTCGCGGATTCAAACCCGGCGGAGAGCGATGGCTTTTTTTTTTTCGGGCCTAAAAATCCTTAGCATGAATTCTTTCGAAAGGGAAGTAAAGCCATTGGTCCCGTGTCGTACAAGGAACTTAAATCTGATAAAGAGGCCTCTAAGCATAATTAAGCGGTCTCTCACGCCCAATATGGAATGAGACACTGAGAACTGCAGCAGTTAAAGAGTGTCCATAAATAAAAGCACACACTCATACGAGCAAAAAATATGACCCTTTCCTCTAAATCGCAATAGTGATTTTTCTTCCGTAATATTTCATCTATATAATACACATCTACATTCGTCCACCCAACATTTATGACCTCTCTCTGTCGCTGACTTGTAAAACATATAAACCAATCAACGATATTATTTTGGGTGTGAAGCGTCAGGGGTGAGAAATAATCTGTTTTAATGAATTATATTATTATTATTATTATTCGTGTAAACAACAAAAACAAGGATAGCCCTAAATAACATGAATGGAGATTGACCTCATAGGGGAAGTGAATGAGCTACATGCAGAGTTAAACTGTGCAACAATCGCAGTATTTATGTAGAACGTTTCTATCAAAGTAGGCATGTTTATGAAATCCAAAATTATAAGTCGTCTTCTTCCCCTTTGACTCTTTACCCCACTCATAGGAAGACTTACATTCCATTTTACTTACAAGCCAGCGTCTGGGGCCAGATCCTCTTGAGAGCAAACGGCCTCTGGCTAGAAAGAGTAGCCAGAATGGGTGATCAACCCGATGTATAGTTTGGAGTGAGGAAGAAAATATGAAATGGCGATGAAATGATTGAAAGAAAAGATAATTATGGTGCAGCTGGAGGACTGAATGGCTAGGGAACCCGGAGAAAACGCTTTCCAACACAAATCTCCTGGGATCGAACTCGGGGTCACCATGGTGAAAGGCAAGCGGTCTAACCTCTCGACCACGGCACCTTCCATTCAGGGGTCTCAGCAGACTATTTAGATTGAAATCTTGATATCGAAATTTTGGGTGTACAGGCGAAGTAACAGCAGCAGGATTATTTTTTTTCTGGGTAAATACTTTGTTTGTTTATATATTAATTTTGGCAGAGCTAAGGCCAATATATCTATTAGAGAAATAGCATGGCTATTAGAAAACAAGCGCACTTGCCAATTACAATTTGGTACACTACACTTCTGGGGATCATGCTTTAAACAATATAAAACAATTTAAAACCACTAATATGACAAAATGCAGAAGGAAAACTTGAACAGTAGAAATAGCGCAAATATTAGAGCAATAATAATAATAATAATTACTTTCTGTATATTTTCATGAATTATTATGGTTTTCTATTAGTTGGTAGATTTACGGCTCGTAAATGAAACTCAAGCCTCATAAAGAGACCTCTGATCAAAATTAAGCGGTCTTTCACGCCCAGTATAGAATAGGACGCTAAGAACCATTGTAGTTAAAGAGCGTCCATAAATAAAACTCTATTTCATTTCGTTTCTATTAGTTGCGTTACTTATATTGCGTGTTCACTAGTTTTACTTATTTTCTATATATCTTCAATTAAGTGATACTTGACACAGAATAGAAATAACACAAATATAAGAAAACCATAATAATTAATTGAAAATATACAGAAACTAAGTGGAACTAATAGACGCATAATAGAAATAAGATAGCTGTTAGAAAAGTATAACAATTAATTAAAATATGTAGAACACAATACAAATAACACAAATATTAAAAGAAAAAGAAAAGTTAGTTGAAAATAATCAGAAACTAATGAATACACAATATTAATATAACATTGTAGAAAAGCAATAATAATTACAAGAAAATATAGAGAAACGCAAGTTAAAAATGATACGCATCATATAAATTTATTCACACAAATATATATGTAATTTATTTTTTATTTATGTACAATGAAAATGAGGATATTGATCTAATCTGATTTAGGGGCCCTAACATTGCAGAAATCCAAGTTTGTGGCATGTGCTCTGCAGCTACCAGCGTTTGTTTTCGGGATCCTGACCCATGGTTTTAAAAGAGATTTAATCAGAGGTATCGCCCTACCTCTGATTGCAACGGAACAAGGGTCAGTCTGCTGGCGCGGGCACCTAGCAAGGTGAGTTTGGTTTGTATTGAGTCTTCAGCATCTCTTTTTCCATTATGGAGTGGGGTAGCGCTAGAGATTTATTGGTCTCCACATCCATTACCCCGTTTTTTGTGCCCGCCTTATCACATCCTCTTTTCCATTAAATACTCTGCGATGTGGAGCGGAGAATTTCAACCGTTCTCCACGGCATTCTTCCAAACACAGGTTCGTATCTGAAAACGAAATCAAGAATCGCGGTAAGGAAAACGGATAGTTAAATACTTAAAATGTAAGAATGAGTGAGCGTGAGAGACGGGAAAAGAGGGAACGAAATTTAAACTATGGAAGATGAAACTATTTTTATTTTCTCTACCACTTAAATAGAGGAAGTATTGTATTTGATCTACAAATTCTGATACATTCCACCCACATGACTTTCGCTACCTCTTCTGCAACAAATGAATCTTACAAAAGCTTATTCTTCTCTCTACTTCGTGCTAATCGAGATAAACACAGCAGATGTGGTTTTATTACTTATTTCCTTGTAAGCAGAAGGGAAATAAGGGAATACACTGGGTTAAAGCGATAGTGATTTTTTTTTTAAAAGTCGATCGCTATGTCATGCAATTGCAACGCCCTACTCTAAGAATAAATAAGATTAAATAAGTGAATAACGACTTCCCATTTAGAAAAAAGTTTAAGTGTTGAAAATGTTAAAACCAACGACAAAGAATGTGTCGGAAATAGCTCTACGAAAATACCTACTGTATATGGCATAAAGTGCGCTTTAACGAATCTACATTTTTTGTGTAGTAAGTTTTTTCTATCTCTTACGTTTACCATTAATGCAAAAGTCACTCAGAATGAAGAGGCTTACAGGAGCTATTCCTAAGAAATTCAGGACACATTTTATTTACCTGTAAATATCTTTAATATATAGCATTTCAATCAAATTCGTTAGTTATTTTGAGAACATCGAACATTTTGAAAAATGTTCCATATAGACGGTATTTTGGGGCCGGGGAATTTTCCTGAAACATATTTGGAACATACTGGATTTAAATACAAAGTTTGGAATTTTGAATAAGTCTAACAAAAATTCGCACCGTGTGGAACATTTTGAACGCGAAAATTTAAAAAAAAAAAAAAAAAAAAAAAAATCAAAAGGAAGAAAAACAGCTTTGAAATTGTAAAGAGATATTTGGCCTTTGGATCGGAACATTTAAAAGTGATTTAAAATAATTTCTAACGATCAGTAACAGTCACTAAATACAGATTATGAAACTAGATCATTCATTCTTAATAATGTACATATAAACAAAAAATGAACTTTTTTTTAAAGAATTTTGCTCAGTTATCTTTGTGTTCCTTTAATAATTAAAATTGGAGTATTTTTGAGGGAAAAAAGATGGTCATGTTGTTTAATGTATACTCCAAGTTAATTATTAAACTTTGAAAAAAAATTAAGAATTTTGGAGTTTACAAAGGCTAATTCGTGTTCTACAATAATTAGGGGGTGAAATAATATCTGATATGATAGATATATTTGTAAACCCATTTTCTATAAAACTTTAATTTTGGATATTACTATTTTTAAAAATATTTCACCTGGTCAATTGTTATTTGAATTATTGTGAATAATAAATTATATACGTTTCAACAAGATATCTTAGTGTGTAGATTTTCCAAATTTCATAGACGCATTACCTTAACACTGCAGGAATACTTGGGCACAAGTGTAGCAACAGCTGAATTTCTTTCAAACAAACTGCTTTAACATGCTTTCTCTCTAAAATAAACTGGATCCGAAATAGAACTATTATCTCTAGCGATAAAGACTCTCGTACCAATGACGAGGGCTTGCATACATTTGTTGACAGATTGCACGATGTAGAGAGCTTGAGTTTATAACAGTGCTTCCTCTGGGCTGGTAGCAAGCACCCTTTGTTAATCGTGGTGAAGTCGTGATGCTATTAACGATTCAAGGCCACACTCCCTGGTCTTTCGGTACACACGTCGTCTGCTAGTAGAGCGCTTCTGCACGCGTGTGCATACTGGGAGTGAACCAGTGGTAGTACATGTCATGCAAGGTCTAGGAGTGGTCAGAAAAAAAAATCTGACCTGTTCCATTCTCTTGACTTTTCTCTAACTATTCTGGAACAGATTCTTACAAAAGCTGATCATTCTCTTTTCTTTGTGCTAATCAAGATAAACACAAGATAGTAGAAAATATCGTACTAATTGCTTCATTATAAATAGATAATACACTAGGCTAAAGTGATAAGTGATGAAATCTTTAAAAGCTGTTGCTCTGTGATTGAAATTAGTTTCTTTGCTTGGCCAGGAGTTTGATAAATTCCAATATGGGAAAAGTTTTAAGTACTACTAAAACCAATAACAAAGAATATCTCGGAAATAGTAAACTACACGAAAAAAATCTATATGGCATGAATTGTGTGTTTTAGCGAGGTCTATTTTTCTTGTGCAGTAAGTTTTTATCTCTCTCTTATTATTTACCAGTTAAGCAAATTCCATGCAGAATAGAGAGATCTTCCGAGACTATTCAGAAAATTCAAGATATGCATTTCATTGACCATGTAAATATCTTTAATATACTATATTTTAATCAAAATGAGCCATTGTTGAGAAAAACAAAATATTCGCAAATTTTCCATGTAAAAGGTATTTAGGGGTTGGGGGATTTTTCAAAATAAATGTATCGCATCGTGTGTTTTAACGAGATCCACTTTTTTGTATAGATTAATATTTTGTCATCTCTTCAGCTTTATCAGTTATGCAAAATTCATGAAAATTCATCCATAATGAAGAGATCTTCAAAGACCATTCCTAGAAAATTAATGATATTTATTTGTTATTTATCTTTAATACATGATATATTATCTTTAATAATAAATCGCTAGAGCCGTTTTTGAGAAAATAAAAAAAATTGAAAAATCTTCCATATAAAATCTGGGGACTTTTGGGAGGGGGGGACTTTCTTAAAACGCTTCGTGTCACAACCTTGGAAGATACTAAACTTAAACAACAAATGTGGTGTTTAACGGTCTTTTCGTTTTTAAGCTATGCGCGCGCGCACACACACACACGCACACACATTTTTCCATAAATGTGTTTTTTTTATCCAGGGTAACTTCAAACTTGTATTTCCGGTGAAATCTCTGTATCGAATTTTTGGGTGTAATACAATACCTTCTCTATACACTATGTATAGTGTATATAGAGAAAGTAAAATTGGAACACATAAAGTGAACATGTAAAGAACTATGTTGTTTGTCCTTTACATGTATTAAAATTACAATTTCTCTGTTTGTCAATTTAATCACGTGAATAAACGACAACAAGGTGGCCACATGGCAGAAGTTTAGACCACTTGCCTCTCACTTTGGCGGCCCAGCTTCAATCACAGAGGACCGTAAGTGGAACTTATAGTGGACAAAGCGGCGCCTGGACAGGCTTTCTCCGGATCCTCCGGTTTCCCTCGCCATTCATTCCATCAAATATTCCATCATCACCTTTCTACTTCACCTACATTTCATATAACTTACTTCCTCAGACATTGGGCTGATCCACCATCTCTGGATACTCCATCTGATCCATAGCCCATCTGCTCTTTAACAGGGCATATGACCCAGGAATTGACTTATTAGTAATGGGGGAGGGGGTTGCAAGATCTCATGGGAAGAGTAAGCAGGTCGAGAATAATAAAAGTAAATGAAATTTTGCCTTTTGAGGAAGAAGACTTAGTCCCCCCAAAATAGTATAAAAGTAAGTGGGTATAATTATTATTATTATTGGTTTTACTTTCTCTATATGACTAAGCACATAGAGTATATATAGAAAGTTATTGCATTCCACCCAAAATTTCGATACCGAGATTCAAAAATAGACGTTATAGGGTCCCCTGTAACAAAAAAAAAAAAAAAAAAAAAAAAAAAAAAACATTTTTAGAAAAAAGATTCGTGTTTGTGAACACGAAAAACGAAAGGTCTATAAAATACCAAACTTCATTTATAAGTTTAGTATTTTCCACAGATGTGATGCGAAGATTTTGAGGAAAATAACCCCCTTCCAAAGTACCCTTTATATGGACAAATTTTGGAACATTTTGATTTTCTAAAAAATGGCACTAACGATTTTGACTTAGATATCGTATATATAAGATATTTATACGACAAATAAAATGTATATCTTGAATTTTCTTGGAATAGCCTCTGAAGACATTATTCTGAATGAATTTTGCTGGATTTTGCATAACTAGTAAACTGTAAGAGATAAATAAAAACGTATTACACAAAAAATGTAGATCTCTTGAAATACACAATTTATGTTCTATATATTTTTTCGTGAAGTTGACAATTTTTGAGATATTCCTTGTTATTGGTTTCAGTTTTAAAATACTTCAAAATGTTCTCATACTGAAATTTGTAAACTCTAAGCAATAAAAAGAAACTAGATTTCGTCCACATGGCAACCAGCTTTTAAAATATTCCACTATCATTTTAGCCTAATGTATTTCATTATTTCCCTTCTACTTACAAGAAAGCATTTCTTTTATTGTTTATCTCGATTAACATGAAGTAAACAGAAGAATGATCTTTTTAATAACAATATTTTGTTACATAGCTGTAGAGAAAATCATGTGAACGGAATGCATCCTATTTTTACTATGTTGTTTTCGTAGAGGAAACGTAAATTCTGCTTTTAACTGATATTATGTTGTTTTTTTTTCCAGAATGGAAACGCATTCTGAATCTGTCGGGAAAGAATGAACGAGAAGTTGTTAACGGCTCAGCCGTTAATGAATGTTCTGCCATGCTAAACGTCCAAAATATGTATTCGAAATCTGTTTTCCTCTCTGAAGGCGACTTACGTGAAGAAATTACACCATCACATCCCCATTAATCTTCCATAGGCTGTGACAGGCTTCGCATATTTATAATCCTTGACACTTTGATTGACATCATATTGCGCCTTCCCAGTGAAGCATAGTCGTATAAAACATTTTGATGGATTTTAATGTTTTTGACTGAAGATTGTACGAAGTTCTGGAAAATATGAACTCTAATCTTGGGCGACATTTTGTAAAACTGCATAAATTAAGGGTTCTAGTATATAGGTGACAAAAGTATAATAGAGTAGTTTTCGGAGAGGTAAAATCGGACTGGAAAATTCAATGCCATAGCTGGGATTTGAACCACAGATCTTCCGATTTCATCCAGTTGCTCTGACCATTTAGCTACCAATTGGAGATTTCCTTGTGATTTACTGCGGGAAACCGAGTCAGCTGGAGAATTTATAACCGTGCCGGTATGGTAGGTTGCCATGGTAGCAATCGTCAGAGCTACTGGACAGAAACCAGGAGATTCGTGGTTCAAATCCCAGCTATGTCTTGAATTTTTCAGTTGGACTCTATCCCTCCATGAGATTCTGTCATACACATGACTAATGTGGAAGAAACAACTAATTCACAGGGTAGCTTTCATCTATAAATGGGAAGGCTTAAATCTTGAAGTAATGGAGGGCATGTTATCCTCCAATCACCAATGTTGCTTCTGCTTTTGCTAAACATTTTCAGTGAGTAATTTTAGTATGCTATTGGGGAAAAAAACTTAAAAGACTACCTACAGCTTATTTTCAAACCCAGTTCGATACTACCATACAAGACGACACTCTTTTGGCCACATTCTGTTTTTCTCCTTTTTTCTTCCATTCTCGCTACATTTCCTTTGTTTTGTGTTTTGGTATTTGTTTACCGGTTTATTTTTACTTAAAAATACACGTACTTACACACATTTGCAAATAAACAAATACACATACCCGAGGCATGGAATCCGGGTTCTCCTGCGCCATGAAGCACCAAAGCTAGGCAATCTTGTGAACTTGTATTATAAGTGCCATCGAAACTTTGCGGCTACTTTAGAACTCTTAAACCGACTCAGATGACTCAGGCGTTTTGTCTAGGTCTGAGTTCGATTCCCGCGACCGAATTCTCTGACCTATGCGTTTTTTTCGGGGTTTTTTTCTGGGTCGCTGGTGAATGTCTAGAAGGTTTCTTCATTCCTCCGAACTTCTTGTCCCTTCATTTCATCTCATCTTCAATTAACTCAACCGGTCTCTTTCAAGGTTGTAAGGTCGGCGGGGATTTCGGAGGTGGCGCCCTTCCGTGGTGAATGCGTTTTGGAAATATAGCTCTCGGTGGCGGGATGACGTTGGAGTCGTTTCTAGGGGTTTCGGTCAGCACAGGACGCGGGTTCTTAGCGCGCCCCGCATCGAGATGAAGATCTTTGACTACGTTAGGAGAGAGCCCTACACGAGGCTCTTGCCCTCAATTCCATTTTGGTCGCCTGTCGGCAATACTCTCATATCATTTTATCCTCCTGGGGTCTGATGCAGAATCAATCCATGGTGGCTGCAGTGGTGACCCTTCCGGAATGACACCCACACACATCCCTCCCTCTCTCTCTAACTCTTACCTATTTTAAATCACTTTTGCCATCTGGTAAAAATGTATCACGATATACTATAGGCGTGGTGAAGATCATAGTGTTACCTTACAACTTCCAGCACCTATCCTAACTTAATTTCAATATTTGATAGATCTAAGATAACGCCCCCCCTCTTTCCCTTTATATTCTACTCATTTTAGAGAAAATCAGATTGTTTGACAAATGAGTAGGACAGACATTTGGGAACTCGAGCTACGTCCTTGGTGAAAATTATAGTATAATATGCGGCTTACAGCTTTTTTCCTACGCAATGCTATAATAAGAGTGCATGAAATAAATTGTTCCAAATAAAATTAACTTTAAGCATGAAATTCTAAATGGCCACATTTTGTACTTTTAAGCAGAGTTATGTGTGGTTAGTTTATATACTCCGCAGCAGTTACCAACATAGATACATGTGTAATTTCAGTTTTATTTAAGTAGAACTAGGAAACTACGACTTGTGGGCCACCTTATGTGGTTAGGAATATTTCACAAACAGCAATGGTTTTTTTCGGTTACAAAGAGCACTGCAGTTTGAATTTGGGAGTATTGTGCACCCTGAAAATGGAAATATTTTAGCACCAAAAGTGTTCACAGCATTTTCATTATTACTTCCTTGCGGTGTTTAATGCTGGGGGTTTATAAATAACCTCTGTACAAGGGAGATTTAGGACACAACGGAACTCTGAATGTGGTGGGACTCTGTGGTTCACAAAGGATGTGTAAGAAGAGCATAGAATGGAACTGCTACGTTACGGATACGGTAATGAAGGTGAGAACAAAAGGGAAAGGTTTGGCTACCTTCTCTTTAGCAAGCGATTTCCATTGCCCTGGATCTTGATTTCCTGCAACATGATTTGTTGCACTGCTTTTTTGCAAGCCCCTCTGAGATGGAGCATGGAATATTTTGGTTGGCTCCAGTTTATAGTTAAACAGAATTTAAACTTTAACTGTGTTCTTATACAAGAAGACCACTGAAATTATATTTAGTTGCTTCTCATGAGTCTGTATTGTAAATACGCTCGAAATGCACACGCCTCTATCTTGCCACCCTAAATCCTTGCACTTGTGTGAATGTTTTGCTTTAAATCGTTTACATTTAATTATTGCGGTAAAATGGCGCGAGTTGGCGGTTTACATCAAGTGACGCTTTGTCGTACCTGGGTGTAATGGTCACACGTGTCAATAACGACCACTGCTTCTAGAAATGTCTTGCCAGTCCAGTGTGATTGGCAGGCTGAGGGCAGCCCGAGGTGTGTTAGACGTGTCCCTGTTCTCAGAGAGAACTTAACCACGTTCTGACGGGATTGTGGGTTTTGTAGGATGGCGGGTGTGTATTGGGGTGACAGGAGGAGGCGAATATTGCTCCTCGCCGGTTGCCTTGATGGTGCAACGGCCCTTGTGCACCGCTGGTGTGTTTTTATCAAAATGTTTCTTGAGGTTAAATTTTGAATCCAAGCAACTCTTGAAGGATAATAAGGAGCTTAGCCGTAGCAGCTGTTGGTGGTGCTCCTTCGTTACCGGGGATGCCCGCAAGCCATGCGGGGAAGCCGGTATCGCCTGAAGCGGCGGTTTGTGGGATAGAAATTTCTTGCCACATCATCAATAGGTATAAGTGGAGCAGCGAGAACTCACATTTTTATTTAGGAGAGAGCGAGAGGGACAAAAGAGCGCTGCAAGAATTAGTTTCGGCAGTGAGTCGAGGCAGCCTACGAGCGTCGAAGCGATAACATTATACATAGGCGTAATGGAGTCTATATTAATATAAAAAGAAGTTGTAAGAAAACTTCACTTATTTGTATGAATAAACTGCGAATCATGATAATTTCGTAACTCACAACTTATTGCATCTTCAGCTCAACTTATGTTGATTTACATTATTATGGTTATTGCAGCTAGGTGATAGATTGTGTACTACCCCCGTGTCGTAGATTTATGGCACGTAAAAAACCTCAAATCTGATAAACAGGCATTTGAGCAAAATTAAGCGGTCTTTCACGCCCAATATATGTAGAAATGGACGCTAAGAAGAGTAGCAGTTAAAAAGTGCCCGTAAATAAAGCTCAGTTTGGTTTTATTGTGTACTATGGTATTGCTAACTACTGGAATTAAACATATACTTATACTGCAACAAATCCATTGTTAGTTGAAACCTAAAATGCGCCGCAACTTAGAAAAAATGCTTCAATCTGAATTTTACAATTTTCGATGGATGTGTTGGAATACAATAATTATGTGTTTAATTCTAGTAGTTGGCGTCAGAATCTATCACCTAGCAGCAAGTAATCTTCACGACGTAAATAAACAAGTTGAGCTGAAAATTCAATAAATTGTGAATTGCGGAACTAGTCTTCTAAGTTCGAATCTATTAATTTGTTACAGATTATTGTTATATTATTTTTGTTTCTTCAATGTTACTAGCTTCAGTTTTTACGTAGAATAAATTATTTAGATTTGAATCATTTATTAGTTACGGCGCATTTAAGTTACAATTTACAATGGATGTGTTGGAATATAATAAGTATATGCTTAATAATTCCAGTAGTTGATAATACGTAGTGCAAAATCCACAACCTAGCAGTAGGAAACCTTAAGGACATAAACTAAATAACAAGTTGTGCTGAAGATGCCATAAATTGTGAATTGCAAAACTAGTCCTCTGTATATGAGTTTATTCATAAAGAATAAATAAGGTTTGTTACAAATTATTATTATATTAATATTTGTGTTTCTTCATGTTACAAGCTGCAGTTTTTACTTTGTCTACACGTACTAAGTAGGTATATGCAGAGTGTATAGAGAAGGTATTGTATTCACCCAAAAATTAGATACCGAAATTTCACAGTTTTGTGACCCCTGAATAAAAAAAAAAATTAGAAAAAGGTGAGTATGTGTTATGGACAGCATAATTCAAAACGAAAAATCCGTTAAATACCAAACTATCCTTTCATACGACAAAAAGATTTTCAAGAAAATCCCCCACCCCAAAGTACCCTTTACGTAGAAAAAATTTCGAACATTTTTACTTTCTTAAAAAGGGCTCTTTTAATTTTGACTAAAATATCGTATATTAAAGATATTTACATGACCAATAAACAAAATGTATTGAATTTTCTGGAAATAGCTCCTGAAGACCTCGTGATTCTGGATGAATTTTGCTGGTAAACCATAAGGGATAGACAAAAACTTACTACACAAAAACTGTAGATCTCGTTAAAACACATAACCTATGTTATACACTTTTTTGGTAGAGCTGGCCGTTCCTGAGATATTCCTCGTTATTGGTTTCAGCTTGAAAATAAGTATACTCTTCTCATATGAGGAATTTGTCAACTCCTGGCCATACATCCAAAGAAATTGCAATCACATAGTAACCAGGTTTTAAAGGATTTGACTATCGCTTTAGCCTACGGTACTCCCTTATTTCTCTTCTACTTGCAAGGAAGCAGGTAATAAGATCATTTTTGCCAATATTTATCTCGATTAGCATGAAGGTGCTGGAAGAATAAATTTTTAATAATAATTTGTTAATAGAGATGTAGAGAAAGTCATGAGAATGGAACACATCAGATGTTTACATATTGTAGTAGATGTTTATTTACAGTGCGTTTTGAAGTAATAAAAAGAGATTTTGTTACAATACAAACGAGGCTTCGTATTCTCTCTGAGATGTTCTGGTAAGCAGGTGTGGAAATATCTTACAATTATGAACCCTTCTTCGGCGGGAGCTGCGACGAGGACGGTATCGATGTGGGTGTTCGTGATCCCCAGAGTCTGCTCCACCTTCTGTGACTAAAATGAAGCTTCATTCTTTCAGAAGTCAAACATCGAGCAGTTTATCTCTGTGTTATGAATTATAACTACTTTATTTATCTCATCTC
The DNA here is from genome assembly GCA_030762935.1 of Hymenopus coronatus. Classification (NCBI taxonomy): domain Eukaryota; kingdom Metazoa; phylum Arthropoda; class Insecta; order Mantodea; family Hymenopodidae; genus Hymenopus; species Hymenopus coronatus. The sequence goes on along the minus strand of CM060895.1, from coordinate 55,736,702 downwards.
CGACCTGCAATATTCAGGTCAAGGAAGAAATAAAGTAAACCCCTGGTCACAATGGAAAAGTTGCTACGGGTTTCCGTCCCACAATCTGAGAACAGTAGGTTTCTATCCTCGATGACATCCAGAGTAAAGACACAATGAAAACTTGTGTACAGTTAAAGCAAACTCGGCTAAAGCTGCGGCATTTGTAGAATCAGATTCCGCTTTGAAAAGGTCGGGTCACATTAAGTGAAGTGAAACGAGACTACTGGGCGAGACACACACTTAGTGAAACAAATATCAATCCACGCCTAGAATTGATATGATATTTTAATGAAATGACAAGCCAGAAGCACGATAAACCTGGCAAACTATTAGAAATGTTGTCCAAAACTTGGAAGCAAGTAATGTCATGTCTCACCTGAGTATGGCCTTCGCTTTTTAACCAAAAAAGATTATATTTTGCTATAACCCTGCTACATATGGTCTCGTAGCAACCCGCCATCAATTATTCAGCCAGTGTCACGGTTCTCAACTACTGTGATTTTCAAATGGGATGAGGTTTGTGCAGAGCGCCACAAGCCGGCAGCCAATCGGAGTGCTGCTGTGTCTACATATTGCATTCGCGCTTTTGTAAATATTGTAAAAATAATTCACGAGCAGAATAGGGAGTAATGCTCGTAGCAGAACCGTAAAACCACAGATTTTTAGTTCAAATAGTTTTCATAATACTCATGAATCAACATATGTCGCCTGGCATATTTGCATGCTCAGTGTGCGATTGAGAGGTATATAGCGACCTGACAACGCAGAGCACGACAACGCATCTCATTCGCTGCAGCGTAGAACTCTTCCCATTTGAAAAACAATAGGCGTAAAACTCTCAACTGTGCAGATTATATATTTGGAAGCACACGCTGTATTTCGTGGCCTCTCACATTTACCTTTGAAGAGCTTTATTGGGAGTGTTTTTGTTTTTAGGGCCTGTTAAGCTGACATTATTATTTTATTACTGTTTTAGTGCAAATTCAATGTGATCAAGACTAACCCTTTTTTTTTTTGTCTGTTTCCAAATGGTCGTCTCCTTAGAGCAGCAGCTAACTAAGCGGGAAACCCAGGTTCATTAAATCATTTTGTTTGTTAAGCATGTTAAAATTTAATTCTTGTTCCTCTTATTTTAAATTTTTATTTAATTTATATTTTCAATTGTCATGATCGTATCAGCGCCGCCAGTGTGCTAGAATTTCATCCCGCAGGAGTCCTCTAACATACCAGTAAATTTACGGACTGTCTCTTCTAAGCACACTTAAAAACCATCTGTCTAGGCCGGGTTTGAACACGGTTTGAGTTCAAAAAGCCAAACCCTCACTAAGTGAGCTAACCAGACCGACGAGACCCAGGTTCAAATTGTGGTACCGGATTGAGGATTTTCTCCGAGGTGCACGTAATTTCGTGAGATCTCTGGTGGAGGAGAGGGCTGATTGAAGAGATACTTGAGGGGAAAGTAGCGGCTTCGGATTTCAAAGACAGCATTAACCGGCGCTAAGCACGTCCACCCTTCTGTTCTGCAACTCACGACACCTGTAATGGACAGAGGTGCGGGATGTAATGGTTGGGCTAGAGTCCTTGGTCCGACTTTGAGCTGTTGCGCCGCGGTGTTTTGGTATCTACAGTATTATGAATTCATCATTCCCATAGATATAGGAATTCTCAACTCTTGTTACGATTGGAAGATTCCCATCTCCGCCGTGTACATGTGGCGTGAGATCTACTGTCATGTTGGTAAGTCGGCTACATATTTATACCTTCCATTGGCCACAACATGGCATCGGAGAACAATCTGAAGAGAACGATATATTGGTGACAAGTGATGCATATTGCTTTCAACAAAACTGCACTCACGAAAACCAAGAACTGATTTGTCTCAAGCAACTTTTCCCATCGGTCTCATGATTTCCACAACCGGTGCACTTCTGGTTGCATTAGTTTGGTAGATGAGAATTTTCCAATATTGCAATTGAACGTGAAAGTGAATCCAATATCAATTACAGAAAGGTCCACAGCTTGTGATTGACGCATATTTGGAAAAACTGACGCTATCGACGTCCCCTCAGTAAATTCCTACTTAAGTCAGGTTTTCATAATGTGAAGACAACTATATAGCTACAAAGTGTTTAAAATAAAATATTAGAAGCCGTAATAAATAACACACACCCAGTGGGTTTCCCAACTATGAATTAGCCGTTAACTCTCTTGGTTAAGGGAATTGGCCGAAGGAACAGCCAGCTTTGTGAATCAATCTTTTCTCTCTCACTCTGCTGAAGGCACACAAGGAGGTGAATGCAGAAACACCGGCATGTAGGGGAGCGATGGAGGAAAACCCCTTCCATTACTCAAGTGCTTGAAAATTTACACGACGTTTTCCCTCGGCACTAGCTACTCCTTCAACTCCATCCTTGGAATTAAAACACCGTACCCGTTCCCAATTTTTTGCTTCCTTAAGATTTTGATAGAGTGCATTAATTTCCAGCAGAATTTTTCTTTCGTGCCAACCCTTTTCCCGCAAGTCGGTCAGACGAGCGAGTGTGTATATTTCTTTCTGTAATATATTCCACGGGAAATTAACCAGCAGTGAGATGGGGAAGGTAGTGCTGCACTTCGTTTGTTAGCCGCGGCGGTGCAGCAGAAGATAATTAACAGTTGCCGCCCTCCGCTCGGTAGAGGGGAGGAAAAAGTAAAATTTACTGCAGCAAACAAACAGCGGACCGCCATCACGACCGCAACCCTTTCCGTCCATTAATACTCGACGCTCGACCACACCGGTTGGTCGCGACACCATTTTACTGTCATCGACATTATCGACATGTCCCTCGGTATTCACGAGATGCACTGCTCTCTGCAATATACTACACCGGCGCTACCAGAAACGTTGCCATTTTTCTCTGTCCACATCAGGGGTTCCCAACTTTAGCCTTTTGACGCCCGTTTTAGATCTGTCATGTCTCTATGGCCTTCTGCCATTTTTCAATATTTTGAAGCGAAGAATGTAAACTAAGGCAAACACATAAACACTCATTTTTACGAACGTAATATCAAATTACTGAAAGTAGTGATTAATTATGTCATATTGCTTTTGAACCGGTTAATTAATTAGGTAACTTTTATTGAGTGATCAGCATAGCATAGGACAGAACAGATTTCGCGCTCTTAGCCAACCGGTGGTCCTGCTTGCAATGTTCGCTGAGCGGTGACAGTACATCTAGAGTAAATATACCATAGTTTGTCGGTAAGTACTTAAAAATAAAAGTAATTAAACATATCAAGCAGGAGATGCTTTCATTGTTCAGGCATTTCTGGCACCTGCTTACGAAATCGGTCCATTATACGCTGCAGTTCCATCTGAGAAATGACAGTAATTACTTGACGAATACTGTCTTAGTTCCCCTAACATATATGGATTTGTTTTGTAAACTGCCTCTTTTAAACCTTTCCAGGATATCAGGAAAACGAGCGAGTCACTCGCAGATTCTGTACGGACATATGAATTAAATGATTGCTTTTTGGGAAACAGAATGCCAGTATCTGAATAGAACCATTTCGCTTAATGCGCGTTTATTGTATTAACTAACAAACAAGTGCCGCGTTTGCAAGGGCTGAACTCACATTGAAGCCACCACTTTACCGCCGGCCGGCTAAGAGACGTGAAACTGTATGCTTTGAACAAGTATTGTCAGTGAAACGGTTGGCACTGTTTTGGCTTGATTAGACCCCCCTAGTTGGATTTTAAATTTGAAATGCACAATAGAAACCACTAGTAGTATGTAGCCGACAACACTTTTGTTGTTTGTTTTTCTAATTACAGTCAAAATTGGAATCCTGACTCGTATAAATGCGATTGTGGTGAAAAATAGCACAAAAACATTCATCGCAACTCTGGCTATTTGAGAATAAAGTGCAAAATGATTAATCCAGAATTCCTCTAGATCTGGTTTTAAAATTATATGTTGATTTTGAATTACACGCCAGGTTATTCTATGGCTTCTTCTTACCCACTTTCTGACATTATACCAGTGTCAACAGAAAGTAAGTCCTTTTTAACATAAAGAACCAGTCATCAGATCAAACATCAGGAAGTAGAGGTTGAATTCTCTGCCAAAGATTCTAATATGACACAATTTGTGCCATAAGTTCATTTTATCACACGTTAAAATTCTGCTTGCAAGGCAGAATTTTTTCAGGCTATGACGTTTTAAAATTATATTCTGTGGCTTCTTCTTGCCAACTTTCTGGTGGTCAGTAGCAAAGGATTTTTTTTTTAACACACAGGACCAGTCATAAAATGAGATGTCAGGAAAATGGGGGTTCAAATCTCTACCAAAGAATCCAAAAAATGCAAAAGTTGTGTTGTTGGATTCAGCTCGTTGTTTCCATGAATGCTGCTTTTTCAGTAAATATTTGATGACGCCATAAGTCCAACAACATTGTGAAGCAAGTGAGAAAAAAAAAAAAAAAAAAAAAAAAAAAGAACAAACCATAAAACAATCAACGAGCCACCATTTAAATTATATAAAGTGACATCATTGTTCTCAGCATTTTAAAAGAATTTATCATTTTTTTAATAAACATTTTACTAATACCAAATTCGTTCTGCGCCCCTGAGTATCGTTATACGCCCCTCCTAGCGGAGCGCACCCTCCAATTGGGAATCCCTGGTCCATGTTGAGGGCAGAAAAAGCAGCTTCTTCTTTTTTGTGTAGTGAAATCTCAAACATTCCAGAAATATACGAAATGAACAGCGTAAATATGTAGGTTATTATTTTATTGTTCATATGTGCTAAGCAGTGTTTTAATCGCTTTAATACTATATTCATTGTATTTCTTTCAGGGCAGAAGCAGAACAACTTTTTCCTACAGATGGCACAAGCTGTGACAACTTCGTGTTGTATGACCACCCATTCATTGTGAACAGTTTTTCACAGGTTATGTTGCCTGATGGTTACAGGATTGCTGCAATGCTGCATTTTCTCTTTGCGCCTTATTTGTTTGATTTGGACAGGCAATATTTTTCAATTGTTAAAAAAGTAAGGAGTGAAAAAGAAGACAGTGGAGGAGAGGGAAAACTAAGTTAAAGAGGGAAGAGTTGACAAAAGATACTTGGGAGGCTAATGGCCGGGTTTCATGCAAACCGAGGTAGCAAGAAGGCAATTTAACTTTGGAGTAATAAAAATGTAAAAGCTATGTAAAAGAAATTGTACAAATAAATACTCATTTTTTCAATTGTCGCTTTCCAAAGTGATTTAAATTTTAAGCCTGAATTGAAATGGGGGATGGGAAAACACGTATCCGAAAGTGATTGCTTGATGTTAATGAATTTACCCACAGTTCAGTTTGGGGATTTGTGAGATGTTGTTTCACTGTATGTGCATAAAGAACCTTCATACAAATGGAACAATACAAATCTAGAGCATCATTAGATCTTCATTAGAGGACCGTACCAGGAAAAAACATATACCTACCTCAATCCCGTGAAGTACCAATGGATGCAGTGTTCAAAGAATTTTATCAGCACAGCAGATACAATCTTACTGTACGTCTTCGGGTGTAGTTAAACTTAACTCCATGGCACGACAGCTCACGGGGAACCTTGGCCTACTGCCCGGCCGCTGCGTCCCCAATCTCGGTCCACTACAGACGTCATGGATGGGGGGGGGGCAGTATTGGAGGGTGAGACGTGGTCAGCGCCTCGATCCCCTCCCGGCCGGTTAATGCGGTCCTCATGACCTGGATCAAGTAGCTCCTCAATTGGCCCCCAGAGGCTGAGTGCACCCCGGTCCAGGTCTCCCAGCGGGGAAAAAATCCCCACGCCGGTACTGGGGATCGAACCCAGGTCTCCCGCTTGGTAAGCAGCTGCGCTACCACCGCGCTAAGGAGACGACCTGTAGTTAAACTTAATCACCTTTAAAACACCTCAGTGCTTGGAAGGTCTTTCGGATGACGCTATGATGGAATATGATTATGCGTCATTCATTTGATGGGACGATGTGGCATTAATGACGATGGTTTATCGTGCTTTAAATTCTTTTGCGTAATTAACAATGGTTTGATCTGGCAAGATGAGTCCCTTTCTTCCGTCGAACAGAACATCGTGGGAATTTTAATAAACGAATATACAAATGTGTTTGTAAGTTTGCCGACTATTTAGGGTTCATACGAGTATTTTGATGGAATATAAAATAGCGGATTAAATGAGAAAATATGAATTGGACCAAACATATTATATGTTTCATTCACATGACTTTCTCTGCCTATTCTGCAACTAACTATCCTACAAAAGCTTATTCTTCTATTTCATGCTAATAATATCTCCGAATATCTAGCAAATAACTACAAAAAAATATACTTGTCATAAGATGCGCATTTTAACAGAATCTAATTTTTGTTTAGTAAGATTTTGTCTATCTCTTGAGGTTTCCAGTTATGCCGAAGTAATCCAGATTTAGGAGGACTTCGCAGGCTGTCCCCAGAAAATTCTAACTATTCTACGTTTTCTTTATCATATAAATATCTTCAACAAATGGAACTTTGATCAAAATTGATAAATTTTGAGAAAATCTAAAATGTCGAAATATTCCCTGTAAAGGGTAGTTGAAGTGGGAGGATTTTCCTGAAAATCTTCGTGTCGCATCCGTGGAAGATATTGAACGTATTATTTTGGTAATTAATCTACTTTTAGGTTTTGACCGAACTGGATGGCTTTGGCTTGATGGCTTGAGTTTTCTGGGAATAGCATCTGAAGGCATCTTCATTAAGGACGGCTATTGTATAACTGGTAAACCGTAAGAAATAGACGAAAACGTACTACACAGAAATGTAAATCTCATTAAAATACACAGTGTATATGTGTCATATTTTTTGTACGTATAATGAACCGTTTCCCAGATATTCTGTGTTATTTGTTTCAATTTTAGCTCCTTAAACTTTTCTCAAACGGAAAGTCATATTTCGTTTCAGCTCTGTTTTACTTGACTCCTGACATTTGCAAAGAGAACCGAATTCCAATTATTTCACATAGCACATATGTTAAGGATTTGTCTGTGTCTTGAGCCTAGTGTATTTCCTTATAAGGCCAATTCTGTTAATGTTTATTTTGATTAACATGAAATAGAAGATTAAGCTTTTTACTCTCTCTACACCTACTATGTACATAGTGTATAGAGAAGGTATTGCATACCACCCAAATATTCGATACCGGAAATAGACGTTTTAGTGTCCTCTGTATCCAAATAAATCATTTTTTAGAAAATGGTCCGTGTGTCCGTGTCTGTGAACACGTTAACTCAGAAACGAAAATTTGGTAAAATACCAAACTTGGTAAATAAGTTTAGTATCTTCCAAGGATGCGACAAGAAGATGTTGAGGAAAATCCATCCACACCAAACTACCCTTCACGTGGAAATGTTTTTGAAAATTTTGAGTTTCTCAAAAATGGCTCTAACGATTTTGATTAAAATACCGTGTAAAAAAGATATTTGCATTACAAATAAAATTATATCTTGAATTTTCTGGAATAGCCTCTAAAGACCTCTTTATTCTAGATAAATACTTTTTTTTTTTTTACTTTTGCATAACCAGTAAACAGCAAGAGATAGACAAAATCGTCTTAAAAAATGTAGAGTTCCTTAAAACACGCAATTTATGTTATGCATATTTTTTTCCTGTATTGACCGTTTTCGATATATTCCTTGTTATTTGTTTCAGCTTTAAAATACTTTAACCTTTCTCCTACAGGAACTTATCAACGCCTGGCCACGCAAAGAAACTAATTTCAATCCCATAGTAACCACATTTTAAAATATTTGATAATTGTTTTAGCCTAGTGTATTCCCTTATTTTCCTTCTGCTTATAAGGAACTAAGTAATAAGACCGTTTCTGCTAATGTTTATCTCGATTAGCATGAAGTGGATAGAAGAATAAACTTATAAACAATAATTTGTTACAAAGAGTAGAGAAAGTCATGTGAATGGAACACATAAGATTTTTTAAAATAATATTTTGTTAAGAATAAGTAGAGAAAGTCGTATGTTTCACACATCAGATATTTTTTATGTGAGATTTTGTGATTCGAATATGTTAAATCCGTTCTACTTGAACGCTTATTTCTATTTTGTCCCATTTCTGGTTTGTGAGAAAGTCATCCCTGATTGTTCCGCATTAGTTGCCTCAAGCGAATCCATTTTAAGAACTGCATTCCGACGATTGTTATCTATTGCCCTGTCTCGTTAACTTCACGAATTCTAGTTGGGTCCTCTCAAGACAGTTATGTCTTTTCGTCCAAGAGGTAGTCTAAGAGGACTTCTAGTCTACCTGAATTTAGATTTATTTTCATTTGGGGACTTTTGTGCCTTGAATCTGTTTCATTATATTGATTTTCCCTGTGCTTTAATATTTATTTTATCATTTTGAATTTGTGTACAGTTCTTCCTGATTATGCCATTTAATAATGTAAGCCCTTGTGAATAGTTACATATACATATTACATTCAAAAAGTTCCCGGAATGTGTAAGTAACACAGAAACAATTACCAAAAGGCAATTTATACATTTCCTTCAAAATAGTTTCCTTCCGCAGTGACACACTTCTGCTACCACGTGTAAAGAATAGCAATCCAGCAATCCTGGAAGCCATTTTCAGATACCTGTTGTACTGCCCTTGTCGCATGTACAGTAATTTCTTCAGCGTTCGATAAATCGTTTATGAATTTTCTTCATCGCTGCTTCACCATAAACTTTTTCCATCATTCTCAATGTCTCTAAGGGAGATATGTTTAACGGAAAAAAAAAATGTTCGAAGGAGCTCCATTGCATATAATATGAAATGTGATAAAATAATACTCACACAAAAAAAAATCTTATGTGTTCCATTCACATGACTTTCTCTACAACGCTGTAACAAATTGTTAAAACGCATATTCTTCTGTCTACTTTATGATAATTGAGATAAACATTAGCAGAAATTGTCTCAATTAATGGCTTCCTTGTAAGTAGAAGGAAAATAAAGGAATACACTGGACTGAAACGATAGTCAAATATTTTAAAAGCTGGTTGCCATCTGGATGAAATCCGTTTGTATGCAGGGCCAGGAGTTTACAACTGGTCGTGTGAAAAAAAGTTTAAGTATTTTAATTATGAAACAAATAACAAGGAATATCTCAGAAATGGTTAAATTCAATGAAGGAAAAAAATAAAAAAGAAACAAAAAAAAATACCTATATTACATAAATTGTTTTAATGTGATCTACATTTTTTGTATAGTAAGTTTTTGTCTATCTCTTACGATTTACCAATTCATTCAGAATAAAGAGGTGTTTAGAGGCTCCTCCCAGATAATTTAAGATATACGTTTTATTTGCCATATAAATATATTTAATATACAGTATTTTAATCAAAATCGTTAGAGCCATTTTTGAGAAAATCAAAATTGTCGAAATTTTGTCTATGATTAGGGTAGTTTGGTGTGGGGGATTTTTCTCAAAATCTTCGTGTCGCATGCCTGGAAGATACTAAACTGAAATACCAAGTTTGGTATTTTAATAACTTTTCGTTTTTGAGTCCCGTGTTCACAGGCACACGGGACTCATGCGGATTTTTTTCTGAAAACACTTTTTTTTTTTATTTCAGGGGATCCTAAAGCGTCTATTTCTGGTGAAATCTCGGTATCAAATTTTTGGGTGAAATGCAATGCCTTCTCTATGCACTATGTACCTAGTACGTGTAGACAAAGTAACTAGTTGCCAAACAAACACAAGAATTATTGTTAACATGGAAATTAAAATGAAGTGTCGTCATGGACCTTACCAAAATCTAAAAATAAAATATCCTTTACTTGCGTATACATCAAAGCTAAACTAAACGATTCCGGGTACTTTTTGATTCTAGGTTATGTGAAAGAGTGAGAGTATTTCAGGATATCGGGAGAATTTCTATAGAATATAGAGTGAAACGTAAGTGACTAAAATCTAGCAAGGGACTGATTTGTGTACATTCATTATTCGAAATTGTACATGATACAGTTTAACTTAAGGTTTGTGTAATTGTATATATGGATATCTGCAAAATAAGTAACCAGAACCAGTTGTTGTAAAATGTATTGTGTGATAATATAACTACATTCTGTCAAGAAAGTACCGGGAATTGATCATTTAAAAATCCTATTTAAAAGAGGTTTCGAAATTATTGTCGCTAGGTTGGTACAACTTTCCTCTATACCCACGCGGAGTTTGATCGTCATCTGTTATCTAGTTTGTTTACAGTACGCCATTTTGTTAGTTCATCTCAAAGGTGATTTGCGATTTTATGATGGATACAAGTATTGAACAAAGAATCTGTCTCAAATTTTGCATTGCAAATGGTATTTCGTGTGCCGAATCACTGAAAATGTTACAGGGCTTACGGTGAATCGACTTTATCAAAAACACATTTGCCTCGTTCTGGTTGGCCATCAACGGTTTCAACTGCATTGAACATCGCTAAAGTGAAGAAAATGGTGTCTGAAAATCGTCATTTAGGTCTGAAAGAGATTGCCGCTGAACTTTCTGATCTCACGAATGGATTCGTACCATTTTAAACGATTGTTTGGGCATGACACGTGTTGCAGCTCGGTTAGTTCTGAAAGACTTGAATTTTCTACAAAAACTCAATTGCGTAAGGATTGCTGAAGAACCAGTTCCGACCCCATATTCATGAAACTCATTGTAACTGGTGATGAGACGTGGGTTTACGAGTTTGACACTCAAACCAGTCAACAAGCTTCCGAATGGCGCCTTCCAACTGAACCGAAATCTAAAAGGGCACGTCAAGCTCTATCAAAACTGAAGGTCATGTTGACAGTTTTTTTCGAATATCGCGGTGTCGTACACTCAGAGTTCTTGCCGGAAGTTCAAATGGTAAATAAAGACTATTATCTGAGCGTTATGCGGCGTTTGAGAGAACATATACGGCGAAAAAGGCCAGATTTGTGGAACCACAACTCGTGGATTCTGCAACACGATAACGCACCAGCTCGCAAGGCTATTATTGTGAACGAATTTTTGGCCAAAAACTCAACAAATTTCGTCGAACAACCACCGTATTCACCTGATCTGGCTCCTGCTGATTTCTTTCTCTTTCCAAAATTCAAGTTACCACTTCGAAGCACCCGTTTTCAGTCGATAGAAGACAAAGGAAAATTCGCCGCGACTATTGACATCGATTCCTAAAAGTGTCTACAAAAATGTTTTGATGATTCGATCATTCGTTGGCATAAATGTATAATTTCAGAAGGGGCCTACTTTGAAGGCGATAAAATAAAATTGGATGAATAATTCATTTTTTATGTTTTATTGACCAATTCCCGAAACTTTCTTGACACAGTAGTAAAATAAACTTGCAAGCACGTTGTAAATGTCCAGGCGGTTTTAAGCTAAACCCAAATAAAACAAAATATATGATGATATAAATTCATATATTATATGATTGTTGTGAAGAAAGATGAATTGAAAGAAAATAAATCTAAATTTATTAAGAAATATGGTATCTCATAAAGGATATTAAATCATAAAGTGAATCAGGTTAGAAAAGTAATTAAATCGTTGAACAGTAATGCCCTGTGGAGTATGGATCTGACAAAAATCTAAAAACAAAGCATAAACATTATAATGAGTATTGTTACATATACTGCAAACAAGTTGGATAGTAAATGAAAACATCCAATGAGTTCCATTCACATGATTTTCTCTACCTATTCTGAAAAAAAAAGAATAAAATAAAAAACTATTCACATAAAATGGTATCGATTGGCATGGTATAGATAAAGGAAAACCTAACCATTAATAAAAATGGTCTTATTACTTGCTTCCTAGTAAGTAGGAAGGAAATAAGCAACGCAACACTCTATATCGATAACTGGAGTGTTTGTTAAACAATTAAAATTCGGTTCTATTTGCATGACCAGAAGCAAAAGTAAAGAAAATGATTTCCGGTTTGAGATGCATTTTAAGTTGTTTAAAATGTATACCAAGAACAAGGAGTATTCAAATAAAAAAAAATGTACATGACATAAACTGTCATAGTACCTCTTTGTTTATCTCTTACGGTGTACCAGTTATGCAAAAGTCATCCAGAATGAAGAGGCTTTTAGAGGCTATTCCCAGAAGATTCAAGATCTTGTATATATTTCGTTTGTCATTAAAATATATTAAATTTTATATTTTATTCAAAATCGTTTGAGCCATTTTTGAGAAATTCAAAATGTTCTATTTAAGTGTAGTTGTGGATGGGGGGATTTTCTTGAAAATTTTCGTGTCGCATCCTTGGATGATACTGAACTTAAATACCCAAGTTGATATTTAACTAAGTTATTCACACACATTAGCCTGTTTCGATTTTCTATTCAGGGGCTATCAAAACATGTAATTCCTCTGAAATCTCAACCTCGAATTTTTAGGTGAAATACAATATCTTCTCTACCTTATGTGTGTATAGCAGTGTAGAGAAAGTAAAAATGCGGAAACAAAAATGGAACTTCATGGATTTCTAAGAAGCATGAGAATATTTAGAATAACACATAAGAAATACATACACAAGAAATGAAATGGATCCAGAGGAAACCATTCTTGTTTAATAGAAGATCTCTGCAATGGTTCGTATACTTGCGATCATTAAAAGTGGCATCCCCCCCCCCCAACGGTTGCTCATTGAGTAAAGTAACTTGCTTGGTGCTGCTGCAAAGCACTGTACACTACCTGTCACTACGCGGAAAGCAGGAACAGATAATTCCATCAGGCAGTGGAATTATGGAACATTCCTTTTATATACGGACAATAGTTTAATTAAGCTTTCACTAAGAAAATCATCATTTCGGTTTATCATGCTTTTCATAGATTTGATATACTTATTGTAGGTTCATGATTGTTAGAATAATTGTTTTATTATAATCTCTCTTGGATTGGTATCTATATGTTTGATACGAACATATTTTTCATAGGTTTGGTACGTAACTTAAATAATTCCAAATAGTAATGACCATTATACTGTTAACATAATAAAACAAGAAACTTTAACTTTGCCAATAGCATTGCAATCGCACTGTAACGCTAATTATGAGAATTATTTTGTAACGAAAAACTTTTACATTTATAGCGGTGAATATGAACAGCATCTTGACATTTAATTGCTATCTCTAGCAATTCGTAAGAAACGTCCTCTTTGGTAACCCTGTAAAATAGGCTCTTGGACAAAATCCCGCCATTTTGACTTCCGTGAGTTGTGATTTCGTCCCGTCCTAAAGTGCCATATATGAACGGCGAATTGATCCCTCTTCACCATGGCACATAGTGGCGAATTTATGAACTAGTAATTCTAATCGATCTAGAAAAAACAGGTAAATTTCCCCGATATGGCGTGAAAGGAACTTAATATAAAAATGTCCGTCCTATTATGGGCTATATCTTATGCACACGAAAATACATGTTCAATGAATATCAGAGGAGAGTTGGCCCAAAGTAACGCCAACTGGGCTTCACCTGGCAGGAATAAACGTAAAAGAGCACAGAAGACGTTGCAGGCGGAAGAGGGACCTGGAAGAACAATGGCAGGATAGGAAACTTTCAAAAGAAACTGCTGTAAAGAGCCTGTAAAAGTAGTAATAGTTTGTGTACATAACTGTCTATTGAAACGCTTCATATTTGATTAAAAATATAAGTTTGTTTATGGAAGAATGAAAAGGCATTTTCCTGTCATCATACAGAAACATAATTGATGAGGCAATAACAGAAGTTTCCTCGCTATCACAGTGCACTTACGCCGAATCATCATTCACATGACGCTGTGAAAGTGTCCATAAAGCAACAAGCTCCACCTGAGATAGCTTGATGGGAGAGGGTTCTTAATAATTCACGAGCCTGACACCTCGCAGTTAGTGTTATGTCCGTTCCGCTAGAGCCGTGACAACTCCGACGGGATCGAACGCAATAAAAGTAACAGCGACGGTGGAGGGTTTTTATGTGCTCGTCGCAGGTCCGCCGCCGCTCCGAGATTTGCGAGCAGGGAAAGCGTCCATCGTCGAGAAAGCTCCCTTGGGACGGTGGGGACATTTTAAGTAGCTTTGCACGCTAACATTCCAAAGAGTTTCCTGTGCTGGCATCGCCATGGTCAGCGTTACATCACTTTAGGGTTCCTAGAGGAAAAACCAATAAACGAATAGATAACAGAAAAAGAAACTGGCTTTGAGCAAGAATGCAGGATTTTTTTTTATATTTGAAAAAGAAATCACACAATTATGTATATTGTATAAAATCCCTTCGCTTTCTCAGTTGAATATCCTATAAACGCGGGTGCTAAAATAGAAAATACAGATATGGGTTATTCCATATTTTTGGAATACAACTATGGTCTATAATGTAAAAAAAAAAAGAATCACGTTCCATTCACATAACTTTCTCAGCCTATTCTGCAAACAAATTATTCTTTAAAATGCTAATCGAGATAAATTATTAGCAGAGTTGATCGTATGGCTTGCTTGCTTGCTTGTAAGTAGGAGGAGAACAAGAGAATACACCAGGCTAGAGCAATAGTCAAATCTTTTAAAAGTAATCGTTATGTGAAACAATTGAAATTCGGTTCTATTTTGCATTCCAAGGAGCAAAACAAGAGAGATGAAACGAAAGTTGACTAACCGCTTGAGAAAAGTTTAAGTAGTTTAAAATTGAAACCAGTAACAAGGAATATTTCGGAAATAGTTAACTCTACAAATAAAGATGTATGTGAAATATATTGTGAGTTTTAACGAGATCTCCATTTTTGTGTAGTTATTTTATTCTATTTGTCTTAAACATATGACAATTTAATCAAAATCGTTAGAGCCATTTTTGAGAAAATAGCAACTTTCGAAAAATGCTCTACGTAAAGGGTAGTTTGGGCTGGAGGGATTTTTTTTTTAAACCTTCATGTTGCATTCTTGAAAAAGAAAATGCTGATCTTAAATACCAAATTTGATATAAGTAACCCACTTTTCATTTTTAGCTATGTTTTCACAGACACATACAAATGCAGACACACATTTACGGGCCTATTTAAAAAAATGCCTTCTAAGGATGCAGGGGATCTCAAAAAATGTATTTTCGGTGAAATAAAGGGATCATATTTTTGCGTAGAGTATAATACCTTCTTTGCCTACTCTCTACATTGTACATATGTGGTCGAGAAATAAAAATGATATCCGAGTCAACTGATTAAGACAAACCACAGTTATAAAAAGCACAATAATTCAGATTGACAGTGGCGTTAAAATTGGGAAAGAAACAGAATAAATCAAGGGGTGAAATAGAAATGACCTTTATCGCCAGGTTAGTGTTATATAAAGCACTTAACCAGTTGAAAAACTCTTTACTGGGGGTTCCTATAAGCTGAAAACAGTTTTATTGGCTGAATATCCGGTTATTTTTGAGGAAACGGAAGATGGTTTACAGAGAAGTGTTAAGAATCCAAAAGTTATTATGGACATATGACTTAAAAATCTCAGCTGCCAAGATAACATTATTGCTTTTAAAGGTAATATGTAAGACGGCTAACGATTAAGAAGTCACAAAAAATTTAATTATGTAGGTTTTAGTGTATCATAGTAAAAATGAAGACCTGAATGTGTAACTAAACAAATTAAAACAAATGAATGGTACACTAAGGAGAATATTAAAGAACAAGACGTTAACAGAAACTCAAATTTATTTTTATAAAGTAATGACTGACCCAATGGCAACAAACGTAAGTGAAGCTTTGACTATGAATGGGAATGATAGGGAAACAATAGAAACAGCAGACAGTTGTTTTCTATTCTTAGCTGTACTTAAGAGCGGTAGGTGGATATATTCTCCTAGACAAACAAAGAAATAAGAAATCGAAAACCGTTATATATGAGTATATATCATCTAAATGAAACAATCACTGAAAATAAAAAAACTGGTACCTTTATATATTGAGTATGAAAGAGATTAGAATACCAGTATTTTTACTAAATTATAAATCAAACGGATATCGCCAAGTAAGAAGACCAAGAACAGATCCACATGCCTATTCCCATGTGGAAGTAGAGAAGATGGAATAGATACATTAGTGCTACAGGGAAACTCTTCCAATGCAGAAAAAAAGTGGTAAGGTGTTCGATGAGAAACTACATTGATGTGCAAAACCTAAGGACAAAATTAACATTCGCATGCTGTGCTATTGCCAATATAGCTCGATGAAACTTGAATCATAGAGTAACCAAGAAGCATCTCCGACAGGTGCTATGGTAAAGGTCCTATACAATCCTTCTAAGTGTTGCTTGGACATCAACATTTAAATATCAAAGTAAACGAATAACATTTTTCTAAACAAATAACACCAGTGCACAAAGGCTGTTACACCGTGACTGGCAACCGTTGAGGAGCAATCTTGCTATCTCCTTTCACTCTCCAACCTCATTTCACCCGCCATCCTGTAAACCTCACTTCCCGTTAGAACGTGGTTAAAATCTAGCAAGAATGGGTATACGTCTACCACCCTATTGGGCTGCCCTCAGCCTGTCAATCGCTCGTGTCGTGTCATATACAGAGAGAACTGTTACAGTATGCTCCATTAGACAACTGAACAAAATATGCAATGAGACGAACAGAAACGACACTTTTATCCATGGAAAATAAGCTACACTTAAATAAGAAACTACGTCTTATGATTTATTTACATAGAAACAAATGGTATATGATCTTCACAAACAGCAATGCATGCTCTGCATTATTCTCCCATGCTACCCTCAAGGTTGGTAAGACATTCTGCTGGTAGGACGTCCCATTCCTTCACCGCTCTGTTGACAACTTCTGGATGGTCTTTGGTGCGTGTGGACGTGTGTATCAACAAAGCACCCCACGGCTAAACGGGCAGGCCAATGCATTCGCCGAATATTCTCTCGTTGGAAGAGATCCTCCACCTACGCTGTTCGATGCTGTCGCGCATGGTTTTCCATAAAATGAAGAATGGGCACATGGAGAAGGAGTGCAGTATCACAATTACGTTTACCAGTGAGCGTACTGTGTTAAAAGATTTAGAGTTCGGTATCCATGCAACATTATGACTTCCCACACCATTACACCCGGATCACCAAAACAATCATGCTCAAGATTATTCCTAGGTGCATTATGTGTTCCCACCTCTCGGCCGATGAGGGTACGTCGAAAATCACTACTCAGACTAAATCTGCTCTCATCTGGGAAGAACACGTGACCCCATTCCCCGTTGGTCCAAATCTGATGCTCTTTGGTTCATCGCAAACGGTGAAGTCGATATGTGGGTATCAATGGAACCAACATATTGACATTAAGCTAAGAGATCACATATCTATGCAGTCTCCACGCCAATGTGTAGCGTGAGATTACGTGCCTAGCAGTCTTTTTAAACGTGGTTGCAATTGCACCCACTGACGTGGATCCCTTCTTGCCTGTTGCACAATGTAGCATTCATCTTCTGCTGTAGTTGACCTCTCCTTTGGACAGCAATGCCCGTGGTTCAGGAGGCTCCTCATATACGTCAAATAATGATATGATGAGCATTACCAAACTCCTGGGCAACATTTGTCACTCTTCGTCCTTTTTCCAGTTTCCCGACGATTCCTCATCGGGTGAAGTCATCCAGATGAATACGGGCCATGTTGTAAAGTACACCACTCTAGTGCAATGTATCAGCTGTTTTCTATACACTGTCTTGTCGTGTTTCTTCAACTGCCCCGAGTTGCGGGACCAGACCCATTTGGCGCTATAGTCGCTAGACTCATAGCATGTAAGGTTCTGCTTTCTGTATAGGTGTAAAAGATCTTTGGCAGCATGCTCCCTCACTTTCATTCATTTCCTCCAAGCAGTTAATGTTATATTAATTTTTCTATCTCGTCTCTAGACTTTGCACACCAATGTAGTTATAAGATACATCTAAATTTTCTCTAATAGATTTGTTTGTTGAGGTGAAAACTCTTTCTAATTACATTCACTAGCTACACAAAACACTCTTCTACAAACTATTCTTACAAAAGGCTGTTCTGTCTACTTCCTGTTAATCGAGACAAACTTTTATTTCATGTTCGAAATAGTAAGGTATAATAAGGATACAGTACTCTAAAGTGGCACACAAATTTGTAGAAAACGGATCGCTCTGTGATGGTTTTTATATGCTGTACCATTTGCATGACCGAATAAAACGAATACCTCCTTGATAAAAACGAATACTTGATAAATATATTTGTATCTTCGAACTAGCAAATGTTTTGTACGAAAAATTTGACATAAATTGAGTCCTTTACCAAAATCCACAGTTTATATGTAGCAAGATTTTGTCTTATTTTTTTACGGTTTTCCAATTATACAAAAAACCATTAAAATAAATAGGACTTTAAAAGTTATAGCAAGTTATTTTATTGATCATACTAATATCACAACAAATTATCTTTTATTGAAAATTGTGATAATTACTTTTGATAAAAATAAAGTTTAACATAAAATGTTCCACTTTAAGGGCAAATCTTCGAGTCCCATCATAGAAAGATGCTGACTTAAATACCAACTCTTCTTTTTCAGTAATGTTGCTTATATAAATCGTTTTTTGTATTTAATCTAAATACTCTGAATGGAGGTTCTGGGTGGAATGCAATACTTCCTTTCCCTACTATAGGTAAATAAAAGAGGAAGTTAAAAAAAATACAAAAAATATACAAAACAAAAAGAAATGCTGTCTCTTTCAATTCAAGTTCCATCATGCCATGTCCGTATTGGGACAGATTATTGGTGTTTCTTGAACAAGGGAATTTCTAGTTCGCGAGTTAACCACTATGCGTATATGGTGACGGGATCAATTCATCACCCATATATGGCACCACATACGACTTGTGGACATGAAAATGGTCAATGACTTTTTTTTTTTATGTGCAAATAAACATTAAAGGTAACAATCGGCTTTACCTTTCTTCCGAAGGAAGTTATGCTAATATTTACATCCAAAAAAGATCCACCACCCTTTATCGGATCCATCGTTCTGTAATACTCCCAATTTTTGGTATTTGAGGCTATCATGGCAACAACTGCGCCACAGAGGGCGATATATGCGGTCACATAATCCTGTAAAAATGGGCTGAAAATTTGTACACATAACTGTTGAGCTTCAAATGCTGTATTGAAAACTTTAATCTCCGGTTGGACGCCTTAGGATAATTTCTGCGTAGGGAAGGCGTAGCCTGGAAATCTAGAAAGCTTTGAAATATGGTTCTAATCCTCTGGAAGTCTTTTACACAGTAACTTCACAAATTATTGTTTTCCATATTAAAATTATAGGTGCCAAATTAACGGAGTGACAATTCTCCTTTTTAATATAAAGAAAGAGCAAGCAAGCGATATTAAAGAGTTGCAGGGACCAGTTTTTTGACATTTTGGTGTAAAGTTTACAAAATTGGTTTATGTCCATTTAGTTGATTAATGTTTAGTCATACCAGAAATTGCCACCAACGGAGAAATAAATGTACGAAGTATACAATTGAGGCGTTAATAAGGTAATTTTTCGTTCACAATTCCTATCTTTCACATTTTTTCCTCCATTAGATTAAAGCCCATTTTTAGTGCAATTTACTAAAATTTTGCCGCATTAAATAATGATAATATTTTATGAACACCAACACACATAAAAGCTGAAAAGTCGGTGCGATATAAGAACATTCTTATGTCTCATTTACACGACTTTGTTTAAACACAACTGTTTTTTTTTTTTTTTTTTTTTCTATTTCAAGTTGAGATAAACGTTTGCAAAAATATTTTATTGCACATTTCATTAAGGCCCGTGGTCTAGGGGTACCATTCTTAGCCTCTGGTTCCCAAAATCGAGGATTCAAACCTGGCCGAGGGCAATGGATTTTTTTTTTTTTTTACGCATAGGTCATTACACCTACATTGTGGTCACCATATATGGCCTTCAAATTCCATATTTTTTCCATTCCATCGCGATAAACAAGTAAATAACGTCGTTTCTTTAAAAATGGTAATGATATGAAAAAATTCAAATCATTAATAACATAGATTTCGAAAATGCTATAAAAATAAATATAAATTTATTTGAAAAAAAAATATGTTTTAAAGATATTTACATATTTTAGTACATGTTTGCGTACGTATTATGGTTTAACCGTTATACAAAATGATACAAAACTCGTTGTGAATGAAGAGGACTTTATAGGCTACTCCCCAAATATTTAAGCAGGGTTATTTTCTAAGCTTATCGTTACGGCTAACTAGTAGCTAAGAGTTGTAACTACTAGTTACGGGCCGAATCTTACTTTCTAGCTCTCAACGATATCGCTATGTGACGTAATGATAGTTAAATCGTAACTACTGGTCAGGAGCTGCCGTTAAGAGATCGTTAAGCAGCTGTTACAAGTTTTTCAACGTGGATGCTGTGCTAGTAATGCTTTTGGATGGGTTGGAGAGAGAAGAGGAGCATGAATTGAGGTAAGAACTTGAGTTACAATCGAAAAATGGAATTTATTGAGCTAATTGTTGCAATTAATTAACAGGTTTCTTACCTACGTTTGTAGATTGGAATATTAAGCAAAAATCTTATAACCTAACCTTTGCCAAATTTAGAACATGAGTGTTTTATGGAGTATACTGTTTAATGTGGATAATAATCTTTACAGATTATGGCACAGAAGTATACAGAGGTCACTAAGGGGCAACAGCGACCCATTTTCCATGCCAGACAGGAAATTTAAAACACTATTTCGGTTTCCCAAGGAAGTGACTCGCGAGCTGATTGACAGACTTGTACCTCAAAAGATTGGTTTACCAAGTAATTTTCTGCCTTATATATCATAAACTACTTTTATTTTTTCTTAGAGAATATAAAATACTATTATTTCAAATGCAGATTTTGTGCTTAAGCTGTAAAAATGTAATTTTATTTGCATTTTTATTGGCTTTAATACAGAAAAATACAAATATGTGCTGTTTATTTCATCTCTGTAATACTCGGCAGATGAGCAATTTCTATCAAGTGAATAACACAAATGACTTTTTTAATGTTTTCTGATCTGTGTTACAAATTTAAGAACATTATCAATGAATGCACGTTATCCTTGCTCAGTCCATGATGCAGCAGTTTAGAAAATGAGCAGAATAAAAGATCGCCTGGAGGAGAAATACAACAGAATCCATGAAAGTTCTTGGCTTATCGGTAAGCATTACTGTTCCCAAATATTGGGTACATACACAGGTTCAATAAGCATTTATTGTTTATTTTCTGTATACATTTTTTAAAATGTTGTTTAAGGTGACTCTGGTTATCCATGGTTGCTAACTCATGTACTGCAAGCTCAACCTAGGTCACCAGAGGAACATTACTCGTAACAGCAGCTTATGCAGGGCAAGAAACTGTGTGGATCGTTGCATTGTTGTACTCAGAGGCAGATTCAGATGCCTCCTGAAAGACAGAGTTCTACACTATGCTCCACCCATGGCAGTTTCTATAATTGCTGCCTTGCACAATTTTCTTGTTAACAGAAATATTCCTTGGGATGACGCAGTATATGAAGATAGTGAAATTGGAAATGCAGGTATGTTAAATAAAAAAATGTATATCCAGTTAGGAACATTTTATTTGTATTTATATTCCTAAATACTGCACATACCAATACACTTTAGTATTATAATAATAATATTTTATACACTTTATTTTTTCTAGTTGCTGGTGAAAGGCAAGTGAGAGCAAGAGCCATCAGGCAATATTTTGCTTAAGAAAGTTTAACACAGCAACAACCACATTTCTGTATTCAACATAAAATTTTTACAGTTTTTTTAGATTATACATATTTTCTATATGTGTTACACTGTTTATTTTCATTGAATTTATTAAGAAACTGTTAGTAAAGTAGAAAATCAAAATGCACAAAGTATCACTTTTCTTTATCAAACAGTACTTTCTTTCTACAAGCACCACTCTTCAGGCATATGCACTGATGCTGAGAGCCGATGCCATTACATGCTTGAAACCAATTTGATCAGCTGACAGAGGTATAAGTAGTGAACTCAGAAAGAGCTTATCACATGTTAGACTTGTAATAAATCACACTAAATTCATTTACACAGCAGCATTGTGATGGTAGGTGATGCAATCTTTCAAAAGTGTGAAAGAAAATTCTCATACTTCTAGTATTTAAACTCTGTATTTCATTGAGGAAAATATGTAAGAGTTACAATTCTGAAAATTGACTCAGCCTATTCTTAATGAGCAAATATTAATTGTTCTGAGTGCAAAATTTTATTGTCTGTTTTTATTTTACCTCTTGAGGTAGAATGATGTTACTCTGTATATAATACATATATAAAGATGGATAACAAAAGCGGTGATGTCATAATTATTATTTTATGTACTTGACTTCATTATTCATACTGTTTTAAAATTCTTTAATTATTGTATTTAAAAATATAGATATGCCTAGACTACAAATGAGAGGATGCTACATCTTCCTTCACAGCGAAGGGGAGTTTGTTAAACAATGCAGTTCCCCATTGAGAAAAGTTTGTATTCGAAAATTCAAAAATAATAACATGGAATTACTCAGAAATAGGTTAATTCAACAGAATGAAAATTGACTTGAACTGTGGGCTTTAATGAGATCAGTATTTCTTATTCAATAAAGTTTTGCCTATTTCTTAAAGTTTACAAGTCATTGTAATTTAGTGTGCCATTACAAAAATTATACTTATTTTGTTCCAAATCATCAGAAAAATTAAACAGTACTTCCTGAATTTTTAAAATAAAAATTATTAATGAAGTTATGACTTTAGTTGGTAAAAATATTTATTTCAAATTCTCACCATTAAAATCAAGTTTTCCAACTGTGTTTAAAAATGGAAATTTTCCAAACAATTCATTTTGGTTACCTTTAGCAAATTTTCTAGTGCTGAATTAAGAGGTACATTAATTAACCTACCCAAAAATATCCAAATTCCATTTAGAGGTAGTGCAGAAATTCCATATAAAAAGAACATTTGTAAAAATTTAAATTTCATGATACTCAAATTACTTAAATTTTATGCTCAACAAAATATAGATTTTATGATTCTAAAACTCAAATTGGACAATAAACATGTAAGTGTTTTTCCTTTGTTTAAAGTCAATGGTTAGTGCTACAGAGATATTTTGAAGTAAAGAAAGACTAAACTGTTACACTGTTTTGTCAGCAATCACTTCCCTCCCTTCAAATAATACAGCTAAGTTTGTGAAATAAAATATTGTCTTTCATCCTACTGAATTCATGACATTTAGCAAGCAAATAACATTTATTTAATGAAAATAATTGATAAGGAATACCAAGTTAACATCATTAACATAAACATCTAAAATGTTTTCCATAAATCATAAATTTATTATTTTACTTTCTAAATGCACTTCAAGTTGATATACCAATAAATAACTTATTCCAATGGTATTTAATTAATTTTTGTAAATGTGTGTTTCTAAGATGTAAGATATTAAGGGTGATACATACATACATTTGTCATTTTAAATCATTCACTCTGTCAACATAAAGTGTTTTTATGGGTTAAGCTAATTGTTTGTTAGGGAATAAATTTATGTCTTTTTCATGGAATATCTGATTACCTTTCTTAAAAAAGGCCTTGAATGATTAAGAATTGAAAATAATTGCATTTCATCAATATTTTAATTTAGAACATTATTAAATTAATTATAAAGCATTACTTCAGACTTCTTTGAGAGTATTCGGACCTAAGACAAATGATAGGCACACAATGCAATGGCACAGTATACGAGTTCTGTTTTGAAGGAGAATAAAATGTACCCATAAATCAAGTTAACATTCACAACCGGGAAAAATATTGAATAAAAATGAAGTCTTTGCATTATTTACAAAATTATTTCTTTGCATTAACTTTTTAATATTGCTGAAAATGCTCAAGAATATTTTCAGTATATTAAATTGCTAGGAGGATCTTTCTCATGGACTTGTCATCATGTAATTGCAGCTCCCAAACTTTACAACAACATATTCTTTTAAAACAACTCTATAATTATTTAAACTAAAATAGTAAAACTTTTGGTGTTACAAAAGCTACTAGATTATTATTTCTATTTGGCCTCAAAATAAAGTAAACTTAATTACTTATTTTTAAAGAAAATAAACCAAAACTAAGTCAGAATGTAACATCTGTAACATATAAAATGGCTCACTGGTAGTAAAGCTAGAAAAACAAAGACCAGAAAAAATCTTAACATAAATAAAAAGCACAATAATTACACAGCTAAACAGCAAAATTACTCATTCCCCCTCCCTATAAATAAACATTTATTGCAACCCCAGTTTTCTGGCCCTTGCTATTTCTAATTTCAATCGTAAGACATTTGTTTTGGCCTCTTGTGCCCTTATTTCGGTCTCTTGTGCCCATATTTTGGTCTCCTGTGCCCATATCTTATTTTGTTCCTCCATAGACTTAATCAGTATTTAATGAACACCAGGTTTTCATTACTCTGTCTGAAGGTGTTTATAACATTAGTAGCTGATATGCCTGTAATTAGAGTGATGTAAATTATTACAAATGTGTATTAAATATTGTTACTGCTAAATAAAAAAAAGTTTTTGAACATTTAATTACTTTTTATTCTTGCACACATTACCTGTTCTGCAATCCAGAACTTGTGGAAGACCTGTTTACATCCTCCCAAGAGATTGATGCTGGTAGTTGCAGAGGCGATGCTGGTGGTGGTGGTGGCACTGGCGATGTTGATGACAGTTGTAATGCTGTGGTGGTGGCAGTGGCCATGCTGCTGGTGATGGTGACAGTGGCAATGCTGCTACTGGTGCTGGTACTAGGGATACTGCTGTTGGTGGTGTTACTGGCAATGCTAGTGTTGGTGGTGGCAGTGGCAATGCTGCCACTGATATTAGGAGTGGCAATGGTGCTGGTGGTAAAGGTGGCAGTGGTGATGCCACTGGTAGTGGTGGTACCTGTGATAATAAGCAGCCCATTTGACCCTGAGCTATAGCTGGAGTGGATTTTGTAAAATATCTTAATTGTTTCTAAAACACTCAGAAGTAATAATTAGAATGACTTATTTCCAGTCCAGTAGGTTCCTCTCCTTAAATCCCACGAATTAACATTGGCCCAAGTAACTGGAGGAGCTCGGTTTCCATTGGTGTAAGTTGTTTGGCAGTCATGGGTCCACCACCAGTTCTTCTCATCTCTGCTTCAAACAGCCTACACTTTCTTTTCACTCAACTCCTCCAATCTGTGAAGATCTAAAATATAAGAGGTGTCATACAGTAGCAGGCTGTTTCTTATAAACTTCAATTATGGCCAGCAGTATTGCTATAAAGACAGAAATTCAAAATAAACATATGCTGTAATAATGTAAAATAACAGCTCATAATATTTAGCAGAAACTTATGTAACAAACTTTCCCAACACCTTTTCCTACATAGTATTAAATAAAACCTACTTAAAAAGATTGACAAGAAAGTCAGACAAAATGTGTGATGAATTATATGCAATTTCAGATTGCCAATATTCTGAAATTTGTGTCCCAGAATCTCTCATATTCCAAGGAAATAATGATAACACACATTTGTATAAATTAGCAAGTCATATCCCAACAATATAGGCAGTTACATACAAAATATTATAAAGCAGATGGGAATCTATCTATTTTTAGTTGAATTTAGTGATTGTTGAATCCATAGGAAATTTAAACATAACCTACATTCTTAAAAATAGCGAAACTTAGTTATAGCCTACAATGCTTATGAAAATTCTAAAACTAACTAACCTTTATCTGTAGCTAAATCATAAGTAGGAGATCATACTATCGTATACTTACATACCTCCACCCTTTCATATTCTTTTGGGGCCCACTGCCGCAGCTCTTCAATCGTTCCGCTAATTCGGCCCACAATTGCTCCATATCTTTCGGCCCAATTTGTGGTGTCAAGCGCCCCTTCGCAGTACTTGATGAGTATTTAGATAATCTAAATATATTCTGTACTGCTCCTGGCTAGTTTTGGAACTCCGCTTCCGCTCCATTTTCAAAACATTACATACACAGTGGTACCATGCGAAGAAATTTCATTGCAAAAGTTCATCCTTTTTGCCTATATGTTTCTTTCAAAACCCGATCTTTTTTTTCGTTTTAAGCTTTATAACTATTTTTTTCGAATGTTCTAGGCAATAATAATTATGTTTAGTTCAGTTTATTTGCCAGAGGAGGTTCAAAATTGAACTGCAGTTAACCGTTTTTCAGCACATAATTTGGCTACACGGTATACAAAATAAATGGCGAATGTATAGCAAGCTAATAACCGATTACTCTTTCCAGGTATGTAAACGTTTCTCGTAACTACAGGGAACTTATCGACAGTGTCAACGACTCGCAATTCAAAGCAGTTAATTTCAACTACCTCGTTGAGAAACTCGGTATGAAAGTAGTTGAAATTATAACGAAATGCTAACGATAAGCTTAGAAAATAACCCTGAAGATGCACTTGTTATCTGTGCCATATCTCCTAAACATATGGCATTTTAAACAAACTATTTAAGATATTTCTTGAGAAAATAAAAAAAAATGTCGTAAATACTTCGATAAAAAGGGTTGTTGAAAATCTTAATGTCGTTTCAATACTCCAGATACTGATTTAAATACTGTGTTTAATATTACTGAATGCTTCGGGTTTTAGTTATGCTTTTCTTTCTCTCTCTCTCTCTCTCTCTCTCTCTCTCTCGCTCTCTATCTTTTTCGCACACACAAAGTCGAATCCTTTTGTGACAATGTTTGTTTCTGGGCCTGGGAGGCCTCCAAATATGCATTTCTGATTCAAGGAACCTCAAAACATAAATTTCTGGTGAACCCTCGGTATTAAGTTTTTGAGTGGAATGTAATACTTCCTCTATAAATATATAGTAGAGAAAGTCAAAACATGTTCGTCCAAAAAAATAAAATTGCATAGCGACTCCTTTGCACTATGTGCAAACATCTTTAATATTAGAGAATAATAATTGTTCTCATATCTAAAACAGATAAATGAAAATCAGTTGACCTTGATTCTGTACAAGTAATGTACAATCTCAATTTCTTTATCTTCTGATGTGACAGAGATATAAATAATCTTCATTTCTGAAATTATTTCTTGGAAGAACATTTGTTTTCGGAATGTGAAAGAACGCGAGACACAATCGAATTGATATTACGATATCAAAAATCTGATGTGCTCCATTCACATGACTTTCTCTACATCTCTGTAACAAATTATTGATAAGTTTGTTCTTCTATCTATCTATCTATCTATCTATCTATCTATCTATCTATCTATCTATCTATCTATCTATCTATCTAATATTAGCAGAAACGGTTTTATTACTTAGTACCTTATAAGTAGAAAAGAAATAGTGGAATACAGGGCTAAACCGGCAATCAGTGTTCTAAAATATGGTTGCTATGGGATTTAAATCCGTTTCTTTGCGTAGCCAGAAGTTGACAAACCCCCGTATGAAAAATCTGATGTGTTACACTCACATGACTTTCTCTAGCTCTTCTAAAAACTTCTTATATCAGATTATTCTTCTTTCTGCACCTTGCTAATCGAGGTACTCATTATAATAAGGGAATACACTAGGCTAAACCAATAGTCAAATGTTTTAAAAGCTGTCGTTACGCGATTGTCTTTACAAATCGCTTCTTTTCTTGGTCTGAGAAAAGTATAAGTACTTCACAACTGAAACTAATAACAATGAGTACCTCGAAAACGGTAAGCTCCATGAGAAAAATGTATATGACATAAATTGTGTATTTTAAAAAAAAACTACATTTTTTGTATAGTAAGCTTTTGTTTATCTCTTACAGTTTACTAGTTATGGCAAATTAAGCAAAATTCATCCAGAATAAACAGGTCTTCAGAAGCTATTCCCAGAAAATTCAAGATATACGTTTTATTTGCCAGGTAAATATCTTTAATATACGATATTTTAATCAAAATCGTTAGAGCCATTTTTAAGAAAATCAAAATTTTCGAAAAAAGTTCCATGTAAAGGGTAGTTTGGGGTGGGGTATTTTTCTCAAAATCTTCGTGTCGCATCCCTGGAAGATACTAAACTTAAATACCAAGTTTGGTATTTTACCTACTATTCGTTTTTGAGTTATCGTGTTCACAGACACACACACGGACACACACACACACACACACGGACATTTTCCTGAAAATGCTTTTTATGGGTACAGGGGGTCCTAAAACATGTATTTCCGGTGAACTCTCGGTATCGAATTTTTGGGTGGAATACAATACTTATGTAAAATTCAGAAATGTCCATCCAGAATTTAGAGGTCTTCACAGACTATTCAAGATATACATTATAAACAAAATCTTGCCATTTTTGAGAAAATAAAGTTTCGAATTTTTTTCTATGTAAAGGATTCGTGGGTGGGGAGATTTTCTAGAAAATATTCTTATCATATCCTTGGAAGGTACTGAACTAAAGTTCGGTATTTAACGGACTTTTCGTTTTTGAGACACATACGCGGACAGTTTTCTAAAAATACTTTTTTTATTCAGGGGGTTTCAAAACATATTTCCGGTGAAATATCTGTATCGAATTTTTGGGTGGAATACAATACCTTCTCTATACACTATGTACATACTACGTGTAGAGAAAGTAAAAACAGACCAGATGAAAGGGCCTTGTACCTTATTTACAATTTTTCGCGAAAATCCAGTGGAAACAATCTTTGGGGCTCTAAGCTGGGAGACGCCAGAGCTCAAATGACTCTAAAGCAGAATGAACAGCATTATTGAACAAGACAGATACAATTGGGGTGGCCTTAGCGCGTGAAAGGAATTTTAGGGGAAATATTCCCTGTAGAGGGCTTGTAGTGGACAATGCAACACATGTGTATAAAGCTGTGAGATTGAAGTGAGTGGGGAATAAGTGTGGCGTGGAGAAACAGCTACAAACCAAGCCGCACGTTGTACCCTGTGTAGGACGTGTATGCTAGTGCAGGATAGACCTAAATGAACTTATACCGCGTGTCCAAATGTTCGTTGCAAATGTTTTAGAGGTTTACTGCTGGTAATACAAAGGGAACCGAACTTCAGTTGTTCACATAGTGATCAACTTCTAAAAGATTTGACTATCACGTTAGCCTAGTCTATTCCCTTATTTCTTTTATATTTAGAAGAAAACAACTAATGAGATAATCTCGGCTAATGCTTATCTCGATTAGCATGATGTAGATAATCTAATAATCTTTTGTAAGACAATTTTGTTTACAGAACAGGTAGAGAAAGTCATGTGACTGGA
This sequence comes from Hymenopus coronatus, assembly GCA_030762935.1. Lineage (NCBI taxonomy): Eukaryota > Metazoa > Arthropoda > Insecta > Mantodea > Hymenopodidae > Hymenopus > Hymenopus coronatus. The sequence goes on along the minus strand of CM060895.1, from coordinate 55,707,330 downwards.
ACACATAAGATGTTTTCTCTGCGTTCCCTTAGCGGTATGTGCAAAAGCAATCTCGTTGACAGAATTGGGCACTTTTTAGCGGAAAACATATACAGTACATCAAAGAAAAGCTATTTTATCTTTAAAATACGCTAAGATTTGAACATTGTATCTATGTAAACAACTTTTTGCGGAGAATAAGGAACGCCTGACATAATTTGTTTATTACAGAGCTCTCTTTAGGATTTATAGCATACCGATTTACTGAAATTTCAAAACTATTTTATTTAAAAGTGAAGGGGACGCCGTTTCAGACTTCCCCGTTTTTCTACTGTGTTTCATATTTGGTTTTAAGGCTTCCTTGAGAATTTATAGCATTTAATTTAACGCAGATGGAACAATATCTTAGCAAAAACCGAAACAGTCCAATATTAAAAATTTCCATAAATTTATTATTTAATATATACTTTTATGGGCCAATATAACAGGTTGCTTACATGTGTAATATTTTGAATATATTATAAAATGTATGTCAAATAGTATTCTAACTTTAGCAAGTCGTTTACATATGCTACGTTTTCATTTGTGTCAAATCACATAAAATAAGAACTAAATAACGGCAATTAAATATCTTAAACTTCTTTTTCTGAACAAATATAAAAGTAAATTTTCGCAACCTCTCACGGATTGTAATAAGAGCAAAGCAGATGAATTCCCAATACTATAGATACTAGAGAAAGTAATATGGGAGAGAGAAGTTTTTGTCATAGGTTATCTGAAGGACATGTGCCAAATAATCTAGAGAAATTTGTGTTTGAAGTGTGCAGCGAATTAAATTATGGATGAAACATTGCTCATTATGATGGCCATAGAAATTAATAAATAAAATAAGTCTGGTGAGGTGTGATCCTAATACCGTGTGTCCTACCCGCAGATTAAAATTTATTTGCTGTGCATTCTACATTTTTATGTCATCTACAAATTGTTTGTATAAATATAATTAACGCTAAACTAAGTTAAAACTAATCTTAAAATTTGAAAAAGTAATAGAAATATTAAAAACTAATCAATTTTAACATCACTGGAAACCAGCGATATTTCCTACTTCGTTTATTACTTCTGGAAGACAGAAGTAAAATTCTGTCTGTCTGTATCTCTCTCTCTCGCTTGTCTACAATTAAACTAAATCATTAAATAAATTGCTTACATAAATTCGCTTTGCATATCATTTAGTTCAATCTTCTTTTAGAAGAATAGTCTACAATAATGACATTTAACATAACACAAATTACCATTCAGTATTTGACACTGCAAATCATTTTCATCTTTTAGTACTGTTTTAAATTAAACATTCATATTTATTTTCTTTTAAAATTTGTTCTTAACAAAATTAAAGACAATGTGCGCGGCGCGCAATACACGTTGACCTGACACAACGGTTTGTTCACCAGGTAATCAAAGCATGGTGCACCCAAACGAATTGTGTCTAGTAACGTACACGATGTTCATTTGCTTACCTGCCGTCCTATCATAACAACATGCACTATCACAAGCCTTCATAATAAATAGTAGTGAACAGACTTGGTAACCAGTATTTACCTGCATGACGGAAGCTGAGCAAACAAAGGGTTTTAAATTAAATAGTTTGTTACGGAAACAATGGAATGTTGCATTTCTCATTTTTGGTCTATACATTTCGCGTGGGTTTGTTCACGGCGGAATTCTCAACAGACCTGGGCATGCACCACAACCTGGCGTCAACACTTTTCACAACAGCTTCCGTAGAACGAAAAAATGGTAGTTGTCTTTTGACTTAATCATTCACTATTTGTGTTCCAGTTTTGCGTGCCTTCTACAGTCTCAACTTAACTGAAGTTGCCACGTAACATTTGATAGTGAATGAGCAATATGCATTTGGACTTGTGAACCAACCATCCGTGTGATACTCTGACGAACTGTGAAACCTATGCAAATGAAGTGGAGATGAGTTTTTGGTGGTCACACTCTGGTACTCTTGCATTTTAGTTCGTGGTGCCACCAGGGCAAAAAGACAGCTTCAACAGAAATATTTTGCAATTAAATGCCCGCAGCATAATGTATATTGCATAACCTAAAGGGAAAAGCAGGAAAAATGGGAGCGGCCAATTGGAGTTTATGGATGGCGAATGTACAAGTATGATGGCCATAGATCTCGGCTGTTGAATGGAATTCCAACACAGATTGATTGTAATCGATTTCCCTCCGACACGCACGCAGTGGTGTGTGCATACATTCATCGATTAACATCAACTGTGCGCACATTTCCATCTCTCTTCATACAGAGATGGAACAATGCAATTCTGGGATATCGGAAACCAATGCTGCATTCCCGCGGGCTGCTCTAACTACCGGGTGTTTGACAACAGCCACACAGCAACCGTGAAAAGAATCCCGCATTTTATAAATAGCTACTTATTTATTTTGCCTTTTTGTTTGCTTTTAGGGAAGTGTTTCGCATGAGCAACTCTGATCTGGTCCCTTTCTACTCTTCCCAGCAGGAAGTCGTCACAAGATTCAAAAGATTTCGAGAGAAATGGTTCGCAGAATTAATGAGTTGGCATGAAACATCAGAATTTGCCATTTAGATATATGGGGAACAACTTAATTAAATTTCATTCTTCAGTGGTTTCTGGATCAGGGAATTTCTAATTCACGAGTTCGCCACTATATGTGCATGTTGAGAGATCAACTCGGACATTATAGGATGAACTCACGACTCATGGACATGAAACATGACGAATTTAGCCCAGAGACTTTCTCTTTCAAGGCACAAGGTTCTTTTATGTGCAGATCGCATTGCACGGAACCAAAGGCTTTACTTCTCTTCGTAAGGAAGCCATAATAAGGATTTTTATGTCCTTAAAGTTACATTACCCTCCGCAGGGTTTGAACTCGCAGCTTTGCGTATTAGAGGATAGCGTGGTAACCATTACATCATGGAGGTTGGCTATACGTTAACTACTCCAGAATAGCTTTAGGGACTATAATTAATAAATTTGTTATAGAAAACGTATGATTAGGTCAAATATGTATTTAAAATGTGCTCAAATATATTTCAAGAATATAGAAATATCTATTTTCAAAAGCCTTCGACAGCATTTTTAACCCCTGATTATATCACAAAAGCTTCTAAAATTTTTAAATATTCATTTACAGTACTTGATCTTGCATTGCACGGGCATATTGTTTGTCATGTTATCACTATTCAAAGATGTACGTTACTCAATAAGAGAAAAGCAATGGAAAGGCAGTACGGAAAAGTACATTAGCGGGTCAAGGTTATTTTTTGGTAGTGTTTTAACGCCCGTTTTTACTACTTGTAGCACCGCAGACGATGACACTGGAATGAAGATGGAGCACCGGTGGAATGCGATGGCGGGTGAAACCGGAGAACCCGGAGAAAACCCGACCATGCGCCGCTTTTTCAACCACAAATGCAGTCACTTGGGATCGAACCTGGGTTGACTAGGCGAGAGGCGAGTGGGACAAGTTTATACTAAACCTGACTTTCTATATAGTTTGATCTAATGGCAGTTCTTAACATTGTGCGATTGCAGCATTATGCGCACTGCTAAAGACTGTTGTTTCAAAATCCAAACTGCCAATCCTTTGGGGCAGATGATTATTATTTTGACTATTAGATAGTAATTTGTGGTTTTGTTGACATATTCAGGAGAACATTCTGATTTGCATAAGCAACTAGATAATAATGATCACTTACTTATATGCATCAGTATCATACACACTACACTAGAGAGAGATAAACTTTCATTTGTTATGTGTTTGTTATGATTTCGTATAGGATTTACGTTATTAACCAGTGGCGTAATGATCTCCTAAAAGCTTAATGTCGTTAATTCATTATTTGAAAATCCTTTCTAAAAGTATTTAAGATTCATCTGCCATCTCCTCTGCCTTAGTCGTGAGGTATGAGACTGGCTGTTCAGTGCCATATATCAAGGCTGTGCACAGGGAACAAAAGAAGGATAAAATGGATGTTGCAGGAAGGTGATTACACAACTATGGTCATATGCCAGTCATCACACCACGTGTATGTACCTCAGGACAATACATGATCATTATTCGTCCATCTTTTACTGAAATAAACAGTAACACAGCGAGTATCACACTTAAAAGGGAGTGGTAATATTATCTTGTGAAGGATACATCACCAAATAAAATATCATCATTGTTTACTCTTGATAAAATTGCATTCGACGTGGATGGTTTTTTTTTTTGTGTCTTCAAATAGCAAATAATGAACAATGCGCCGCATTCCGCTTTGTTTTATTTTATTACATTGTGTTAAGTAAGCGTAGTTTCCTTTTTATTCTCTCTACTTCGTGCATAGTACAGAGGTCGAGGAGGTATTACATTCTACCCAAAAATTCGAAACCGAAATACAAGGTTTAGCCACCTCGCCCTGTTTAAAAGCACTGTGTGCGTGCGTGTGTGTTTGTGTGTGTATGTATCCGTTAATACGATAACTAAAAACGAGAAGTGGTTGAATACCAAACTTTATATTCAAGTTCAGTATCTTCCAAGGATGCGACACGAAGGAAAACAATAAATAAATAAATAGAAAAAATAACCAACCTGTGCTATCCTTTACAGGAAAAAGTAGACATTTGTATGTTGAAATTCTTTTCATTCTGAGTGAGTTTTGCATGGCTGGTAATCCGTAAGAGCGAGACAAAAATGTACTAGGTATAGAAAAGAAAAAATGTATATATCGTTAAAACACTTAATTTATCATATGTGGAGTTAATGATTTCCAAAATATTCCTTATTATTTGCTTCAATTTTAAAATACTTCTCTTTTCTCGATGGACATTTGTCATTCGTTTCATATCTCTTATTTTACTCTTGGTCATGCAAAGAGAATCGAATTTCAATTGCAGCACATAGCGACCAGCTTTAGAATCTTTAAACCACAAGGTGATCTCAAAGTAATTTGAGATGGCAACCCCAATGCCGTCTTACAATGTTGTAAGTACTTTTAAGTCCCAGGATTCATAGTATGGTCAATTGGTATTGATTTAATTTTTTTTTTCGCACAAGCCGTGTGTAGGACAGAAGTTCACGACTTTGAACCCGCGACCTTGAGTATATGAACGTAGTATGGTAACCACTACACCACGGATGGCGGCCAGCTTTATAACAAAGTGATTTTGCTATAACTATGGATATGTGCCAACAGGACTTCATGTGAAGTGCAATCATTGTTTAACGCTGCACGCTGTTGTGGTTGCGTTATTCGCACCAAACTTGCAGCTCTATTGCTCCTCTCAGCCAGTGCAAAGAGAGAGGGAAGGTAAGGAACTTCCCCTCTGTCAAGATTTGTTCATGTCTCGCCTCCGGAACTATACGTGCTATCTCTTCGTAAAATGTAATCAGCGAAAGCTGTAACGGTAACCACAACAATAACAACGGTAAGTAAAAGAGTATATATAACAAAATAATGTAGTAAATCGTTCACGTATAAAAAAAAAACACAATTTCACTAAAGCAAATAACTAAGCGTGATCCGCTTAGAAGAGGATTGGCAACATACTCGAAAGTGCTTTCGGGCAGAGAGGCCAGCTGTTAAGCTACATAGGCAACCAAAAATATGAAGATTGGATGGTTTCCAATTAAAATAGCCCACGCACATGGGGAGGAATCATGTAATTAGTCATTGCAGACAACTTCCACACTTTGCTGTGTGGGTCAACCCTGTACTGCAAACTTTGCTATTTTCGTTCTTTTCTTTCACGTTGTGTTTTGCGTGTAGCAAACTTCTAAGCAGCAACAGTAAACTTACATTTATTAAAGCGATACAGGAAATCAAACTAGAGTGTCAATGTATTTGTAGAACCAATCAGAATAACTTCGTTTATTGTGGAAATTCATAGCGCACATCTTGACAGGATTGTAGAGGGGTCCAGGATAAAGCGCTTGAGATAGGAAATCTATGTGTGTGTGTTCTTTGTTACAGCATAACATCGCGGATCAAACTGTAGTAGAACGTGACCTAAATATCCGGATTTTGCAGAGCTTTCTTTTTCTCGAGTGGAGTGGGAAAACCCAATCTATAAGCGACAGAGGGGATAACTCTGCCAAGTGGAGGGTGACCCTAAACTGGTAATACCCACTAAAAAGCACTCCACCGCTGAGAATTCTGGCGTGGGAATGCAGCAGTACCGCTTGTTGCACCTGCGGATTCACGGAGCGGTTGTGATGGCCGGCCATTGGCCAGGGCCAGGAGAGAGTGAAAGACAGGACATAAATATGGCCGAAGCCCTGATTGCGCCCTTGGAAATCTGGGCGAGGAGTGAAATAATTATGTACATGGATGTATCTCCCGGATTTCGCAGAACTTAGATATGGCGGTATTATTTAGCGCTATGGTTAGCGTCTGGTCATTGGGTTAAGATGCTGAGGGAGTTACAGGTTCAAGCCTCCTTAGGTACCTTTATTTTATATTGTCGCTATTATTTATATTTTATGGAAGCGTTATATTGTGCTGCGTTACCCAATTTCAGCTACAGATCCATCTTGCATCCTCGTAAATCAAATCAGCGAGTTCAACAAATGAAAATGCGTTCGATATGGTTCAGAGCAACTGCAAGCAACCTGCAGCAGTGATACACAAAGCAGTTAAGCCGGCCCTCAATCGCTGGGGTTGATACTAATTCCTATGCGTGCGCAATGATACCACGTGACACCAAAGAGCACATGAACTCAGAAGTTCGTAGCTTAGATTATCTTAGGATGTCAGTCTGTGTGATTCAGTTTCTCATCTCGTTGAAGTAATTTATTTCCTTACACATGCTGTGCATACTTTAACAATATGAACACAATGTTTAGGAATTCGTGGTTCTCATAGTAGTCACGTGTAAGCATTAGACAAACTTTTCAGAAGCACAATCGCGTAGGACCTCGTACCTCAAGTCGTTCGGACGACATAATATCTACACAAACATACCAAAGTAGCGCAGTTCGAATCCTAGGAATAGCAGAGTTGGTTTTTTTTTCTTTCTTTCTAAATCATAATTTTTACGCTTCAAATCATTCATTACCAAAATGTTTTCACAAACCTAATTACTTTATTACATTAATCTTCCTTGATAAGAAATCTTATGTGTTCCAATCACGTGACTTGCTCTACCTGTTCTATAAAAGCTTGATTTATAAAGGATTATTTTTATATACGTCATACTAATCAGATAAACATTGTCATAATTGATCTTATTACTTGCCTCTTTGTTGTAAGTAGAAGGGAAATGAGGGAATACACTAGGATAAAGCGGTAAAATCTTTTAAAAGCCGTTTACCAAGGAAAACATTGACATTCGGTTTTCTTTGCTTGCTAGGGGTAAACAAACTCTAAACGAAAAGAAATATATCTTCCTTTTGAGAACAGTTTTAAGTGATTTAAATCTGAAACCAATACTTCGGAATATCTCAAAAACGGTTAACTCAAAAAAAAAAAAGTATATGTTATAAATTGTGCGTTTTAATGAAAGCTACATGTTTTTCTTTAGTAATTTTTTGTCTTATTTGTTATGGTTTACCAATTTTGCAAAAGTCATCCAAAATGAAGTCTTTAGAGGATATTCCCAGAAAATTCAAGATATACATTTCGTTTGTAATGGAAATATCTTAAACGTATAACATTTTAATTAAAATCGTTCTAGTCGTTTTTGAAAAACTCAAAATTCCGAAAAATGTTCCATGTAAAGGGTAGTTGGAGCGGGGGAGGGGATTTTCTTGATAATCTTCGTGTCGTAACCTTGTAAGATATTGAACTTAAATACCAAGTTTGGTATTTAAGTGACTTTAAGCTTATGACTATGCTACTCTCCCCCCCCCCACACACATACATACACACACGGACATGTCTCTATAAATGCTTTTTATGGATTCAATGTGTCTCAAAACATGTACTTCCGGTGAAATATCAGTATCGAATTTTGGAGTGCAATACAATACCGTCTCTATCCTATGTAAATTGCACATAGTCTAGAGAAGGTAACTGTGTTTGTTATTGAACGATACGTAGATTTTACTCAGTCTTTTGAAAGTAATTTGTCCTGGAGGGTTTATCGTCTTCACTTTATGAACTATTTAAATTAAGAGTATTAGTGCTGCTCAATTAAAAAAAAAAAAAAACTAACCAATTGAAACTTATATGAACGATGCAATCTTAGTATCGTGGAATTCGGTGAACATTACTATACCGCACTCCCCACCAGTATGTTATAGCGGAGCACTGTAGCTAACCACATATGACCTAAAATGGACCGAGCGGTTTTCAGTCGCGTGTATAATCTCAGAGAACAGGCAGTTTTACCTAAATTGCAGGTCCAATACTTTAAAATATCCTATTGATTGTAAACCAATACTGCATTTCTTCGACTGCTGGCATACAAATGAATAATTCTGAATGAAAATAGGACCCCCCTCCCCCACACACACACACGTGCGCGCGCGCGTCCACGTTCTTTTGATTTACGGCCACTGATATGCGATCCAGAAAAGATGCCAGAACTTTGATATTTGACAAAAGGGACAATAGTTTCCCTGTCTCAAACTGTTTATCTAGGACCCGTCTAAAATCCTTTCAATTTGTGAATTCTGGGACATCTTTTGTGTAGTATGGATATGTATGTATGCATATATATACACATATACATACATGTGATACAATAACAGACATTGGTTGACCATATTCATAATGCTTTATGCCCGTATAGAGTATTGAGATACCATCTTTTTATTTATTTTATCATCGGAGCGCTACTTCTGCACTCCTGAAGCTACTCTTACTCTGCAGTGACTGTGGGATACTAAAACTCTATAATGGATGAAGCGGACAAATTCGTGCGCTTAGCAGCACGAACGGTCTAGAGCCGTTACAGGGCAGTGGGCCTAACTCTAAAGTCGGGGATGACAAAGAACGTTCCGCATGCTGAAGATGGGACTAATGCTTGCACAAGTTACTCAGCAAATGGCACAGAGCCAGCTGGAAGCACTTATTGAGTTAACGCACATTATTAGCGACACCGCAGCGACCTCACCAGACCCCTCTTCATTGATGACGCCGCCCACCCTACATAACGTGGTGGGTTTGTTGAAGAAGTGATAATGCGTCAGCCTGCGGAAGGAACGGTTCGGCACCTCGCTTTCCTTAGATAGGGCGATTCATATACAACTATAACCGATGGAAGGGGCATATATCATCATCCTTTAAACCACATCTGAAAACTTTTATTCTATTCCTAGAAAACGCCAAGACACGCAGGCTCATTTGGCAACAACACGTTTTCTCTTGCAAATTAGTGGAAACGAAACAGTTTGTTACAAACTAGAAGGCACGTTGGCTTCCAATGCCCCTGGGAAGTTGTTGCTGCAACACGATGTTAACTTTGCTCGGTTATTTCGTGTATTTTTAGCAAATGTTTAATTTTTAATGAGAGTTGCTAATTTCAAAATAATGTTATCCTAAACAAAAGAAAATGAATTTAAATGTTTATCTTATGTGCAGTGCGTTACAGCTATTGAGCAATGTAATTCAGGTGTTTATAAAGTTATTCAGTGAAAAATAATAAAGAAATATGTAATACTTACCTAGCAATGTAAGAAAATGCAATAAAACAAAGAAAATTACATTATTTTGTGAAGGTTACCATAGAGGTCTGAGGCATGTGTATATTCAGTTGTAGTAACTTCAAAACAAATTATTATTTCTACAATCCAAAAAAATATAGTTTTTGCCTGTTTTGAAATTACGGACTCGAAAAGAAAGTGAAGGTCATATAAACTTGATTAAATTAGTTGCTGTTCTGTCAAATATAATAGTGTCTAAAAGCAAAGCATAATTCAGTCTATTGTTATCAAACATCAGAATGGTACAGATCTATCGCATATGATGTGGTATGCAGCAGAGTAACAAATACCAAATAATTTTATTGTGCCATAGCGATATATTTTATACACTTACAAAGTCCAACTCACTTCCAGAACAACAATTTTATTACGGTGTTGAGCTTCCTATGGTATGGTCACCTATCATGCTCTATAAGGACGAGGTTCAAGAACTCTGCAGATACTGTTCCCATTTCTCAGCAAGGGCATTGCAGAATTCTGGAAGTGTCTTCGGTGGAGTTTGGCGGGCTACAACTCATCTTCCTAATGGGTCCCAAGCTTGCTTTATAAAAAATAAAAAGTTATTTTTAACAATTATTTACAATTAATCGTTTTCTGGGACGTACGCGATATTCTATTCATAGACATTTTTGACCAAGAACGCAATCAATATCGCCCGATGTTGTTCAAACTTTGGAAAGCCTGAAATCATCAATTTCCTTTAAGTCCCCTTGACTACTTCCAATTTATATCATACTGCTGGATGATAAGGTCCAATCCCATGCGGCCCCTCAAACAAGGCGAATATCGCATACCTAAGACGATAGCGGCTACCTCAATCAATATACATCCATGTTTTGACATGCAGTGATTTTCATGTTTTTCTAACACTTTTTCTCTTTCTGAAGATGGTGCCGTGCCTTATGGTTCAAATTTATGCGTAAGTTGAAACCTCTGTGCTAAATTATTACTTTCCCTAGCACGTATGTACAATAAGCATAGTGGATAGAGAAAATGCAAATCTTAGATTTCACCAGATACACATTTTAGGGTCCCCTGGACCAGAAAAAAAAACAAACAAACAAAAAGAGGTCTATGTGTGTGTGTGTGTACAACATAACTCAAAAACCAAACGCCGGTTCAGTATCTTTCAAGGATTGGTCACGAAGATTTACAAGAAAATTCGCCCACTCCCAACTACCCTTAACATAGATTATTTTTTTGGAAATTTTGATTTTCTCAAAAATGACTAACGATTTTGATTAAAACACCATTCACCAATTTTTTTTTGACAAACAAAATATATATCTTGAATTTTCTCGGAATAACCTTTAAAGACCTCTTTCTTCATTCTATTTGACTTTTCTATTACTGTATACCTACAACTGCTAAACCGAAAGAGATAGACAAAAACTTACTGCTTAAAAATGCAGATCACGTTAGAGCCCACAATTTGTGTTATACGCATTTTTTTTTCTTTCTTTTTTGCGCCGTAAAGCGTTTCCGGGATATTCCGTGTTATTAATTTCAGTTTTAAGCTACTTCTCAAGCGGAAGGACATCTTTCTTTTCATCTCTCTTTTGTCTACTCTTAGCAATCAAAAGAACCGAATTTCTATTGTTTCACATAGCGACAGGCTTTTAAAAGAGTTGACGATCGCTTTAGCCTAGTGCATTCTCTTATTTCCCCTCTACTTACAAAGAAGCAGGTAAGAAGGCTAATTCTGCTAGCGTTTAAAGGAATAATGTTTGGCAAGAAAAGAAGTTTGTGTACGCAACAGCCAGAGAAAGCCATGTGAACGAAACACATAAAATATTTTTAGTACATTTGAGCCCGAAAATTGTAATATATAATCTACTGACAAGTGGTGCAGTATTTGGACAAATGCGCATTGTTTATGATAATTAGGGAAATAGTGAAGAATGCACTTTACTAGTATAGTTTTTATGTGTATGTATGTTATAAACATAACAAAAATATGACTTTATTCAGTGAAATACTATATTTAAATAGGTGATACGCATCAGAATAGTGAAAAAATGTGTTGATTATGTACTACCAAGCATCAAAGAGTTTAAAGGTAAATACCAGATCACTAGGCGCCGAAGGTTCGAACAGTTTCATTTCACATTAATTCGACCCTCGTGGAAACAAGCGTATCGCAGAAATGACTTGTGTATGCAAATGTTCTCTGTGTTGATACATGCGAGGAAAATGAATGCATACGTTTGCTGATAGCCAGTAGGTCATTGGGAAGCACACAATAACCGAGCACACATTTTATCACGCCCACAATTTGGATGCAATAGCTGCTGTTTGACAGAACCGTTGCTTTGATCGCTGCAGCATGCCTAATTATCCACCATGTTCGTGAAATTAGTCGCTTCTAGCAAAGTGCTTATCTGTAATCGTTTTGCAAAACGCAGGTCACGAAACTTTCGTAAATTCTTGTGCATTCGGAAGCATGCCCACGAGAGATCGTAAAATTGGGGCAGCAAGCGGGTAACTGTTACAGCTGAGTTATAGCGTTTTCGTATGCAAATGCGCTTAATATTGTGCTGTATCAGGGACATATTTATAGTCCGTGGCGCAGTTGTTTTGAATATCTGTTACAAAAGCCCAAAATGTTGTTTTAAACTATTTTAGAGAAGTGTCTCCTCTTGAATTATTTCATGACTTTAACAAAGGAGTCTTCTACTCACCAATTATAATATAGAATAGTCTATATTTTAAACTAACTATTCATGAAATTCCAATAATACCTACAGAACTTTTATTGAATTCGGAATTCTCCTTACCACATACTTAAACCTAAAGTCAATAAATGGAATGTTTTGCTTAAAACGACAAGGCCAAAAAATCTGATGTGCCCCATTCAGTGACTTTCTCTACATCTCCGTAACAAATTGTTAGTAATAAGCTTATGCTTCTATCTATTTCATGATATTTGAGATAATCACTAGCGGAAACTGTTTTATTAGTTAGTTCTTTATAGGCAGAAGGTAAATAAGGGAATACACTAGGCTAAACCTACAGTCAAATGTTTTAAAATGTGGCTGCTATGGTAAGAAATCCGCTTCTTTGCGTGGCCAAATGTTGACAAGTTCCGTATGAGAAAAGTATTAAGTATTTTAATACTGAAATAAATAACAAGGCATATCTTACAAACGGTCAACTCCAAGGAAAAATGCATTTAACATAAATTGTGTGTTTTAATGAGCTCTACATTTTTTGAGTAGTAAGTTTTTGTTTATCTCTTACGGTTTACCTGTTATGCAAAATTCCATAAAATTCATTCAGAATTAAGATGTCTTCAGAGGCATAAAATTCAAGATATACATTTTATTTGTCATGTAAGTATATTTAATATACGATATTTTAATCAAAATCGTTATAGCCATTTTTAGGAAAATCAACATTTTCGAAAATTTCTCCATGTAAAGGGTAATTGGGGGTGGGGAAATTTTCTTGAAAATCTTCGTATCGCATCCCTGGAATGTACTGAACTTAAATATCAAGTTTGGTATTTAATGGACTTTTCGTTTTTGAGCTATGGTGCCCCCCCCACACACACTTACACATAACACACTCACACAAACGGACATTTTTCTAAAAATGCTTTTTTTTAATTCAGGGGGTCCCAAAACATGTATTTCCGGTGAAATCTCGGTATTAAATTTTTGGGTGCAATACAATACTTTCTCTATACACTATATACATAGCAGTGTAGAGAAAGTAAAAATTAGTTCTTCATAATGTTATGAAAGCACAGTAGTATATGAGGAAGAAAATTTCAATTTAATTATTATTACTATCATCATCATCGTAATTTAATATCCTTTTGTTTGGTAAGTCAAATAGGATGACGAATGAAATGACTGGAATGATGCCTAAATGAGCCTGAGGTCCATGAAACATAAAGTTACTCGACATTTGTTTTCTCAGGATGAGGCACGTAATTTCTATTTCTATTTTTGCATCCAATTTCTTCCGAAAATAATGAATATTAAGGTTTTAAGGTAATTGTTTATATATGATGCTAAAACAACTTTTTCTAGCCATCACAAATTCATGCATATTTGCTGATGTGCCATCCTTGGAAAATGCTGAACTTGATATTCAAGTTAGGCATTTAACTGAATTTTCATTTGATCTATGCTCTTCTCTCTCTCTCTCTCTCTCTCTCTCTCTAACACGCACACAGGACTTTTTTCTAAAAAATACTTTTTATTACATATTTTTTTATTCAGGAGAGATCAAAGCATGTATTTCTAGTGAAATTTTGGTATCGAACCTTCTCTACCTAAATACAATGTATAGAAAGTAAAGCATTATTTTTTTTTGGGGGGGGAGGTAAGTTCAACGGATATCAAAAAAATCTCGAGTAAAATCTCAACATTGAATGTTTGGTGGGAGGATTGTATTTTTGCTTAGTAGCTAACTGATATTACAAAGTATGAATAAGGCATTCTTAAATGACTGAGGCACAACAAAAGGAGAGAAAGTTTATAGAATGTCCGCTTAAAGAATGGTACAGAAGAAATGCCTTGGTTTTGTCATCCCATTAAAACATAATACGAAAATAAATTTAGACAAGTACACTTTAGGATGAATAGATGAAGTTGTACACGCAGGTTCAAATCACTAAACTGAAGTTAGCTTATACAAAAGGTCGCAAGGTTTTAGCTAAAAATAAATTCAAAAAGGAAAGAAAAGAAGTAAGAGAAAAAAAAATAAACATAACATAATAAACATAAGCTCAGACTCATATCGGAGGTGTACTATTACAGCTTAGAAGCAGAAACATTAATAAAAGAGGTACTTAACTTTCAAAAAAATATGTGTATCCTAGCTTTATCTTGAGTGTAAGTATGTGTGTGCATAATGTAAATTAGTTAATTAGACGAGTGTCAAAATAAAGTAAAGTCTTAAACATTTATGGATATCGGATAAATTTTCTTTTCTTTATTATTTATTTATTGAGTTATGAGATGAAGTAAAATTGTACGTGTAAAAGCACGTCATTTCAAACTGGAGTTAATTTATGACTTATACAAGTAATGAATATACATTTTTACAAAGGAATAATAATACGTTCATGTATGCAAACTATATAAATAAATAACAAATAATATTTTTCCATTCACATGACTTTCTCTACATCTCTGTAATAAATTATTGTTAAAAAGCTTATTCCTCTAATTTCATCGTTGGGGCGGGGGTGATATTCCTGAAAATCTTCGTGTTCCATCCTTGAAAGGTACTGAACTAATCAAATTTGGTATTTAACGGACTTTTTGAGCTATGCTGCCGACAGACACCTTTTTCATTCAGGGGGCTCAAAACATGTATTTCCGAAGAAATCTTGGTATTGAATTTTTGAGTGCAATACAATTCCTTCTCTATACACAATGTCAGTCTACGTGTAGAGAAAGTAACAATTGAATGCGTTTAAACACAGTAGAATTGAAGGCTAAAAACCTTGAGCAACAAACTTATCTTACAAAATATTATTGTTTTATCTACATCCAACTAATCGAGATTACTTGTAAGTAGAAGGGAATACACTAAGTTAACACGATAGACAAATATTTTAAGAGCTCATCACTTTAAATAAACAATGGACATTAGGTTCTCATTTGCATTTTCGGGAGTAAAACAAAACAGATATGAAACGAAAGTTGATTTCCCACTTGAGAAAGATTTAAGTATTTAAAACTGAAATATCTCGGAAACGGTTAACACTACAGCAATGTATATGGCATATATATATCTATTAAGATATATCTATAATACATAATATCTATACTTACTTTCTCTACACGTAATATGTACATAGTGTATAGAAAAGGATACCGAGATTTCACTGGAAATATAAGTTTTGAGACCCCTTGAATAAAAAAAAAAAACATTTTTAGAAACATGTCCGTGTCTGTCTGTGTGTGAGTGAGTGAATGTGTGTGTGTGTGTGTGTGTGTGTGTGTGTGTGTGTGTGTCTGTGGGCAGCATAGCTCAAAAACTATAAGTCCGTTAAATACCAAACAGCATCTTCCAAGGATGCGACACGAAGATTTTCAAGAAAATCCCCCCACCACAAATTACCCTTTACATGGAAACTTTTTCGAATTTTTTTATTTTATAAAAAATGGCTCTAATCATTTTGTTTAAAATCTCTTAAATTTAAGATATTTACATATCAATAAAATGTTATCTTGAATTTTCTAGGAATAGTCTCTGAAGACCTCTTTATTCTGGATGATTTTTATTGAATTTTGCATTGCTGGTAAACAGTAACAGATAGACAAAAACTTACTGCACAAAAAATGTAGATCACGATAAAACACACCATTTATTTCATATAAATTTTTTCGTTGAGATTATTGTTTTTGAGATATTCTTTGTTATTGGTTTCGGCTTTAAAAAACTTATACTTTTCTCGTATAGGAATTTGTCAACTCCTGTCCATACAAAGGAACTTTAGTCACATAACAACCAGCTTTTGACTATCACTTTAATCTATGGTACTCCTTTATTTTGCTTCTACTTACAAGGAAGCAAGTAATACGACTATTTCTGCTATTTTTTCTGAATTAGCATGAAGTAAATATAAGCATAAGCTTTTTAACAATAATTTGTTGTAGAGATGGGCAGAAAGTCATGTGGATGGAACACATCAACTTTTTTTTGTACATACCTTATATATCTTGCAGCTTACAAGTTATACAAAATTCATCAAGAATGAAGAGGTCTTCAGAGACTTCCCAAAAGATGTGGTGATGAAGACATCTAAAAACATGTTATTTTAATCAAAATCTTTAGAGCCATTTTTAGAAAATCAAAATGTTCGAAAAATGGTCAATATAAAGGAACTTGGAGATGGGATTTTTCTGAAAATCTTCGTGTCTCATCCTTGGCAGATACTGAACTAAACTCCAAGTTTGGTATTTACTCAACTTTTCGTTTTTGGGTTAATCTTTCCATAGAAACACACGGGCCTTTTTCTAAATATGCTATTTTTGGATTCAGGTGCCCCAAAATAAGCATTTGTGGTGAAATCTTGGAATGAAATTTTGGGTGGTATTTACTCAACTTTTCGTTTTTGGGTTAATCTTTCCATAGAAACACACGGGCCTTTTTCTAAATATGCTATTTTTGGATTCAGGTGCCCCAAAATAAGCATTTGTGGTGAAATCTTGGAATGAAATTTTGGGTGAATACATATCTGCTGTATATGTAAATTGTACACATGTGCTGAAGAAAGTAATGCGCTTATAAAAAAATAGATTGCAATACAGATGAACTAGTAAATAATAGTGAATAGAGCGTCAAATGAATGTAACAGATAAGCTTCTTTATAAATGGTTTTAGTTTTGTAATACGTTGACGTGAAATGACAAGCATTTACTCCGCTGGAATTAAAATTCGAAATCCAAGAGGAATGTGAATGATGATCTGCCAGGAGGGAGAAACGATACTATCAGACTTGAGAGCTGGAAGTAAACTCGAGGGAAGATTTATAGCTTTGGTTTATAGTTCTCATTAGTTGGACTGTTAAAAGTGTGGTGTATATTGGTGGCTAGAGTGTGGCACAACCAATAAACAAGAGGCGCAAAGTGGCTGCGGTGGAGTTTCCTTCGCTGAAACTAAGACAAAAGAGATGGCTCTACTTAGCGAGATTGCCCGCTACAAATTACGACCTTCTCCCTATCCGGCCAGACCCTCGGATATTTTACTACCAGACCACTAAGAGGGTGGGTGTGAATCAAACCTAAGCCTCTACAGACAAAACGTTTCTCCTTTTCTGGGCAGTCTTATCGCAGGCTGTGGGTAATATCTCGGTTTTCCGGAAAGGACATCGATGAACTTGGTGGTAAGATGGGTGAGTATTCGTAATTTTAAATCCGGAATTTTAAACTTTACAACTTGCCCTCGAGGTTCTTAACCCTTCAAAATGTAACGAATGCTGTTAATTTAATTGGCCTAATATTCGGCTAAACTATGAAGCCCGGGACTTAAAAGTATTTACGACATTGTAAGTTTCCATTAGGGTATGTCATCTCAAAATAATTTGCCAGGAAACAAGAGTGTCAGTTGAAAGATTTACTCCCGTGCCGGAATTTTGTCATCATAGCTTAGTGGTTAGAGCTATCGGCTAGAGACCGGGAGATCCGTGGTTCAAATTCCGTCAATGACATTAATTTTTCAGTCTGACTCTATATAATGAATGCTGTATAACAATATAGGTAGGTTTAAATGAAGCATGAAATGTATAATAATATTAATAATGATAACAATAACAATGATAACAATAATAGCAATCATAGTAATAATAATAAAAACAGTAACGTTGACATTGTTGCGAGAATTGGGAATGATGTTTTATCTCAACCCTATTCCAATTCAGATTAATCCCCACCACTCAATCCAAGAAACTTTGTATCGCTGTAACAAGTGATAACTGGACAGGTTGAGTCAGACTGAAAAATTCAGTGCCATAGCCGGATTTGAACCACGGATCTTCCGGTCTCTAGCCGATTGATCTACCACTTAGCTACCATGGCAAAATGCCGGCATGGATCACTGATATGGACTTGAGTTTACATGCGAGTCAGTTGAGAAATTTAGTGCCATGGCGGCACGTTGGCATGGTCGCTCAGGGATACAGCAACCAGCTAGAGCCTGGGAGATCCGTGGTTGAAATCCAGGCTACGGCATTGAATTTTTCAGTCTGACCCTACCTATTCAACTCCTGTCCTATACACGGTTTTTTGTGGAAAAAAGTATTAAATCTATACTGATTGACCATAATATTTGGCTATACTATGACTCCTGGGACTAAACTACTTAGTACATTGTTGCCATTAGGGTGTGTCATCTCAAAATAATTGAGATCACCTTGTGGTTTGCCGAGAAACATGCCAGTCAGTTGAGCAATTTAGTTGCATGCCCACATGTTGCCATGGTAGCTCAGTGGTAGAGGAGACTGGGAGATGCGTGGTTCAAATCCCTGCTATGGCATTGAATTTTTCAGTCAAGACTCTACCCACCCAACTCCTGTCCTATACGCGGTTTGTGTGAAAAAAAATCAATTAAATCAAGTGATAACTGCTTTCATATGTATTCAGTGCAGATTAATCACTATTGTGTTCGTCATTGTGGTTTATTTGTGTTTAGAATGTCAGCAAAAGGAAAGTGTTTTTTGATAAGCATTGAATAGATGCGCGAAGCCATTACCATTCAAATCAAGAGACTACAAATTCGTGTTCAAATCTTAATAGAAGATGTTGAACAATGTCACTATTAGTAGCACAAAAAAATTGGTATAGGCTGCCTTATATTTTGTAAAACAAAGCAGTGAATTATCACCATTAGAAGTGGCTATCAAGCAGGTTCGCGATGTAGTTGCTCGCAAAAGTCGTCAGAAGAAAATGTAGAAAAATATTACTGATTTTGTGATCTAGTCTTTATAAATACTGTAATACAATTTTAAGACTATAAACCACAGTTGTTTCTATTAAATATTAATATAAGTATTTAAAATACAATGGTATTTCTCCTTTCTCTGCTTAAAATTACCTTCGGTTGTCCAGAATGCATTTGTTTTCTTTAGTTCGATTAAGCGGGGATCTACTGTATATTAAAATATGGTGTGAGGCATTCACGTAACAAATATGTACACATATATTCATTATATATTATACCTACTAATATAAAAAAGGACTTCTATTCTCGCTATTTATTTGCGATACATCTTTATCGAATTGATTCAAATTAATCAAGAATGAGAACCAACACTCAAATTCGTGGCAACAAGGTTTTGCAGCGAAAAAAAAAAAAAGAATTGCAAACTTTCAATCATGACCATAAGGGAAGATCTAATCTTGCAGATTATGGAATTGTTCTGAAAACGGCTAACATTCGAAAAAAAAAAAAAAAAAAAAAAGAAGGAAAAAAGAGACAAACTGTATATGTTAATGATATTTATGGTTTTCGTGTGGAAAGCTTTTGTTTATACGTTATAATTTCCCTGCAATATAAAAAAAACTAATATGTTCCATTCGCATGACTTTCTCTACATTTCTGAAAAAAATTGTGGTTAACAAGCTTATACATCTATTTGCTTGCTAATCGAGAAAAAATTAGCAGAAATAGTCTTGTTACTTGCTTCCTTGTAAGTAGAAGCGAAATAGGGGAGTACCATAGGTTAAAGTGATAGTCAAAATCTGGTTGCTATGTGACCGAAGTTCCTTTGTATGGACAGGAGTTGACAAATTCCTGTATGAGAAAAATATAAGTTTTTTTTAAAACTGAAACCAAAAACAAGGAATATCTGAAAAACGACCAACTCCACGAAAAAAATGTATATTACGTAAATTGTGTTTTAACGTGCTCTACATTTTTGTGTTAAGTTTTTGTCCATCTTTTACGGTTTAACAGTTATGCAAGTTTTAGGATTCCCTGTAAAAAGCATTTCTGGAAGGCCCATGTATGTGTGTTGGTGTCTCTGAGCACGATAACTCAAAAACGAAAAGTTTATAAAATATCAAACTTAGTTTATTATCTTCCAAGAATGCGACACGAAGATTTTGTGAAAAATTCCTCACCCCAAACTGCCCTTTACATAAAAACTGTTTCAAAATTTTTGATTTTCTCAAAAATGGCTCTAACGATTTCAATTAAAATGCCGTATATTAAGGATATTTACAAGACAAATAAAAGTTTATCTTGAATTTTTTGGGAATGGCTCCTGAAGGCCTCTTTATTCTGGAAGAATTTTGCTAGATTTTGCTTAACTAGTAAAAAGTAAGGGGTAGAGAAAAACTTAACTACACAAAATTTGTAGATCCCGTTGAAAATTATATTATATGCATTTTTTTTCGTGGAGTTGACCATTTTTGAGATATTCCTTATTATTTGTTTCAGTTTTAAAATAATCTTTTCATATACGAGAATTTGTAAAATCCTGGCCATGCAAAGAAATGTCTTTTAATCACATAATAACCAACTTTTACAAGATTTGACCATCGTTTTAGCCCAATTTCCTTTTATTTACAAGGAAGCAAGAAATAAAACAATTTCAAATATTTTATGTCGATTAGCATGAAGTAG
The DNA here is from genome assembly GCA_030762935.1 of Hymenopus coronatus. Taxonomy (NCBI): domain Eukaryota; kingdom Metazoa; phylum Arthropoda; class Insecta; order Mantodea; family Hymenopodidae; genus Hymenopus; species Hymenopus coronatus. Next base: position 55,686,573 of record CM060895.1, on the reverse strand, counting down.
TGGAGGAATAACTTTTCAAAAAAAAAATATATATATATAAATGTTATTTTATTTATGGAAGCTCTTTAACTGCTGTGGTTCTCAGCGTCCCATTCTATACTGGGCGTGAAAGACCGCTTAAGTTTGCTCAGAGGCCTCTCTATCAGGCTTGAGGTTCTTTTACGTGCCGTAAATCTACGACACAGGACCAACGGCTTTACTTCCCTTCCGAACGAAGTCAGCATGGTAACCATTACACCACGGAGGGCGATAATAAGCATTTCAACAATAATTTGTTACAGAGATGTAGAGAAAATGGTGTGAATAAACAAATCACATTTTCTTATTTATTGTGCCTCATATTATTTGTTTCCGGTAAAATCTCGGTATTGTTTTTGTGGGTAGATTGGTTAATTAATCTACTTACTGTAGATAACTAATAAGTAAACTAATAGGTAACGAATTAATAATTAAAATCACATATATGCTTATGTACTTTTAATTAATTATTTTTGCAGAGTACTTTTAATTATTAATTATTTTTGCAGAGTACTTTTAATTATTAATTATTTTTGCAGAGTACTTTTAATTATTAATTATTTTTGCAGAGTACTTTTAATTATTAATTATTCTTGCACAGTACTTTTAATTATTAATTATTTTTGCAGAGTACTTTCAAGTATTAAATGTTGATTATACTTTTCATGCTTATGTCTAGTAACACAAACACGGTTCCTTTGACCAGCTCCTAATCACAGCAAATTGGCGAATAACTAACATATGAGAGAGTATTAAACGAGAAAAATCGTTGTTTTTTTCTGTTGCAGAGGATAGAAAAAATCAATTCAACCGTGAGCATTTCACTGTGTTTAAGGCCCATACTTCTGAATAAAGTGTTTTGAATGTAACACACCTGCATGAAATGTAACAAGAAGATATTCTTTAAACATGCCCTCTTTGCTCTGAACGACCGCACCGTGTGCTTTTTAAACCTCGGCTTTTCAGAGAACTCTTTAAACGCGTGTCTAAAACTTTGAGAGCAGCCATTAAGGTGCAATGCTGGTGGTCCATACCCGGGGTGGTATATGCCTCTACCTATTTATCATCAAGTCAAGCACTTTGAGTGTATACTTCTGTTAAAGACGATCGTTTGGAACACTGTTTTCCTTGTAAGCTTTCAAAACAGTAAGTTACTGATCAAACTCTGTCAGGTAAGTAAGCTATTAGTTACCTGCAAACAACTCGGGGAGAAAAAGGACGTTCGGAAGCTTGCGGCGAACATTTAAATGCGAGTCGGAGGCTAAGACCAGCGATAGCGAGCGTTTTCCCTGTGTGTGCCAGTTACAGTAAGTTTTTTCTTTCTCTAACACGCATATACACCGTACATAGTAAGTAGAGAAGGCATTTATTCCACTCAAGAATTCTATACTGAAATTTCAACGGGAACACATCTTTTGAGAACCCCTAAATAGATAAAAATTAGAAAAAGATCCGTTTGTGAGTCTGTGGACAGCACAACTCAAAAACGAAAAGTCGGTGAAATATCAAAGTTGGTATTTAAGTTTAGTATATTCCAAGGATACGGCAGAATTTTTTGAGAAAAATCCATCATCTCAACTACCCTTTACATGGAATTGATTTCCAAATGTTCGATTTCCTAAAAAATGACAAATGATTTTGATTAAAGTGTCCTATATTAAAGATATTGCAAATAAAAATGTAAATCTTGAATTTCTTCGGAAATGACCTCTTCATTCTGAATAATTAGTAAACAGTACGAGATAGACCGAAACTTATTAAAAAAAAAAAAAAATTGTACATCTCGTTAAAGCACACACGTATGTCAGTTCTTTCTTTTTTTAATTAACCATTCCCAAGATATACCCTGTTATTGGTTTTAATTTTAAAGTACTTCACACTGGAAGTCCTCATCTGTTTCATCTCTCTTTTGTTTTACTCCTATAGAAAGAGAACCCAATTTAAGTGACAACCGTATAGCGACAGCATTTAAAAGATTTGACTATCAACTTAGCCTAGTTATTATTTCCCTTCTACTTAAAGGAACTAACTATTAAGACCATTCCTTGTAATGTTGATCTTGATTAGGCTTATTTGAGTAAAAGAGTCATTATAAGAATTGTTTATTTGCAGAACAGATAGATAAAGTTGTGCGAATTTAACACACATGCTTTTTTAACTTATACGACGAGACAAGATTCCGCAATTACAGGTCACCAAGTTAATCTTTGTGGTAAAGACACAGTCTGCTATCAACGACAAAAATAATCTTCTTGGTTGATATAAAATATCGGCTCGCTTTTCGTTTTTAAGTTAGGCTACTCATAGATACATACACACACGGACTTGTTTTATAATCACTTTTTATTCAGAGGTCTTCAAAACGTGTATTTCCGGTGCGATTTCGGTATCGAAGTTTTGATAGAATACAATACCTTCGCTATCTACTATGTACATTGTGTATGCGTGGTAGAGAGATTAAAATTAATATATCTTACCTAATCAGCGCTACTGGTGTGCTAGAATTTTGTCCCGCAGGAGTACTTCTGCATGCCAGTAAGTATACTATATTGGGCTGTCGGTTTTAAGCAAACTTAAAACTCGTCTATCTGGACGGGGTTGAAACCGCGATCTTCGGATTAGAAGGCCAGAGCATAGCTATGTATGTATTTTAAGGATTTTCGCATTATGTGAACTTTATGTAGCTTTCATGTTTTAAAATAACTACAAGACGAAAGAGAAGGTATAACGGTTTAAACCTTACTTATAATTATCCAAAAATGTGTGTGACCATTCCGATCGAAGATTGTTCCACAACTATTAGGGATTTTACATCCGTTATTTGGAAAGTCGGCAGAACGTCTTTTTGCACTCCTGATGCGCATAAAAAACCTGATGTGTTCCATTCACATGATTTTCTCTACATCTCTGCAACAAATTTTTGTTAAAAAGCTTAAGTTTCTTTTTACTTCATGCCAATCAGAAAAAAATAGCAGAAATAGTCCTTTTACTTGCTTCGTTGTAAGTCGAAGCGAAATAAGGCAGTACCATAGGTTAAAGTGGTAGTCAAAAGCTGGTTGCTATGTGACTGAAGTTCCTGTGACAAATTCCTGAATGAGAAAAGTATACATTTTTTAAAGCTGAAAAAAAAAAAAAAAGATCAACTCGACGAAAAAAATGTATATAACATAAATTATGTGTTTAAACGTGCTCTACATTTTCTGTGTGGTAAGTTTTTGTCCAGCTCTTACGGTTTAGCAGTTATGCAAAATTCCGTAAAATTCATCCAGAATCAAATAGTCTTCAGAGGCTATTCCCAGAAAATTCAAGATATACAATTTATTTGTCAGGTAATATCTTTACTATACGATATTTTAATCAAAATCGTTAGAGCCATTTTTGAGAAAATCAAAATTTTCGAAAAAAATGCCATTAAAAGGTAGTTTGGGGGGAATTTTTCTCAAATTCTTCGTGTCGCGTCCCTGGAAGATACTAAATATAAATACCAAGTTTGGTAATTTACCGACTTTTTGTTTTTGAGTTATCGTGTTCTCAGTCACACGGACACACACGGACCTTTTTCTGAAAATGCTTTTTTTGGATAAAGGGGACTCTAAACATATATTTCAGGTGAAATCTCAGTATCGAATTTTTGGGTGGAGTGCAATACCTTATCTATACACTATATATAGTACGTGTAGAGAAAGTAATAGTGAAGTCTGTTGCTTTGAAATGTCACCCATCATCCCCGCTTAGAACTCGTAATCGAATTTTTGAGTGGAATACAACACCTCTATTACTGTAGAGAAAGTAAACATATTTGGGTTTGTACTTCTACATTAGTTTCAATATACATAAGAGGGAAGGAATGCTTTTTGGTTAAGCTCTTTGCTTTAGACTCTTAGGAACATAATTAATAATACCAAAGAAAAATTCAAAGCTCTTGGTCCTCGATGTAACTGGCATTTCCCATTACAGAGGCGGGAGAACAAAAGCCCTCGCTGATGCTAGCTTATGCAATCGGAAATCGAACTAAGTTCCACAGATGCCGTGCAGAGGCGGAAACAAATGGGCGCTTGCAGAGGTCTGTTGTTTCATTCAGTAACCCTTAGAGAAAGGAATACCGGTGATCTGTATCTGAAATACAATTTTAACTGTTCGGAAGTCTCCCTTAAAATGGGTGTTTCATACTCTTGAGCAGTAGAAGTTAATGCACAGTTCCAACCTGCTTTATTAAACCAGGTCTTTTCCTGATTCTCTTCTTTAAAAAAGTAGCAAGTTTCAGCCAGTTAACATGGTGACTTTTAGTTTTTTTTCCTTCTTCCATTCGTTTATTTATTCAGTTTCATTCAATTTAGATTCATTAGAATTATGTTCAGCATTATTAAATTATTTTAAGCTTAAATTACGATTAGCAGTAATAAAGAGCTAATATTTACCACTTAAACTTTGGTTCGTCTTCATGATTATGTTTGTGAATGTGTGGCTGTAGGGGTGGTTGTTTTTTTTAACTACTTATGGTACCGCAGTCGGTGACACTGATAATACATAAATGAAGATGAAGCACCGGTGGAATGCGATGGCGGGGGAAACCGGAGAACCCGAAGATAACCCGCCCCAGCGCCGCTTTGTCCACGGGTGGTGATGAGAGTGTGGTGATGGGTGATATCAGAGTGTATGGGTGTGTATTTTTCAGTATTGAAAATATAAACCAGTGTTACTAATATTCCCAAATCAAGTATTTTTTTTTTAAAAGCATGTAAGATCTGGTGACTGTTGCGACTGTTTTGACGCAGTTAATGTAATATTAACACTAAATTAAACTCCACGGCGCAACAGCCCGAAATTGGGTTAAGGCTCGACCACTACATCCCCCATCTCTACCCATGAAAGGCGTCATTGTGGAGTGTAGTATGGAGGATGGGACACGGTTAGCGCTCCTAGTCCTCTTGGAGCAACCTGCAGCCACTGCTTTTCCATGAAATGCCTCTTCAATTGCTCCCCCCCCCACAAGGGACCTTATGAGGCTGAGTACTCCCCTGACCCCAGAAATAGAAAATCCCCACGCCGGTACCGGAATTCGAATCCCACTTGGTAAGCAGCTGCACAACCAACGCACTAAGGAGGTGACTCTAATGTAATAACGAGCACTTAATACCATCAATACTACTGATGATGATGATGATGATTATAATAATAATAATACATTTGTAATGCAATATTCAGCAATGCTGCCTTACGCCAGAAATGATAATGGCGTGTTATTTATGGACGCTCCCATTCTAAATTGGGCGTGAAAGACCGCTCTAAATTGGGCGTGAAGGACCGCTTAATTTTGCTCAGAGGCCTCTCTATCAGGCTTGAGATTCTTTAACGTGCCGTAAATCTACGACACGGGACCAACGGCTTTATCTCCCTTCCGAAGGAAGCCAGTTAAGGATTTTTACACCTGATAAAGTCCATCGTCCTCCACCGGGTTTGAACCCGCGACCTTGTATGAAGTAACCATGGTAACCATTACATCACGGAGGGCGACGCCAGTGCTGAATGCGTGACATAATCGGCGGCTAACATACTTTTGCAGCGCGTATTGGTTTATGAGCCTCTCATATGAACGCCGGGGTAGAGAGTCAAATGAAAACTCTTTTTTTTTTTTTTGAGAGAGAGAGAGGAGGGCTATATTTAGTGAAGCTCTCACCAGCTCATTGCATAAGAACTTAGCAGGTACTCGTGGCTCCAAGCGATCTAAATTTGTGCAGCTTAATTCACTGGAGTTTGCGATTTTTATAATTTTTTAATTATCATAGTTTATATATTTATTTTTGAACACTCCGATGTGTATAACACCACAGTTCTCTGGCGAAGCAAATTTACAGTTTACAGATGCACTCCTTACAAGTAAAATATACTCTTTTTCTTAAATTCAACAGATCAGCAACTCAAAAATTGCCACATTTGAGATTTGATTTTAATAATTATTTTGGTGGATTACAAGACATACTCATAAAGAAGAAAACACAGAGACTCAATTCAATCGATTTAGAAACAACACTGTTTATGTCGAGTTACAACCGATGACCTACCTTCAATCTTCAGATTTTGAGAATAAGGAAATGCTAATGCAGATTGCATGAATAATAAGGAGCAACATCAGTTTGAAAAGGAAAATTATAGGTTCTAGAAGACCAAGAATAACCATAGTTTTAGTAACCTTTTCAGGTTTTGATTTTTCTGCATTTTCTTCGAGTTGTTCCAGTCTTACGAGGCACCGCTCGAGAGAATCCTTCAGTTCTGCTCTGGTATCGACCTCTCTCTCGACTTCTATATCATCCAGTACGCGTCTCATTTCATCCACTATACTGATATGTCGCTGGGCCAGTTCAAATACCTGAGCTTCTAGGTTATTCCTCTGTTGGGTGACCTCTTTTAATGAGCCCCACAGCCGTTCAGTTTCATCACTGAATCCCCCCCATACCTCGCGTAGTTGGAACCATAACACTTGGGATTCATGTCGAAGAGCACAGATTTCCTCCTGGAGTTCTTCATAAGTGTATTTAGCAGAGCACTGTGATACAACCAGAGAGGCATCTTCTCTTTCTGAGGAATCTACAGCCGGGAATTTAAAATCAGTGGTGAGTTTTATTTCTTTAAGACATTGGTCAGCCATGACACCATTTTCATTCTGATGCTGCTCATCACATTCTAATTCTGTTTGAGGTTCGGGTTTTGCCATATTTTTCTCTAGTTCCAGTACTGTTGAATCCAATTGTTTTTCCAGCATATGGAGTTTCCCCGTGTAGCTACGCAACTTTTTCTTATACAGAGAAATTCGTGCCGAGGATTTCTCGAAGGAAGCCTTTGCTTGCTGGAATAGATTTGAATTGGTTCCCTGAGCATGCATAGAGTTTTTTAAAAATTTGTCAACGATATGATTCCTGGTTGTATCTTCTTTCCCAATTAAAATTGTAGTTTTGCTAATCTTGTTCTTCAAATGCTGAATGCGCTGCTGAGTATGTAGAGCATGCTCAGTTTCGGTGGCCATTCGGTTGATTCTGTACCTACTGAAAAAAGTCAAATTATTGAACGTGGGTAAGATGTGCTTAAATTTTTATAGACAATAGCATATATTTATATTTGCTGTGTAGGTATTGTTGTATTTCACTTCTTCAGCTCTATACTAATGCAATTTAATTGTAAACTATGATCAATATAGTCGAAAGCTTTGCTAATACTGCATAAGATTCCTAAGGTAAAATAAAGCTTTTACATTGATCCGGTCAGTGTGATCAACGATACACTTGTATTTTTCAAAACCATGTTGACTTTAATCAAATGTATGAAAATGCTCAAAAATATTTAATGATGTTAATATTCATAAAGATGTGCACACAAAAAGACAAAAAAAAAAAAAAAAAATCTGGCGTGTTACATTCATACCTTGCGCTTCCTATTCTGCAACAAATATTCTGAAAAAGTGTAGCTACTTCACGTTAATCCAGATAAATGTTTGCATAAATGCTTTTATTACTTCTTTTCTTGCAAATACAAAGAATAATGAAATATGTGAAATTTAAGTTAAAGTTAAATTTTTTAAAAACTGGTCGTTATGTCTTAGGTTTTACCTTTGTTTGACCAGGAATAAAGAAAACGAATAACGACAGACAATTTGAGGAAGGTATATTATTTAAAATTGAAACAAAAAACAAAAAATATCTTGGAAAAAGTGACTCCACAATAAAGCATCTGATGTAAATTGCGCATTTTAGCGAGATGTACATTTTTTGTGTATTAAGGTTTTGTCTACCTCCTACGGTTTACCAGTTATACAAACGTCCTCCAGAATGAAAAGGGCTTCAGAGTCTATTCCCAGAAAATTCAAGATATACATTTTATTTGGCATTTAAATAGCTTTAGATGTATATGGTGCGTATTATAATCAAAATCCTTATAGCCATATTTGAGAAAATTGAACATTTAGAAAAATCTTCTATGTAAAAGGCAGTTTCGGCTGGGAGGCTTTTTCGGAAAATCTTCGCGTCGATCTTTGGAAGATATTGAACTTAAATGCTAAATTTGGTATTTCACCGAGTTTTCGATTTTTATTTATGATGTCCACACACACACACACACGCACACACGCGCGCACTTACACAAATGACCCTTTTTTGAAAAACCTGTTTTATTCAGGGATCTTTAAAACATGTATTTGCGGTTGAAATCTCGGTATGGAATTTTTGGTTGGAATACAATACCTGCTGTATTATCTACTATACATTATACATATCCGCTAGAGAAATAAAACTCTCGTGTGCTCCATTGACATGGCTTTCTCTACATCGCTGTAATAAATTATTGTTAAAAAGCATATTTTTCTATGTAGATTATGATAATCGAGATAAAAATTAGCATAAACTGTCTTAATCCTTGTGATTAAAAGGGAAATAAGGGAAAACACTGGGCTAAAGTGATAGTAAAGTATTTTAAAAGCTGGTTGCCATGTGGTTGAAATCCGTTTCTATGCAGCGCCAGGAATTTACAACTTTCCGTGTGAGAAAAGTTAAAGTATTTTAAATCTGAAACAAATAACAAGGAAGACATCAGAAATGGAAATTGTGTGTTTTAAGGTGATCTACATTTCCTGTGTAGTAAGTTTTTGTCAATCTCTTATAGTTTACCGGTTACGCAAAATTCATTCATAATAAAGAGGTCTTTATAGACTATTCCCAGAATATTCAAGATATACATTTTATTTGCAACATAAATATTTTTTTTTTTCAATTTTAATCAAAATCGTTAGAACCATTTTTGAGAAAATCAAAATGCTCGAACTTTTTTCCATGTAAAGGGTGGTTTGTGGTGGGGAGAGATTTTCTCAAAATCCTTCTTGTCGCATCCCTGGAAGATACTTAATTTAAATACCAAGTTTGATGTTTTCGTTTTTGAGTTATCGTATTCAGAGACACACATACACACACGGACCTTTATCTAAAAATACTTTCTTTTGTTACAAGGGACTCTAAACAGATTTCTGGTGAAATCTCGTTATCGAGTTTTTATGTGGAATGCAATACCTTCTCTATACACTATGCACATAGTGCGTGTAGAGAAAATAAGAAGTTCCAATGGGGACTAAGTTCCAAATTTCGGAGGGAGCTTTCGGAAACGGGAATGACTTCCTGAGCTTTATTATACATGCCCCAAATTTGTTTCCAAGCAGTCCTAACGGTCATTTAAAAGTTTCCTCTTTTTTTTTTTTTTTGGAACATTAAAAATATTGTGTAAAGCTAACCGTTAAGCATTCAGAAACTGAGGAAAATAAATTGTGCAGTAGTAATGACGCGTGTCATTGCTTTTAGCAGATGTGGATTTTGCGTAAACGAAAATACTGTTCAAGTTGAGTTTAGGGAAGAGAATGCTGCCAGCTACTTTGAAAAGACCCCTAACCGATCGTCAAACATCGTCATCCATGGGTGCACATCAGCCAATCAGGAGAAAGGGGAAAGAAAGGGAGCGCATAAGAATACATGTCATATCAGTTCCGCTGGCGTGCCGGACCTTCGTCGTGTAGTTCTTCTATATAGCAGTAAATCTACTGACATGGGGCTGTCGCTTTTAAACACATTTAAAAAACCATCGGTGTGGGCCGGGTTTGAACCCGCAAACCTTGGGTTCAGAAGGCCAGCGCCTAACCAGTTGAGTCAACCAGACCGATACAGGTCAACAAGTAAAGGTGATAGGAAACAAAGTTTGTGCTCTAGTCTGCTCAATATCTAATAAACTTACTTGCCCTTAGGGAAAAATAATCAAAATAAGAAGGAAAATAGATAAGCTAAAAAGCAAGCAAAGCTTGTTACACTCGCATGACTTTCTGTATATGTCATCATATAGTTTTGTATTTCTTCTACAAAATATTCATACAAAACATATTTTCACATATACTTAAGAGAAGTAAACGTTTCCAAAAACGGTTTCATTGTTTCATTTCAATTTCGTCACAAGGCAAATCACAATTTTGTTTAGAGATCTACATTTTCGCGTAGTAAGTTTTAGCCTTTGGTGGTTAACTAGTTATACAAATTTATACAAAATTCATTCCGGTAAAGGGGAGTTTTAACAGGCTATTCTTAGAAAATTCAAGATAAGTGTTTATTAGTAACGTAATATCATAAATTTGCGTTTCCACGTAAGGGTTGAGGTGTGGACATATTTGAAAAATATTCCTGTGATCATATTTTTGGAAGATGCTGAGCATTTGATATTTCATTTTTGAATTATGATTTTCAAAACATGCAGCTTTTCTAACATATATTTATGTAAAAATCTGATGTGTACCATTCACATGACTTTGTCTGCATCTCTGCAACAAATTATTCTGAAAAAGCATATACTTCTATTTAATTCATGCTAACCAGAAAAAATCTGATGTGTTCTATTCACATGACTTTCTCTATATCACTGCAACAAATTATTCTATTTACTTCATCTAATGGAGCAAAAATTAGCAGAAATAGTCTTATTACTTGCTTCCTTGTTAGTAGAAGCGAAATAAGGGGGGCTACCATAGGTTAAAGTGATAGTCAAAAGCTGGTTTCTCTGCGACTGAAGTTCCTTTGTTTGTATGGACACGGGTTCACAAAGTCCTCTATGAGAAAAGTATGTTTTTATAGCTGAAACCAAAAGCAAGGAATATCTCAAAAACAATCAACTCCACGAAAAAATGTATATAACATAAATTGTGTGTTTTAAGGGGTTCTGCATTTGTTGTGTGGTAACTTTTTATCCATCTCTTACGGTTTAGCAGTTATGCAAAATTCCGTAAAATTGACCCAAAATAAAGTAGCCTTCAGAGGCTATTCCCAGAAAATTCAAAATATACGTTTTATTTGTCAGGTAAATATCTTTAATATACGATATTTTAATCAAAATCATTAGAGGCATTTTTTAGAAAATCAAAATTTTCGAAAAAAGTTCCATGTAAAGGGTAGTTGGGGGTGGAGGGGTTTTTCTCAAAATCTTCGTGTCGCATCCCTGGAAGATAGTAAACTTAAATACCAAATTTGGTATTTTACGGACTTTTCGTTTTTGAGTTATCGTTTTCACAGACACACGGACACACACACACGGACCTTTTTCCGAAAATGCTCTTTTTACTTTCTCTATAGGCACTATGTACATAGTGTATAGAGCAGTGTTTCCCAACCTTTTGAAGTTCACGGCACCCTTGGGAATAACATTAAACACCAGGGGCACCCTTCCTTGAATTAAAAGAAAATTAAGCTTAATATGTTAATTTATTGAAATATTATATAATAATAACGTACACCATAACATAATACAGTAAACTTAACTACCATCACTGAGTAAAAATACATCAATAAATTTTGTTCGATTAATGTGAAACTTGTGATTGATACTTAGAGCACAGGTATGTGATGTCGGGTCTTACAGTTGACAGTGAAAGACGCAAATCATCCTCAAGGTTATTCAGTCTATTTCTTGCTTTGCATTTTATTGTCACCATAGCAGAGAAGGCTTGCTCGCATAGATAGGATGTTGAAAAGGGCAAAAGTGCGTTAATTGCTTTCTTCATTAGGTTAGGGTACTCCTCTCTCCGTTGAAGCCAAAAACTAGCCACCGACGCCTCACTCTTGGTGAACTTACCTTTGAGTGTGGAATCAGCGCAAAGATCAATAAATTCATCTCGTTCGCAAGCAGTGAAATCTATTTCCTCTGCACTATCTACGAAATCAAATGGTAAGACAACCCAGTCGAGATTCGTAGTGGAAATAGTTGGAAAGTACGCATCTATTGCATCTTGCAATCTTGATAAGTGATCACAAATGCGGTCTTTCAGTTTACCCAGATCTTTATCTCCTGCCACATTAAGAAGAGATGGAAAGTTCGACAAATCTCCTTTTTGAACTGCAGATTTCCAAGAACTAAGTTTTCTTTTAAAACCTTTCATTTTATTGGTTGAGGAGATTATTGTTTCATGTCGACCCTGCATCGAAACATTCAGTTCATTCAGCTTATGAAAAATATCTGCCAGATATGACAGTTCAAAACACTAAGAATCGCTTAGTAAGAGCTCATGAAATGTATCTTGATTTTCATCCTTAAAAAAAAGTTTTTAGCTGTTCTTTAAGTTCGAGAAACCGGTTCAATACACGACCCCGCGACAACCACCTTACTTCTGTGTGAAGTAACAAAGAGGTATGAGCTGCATCCGTTGCGCGACACAACTGTTCAAAAATTCTGCACTTTAAAGGTCGAGTCTTCATATAGTTCACCATTTTCACAACTTGGTTAAACACTTCAGCAAAATCTTCATTACACGCTTTCACGACTAATGCCTCTCTATGCAGAAAACAGTGAGTTATAATAATGGATGGATTTTCATTGAGAGCTCTGGCAGTAAAACCTTTAATTTTCCCAGACATAGATGGTGCACCATCTGTACATATACCACAACAGTATTTCCATGAAAGATCATGGTCATTGAGATAGGAATTAATAGAAACGAAAATATCATGGCCTGTTGCTGTAGTCTCCAGCGGTCTACAGAAAGAAACTGTTCACTAATATCTTTTTCATCAATATATCTGATAAAACCAAGGAGTTGCGGTTTGTCACCAATATCGAGACTCTCATCTACTTACAAAGCAAATGTTCTATAAGTTTTTATTTTCTCCGTGACTTGTTCGTTGATATTGCATGACATTTCAGATATCCTGCGGCTGATTGTGTTGTTGGACAGAGGAACTTTCGAAATTTGATTAGCTGCTCCTTCGCCAAGTATTGTTGAAACTATAACTTGACATGCAGGGCCATACTCTCCAAGAGTATGAGGGTTCTTTTTTTTAGCTATCAGTTCTGTTACTTTAAATGAGGCTTCAAGAGCAGTATCACCTATGGTCATTCTCTTTACCATTCGCACAGCTGTTTTCTTCTCCCCTTCTAATATATGTGAAAAATACATTACACTTTTCTGTGACACACTAGGAGCTTTGTTGTAAGATGCCGCTTCAGTTTGCTAGGTACCATGGCCTCGTTGCTAAGTGTTTCGTCACAAACTAAACACACAGGGATAGGGTTTTCCTCGTTGTTATTCCACTTAAATCCATACGCTAAGTAACTGTCCTGGTATGTTCTTTTCTTTCGTTTGTCTTCTTTATGTGGTGAATTCGACGGTTCGGGAGAAACTGTAAGATTTGGCTTCTTAAAGCAAGCAGTAGGAGCCGATTGTTCACTTTCACTGCCCTGGCGTTTACGTCTAACAATGAACTTATCCATAGCTAAACACTGTGAATCAACGCGAGGAAGACAACTAAAAGCGTGTGTGTGTGCGTGCGTGCGTGCGTGCGTGCGTGTGTGTGTGTGTGTGGTGAGCCTGGGTGCTGTTGCTGTGTACCTACCCTGGTAAGGGTTTAACCACAGGAATGAGGTGAAGGTTGAGGTTTTATTTTGAGGTTTCGAGTGTTGGTGTTAAGGAGGTAGCGCTGGTAGGCTCCTCGAGCGGTGTCATTTCAGGAGCAGCATCCTTTCCTCTGCTCCGCTGGTATTTATTTTGTTTAAATATGGTGGTGAATTTTGATAGACCTCTCCCAAGCGGCGTACACTTTTATATATTCATGTCGAAGTCTCGGGAATGTTCGTGAGGAAGCGAGTAGTCTCGGGAATCTTCGGCAGGGTAAAGCTGTAATGCCATCTGTGGGATAGTAGTATAACTGAATTATTGAAATGAATCGACCACTATCACCATCTGCCGTGCATGAGAGTAAATGATTTGACTTATTTTATTCCAAGACCTTACAAGTCTCAGTAGAAGGTATTTTTTTTTTTTTTTTTGTTTATCTCAATATCTCACGGCACCCCTTAGCCAATCAGTAGGTACCCTAGGGTGCCGGGGCACACCGGTTGGGAACCGTTGGTACAGAGAATGTAATGCACTCCACCAAAAAATTCCATACCGAGATTTCACCGGAAATATATGTTTTAGGGTCCCCTTTATCTAAAAAAAGCATTTTCGGAAAATGGTCCGTGTGTGTGTGTGTGTGTGTGTCCGTGTGTCTGTGAACACAACTCAAAAACGAAAAATAGGTAAAATACCAAACTAGTGTCTTCCAGGGATGCGACATGAAGATTTTAAGAAAAATCCCCTCACCGCCAATTACCTTTTACATGGAACTTTTTTCGAAAATATTGATTTTCTCAAAAATGGCTCTAACGATTTTGATTAAAATGTCGTATATTAAAATATTTACCTGACAAATAAAATGTACATCTTGAATTTTCTGGGAATAGCCTCTGAAGAGTAGTTTATTCTGGAAGAATTTTACTAAATTTTGAATAACTGCTAAACTGTAAGAGATGGAAAAAAACTTACTACACAAAAAATGTAGAGCACGTTAAAACACACAATTTATGTTATATACATTTTTTTCGTGGAGTTCGTCGTTTTTGTGACATTCCTTATTTTTGGTTTCTGCTATGAAAAACTTATACATTTCTCTCATACAGGAATTTGTCAACTGCTGTCCATACACACAAAGGAACTTCAGTGACATAGCAACCAGCTTTTGATTATCACTTTAACCTATGGTACTCCCTTATTTTACCTCTACTTACAAGGAAGCAAGTAATATGGCTATTTCTGCTAATGTTTTACTGATTACCTTGAAGTTGAAAGAAGTATAAGTTTTTAAGAATAATTTGTTGCAGGGATATAGAGAAAGTCATGTGAATGGTACACATCAGATTTTTCAAAGCTGAAACTAAAAACAAGGAATATCTAAAAAAACTATCAACTCCACGAAAAAAATGTATATTACATAAATTGTGTTTTATCGTAATTTACATTTTTTGTGGAGTATGTTTTTGTCTGTCTCTTACGGTTATACAAAAATTCAATAAAAATCATCCAGAAGAGGTCTTTAAAAGCTATTCTCAGAAAATTAAAGGTATACATATTATTTGTCAAGTAAATATCTTAAATATAAGAGGTGTGTGTGTGTGTGTGTGTGTGTGTGTGTGTGTGTGTGTGTGTGCAGCGTAGTTCAAAAACGCATGGACCGTGGAATACTAAGCTTGGTATTTAAGTTAATATCTTCCAAGGATGCGACACGAAGATTTTCAAGAAAATCCCCCCACCCCGAACTACCCTTTACATGGAACTTTTTTCGAAAATTTTGATTTTCTTAAAAATAGCTTTAACGATTTTGATTAAAATATCGAATATTTAAGATATTTACCTGACAAATAAAATGCATATCTTGAATTTTCTGGGAATATCCTATGAAACCCACTTTATTTTGGATGAATTTTACGAAATTTTGCATAACTCCTAAAGCGTAAGAGATGGACAAAAACTTACCATACAAAAATGCTAGAGCAGGTTAAAACACACAATTTATAAAATATACATTTTTTCGTGAAGTTTATCGTTTTTGAGATATTTCTTTTTATTGGTTTCAGCTTTGAAAAACTCACTTTAATCTATGGTACTCCTTATTTCGCTTCTACTTACAAAGAAACAAGTAATAAGAATGTTTCTACTAATCTTTCTCAATTAGCATGAAGTAAATAGCAGGATAAGCTTTTTAACAATAATTTGTTTCAGAAATGTAGAGAAAGTCATGTGAATGAAATACATCAGATTTTTTTAGATAAAAGGGACCCTAACACATATATTTCCGGTGAAATCTCGGTATCGAATTTTTGGGTGGAGTGCAATACCTTCTCTATACACTACGTACATAGTAAGTGAAGAGAAAGTAAAAAGTATAGAAAGGGTCACATTTTTGTAAAAATAAAAACAGATGTCATTGTGTCTGTAGTTAAGTATAGGAGATACAATGACCAAGTTTTCCTTATACTAATAAGTGGTGCCTTAGGATATTGGTAAACTCCAAAAATTAGATTTTACAGTAAGTTCTTGGCACCAAGGTTTGAGGTTAACTATCAATGTGATGCGGTTTAATAATTTTTTACAGCCATTTTAGCATACGAGTTTGTACACACCGTACAAAACTGACAAGATTTCCTAACATCATTTTAGGGACTTGTAATATTATAGACTTTTTGGGTGGAATGCGATAATTTTATGTTTACTATAGACACACGCTAAAGGAAGCTAAAATATGGCCATCATAAAATGGTGTCAATCTGTGGTCACTTTCAGAATCGAAAATAATTACGGCAACAAGATTAACACCTGTCGATTTTCACAATCAAGCTTCTACGCTTCTGCATGTGAATTCAGCCAGAATTAAGTTGAGCTAATTGTTTAAGGAATAATGAAGCGTAAAGCTTTCTCGGCGTGGCTGGTTTTGGAGCAAATTGAGTAGAAAATTGGGGCTTCCATAGTAAAAGGCTCAGTAAACACGAAATAACCATATGCCGTGCCCTTAACTCCCTACCGTCTGGTATGACTGAAATTGTATTTAGCGCAGTGCTAAACAATATAATGTGAACAAAACGAAATAAAGCTTACTATGGGAAGATGATACAACGAAACGTGCCATCAGCCTTTTATTTCAATAAAACTTGTAGTCAGGAATCGAAGTAGTCATTTTCAATAGCAATAAGTCACGTATTTAAGAGCTCCCGGGCAATCTCCGGGTTGTCCAACCTGACAGGTTTTTCCCCCCCCTTTTCTGCCGCTAGGTGAATGTTGGGTGTTATGATTTGATCTACAAATTTTTGTCATCCCTTTCATCACTGCATTTAATTGCCTTCTTTTCCACCGCCTTACCTTTGGTTTGGTGTTGAATGATTTAGAGAATAGTTGAGTAATAATCACAGTAGAATTTTAAACTTTTGAGGCTAATCTATTGTCTGATTATGTAATAGCATGAAAGGTTGCAAAGTTTCTGTCTAATGTCGGTATTCAATTAATAGTGTGACTGACCTTGCCGACCCGTACGTGCGTTGGCTTTGGAAAACTTATAGCTTATTGTTGCACGTGTTCGGTCGGTTTCCTTTAAGTAGCCGCACTCGCTGTCGCAAAGGCCGGGAATAAAGACTATTTGTAACGGGCTTGAGTAATAAAGATACTATTGTCACAATATGAAGATTTCCCCACTTTCAGAACAAGCAATTAAATTATGTTGGAAACTAAACATCTGTGTGTAACTATTCTGAACAGCCAAGCTGTTGTTGTTATTATTATTATTATTATTATTATTATTATTATTATTACTATTATTATTATACGTAGTGCTATTTCTGAAGTTTCGCTGTCCACAAGTTGTTTGCTTCTTCTTGATCTTATTTCACTATTTGCCCTCCTTGCCCCACCCAGGGCTTACAAGCCAGCGCCTGTTTCGCTTAATTTTGCTCAGAGGTCTCTTTACTAGGCTTGTGGTTCTTTCACGCATCGTACGGGACCAACGGCTTTCCTTTCCTTCCGAAGGAAGTCATTTGAAGTATTTTTACGCCCGAAAAAAAATCTCCCCCCTCTGCCGGGTTTAAACCCCGCGGCCTTAGGAATGAGTGGCTGTCATATTACTCCTAGCCCACTTAGCGACTCAAGCAAGAGAGAAACCAACCTTGTCAAGTACTAATTTTTGATGCCAGATTGTTCGTATTCTCATTGTTTGTAACCAGACGTTATAAATCTTTTGTTGCCGTTTTGTGGTACAGGATTTTTAATTAGAAGATACCTTATAGCTTTTTTCCTCGGAGAAAAAAAAAAAGAAAAAACAACAACAGTGTATTTCAATTGTGAAATAATTATCAAAATTGCATAAGTGAAATAAGAACTGAAGCTTTCCTGACGACGTGTTAATTCAAAATCTTCTCGGGCTTCTAGCCAGGTAAAAACTTGGCTTGACACCAACGTTTCGAAGAAGTGCATCTTCCTCGTCTTCAGGGTGAACTGATCATCAAGCCAAGTTTTTACCTGGCTAGAAGCCCGAGAAGATTTTGAATTGCATAAGTGGTTTCCCAGACTAGTCTCTACATACATCCAAGCTTTTCTCTCTATGTAGGTAATACTAATGTATATTTATTGTGTTTTGTGCGTTAAAACCTTGCATTCAGATCCAATTTTCCCATTTAATTTATTTTTGTAGCGCAGACTAAATACTTACTTATATTTTAAATGTATAGAATATAGAAAGTAATTTAAAATAATTGTAAGTGTGATATAAATTATTCATATGATATTAGGTAGGCATAACGGGAAATTAATGAATTAGGAAACATGTTTGTACAAATGTCTGCTAAAAGCAGCACAGTTTCTTGTTTAAATGAAAATCTAACGGAAGAATTATCCATATTGTTACCATTCTGACGTTCCATTGTTTGTTCATATTTGTGTTCTCCTGAGAGTTTCGAATAATATCCGACTTTATAGCCCTTATTTTACAGCATTTTTCAAAAACCAATCCCGCATAAAAGGTTAAGACACGGTTTGGTTCCCCTGTGGTGCATTGCTTTCACGAAATCCTTCCAAATATTTTCTTGTCATGCATGTTTGTTTCCTTAATTGAAGTCGTAAAATTCTTAAACTGACGAGTTTGTTTGATTACGAGTTTGGAATTTGCATAGCTCTCTGACGGAATCATTAACTTGGCCAGATACCGATGTTGTATTTAGACTTCAGAGAAATCTCGGATATTCCTTTCTCAACCTGTTCAGGAAACAAAACATTCTAAAAAAACATTCTTCTTTTTCATTTATGCTTATAGAGATAAAAATTAATAGAAATATGTAATCTTATTACTTAGTTCCCTGTAAAAAGAAGGAAAATAGGGAATACACGAGGCTAATGCGATACTCAAATCTTTTAAAAACTTTGACTCTGTAATTCGGCTCATGCCATCATGAACCTCGAAAGCTGGTTTAATGTGACTGAAGTTCGTTCTCTATATATGGCCACGGGTTGACAAACACTTCTGAATGAGATAAATGTAAGTTGGAATTTTAAAACTGATATCAATAACAAAGGATATCTTGAAACCATCAACTCTACAAGAAAATCGTATATGGCATAAATCTTTAAAGAGATCTACATGTTTTGTGTATAAAGTTTTTGTCTATCTCTTACGGTTTATCAGTTATACAAATTTATGCAAAATTAATTCAGAACAAAGAGGTCAAAAAATTCAATATATACATTTTATTTGTGATGCAAATAAGATATACGGAATTTTAACAAAATTGTTAGAAACATGTTGGAGAAAAACGAAATTTTTAAATATTTTCCCATGTTAAGGGTAATTTGTGATGGGGGATTTTGTTAAAAATCTTCGTGTGGCATTCTTGGAAGATATTAAACATAAGTACCAAATTTGATATTTAACAATCTTTTCATTTTTGAGCTATGCTGCCCATAGATTTCTTTCATTAACGGTCGCAAACGGCTTCACTGGACACGCTATCTTGCCTCAGCATGCGTCCAGACGCTAAAAAGCTTGGCTCTTGGGGCTGCTATTTATTTTTTTTCTGGTAAGCATACTTATTTACTTTCACCATAATTATAAAGCAGTTTTGTGGTAATACTGGCTAATGTGTTTCCAGGAAAAACTGAAGAATCAATATTTTATTTATCCTGATTAATTATTCAGTATTTTATATTATATTTTTATTATGAGGCACTTATTTAGTAGAAACAATTTCTAATGCAGTCGTTCTGTTATTTGCACAATGTTGAGATTATGAAACACCACGAAAATTAAGTATGTAAGCCTATATTTTGAGAGTCACGATGATTCTAGTGGTGATCTTTAATAAGCTTGTTATACTATGAAAAATGTGCTTTACAATCTTTTGCTCTTCCTGTGGTTTCATGTGAACTACTTTTTCCGTATTTTTTGTTATGGTTTCTATGAGAAGACATAAACGTGCTAATTTAGTCATTTTTTTCAAGTTTTCTTTAAAGAAATGCAGTTGTAACAGTTTTCGTACATTTTTTGCTGTGTATATTTGCAAGTATATGTTTACAAACGATACATTTAAATTAATAAAAAAAGTTTCGTTTTGCCGGTCCTGAAGGTCTAAGGTAAACTTATATTTCGTAAATGGTTGTTGTTTTAACTTAGAATATCTCCACTTTTATATGAAAGTTTAATTGTTCAGAGAACATAACCAAAACATGCCACCGCATCAACTCTTAAATAGCGTGAATGAATTTGCTACAAATGCGGCCGTTCCTCTAATACAAATACCGCATTTTATATCTAAGGCGAGAAGAAAAAGCACTGGCCATTCATTCAAAGCGAGTTTGAATCTCAGCGACTATGGTCAGGAATGGGGAGCACCCACGGGATTATTTATGTGATTGCAGTTCCTAGTTTTTTCTTTTTGTTTTAAAATAAGGAAACCGCTACAGTACGATATTGAATTAATGCGATATTTTGACTACATGAGGTGGCTACAAACACATTTCATTTTATTATTAAGTGCTAGTGTGAAATGAAAACAACTAAAAAGCGTTTAAAATCTTGAACAAAAAATAAGCAGAGTTGTTACTCACTTATGTAAAGTGCATTGATAAGAAACTAGAAGTCGCGCAGTGAATTAGTTTCCAGCCACAATTATGAGTTGCCCATTAATGTACATATTAATATCTGGATCACAATGGATTGATATGTAAACTAAACCCCATATTTTAAACTATGTGCATGTTTATGTTATTTCGACAAATCCTTGTCAACATTAGCTGAAAGTTTTCTGGC
The DNA here is from genome assembly GCA_030762935.1 of Hymenopus coronatus. NCBI lineage: Eukaryota > Metazoa > Arthropoda > Insecta > Mantodea > Hymenopodidae > Hymenopus > Hymenopus coronatus. The sequence goes on along the minus strand of CM060895.1, from coordinate 55,665,895 downwards.
TTCTGTTAGTGAAAGTTATCGATGTCGGTAGCAGTACTACAGCATGCAGGAAAATTCTCATTACTTACACCAGTGGAGCGTAATGTCCGCTCATTAAAATTAATGAGATCCAGCGTTAGCAAAACTTTCGAAATTATTAAAGCTGGTAGAAAAACTTACGTGTATAACAGATCCCAGTGCCTCAGAAGTGTAAGACAATCGTTACTCGCTTACATAGTTTATAACCTCACTGGAACAGACATGCGGTTGACAATTGACGGAGGAAATTTCGCTTATCAGAGTAGCCAACCGGAAAAACGGATATCGACCCGTAATTCGCGACGAAATCAAACAAGCGGATATTGTTGTATTATCATGGATGTGGCCCATTTTAGCTTTCCGGTTTTGTGAATTGGTTTAACTTTAAGCCACAGCTTATCCATGATTGTGTAGATTTCTGTAATTATGAATAGTTATATATAATAACGACAATAACTGTGACATTATTGCAGACACTGCCGATCAGCCAACATTGGACATATAAAATGTATGAGAATGCTTGGTTAAGAAGTGTTTTGCCTTTTATGCTCGAGATTGTTACTAGGGTGAATAGTATCCTTTCATTACAAATAAATTTACTAACATGTGTAATCTTGAAACTTAACTGGAGGGCGTGGCCTTAGAATTGAAACAATGATACTAATTCAAAATCTTCTCGGGCTTCTAGCCAGGTAAAAACTTGGCTTACACGTCGCCAGGAAAGCTTTAGTTCTTATTTTACAATGATACTAGTTTCGAATAAACTCAGGCCTGCCAGCGTAGTGAAATTGAAATTCGAGAAATACAGGCTGGCTTATAGCTTTCTAAGGACCAGGTTTGCTAGAAATACCGGCTTTAACGGCTCTATATCCCATTAATTCTAAATGCGATGCATTTCAGAAATTGTGGATCTCAGACCTTACATAGATGAGTCCTTAATCGTATCGGTAAGTGTAGTATATAGATAGAGAAGGTATTGCACTTCTCCCAGGAATTCGATACAGAGATTTCACTGGAAATACACGTTTAGATCCCCTGAATAAATAAAACATATCCTTTTTAGAAAACTCTCTCTCCCTCCCTCACTCTTTCTCCCTCCCTCCCTCACTCTCTCTCCCTCCCTCTCTCTCTATCAACACGGTTACTCAAAACCGAAAAGTCGGTTAAATACCAACTTTTATATTTAAGTTCAGTATCTTCCAAGGATACAGCTCAAAGATTTTCAAATAATGCCCCCCAAATCAAACTGTACTTTACAAGGGAAAAAAAATCGAAAATTTTGATTTTCTCAAAATGGCTCTAACAATTTTGATTAAAATACCTATAATAAAGATATCTCTACAAGACGGATAAAATGTACTTATATTTCAATTTTTTTTTCTCGGAAAAGCCTTTGAAGTGCTCTTTTTTGAATGCCTTTTGCAGAACTGGTAAACCGTAAGAGATAGACAAAAAGTTACTACACCAAAAATGTAGAGTTCGTTAAACATACAGCTTATGTAATATATACTTTTTTTTTAGAGTTAACCATTTTCGAAATATTGCTCGTTATTGATTTCAATTTTAAAATACCTGCTTACACTTTTCTCATTCAGGAATGTATCAACTCGTGGCCATGCAGAGAGACCTAACTTCAATCACATAGCAACCAGCTTTTAAAATATTTTACTATTGCTTTAACTAATGTGTTCTCTAGTTTCACTTCTATTTATAAGGAACTAAGTAATAAAACCATTTCTGCTAATGTTTATATCGATTAGCGTAAAGTAGATACAAGAGTAAGCATTTTTAGAATACTTTGTTGCAGAGATGCAGGAAGGAAACAAATCAGGTTTTTAAAATAATATTTGTGTTATTTGCGTGCATATTGTGACTACGCCCTGCGGCCGTAATCGCCGAACATTATGTGTACCGCTGGCTTTGTAAGTCATATCTGATTATTGGCCTCCAATGGTGCGCACGTGCGTTAGTGAACACCTGTGTCGCGGTAAGTCCTTTTGACATCGCAATTGTGATTGCTACCCCTGTAAACACTGTTCTTTCGGAAGGTTATTTGACGTTCGAAGCCGCACATTATTAATCTTGAGTGAGTTTATACGCTGCGGTGGTTTTGCACCTGCTGCCTTTCTAGAAGTTTCCAGTGATGTAACCAACATCTGCCCTGCCACGTGTGCAGTTTTCACTGGGAATGCATCGCGTCTAACATTCGTTGGAAAGTTCGTATTCAACTGTATCGCCTGCAACGAACGACAAAAAGAAATTATACGACAGAATTGGTAAGAAGGATAGTTATTTGTGAGCAGATTGTGATCAGTTTGAGGAAAAATAAAGCGGTTTTTGCTACAATATTACACTATTTGATTACACATCAAATCCAGGCTCAAGTAATAACTGTGATTTTAGAAAAACAATTGTTATTGAATTATATAACGAGCATATTCGGAAAATTTACGACCTTACTACAACTTCCGACAACTGTAATAGTAATGGTAAGTTTTACTGAAAATATGATTGGGGATGGGGTGCTGAAGTCTGCTGATCTCGATCAGTGTGTGACCGAACAATACATCCAAATGCACTAAACATAATCAAACGTAGGTGCTATTATGGAGTTCCATTTTGCATACTGTGACTACAACTGCGGCCGTAATCGCCAAACGTTTTTGTGCGGCTTGCTTCGTAAGTAATAGCTGATTGTTAGCATCCATGCGTTAGTGGACACATTTGTACCGGCTACAGTTCTGTTGACATCCTCTACGAGTGGACGTATTCTAAAGGTTTGACGTTGAAGCTCACATCGTTACACCTGAGCGAGTTTATGAACATCTGCAGCGTTTTGCATGTGCGACGACTTTGGAAATTTCTAGTCGCGTGACCGAGAGATATAAATAGCCCTGCCCAGGGTTCAATTTTCACTGGGAATGCATCGCGTACAACAGTTGAGTGTTTCGACGGGAATTTTTTAACGAGCTGTAATCGTCGCCGCAACGAACGTCAAAAATAAACTATACGGCAGAATCGTTATGAATGCATTGAGGAAAATTACTGATGAGCAGACTCTGATTGTAGCCGGTTTGTGGAAGAAATAAATAGTGTTAGAGAGAGAGAGAGAGAGAGAGAGAGATAGAGAAAGAAAAAGAAAGAGAGAATTTAGGTTATTTCACTGAATAGTGAAAATAATTTCTCATGTTTTCTCTTCACATGGCTTCTCTTATCACTCTTCTACAAACTATTCTTATGGAGCTTATTTCTTCTACCTCTTGATAAGCGAGATAAAGTTTCATTTCACATTTACACATGTTTTCATTTTAGATGTAAAAAAGGTGTCAGCACGTAAAGCGATAGATATTTAAAAAGGGTATCACTATGTAATGGATTTCAAATTGCGCTTAGCATGTCCACATGAAATAAGTAAAGAAAGAAAATAACAACTTGATCATTTGAGAATTCAAATCAGAACAAATAAGATCTTAACGAGGCCATGGCTTAAATGCCCTCGCCGAAGAAAAGAAACAGCAATTAAAATGGACAGTGCAGGAAGGTGACTACGCAAGAAATGTATACGGTACACAATAAGTCATGTAAATCAAACTAATCTAAACACTGAAGTGATATTAAACAAATATAAAAGTAAAGAAAAAGGATTACAATAAAGGTAACTTAAGTTGTATGCATTTTGCTGTATCTAATCTTTCACGTTATACTACGGATTGTTCTGTCACTATTCTCTTGCAGTTTCTGATAAAAATAGAATGAATAATTGTGTAATTTCCCAGATGGTCATTTAGTAAAAACATTTTGGAGGAAAAGTTGACGCTTGGGCTTAAATAATCACAATGACTAATGCTGTAGCTTATTTTCACTATAAACAGTCTTAAATATACAGTCATGCGAGTCAGCTGATGACTGTAATATCTAATGGCGTACGGTTATTTTTGGGATAAAGGGGATAAACTAATAAAGAAAATAATGAATCCTAAAATAAATCCTTTAAATGTAAAGTTGCCGTGGTAACTCAATGGTTAGAGCAATCGGCTAGAGAGCGAAAGATCCGTGGTTAAAATCCCGACTATACCATTACATTCTTCAGTCCTACTCTACCTATCGAACTCCTGTCCTACATACAATTAACACCAATTGACCTAATAGTTGACTAATTTATGAAACCCGGGACTTATAAGTACTAACCACATTTTAAGTGGACATTAGTATGTCATCTCAAAATAACTTCAGATCCCCTCGTGGTTTACTGGGAAACATGCGACTCAGTGAGGGATTTAATGGTGTCGGCATATTGCCATGGTACTCTATGGTTAGAACCCGGGAGATCCGTGGTTCAAATCCTGGTTATGGCATCGACTCTTCCTATGTAACTCCTGTCCTACACACAAACTTTGTGAGAAAACGATTAGTCTTAAATATATTTTTAAATTAATCTGAAAGTGTTGTTCTATTGCTCATAAGAAGTTTAGTTTCTTCATACCTATCAAAGTAAGTTTTATTTATCAGTTACAGCAGCATCAGAGCAAATATAATAATAACCTGTAATGGCTTGTCGGAGCAAAGGTTCACGGGAGGGTGTCGACGAATATGCAGCAAAAGCGACAGAATGAGAGGCATTTGTTCAGCATTCCGCGGTTTATTGCATTATGCCCGTCATTTGTCTGCAACATGAACGCTATACTCGTCATCAGCATCTCTCCCCTCTATGAATGTTTAATTTGCATCTCCCCTTAGAGTAATTTAATTCAACCGATTCTCGATTTACCTCCCCTTCTCTCTGTTTGCATCCCTAAGAGTTTTTATGTAGGAGCAAGACATTTTTAGCATAAAAATAATTTTCCATCATTTCTTTTCCTTAATCACTTTCCCTTTCCAGGACTGGGATTGTCTTTTCAGAACGTTTTGGGCTCTGCTACCATCTCTCTTTATGGGAGGGTTTAAGGAAGATGGGATGGAAGTAATGCACATTCTCCCCCCCCCTTTTCAATCCCCCCCCCCCTTTTCAAGGGCACTTCTTGTGATGTGTCTTCTTGGAGGGCTGGCTTTTTCAGACAATAGCTCCTCGCCAGGAGGAAACTACTGTTGTCAGGAGATATTTGATGAAACCGCCGCATTTCGGACGAGTGTGTCTGCTACTGCGGATTATCACGCAATAAGGTCGGAAGCTTTCTCTGGCATAGCTTTATGATGTCATTTCTGGTTATTTCATGTGAACGATAAAAAGAATGATTACACTATCCAAGAGAACGGAAAAAGACCAGTTGCCTCTAGGAAAATCCTCCGCATCTGTTCAGGAAGACGTTAAAGAAAAACGGGAAGAACAAAAAATTTTATGGGTAACATCAATGGCATTTCATAAAATATTTTGATTACTTTCTCTTCCCATTAGAGGTAGTATTACGGGCACGGGTGGCCGAGATCATTAAAACATGAGCTCGTGAGCGGGAGGTCAACGGTTCAATTCCAGCTAGGGGTTTTCCAGGTACATAATTGCCGCCAGTATTTCATTATTTTTACTTTCTCTAACTCGTATGCAGATTCCACATTGTAATCGTATGTACAATGTACACAGTAGATGTCGCTCAAAAATTCGATACCAAGATGTCACGGAAATACAAGTTTTGTGGCCACTGAGCCTGTTCTGATAAACATTTCTAGTTAATGAAGATGCTCCGGTACAGCCATACACTCCATCGTAACTGAACTGGAAGTAGTGTTTTTTCAGAACATAAACGTAACTGTCAACTGTGTTAGCTAGCTAGCTCCATGGCACGACAGCTCACGGGGAGCCTTGGCCTACCGCCCGGCCGCTGCGTCCCCCATCTCGGTCCACTACAGACGTCATGGATGGGGTGCAGTATTGGAGGGTGAGACGTGGTCAGCGCCTCGAGCCCCTCCCGGCCGGTTAATGCGGTCCTCACGACCTGGAGCCGCTACTTCTTCATCAAGTAGCTCCTCAATTGGCCCCCCAGGGACTTCACGAGGCTGAGTGCACCCCGGTCCAGGTCTCCCAGCGGGGGAAAAATCCCCACGCCGGTACTGGGGATCGAACCCAGATCTCCCGCTTGGTAGGCAGCTGCGCTACCACCGCGCTAAGGAGATGACCTGTCAACTGTGTTATCAATCTTAAAACATAACAAAAAAATCTTATGTGTTCTGTTCACATAGCTTTCTCTAGATGTTCCATACACAAACTATCCTTACAAAAAAGATTATTCTTTTATCTACTTCTTGCTAATCGAGATAATTAGTAGATTTGATCTTATTATTTCTTTCCTTTTAAGTAGAAGGGAAATACGGGAATACATTAGGCTAAAGCGATAAGTCAAATCTTTTAAAAGCTGATCAACTGGACGCGAGTCCGAATCTCGCTTAGGGTGAATTACCCGGATGGTTTTTTTTTTTTTTTTTTGGCGAGGATTTCCGTTCTCCTGAGTAGACGAATGCTGACTAACTATAAGCTCCATGGACCCCGAGATCATTTGAGCATAATTTCACCAATGTTCATGTCCAATATGACCAAACAGGTTAAAGGACGTTAAAAAAGTGAGGTTCGGCTCGCTTTATTGATCCCTTTTGAGAAAAGTTGGGTTTAAAATTGGAACTAATAACAACAAATATCTAGAAAACGGTCTACCTTACAAGAAAAACTTATGACATAAATTGTGTGTTTTAGCGTGATCTAAATTTGTTGTGTGGCAAGTATTTGCCTATCTCTTGCGGTTTAATCGTTATGCAAAATTTTGCAAAACTCAAAGAGAATAAAGAGGTCTTCACAAACTATTCCCAGAAAATTCAAAATATACTTGTATTTTATATATAAGCGTCTTTAATATACGAAATTTTAATCAAAATCGTTAGTCATTTTTGAGGAAATCAAAATTTTCAATAACTTTTCCATGTAAAGGATAGTCTCTGATGGAGGAATTTTAATGGAAATCTTCGTGTTGTATCCTTGGAAGATATTAAACACGAATACCAAATTTGGTATTTAACGGTGTTTTCATTTTGGGCAAGACTGCTAAAAGTTTTTTTTTATTATACTCAGGATGCCTCAAAACAGATATTTCCGGAAAAATCTTAACATCGAATTTTTGGGTGGAATACAATACCTTCTCCAACTACTATGCAGATTCACGAAGGACAGTTTTATGAAACTTAATTATTAATAAACTCCATGAAGAATTTAAACTTTTAATTGGAAAAAAATAATACAGGATCTACATTCATTTTCATTTCTATTTTCATTTTCTCTATACGTATTATGTACATAGTGTATAGAGTGTATAGAGAGGGTATTGTAATTCGATACCGAGATTTCACCGGAAATACATGTTTTGGGCCCCCCTGAATCCAAAAAACAGCATTTCTGGAAAAAAGGTTCGTGTGTGTGTGTGTGTGTGTGTGTGTGTGTGTGTGTGTGTGTGTGAGATGGACAAAACCTTACCATACAAAGAATGTAGAGCACATTAAAACACACAATTTGTGTTATATAATTTTTTTTTTCGTGGAGTTGATCGTTTTTGAGTTATTCCTTGTTTTTCGGTTCAGCTTTAACAAGCTTATTCTTTTCTTATACAGGAGTTTACGAACTCGTGTCCATACAAACAAAGAAACTTCAGTCACATAGCAATCAGCCTTTAGCCTATGGTACTCCCTTAATTCTCTTCTACTTGCAAGAAAGCAAGTAATAAGACTATTTCTGCTAATTTTTTCTCGATTAACTTGAAGTAAATATAAGTATTAGCTTTTTAGCAATAATTTGCTGCAGAGATATAGAGAAAGTCATGTGAATGGATCACATCAGATTTTTTAATAATTTTATATAATTATTTTAACATACGACCAAAGAAAGTAAAACTAAAATTAAATCATAGTGAAACATGTTTTCTGAAACTTCATGCCATTCTACCTATTGCAGTAAGACTAAAATACATCTTTGACTAAGCACACGCTCTTTCGATTGGTTTCAAAACCGTCGGGAGTTTATGCCCTACCCGGTATAATTAATTCAAACGAATAATAACAGATATCTCGTAAATAGTTTGTGGCATAAAATATTATTTGGAATAAAATCTAGTACGTTAAAGAGATGTATATTTTTGTGTAGTACGTTTTCGTGTCGCTTATCATTTACCAGTAAACAAAATGCTTCTAAATACCTTCCGAATAAAGGGGACATCACAGGCCATTCCCAGAAAATTAAAGATAGGTTTTATTACTTGGTTCCTTATAGGTAGAAGGGAAGTAAGGGTATACACTAGGCTAAACCGACACTGAAATGTTTTAAAAAGTGCTTGCTATGGTATAGAAATCCGATTCTTTGCGTGGTCAGCTGTTGCCAAGTTCCTGTATGAGAAAAGTACTAAATATTTTAAAACTGAAATTAATAACAAGGAATATCTTAAAAAACCGTCAACACCAGGAAAAAATGCTTATAACATAAATTGTGTTTTTTAATGTGCCCTACATTTTGTGTCTGGTAAGGTTTTGTCTATCTCTTAGGGTTTACCAGTTATGCAACATTCTGCAAAATTCATTCAGAATAAAGATATCTTAGAGGATATTCCCAGAAAATTCAAGATATATATTTTATTTGTCATATAAATATATTTAATATAGATATTTTAATCAAAATCGTTATAGTCATTTTTGAGAAAATCAAAATTTTCGAATTTTTTCCATGTAAAGGGTAGTTAGGGGTGGGGGGATTTTCTTGAAAACATTTGTGTCGCATCCTTGGAAGATACTGAACTTAAGTACGAAGTTTGGCATTTAACGGACTTTCTGTTTTTGAACTATGCTGCCCCCCCCCCCACACACACACACGGATCTTTATCTAGAAATGCTTTTTTTTTGGATTCAGAAGATTCCAAAACATGTATTTCTAGTGAAATCTTGGCATCGAATTTTTCGGTGCAATACAATACCTTCTCTATACACTATGTACATAGTACTTGTAGAGAAAATAATTCGTGATTTTTCCTTGTACTTTATCTCTCATACATAATTGTGGCGTAGAAGCAAAACATTTACTAAAGGAAGGAAATGCATGGCACTCCCTATATAACGAAACACAAGCAGTCATAAATGTGCTTTTAGAATAACACTTAGCTGCTTCTTTGATGTGCAATACTGCCTTCACTAATAAAACAAGCAACAGGCGTTCTTCAATAAAATCTCAGCCTTGAAGTTGAAGTACGACAGAAGACACTCTTGTAGAGATTTAATGAGAATATTAGCTACGCAGTGATCAATTTTCTATAACAGGAGTGCGAGAGGAGAAAATAATGAAGTTTCAGTGTAGCTTTGAAGCTTCCCTTTGATAGGGAAAAGTTATACCCAATACTCTGCAGGAATAATTTTCAAAGAAATTCGAATTTTCCATTAAAAATAGAGGTAGCTAATTTTGCGTCTCAACCTTTGTAGGCGGAGAAACCAGGTAATCTGGATATAAGAGCGTTTTTAAGTTTAGAGAGTCATACTCTTAATCACGCTAAGATTTTTCTAGTTATTCTCATATAAACCATTCTAAATATGGAAGTGTTAATCATATATTACTGCGTTAAGGGGAAGAGGGTCTTATGGGTGAAAGTTTGGTAATTTTCCAAGATCTTTAGCATAATAATTTATAACCTGAGATCTACATTCTGGCCAAACACTACGAGGTGTGCAAATACTAAAATTAGTTTTAAAGTCGTAATATTATTGCAAAAATAAGTAAATACTAAAAATAAAAAAGAAAAAGATTATCTTTCAGTACATCCTTAGATGGAAATGCACAGGGGAAAAATCCGGGTATCTTGGTGGCCATTCGTTAATTCCGTTTTCCTGTTCACATATTTGGTAACTCCTGTGATAAAATGTCTCGCACAATTCAACCATAGTGAGGAGGAGCATCATTTTGCTGAAAAAACTCTTGATTATCGTGTTGTCCACCCAAAGTATTAATGTGTAATAGTTACTTACTGTATGTCTACTTTATTCAACCCGTATACTTTGTTATGTTTAAAAAAATGCTTTCTACATTTTTATTATTCAGATGTCTGTTGCTGCTGCCTTCATGATGGTTTTAATACCAGGCTTACATGCAGTTTTCGTGAATTCATGCCGAAGTGAATATACAGCATTCAAGAAAATGAAATGTTGCTTAGTGAAATATTCGATATTATTACGTGCTAAATCTCTAGTTTTCATATTGGGCAATCTATATTGTGCTAAATGTAATTTCAAAATTAGAACGCATGCTCATGTGTGAATTGAACCTTACTTTAACCTTTTAAATACCTACTTTCTCTATCACGTATCTAGAAAGATGTAGTTAGTAGATAATGAAGTGTTAAACCGTCCAAAATTATATTTCGACATTTCACGTAAGGATGTTTATATGCCCCATAAAGCCAAAAATAATACTTTTGATGTGCGACTGTCTCTGTGTGGTAGAGATAAGTAGGTAGGTCAAGTGAGAAAAAAAAACCTCTTGTTTTCCATTCATATGCTTTTTTTCTAGCTGTTCCACATATAAGCTTACTTTGCAAAACATTATTCTTTTCTCTACGTTATGCTAATCGAGATAAACATTAGCAGAAACGGTGTTATTACTTGCTTCTTTGTGAGTAGAAAGCAAATAAGAGAATACACTGGGCTAATGCGAGTCAAATCTTTTAAAACTATGACTCTGTGAAATTCGGTTCTCTTTTGTGTTCTCGCGAATAAAACAAAAGAGATGGAACGAAAGTTGACTTCCCGCTTGAGGAAAGTTTAAGTAGTTTAAAATTTAAACCTATAACAAGGAATATCTAAAAACGTTAAGTCCATCAAAAATGACAAATTAAGTGTTTTAATGAGATCTACATGTTTTGTTTCGCTAGTTTTTGTTTATCTCTCACGGTTAACGAGTTATAAAAAGCCATCCAGAAGAAGAGGTCTTCAGAAGCTATTCCTAAAAAATTCAAAATATACATTTCGTTTTTCATGAAAATACCTTAAACATATGATAGTTTAATCAAACTCGTTAGAGCCATTTTTGAAAAAATAAAAAAATTCTAAAATAGTTCCATATAAAGGGTTGTCGGGTTAGGGGGAATTGTCTTGAAAATCTTTGTGTCGCAGCCTTGGAAGAAACTGTGCATAAATTTTGCACATTGTGTGCATTGAATTTTAAATATGTCTGTTTTTTTATTCTTTTGTATTTGGTGAATATGTTTAGGTTTTAATTCATTCATTATGTTATATATGTTTTTAGGAGCAAATGCAATGTCACATCTTCCAAAATCTTTTCTAATCTTTAAAGCTCAAATGTGAAATAACGATCTTCAATTAAAAGAAAAAATGTAACTAAGTTTGGAGTGTTAATTAAGCTTCACTCAAGTAAGAAATGAAAGAACTTTTATTGTATCAGTTGGTGTACTCTAGCACGTATGTACATAGAGAAGGTATTATATTCCACCCAGAAATTTTGTAGCGATTTCACCGAAAATATGTTTTAAGGCCCCTTGAATCCAAATAAAGTATTTTTAGAAACATATCCGCTGTGGTGTTTGTCTGTGTAGGCGTGTATATGGATGGCAACATAGCTCAAAATCGAAATGTCGGTTAAATATCAAACTTAGGATTTAAGTTGAATATCCTCCAAGAATACAACATGAAGATTTTCAAGAAATCCCTACACCCCCAAATACTCTTTACATGGAACATTTTACAAAAATTGTGATTTTCTCAAAAGTTTCTCTAACGATTTGATTAAAATGCCTGCCTATGTAATGTTTGATGTTTTCATGACAAACGAAATATATATCTTGAATTTTCTGGAAATAGCCTCTGAATACCTATTCATTCTGGATGACTTTTGTGTAAATCGTAAACCGTTAAAGATAGGCAAAAACTTACTATACAAAAAAAAAAAATGTAGATCTTATTAAAACACCCAATTTATGTGCAATTTATATTTAATATATGTAGAGTTAGCCGTTTTTGAGATATTCCTTGTTATTGGTTTAAATGTTAAACTACTTAAACTTTTCTCAAGGAGAATCAAAAGTTTATTTTATAGTTATAGCCATTCGCTTTGACTAAGTATATAAGATTTGACTATCGTTTTAGGCTAATATACTATCTTATTTCTATTCCACTTACAAGTACGCAAATAATTAGACCATTTATGCTAATTTTATCTCGATTAGAATGACATAACTGAAAGAACCATCTTTTGTAAGTAAAGTTTATTTGTGAAACAGCTAGAGAAGGTCATGTGAATGGAACACATTTTTTTTTTTATTAATAACTTGCATTGGTATACGAATAGTTAATATATTCATCACAATAGTTTTCGCTTTCATGGTTTATTCCATGTTTATGCATGATATACAAGTTCACTGTACCAATTCATACTTTCAACAATAACTAATTGATTAACATTAATTGATGGAGGCTTTTAACTTAGGTAGAAAAAATTCTAGCTATGTATATTGTTGTTTTAAGTTATACATATTCATAGTAATTTATACATTAAAATATTTGCCCAAAATACGAAGCCCGAGCGATGTAATCAGCAAATGCGTATATATTGTATATGCATGCCTTCAAGAATGGTGATGTATCTTTACACATCAATAATTCATGTACTCGTCTTTTATATACGATTCTATGATTTATAAACACATACATATCCGCGTATGTATTGGCTGTAACGGTGTTTGCAGGTCGCATATTAAACGTCAATGGGTATGCTTAAACTTTGCTGTTGTAAAACAATTTTGTATGCGTAAAATGCAATGACTATTGGTCTCCAGTCGAAATTATTCAATTGATTTTTTTTCAGTCCGATTTTACCTTTCTAATCTTAGTTTGTGGGAAAAAATTGTCATTAATTGACCTAATAGTTAACTATGAAACATGGGATGCAATTTTTGATCGTCGGATTGTTATCTCAAAATGAATTTGAGAATGCTGTATAGTTCACCAAGAAAAATGTGATCGTTCTATTCACATGCCTTTCTGCTACCTATTCTTCAAAAGCTATATATATAAAAGGTTATTATTCTATCTGTTTCAACTAATCGAGATAATTGTGACTGGAAACTGCCTTATTACTTAGTTCCTTGTAAGTGGAAGGGAGACAAGGAAATGCATTAGATAAAACGTCAGTCAAATCTTTAAAAGTGGTCCTGGCATGAGTAGGGCAAAATAAAACAAAAACAAATGAATTCCCATTTGAGAAACGTTAAGGATCTTACATAAACTGCATGTTGTTACGAGTTCTACACATTTTGCGTAGTAATAGTTTGCCTATCTCTTGCGGTTTACTTGTTATGCAAAAGTCATCCAGAATAAAGAGGACTTAAAATGCTATTCCCACGAAATTAAAGATATATAATTCATTTGTCATAAAAATCTTAAATATACCTTATTTTAATCAAAATGTTAGAGCCATGCTTGAGTAAATAAAACTGTTTGAACAATGTTTTTTGTAATGGTCGTTTGAAGTGGGGGAATTTCTTGAAAATTTTTGTTTCACATTCTTGGAGAATACTGAGCTTAAATATCAAGTTTGGTGTTTAATGAACTTCTCGTTTTTGTATTATGATGTTCAAAGACACACACGAACCTGTTTCTAAAATTGCTTTTTATTTTATTATTTGTTCAGGGACCTTAAAAATTATTTCTGGTGAAATCTAGGTATCAAATATTTTATTGGAGTACAATATCTTCAATCACATTTTACATTTCACATTGATAGAAAAACTAAAAAGGGAACAATTGGCGAATTAATGTCATACTGACATATTACAGATAATTCAGCGGGTTAAAGCAACGACTTGGAGAAGATCACGATTAAAATTCCCAGTATGACATTACATTTTCTAGTCTTACATATGGCATGTAGGGAAAAAAATCGCTTCACTTTGCACAATGGGTCGTTTTTAATATTTTCATATGGGTCGTTTTACATGGTTTAGTGATTGCTGATACAAGAAGTTCATTTGGAAGACAACAGCAATTGGTCCCGCGTAACGTTCAATGCAATAACAAAATCGCATTATATAAAGGTCGGCCATTTCATGCTCTCAGCGTCTCTCCCGTCGGACCACCAATGGTGATGGGCTATTTATGCCATCAAGATGTCCTAGTGGCGGAATCAGTGGCTGTTTGAATTCACCTGATTACAGAAAGTACCGTTAGGGTGCCTCTTATATATACTAATGGCATCACATGAAACTAATTCGTTCAAATACTTTGTTTATCCTGAAGAGCGTCAGTGTAATATTTTATCCTTTACTCCTTATGGAGTACTGTTAACTATTTGTTCTATATTTTATGCAAAGTTGCAAAATCAAATATGCTATTTATGATATGATTCCTGCATTGATTTTCTCACCACTACCCAATTATGACTTTGTAATGGGGAAACATTCAAAAGACTGTGTGATATAAACAGGCAAGACGTAGAATCTAATCATTACTGACTCAACAAAACAAAAAATAGGATGAACTAAGGCAACCGCATGGCTTAGTTTGGGAGGGTGGAAAGCTCGTAAGATCGTTGACGTTAGGAGGATTTGTTCATAATGCTGGGAATGGGAACACTGGACGCATATTTTGGCAGACGGAGGAGACTATCAACAAATTATTACATAAGGTATTTTAGGCTTCAAACCGACGGAGAACAGCATTCAGGGTCATGATTCTAAACAACCAAAATTGGTTAAGCTTGAGCCCATACATAATTATTGTCTTCACCTTGAAAAATGGATGCTTTTTAATGGTTTCATATGGGTCGACCTAGTAGTTTAATGATTGCTGATACAAGAAGTTCTTTATTTGGAAGACAACAGCAGTTGGTCCTACGTAATGTTCAATGCAAAGTCTTGCAAGAGAAAGTACATATACAAAAATCGGTAATTTAATGCTCTCAGCGTCTCTCCCGTCGCGCCATCAATGGTGATGGGCTAATTATGTCATCACAAGGACCCAGTGGTAGATTCAGTGGCTGTTGGAATTCACCGGATTGCATAAAGTACCGCTAGGGCGTTTTTCTACCTATATGCAAATGGCGTGACGTGAAACTAATTCGATAAAATAATTTGTCCTGAAGAGCGTAAGTGTAATATTTTATCCTCATTTGAGTACTATTAACTATTTATTCGATATTTTATACAAAATTGTAGTATCATATATGCTATTTATGCTATAATTTCTGCATTGCTTTTCTCACCACGGCCCAATTATGACTTTGTAATGGTGGAAAGTTCAAAACACTGTGTAATATAAACAGATAACAAGTAGCATCTGAATATGGACACAAGTCATCACTAAAGCTACAAAATAAGATAAAATAAAATATGGGTGGGCTAAGGCAACCTAGATTTTAGAATTGGGTATGAAACATACGAAGAGCAGTATGCGGGAACTTGATTGTAAACAGCCAAAAGTGGTTAAGCCTGAGCACATACACAAGAAAACTATCTTTGCTAAGAATAAGCTATTTATGAAAATATTATTCAGACATATTTGTTATTTCAGCATCTATATGTGGGTGAATGCTCCTGTATCTACATATATTCAGATGTCGAAACTGTTAATCATTTGTTTCTTACTTAAATCAGAACAAATAAGAATAATTTTATAATCTTACTATAGGTCGAAACTGGGTGTAGGTGTGAGTGTGAGCATGTTGATTGTGGTTGAGGTTTTTTACTCTACTTGTTTGTGTGTTACAGTTTTAGTTTTTAAATATAAAATAGGGAGAGAGCGCAGTCTGACCATGTCATGTGACACAATTAAGATAAACTTTGGCACTTAATAAAGACTACTGTTGCTGGTAATACTACTACTACTCCTACTACGTTTCTTAAGAAAAAAGAATAGGGACAAAACGTGGAATCAATTTTTTTTTGGAAAAATTGATGGTCTAGAGATGAAAGCAAAACTAAAATTGAATGTTAGAAGAGCGAAGTTAAGAGGCTGGACTCAGCTCGTTCTCGATCAGATTCAGGGCACGTTTCTGCAAAGATTGAAGGGGTTCTGGAACTGAGGTCTCTGCATAACGGTTATTAATTTAAAGAAAAAATTGCCGCTAATTTTGTAGTCATCAGGAAAGCCGGGCTGTTAAAAAAAAACCTGGGTAGCACATGGTTAACAGTAATTAACGCTTGACAGAGTTAGGCCGGCCGGGGGTATACATTTTTGCCTCCCCTTGTAGCACGCAGCTCCCTCATTATTGATCAAGGGCCGCTGCGAACCTAGCTTGGCAACACAATGCCTCTCCTGCATCACGACGGAACTCACATTAATAACACTCATTTCCGTTGAAATTCACGAAAAATTTCCGGTACGGATCTCCGGCCCGCTTCAACAGCTTTGGACTAGCGTTTTTGAAACGAGTTACATGAAAAACTAACCAGGTTTATTTGTTTTGAGGATTAATATTCATGATTTGTAAACAGTGCTACAAGTTAACTCTGTTTTGGGCACTGACACAAAAAAGCATCCACATTTATGACACGGAGGCATATTATAGCTGGTGGGGTTGTTTCAGTTTTTTAGATAGAGTAACTTCTGTTTTTATACTAAACTATCTGCCCGCCCCGGCTTCTAACGGGTGGTGTACCTAACGAAAGAAAATCAGACAAAATCTTCCGTTTACAGTACGACCATGCAATGAAATAAAAGCACAATTAAATAATTTGACAGCACTTTATTGTAATGCCTTGTAATGTACGATTTTCCTTCCGGAAAAAAAAAAAGCGCCGATACTTTCCCGACTCTCGAGGACGCAACATACAACATGCGAAAAACACAATTCAAGGTATATTACACACATTTATAACGATTGATCTTGGGATTTATTGTCATAGTAAATGCAAGGCGCGCTTAAATTCAAAACGAAAGTCTGTTGACATTAGTAGTGTTCTTGGAATAAGTATATCCTCGCCTTTAACTTCCCCATGTTATAGTAACTTGAATCAAAATTTTCATAATTTTTTTAACAGTGAGTTTGTTGTGCTGCATATTTCGGCTGATTGATATTGCGTCGTATAATTATCACCGAGTCAACCTTAGGCTGTAAATTGTGTGGCGGGTATCCTGGCAAATCCCATAAGGTAGTGTGGAAAGGATGACATATGGAGTTAACAGCGTTGGCAACCAAGATGTCGTTGGCATAATAACAGTAATGGCAGCGCATCCATAGTGTGGTGGGTATACGCTGGCATAGGTAATGAATTACATTAAGGAGAAAGTCATAAAGTAACATTCATGTTCCTTCCGAATCTCTTTCTTTCCTTTACTTCTAATATTTTCCACCTCTTTCTTTATTTTCTTCTATGTCAAAACAGCAAGTTCTAAGGCTAACAATGACGTAACTAAAGAGCAAGTACATCCAGTTAGTCAATTGATAATTTTTTATTTCATGATAGCTTTGTGTATTAAATTTCTCCATTTAACCCAAAATATTACTTGATCAAATGTATTAAGAACACCGCAATTGTAGTGTGATGGTGACACGGGTATTTTCATGTTCTTTAGCTAGCTTATGTACCACATAACGTCAAATAACCAACATCTGCAATAAGAAGTTAATCCTAAAACGGATCCCACTATTTTCAGATTCTAAGAAGGGTGAATGATTATGTGCATAGTTTATAACTTGTTCATTTTAAAGAATTACAACATAAATATACTTACTTCTATATTTAAACGATGTGACCAAGGGAACAATAGTTAATACATAAGAAATATATTTGATTTTCACAGTTAGCTTGCACCATTGTCTCCATAACCATGTGCATGCCCTTAGCATTGAAGAAGAAAAATAGAGCAATAGGTACTACGGCCTTCTGGTGGCAAATAATAAGTACGTATTTTAGGTATTCGACGCTAAGAAAGCTTCTTTATTTTAAACAATAGGAGTAAAGAAATGACAGTTAATGATTAAAAATATATTTGAATTTCACTGCTGCATTATCTCATCTCGATAAACTGTTGCGTTACTTTAACATTGGATAGGGAGGAAAAATATTACTAAAGCGATCTAGTGGCAAATAAAATAAGTACTTACTCTAGGTTTTCGCCGTCAGAAAAGCTTCTTTGCCTCTTTATTTTAAACGATAGGAGTAAAGAAAGGTCAGTTACTACACAAAAATGTATTTGAATTTCACTGCTGCGTTGCGTTCAATGTCTTGATAAACTAGTGCGTTGCCTTTACATTGAATGGGAAGGGAAATATGTAGCAGTACCACGACCATTTAGCAGCAAATAACTTGTACCACTGCCATCTGGCGGCCATTAACTGAAATGCGTTCACGTAGTACGGTTTTTATCTATATTATGAGATTTTAAACACTTTCTCGTACTATTTTTAAACATTTTCATTTCCACAAACCTTGTTGTGACAATAACGAACACAACACAAAAGAATTATTCAATTTGATGCAGTCGTTGGGAAGTACTGCGAAGTTGTGTTTGTAAAGCTAGGTAATATTTTTTTTATTGTAATGTTTGAAAGCAATTTTTGAAGAAATAGAATTTTGTATATAAATGCCCCATTATCTCAGAAACTAAGTGACACAAAGGGCTGAAACTTTTACTACATATTTGTACATAAATAGGCTTTATTTTAACGAAAAAGTTTTCATGTATATGGATTAGTTATTGTTTTTATATTTAAAAATCATAGTTTTTCAACAAAATTTTAATAGCTTTGTTAAAAAAAATCATACCTTTCCTTCTAATGAACAGAATTATTATATTTTTCATCAATCTACAATAAAGAAATCGCTGAATATGCTTTCAAAATTTTAGCTCATTATCTTAAATAGTTGCTGAGATAATGGGTCAAACTTCAACATTGGCATGATAGGGGATTCCGACTCCCCTTAAGTGTACAAATATAGTGACAGATTGCCTCCGTGGTCGAGTGGTCAACGAGCCGACTTCTCACCTGGAGGTCCCGGGTCGATTCCCAGCTGGGGCAGGGAAGTTTTCTCTAACCAGAATTATCCCCTATCCCCCACAGAGTCTGGAAGTATGTAGGTGAGAGTGAATGTTTGCTTATGTTTGAGGAAAATAAAACGACTTAAACCCAACGTAAAGAAGCTACAGACCACGAATTGTTTCTAATGCAAGGCCCTGATATGACCTTAGATGTTAAAGGGGGTGGGTTATACAATGAAATAATTATATATATATAGTGGCACCATTTGAAGTTTCAAATGTAACTTTTTTGTGTAAATTAAAATTAAACAAATTATTATTTAGACTGGGAAGTTTTGAAATGAAATCCCTGGGTATAGTGGACCACATAAGTGCAGGTGAATATCTCTTAAATGAATAGGAAAAAATAACGAAACAAAACAAAGCTCTAAGAATCCCAAATCGTATTACAGCATCGAGCTTCTAAACTGTCATATGGAGTATATTTCCTTGGGGACCCTTATGGGTCACTGGATCCCAATTTCATAGTTTTTTTTAATGATTCCTCTCAATAAACTAAGCAACCTTTTTTTATTTTTTATTTTTTATTTTTTTTTTACTGAATCGTTGCGCTGTTATGATTTTACTGAAGTATATAATAATAGATAAATAAGAATAAACTAATAAGACGACAAATATCTAGGTGATTTAAATTGCATTGTTAAATTTCAAAGTAGCCCTCAGTAACGTATAAACACTTGGTAATTACATATTTTGAAAAATTATTTTTCTCTAACTGGTAACAACATACATGGGCTAGCAGTGCGACAAGTTTCACACATTTAAATTTCATGTTCCTTTTGGTTGTAGGTGCTGTAAACAGGACTTGGTATTATGTATCCAAACAAAAGCTAATCCAATAGGTAATTATGTCATGTGTACTAGGAGGCCATGTGGTGGAATCAGTAAATCGAATCCACCTATCACCAAAAAAAGAGCACAAGTACTCTTCGTTTTGTATAATTGTATACAATTAGTAGACTAGAAGAAATGTACAATAATTTACTACAGAAAAATGTTAAAACATGCGCTTTTTGTCAAATTTTTGTGGCACTGATCATTTCCAGGTATTTCTGTTGTTGGTTTGCATTATCGAAGATTTACAATTTTTGAATTGCTGCAACTATTACTTTTTCGTTATGTTAAAGCAAGATGGTTGGACTTTAAACCAGCGATTAATTAATCCCCCCCCCCCAAAGAAAGATTAACTATAGTTTCGTCCTGTGTTCTTGTATCTGTAACGAAATGTGAAGTGAAACGATTTCAGTAAGCGTTTATCTCCATCAATACGAAGTGAGTAGAGAAATACAGTTCTATAAAGTAGTTTGCAGATATATATTATAAATAAGCATTTGTAAAAATCCTTTTGTTACGATATTATTTCCTTGTACGCAGTAAAAAAAAAATACTGAATGCTAAAACAAAGGTCAATTCTTAGATACTTTATTTCACTGCTTAGGGCCTGGTGGCAGCGCTTTCAATGAGATTAAAATAAATAAAATAATAATAATAATAATAATAATAATACTATATTAAAAGTTTTGTAATACTAGTAATTCTGCTAAACTTCGGTCGCCACATTGTAGTATAGGAATTTTGTTCTCTTTGCTTGACCAGGTTGAGAAAATATGACTACTTCCGTTTATGAAAAGTATAAGTATTGACAAATGTAAACTTATAAAAAGCAATACCTCGGAAAGGGTAGGTGCACAACAAAAATGTGTTGGACATAACTTGTTTGTTAACGATATCTACATATTTTTCGTATTAAGTTTTTGTCTCCTACTATTTACCAGTTATACAAAAATCACCCAGAATGAACGTGAACTTCAAAGCTATTCTCAGGGTATTTAAGATATCATTTTATTTGTGATAAATATCTTAACTATGTGGTATTTTAATCAAAATATTGGAGCTATTTTTGAGAAAAATTGTTCCATCTAAAGAGACGCTTGGGTGGGAGAATTTTATTCAAAGTCTTCGTGTCATATTCTTGGAAGCTCTGAACTTGATATTTAAGTTTTATATCTTACAAACTACATTTTCGAATTATTCCCATTCACACACGGGCACACACAGGACCTTATCCAATTCTTGCTACCCTAAACGTTTATTCCCTTGAAATGTTGGTACCGTATTTTTGAATGGAATGCAAAACCTTCTCTATCTTTGTATTACGTACGTAGTGCAGAAAGTAATGAACAGATGGTGGGCAGAGAGATTGTTTTTTACTTTTTATAAAATTTCTTTATAACAAGAAGAAAGAGTATATGACATATCGAAAGCTTTAAAAATAAAAACTCTTAGGGAGCTCTTTGTATTAGCAGAAGCACTGGCTATTGCACTAGCAAGGTAGACACTTTTTCCACACTCAAAAGCAAGCGGAAGGAAACAATAATATTTAACGTTTAAGTAGACGATATTATGTAATTAACATCACAATTTACCAGAGTAAAGAATGTGACACTTTAATGGAAAGCACAGAGGATGAACCTGGAACTGAGCCACTTTCGAGTAATTAGCACGTTAATAAAGTTTCTTTTTCAAGCGGTAACAAGAGGAGGCTTAATGGGTTAATGCTTGTAAGAGAAGAATAAAGTTTAAACGTGCTTTAAATCGTGTTGGCTAATCAACCAGACCGAGGTGAGAATCGCCACATTCTAATCTAAAGTTGGATTACATCTACTTACATTTTGATTTGTTAATTTCCATGGGAACCGTTTTGTAAAAGTCAACCATGTTAATTATCATTTGTGTCATACTGCGAGTAGAGAATTTGCAAAATGAAGCTTCATTTCGTGCAACAATTTAGTGGATACATAACGAATCTCTTTCATAACTACAATGAATTTCTTTTCAGTGAATATTTTCCAGGACGAAACTGTTTAGACGTGCAAAGAATATTAACCTATTCTGAGTTATCTAAGAAGACACATAGTCTCTTCCCGAATTAGCAAATGTCACTCAAATTAACCAGAAATGATCAATTGCATGACGTTTAGTGAAAGCATTTACGAATCTCCCACCTTAATGAGACACTAGTGAATGTACTGTGTATGCTAACACGAGGAACCGCATAAATGTTTTTGTGCCAAAATAAGATGCATATTTTAAGAAAGTATTTTTTCTTGCATGCTGAGGTGGAGCCGCGAAATATGTGCTACTCGCATTCGGGAGGACGCGGGTTTGAACCCCGTTAACTGCGCACTCTCTTGGGCTGCTCATGGTTCGCACTTGTCACTTAGACGAATATTTATTCTCGACGACTTCCTTTTTCAGGTGAGAGCCTCTGGGCTCGTGCGTGTGACTGTGCTGGCAGATGGCGTGCGGATGCATTTTCGTTGTGAATGCTGTTTTCGGCGTTGGGGCGGCGTTGTGGTCTCTGTCCTTGCATACGGGTTGCACGGTTGCTTATGCGTGGTGCTCTTGACACCGAGATGGATTATGAGCATAACTGTTTGGACTTACGCGTGGCTTTGCGGTCTGCCTCTCCCAGCTTGGGCCTCCTGTGGTTCCCTCCCTTCATCCTTTCCTCCTGGGGGGAGGGTGTTAGCGCGCAATAAATATTCATAGACGCAGTGCGTAAGCGTACCCCAACGTTATCTAGCATTTAACTTAAAATGGAAATGGCCTGTTATTTATGGACGCTCCTTAACTGCTTTGGTTCTCAGCGTCCCATTCTGTATTGGGCGTGAAAGATCGCTTAATTTTGCTCAGAGGCCTCTCTTATCAGGCTTGAGGTTCTTTTATATGCCGTAAATCTACGACACGGGACCCACAGCTTTACTTCCCTTCCGAAGGAAGCCATGCTAAGGATTTTTACGCCCGAAAAAATCCATCGTCCTCCGCCGGGTTTGAACCCGCGACCTTGGGTATATGAAGTTAGCATGGTAACCATTACACCACGGAGGGTGATCCATTTAACTTAACATTTACTATGCTGGGGAAATGAAAATTTTGCGGTTATATTGTGCTATTAGTAGAATCCGCTGCTCTGCTCGCATTAGTGCTTTAAATACGGATATTCCTTTTTTTTTTTCTCCTCCCAACCTCTGTCTCGCACACACACGTACACTACAAAATAATGCATACGTATATCAAAGCGTTAAACTCAGGTACTTTATAGCCTTCGTAAAAGAATTACAACAAATGTTTTAGCTAATAATCCTAATGTGGTTTAGTAAACGCACGGTATAAACCAACCATAATGTTGCAACATTTCGTAATTCGAGAA
Source organism: Hymenopus coronatus (assembly GCA_030762935.1). NCBI lineage: Eukaryota > Metazoa > Arthropoda > Insecta > Mantodea > Hymenopodidae > Hymenopus > Hymenopus coronatus. The sequence continues at coordinate 55,642,668 of CM060895.1, read as the reverse complement.
AGTAAATTCGTGAATATCATATCATATATATAATTTCTCAACACCCATTATTACTCGACAAAGCATCCAAGCATATCGAAAAGAACGCGCAACACGGCAAGGTTTACTAGTAATAACGCTTTTACAAAAAGAATTAGAATAGTAAACTAGATAACTTCCAATACGTAGCATGGTTGTCGCGTATTACCATATTTGAAATGTTCTACGGAAATTGTTATTATTTTTAAAACCTTTTTTTTTGTGCTCTTGATTCATTTTATGACTGAGGGAGCTTGTGTCGAGACATACATGTTCTTTTCTATCTAATTACATACTCGTATATCTTAGGTTTAGAATCTGTAGTTTAAAACGTTTATTGACATGAATCAAATCTGCCGTCCAGACCAGTTCAAATAAGGTAACGTGAGAATATGAGAGAAGCAGTTTCTAATTCATCGAATTACGAGGCACGTCCAGAAAGTAAGTTCCGTTTCAATTTATCTCCGCTGCAGCGCTGCGATCGCAGTTCCGCACATGCGCGGTAAACGCTCTGTATCAAGAAGAAACGTGCGCTATTTTGAGATCGCTGTCAGCCACATAGGCTTTGTTGTGCTTGTTTACAATGTCGGTATTGATTGAAAATCCCGCCGCTTGTGAAATCAGATCTGTGATTCGTTTTCTGAATGCAGGAAAGTGAAACCAATATTTATCGGCAAATTTGCGAAGTTTACGGACAAATTGCGATGAGTGATTTAATTGTGAGAAGATGGGTCCAACAGTTCAATGAAGGACGTAGTGAAGTGCACGATGAAGAACGAAGTGGGCGTCCATCTTTGGTTACAGAAGAACTGGTTCACGCGATTGATGACAAGATCCAGGAAAATCGCAAGTTTACAATTAGAGCTCTCGCTATGGAATTTCCCCAAAGCTCACGATCACTAATTCATGAAACTGTTACCGAAAAAATGAAATTTCGTAAACTTTGCTCACGTTGGGTACAGGCGGCAAACTTCTATGAAGAAGGTATACAAAAACTTGTGCCACGCTATGACAAATGCCTGCAAAATTTCGGCAGTTATGTGGAAAAGTAGTTTAAGAGTTGTAGAATTTTGTGCAATAAATAATTATTCTGTATCTGTACACAATTTAATTTTATTACAAAACGGAACTTACTTTCTGGACGTACCTCGTATTAATTTCAGCCTTATCTGAAAAAATGTCAATAGAGAATAGTTGAGAATGATAAACAGCTATCGATTGCATGTTGTCGAAGCTATGTAGCCGGCATGTTAACCTTTTGAGTAGCACGGTAATAATAACATGGTGTGTTGTTCTGTAACCAATAACACATGACACGAAACTAAATGGAGAGAAATATAACCGTAATACAAGTGCAATAATACTATAGTTATGAAATATCAAATAACGAAAAATACCTCTGTGCAGTATAATTTAAAGACAATAAGTATCCCGAAATGCTGTCTATGGGCATTAATTGCCATTGAGTCCTTATTAGAAACATTTGCAGTGTAACTAACAAACTTAAGTGCTGGCTTTAGAGTATTTTTACTAACGACAGAATGAAAAAAAAAGTAATTTTTGAAAAATAAAATTCTCTCACGAAATCAAGTTCAATGCATTGTTAATTCATTGCAAGGGCATAATTATATGTTATTCAACTAGCACCATACCTAAATATCCAGTTCCTAATTCTGCCAAATGTTTCTCGAGGACAATGAAACGAAACGGAAGAAAAAACTCCAAGAGAAAGTGGCATAAATACCTTTATATACTGAATGAGGATTTTTAGACTTTGATTTAGTAATATATTTTATATTTTCTTGCTATAGAAATCTGACAGCGTAACACTGAGGTAATGGAATAGCTTGACATTGAAAGCCCTGCTCCTATGTAGTAATTTTTCTTTAAGACATTAATAACAGATTCAAAAATATTGTCGCGTTGTTTCTGTTATGAGACTTGTTTTTGTATTTCCTCGATTCTGAATGTTTCAATGAAGAGCACTTCTCTTTGTACAGTGTAGATATACTAATAATATGCAGTTTTAAATACAGAAATCCAGATTGATATGCTTCGTGTCATCAGTAATTAATATTTTCTTAAATGCCGTAAGCAACTTTTGCTTATAATCTGCTCTGATGTTTTTGTTATTAATGTTTGACGCCATTCAATTGGACAGTCTGTCATCTGCCGGTATTCGTAGTATTTTTTTTCTGCTGCCATCTAGCGGCACTTTAAATGGCAAAACTCCGTAGAATTAGAAAAACGGCATGCGGGAAGAGGAACAGCGGCAAGTTTACTTTCTGTCAGCATGGGTGCGAGTGACAGCAGGTTGTTAAGCGATTTTTCACCTTAGATTTTTACAGCTATTTCACGTATTGCTCTTCGGAAATACCTTTAATAAACAATTTGCCTATAGAATACATTCATGAGCATGAATTCTCGGACAAATTGCGAAGGTTCAGGTGATTATAAAAAAAAAAATCATAAATGTCGATAATGTTCAATCCTTCGCTACCAAATTTTAAATCTTTGAAAAAAATTGGGCTCTACTAAATGCCTATGCCATAAAACCTCAAGCACATTTGCTGATAAATGGTTCTCATTCCTTGACATCTAGAGAAATTACTAGAATCCGGAACTGCTGGTATTACAACCTAACATGCCAAACCAAAATTACCTCACACTTCCGCTCCTAGGGCAGTTTCTGCTTGAGTGTACAGCAGCATGCAATTTGATAATTTAGTTGGGAACCAACATGCAAATCGAAGCCGCCTGAAGCTTGAAATGGGGCAAGCCACATCGGTGAAAGTAGCGAGGCGCTTATTTCGACTTAAACCCTATAGAATATGTCATACTTTTTAAAATATCTGGCAATTTCTGTACACGAACAAGACATTGAACAAATACCTCCAAGATAGAAATTTCAGTTTATAAATATGTTGAAGCTATTGCAGTATATTTCAGTGTCAAAATTACAAGCGTTTACCATAAGTTAACATATTTCGTCTTTCTGTACTCACATACAGTTTTGAAAATCAAGTAGCGCATTGCTGGCACCTTATCCAGTCTATTTTCTGGACCGATTGTGGCGAATAAGGATTCAGATCTACAAAGGGTATTATCATCTTCAATTTCAATTGATTGTAAGTCATCACACGATTGACTCAAATGACGGTGACATTTCTTATCTACATTACGTGCTTTCGTTTTCAATTTTCAGTCTGCGTGTCACCTTAGTCGCATCTGAGTTCATTCTGACGTCAAATGCCTTGGCTCTGTTACTTTTTTGACATTCTTTTTGCTGGACTCAGAGTTGAAAGGACAAGTCTTCAATGAACGGATGGAGAGGATCCTGCTGACTGGAACTCGGAATTCAGCTGTGAAAATTGAGAAATCTCTTGATCTGAGATTGTTTGCCTGGTTTAGTGCACTTGGGTCTTACCTGTTATATGTAAAACAATCTAAAACGAACCAATAAAACATATCCTTTAGCATTTCACATTTAATGATTACTAATTAAGCTAATAGTTTTAATAAGCGGAAATAGCCTTGTGATTAGGGGAGAAATAGATCGATGTGCTGACACTGCGAAAGATGCGCCACCTTTTTGGAAACGGGCAGCAATTGGTGATATTTGCGCACACTACTTAAGCTGTGTTCGTATTGAAATTTAAAAATTCACATTATTTCGTATGGTGCATCTTAATTTGTTGGGTTGTAATCTTCTACTGTGGAAATAATCATCACAATTCGCTTTCTTCTAAAGGTTGTTTTCAATAAAACAACACTAAACATCCTTACTGTAACCACACGACAAAGAGACAAGGGTAAAAACGGAAGGAAAAACATCATTAGCCTTGTTATATATCTTATTTCAGGCTGTATCCTATAGTTTCCATTCGAAAATAAATTATATACCGATTTTCAGTGTGTGCATACTTAAGACTTGCGGGCTTACCTGACGATCCTCAGGTGACTTTTAAATCAAATGTATTTAGTTTAATTTACCCTCTCTATGCTTTATGAAGCTGTTGTACACTGACTTCATAAATTTGTGTTCTTGCACCGCCCATGATATACTAGTAATGGATGAAAAGCCTCCTAATATTCATGGAAATCGTTATGAAATATTGGCGGATCTTGTTTCTTCTAATTTCTTTATCCTCCCCAGTAATCGTCACGACTGGGTACATTTTTAGATAATAATCAGAATAGATGAGGGGCTTTCCGCGGTTTAGTGGTCCTCTAGTCGCGGAATCAAATCCGGTGGAGAATGCTGGGGGTTTCGAACTGTGTATGCTAAGCATAGATTCTTTTGGAAGGGAAATAAAGCGTTGATTTCAAGTAATTTTTATTTGCACGTAAAAGAACCTTGAAAGAAAAGCGAAATTTACACAATTTTCATGTTCACAACCCGTGATTTCCTCCTATGTTGCCATCTATAGGCGATGAGTGGAGAACCACGAATTAGAAATTCTACCCGATCTAAGAAAACACTACTAGGTGTCCCCAAATACGCCAACAAGGCGCGATGGAACTTGATTGACAATAAACCGTTGTAGATTATCTTTGGTTTTCATAGTTTTCTAATAAATCTCGACCGAGATGGCTCCACTGTAACGTAGGTTCGCATGCGGGAGATCCAGGGTTGAATTCTCGTCGTACTGACCACTCACACATTGGAATTTTTCGCGCTTCTACCAGCTTGGCTGGTAAATGCGGGAGATTTTCTGTAGTGCCACGTTTTTTCGTGTCCTATTTCCTGCTAATTCATGTCCTTGTTATCTTTCAGGTTAAGGGATCAGACGAATGGACGTTCTATTTTCAAAGTTTCAAGGGAAAAACAGTTATTGTTAATTTCGAAAACTAATGTTTATTTTTAAAATAACCTTGTTAAAAAGTGCCTAACAGTTATACTAGCTGCAAGTCGGGTACAGGGTTCCAGGAGCTTTTTACTTAAATTGGCCAATTATCAACTTAAACTTCTAACCGAAACCATTCCCATAAGCTTTCTATAAATAAAGTTGAGTTGCATTGCGGACCAATTTGCTTTCAGTAACTTTTGTACGGCTTCTCATAGATATTATGATTTTTAACTCTTTCTAACCAAAGTAAATGTTTCTCCCTAAATAAGCAAATTTCATCACTTGAGGTTATAATATTTTCATTTTCCCCATGCATGCTTCTGTTCAGTGGATTTATTGTTTTAAATGACGGCAAATAAAGCAACTTTGATTAAACAACAACCATCACTAATGGATTTGGAGAAAAAAACATTGTCAAACTGGTCATTGTGTTCAACTAGAAATTCTAACTTTAGCAACCATATTTAACAACACACCTACTTGTACAGCAATAGTCTTATTGAACGAACTCTTTCATATAATTTTCATATTGAGGCCTAGTAACTGGCACAATAACAAGCAAATTAATAATAAGAGACTAATACCATAATGAACTTTTCTGTTATAGTATGTATTTTATTGATTTCTTATAGTATGTGTTGGTGTCGTTAATTTTAATTGTCCACGGCACACCAGCACCTAATTCACGAAACACCAAAGTTGCATGGCACACCACTTGAAAAGCGCTGCATATATGAAAGTAATATGAAGGAAAAAAACTTTCTCTAAGGATGGGCTAAAGTACTATTCCAAAGTATGTTGGATTCTTTTTCTGTTAAGTGGTGCAGAATTCATAGCTCAAGCGGAAGAATTGTTTTTAAAAATGTTGATAATAAAATATACAGGCGAATCTATTTGGATATGGATAACATTAAATGTTATCATAAAGGTCAATATGATTATATCATAAATTTCTTGTTGGATATACTACATACTACTACTATGAATTAAAAACGAGTACATTGTGTTCTTTGGTTACTTTCCATGTCAACGGAAGAGTAATCGCGCAGAAATTTATATTTGGGCAAGACAAAATCCACATGTTTCATAAGAAGTTGAAAGATCAATTAATTCCAAACAGTAATGTATATGATGTATGAACCATTCTTTTTTGCGAAAAAGACAATACGCAATGAATTATATGTGAATATGTTATTTCTGTTGCCACAACTTGAGCAAGACAGGAATATTAACATTATATTCCAGCAAGATGGTGCATCTATGCATTGGACGTGGAAGTTCGTTTTCCAGATGGTGCTTTCAATGGTATGTGATGTGATCGTGGAGGACCTATTGGTTGCTCTAAATTCCCCTAATTTAATCCCTCCGGACTTCCTCTGCAATTTTGTTACAGACACTGTTTTACAATAAGAGCAATAATGATCTGAAAGCACTAATTATTCAAATTTTTCAAGAAACCATCCCTCTTATGTTACAAAGGACATGTGGTGAATTGCAGCATCTAATGAGTTATGTAGAGTGTGCAAAGGTGGTCATATTGAACGCTAAGGTGTCTTGCATATTTCAGTGTTGTATACACACAGTTTTAAGAAATAAATCTCAGAAGTAAATGCTTGCAGTTTTTTCATTTTATCCATACTAAAAGGGCTGACCCTGTATCAAATTAAAGAGAAAATTTCAAACTATAAGACTATACAGAACAGTAAACTTTTAATTTTTATTACAATTTATATCATTTTCTCCCGCTAAATATTGTCAGCTTTTTTAGTAGAGGACACTACTATTGCTATCATCAATATGTTTTGTATTTTATTATTTCATTTTCGTCTTTCTTTCAGGAGTACAAGTCGCAGTCAATAGGTGACCCCTGGCAGCTACTAAAATATGAAAGGTAAGACAAAGTTACATATTGGGGAGTTCTTATATCGAGATAAAGGTCCTCATCATTTTGCTTTGGGTTCGGATAAAAATTTTATTTTCCTTTCCGTTGCTTTCCTTTGGTTTTCATGGTATAGAAAGAACCGGGAGAAAATCCTTGCCGTCAAATCCAATTTTGTGGAAAATTGAGTTATGAAGAATGTTTTTTGCCTCTCTTTTGTGCTGCAAAACCCTACCCTGCTAGCAACAAGGATCATGCTTGTCAGCGACCCCCTTCTCTTTTCTGAATTTGTATCCTCGAAAATGAAACTATGTCCTAATGTTAATAAGCTTTATACTCTGGACTTTTATCAGGGATTTTATATACACACGTGGACGTTTTTCCTATTCGGTACCTTCTCTAACAGTGGTTAAAACAAGAGAAAACAAGATTATAATTGCATTCAATTTTATGTGACTTCGCAGACTTTGATCTAGTGTTTCTTAGCATTTTTAAGACAAAGTTAAAGAAATCTGATGTGTTTCATTTCATGATTCTGAAACAAATTATTATTAAAAAACTTATTCTTTTACATTCTTCATGAAAATGGAGATAAACATCAGAAATGGTCTCAATACTTAGATCCTTATGAGTAGAAGAGCAATAAGGGAATACACAGGCTAAAGCGAAAGACAAATCTTTACAAAACCGGTTGCTTTGTGATTGAAATTCTTCTTGTAGCATGACAAGGAATTATCAAATACTTGTATGAGAAAAGTTTACGTAATTTAAAATTGAAACCGGTAACAAGAAATATCTCGGAAATGGTTAACTCCACAAAAAATGTATATAACATAAATTCCGTGTTTTAAAGAGCGCTACATTTTTTGTACAGTAACATTTTATCTATTACGGTTTACCAATTATTCAAAAATCATTCAGAATGAAGAAGCTATTCCCAGAAAATTCAAGATATACATTTTATTTGCCGTATAAGTATCTTTAATGTACCGTATTTTAGTCAAAATCGTTATGAGCTATTTTTGACCAAATCAAAATTTTCGAAGCTTTTTTTTTCATGTAAACGGTAGTTTGGGGAGGGAGAGTTTCTTTAAAATCTTCGTGTCGCATCCTCGGAAGATGCTGAGTTTAAATAAAGTTTGATATTAAAGACACTTTTCATTTTAGAGTTATCGTATTTACAGATACACGGATACTATATACCCACCCCCCCCCATACACATTCATGTGCGAGCGGGCCTTTTTCTAAAAATAATTTTTGTTTTTTAATTTGTTCAGAGAACCACAAAATGTGTATTTCCAGTGAACTCTCGGTTTCAAATATATGGGTGGAATGCAATACCTCCTGTACCTATATACGAAGGGCATAGAGAAAGCAAGCATTTTAAAAACAAAATTCCTTTCTAGCAGTTGCCCATTGAAACTTTTACTTTGATTCGGTTTCAAAGCTAGTTAGGTCCATAACATTCTCTTAAGATTTGTTAACATTGTACGAATATTTGGCATTTTCACCTCTCGTAATTTAAAACATACTAATATAACATACAGGTACATTGCCGTTTAATTGCATACATCAGTGTGCAGCTTGCTTTTTCAGATCTAGTTAAATGTGTAAAGATTTCAATTATGTTGTGCGATATGATGAGATGTGAATCTTGGAACATTTCCAATATTTTATTTACTTTTAGAGGTTGCTTTGGGTATTGTAATTTATGGAAAAGTGCTCAGAAAAGCATGGTTCTTCCGAGGGATTTGCGATGTTTATAATTTTTTTGAATTAACTTAAATACATTTAAAATAAAACGCGTAATTAATTTCACAGACGAATTGTGAATGATTACCTTGGAAGCCGTTTTAGTTCTTATTGCGTTATAGTTGGAAGATCCTTAGAGACACAAGAACATGCCGTTGGTAAAATATAAAAGTAATAACATTCAGATTGTTCTAAATAACTCATTTTCTTAGCATTAGCCATTGATAAGATATTCACTGGTGTTCGTTTGGAATTTTGTAATATTTTAAACAGTGTACTTTCAAGCGGCGTCCTTTGGTTTCTCCTGAGGTCTGCAAAGATTATGCAACATCAATGCCAGTGTTTTAAAACATCTATCACTGCAGCTTCCTTTAAAGTCCTGTGGGCTATAAAAAATGGGTATTGTATTAATTTCTAGCATTTATCATCTACAATAGGAAGTAGAGAAACAAACATTGCTAGGGATAATATGTGAATAGCTATAGCTGAAAAGTACGAACTAACGCAAATATGTAGTTCCAACATGCATATTATCATTATTGGACAGTTTTAGAAATAACAAGGTACATGCCTGGGACGCAAAACATTCGTCTGTTTTTTGGGTAATTATATTACTTCCTCATTATCTCAATTAAGGTGCAATACTGCGAGAGAGGAAGGGAGAGAATGCACTTGTGTAAACAAAGAAGTCAATAGTTTAAAGAGAATTCGTTAAGCTAAGTCACCCAAAAAGTAATTCCTCTCTCATATCTTGATATTGTAACGGAAGGTTTAACGATACAGAACAAGGAAAATGGATACTTAATTCTCTACACTTGAACTTTTCCCACATCTGATGGTGAGGGTAAAGTACTTCTTACTTGAGCTGAAATACGAGAGGTAATTGTAGGTATTACTGAAACTGCATTTACATTATAGTACTAGAATAATGATGTTGAGCTTTTTACATGGTGTAGATGATAAATACTTTTGATACGGGCACTTTACCTTTTGAAACGGAGAGCGTGATTTGGCTTCTTCTGCTTTTTGATAGTGTTTAACGCCCGCTTTTACTATTATGGCACCGTATGCGATTATACTAATGATACATGGTATAAAGATGCAGCACCGGTGGAATGTGAATGCAGGAACCCAGAGAAAACCCGCCTGTGCCACTTGCGGTCGCTTGAGAACTTGGCTTCCCAGGTACCGCGGGAGTTCTTGAGTTACTTCATAAGTAAAATGAAATTAGTTCCCTTCTGAGATTTGAGAGTCGTGGATTTGGGAAGCAGTGGTACCAAAACCTGAGGTTCATACATTTTTCTTAAAACAGTCCTGAGAATTAGTTTAGCATTATCCAAAATAAAGCTTAGCTCATATCGGCAGACAGAAGCCAGTTTGACATAAAACGGCTAGGGCATGAGAAATTCGAACTTTACGAGACCTGCGGAAAGTCAACTTAGCTGGTCTGGTCTCGGGCCATCAGTGAAAATCTGACATCCTGTTTTCGCGCTAAGAGAGAATTACATATTAAGGAAAATATACTAAAATTATGCAAAAATTTAACCCTGACAATATTATAGATATCTACTATACGTATATTACTCTTAATGTGAGGTTCTATTTCCTTTTCCATGGCTCTCTCAAACACTCGTAAACAGATTGATTTCTAAAATATGCGTGTATATATATTATAGAGGGCATTATTCTGGAGAAAAATGTATTTCTAATGAAAATTTGATGTCGAATTTTTCAATAATGTAGCAATTCTGATTAAGAAGGATTTTATTTAAATGTAGGCTAAATTATCATTTTAATTGGAGAAAGCAAACGTGCTGTAAAAACAGGTCTAATGGCCAAGGAAGCTGAAACAACTTCTCAAGTGATATATTTGCATGATTTTCTCTATCCATTCATTATCAAAATATTCTTTAAAAAGTGTGTTATATCTTTTTCATGGTAATCCATATGAACACCTGCATAGCCTTATTAAAATATATTTGGTATAAATTTTGTGCTCTAACGAGGTGTAAATTTTTTGTGCGGTTAGTTTTTGTCTATCTCTTACGGTTTATCAATTATGCAAGAGTATTTCAGAATGAAGGGGACTTACATTATTCTCAGAAAATTTTATTCCCAGAAAATTTAAATTGTGCATTTCATTTGTTATGAAAGTGAATTAAAATATATAAGCATTTTAATCAAAATCGTAAAAGCCATTTTTGAGCAAAAATTAATTTCCGAAAAATGTTCCATGTAAAGTGTAATTTGTTTAGTGGGATTTATTTGAAAATCTTGTGTGTTCCATTCTTGAAAGATTCTAAACTCAATTACTAAGCTTGTTATTTTGCCTTTCATTTTTGAATTATGCTTTTCATCCACACACGGACATTTTTCTAAAATGCTTTAAAAGGATTCTGGGAAACTTAAAAATACTTCCACGGAAATTTCGATATCGAATTTTTGGATTTTCTCTTACCATGTACTTAGTGGAGAAGGAAAAAAACATCTTATTTACAGACCATACATAGTCTGTAAAGTAAGATAAGGTTACCGGACTACCATGTGTCGCGCAAATGGACGGATCGAAGTTACGCACAGAAATTGGATTCGGTGGAGATTTCCGAACGAGAAAAGCAGAAAAGCGTGTATCGTTTGGAAAGAAAGTAAAGTCGTTAATCACTTAGATTTAGTTGGCAAGGGAAGAATCCCTCAGGCATCACGATATCCTTGGGCAGATTCTGGTATCCCCTTGGTACATTTCTCCTCAACCATCTCTCGCGGAGTGTAAAGGCAAAACACAAACCCTGGTCTCGTTACTTAAAACTCCTCCAAGTCTTTAAAACCATGAAGATTGTGCACATCAGATATTTGGTAAGTCTTGTCCGAAAGAAGTGGTAAATAAATCTTAATGACAAAGTAGTATACCTTTTTGTACACGTCAGACTTAAAAATCCACTCTTCAACCTAGTCTCCAAATTGCCACTCAAAGAATATTTTTTTTTTTTTTTTGCTCCATAAGTTTCAGGGTTTCATTTTTTCTTAGAAGTTTGTTGTATGGTAATCCCTAAAATAGTGTGTTATCTTTCAATGTTGAAAAGCACGGTTTTTTTTCTCGTGTGAGGTTTCTAAGAATAAGACGGGATTACTGGGAGTCATTTTGTTTAGGTAACTCCAATCCTTAGGACTACCCAGATGACTAAAAATGTTAAATATCTGGATTTTTGTGGAATTATAATTTTCATATAGCGCATTTTGCTTGGATCATATTGAACATTGAAAAAATTGAGCTAAGTAATTTTATATTCTCTTTCTAGTGCTGCATTGGCATTAATTCCCCCCTCTCGATACTAGCAGCAGTTTATTGGTATTTACAACCTAGTATTTTAATCAGGTATGTTGAGAACAGGTAGCTGACGTCTCGGAAGGGATCTTGCGTCTGCATAACATTAACCTTTACACGTTTATTACCAGTAACATACTGCATACATTTTCCCTTACGATAAACCAAAGTTAGAACGTCATAAACCAATCTGTTGGTAAGCTTAGCTCAATTGGTCGTAGATAGGGTGGAATTCCTCATCCTAAAGGTGATTATCAAATGCGCGTACTAGCTTACTCAGGTTGATTCAAAGTATGTTACACTAAGCAATATGCATATACAGACATGGTAAAAATAGTTTATTCCAAGTTAAGAGTAACTAACATTAAATTCGTAGCTCCTGATTATAACATGTTCTGTAAAATATCCGCTTTTTGGGTGTTCAGGGAGGAAAATAATTCAGTAGCGAGAGTACTACTTCAAATCAAAGTATAGGATACAAAAGAACCTGAGATGGAACGGATGTAAGGTAAATTGTGCCAAGGTTGTCTTTAGTTAAACCATGCTTTGAAAGACACATGTTGTAGACTGCCGCCAAGGAAATTTGTAAGCCGTGCCAACAAGAATATGCCAAACAGTTGAAGATATATGTATAAAACTTCTATTTTGTTTTCATTTGCGTGTAGCTGAAACACAAGTTACACAATAAATCTCAGCACGTGTTTACTTACACGAGAACACTTTAATAATAATAATATTAATAATAATAATAGTAATAATAATAACAATAAATATAGTTATAAAGATTAAATATTTTATTTTAATAATTGAAATTTATACATTTATAAAACTATTCTTCATCAATATGACTATGAATTAGTCATATTGATGTTGAAATAATAAAATTTGCCCGAAATTCAATTTTAAGAGGATTTCAAAACATTTGTTTGTATAATTTATTTTTAATATAATTATTATTAATAATTATTAATAATAATAATAATAATAAGCATAGGCGCGGCATGCTTCTCTGAGTTATGTCTCAATAACATGTCACAGTGTTTCTCCCTACCGAGATTTGGATATACTAAGAATATAGCTCGCAATCTACCGCAGCTCCTGACGATACTAAGTGGACTCGTGCAGTGAACAACCTCACCTTTATTTTCCGACTCGAACTGCATACATATTCTTCCATTGTAAGGAACTGAATGACTATGCTCCAGTTCTACACTAAGACATATAATAACACTGATTATTTATCTACTTTTTGTAGAATATTTTACCGTTCGTCATACTCACCCTGTTTCTCAATGATTGATTGTTAATTTAGAATAAACTGTATGAGGGCGTTTCAATAATTATCCGTTTCAAAGGTAAATTGGAGTACTATCGTGTACTGTCATTTGTTATACGTCGGGAAAGTAAATTTGGTACAGCTTCATAGGTTAGTTTAGATTTGGAAGGCATTTCAGTTAGTTGTCCAATGTGTTTTCGCTAAAATGGAAAACTTGAGTATCGTTCAATGATTCGCTTTCAACTTTTGAACGGGAAAATTCTGAAGAAGTAAAAGCGAAGTTAGATGCTATTTATGGGAAGCTTTCGCCATTTATGACAACAGTTAGACATTGGTTCAACGACTTCAAACATCCATTCGAACATCCGTTTTGATGAAGAGCATCCAGGACGCCAAGTAGATGTGGTCACTGAGTAAATCATTGAGGTCCACCTTATAATTCTCTCTGTGGACAACATACTTAAAAGATTCTGAACTTAAATACTAAGTTTGGTATTTAATCGACTTATCATTTTTGAGCTATGTATCCACACACACACACACACACACACACACACACACACACACTCGCTTGCGCGCGGGCATGGTTCTAAAAATGCATTTTTTGGATCCAATGGGTTTCAAAACATGCATTTCCGGTGGAATTTCGTATCGAATTTTTGGGTGGAATACAATACCTTCCCTATCTACTTTGTACTCTGTACATGTTAGAGAAGGTAATAATTTGTTTTCATAGCTCTAAAGACATTTAAAAGTAAATATACGGTATTTATAATCCAGTAAAATTCAGAGGCCTTTTTTTTTTTTTTTAAGTTTTTGTTAATATATTCCGTAAATAGTTTTTAGATTTATTTTTAGTTTCTGTTTTTGCATTTTCGCTAAAATAATAAAATCAAATCTAACGCGAGGTTTTACTATTTTTTAAACAAAGTCAATCACGAGTTGCAGTCGCTCACAATTTCATCGGAATTAATGAACTTCTTGTTTGATTATGTACATTAAATAATTAACATGTGTAACCGAATCTAGAAGACCTCTCAATATGCTGAACCTTTTCCGGCCGCTTGTACGCGGCTTTATATTTTGGGATTTGCTCCCTAAGGATGCCATTGGACAGAGTATACACCCAATTACGTGCAATTTTCTAAGAACGGTACAACAAAATAGAACTTAATTGGGTTAAGAGGCATATATACCTCTCTTAGGAAGGAAAAAAAAGCTCAGGAACTGGGAGGTTGTAAGACACAGAAAATGACAGACAATTCTGGTAGGAGAATCTGCCCATGCTGAGTTTTGATGAAGGATGGGTACATATTTTGATGGAATGCAAGGGGAGAACCAGCAAACAACTAAAACCCAAAATGTGTTTATGTTTTACTAAAAGGAGATTGACATTTTGAGATATACTGGCTGACCAGAAGAACTAGCCAAACATGGGCAGTGTCCTGGCTAAAGTGTTCGAAGCCGGATCAAATTTGTTCAGCTAGAGTCAATCTATCTCTATGGCTTTCTCTTTTTCTTTACTTTTCTCTTTTGTTTCTTTTTGTCGCATTTAACTTGTATCTAAATATACATGCACGGCCAACGACCCATGCAGCAAGTGTAATAACTTTAATAATTTGACATCAATAAAGGTAATCTGTCTATCTAAAAGAAGAACGGTACCGCGCACGATGCAATACCACATGCTCTGGACAGCGCAGAAAAACTGTAAATGATGTATTATTTATGGACGCTCTTTGACTACTGTGGTTCTCAGCGTCCCATTCTAAATTGGGCGAGAAAGACCGCTTAATTTTGCTCAGAGGCATCTCTATCAGGTTTGAGGTTCGCTTACGTGAGTAAATCTACGACACGGGACCAACGGCTTTACTTCCCTTCCGAAGGAAGCCATGCTAAGGATTTTTACACCCGAAAAAATACATCGTCCTCCGCCGGGTTTGAACCCGCGACCTTGGGTATGTGAAGTTAGCATGGTAAGCATTACACCACAGAGGACGACTGGACAGCGCGGAGGCGGTTGGAATAAGATCCTAATTTAAATTGTGAATCTTACTTTCTGTGAAACATCAATATTTCTATTAATTATTCAAAAGAACTGTGAACATTTAGAAGCAGTAATAATTGAGTGTTCAACAGTGATTGTATACGCTCTTGTGAAGGGTTATCCGTTACTTAATGGGAGGTTTCAATAATTCAATACATTGAGATATTTTCCGTATCTCTGGTTCTTTATATCCATTATTTAAATGTTTTCAATTTGGGATGGTCTCCTAATTGATCGTAAACAGCGCATTCACCTTGACTATTTCCTCTTCACCTTATCTTGAGGAACGTTTTCAAAGTTGAAAATGACTGTACACATTTGCTCGAAATCGCCTTAAGGAATCTTTTGTTATCCGCGTGTAAGGGATTTTTTTAATTAAAAAGGGGTGGGTGGGGATGGAGGAGTGGAAAAGATGTGACGAGTATTGTAAGCCAGCCCTCGTCGCCCTGCGCAAGGAAATTCTTCTCATTTTCCCATCGTTGAATACTCCCTATGCAAAAAGGGCCTTAGTGCGGCCGCTCACTGCTAATGGATTTTAGTTACATAGGGGTGGAAAACACATTTGCATCATTAATTTCCCATAGAAAACTTATTTGTGTCGGGTATATACAGGAAAAGCCTGTCAGTGGTATTTCCTAAGAACATGGTGTCTTAATTAAACCTGATACCCTTTGTTGCCTATTCTGCCATTAACCCTAAGAACTTGTCATTGCCCTCATGTGCTATTGCCACTTAGTAGATTTGAATGGTGTTTCCTTTGTGCCTTGGGAATTTTTAAATTCCAAAAGCGCTATCCTTTTCTATTACATAAATGTTTTTCGTCTTAAATTACACATTTTAGTTAAAATACATGTTAATTTAGAGACAATATTCTCATTTTCTTTGTATGATAGGGATGATCAGAAACTAAGGTTACTAGGATCATATTCTTGGTGTTTCGTCTTTCACAGCGAACTTTAGTAGTACATGCGGTTGGTAACTGTGCAGAGTTTGTCAACTGCCAACTACTGCGCTACTACAAGATAAGCACAAATAGCGACTCGTTTGAAAAACAGGTCTCGCAAAGAAATCCGCTCAGTTATTCGATGTCTGTGAGTGAACATGTAATCGCGGCTGACATTCACCGACCTCTGGTAGAGGTTTATGGACACATTCGGTCTCGCCAGCATGTCGCAGAATGGTGTCGTAAGGTTGTGGCCATCAGAGAAAGCGTCACCGACGAGCATCGCAGTGATCGACCCGGCACAGTATCCACAGATTTGAGCACAGCTTGCGAGGAAGAGCTGATTTAGGACAACAGGAGCATTAGGATTCACATATGTTGTAGAACATGGAATGTCTTTTGTAAACATTCATCACATTGTTCACGATATTCTGCAGTATCAGAAAGGTTGTTGCCGTTGGGTTCCACGAAATATGTCCAACCAAAACAAGGAGAAGCGTATGAGGGCAATTTTTGCAACGGTACTCCAAAGAAGGGAACAGTTTGCTTCTCCGCATTATCACTGCTGACGAATCCATCGCTATACCCCCAGTAATAAACAATGGAGTGGAAACACCCCTCTTCTCGAAAGACAAAGAAGTTTAAGGTGGCGCCAATTCAAGAAGGAGATGGCCACAGCATAATGGTACAGCGTGGCTGTTATACTCGTGGAGTCATCTTCCTTCACGACAACGCGTTACCTCATATAACCCAGAAGACCACCCAGCTGTTGAAGCAGTTTCGCTGGATAACATCGAACATCCTCTTACAGCCCTGATCTCGCTCCAAGCGACACTCACCTTTTACCTCACTTGAAGAAACACTAGGAGGCCGACGGCTCGCTTCAGATGAGGATATACAACACTTCACTACACATAGCTGAAAAAGCAAGGCAGAATTTTTACCAGGAGGGAATATCCAACGGTCATCTCCTTAGCGCTGTGGTATCACGGCTGCTTGCCAAGCGGGAAACCTGAGTTTCATTCGCGGTACAGGCGTGGGGAATTTCCCCCCGCTAGAAGACAAGGCCCGGAGTGCACTCAGCCTCATGAGGTCCCTGGGAGACCAATTGAGGAGCTACTTGATTGAGAAGTAGCGGCTGCAAATAAAAGACCACATCAGCCGATCGGGAGGAACTCGAGGCGCTGATCACGTCTCACCCCCCCCTCCTCCAGCACTGCAACCCATTCATTACGCCTTCGAGCCGAGATGGTGGATGCAGCGGCCGGACGGTAGGCCGTGGTCCCTTGTGAACTATCGTGCCATGAAGCTACGTTACGGGAATATCCAAACTCATCCCACGAAGAGATAAGTGCCACAACTAATATGGAGACTATGTGGAAAAAATAACCATATGTATATGCACTATTAAATGACTGTATTTGGGTGTAGAAATAAAATATACTCGTTTCACTGCATACTTTGTAACCTTAGTTTCTGCTCATCCCTTGTATATAACCGTTATAGACATATATTTTATGTCATCCCCGTGGTTTAGCGGTAACATGCTAGTTTGTGGTTCCCAAGGTCGCGGGTTGAAACCCCGCGGAGAGCGATGGATTTTTGCTGGTGCAAAACTCCTTAGCATGGCTTTCTTTGGCAGGAAAGTAAAGACGGCGATCCCGTGTTGTAGCTTGACGGCACGTAAAAGAACTTCAAGCCTGATAGAGGTATCTGAGCAAAATTAAGCTGCCTTTCACGCCCTGTAGAGAATGGGACGTTGAGGACCACAATTTTACATATTGTATTTTCATTTTACTTTTAAGCTGGTTTCTCTATAATTAATTGTTATTATTCTTTTACTATTTATGTTATTCCTTTCTCTACACATACTATGTACATAGTGTATAGAGAAGACATTGCATTCCACCCAAAAATTTGATTCCGAGATTTCACCGGAAATACATGTTTTGGGTCCCTGAATAAAAAAAAAAGTATTTTTACAAAAAGGTCTGTGTGTGTGTGTGTGTGTCAGTGGACAGCATAGCTCAAAAACCAAAAGACCATTAAATACTCAACTTGGTATTTAAGCTTAGTATCTTCCAAGGATGCGACACGAAGATTTACTCTTTACATGGAACTTTTTTCGAAAATTTGGATTTTCTCAAAAATGGCTCTAACGATTTGGATTAAAATGTCAAACATTAAAGATATTTACCGACAAAGAAAATGTATATATTCAATTTTATGGGAATAGCCTCTGAAGACTATTTTATTCTGGATGAATTTTACGGAATTTTGCAGATGTGCTAAACAGTAAGAAATGGGCAAATACTTGACACAAAAACATGTAGAGCACATTAAAGCGCACAATTTATGTAATATACACGTTTTTCGTGGAGTTGATCTTTTTTTTTTTTTTTTACATATTCCTTGTTTTTGGTTTCAGCTATGAAAAACTTATACTTTTCTCGTAGAGGAATTTGTCAACTCCTGTCCATACAAACAAAGGAACTTCAGTCACATAGCGACCAGCTTTTGATTATCAGTTAAGCCTATAGCACTGCCTTATTTCCCTTCTACTTACAAGGAAGCAAGTAATAAGACTATTTCTGCTATTTTTTTCTCGATTAAAATGAAGTAAATAGAAGCATAAGCATTTTAACAATAATTTGTTGTAGAGATGTAGAGAAAGTTATGTGAATGGAACACATCACATTTTCTTTGTTGCATCTTCATTTGGATATATTTTACCTTTAACATAACTGTGTTCAGGATGCAGTATTTAGTACTTTTCTGTTTGGTTGAGTGGAAGAGAACGGAAAATTACCTTAACTCTGCCAAAACAAATAAATAATAATGATGGTGGTACACTGTATAACAGTGAGCCTATTATTTCTTATATAGGCAAGATCTTAAAAATCTAGTGCTTATAAACGAACGTATAAACAAAGACAGTTTATTGGCTTTGATTAGAAGTAAAATTGAGTAGGCAAGAGGCGGTGTTCACTGCGATACTACTTCCGTAAGATGTTACATTCAGAGAGAGGGAAGTGTCTATAAAATTCATAGAAAGCATAATAGCAACGCCTAGGGCGCTACAAGCGATTGGAAGCTTTATAATCAGATAGTACGAACAGAGATCAAAGAACTAGCATTTGGTTGTAGAAAGACAACAAATCTTATGGTGCGGATTATAAAGACTGTGTATCTATACATAGATATGGATACATACGAGCTTCAAGAATGTAACGAAATTTTTATAGTAATTTTTTATTTTCACTTAGTATAAATGATTGATTAGTATTACACTAATGTGTACTATATACCTTAAAACCAAAAATAACAATTTTTTAAAAAAGTGAGACGTGCTTTTCAAACGAATGACAGAAACAATTTTTATAAAACCTGGTATATAATCTATCTTAGGTCCGGCTTAGAAAACAGGTTAGGTATATGACAATTAATGTGGAAAGAATCTAGAAGTTGAAATATCTCATTTAAGGGTTATTTAATTTTTGAAAACGACACTCAATTGATAAGAATGACATTTTGTAAAGTTTTCTAATGCGCAGAAGTGCGATAGGAAGCATACTTAAAATGTTATACAGAATTTTCTCTGATGCTATTTGTAAACGTAGAGCTCTTACCAGAGAAGTGCAGTTCCGATAGCATTGCAAGAGTGAGGAAGAAGCACATGTTTGTGCGCTGCAAAACTTTAGTTACACCTTAGCTTTTATTAACCCTCCAAAAAGCGCTTTTGTTAGCGGTTTTGTCAAGGACACGGAGCATGTAAATTGCACAGAGAGAACGAGAGCGAGAGAGAGAGAGAGAGAGAGAGAGAGAGAGAGAGAGAGCGAACAATAGATGGAAGCCAATGATGGGGAGAGACTAAAAAGGGAGAGCGAGAGTGAGATAAAATGAGAGGTTTAGGGTGCATGGTAGAACATTCGCAGTTAAGGCAGTAAGTAACGTAGTTTCTGCTAGTTGGAAATTGAGTTTACGAAGCTTTAAACAAATAATAATTTTTAAAATATGAAACACAAAAATAATATTACTGCTTATAAAATGTGTTACATATTACATACCTATCTGAATAACATTTTTTCCCTGTTCTGTCTGTAGTTCACCGTCTATTGTTGTGCCTACTGCATACTTTTGAAATATTCTTTAACATCCATAAGCACCTCTTTTTTGGAAGACTTTCTTGCTATCTCTTCTTTTTGATATTGTGTTATAAAACGGTTCATCATTCATAAATCCAATTCAAAATAGAGATGTAGAATAAAGGGATAAAACTTTATCGCAGCAGTTACGAGCTATGTTCCGAAAGAAAAGAGATTTGGGAACACCAAGGAAAAAAAAAATGATACCAGAAATACTGAGAGCCTAATCCTTGAAGTGCAGTAGCAACAGAAGAAGAAGAAGAAGCTTTTCGAAACTGTGTTCATATAATCCATGATAAGATTATTTCCTAAAGTAAGAACTAGCTAGATTTTTTACTGTCCCATTATACCTTAATTTTTAACAACCATTTGGATTTAAATTTATTTGGATATTTATACATTAGATTACACACACACACACACACACACACACACACACACACACATGCATGCACGTACCCGCGTAACTCCTATCTATTCCTACTTCCAGACTCTGGGGTGGATTGACAATCTTGGCTAGAGAAAAATTCCCACTCTCTGCTGGAATTGAACCAGCACATACTTATTACTGTGCATGAAGGGCTTAATTTAAATAACGTTTATTTTTTAAACCAGTGTTACCAAACTCCAATACGAGTAAGAGAAGGAAATAATATTTTTGTTTATCTTTAAGTGTGTACCTGTTGGTCCAACTCTCTCGTATTTGACGTATGCAGATATCCCTTCATGCGTTAAAAGAGTTGCAGAACTCAACGGGGGCTACTTCAAGCCAAAAGTGATAAGTAGGAACTAGCGTGATAGACCTTCGTTTTACCCCACTCAGTGAACGCGACCCGTTCACCTCTCAGCAGATAAGCAAGAGGGCTAAACAAAAGTCGCTCATGCCAGTTTCCCAATTCCGTTTTTAATTTCAAATAGCACCTTTGAGTTCTACAACTCTTTAACGCTCGAAAAGGAATCTGAACATCATAGTTGTCCATCTGTAATAACGATTTATAAAATTTAATTTTTATAAATCGTATTTACCAGATCAAAATAAATGGTCTCCGGCTTTATCCTAAAATGTTGGCAATTCCAATAAATGTGTAGAAGAGGAATTCCTCCAACAAAGAAGTAGATAAAAATGTGAGTGGAGATAATTTATACACTTATTTTTAGCTTTACAGTTTTACCCTGCTAATGGGTGTACATGAAACTAAAATAGGTAATTTTATGCTAACCATGATATTACGTACCGAGAAACAAAGGGGCGACCGTTTAAAAATTAATTGAAGATGTGCTAATTTTAAATATGTAGAACCTTTTGAGTTTCATTTATCTAACTATTCCTTTATCTGCATCGTGGTAATCAAGATAAACAATAGCAGAAAGTTTTGTTTGTACGTATTAGTTCCTTATAAGTAGAAGGGAAATAAGATACCTTCATTAGGCTACAGCGATAGTCAAATGTTTTAAAAAACTGAACACTGTGTGAAATAATTGAAATTCGTTTCCCTTAGACGGCCAGTAGTAATACAAGACAGAAAGAGAGAGAGCGAGAGAGAGAGAGAGGGGGGGGGGGGAGGAGAGAGAGATGACATCCCGCTTGAGAAAAGTTTAAGTATCTTAAAATTGAAACCAGTAACAAGGAGTATCTCGGAAACAGTTAACTGTACATACATTTTGTGTTTTAAGGAGATTTACAGTTTTTGTGTGGTAAGTTTTTGTGTCTCTCTTATAGTTTACAAGTGATGGATCGAGGCTGAAGCAGTCTTCCGAGGCTATTCCAAGAAAAATTCAAGATACACATTTTGCCAAAATCGTAAGAATCATTTTTGAGAAAATCCATATAAGGGGTAGTTTGAGATAGGGGGATTTTTTTAAAATCTTCGTGTTGAATTTTTGAAGATACTAAACTTAAGTACCAAGTTCGGTATTTTACCAACTTTTCATTTTTCAGTTATCGCATGAATGGACACACACACGTACATCTTTTTTAAACCTTATTTTTTAAACAGGGGCCCCTGAAACGTGTATTTTCTGTGAAATTCGGTATCGAATTTTTGAGTCGAGTAAAATACATTCTCTACCTATGTACTATGTAGAGAAAGCAAAAATGGAGACGAACCGTAGTGACTATTAGAAATAGAACTTAAAAACTGTTATTTGGCAGCAATTATATCAATATATTCTTTTAAATATGAATTTACAAAATTTATTCGACTTTCTTGAATTATAGGTACATTCATTGGCTGACGTGCGCGAACGGAACGGTTGTTAAAGCGGCCTCGTCTTTTATTGAAAGTCATTTCTGCTCCTCCCTCCAGGCACTCAAAATGGTGTATTCAATATAAAGAGTTTGGACAAATGTTTCCTCTATCGTAGGTGGAGAAAGTGGGAGGATGCTGCAGCACCGTATTAGAATGTGAATTGATACTGAATATACCGGTAATTTTTATACTGGGTGTTGCACATATCGGTGACTTCTTTTTGCAGGATTTACGAACACTGTGCTAATCCAAATCCAGGAACACATTTTCGCCTCAGTGCCATCCAGAAATTAATGTCTGCTACATAGTACAATATAGTTTTGAGAGAACGGCAACGAATTTTCGACGGCCATAAAAACCGTATCCGATTCATTCTTCATAATCACCATTGGCGCTATCTCCACACATCGCAAATAAACTATAAAATTAACGTTGTCCATATCTCAGAGGACATTCATCGTTCTGCGCTTGCACAAGGTAAATAATCCACATGCATACTGGAAAGAGAAATAGAGCTACCGTGCTCATAAATTTAGCGCAAGGATTTATCACTGGAGGCATTTGACAACGCAACAATAAAAACGTCACTGATAACGGTTGTCATGGAGATACATTCGTCCTAAACTTGCCGATAAATAAATAGTCCTTTATCAGCCAAACTATGATAATAATGTATTCCATTTCGTTATTGTAGCAGGTAGATTTGAATATTAAATGTATACTTTTTCGGGGTAGGTAGTTATAAATCCTATGAAACAAGTTCCTGCGTGACAACGTTAAGAAAATATGGCTGGCTGTTAGCCATTGGCACCGTCTAGAGATGTATTCTTTCACACTGCATTACCTTCCCTTTCGCCCTTACTGACTAATGTGCACCTTTCAATAATGATTGATAAACAAGCATTGTACTTCGCAAAAATATGCGATAAAAGCAATATAAACACTATCATGATATACGCATCCGCTCTTAAGAAACATACTTTTATATTACTCCGTGCAGCACCTGCAGGTATATCAATTGTTATGC
This sequence comes from Hymenopus coronatus, assembly GCA_030762935.1. Classification (NCBI taxonomy): domain Eukaryota; kingdom Metazoa; phylum Arthropoda; class Insecta; order Mantodea; family Hymenopodidae; genus Hymenopus; species Hymenopus coronatus. Next base: position 55,619,159 of record CM060895.1, on the reverse strand, counting down.
GCTGACTGCTCAGTAAACTGATTTGATTTGTGTTTTAAAATAACAGTGAAATGTAGCATGAATGAAATGGCAACATGAAAAGTATACATTAGAGTATTTTAAAAGTATAGCTAGTCTTGTACATAACTTTAGGTTATGTTAACTTCTAGTATATTGGTACTTGCCTTCAAGCGAGCGGAGAGTGGAGAGGTGGAAGTCTCGTGCACTTATAGGTTTATCGCAGAGTATATAGAGCTAATAAACATATGGTTTTATTACAAAGCATAAATAACAATAAATCTGTGATGTGGCAGTTGCAATAATCAGTTTCATGTATGACTGTATTGCTTCCTTAGTGTGAAAGACTAGTGCTTTGGAAGAGGGAGGTCCCATGAAAACCTCTGTACACATATTTTCCAGTAAGAGTGCAACGAAACCGCAACTGTGTCCGAAGCCTTAATACCAAAGAGAAAAATTGATATATTTTCTGCTGTTAGACGATGTTGTGGTCCGACCCCGATGAGAACATTCACTCTGGGAACTGCGTCTTGCCTTTTGTTTACCTGAGGTTGTTTTTTTATTTCGAAATGCACATGCTATCGCCGTCATGCGAGGCAGGTTTCAAACAAAGGATCTATTTCATGAGTGCATTTACGTGACCCCCAGTAACTAATTTGTGCCGCTCAACAATCTAGTCCGAGCCAATAAGAGATGACTAGTCCATGTGACAATACCACCGAGACACTCCTTTTGGTGCAGTGATATTATTCCATACATCATAGGTCGTTTCCAAGTTTACCATTTGTGGGAATCTTCCTCGAAGCAAGGATCAGTTAAATACTTTTTGCATCTTTCTTGAACCCACCCATTTGTTGTCGGGGCCTTTTGGCAACTGATTTCTCCTTTTTCTTGTTCGTCAGTCATGTGGATGTATTCCATATAGCTTCTTCTCTTGCAACATTCATTCTTTACTTGAAAAAAGTAGTCGTGCCCTGGAATGTATTCTAAGCATTGCTCCTGATATAATGAATGATTTTACTCGGCCTTCTCTAGAGTCACTTGAAGCGCTAAAACCACGTGACGTTCCGTGTACGAGTTATTTTTATTTTAGCAATAACCTAACACTATCCTTTGATTAAGCGTGAAATTTTAGCATGACTTAGAGAATCAAGATATCTTTCGCTTCAAGATATACGATAACCTAATTCTTTTTCAGGAGGTTGTTGCCGAAAATCTTAACGAGAATATTATTCTAGGAAAGAATTCGCAATACACAAACGGAATTACACTCTTTACTCTTCACAAAACGGAGTCACACTTGACGATCTTGGCCGCTTAAGGCCTTAAAACTAATCTACCTTTAAAATGTCCAAGCCTGGGTCCAGAATCATTGTACTTCTGTTACTATAATGGATAGCTATATTCTTATCAACCCGTTTTCAGTGCCTCAAATGCGCCGATTTGAAGTACGTCGGGTATTTTATATCCTATGTTAAATATACTGTAATCAGTGGCTGGGTCACAAAGTATTTCGGGAAAAGATGTGTAGTATATATGTTATTGGGTAATTGGGACAAAATATTATGCCCTATCATAGAACACGCATAGCTTATCCCTGTTCGTAGTCATGCCGAACGTCATGCATTATAATCAGCCGCAGTTTTATAGCGTTAAATTTTGCATCCAGAATACAAGATCTCTGGGTGGGCATATTAGAAGTTTTAACGCGAATTATGATGTCCGAATCTTATTGGCAGTCTTTGTAACTGATTCAAAGTCTTTTTGTCAGTGGGCCATGTTGTGCAAAAAATATTTAGAGTTATAGGCTGTAACAAAACAATGACGCATATTCCAGTTTATTCACCACCTCAGTGAAATCAGTGAAATATAGAGTGATTCAGATCTTCTAGAACGAACTTGTTAAGTAATCATCAACCCTGTCCTTTGACGCTCCGTTGCATGGTAGGATGCTGTAATTTCTGAACAACGCCTACAAGGGAGAAGTGGATAGAGAGAGGAGGACCTGTTGCATAGCCAGTACAGTCGCCTGCTTTAAAGCAACTTGACTTCTTTCTTTGGGGCGTGTGTAGTGTGTTGTATATGGCTACCAGTTGACACTAGAGAAGAATTGAATGTACGCTGCCTTTGAGTACATTCGTCACAGACATGTTGGAGGGGTTTGGCAATAAGTGGAACAACTGTGCCGTGAATGTTAAAGGCCTTCTTGAATTACGTTTTTCATTTGCATTGTTCTTGCAGTAATAAAGAGCTTATGTAACCCCTGTATTTTTGTTGCTGATTCATGTGCCTCCTAAACAAACGCATCAGCCAACATCAGTTGTATGACAAAAGATGATCCTATTTTTGACACACATCATTCCACGAAGTTTGTTCCAGAAGTCTTGAATCATTCTGTACAGACACGCACTCACCTTATTGATATCTAATTGCTTCTTGGTACATAATAATGCACCCCAAGGGAACAAATTGATGATTTTTTTTAAACGTAAGAACGATACTGTGTCACTTACAGTCATTGTCGCACCGATGTCGCAGATTGAGCTGCGGTGTTTTATAGTGCAAATCAATTGCAAACAAAATACCTGTCACGTCCTTCTCTTCCATTGAGCCCTTATTCGCCAGGAAAAGGGAAATATATTTTTTAAGTTATGACGGCTCACTATAGGTCTATCTTCCGCACAGCGATCAGCTGATGGGTACTATGCCAGATACTATTATACACTTTGCCCACACCAAGATAACTTATCGCAAGACCACGCGAAAGATAACTTACAGCTAGTGAAGTAAAAATCGGCCGCAGACGTTTCATTTTCTTTTTCCAGTGATGCCTGTCTCCAAGAAAAAGCCTCGTATATCCCATTCAAAGGCCCTTCACCCCCAAAAGGGATGTTTGCTCAAAATTCAAACTTTTAAGAACAAATCAAAACATTGGTTTCATTAACAATACTTTAAGTTTATTTTTATACTCGTAGATTCCATTTTTGTTCTCTATAAAAATGGAATCTATGAGTATAAAACCTGTTCCACAAAGAAAACTCTTAAAAAAGCGTATTCTTTTATCTACATCGCGGTAATCGAGATAACCATAAGCAAAAATTAGTTCCTTCTAAGTAGAAAGGAAATAAAAATTATACACGATGATAGAGCAATAGTCAAATGTTACACAGCCGATCGCTATGTGAAACAATTGAAATTCGGTTTGTTTTATACGACTATGAGTAAACCAAAAGAGCAATTAAACGAAGATGACTTCCTGTTTGAGAAAAGTTTAAGTAGCTTAAAATTGAAATCAATGGCAAGGGACATCTCGGAAGCGGTTAGCTCAAAAAAATTAGCAGTAAATCAAAAGTTATCCAAAATGAAGTAGTCAAGATTGTATTCCCAGAAAATGCAAGATATACACATTATATGTCATGTAAATATCTTTAACATAGAATATTTTAATAAAAATACTGCCATTTTTTATAAAAACAAAATTTTCAGAAACATTTCCACGTAAAGAATAGGTGGGGAGTGGCTTCTTGAAAAAGTTCATGTCGCATCCTTGGAAGATACTAAACTTCAAATACCAAATACACCGGCTCAGGCACATTCACACATGCCTTTTCTAAAAAAGAAATGTGTCTTTTTTATTCATGAACGATCAAAACATCTATTTCCGGTGAAATCTCGATATTGAATATTTGGATGTTCACAGTAGTAGAGAAGGTGTTGTATTCCAAAAATTCGATGCCAAAATACTGGAATTACATATTTTGAGGTCTACTGAATCAAAAAAAGAAGGCAGTTTTAGAAAAATGAACAGCATATCTCATATTCAAAAAACCCGGTACACACCAAACTTGATATTTATCTAAGTTCGTGTTCTAAGGATATGGCACAGAAGAAATTCAAAGAGTATCCCTCCACAAACTACTCTTTACATTGAGCAGTTCTCGAAAACTTTTATTTCTCAAAATTGGCTCTAACGATTTTAATTAAATAGCATATACTTATGATACTTTATGACAAATGGAACTGTATCTTGAATTTTCAGCGAATACACTCTGAAGTCCTGTTCATTCTGGACGAATTTTGCATAACTGGTAAATCGTAAGAGATAGACAAAATTCTTACTACACAAAAATATAGAACATTTTAAAACATATAATTTATGTCAAATACATTTTTGTGTGAAGCTAACCGTTTCCTAGATATTCCTTGTTATGGTTTCAATTTAAAAATACTTTAACAGTTTGCAAATGGGAATTCATCGTTCATTATTCTTTGTTTTACTGCTGGTCATGAAAGGAAAGAAAGAGGGGAAAACCCCCCCCCCAAATTTCAATCTCATAGCAGCTAGCTATTAAACGATTTGACTATCGCTTTAGCCATGTCTACTCCTGTATTTGCTTTCTAGTTTCAAGGAAATAAGCAATAAAACAATTTCAGCTAATGTTTACCTCGATTCGATCAGTATGAAGTAGGTAGCGAAATAAGCTTCTACGTGGGCCACGCCGTGGCAGAGTGGTTAGACCGCTTTTCTCTCACCTAGACGGTCCGGGGTCAATCCCAAGCGACCACATATGCGATTATTGTCAAAATGGCGCAGGGGCGGATTTTCTCCAGGTTCTCTGGTTTTCCCCACCAACACATTCCACCGGTGCTCCATCTTCATTTCATATATCATTAGTGTCATCGCCTGTGGTGCCACAGTAGTAAAATCGGGCGTTAAACACTATTCCCCCCAAAAAAGGCTTTTATAAAATGGTTTGTCGCGTGATAGGTAGAGAAAGTCATATAATGGATAACGGCAGATGTTTTATTTATTTTTTTTATTATTATAAAACTTGGATCTTTGAGTGAGAGAGCTGGGACTCTGGCTTTTTTATTTGTAGTGTACTTTTACAATAAAAAATCTCAATCTATCAAATTAAAAGTCAAAATGGCTCCTTGTTAGAGTATCCTACTAGAGTCGCTACCGTTAACTTGTTAAGCCAATACCTCGGCCCTTGTTCTTACAGTACAGAAGTTAATCAAGAAAATATGGAAGATGGCAATGTGACACGACAACGTTAAGCGTTAAAAAAGACGGAAGGGCTGGGAATAGTTGGGTAGTGTGTCGCCATCAATCAAGTTGGGATTACCACTACGTCACAGTTAAATCTGTCACCGTGACACGGTGGGAAGTGTCCATTGCCTGCTGACATTCACACGTGTGTAACAATCATAGGGTTGGACAGGGGTAGGAACCTCCTCCATGTCACACGCACACCCAGCCCTTTCATTAAACTCTTCACCCGGTAATGTCCTTGTCGCTGTCCCTATCCTCTCAGTTTCAAGACATTTCCGATAGCACGAGATGTGTTCAAAAGCCCTTAACCTGGAATTAACATGAACATTTTCAAAATATCATTCAAGTGTTTGCATTCTTTTAAACCTAGCGTTTGTCCGGATGATCTGAAAATTGCATTAAAATTCATGAATAGCTTAAGCTCTTACAAGCAAAGCCTATTTTAAACTCGTTAAATTGTGACAAATACGTTTGATCTATATAGTATATTAAGTTACTCTCCGTTATATTCAGTCAGTCTAAGAGCCAAGGTTGCAGGTTCAAACCCGACGAAGGATGACGAATTTTTTCGGGAGTAAAAATCCTTAGCTTGACTTCCTTCGGAAGGGAAGTAAAGCCGTTGGTCCCGTGTCGTATATTTATGGTATGCAAAAGAACCTCAAGCGTGATAAAGCGGTCTCTTTGATGCTCAATATCGAATGGGAGGCTAAGAGCCACAGTATTTAAAGTTCGTCCATAAACACAGCTCCATTTCCATTTTCCGTGGTATAGTGGCTACTATTCTAGTATCTAAGTATGCGGTTTCAAACCCGGCGGAGGGTGATGGGTTTTTTACCGAAGTAAAAATCTTTAGCATGTGAAGTATAGCCGTTAGTCATCTGTAATGATTATTTACACGTAAAAACCCTAATACCTTGAAATAAAAAGTTCGTTGATTTCCTTTAGCTCCTAAGGGAGCATAGAGTATGATTATGATGTTTGTTGATCGGATCTAAATTTTAGCTCATGATTTTGCCGCTATGTACCATTGTGTCGTAAGGACTCGTCGTCCACAGAAGGTGTAGGACGAAATGGCGGAATTTAGCCCAGAAACCTGCTTCTTTCAGGGTATTCCGAAGGAAAATATGCTAAGGATTTTTCCGTCCGAAAATATCCATCACCCTCCGGCAGGTTTGAACCTGCAATCTTGGGTTTTAGAGGCTAGCATGGTAACAACTACATCATGGTGGGCGACGAAATAAAAGGTTCTAAATTTGCTGTTTCATAGCCGCAAGTCGTGATTTCTTTCTATAGTGACGTCTATGGGTAATAAGTTGATCTCCCGTCACCATGTAGATATAGTAGTGAACTCGCGAACTGGAAATTTCCTGATCAAGAAACCACTGTAAAGATGGCCCAGTGATGAAAACTGAACTTGATATGTTATACCGAAGCTTTGAATTATTTGCTTATGTGTAAGAAGTTAATAGGATCTTGCTTGCAAGTTTCACTCAGTTCATACTTCATGTTTGAGATGAATGTATATTAATATGATAGAGAGACAACTACGTGTGTATTTGAAGGGGTACGGTGTCTGCTGAGTGATTCGATTTTCTCAAAAATGCTCAAACGATTTTGATTTAAGTAGCACATTTTTAACACATTTTCATGACAAAATATGAAATGTACCTACAGAGTGAATCAGAATAACACCGAATAGTTTTAAGAGAGATTCAGCGGTTATAACTGTGTATTTTCTGATGGGGAATATAATTATGTCTGTTAAGGTCTTGTTATCCTGGCAGAGGACATTAAAGTTTTTCGAACGCCGCGTCGGGTTAGGTAAAATTCTGTCACACAGATCCTCGGCATTGGAATATCGTTCATATTTTGTTTTCTTTGCGCTTTGGAATTTCGATTGTATTCTGTTTTTAACATGGTGATATCCTAAAATCTGCATTTTGTTACTTAAATTGTAAGAGATTCCGTCCTCTTTGTAGTTCTGATTACAAGTTCTCAAATATCAGCATATGGTATTGCTTATTAAAAGGATATTTATTTTTAGAGCCTATTGTAAACATATTCCACTTTATTTACGCTGAACTAGCAGACATGCATAATATTTATGGTGCTGCTTGTGGAAATGTAAAAAGAGCACGAGTACTTTATCCTGAGCATACCCAAGAAGACATATTCATCATAGCATCTTTACTGCCATACTTCAAAGGCTGCGAGAAACAGGAATTTTCCAAAAGCAAGTGCATCGCTCGGGAGTCCAAAGAAATGTCAGAACAGTGGTTCTAGAAGAGGAGATTCTTAACCGGGTTCATTATTCTCCATTCAAAGGCAATAGCGCATGCCAGACATACAAACCACTCTTCGGTTACAAGAATTCTGCGCGAACAGCAATTACATCCATATCATTTCACCTGAGTTCAAAGGACTGAAGCCAAATACTTTCAACCCCAGTGGTTTCTTCATAAACACATTCATCAACTAAAATTTCCTACAACCATATTGTAGACGGACGAGAAGGTTTTTTCATGATAGGGCATGTTTAGCACACATAACAGTCACATTTAGCCACAAGAAAACTCTAGAGATATTAGAGTTACAATAACCAACACCATTTTGAAGTGAAAAGTTTGGACTGGCGTTGTGAATGATACACTCATAGGACCCCATTTACTACCTTTACGTTTAACCACAGTTTTTACAACATACTTTACCATAACTTTTGGCAGATGTCCCTTTAGGAATATGCCGGTTAATGTGCTTACAAGGAGATGGGGTACCTGCGCATTATTCCAGTGATATACGGGCTTTCCTAAGGGTAACGTATTCTAATCACTGGATCGGTAGAGGAGCATCAATATCATGGCTTGCGCGTTCACCAGAACTAAGTCCTTTGGATTATTTCCTTTGAGGACATGTTCAGACTCTTGTATAATAGACGCCGGTTAATAGTGAAGAGCGTCAGTGTAGCATTTAATGCTGCTCGTGATATGCCAGGTATTTTTAAAAGAACTCTGTACTCATTACTACGACGCTGTCAACTGTGCTCCGAAGTCCAAGATAGGCATTTTGAACATTTCATAAACATTTATGCACTTGTTCAATTCTTATTTTCTTCTTATTTGAACCATTTTATAGTGTTTAACTCCCGCTTTTACTATATATGGCGCAGCATGCGATGACATTGATACATAGAATGGAGATGGATAATCGGTTGAATCCGATGGCAGTGCAAACCGGAGAACCCGAGAAAACCCACCCCTGCACCGCTTTTTCCACCACAAATCCCATATGCGGTTACTTGGGATCGAACCCGTGTCAACTGTTTTTTTTTTTTTTTTTTTTGGTAGCGTTTAACGCCCGCTTTTACTGCTCTGGCGCCGCAGGCGATGACGCTGATTATATATGAAGATGGAGCCCCGGTGGAATGTGATGGCGGGGGAAACCGGAGAACCCGGAGAAAACCCGCCCCTGCGCCGCTTTGTCCATCACAAATCTCACATGCGTTCGCTTGGGATGGGCCGCCTGGGTGAGAGGCAAGTGGTCTAACCACTCGGCCACGGCACAGCCCATAACTATGTTTGAAGTCTGTTAAAAGCACATATGCACTTCATCGTTTAATACTTTGTTTTTAACTTTTTTGGTGTAATTTGTATAAAGGTTTAGTAAATTTTACTCACAATAATAGTATATATGTTATTGACAATAACATGTATTGCAGACCGGTTAAAAGGTTTAATCTATTTCAGAGCACATGAAGTTAGTTTCATATTAAATCAAATTTACTTAGAGACTTTTGTATTGCTGTATTGTTTAAGATTAAAGATACTAGCTACTCTTGTTTTAAAACTCTCATATTGCCTTGTAGCAAAAGTGTGTAGCGACCTTTTCGGCGGAATTTCATCTAACCCGACGTTGTGTTTTAAACCCTTTAATGCCCACTCGATAGTTAGGCATTAACGGACGTACATTTGCGTAAGAAAATACCTAATTATAACCCATGAATCTCGAGTTAAAATTAATCGCTGTTATTCTGATTCATCCTATATATCTTGATTCTTCTAGAGATAACTATTGAAGACCTCTATATTCTGGAATACTTTTGCACAACATGCACACAAAAATGTGTAAATCCCGTCAAAACACACAATTTATGCCATATATATATATATATATTTCTTTTATGAAGTTCAATCATATCCGATATATTGCTTGTTATTGGTTTAATTTTAAAATATTTGTATTTTTCTCAAACGTGAAATCGTCATTCGATTCCCATCTGTCTTATTTTACTGGTGACCATACAGAAAGAACCGATTTTTTTTTTTTTTTTTTTTTACCGTGGAGGGGAAAAATGCATTTCCTACGCATTCAACCCCCAGCCGAAGTGCAATGGCTGGGAGGATATGTGGGACTCTCCGCCCTGCTGCGGCATACCCACTAAAAACCTCTCCACGTTATATCACGAGGTTTGCTTTATTTCACCGTGCTGGAAGCTTTGCGCGGCCTCGCAATTGCACCCGCGGTAGTATGTGGAATCTAGGAAGCTGCCGCACTATGTGCGGGAGCGGGTAAGAGGTTGTTTCTAGGCTACAACCATGAAACCTGATTGTTGCCTAGGGGAATTAAAGGTGATATTGGAGAGGAATGTAGGAGAAGGTTGTGGAGGAGTTTTGGTGGTGAACTTAGATGTGCATCTGTCGATTCATGTAGTGGTGCGAGAACTTTGACCCCGCTGCCCTGGTGTTCCCGAGTTCTGCTTTGGATTTGTGCCCCTCAGCCTGTGCAGGGAGAGGAGCGGTGTTGAGCTGGCGGTTTGCGCCTAATAACTCGGCGGAGTATGCAGCTTGCAGCAGAAGCACCTGCTGCGAGGAGGTCCTGAATGGCATCCCGCATCGCTGCGTCAGCGGAGGGTTCAGGTGGTGTGGCGTCGGCGTTGTGGTTCTATGGAGGTGTCGTCCTGGTCCTCGGGTATTGAGGGCACTGGGCTTATCCCGTGAAGTGTCCTGTGCCACGGAGATCATGTCCTGTACAGTCTGCGGTGGCGCAGTTGGCACCACAATAGTGGCACCGCGGCGGCGAGGTACAGGCGTCGGACGTGTGTCCGAAGGCACAGCAACAAGGGCAACCCAGTCGCTAATACAGCCTCCAGGTCCCCGGCCGTTGACGATACGAGTAGCCCTTAAGCATGAGGGCCACTGCAACTTCGCTGCAGCGGTGAAGAGCCGGGTGGAAAGATCCCTAGGGATTCCCCGAACCACGGCGCTGAACCGGCGAGTGGAGCTCTGCGCAGTCTGCGACTGCGGCTGCTAGCGGCTGGTGAAGTAGTGGCGGTGGCGATGTTCTCAAGGCAGGAGTTGCCTCGGGTGTCGTCGATGGTGAAGCATTCCTCGCGGCGGAGATGGCTTCCTAGAGGCTGCGGCTCGCGTTGCTTATTCTTCCCCATCGAAGCAGAAGACCAGAAGTGCCGAATTTCAGTTATATAGCGACCGGCTAACTGGGAATAGCATGAAGTACATTCGCTATTGTAGGAAGAGTTTGTCAACAATAGGTAGTCATTGAATGAATATATTCGTTCTATCGTTCAATTACCTAAACCTGATTTTCACTGTAACAGAGTCTCAGCTACATACAGGAAAATTGAGGATTTGTTGCTCTAGTTTGTATGGCTACCATCAAGGCAACTTCATTTTAGTTATCTGCTTGCAAACGTTCCATTTGCTGAATCGATCCTCTTAATTCTCTCTCTCCCTCTCTTACAACTTAAATGGTGACTGGAAGTAAGGTACCTTTAGCGACAAAGGCTAGCAAAAGGGGGTATACAATGATACAAAACAATTTAGAGGAAGAAGGTTGGATAAACGAAAACCCCTCTCATATAAATGTTAAAGAAGCCAGTTTGTCGGGCGCCACGATGGTAGAATACCACTTTATGAAGAAAACAGTAATTAAACTATTCCTCTTGTAAAGAATAACCGGAAAGTAGCTACATGGCACCGGAGTAATCTCTAAGGTCAGATGAGAATATTGCTTCTATTTACCAGGCATTTTATTTTAATAAGATGACGTACATTTTAAACAGTCAAAGCTACAGAAAGTTGAGAAGAGTTTAAATGGTGCTATATTTCTACGAGATTATTACCATTTTTTAAAAACAGTAACATAAAATGAAGGAAAAACTTTTATGCGTGCGATATAAGATAGGAAGGGTTAATACTTGCTTCAACAGTCTTCTAGCAGAAGCTAGATTCTTTACTACACACCCAGTCTCATTCACCCTCCTCTCTTCCCACATGAAGTTTTTATGTTAATATTGTTTATCGTCTGGTATCTTCCTCTGCCCTCAACCCATTTCCACCATTCACCATTCCTTGCAGCGCATCTATTAGTAAGCATTTTTTTTTTTATTCGATGTAGCAGCCAGATTCTTCTTTCCTTTTGATGATCATTTCCAGTATTGTTCCTCCTTAGCCCACCCTTTTTAACAATTAAAATGCAGTTACGTCATTTAACATCATTGTTGTTTGAAGTTTGGTTTATTACTATTTATTTGCGAACATTTACTCTTTAGTAAGCATTTTTTCTCATTCGATGTAGCAGCCAGATTCTTCTTTCCTTTTGATGATCATTTCCAGCATTGTTCCTCCTTAGCCCACCCTTTTTAACAATTAAAATGCAGTTACGTCATTTAACATTATTGTTGTTTCAGGTTTGGTTTATAACTATTTATTTGCGAACATTTACTCTTTAGTCTGATATATTCCGTATCTTCTTTAATTTATTAAGATAATATTACTTAAAATAAACAAAAAGCATTCGTTTATTAATATGTGTATAAAGTATAACTATGTCTTTTACTACAGAGCTTTCATATCCGCAGTTTTGAGGATGTCAACAAAACAGCGGCATCCTCCTTCAAGTGTATTCGTATAGCGGTTGAATAGTACACACTATCATGTTTGTTACATTTTACTTTGTCTGGAAAATTAAGTTTAATCAACTCACAGATTCAAAATTATTATGTTCATGTAATGCTATCGTTGTTATACTGCATCTGCAACGCCACGTTCGTAATCTTAAAAGCACTTTCTGTACCAGAATTTTCTGTATATATTGGTTTCCCGCATTCTCTACATATAGGGAATAAGTTATTCTTGCCATGGAGATTACTCCGAACTGCTTACATAACCTTCAGTTGAACTTCCTGCCATAGTTGAGGAAATTTGGAAAATCCACAGTATGTGAGATACCTTGTTGAACTTTATCCAATTATAATATAGAATCAGGTTTTAAAATTCTAGCTTGCAAATTCATTCAGATGAAGTTTACTGTTCTAGTTCATTGTTCTAATAAAAATACTCCACACGATACACTTTAAAAATATTCACATAAAAATAAGTTTTTCAGATAACTTTACAAATAGATTTGTTATATTAGAGCTTTTATATTACTGCTCATTATGTAGCAAAATGTGTCTACTCCAAAACTCGTTATATTTTTTAAATTTAATACTGTATTCTTAAACATTCGAGCATTATTTCGAAACCAAAATGTCAGTTCAATTTTTGAATGAAATTCATATCTGATGTGCTCCATTCACTTAACTTTTCTACCTGTGCTTCAAATAAACAAATGTTACAAAAGGTAATTATTATATCTACCTCGTGTTAATCGAAATAAAAATTATCAGAAATAGTTTTATTACTTCGTTCCTTGTAAGCAGAAGGAAAATAAGGGGAAACTGTAGGCCTAAGTGATTGTAAATATTAAAAAAACTGTGGCGATTGACTTTGAAATTCGGCTCTCTTTGCAAGGCCTAGAATAAAAGAGAAATGATTCACGGACTCCCTGTTTGAGAAAAGCATAATTTTTTTAAAATTGAACAAATAGCAAGGAATATTATGGAAATAGTTAATTTTATTAAAAGAAAGTATTATCTGTGTATTTTAATGAGGTCTGCATTTTTTGTGTTGTAAGTTTTGTCAGTTTCTTACGATTTACTAGTTATGCAAAATCCATTCTGAATGAATTTTATAAAATTCAAGATATAATGTTTTTGTCTGTAAAAACCTTTAATATATGGAAGTTTAATAAAACCTATTACAGCCATTTTTAATAAAATCAAAATGTTCCTAAATGTTTCGTTGTTTGAATTGGAGGGGAGTTTCTTAAATATGTTCTTGTCGCATTCCGAAAAGATACTGAACTCAAATAATGAAATTTGGTATTTAAATTACACCTCGATTTTGAGGTTGTTATTAATGCACAAACGAATCTTTTTCTAAAAATGCTTTTTCTAGATTCAGGGGACCCTAAAAGGTGTATTTCCAGCGAAAACTCAATAACAAACTTTTGGTGCAGTGCAATATATTTTCTGCCTATGCACAATGTAAAGTAAAAAAGTAAGAATTGCATCGTTTGAAAAAATTTGAGTATGGAAAAATATTGAAAAATGGGCTAGAAAGTAATGGCGCCTATTCATTTACAGCTGCAGTTAATGGGTAGTTCAAATGCGCCAAGTGGAAGAAAAATTATTTTCTTAAAGTTTACAATTCATATTATTTTTTTATCTAAATAATATTATTTGAACGCTTTAGAATTTTTGGTCGAATTTTATAGATGAACCGGGAATAACTTTCTCATTTCTTCTTAACAGCGTTTTGTAGATTTCTCAATACCTCTGCAGCTTGAAAACTATTCTTGTGAAAATGTTTGCACCATGAAAACTTACATCCTAAAAGATCGTTTACTTTCATAGCCGCCTTCATTCCCCAAATTGCTTGCATCACTGTATTCCTTTTTGGTAATTTCTGTCCCTTCGGGTAGCTTATTTCCTGTCGCCATTAAAGCTGTAAAAGAGAGAAACAGAGAGAGAATTAAGAGAAATCCGTTCAGAAAATGGAAACGCAATCAGACAACTTCAATGAACTTGCTTTAATGGCAACTTTACACACCAGAGCAAGAAATGTTCAAATTTCCGTTCTTTAGCTATTGCTGTGGAAGGAAGGGTTTGGAAACATGGTAACGAATCATATTACAAATTATTCTATACTTTGCTCGAGACAAGCACGTTCAGCTCCATTTTGATGTATACCTGGGAATGCGGAATATCGTTCGCGTATGACGTAAAACCGTTTATGGTATCTGCATGCCAATTTAAGCAATGTAACACTGTTTTCTAGGATATTTCTATTCTCTAAGATCTTTTATTTTTATCATGGGAAAGGAGCCCAGTTACAATGAGACTTCAAGTAAAAAGGATTGCGTGGAGGCTGTTACATCCGAAACTAGGTCGTAAAGTGCGGAGTTCATTCGTCTGTATGTAATAAAATCAAGAGTTATCCCCGTGTGACGTTGAAGAAGTTAAAACAATATGAGAGCATTTTTCGTACTACAACTTTCACCTATTCCAGTCACGAGTCACTCGTGTGAAAGAGATGGATGAATATGTCATCAAGTATGCTTACCTTTCAGGGGAGCATCAGTCAAATTGACTACAATTCCTCAGTTTCGGTATCACAACAATTGCAGAAATGTATGCAGTACAGTGTCCACTATGTTTAGTTATCGTGTATGATTTATACTCTGTGACACAATAAGCCACGTGATTCATCTGTGCAATATCTTTATCTAAAGTTATGTATAGCGCATGATTCGGAGAACCGTTTATTTCTAGATTCCAGGAATATTTGTTTCATGAATTGAATAGTATATAAACAATAGATGGTACTCTTTTTGATAAAGAAAAACTAGTGTTTCATATGCATCTTCTCTCTCTCTCTCTCTCTCTCTCTGGTGTATTCTTTGTAGTGAAAAATTTATGTAGAGCAGCTTTAATCTATTTATTTTTACAAATAAATCCCTTACGCAAACTGCTATTATCTGAAATTACAGTGAACTAAAACTAATTTTAGTCCTATAGAAATTTTAAATAACAATAAATATAATTGAATATTGTATTTTGTTTTTGCAACTTGTGTGTCTCTTTTAGCAATTACAGACTGTCTTTGTTCTGGTGCAATATCTTAAGTATAAGTTCACAGATGTCAGTCTCTTACAAAGACAGCGTCAGTCAGCTACGGGGTATATTTTGGATCCTAACTTCTTCAATAACTGAAATATTTCAATGTTTAAAAGCGTCTATTCAAGTTTAAATTCTTCCGCAAACATTTTTTTTAAATTATTTTTGGATTAAACTTTAAGAGAAATTTAAATTTGCCTTCCTTGGCTATTTAAGAGAGTTGACAAAAGTGCTGGTCTAGTACGAAGTGAGAACTGATGCCAGCTGGGTAATGTCAAAAGTTGATTACCTGTAGGCGGAAGCCTTACGGAGGCAAAAAATTAATGCGATCTCAGGGAATGGGTCACTTTTTATACATGTCAGTGTATATTCAAACTCTCATTTGTTTGCTTAATCCGCTCTCTTACCTTGACCTGGAAACCTTGCTGCTCTCGAGAGTCTTAAGATGGAGACTTATGGATTTAATTAGACTTTGGGGGAACGTTCCTCCACTATTTAGCGAGAACGTAGAGCAAGTTTGAACGTTCATTTACTTAGGCGCGGATTATATGAACCTCAGGATTTAGACGTTGTGCAGTATAATCAACTAGTCCCACGTTAATACTGACGGTATTTTGGCACCTTCATTTGTTCAGAAACGATGTGCGTTTTCTGGATACTAATTCTTGATTGGTAGATTATAGCGGAGTTATTAAAATCTGCCTCACAAATGGAAAACCAAGACAGATTAAACTTTTTACATGTTATACTACTTGCTTATACAAGATGCATGTGATTTGATATAAAATATTTTGGTGTCGACAGTGAAAAGTTGAAATCTGAAGAGTTACTACAGTTACTAGAGATTTTTAAAGGATTTACTCCTTCGTTGACATCATTAAAAATGATGTGAAGTAAAGTGTTATCAGCTGATTGATTCTTTTTGGTTGGTTGCTTATTGCAGGACAAAGAATTAAGAATAAACTAAATTGAATTGTTTTCCTTGATTGTATTGTTTTTGTTTTGTGCCTTGTTGGAGAGTACGAAAGGGAGAAGAAGACATTTTCTGTGAGTGAACAGATCTATTATCACATATAGCCTTGCAGTTGGGATTGCATCAGAACACGTGAACTTTACGTAGAAAGGTACCCAGCACACAGTAATCTTGATGACGAATATTCTCATGAATTCACCAACGCTTAACAGCTGATGGGGGGGGGGGTTCACTTGAAAGGAATGTTTCGGATGTTGGGAGACCAAGAAGAAAGAGTTCCTTGTTGACCCAAGTCCATCAGATGGTACAAGAGCGCTGTAAGTGAAACCATTAGTCATATGATTGTCTGGAGAATTTTGTATGGAAATCTTCACGCTCTATCACCTGGTCGGGTAGTGACTGACATTGATTCAATAAACTTTTGCCATCGCATGTTATAGAATAGTCTTATGTTCATGGATTTCTTAACATGCACCTTGCTCACTGGTAGTTTACTCGCATCGGCATCTTCAATTTTCATAATAGTATATTTGGGCCTATGAGAGCCCCATGAAGAGCGAAGGACAGACATCACAGATGTTCTGCCAAAATGTTTGGAGTGGATTCATTCTCGACGTATCCATAGTTCCTCTGTAATCAATTGCATCATTTAATTGATTATGTGCCTGTGGACGTCATCCAAAGAATATGTAATTTTATATGATGTTGCGCTAACTCATTTGAGTCGGAGACTACGTAATTTTTTAATGATAAATCTCTACATATATGGTCGAGGAGGGTTCGTTGCATGGCCTGCTCGATTTACGATTTGAATCCAATGAATTTCTTCGGCTGAGGACAAGTGATTGAATATTAAATAATTAAAAATAGTGCGTTACTTTATCTGTTGAGAAACATCTCAATGTGGTTTGAAGTATACGGTACGAATTTCAACGGTTTTGTATAGTAATGGCGGGGTGATTTTTACCATTACATTGTATAGATGAAACGCATCTGAAGATGCCCTGAATATTTCATGTTGAGAAAAGAGACAAAAGCTCTGCTAATTGTTCACCCATATCTTCTGTAATTGCCTTTGTTTCTTTCATTATTTTTTGCGAATTTGTGTTGATTCTTTGGGCTCAGAGCTCAAAATGAACTTTTTAGCAATATGTTATGTATCCTATCAAGGTTAAACTTTATCATTTCTTAAGCAAGTGTAGCGCAGCAATGAACAGAAGGATAAACAAATAAGTTTACAATTCTTCTTGGAAGAGTTTTTTTCTTCTTCTTAAAGAAGTAAAAAAAAAAAAATCTGTTCTAATTGCTTCAGTGGGCCTACATTATTGCTATAAAAGAAGAAAGCTCCTTACCAAAAAACAAGTTTTACATTTTTGTGCAGTTTGCTTTTCTTGAAGAAATCCTCAGTTTCCCTCTTCCTAAATTTGAAAAGCGCTCAGATCAAAAGAAATCCCTTGGGTGTAGAAGCGTCTGAAATGGAGTCCATATTAAAACTCATTAATACGCGCTTCAGTTTATCAAACTTGCCATTAGGAGTAAGAGAGGCAGTAGACGAGAAATTTATCCCCCAGTTTATATTCTTTAATTGCCACAAAGTCAGTCGCGTTTTCCTGCAACAAACCCCCCTCCCCTCCCTTTCAGCCCCTTGATGAATTGTGAAGTCAAAAGCTTATTCCTGCAAAAATGGGTTATATTCCTAGAAAACGGAGTGTCGAGGCTCAATGTCATGTTTTTTTTCTAATATATTATTATTGTTGTTATTATTTTTGCTTAGGAGGAGACAAAATTTGAATGTAGGTGAAAAAATAACTATTAAATCTGGAAATGAAGTTAATTATTTGGAGCGACATTTGAAATTTCTGGTACACATGAAAATATGATACATTCAAAAGTAGCTCATGTAAAAAGAGTCAAGGAGGCTTAATTTTTCTGTTTTGGCAAAAGAATAACAAAACTAAAACTAAAATGATGATATGTGATTACGTGATGAAAAGTACACTACTGTATGAATGTGAAGTCGAAAAAAATGAAAAAGAAGCCACTGTACGAAGATCTGCAATAAAATCAAGGTTGGAAATTTTTTTATAAAATTAGAGAATAAATACTTTTAGAATAAATTCAAAAGAAAGAATTAGTGTGGTATATAAACGTTTGCCACATGCGAAGAGAAACAATTCCATGTATGATCATACATGGAAACCCAAATGGGAGGGGGGAGGGAGGATATCCACGTTATACATGTAAGAAGGGCATCACTACTGCTACATGTCACAGGAAAATTTCAGGATGATGATTGAATATATAGATAGAAATAGGAACTAGGAACCGTGAGACAACCTGGAGGTTCTCTGTGATACCGGATATAAATTATTATTATTATTATTATTATTATTATTCTTTTGTTGTTATTATATTAGTAATAATTATGCTACGATATAAGGTTACATTTTTATGCTAACAGTTGGCCGATATCTTGATTATTTTATGAATTAAAATGTGTCTGATTGTTTATAGCAATCCAGACATTATTGAAAACAATCTCTTAGCAGGTAAAAGAGGTTATAAGGAACGCCAGATGCAGCTCTTGTGATTGCAATTTAGAAGTAATTAAGGTATGGCGGACAATAACAAAACTTAAAATGAGTAATAAAGGGTTATAGATAAATCAATTGTGAGTTAAAGTTTACTTAATATTGTTCAGTTCTTTAATTTATTCACTCTGTTCTTGCATTTATAAAGCTTTCTTTTTCTTTTATAAGTATTAGACCCTCGAGCTTTTACGAAGCTAATGAGAACTATTCCTTCATCTTCTTCGTGGTCGTCTTATATCTGTTCGTCCATATGGTTTATATAATAGTGCTTGCTATTGACGTATATTGGGGGCTATCAAAACTATCACCGAAGCCCACGATTGAAATAAATTATAAAGTAATAAGTAATATTAATAATGATTGCAATACCAGCCAGTTTTCCTCGTGGAAATTTAGCGCGTTGCGGATGGAATATGTCTCGTTTTCTATACTACGGTACGAAGAGAATAGAGGTTCGAATGCTTGAAGCTGCAGCCCAACACCAGATATGGTCAAAGAGGGGTTTGGCAGGATGAAGGCGGGAATCAGCAAGCGAAATCGACACATGAACGTCCCCGAATAATATCGTATGGACAGACTGGCTTGTTTCCCTGTTTCGAATTCTGCATAGTACTTATGTTAAAAGCCTGAAAAAGCCTATTTGTGTTTTTAATTATAGTTATTGTGTGTTTACCTATTGTTTCGGTCCTTAATATTCTGGGTATTAGTATCAGAATATACTAGTATTATTCACTTCGTGGTGCACAGTGTACTAAGACAGCGCTAATTCTTCGAAATGGAGGGACAATGTGTAAATAAACAATCAGCCATTCTCACATGAGGATAAGATGGCGATCGTCAAACAGAGGAGGGTTCCACCAGCTCTTCCGCACTTGCGGTATGAGTAGAATTAAACAAATAAGAACCCTATACAAAAAGCATTTTCATCTAAACAATTATGATAAATATGTGTGGCTATCTGATTCATGCAAACTAAATAAATGTTATTGCTGGTCATGTTTATTATTGGCAACAGAAAAAAACGCCCCGGAATACGACGGGTTCGCAAATTTAGCGTATTTGATCATAGCTCCGGATGAACATAAGGGATCAACAACGCGCATGAACAACATTTAATGAACAATTCCTTATATTAATTGTTTTTCCCACACAAGTCGTCTGTAGGAATAGGATAGGAAGTGACGGACTGAAAAATTCAATGCCATAGACCGGGAGTTCAACCACGGGTCTTCCGGTTTCTAGTCGGTTACTCTATTTTATTTTTTGTTTGGTAGTGTTTAACGCCCGCTTTAACTGCTCTGGCACCGCAGGCGATGACACTGGTGATACATGAAGATGGAGCCCCGGTGGAATGTAAAGGCGGGGGAAACCGGAGAACCCGGAGAAAACCCGCCCTTGCACCGCTTTGTCCACACCAAGTCTCACATGCGGTCGCTTGGGATCGAACCCGGGCCGTCTAGGTGAGAGGCAAATGGTCTGACCACTCGGCCACGTTGCTCTAATCATCGATCTATCATGACAACATGCCGAAACGGCATTAAATTCCTCAACTGACTCGCAAATTTCCCGGTAAATCACAAGGTGATCTCAAAAATGATTTTTCAGTCTGAATATACCTATCCAAGCTCTTATATTGTCTGGCACTGGTTAGTCGTGATATCCCAAGTCATATGCTAGGTACGTAAGACATCTCGAAGGACGCATTCTATGTATATGATCCTTCCTCTCCACATGTTTATCACCAGATCGTTCTCTTATGTCCACATCCCTTAATCGATCTTCTGTTGTTACACCAAACATTGATCTTAAGAAGCTCATCTGAATTCTCACGCTTTTCTATACCCATATTTCACAATTATATAACATAGCGTGTACAAAATTGTGATAGAAAGTACCATAAACGCGGAACATTCTGTCGAAGCGGAATGCCGTATTAGTTTTCAAAATGCCAGGATTTTTCGATCGCACTATAGTAGAGTGTCTGTGAAATGGTAATCGTGATAATATGATGTGGCTGTTACACATAAGCATGCAAACATTTAGCTAGAATGCAAACATAAACCTAGAAGCTTCACTTTGAGTGTTCTGCAGGTTATGCTTAGAAGCCTAAAAATGGCTTCGTAGCAACGAAGGACCATATAAAGAAAATGGTTATTGAAAACGTGTCAACAAGATTTGAGAACTGAATATAAAACGAAAGGAAGGGCAGTAAATTGTGCATGTAAAAAGCCAAGCACCGTGAGGAGAAGGCTATAGTCGTTTGTTTCTGGCTTCTCTTACGATTCCATATACGAAGAATAGCTGATATCCATCTTAGAGACGTGAATCTGTTCCGCTTGTCGCACAAAACTTGTCCTGTCGGCTGTCACCAGTTCGACCTTGCCAAACGACATTCGCTTATGCCTCATTGGTATCTGGTTATCTGTTACCAGCTGTTTCTTCTCACAGATGCCTTTAAATCTTAAAATGTATATGCCAAAAAGGCAATTGACAGTTTCACTCTTTCTATCAGTTACGTATTGCAGGTATAGAAATTACTCCTTTCCACCAAACATTCGATATTAATATTTAACCAGAAGCACTCGTTGAAAGGCGGGGGGGGGGGGGAGAAGGAGAGGGAGGGGAGAAGCATATCAAACCATGAAAAAAACACAGTGAATAACAAACTTGGTATTTAAATCGAGCATTCTTCTAGAATATAGCAACGGTCTTCATGCAACTCGAAATCTCTCTTTCCCATCTAAATTTAACTGTACAAATTCTCATCTTTTTTATTGATTGTTATTTGAATGTCATATTCTGAGACAGCCAGCGTCTTGGCCGAGAACTTAGATCTCCCGCCTCTGACCTAGGTCTCTCTCTTCCAGGAGACCCACATGTGGGATCTGTGTTGGACGAAGTGGTGTTTGGGCGGCTTTTCTCCGGTATCATTCCCGCCATTCCTTCCACCAATTTTCCATAATCATCTTTTCTGTTATCAATTTCCTTTCATTCACGTTCTCACTTTCATACCAGGCATCGCTATATAGACATCCTAGCTGCTCTGATCCAAAATCTCTGCTGCTGAACAAGCGATGACACCAGGCGCTGGCTTGTAGGAAGTCCTGGAGGGTTTAAATCCTATATACGAGGAGGACAAACAGAGAAGAGAAGAAAGAATATGTTGAATGTTCTGCGCTATGAAATTCTCTTTTCTGATTGAAATATGTATAATATTGAATAGTTAAAAAGATTAAGGGTTACACAAACGCTTATTCCAGGAAACCTCGTTGAACATATTGAAATATGCAAGTTTTTAAATTACTTTTTCCTTTTGTTAGCCGTTTCGAAACATGCTTGAAAGTTGGTTCTTCGTTTTTTTTTTTTTTAATCAGAAAAAGCTCGTTATTATAATTTCCGAATTTATTACTCTTTGCTTGCTGTAAATATTTGAATGCTGTTTCCTCATGTTATAAGCAATTAAAATGTACTCATTTTTAATTAGGTAATGTGAACAAAGAATAACTTTTGGCTGAAAGTTTAACATATATGTATGTGAATTTTTAATGCGTGGAGAAAGTTTTTGAGCGAGTGTGTATATGTGTGTGTGTTTAAATAATATATCCCCTTTTAACTAGAATGGTAATGTGCGTAACTTAAGCTTTAGGAACAATTAAACTGTAACTTATACAAGTTGTGTTAAGGGATACTGAGTCTGATTTTTTTTTTTTTTTTTTTTTTTTACGCTTTCTTAATTTTAAAACTATTTACTTAAAATTGGCACAGTTAATAGAGAGAAATTATGGTGCAGAATTTGAAACACTAGCACATAGGGTTTATCAGATAATACAATTAAATAGTTTCAATTAGCGAGAAAAATGCAAATTTTAAAAAATGACCTTACGCATGCACATGTTAGAGAAGTACATATGATAGTAGCATTTTCTGATAATTTTGTGGAGTGAAAATAAATGTTGTTATTTAAATTTAAGTTATTGTGAAGAGAGCATTTTTTATGGAGTTGTTGGTTTAAAAATTTTCCTTGTTTGTCTTTCAATATAAATTATTTATTTTAGCTAATAAATAAGGCATGCATAAAACCCATTTTTGAGGCCTTAGATGACAGACTTGAGATTTTGAATTGTAAGGCAAGGAATGAATTTCATGCGCAAAAATGTAAAACTGAGAGAAACTAAATATACAGAAAGGAGAAGAAGGGATCAAATGGCGTAGTTAGAGACGGGCAATTTTACTGAAAATCTTCCCACCTTGGGAGATGCTAAACTTAAATGCCAAACTGACTTTTCGTTTTTGAGTTATGCTATTCATACACACACACAGACACACACACAGATATTTTATAAATTATACTGGCGTTGTAGAGAAAGTAAAAAGTATCAGCAAAACTTAATATTTTCATTCATTTGCTTTCAATTAAGGTAATATAAAAAAACCTTAAGCAAACCACTGCTCTATGCAGCAGTAAAGAGGCAATGCTTGAAAGTGAAACATTTCTTCTAACCATAGTTTTGAGCAAATTGGTTTTAAATGTAATGCTCATTACAGTGTGTGAAAGGAGTGATAGACATTTCGGTGGTGTTCGAACCCGGTTCCATGGGACTCCTACAGCAAACAAATACTTTTCATTTTAATGATTACTTTCTCTATCAAGTAACTATGTACGTATTATATTCCACCCAAAAATCCACTGGGAAATCATTTTTATAGGGGCCTTGAATAAATACAAAAATAATAATTAAATAAAAAACGCAGTTTTAAAACAAGGTCTGTGCGTGTGTTTTGTCTTTGAATAATATTATTTAAAAATGAAAAGTCCATTAAGTATCAAGTTTGGTATTTAAGTTCTTCCAAGGATACGACACAAAGATTTTGAGGAAAAGATCCCTGATGCAGACTACTCCTAAATGAAATATTTTGAAAAACGGCTCTTAACGATTTTAATTAAAAGATATTGGCTATATTTAAGATATTTACATGAAAAAATGTGTATCTTGAATTTTTTAGGAATGCCCTCTGAAATTCTACTCATTGCGAATAAATTTTGTCATAACTGTTAAACCATAAGAGATAGTAAAAAGTGTACTACACGAAAAATGAAGATTCTGTTTAAAGCACACTTTTTTAAACTTTTTAGAGCTAACTATTTTTGAGATTTTTCTGTAATAGGTTTTAACATTTCTAAGGGAATTTCAATAGCGTAGCAGAGCGATCGGTTTTTAAAAGATTTGAATATCTTTTAGTTTAGTGTAATTGCTTATTTCCCATGTATTAGAAGGAGCTAAATAATAAAGTTAGCATGATTATAAGATTAGCATGAAATAGAGAGATAACAAGGTTTTTTTAGAGTAATGTTTGAAGAAAGGTAGAGAAAATCATGTGAACTGAGCATATCGGATTCTCAATTTAAGTTTGGCTGGAAACAGCGTAGCAGTTCGGAAACTACTATTGGCCTAGAATGCAGTAAATGTTTCCTGATTAAAATCCATCTAAGGCAGACCACATTTAATTTGCAGTAACGTATTGTGGTATAACGATAGATAATTAATCAACACTAACATAATTGTGCCAGCAAAGCAATGTGCGTGCAATAATGTCCTTGCTTTGGTTCGTTAGTATTGATTTGTAATCCGTAAATTAGTTATCAGCCATTGAGTACACACGTCGGTGTTTTATTACAGTATTAATGATATTAATTGTATTTACCCGCGAAAAGTATTATCAATAGCATCAATATATGACCAGTTGCGTTTTGTTCAACACGCAAAAACGAAATAAACTTACGTACACTCATATTGTATGTTAGCTGTATGATAATATCAACCTGTGAATTATTTGGAAAATACTGTCCTGCGTGTTGCAGGTGCTTTCAAGCTTGTTATAATATATTTTTACTTGTTATACTTAGTACACATAGGTAGAGAAGGTATTAGATTCTATACAAACATTCAATACCAAGATTTAACTAAAATTCAAAGGTAAAAAGCAAAAAACCAAAACGGAAGGCATCATTTCTTTCATTTCTCTTTTGTTTTACTCCTGGTCATGCAAAGAACAGTGCATAACTACAACTTTTAAAATATCTGACTATCCTTTTAGTGTAGTGTATTCCCTTATCTCCCCTTTTCTTTTAAGGAAATAAGTAATAACATTTCTGCTGTTTATCTCGATTAGCAGATACAATATTAAGCTTATGTAACAACAATTTGTCCTTTTAAGTTTTTAGCCTCTTAACATATAATAAATGAAATAATTGTACAATGAATTCCACCAATAAACCTGAGGATTAAAATTCGTAAAATATCTTGCATTCATCCTTAAGACAGCGGAAATGTTTAATGTTTTTCGGACTTTATATTTCATCAAAGCAAGTTACCTTTTCCTCACGTATCTACTATGTAGTGTATATAGAAGATATTACACTTCTCAATGCCGAGATTTCACCGGAAATACATGTTCTAGGTTCTCCTGTATACAAAAAAAAAAAAAAAAAAAAAACAAAAATGTTCTGAAAAAAGCCTGCGTGTGTGCGTGAAAACGATAACACAAAAAACCAAGTCCCTAAATGACACACTTGTTGTTTAAGTTCAGCATCTTTCAAGGATGCGACACGAAGATTTTCAAGAAAATCCCCCACACCCAACTATTTACATGAGACTTTTTTTGAAAATTTTGAGTATCTCAAAAATGGCTCTAACGATTTTGATTAAAATATCGTATATTAAATATTATTTACCTGACAAATAAAATGTATATCTTGAATTTTAGGGAATAGCATCTGAAGACCATTCTGGGTGATTTTTACGGAATTTTGCATAACTGCTAAACCGTAAGAGATGGAAAAAAACTTATCACACAAAACATTTAGAACACGTTAAAGCACACAATATACGCATTTGTTTCGCGGAGTTGATCGATTTTTAGATATTCCTTGTTTTGTGTTTGAGCTTTGAAAAACTTATACTTTTCTCATGAAGGAAGTTGACAAATTGTCCATTCAAACAAAGGAACTTCAGTCACATAGCAACTAGCTTTTGACTATCACTTTAACTTATGGAGTACCCTTATTTCGATCTACTTTCAAGCAAGCAAGTAATAAGGCTAATTTTGTTAATTTTTTCTCGATTGGAACGAAGTGAATGGAAGCATAAGCTTTTTAACACTATTTTGTTGCAGAGATGTAGCGAAAGTCATGTGAACGGAACACATCAGATTGTTTTATTTTAGTTATACTTTCACTAAACATAATCCCAGATTAATTTTTAATGTTAGCGTTTTCTGTGATATTTCGTTTTGCCTTTGCTGTGTAATATAATCTTGTGGAAGACACTGAGTGGCGACAGGTTTCGATTAATGTAGGCTGATATTACCTTGATGGCATTAAGGGGATATATACGTGTGTTTACTAGTGGAATGCGACATCATCAACAGTCCATCAGCATATAGTATCTAGGCGGTTACACACGTATTGGATACAAACGGCGTTGCGGCTCAAGATCATACTGCTCATGCATCAACATGCCGAGCAGTTAGGTAAAGTGATTTATGGGTGAAGCCGACGGCTTTCTCCTGAAATGCAACGTCCCCGGAGGCCTGTACGGAAGTTCTTTGTCATCAACAGGAGACAAGTGCGTACGTCACTACAAGAGAAAGAATATGTGCCACTAGGGTAGAACAGCTTCCCGAGGAATATAACTCTTTTACTTCTGGAACCTTATAAATACAATAGAATCTAATCTTATGAGTGATGTATGGGGGAATGTAGATGGAAGGAAATAATAAACGATTTGAAAAATAATCCGATCAGAATTGAATTTTACTGTCTACAGCGTACAATGTACATTATAGGTAGAGAAGCTATTATATTCCACCCAAAATTTCACCCGAAGAACATACATTGAGAACTCCTGAATTAAATAAGGCATTTTTAGAAAAAGGTCCGCGTGCGTCCGAATTTGGTATTTAAGTTCACTATATTCCAAAGATGCGACACGAAGACATACAGGAAAATCCTCCCATCCCGAACTACACCTTTCTTGGAATTTTTGTTTTGTTTGAATTTTTCGATTTTCTCAAAAATGGCTCTCACTGTTTTTATTAAAATTTAATATATAATAACGGTGTTACTTAAAATTCCATACCTAAATTGAACATATATATTTGCAAATAATATCTTATCTTGAATTTTATGGGAATGATTTGAATGACTTTCGTGTAACTGGTAAACTGTGGAGATAAAATCTTACCACACAAAGTTGTAGATCTTGTGAAAAGTACAATTTTTATTAAATGTATTTTTCTGGAGTTGTCCTTTCCCAAGATATCCTTATTTTTTGTTTGTTTAAATTTCCCAATGCTTATACTTTTTTCAAATGAGAAAGCATTGGTTTCTCTCATTTTTTTCATCGTGGTCATGTAAACAGTAGGGAATTTAAAAGCCATAGCGACCAGCTTTTAAAATATTTAGACTATATTTTTACCTATCTCTTATTTCCCTTGAATCTATAACAGATATGTAATAAAACTATTTATGCTAATGTTTATCCCGATTAAGATGAAACAGGCAGCTTTTGTAAGACACGTGTATTGCAGAACATAGAAAAAGTCATGTGGATTAACATATACTTTTTCATTTATATGCCCCTTTAACACTTCAGGTCATGTTGGAGGTTTTTCTTAACTTTGGAAAAATTCGACTGCTAGCAGTAAAACCATCTTATTCGCCATTTTTGAGAAATGCATTTTTTATCGTAGCGGACAGGATTACCTATATCCGCATCCTGATAAAACCTCGTAAGCGTTCATAGAGAAAACAAGGTTGCATATTATCTTAACAGCTTAACATATTATTTTGCTGATCAACAGAACAGTTCAGTTCTCAACTTACTATTTTATTTTACGTTATCTAGCACTTACATATGCAGTAAATAGAGCAGGTATTGTATTCCAACATCGCGTACCAAACTTATGATAACTTAATTGTTTCGTCATTATCTACCGTATTTATGGAAAAGTTTTCCTTATTTTTGATGATCCACAAAATGCCGCAGTGATTTTGGTTAAAATGCCATACCTTTAAGATATTTGCATAACAAATAGATCCTATGTTGAACGCCATAAATTAATTTTGTTCGCCTTCTTTTTCAAACATTTTTCAATTTGACCCGGAACCTTAGGCTTAAGCCCGTTTAGACCTAGTGGGAAGACAACGCATGAAAAATGTTCGCTTGCGCAATAGTCTAAGGCACGGTTGCCAAACCTAGCCCCACAGGCCAACTAATATGAGTTTTGCAATGTTGTCATGTATTAATCCACGAGGAATGTAGAAGGTAGTGTTTGTAACATAGCTTTGAAAAACACAATCTTTAGCTGGAATAGTTTCCATAATACACCCATATAGAATGTAGAAATTAAAACGGCCATCATTTTTTATATACTTACATATCTACCCATTACTGTAATTCAAACTTTTGCTACGATGGTACT
This sequence comes from Hymenopus coronatus, assembly GCA_030762935.1. NCBI lineage: Eukaryota > Metazoa > Arthropoda > Insecta > Mantodea > Hymenopodidae > Hymenopus > Hymenopus coronatus. Next base: position 55,591,044 of record CM060895.1, on the reverse strand, counting down.
AAAAATATTACGTTGATTTTCGAACTATTTTGTTTCTTTCCTGTCTCTATTGTCAAAATGAGTGCCAACACTTAACCTATTAAGCAGAATGTGGTGCCAGTTATGACTCTTATGCGGGCGTCCTCATATATCGGTGATGTTTGCTTACGTAGCATTACAACAGCGTGAATTCGTTCAATAATCATAAGCGGTGAACTTTAATGGTTAGGCAAAGAAAACAAGATCGAAATATTATTTTTAGGGTATACAATTTTTAAAAGTTACAGGGAGGAGAGAAATAAACTCTATTTCAAAAATTCTCATTAACTTACTGCTAAAGTGTTTGGTTTAAGCAAAGCAAATGTGTTTCTTGAGGGTACTCGCTTGCATTATCTTGCGCGAGACGGTGTACGAGTGAGAAGGAAATCTGAAAAATTTTGGGGTAATGAAATAGTAACTCATACTTATGGCGGGTTGCAGGACAGGAAATCAAAATTGACCGGTGATTAAGGCGCTTCTGATTCGCGATCAGTAAAATTTTGATCAATGAGTTTTGGATTGGAGATTATTATTTGATTAGCGGATTTTTACTAGTTAACTGGCTCTATTGCCAATCAAGAGCGTATTCAGATATCAACATGCTCAAAAACTAACCTGCATATGCGTGTTTACCTGCATGGATCATATGCAGAAAAGATATTGCATTTTACCCAAAAATGCGCCTGTGTATGAACAACATAACTAAAAATGAAAAATCCGTTAATTAAGAAACTTGGTATTAAGTTCAACATCTTCCAAAAATACTACACAAAGAATTCCATGAACATCTTTGTATCCCAAGCTACCCTTTACAAGGAAAAAACTATAGAATATTTTGATTTACTCAAAAATGTGTCTAACGAATTTGATGAAACATTAAAGATTAATCACACCATATATAAAATGTATATTTTGAATTTTCTGTGCATAGCCTATGGAGCCCTATCATTTTGGAGGACGTTTTCATAGCTGGCGAACTATAAGAGATAGACAAAATTTTACTACACAAACATTGTAGATCTTGTTAAAACATACAATTATGTCCCATGTATTTTTTTTAGTTCACCACTTCCGGAATATTCATGGTTAATGGTTTTAATTTAAAAAATACTTAAATTTTTCCCAAACGGGAAGGCGTCATTTGTTTCATTTCTCTTTTGTTTTACTCCTGGCCATATAAAGAACAGTGCATAACGACAACTTTTAAAAGATCTGACCATCCTTTTAGTGTTGTGGAGTCCCTTATTTCTCCTTTTCTTTCCAGGAAATAAGTAGTAAGACGATTCCTGTTGTCTATCTCGTTTTGCTTATAGAATATTAAGCTATGTAAGAATATATATATATATATATATATATATATATATTAATATCTAATAATCGATACTATCTGAATGGGTTTGGAACACTTCTACGGAGAGAAATTTCTACGGAGTGACACTTCTACGGAACCTTCTCCTCTACCTGGCGAGTCCGAAGTTGAATATTGACACTTGTACGGAACAAGCACTAATAGTTGGCAATAACGGGTTTTATAATGTGAATATGCATAACTAGTAGTCTAAAAATCAAAACATGAATATAGTTGCAGAAAACAAAACGTTCACCTGTAAAGGTACTTGTTATAAATGTTAGCTATTTATTCTTTAGATGAATGTTGCATTACGGCATCATAAAATAGTATTAAATTGCCTTAGTTTCGTTAAGGGCACAGCAGGGGTCAGCTTGACATACCACCGTGATGCGGTTACAAGGGAGCTGGTGTTGAGTAATTACGTTTATTTTTATGCACACACACATTTAGCCCTATTTGTGTCGTTTCCAGGGAATACCACGGTGAGGTAGTCTCTTTTCGTTCCTCATTTGTTTTCTTTAACTGAGTATTAAACTTATTTACAACATTTACATAATATATCTGCCAACTTGTGACCCTTTTTCGTAATACAATTGTAATTTCTGTGAGCAAGTCCCGCAATCCAGATCTTATTTTAAGTTGCCATTACATGAAGTATTTTTAGAGCCTTTGAAATAGTCTCGTCAATCTTAATTGCTTATTTCTTCCTTCTTTTCCCATCGATATTTAAAACTAACCGGTCAAAGTGATAGACGTAGTACTCTGCGTCTTCTGGAATATTGTTTATTAATGAATAAACATTGGAATGAACTCTTGAAATGTATCTGTTTATTCTTTTATTCCACCCTTCTGAGATGTTATTAGTGCGGTGGCGTCTTCCACTGCAGTTCCACATATTTTTTGGTATGTGCTCATTATCGAGCCACTGGTCTACACAATAGTCGTAGCACTCTTGAAGTTTTTGGCACTAGCGTGCTCTCCTGAATGTAGAGCCAACCATCGTCCAACATTTCCAGAGGAAGATGCGCTAGTGCTGAACACATTCTCATATGGCAAGAGTATATCTTCGTTTTCCCTGTAGGCAGGAACAATGCCGCAATATTGCAATTTTCTCCACAAACATTGATTAAAATGATAATTGCAACCCAAAATCTCTTTTCCAGGAAACAAGCCTCTGCCTGACTGTACAACAGCAGTTTTTGAAGTCTATCATGCGAGTTGCAGGGTTCCATCTAGGCACATTGGTTTTAATACCTTTGAAAAAACGATCATCTTTCTCGTACTTTGTTCGGTACCAAGGCGTATACAGCTGGAATTGTATTTGTTTTCTTCCAGAAACTTCCGAGATTAGCGTGAATGACAAATAGCTGTCCAAACTTCATGCTAGAACTCTTGAAGGTTCCGTGGACAAAGAATGAAATACAGCCTGATAAAGATGGTTTTTCCTTTTCGTTAGCAAACAACAATATTCTGTTGTCATCTTCAAATAAAAATGTGTCACCATCGATTATAAGCAAGAGATTTTCTTGAAGCACTATGTCTTCGGAATCATTCCGTACAAGTGTCACAACTTCATCTGAATAACACTCTGCAACATTAAGAAGAGAAATCAGGGCCCCTTATACCGTTTGGTTGATTCATTTTGGCTATTTAGTACACGTAATTAACCACTCTCCCGTAATGAAGCTATAAACAAAGAACATCTGCTGCTATGGGTTGTGATTTCTAAAACCAACGCCAGCAGATACCAAATGGCGGTAGTAAAAGAGCTGTTGTCAAATCCATTTCGCATCAGTTGATCGTTTACTGATCCTTGATTAGCATTTATGCGACCCAACGAAAAAAAGAAATTGAATAGAGATTGTCTGATTAGCAATCAGTAGGTGATTTGATTTGCTTTCCTGCAACCGGGCATTAATAACAGCGCCTGATTAGCTGAGGAGAAAAACTCTTCCCCTTTGATAAGTACTGTAATTTAAGAGAAAAAGTTTGCTTTGAGAGAAATCAACGTTGACACGGCTCTGCATTCTAGTACGGTACTAGGTATTGAAGTTAACTCTTTAATCGTATGAAGAGTGCAGTGCCATTTTAAAATGCAGAAATATGCTGGGGATTTTGAAGTTCGAAGAAAAGCTGGGAATACAAATCGCGTTAAAAAAAAAACAAAAAAAAAAAAACAGCCGTCTACTATCTGCGAATGACAGCCTCTTGCATTAAAGCGCAGTTGGAGGGACATACAAGAGGGTGTCGTTATCAGACCAGGAGCTGCTCGAGGGCTGACGAATTATTTTAGATGCGGAGGACCATTGTTTTTTCTTTTTCCCTTCTTTCGCATTTCGCTTTTCTATAGGAGCCTTCTATTTGAACCGGTCATGCGTGTTCACTGCAAACGTATTTTGGCAGAAAACGTCATCTCTGACATTTCGGCCAATTCATCAGAGGACGGGTGGGTATATGAAATGCTGTTATCGAACTCTAAAGGTGAGCTTAACACAGAAGTTAATTATATTAAGGCAACCAATCCGAGAGTAAAAATCATATGTGTTCCATACACATGAATTTTTCTAACTGTTCTCCAAACTATTCTTATAAACGATTATTCTTTATCTACATCATGCTAATCGAGATAAAATTTAGTAGAAATTGTCCTTTTATTTGCTTCCTTCTAAGCAGAAGAGAAATAAGGGAATACACAAGGCTAAAACGATGGTTATAGTATATTGCTTTCTGTAGGTTCATGATGACCAAGCAGGCCTTGAACTTAGAGCATGCCAGAGCATAAATCGTCCTCCGTGGTATAGTGGTTACCAAGCGAGCCTCATATACCCAAGATCGTGGGTTGAAACCCCGCAGAGGCATGGCTTCCTTCGGACTGGAAGTAAAGCCGTTGGTCCCGTATTGAGATTTACGGCACGTAAAAAAGCCTCAAGCCTGATAAAAAGGCCTCTGAGGAAAATTAAGCGGTGTTTCACGCCCAATACGCTCGTATGTAGAATGGGACGCTGAGAACCACTGTAATTAAAGAGCTTTCATAAATAAAACTCCATTTCATTTCCTTTCAAAGCAACAAAATGAAATACATCAAGTATACGATATTTAACATTTTCGCATTACAACTAATAGCAAACATCGCAAATTTTATTTATCACTTTGCTTTTATAGCCTACGTCACGATACATGTCACTTACCTTCTGATATACAAAAGTGTCCACATTTAAAGTTAAGATCTACATTCTGAAAATTATGTACGTAGGACTTTTGTCAATGCCGTTCTAAATTGTTAGTTATTACTCTCAAATCTACATACACAAATTATGTATTTTAAATTGCAGTACCAAAATGCATACATGCAATAACGGTAATTTTCTAGTCCATTTAATGTCGGCGGTTTTATACAGGGTGATTTATATAGAGCTGACACATTCCCTTCATTAATTGTTTCAAAACGTGTTATGCTAGCGACAACTTATTAGACCTAAATTGTAGAAAAATTCTGGGAGATTGTTACCTGTATAGCAAATGTTAAAAATGTCCTCCATCCTGCATAAGGCACAACTCAACACGTCGTGCCATGATACTGGCCACTCGTTGGAGGACTCTGTTGTGAATAGTTTGAATCTCCTTTGTGATGTGCTTGAGATCGTCCATGGGGACGTGTGGCGTAAACCCTATCCTTTAAGTAACCCTATAGAAAGAAGTCCGGCGATGTCAAATCCGGAGATCTTGGTGGCCACAGGTTCCTGGAAATTATCCGGTCGTCAAACAAACTTGCAATTAGATTCATGGAGTCTTTTGATGTATGGCATGTAGCGCCATCTTGCTGAAAATATCCTTGACTCAGCTCTACATCGTACTGCATTTTCACGTTGACTACAAGAACAAAATGTCGAAACAGCTGCCAACAATGCAATTAGGAATGAAACAAAAACATTTGCGCATCTAGTGACAAGGAATCGAAACTTCAGAACATTCTGCTTAATTTGGTGTTAAAATTGGGTCATTGAATGGATTTCCAACGGAATAATTAAAGAAAGAAATGTGTCAGCTCTACATAAATCACTCCGTACTATTTAACATATTGCATACCAGCAAAGAAGTTACCTAGTGTCACTGGATTTCTGATTTTTCCTTGGGTCTTATACATTAGATCACACACATTCATAGTCTCATTCATTCTTCCAGACTCTATGAAACGGTATAATCTTGGACACAGAAAAATTCTCACTCCCCAGGCGAGAATCGAACCACAGACCTCATGCCCAACAAACAGATGCTACGGAACCAGTCTCTGTGGTGTAAGTTGTTCAACGTACAGTTTCCAAACCGAAACGCCACACAAGTTGTATCACTTAAAAGCGCGACCGCTACCCCAAGAGCCAACTGCGAGATTTATTACACAGCACCGCCATTGTACCATTTTTAATCAACATGCCGTCCAGCTTATCTTTGGCTAGGGTGGACACGCTAGGAGAGAGCGACGGAGGGTTGTGTGCCTTTTTATGGTCGTGTGGAGGCTACACTTCAGGTACACTGTAGAAAAGTTTTTGTTCCAAACTTCACGCTTCTCGGCTTCACATTATGACACTGGAGATGAAAGTATTTGACATTGGCAAAGATCACGTGATCGTATCCTTTTTACTTTCTCTACTAAGTAAATCGGTAGAGAAGGTATTGCACTCCACACAAAAATTCGAAGCCGAAATTTCACTGGAAATGCATGTTTCAGGGCCCCCTGTATCCATAAAAAACATTTTAAGAAAACATTCCATGTGTGCATGTGTCTATGAACACCAACTCAAAAACGAAAAGCTTGTAAGATACCAAATTTAGTATTTAATTTCAGTGTCTTCCAAAGATGCGTTACTAATATTTTGAAGAAAATTCCCCCACCCCAAACTACCCTTTACATGGAAAAAAGTTTAAAATTTTGGTTTTATCAAAAATGGCTCTAACGATTTTGATTTAAACACCGTATATTAAAGATACTTACATGACAATCAAAATGTATGTCTTGACATTTCTAGGAATAACCTGAAGGCTTCGTCATTTTGAATGAATTTTGCACAACTGTTAAACCGGAAAAGTGGATAAAAACTTTACTAAAGAAAAGGAAGATTCTTTAAAACACTGAATTTATGTTATATGCATTTTTTCTTGCCGTAGGCCATTTACTGGATATTATTTCTTAATAATTTTAGTTTTAAAATGTTTATAAACTTTTTTCGTATGGGAATTTGTCAATTCTTGACCAAGCAAAGAAACGAATTTCAATCACATAAGAACCAGCTTTTAAAATATTTGATTGTCGTTTTAACCTAGTGGCATTGAGAATAAAAATCAACTAATTTTTAGAAAAAGAAAGCCTTGTGTGTGTGTGTGTGTGTGTGTGCAAGTCTGTGGAACAGCATAACTCAAAAATGAATAGTCCGTTAAATGTCAAACTTGATTTTCAGCAATAACACCAAAATAAACTAATCTTGTCATGGAAACATTTTCGAAAGCTTTATTTTCTCAAAAATAGCTAACGAGTTTGATTTAAATACCGTATATTAAAGAAATTTACATAGCATATAAAATGAATATCCTTAATTTCCTGGGAATAGTCTCTCCAGTTCCCTTCATTCTCATTCTGAATGACTTTTGCATAACTGGTAAACCGTAAGAGAGACAAAAATTTACTGCACAAAAATGTGTATCTCGTTAAAACACAGTTTATGTCCATTACATTTTTGCTGTAGAGCTAACCGTATCTGAGATATTCTTTATTGCTGGTTTCAATTTTAAAAAAACAAACATATTTTTCTCAGACAGGAGATCCTCTGTGTCCGTTGTTTATTTCTGGTCATTCAAAGAAATAAATTTCAATGACAATCGCATAGGGATAGCTTTTAAAATATTGACTGTCGCATTAATCTAGTGCATTCCTTTAGTTCCTTCTACTTATAAGGAACTGTGTAATAAGACCATTCTGCTAATACTTATCTAGATTAGCATGCTATAAAAAGAAGAATACTCTTTTGTAAGAAGTTTGTTTTAGAACAGATAGGGAAAGTCATGTGAATGGAACTCATCAGATCTATTTTAAAATTTTTCTTTAATTTAAGACAATTTGAAAATCTCATATATGTCTTAAGAATAAATACGAATACGTAGTAAAATTAAATAAGGTTCTATAGAAAACGAGATTATCAGGGGTATAACATACATTACATTCATCCGAAACAAACAAAACAGACGAACTTACTTGTAGAATGCTGTGAAAACGAGGCTAAAAGCTCGCATGCACATATGTCATTGTAAAACGATGAGCTAATGGTAATTTAGAGACATTTACAATTTGAGATTCTTTCTAATCCGTCGCCTAACGTGCTGATCAGTGCAGCCAGTAGTGGTTTGTAATAAACCTCGGAGTTGTTCTGCAAATCTTATTCATAATTCTTTGTACCGGTTTATTTTCCTATACCTTTCAACAGTTTCAATCAATTAAGGTGCATGATAGTTATCTAGCTTTTAAAAACTCTGATGTGTTCCATTCACATGATTTTCTCTACATCTCTGCAACAAGGTATTGTTTAAAAGCTTATGCTTCTATTTACTTCATGCTAATCGGGAAACATTAGCAGAAATAGTCTTATTACTTGCTTTCATGTAAGTAGAAGCGAAATAAATTAATGTCATAGGCTAAAGTAATAGTCAAAAGCTGGCTGCTATGTGACTGAAGTTCTTTGTTTGCATGGACACCAGTTGACAAATTCCCGTATGAGAAAAGTATAAGTATTTTAAAGCTGAAACCAATAACAAAGAATATCTCAAAAAAGATCAACTCCACGAAAAATTTATATAATACGAATTGTGTGTTTTAATGAGCTCTATGTTTTCTGTTAAGTTAGCTTTTGTCTATTTCTTAAGGTTTACCAGTTATGCCAAACTTAGTAAAATTCATCCAGAGTCAAGTAATCTTCTGAGGCTATTCCCAGAAAATTCAACATATACATTTTATTTGTGTGTTAAACATCGTTAATATAAGACATTTTAATCAGAATCGTTAGAGCCATTTTTGAGAAAATCAAAATTTTGAAGAAAAAAATCCATGTAAAGAGTAGTTGAGGGTGGGGGGATTTGCTTGAAAATCTTCATGTCGCATCCTAGGAAGATACCAAAGTTGAATACCAACGGTCTTTTCGTTTTTGAGCTATGCTGTGTACAGATACACACACGGACCTTTTTCTAGAGAGTTTTTTTGTTATTCAGGGGACGCAAAACACGTATTTCCGGTGAAATCTCAGAATCGAATTTTTTGATACAATGAATACCTCTTATATACACTATGTATGTGTATAGAAAGTAAAAATACAAAGCAAGTCTGCAAGAAGCACCACATTGCGACGTAAAACACATAAAGAAAAAAAAAACTAGTGTTCACGTTTAGGTAGAAAACTGAAAGCTCTTGCTGGTTTATGAATTTTTTGGAAGCTCTTAGAATTTGCTGCTAAATTTATTCTTCATTCGCAGTACAGAATGAAAGGAAAAAGAAGAGTAGACACAAAAAGGTTAGAGAGAAAGAGTGCAGAAGGTAAAAAATTGATGTTGTTATTTAAAATTCTCTCATAGCTTTGTGTTGAGAGGGGTCCGAGCTCATGACTATTCAGAAGGGGTTATCGGGCGAGATTCCCCAAGCTCTATTTTTCTTAACTCCGGTCGTATGTTTTATTTTACACTGAAGAGGACTAAGTTGGGATGATGCGGCAGCAAGGGTTATCTTCCTGCCGCCCTGGTAAGTCCAGAGTCCATTCATTTCACATGAAGCAGCTCCAACATATTTCTCCCGATGCTCCTGTTCTTGAAATTTTACGCATGCATCGTCATCTTTTTGTGTTACCATCTTTGCTCTATATTCCATTTTCTACTTCTTTTGAGTGCCGAGGAGACTGATAGTGCGGTAGAGTTCAGAAAAACTTTCATTTTTACGTGAAGTTCCAATCGTTCCAGTTCCGTAACAAATCTGAAGTGTTATTATACGTATCTTTCTCTAGCGAATATTATATGTACAACATATTATTCCGAAAGGTTATTGTTCTATATGTTTCGTGTTACTCGTGATAAACTTTTCCAGCGATAGTTTCATTTTTATTTCGTTGTAAGTACGATGAGTGCGGCATGCGTACAGATTGCTAACGCATTATTAAGAAGTGAATCGCTATGTGATATATTTGAAATTATACTCTTTACATTGTCTTCCGTGTCGCCCTCCAAAATTGCTGGTTCAAACCTGGCGACCGGTTATGGAATTTTTCGGAAGTAAAAATCCTTATGATGGCTTTCCTCAGTATGGAAGTAAAGCCGGTGGTCCCGTGGAATGTTTATTTGCATGTTAAAGAACCCCATACCTTGAAAGAAAAGGTTTCTGGGCAAAATATTTGCTATTTTGCGTCCGCAAGCCGTGATTTCTTCCTACAGTGCTATCTGTGATCAACGAGGTGAGACCCGCGTCACCATGGCGCATGGTGGCGAATTCACGAACTAGAAATTCAAATCCGATAATGGAAACGTAACGATGCCCGCTCCACTTAGGAACTATAGGAAATACCACCGCCGCCGCCGCCGTCACCACCACCACTACTACTTTATCGCGAGAAACAAACGAATGGCGACTTAAGTATGTATTCTGAAAGTAAAGGCCATTAAAACGTTATCTTGCAAACGTTAATTGCTAACTGTCCTACCCTCCAAAATGTTCTATTCACATGATTTTCTCTTCTTTTCGGCAAACAAATTATTCTTAAAAAGCTTATTCTTCTATTTCATGCTAATCAAAATATGCATTAGCACATAGCTTTTATTACTGAGTTCCTTATAAGTAGAAGGAGAATGTGAGAATACACTAGGTTAAAGCATAGTCAAATATTTTAAAAGCTGTTGCTATGCGGTTCTCTTTGCATGGCCAGGAGTAAAACATAGCAGCGATGAAACTAATGAGGATTTCCCTTGTGAGAAAAGTACATTTAAAATATAAAATGTAACCAATACAAGGAATATCTCGAGAATGGTTAATTCCAAACACAAAAATGTATACCTATTACATGAATTGTTTTTTGAAATTAACATTTTTATGTGTAGCAGTATTTTATCTTTTATACATTTTTGTAAAAGTCATCAGAATGGACAGATCTTTAGGTACTATTTCCTGAGAATTCAAGATATACATTTTGCCTGTAAATATCTTTAACTTGCGCTGTTTTAATCAAAATCGATAGAGCCATTTTTGAAAAAATCAAAAACTTTCAGTCTTATTCCCATGTAAAGGATAGTGTGAGCTGGAGAATTTTCTTGAAAATCTTCGTTTCACATCTAGAAGAATCATGAACTTAATTGTCAAGTTTGGCATTTTTTACGTTTTTGATTTATGTTGTTCACTACTTACTTGGATTTTTTTTCTAAAAATGTATTTTCGGAGTCAAGAGACCTCAAAACCTGAGTTTGCAATGAAATTTCGAAATCCATTTTTGGGTGGAACACACTTCCTTCTGTACCCACTATATACATAGTGCGCATAAAGACAGTAAAAAAAAACTTATATAAATGAATATTTTAACCAAATCTAAATTTTTCTTCATTTTTATGAATGTTTTAAGTCTGCGGATATGCAAAATTTAATTAAGATATGCCGACTATTTTTTTTTTTTTTTTTTTTTGCGTAAATATCTTAGGATTAGAATTATACACGGACGGGTCCCCCAGTCACGTGAGCAGAACACAGCATGGCCGCGCCATGGTCGAGTGGTTAGACCTCTCTCCTCTCACCTAGACGGCCGGGGTTCGATCCCAAGCGACCACATGTGAGATTTGTGGTGGACAAAGCGGCGCTGGGGCGGGTTTTCTCCGGGTTCTGCGCTTTCCCCCGCCATCGCATTCTACCGGTGCTTCTTCATCATGTATCATTAGTGTCACCACCTGCGGTGCCATAAGTAGTTAAAGTGGATGTTAAACACTACCAAAAAAAAAAAAAAAAAAACAGAAGCAGGCCCTAGTAGCCCTTTGTGACTTACTTGACCCTTGGTGACTTATGTGACCCCAGAAGAGAGAAGACGGGATGTCTAACGGTTCCAATTGAATGTCTCCAATGCCGCCTGGTCCAGTCCATAAGCCCCGAAATGGCCCTAGACGGAAAGCAACCGAAGGTGAGTTCCAGTAGAGGGTGCCAAAGCCACCGCAAAGCCGTAAACCCGCCGAACACCGTCGCCTAAACCTGAAACAGGTCACAAGAAAATGAGGGAACAAATTTTTTGGGGGCAAAAAGTAATGAAACATACCATTAAAGATAATCAGTATGAATACAATGAAGTTTGCACTTATCTCTCTGACTTTGGCCGATTCTATCTAGCACTCTATATTTTAACCCTTAGTTGCTCGCAATAGTTTGCTACATATGTCGCTTTTCCTGTAATTTCTCCGGCTTTCATAACCCTACCAGAGGCAACATCAACGAAGCGGTTCTAAAAGTCGCGACGTGAAGGCGATAGGTAATCGACTAGTCATCCATCGCGAATTCAATTCCCAGCAACTGCAATCAGATGTGCGTTTGGTAATGGACGGTGAGGACTCATGTAAAATAACCGCTGTAATGGTACATTTGGAAGCTAACAGAGTTTCGTTGATGGTGCTCTTTTACTTTAAAAAAATCATTAAAATTGTATTACAAAATATTAATATTACTTTCTCTAGTAGGTATGTGCAATGTTCATTATAGATAGAGAAGGTATTGTATTTTACCAAAAATTCGATATCGAGATTTCAAGGAAGTACATGTTTTGAGACACCTGAATCCAAAAATGTATGTATGTGTGGAAATGCGTGTGTGTGTGTGACTGAGGCTGTGTGTGTGTGTATGTGGGCAGCACAGCTCAAAAACGAAAAGCTGTTAAATACTAAATTTGATACATTTTAAGCTCAGTATCTCTAATGGATGCGACACCAATATTTTCAAATAATCTCCCTCCCCAAACTACCCTTTACATGAACAGTTTTAAAAATGTTAATTTTCTCAAAAATGGCCCTAACGACTTTTATTAAAGTAGTGTATATTAAATATATTTACCTGATAAATAACATTTACATTTAGAATTTACTGGGAATAGCCTCTGCAGTCCTCTTCATTCTGAATGATGTTTGCATAACTGGTAAAAACTTATCACATAGAAATTATAGATCTCGTCAAAAACACAATGTATGTCCATCACATTTTTGTTGTGCAGATAATCGTTTCCGAGAAATTCTTAGTTATTGGTGTCAATTTTAAAATACTTATACTTACTCAGACAGGAAGTGGTCCGTGTTTCTTTTGTTTTACTCCTGGCCAAGCAAACAAGTGAATTTCAATGACAATCACATACAGTATTTGACTATCATATTAGCTAGTGTATTCTCTTAGTTCTCTTCTACTTATAAGGAACTAAGTAATAAGAGCATTTGCTAATGCTTAATTTGATTAAAGTGGCGTAGAAAGAAGAAGAATCTTTTGTAAGAAGTTTGTTTAAAGAAAGTAATGTGAGTGTGAAACATAGATTTTTAAATCAGGGTATCTCAAAAATATATTTCTGTAGAAATCTCGTACATAGACATTTTTGTTGAAATACAATGTTTGCTCTGCTTCCTGCACTAGTAGAGAAACTAAAACTGTAATAAATAAAAGGATTTACGCAGAAATGTTTATTTCAGCCAAGCGAGTTGCTTTGCGTTGTTTTACTCAGACCTTTTAACTGCGTATATAAGGAGTCTGTTCATCCGGAATGCTGTAGCAAACACAGAAGTGAAAACGAATTAGATTCGGATAAAGGAAGCAATAAAATTGTTGCATGAATTGGGATGCGGCATATCCGTAGCTTCCTGCGCGCCACACAGGCGAGAAGGAAGCGAGTCTGCAGGAGAGCAAAAAAGATCTTGGCACAGGGAGGTAAAATAAATCTGTTTCCCGAACACTTCATTTAGGATTTCCGCTCTTCGGGACGTTTAATAAGTCAGGGCTGTAATGCGATTCTGGCGAGCGCTCCAAACGGAATTTCACACGCATCCCGGTAATGGATTTTGAAAACTTTACAGTAGCGTCGTATTCTGAGTGCTAATTTTGCTGCAAGAGGGAAGGCAGAGTGCCGTTTTAATAAGAGTATTGCTTGCTATTTGTTTGTGCAACTGTTACACCCAGCTTATATTGCTCTCACTGGACAGATGCTTGTAATGTGATCGTCCCAAGAGAAGAGCGGAGATACAGAGAGAGGAGAGAAGTTTGATTAACAATACATTACGAGTGTGATTGTTCCCAGTTTCACAGAGTAAGTATGACAGTAAAGTAACATTTCCACTTTTACGTTTGTAACAAGGTTAAAAATTAAGTACAAAGGCTTCGTTTGTTCCACCGGTTTGTTTTGATATTTAAGCCTGTGCAGTAATAGCCACATTACACATTTTGTTACAGATGCAAAGGGAATATTGATAGGCAAATGTTTAATAACTTGACGTTATATTCTGCTTTAATACTCCTTGCTCTTTCCTTGTCAGGAAATCGTCAGGAATGTATTTGAATCGGTTTGTAAGGTGTGTGTTAACCAAAAAAAGAAGAAAGGCCTATACTCCCGAAATAATCAAATTTACCCAAAATTTTATTTTTAGAGTATTTAAAAAATTGGTTTTGTAACACATCTAGTCTAAATTTATTTTAAACAGATTCTATCTCTCTATACGTACTATATATATTGTGAATAGAGAAGGTATTGTATTTCACCGAAAAATTCGATACCGAGATTTCACCGGAAATAAATGTTTTGAGACCGCGCGTGTGCCTTGTGTATGTATAGCTCAATACAAAACTTGGTATTTAAGTTAAGCATTTTCCAAGAATGCTACATGCTTTTCAATAAAATCCATCATTTCCAACTATCCTTTACATAGAACTGTTTCGAACATTTTGATTTTCTTAAAAATGCCTAACTATTTTTATTAGAATACCACATGTTTAAGACATTTTCATGACAATTTCAATTTTTTTGCAGCATTACTCGTTTTCATAGTGCTAATTAGAAATTGGAAAATATTCAGTTTTTTGTTTCTTTCCTTTTTCTTGTTTCCACAAGTTCATTACTAAGACGATAGTAAATGCATACTATCTGATAAATTGAATGCTTACACATATGTATTAATTTCAGGAGCGTCAGTTTTGCAGAAATAATGCAGTACCATTTTTAACATTCAACGTTAAATAGTTTAGGCAACAAGAATTTGACTTTAAGCTGGCTACACCCAAACCCTCATCAAACATAGAATGCACACAACATGACCATGAGTCGCTTACTGCAGGTAAAATGTGCTCTCATAATAATTGGTCTGCACACGACAATAGACGAAATAGGGATGGGAGGCTTGTTATCTATGACACCACGCGTTAAGTCCGGTAGCAGTTCAACGTAATTTCCTATCGACTTGGCTTTAATGCTTGGACATAAACATTTAAGAAACCTCTTGAATGACAGAGATTTCAAATTTGTATATTGTGCATTTTGTATTTATATTAGCAAAAAGTCCTTGAATTTTAGGAGGATCTCGATATAATCTATTATTTATTTTTAAGCAATTTGAATGATTTTCTTCAGATTATTGTATAAAACGTTTCATTGCATACAACAGTTCTTAATTTGCTTCATGTGCAGCCGCAATAGCAAGCGTACAAAAATGGGCTTCTAATATCAATAGGTGAATGCCGTTTTTCCATGGTTTGATACAACCAAGAATTCCTTTTTGTTTTTTGAGTTAACAAAACACAATATTGAGACGAACATTTTGAAGACTCTCCACTGGACAAGTATGTCATAAGCCCGCCTGGGTTGTGAGGTGGTAGCGTGTGTGCCTCACATTCAACAGGTCCGAGTTTGAATCTCGCTTAGGGTGAGTTACCTGAATAAAGCTTTTTCGGGATTTTTGCTTATTTTGAGAAGACGAATGTCGAGTAAGTTTAAGTACCATGGATCCCCGAGATCATTTGAGCAGCATTTCACCAATTTCATACATCGTCCGATATGGCCAACCAGGTTAAAGGACGTTAAGCTTAAAAAAAAAAAGTATGTCATCTGAAGATAAAAGAAAAACAATTTCCGAAACTCACGGAACTTCACAGCAGCCTGGCAATGCCCAGCGGGGAGGTTTCAAAAATAGTCATTCTACATAATTAAAATGAAACCTTCGCTTTTAATAGGACTTCTTTTACCTTAATGCATAAACAATATTCAGGAAATGGTAGCATTTAGAGAGAATAATGGACACATACTGTTTACTAATTTTATGTTATTTTCTTATTTCTCCACTTTAGTGTACTCTGTTATCTGTTTCTTTTCCGTTTCCTAATTTATGAAGGTCCCGTACCTCTATTTTTGTTCTGATCTTTGTTTAATTTGCCTTCCCTGTCGTTGTTTCGTGGTATTATAGTTAGTTATTGGTGTGCCACAATTAGAAATCACACCCTCTACTCGTCACTGTTGCCATAAAGAAAACAGTGGGCTATTTTGAGACACTGTGTCTCGCCGCGTGCTGAGAATAATCCTGCGCCCCGGCGGCAGTAGCCTTTGTTGTGTTACAGCTGTGGTGTTTCATTCCCTATGCGTTCTTTGCACGCGAAACGTGGCGCCAAACTCTTTAATCATGTCTCACTTGTTTGTTGTCTCGGATCTCGTGAACCGCGGCACTTAGTGGCATCTTGCGGTGGCATGAGAGGTGCATCTTCATAGCAAGGTAAGATCACACACAGCTGTTACTTGCTTAGCTAATCTTACTCTTATGGATAAGAGCTTAATCTGCCTATGAATATTAGGATTCTAGAAACTACCTCAGTTACTCTTGTACGTATGGTAATTGGGGGAATATTGTATTTCACCCCCAAAAAAAACAGATGTGTTCCATTTACATGACCGCATTTCGAAAACATACCTTTTATTCAAAAGATTAATTTATCTACATCATGCTAATCAAGATAAACATAAGCAGAACTAGTCTTATTACTTGCTTCCTTGTAAGTAAAAGGGAAATGGGAAATGCACAGGCTAAAGCAATAATCAAGTCCTTTAAAAGCCGGTCGCTATATGAAACAATTGGATTTTCATTCTCTTTTCTTGCCAGGAGTAAACAAAAGAGTAACGAGAAGAAAGATCCCATTTGGGACAAATTTAAGTGGCTTAAAAAAATAGTGCTTAGTAATGGAATATCTTAAAAATGGTTAACTGTACAAAAAATGTATGTAACATAAAAGATGTATTTAATAATATATACATTTTGTGCAGTAGTTTTGTCTATCACTTACGCTTTGGCATTTATACAAAAGTCATCCAGAATGAAGAGTCTTCAGAGGCTATTCCCAGAAAATTAAATATATACATTTTGTTTGTCATAAAATACCTTAAATATAAGATATTTTAATTAAAATTGTCAGAGCCATCTTTAGAAAATCAACATTTTCGAAAAATGTTCCATGTAAAGGGTAGTTGAGGGTGAGGGAATTTTCTTGAAAATCTTCGTGTCGCATCCTTGTTAGATATTAAGTACCAAGTTTGCGCTCCCCACCCCACACGAGCGCACACATGTTTCTAAAAATGTTTTTTTAAATCAGGGAGTGTCAAAATCTTTATTTCCGGTGTAATCTCGGTATCGAATTTTTGGGTGCAACGCAATACCTACTCTATACACTATGTACATAGTACGCAAGTGTCTACGGAAATATATTTAAGAACTCCTGAACTCCCCTTAAACAAAAAGTTGGTTGAAGACCAAACTGGTTATTTTAAGTTCTCCATCTTCCAAAAATGCTATTTTCAAGAAAACCCTTCACCCCAAACTACCCTTTACATAAAATGGTTTTCGAAAGTTTTGATTTTCTCAAAAGTGTCTTAACGATTTTAATTCAAATACCACAAATTAAAGATATGCTTACAAGTAAAAGGTAGATTTTTGAATTTTCTGGGAATAACCTACAAAGTTCTCTTCATTCGAAAGCAATTGAATATAATCTTATATCTTTGGTAGGTATACGCTAAGTGATACAAGAAAATGTAATGCACAAAAATGTATGTAGATCTGAGAATGTACAGAAGTAACCTTTTTTGTTGCATAAGGCAATTCCGAGATAAATGGTTCTATTGATCTATACTTTGTCATGTTTAAATTATTGTTTATTTTTAGCTATTTTCTGGCGATAGCTTGGCAAATATATATCATCTTAAGGCCAATAATTAGCGTCCAGTTCTTAAACATCTTACTATCGCTGTTTCCTTCGTATTTTTTAACGAAATATATAATGTAGATATTTCTGCAAACGTTTATCTCGATTGCTATGAAGTGGATATAAAAAGAATAGTTTGTGTTGCCAGTAATAAACGATAAAGTCCAGAGGAACTAATGGAAATGTAACGCATTAGTCTACTGTTCTAATAACTTTGGTTAATAAGGAGTAGCTGTATATGAAAATTGTTTTAAACCAGGCAATATATTCATAATGTAAGGAAAAACCTGGCAAAGGTGAAATTATGTAAGACACTTACATGAGTTATATTTTTACAGGGTAATTAACTCTGTTCACTAGAGCACAGTGGATTGTGTCGTCAAATACCTATGCCAATGCAATGTGTCTGCTGCCTACCCTGCCGCCCGCTTCTAGTTTCTCAACATTTGCACATCCTTGTCTTAGACCGTTCCGTCCTCAAACTGCTATCTCCTCCGCATAAATAGTCGTACTCTTGTTCTTAATCCTTTGTCTTCATATTTCTATATCTTTTATATACTTGTTTCCATTCTTTACAAATTAATGATATTTGAATCGGTAATCATTAGTTTTGTTTAGGATATTAAAATCTTCAGTTCCTCTCCAATGATGTCATGTTTTGTGTAATCAGTCCTTCTGCATCCTGCAGTGTATCGTAAAGACAGTTTTTCTATTACGTTTATTCGTCGCCAGCGTCTTTTTGTTAGAATCCGGCTTTCAGAGGCATGTATGTACATTAAATACCAACTAATATAAAGACTGATGTCAACTGAAATTGACTGTTGGAGATATCCAGACGGGAAGGAAGCACACATAAGGTCATCAGGAATAAAAAGATTATCAGAAGTTCGTTTATTGGTGTTATGGAAGAAAAACAACCTATATGATATGGACATGTAACGATAATCTCAGAAGAAGGATTACGAATACCATGAGGGGTCAAAGATTGGAAACCACCAGGAAGAAGAAAACTGGGAGACCACCAACCACATGGATACAGGGTAAGACATCACTGAGAAACAGAAATGTTGAAGATTCACGGATAGATAGACCAAGCGGGGAATGAAAATTAAATTTGATGGAACCACTAGGAAGGATGAAAAAATGTAGATACCCGACCACATACAAGGAATTATGATAACACTGAGACACAGCAACATTGAAGATTCATGGACACATAGACCAAACGAAGAATGAAAACTAAATTTGATGGAACCACCAGGAAGGATGAAAAGAGAGATCACCATCCACATGATACAAGGAATTAAGATAACATTGAGACACAGATAAACCATATGGAGTGAAAATTAAATTTGATGGAACCATGGGAAAGTGAAAAGAGGGGGGAGATGCCACGTAATACAAGGCTAAATTAACATTGAGACACGGAATATTGAAGATTCATGAACAGATAGACTAAATGGAGAATGAACATTAAATTTGATGGCCGCCAGAAAGGATGTAAAGAAAATCACCGACAATATGAACAAGGAATTAAGATACCATTGAGATATAGCAATGTTAAAGTGAATTCATGGACAGATAGACCAAATTGGGAGTCAAAATTAAATTTGATGGAGGAATGATGAAAAGAGGGAGATCACTAACCACAAGGATACAAGAAATTGAGGTATCAGTAAGAAACAGAAACGTTGGACATTCATGGATAGCCACAAATGGAGAATGAAAATTAAATTTGATGTATATTTTCGGGTTGCCATAAAATGTAATACATTGTGAAACCGTAACCATCTTAAGTACATCCACTATTTTACAGGAATTTAAAAGTTTCAACTCTTGCTTGTTCTTCGTATTGTCCCACACACTGTTTTATTTTATGCCTTCGATATAGGAAATACATAATTACGAACACCCCTAAGCCAGCCATTTTGTAGATGTAAACAACGTTTAAACTAACTTCTCAAGCGAGGTAGCTGAAGGTGTAACCCCCTAAACAGCAGTTTGTTTTTATTAATAAGAAAATCCAAAACACCCTGAACACACTAGAAGTTACAGTTTGATTTTGAATGACGACCTGCTTCTTTGACTCAATTGCTTAAAACGGAGTTGTCTATAACAGCGAAGCTCTCTCTTCTCTTATAAGTTAATGACATTGTCGCTTCACCACATTGCTTTTTGTCTTTGAAGCACTTCCTCTACTCGTACTGTCTAGCGGCTGATAATAGTGGCATGTGCATGATAACCAAACATAAGAGAGATTTGGAGTAATTGTTTATTCACACAAGCCGTGTGTAGGACAAGAGTTGGATAGGTAGAGTCAGACTGAAAAATTCAATAACATAGCCGGAATTTGAACCAATCCAATACGAGAGATTTGTTTGTAGCTTCATGATTACACGAATGGTCATAGTTCCGCGAACAATGCATGGGGGTTATTGCGCTCTCCCCTCTATGAAGTATAGAATCACTGACAAGCACCTATACTTTCTGACTAATTGCAAGAAAACGTTCGTTATACTACAAGTGAGTAATTTAATACCTTTTAATTTAAAAATAGCAAAAAGAAACAAAATAACTTGAAGTATTGTGGATTTCCAGGCCAGAAATAATTTATCCTCTGCCATCAACAATGAAACATTTCTCTCAAGTTCTTGCCAGATGGCAGCAATACAAATAAAGGTAGGATTGTACCAAGGCAGCATGTAGAACATGCGAAATGGGGCACACAGGTACATAACGTTTTTGTTGCGTATTGCTGTTTTGCAGCAAATGTTACATCCCATTGCAGCAATTTAGAAAATGAGCTCAGTATCGCAACAGTTTCACTTTTTATTGTGGATTCACATCAGCTACGAAAACGGCAAATTTCTTTTGGCTGTGAATCGTACATAAAAGCACCTAGCCATATGGAAAGCGTGAGAGAGATACAATAAAGATATTTACATGACAAATGTAGATATATCTTGAATTTTCTGGGATTAGCCTCTGAATTCCTCCATATTCGGGGTGTATTGCATAATTTTGCATAATTGGTTGACCGTAAGAGATAGACAAAATCTTACTACACAAGGAACACAGCTTATATTAAAATACACAGTTTATGTCATATACATTTTTTCGTGCAGTTGACCATTCTTGAGATATTCCTTGTCATTGGTTTCAATGTTTCAGTTTTAAAATGCTTATCTTTTCCTATATGGGAATTTGCCAACTCCTGGCAGAGCATATAAACGGATTTCCAAGATATAGCAACCAGCTTTTCAAAGATTTTTCTATTGCACTGGCCTAGTGTATTCCCTTATTTCACTTCTTCTTACAAGAAAGCAAATAAGATTATTTCAAGTAACGTTTATCTCGATTAACATGAAGTATATAAAAGAATAAACTTTTTAATTTGTTACAGATATTAGAGAAAGTCACGTGAATTGAACACACAGATTTTTATGGAAAAAAAAAAAACTTGTGTATTACCACCATAACTCAAAAACGGAAAGTCCATTAAATATAAAATTTGTTACGTAAATTCAGCAAGGATAGGATGCCAAGATTTTAAAGAAAATCTCCCCACTCTCATCTACCCTTTATAGGGAATTTTTTCGAAAATTTTGATTTTTTTAAAACAATATTGTTCTTAACGATTTTGTGTATAATACCATATGTTTAAGATATATTCATAACAAATGAAACGCATATCTTGAATTTTCTGACAAAAACAACTTTGTGTTTTATGGTATCCCTTGATACTGATCAAATGTTTCTCGACTGGAAAGTGGTCATTCGTTTTTATTTTATTTTCTTGCTCATGGCCATGTAAAAAGAATCTAATTACAATATGATACATGGCGACCAGCTTTTAAACGTTTTATCTATCGCTTTAGCCATACGTGTTTCCTTATTACCCTTGTTCCGACGAAAAAATATCTAGTATAATAAAATAATTTCTGCCAACGTTTATGGCGATTTACGTGAAATAGAAGGAAGTTTAAGCTTTTGTAAGAATGGTTTGTAAAATAGGTGGAGAAAGTCATGTGCGTGTAGCACAGATTTTTTTATTAGTAGCCTGTTTATAGCCTGTTTACCATTTTAACATCAAAAACTGTTTACGCTATTTCTGCTGTATCTCTCAAACGATAATAATCTCTAAAGGTCGCTGTGTGAAGTGAAATGATGAAGCATTTACTAGAAAGACAAATTATTGATCATAAAACGGAGACATGGATCCTATAGGAGTATAATGCTGTTTCTTTCATAATTAATGAAAAATGCCTCATAAATTACTTCAGATTTTAGTTGGTGAAGTAGAAAGTAATTTTTTGTCGTGCATTTGATGTTACGATATGTAAAATCTTCTTTTTCTTGCTGCGATGACCATCTGGATGGACTTCTTTTACTCATTCTATAAGTAACAATGATTTCCTTCATTTATTATTGGCTTTTGTAGCAATTTCGGTTGTAGGTTTCCTCGAAGAACAGCATTTGCATCACACTTTTCTGATTTAGTACATTTATACTTCTCTAAACACTGCAGCTTACATGCATATCTTAATTAAATAGGGAAGGGCTGAATAAGTGAAAATATTTGTATCAGCGTTTGGGGACGATATATTTATCCAATATTTGCAGCTTTCGTGCTATTTTTACTTTCTCTACACGTATCATGTACATAGTGTATAGAGAAGATATTGTAATGCACCCAAAAATTCGATACGGAGATTTCACCGGAAATACATGTTTTGGGTCCCCCTGAATCCAAAAAAAGCATTTTTGGAAAAAGGTCCGTGTGTGTGCGTGTGTGTGTGTGTCTGTGGACAGCATAGCTCATAAACGAAAAGACCGTTAAATACCAAACTTGGTAATTAAGTTTGGTATCTTCCAAGGATGCGATACGAAGATTTTCAAGAAAATCCCCCACCCCAACTATCCTTTACATGGATCTTTATTTCGAAAAGTTTGATTTTCTCAAAAATGGCTCTAACAATTTTGATTAAAATATCGTATATTAAAGATATTTACCTGACAAATAATATGTATATCTTGAATTTTCTGGGAATAGCCTCTGAAGACTACTTTATTCTGGATGAATTTCACGAAATTTTGCATAACTGCTAAACCGTAAGAAATAGACAAAAACTTACCACACAAAAAATGTGGAGCACATTAAAACACACAATTTATGTTACATACATTTTTTTCGAGGAATTCATCGTTTTTGAGATATTCCTTGTTTTTGGGTTCAGGTTTAAAAAACTTGTACTTTTCTCATACAGGTATTTGTCAGCTCGGTCTATACAAATAAAGGAACTTCAGTCACCTAGTAACCAGCTTTTGACTTCACTTTAATCTATGATACTCCCATATGTCGCTTCTACTTACAAGGAAGCAAGTAATAAGACTATTTCTGCTACTTTTTTTTCGATTAGTATGAAGTAAATAGAAGAATAAACTTATTAACAATAATTTGTTACACAGAGGTAGAGAACGTCATGTGAATGGGACACACCAGATTTTTAAACTTATATTCCTGAGGAATATAACAGGATGTTTTTATAATGGCTATTTCCTATTTCAGGGATCTGTTGTATATGTATCATTATGTATACAGCATCCATTTTATATGTAACAGGTCCTCTGTCCTTTGCCCTGTGCGACCGTGTGATGTAATACGAGGAAAAATATCGGTCGCAATGAAAATTCAACCTACGTTACCATACTTTTTTTTTTTAAATGCAACATTAACTGATTAGGATTCACAATATCTTCATTGTTCAACTTAAAAAATGAACACAATGACATTATACTTTATTTAAATTTGGTTTTATTGAGCAAATAAATAAAACCAGCGTGCAAGCATTTGCCCTTCCAGTTTTTAAACTACAAAATAATCTTCATTGCTCTTACAAAGCTGGGAAATTGAAATTTGAACCTCAACACTTTAAGAACCATCAATCGTGAATTAAAGAGAACCCGAATCACAAAACCTTTGATACACTGCACTTAACATTTTCAAATTTCCGATGATACAAGTCCTACATTGGCAGATGCCCTACTTATGCGTGAATTAAATGAATATCTGCTGATTCAGCATACGTGAAGTCACTCATTGTATAAGGGAAAGTTTGCGACTGAATCGGTTCCTCGATTCTTCACTGTGAGTCAGTGAATGCGGGTCGGCAGTGTGCGTATTGGGCCGCGCCGTGGCCGAGTGGTCAGACCATTTGCCTCTCACCTAGACGGCCCGGGTTCGATCCCAAGCGACCGCATGTGAGAGTTGTGGTGGACAAAGCGGTGCAGGGGCGGGATTTCTCCGGTTTCCCCCGCCATCTCATTCCACCGGGGCTCCATCTTTATGGATCATCAGTGTCATCGCCTGCGGTGCCAGATCAGTAACAGCTACCAAAAGAAAAAAAGAAGTGTGCATATAAAAACGCAGTAGCTGCTGTTGAGTGATGTATGTAAATAAAGGAGGAACAGCGCAGGGTCGTTCAAAAACATTAGATCGTGAAATAAGTGCTCGATCTATGACAGTGATTTTAGTAAACGGACAAAATGACTTATATGTTATAGGCATTGTCTCTAATAAATATCAAATTACTCGTTTTTCACAGTTTCACAGTTAACTGTGATCACAGACCACAGACGTTTTCCGAATAGACGTGTTCTCTCAGCTGGTGCGCACATACGCCACAATATGTCTGGCACTCTTATCAATCGTACAGTAGCTAGATGATTTATATTTCTATATATCATCACTAGGTCCCGGAGTTTTATATAATATAAACTGAAAAACATGTACCATGCGTGCACCTTTTCATGGTCACTAGTTTTACGGGGAAGCGTGGGCTGGGGGAGAAGAGGGATATAATCACCTCTCTTTCCGCAGTGTTGTCAACCAAAGATAGTTTATTTCTTTGAGGTCGTCAAGCATTATGGTGAATTGCTTATCTAATTTATTGCAAAATAGCTGAATTATTAAACTAAACACAGCGCACGACGAAAAGGATCAATACTTATTTAGTAGACTAAGTATAGTTAATTTCCAATCAAAAGGTCTAATAATTTAAAATAAATGATCCAAATTATAGCTTTTATATCCAAACTATATTAATAATCTATTTTATTATAATAATATTAACTAGTGCAAATGCGCGATCTAAACAAAAAATAAAATCTGTATAACATGCATGGAGGTCTCAATGTTGTTACTCCATTATGGTTCCGAAGTTGCGCGAAAACTACCGAATGAAGGTTTAAATAGCATTGTTCTGTTGGACAAAATTGTATGCCATTTACACCAGAAAAAATAAGGAACTATCTTATTGTGGAGTCTGCTAAGACATAATAATACATTATGTACTCATCCATAAACTCTTCACTTTTTGAGGACTCCTGAATTATTTGTGTGTGTGTGTGTGTGAGAGAGAGAGAGAGAGAGAGAGAGAGAGAGAGAGAGAGAACAACAAAACTAAAAAATGAAACGTTGTTTTAACACCAAACTTTGTATTTTAGCGCCTACAAAGGATGTGATACGAATATTTTAAAGAAAATCACCCCCCCCCGCCTAATCTATCATTGCAAAGAAAACGTTTTAGAAAAGTGACTATGCAGTTAAAGACGGATAAACTGAACAAGAAAATAAGAGTTCATAGCCAGGATGAAATAAATTATATTATTCGTTCAACCCATTATGTATGTATCTATAAATGATAATTTCATATTTGCTGGGTGTAGTTTAACTGGCGACTATTTTCTAGAAAAAAGATTTCTTTCTACAGCTGTGTTACATAACCCCAGAGTTTGGCAACGTTGTTGGTAAATTGAAGTGAGTTTGGTAGCGAGAGATATGGAAGTGTTCCAGACCACAAGAACTAGATGGATTTTTTTCGAAACACACGTTCTGCATAAAAAGAAATGGAGCCGGAATGTCAGATCTGCGTTTGCTACAAAAAACAGACGAAGAACGGGTGTCGCCATTTGAAACTCCTTCCTACATCCTGACGTGCGCCTTGAATGGCCTTAACAGAAAGAAATGAAATTCGCTTTTTGTGCAGCAAGCACGAGAAGAAGTAGTTATAATATATTACTTCAGTGCGTTGCTGGCTATTTTAAAATATGATATCCGTTTTTGGGTTGTAAGATTCTCAGAGAGAATGGTAATATTATATGTATGTGTGCTCAACAGTCGGAAAAATCTGAATATTAAGGTGTAGCTACAAAGGAGAGAACACAATAAATCAGTTTTAGAACCGAGTGAGATAGCTGAACTCACATCCAGGGGTTCCTAGGTTCCATTCCTGTTGTGCTGCCCCTTTGACCTCGGATTTTGTGGTGGTTTTTACTTTCTCTACAACGTATAAGTATATAGGGAAATATTGTATTCCACGCAAAACTTTGATGTCATATTTCTCTGGAAATATAAGTTTAGAGGACCCTTGAAACAAACAAAAAAAAGAAAAAAGGAAGAAAAAAAGGCTAGTATGTCTCTATGTTGATAGCGAGCTGGCCGAACTAACATTGTGGGGTTCCTATGTTCTATTCCTGAAACAAAAAACAAAAAAAGGAAGAAAAATTTTGATGACTTTCTCTATATCTCTGCAACAAATTATTATTAAAAAGCTTATGCTTGTATATACTTCATGCTATTTCAGAAAAATTAGCAGAAATATCCTTATTACTTGCTTCCCTTTAAGTAGAAGCGAAATAAGGGCGTACCATAGGTTATAGTGACAGTCAAAAGCCGATTGCTGATTGACTGAAGTTTCTTTGTTTGTATGGACAGGAATTGACAAAATCCTGTATGAGAAAATTATAAGTTTTTTTAAAGCTGAACCCAATATCAAGGAATATCTAAAAGCAATCAACTCCACAAAAAGAATGTATATGACATAAGTTGTGTGTTTTATTGTGGTCTACATTTTTTATGTTGTAAGTTTTTGTCTATTTCTTACGGTTTACTAGTTATGCAAAATTCAAAACAAATATTCCGGAATAAAAAGGTCTTTAGAGGCTATTCCCAGAAAATTCAAGATAAACATTTCATTTGCCATGTAAATATCTTAAATATAAGAGATTGTAATCAAAATCGTTTGGACATTTTTGAGAAAATAAAAAATTTCGAAATTTTTTCCATGTAAAGGGTAGTTAAGGGTGGGGAGATTTTCTTGAAAATCTTTGTGTCGCATCCTTGGGAGATACCAAACCTAAATACTAAGTTTGGTTTTTAACGGACTTTTTGTTTTTGAGCTATGCTGCCTACGCACGCACACTCTCTCTCTCTCTCTCTCTCTCTCTCTCTCTCTCTCTCTCTCACACACACACACAAACCGACATTTTTCGAAAATGCTTTATTTGGATTCAGGGGGTCTCAAAACATGTATTTCCGGTGAAATCTCGGTATCGAATTTTTGGGTGCATTACAATACCTTCTCTATATACACTATGAACATAGTACGTGTAGAGAAAGTAAAAATTGCTGGTGTGTCTCTGTGTTGATAGCATGAAATGTCGGTTAAATGCCAAACTTTGATATTTAAATACCAAATTTGCCAAATATGCGACATGAAGATTTTCAAGAAAACTACTTATCTCAAACTGTCGTTTACATTGGACTTTTTAGAATGACTTTTATTAAGATATCACACGTTAAAGATATATTCATCACAAATAAAATGCATATCTTGGATTTTCTGGGAGTAGCCTCTGGGCCATGCTTATTCGGAGGAATTTTGTATAACTAGTAAACCATAAGAGATAGAAAAAACCTGTTGTGTTTCATTCACATAGCTTTCTTTACATCTCTGTAAAATATTATTCTTAAAAAGCGTTTTCTTCTATATATTTTATGTTAATGTATATAGACATTAACAGAAATGGTCTTATTACTTGCTTCCTTGAAAATAGAAGGGAAATAATGGAATACTTTAAGCTAAGGCAATAGTCAAATATTTTAAAAGCTGGTTGCTATGTGATTGAAATCCATTTATTTGCACTGCCAGTAGTTAAAGTTTCCCTAGGAGAAAAGTATACGTATTTTAAAACTGAAACCAATAACAAGGAATGTCTCAAAAATGACCAACTCCACGAAAACAGTGTGTGGCATAAATAATGTGAGATCTAAATGTTTTGGGTCAAAACTCAGAATAAAGAGGATTTTAGAGGATATTTCCAGAAAATTCAAGATATACGTTTTATTTGACATGTGAACAGCCTTAATATACGGTATTTTAATCAAAATCCTTAGAGCTATTGTTGAGAAAAACATCATTTTCAAAAAAATTTTCACGGGAAAGGTTAGTTTGAGGTGGGTGGATATTCTTGAAATTCTTCGTGTCGCATTTTTGGAAGATACTAAAGTAAAATACCAAATATGGCGTGTAACAGTTTTTTCGTTTTTGAGTTATGCTGTCCACACATACACACTGACTTTTTCTAAATGTGCTTTGTTTTGGATTCAGGTTTTCACCAACATATATTTTTAGTGAACTCTCGTTATAAGATTTTGGGTGGAATAAAATACCTTCTCTACACTCTACGTACATAGTATGGGCTGAGAAGGTAAAAACTTAAAATCTATTTAAAAAAAACAAACAAAGCAAAACAAAACATACCGCCTGGGTAGTGTGAAGGTAACGTGCTTACCTCACATTCAGCAGGTCGTGAGTTCAAGTCCCGGTTAAGGTTTTTTCGGGATTGTCCCTTATCCTGAGAAGACGAATGTCGAGTAACTTTAAGCTCCAGGGACCCCGAGATTATTTGAGCATCATTTCACCAATTTCATTCATCGTCCCATATGACCAACTAGGTGAAAGGACTTAGCTACAAAAAAAAAATAAATAAATAAAAATAACAACTTTGGAAATCCGACAGTTATGTCAAATTCATAAGCTTTAAATGGACTCCCAATGTTGAAGATAATTTCAGCAGCGAAGCATAAAGTAAAATGCGTATTATACCTATTGTGCACCAAATTTTAATAACAACATAATTTCCTTCATCGTCCGATATCACCAACCAGGTTAAAGGAAGTTAAGCTATTCCAAAAAACAACAACAAAACTATAGATTTTGAAAGTCGACGATTTATGTCAGTTTCATAAGCTTTAAATCGATTTCATTGTGCGGACAACTCAAGGATTCCAATGTTGAAATTTTAGCAACGAAGCATAAGGTAAGATGCGTATTATACCTATAGTGCACTAATGTTAAATGACAAAATAATTTGTCCAAGCCAAATTGCCAAACTGCTTGGAAATTCTACTATTCTCCTTTCTTCCAAGTATCTTCTCGTCAGGTTTCATTTACCACCTTCGTTCATGACGGAGACGTTTGTAGTGGTTAACTAGAATAGGTCGTGCTCCTAATCATGTCTATCATAACTACATCCTATACTGTGTTAGAGGTCTGTGGAACACAAGGAGATAGGCTCAGTCGCGCACGTTTCATCTGGCACGCTCTCCACTTGCAAATGAACAAATATTCGCTGAGTTACTGCTAATCTGACTTAATTGTCATACATACTGATTGCTTGTGAACCTCATTCGCATCGTTTCTGATTATTAAGTTCGGTGTTCATCTGAAGTACATTATAACTTGTGCTTGAATGAACCAACATTAAACCTTGCTTCGATTAGCATAGCATTATTGGCTCGTTAAGAACGGATGTTCAAATATTACTCGCCTAACAGCCGCTCTTTGTCGCGCGTTCCGCTAATACCACATTATTCACTTGTTTTAATCATTGCCTTGATGGCGGCTGTTAGAACCCCATGTACTTCTCTATATTGACTGGAAAACCACTCTGGTGGATAACCAGAGCCAATGCCTGTTTCCGATTGTGTTTGAATCGTTAAATTAGTACCCACTCGGTTTTCAGCTGTTGATGTAAATATACAACGCACAATAATAGCTTCCGGGATAACCGATGGAAAATCACCTAAAGGTTTGTTCCTAATTATTTAATCACCGCAGTCGACCGCTCACTGACCACTGCGTCCACACGCATCAGTTTGTGACTCAGTGTACCTTATCAAGGGGACTCGCAGTGTTGCCAATGCTTGGAAATTTTGCAACTAGATTTCATGGTGGATAAAACTGCAGCTGTTCTATTTGCAAAAGTACAGTAAGATAAAACAAAATACATTGTTTCTTGCCTAAAGTTGAAATAACACATTGGCGTTTGCTTTTGTTGTTATCTCATTGAGGTTGTAATATAATGTAACGTGTCACAGTTTATAAGTTAGGAAGATTTAAAGGCTCATCCATGCTACAAACAATGCTAATAACTTGGGGTATCCAACTGGTTCCCCTTTTAGTAAAACAGTGAGAACAAATTTACTCAATTCTCCTGTGAATCGCCTACTGTGTACCGCATGACCTACTGTGCGAAAAGTAAGAACAGTTAATTCCGAAAGTGCTTTGGCAGTGTGTGTGACATATGTAATCCTTCTTTCATAGTTTAATATACCTATTATAGGTTCAGGATTGGTAGAGCACTTGTGCTATTATATCCCTTCCATTAGTTTTTACACTTCGGATACTAACATATACGTACTTCCATCCGTTTGGTAGCTATCGGTAATCGTTACATAAATAATTGTAACAATGACAATTGTTATAGTATTAGTATAATAAAACAAAACCTGCTTAACTTGGTTAATACTGTAACGTACTATATCACTGCGCATCATTAGAGGCTTGTAGCCACAGGATAGGGCTATCTTGTACTTACAGAGAGGGAGGAGGGGGTGCAGGAGGGGAGATATCAGCAACTATAAGTACATCCAGGGATGCCAGAAGACAGTGCTTTTACTTCGGTCATGAAAAGGACGGAAATACATAATTGATGAGATGTTAGGAAAAGTCAATGGATTAATCTAATTCCACAGAACTCACATTCTACATCTGCTCTGCTGGAAGTTAAGCAGTTTAAAACTATAATTTCGATTTTACTCAAAGTCGATCAAGAGTGCCTCTTGCCATATCTGAGGCTTGTCTGAACCTATTTCTTGGGGTATTTATAACAAAGACTATAAACTATGCTTATGCCAGCGTTGCTTAGGAGGCCACGCCTGTGTGATCATTTATGACATCTTGCCACCAATATCGATTGCTCCAACTGATGCAACATTGCCTAGCGCTTTATGAAATATCTAGTTTACCCAATATGACCATCAAGTACCCTACAATATCACTGTGATCGCATTACAACGTCGGCACTATGCCAATTTATTTGTAACGAAAAACTTTCACATGTGTTGCTGTGCATATAAACAGGCATTTTGAGTTGGTATGAACACAGTTCGCAAAAAACGTTTTTCTCCTTAGTAACAGAAATACTCACTTGCATGGGTTGCGTAATGCCGCTACAAATTGAATTTTCTCGGTGTAGAACTTTGCCAAAAACTGAATTCTTTTTCCACCACTTTCTATAAATAAGAAATTTTCCTTCTAGGCAGAAGTCTTTGCCTTACGTTGCGTTTTGCTTCTGACCTTATAAACTGAAGACCTATTGTACAATAAGAGAGTCGGTTGCTGCTGTCACATGATTACCCACTGCTCGCACGGAGAAAGCCAACTTGTTTTATAATATGAGTTACAATAGCATACAAAACCGTTTTTCAATGTATTGGTTGCAACGAAAGTGGAAATAAGCTGTTGTGTGATCGACAAGCTACTCGTGATAAGAAACTTCCAGACATTACATTGCTGTAAAAAGCTATATGTAATTAACAACAAAAATGGAGTTTTATTTATGGACGCTCTTCACCTTTTGTGGTTCTCAGCGTCCATTCTATATATTGGGCGTAAAAGACCGTATACTTTTGCTCAGATGCCTCTTTATCAGGCTTGAGATTTTTTTACTAGCCGTAAATCTATGACAATGGCTTTACTTTTCTTTCAAGGAAGCCATACTAAGGATTGTTACGTCCAAAAAAATTCATCGTCCTCCCCCGGGTTTGAACCCGCGACCTTGGATATATAATCAAAGGACATGTTTACTCTGCATGTTGTCTAGCTTAGATTCAATATCCTACAGTTCGTTTAAAGTGAGCGAGGGCTAACTATGCATTTAACAGCTACTTGACGACTACGTGACTCACTCACTTGCAAAGGAGGCTCGCCCTATCTCGACCAACGATAATATGAGTACATCTCGCAACGAGAGGTGTGATGTCGCCCTTGTTGCAATATGTTTATTACACCATTTCTGGTTTGTGCAGGGCTTATGCTTGCATCTTACACTGCTGGCATCGGTATTATTCTATGACTTCGGTGATTATGATTTGTAGACGAAATACATATAATAGAATGTCTAGAGGGATTATGCGAACTATTGTAAATGCGTTTACCAGTCTGTGTAGTAGTGTTTTTATTGTATAGATGTCAAAGTTTGGTGGTTTCGAAGTATATCCGAAGGAAATGGACAACAGCAAGTGATGAACGTTGCAACAGTACAACAAAGTGACCACGAGGCAGCGCTAACTTCAGGTGCTCAATTAATTCTCCCAGAATTTAGCCTGGGTTATATTTGAATTTTACAGTATTCTTTGGGTTATATATCCGAGTCTAATATGTATGAGGCTATAAGTAACGTAAACAGCTGAGATCAAGAATCGTTGGCAGCCAGGTAAAAAAAGCCTGCCTCCAAACGGGATGGTTGTGTTTTGTTATCTGCGATGTCCCTGCTTATAGTCTGTAAACTGTTGAGCTTTATTTTCTTCCGTCCTGGTTTTAATGCCTAGAAATTCCTGCGTGCTAAAGACTAAAGCAGGAATGGTTCTTAAGTATCGCCATTGTGCGTGTATGAGCGTGTAAGTTGTGTGTATATGCGCACGCACATACACATTAATAACTAAGTTTGTAGCTCTTAAGAACAGAGCGAAACTTTATAAATGCTCGAATGAATGTGAGGATTATCATTTCTGAAATATACATCTGAATAAAAGCTACTCTTTGAACGGTTTCATTCTCTATCCCATTGCAAAATAACGGTTATTACAGAGTTTTCGCACCTGTAACGTTAAACGTTATTTTGCCCGAAGCAATGATGTAATTAAAGTTAACGTGATGACACAAAAAACAATTCAGTATGCTTAACGAAAACAGCGCTATTTCCTTCGTAAATTTTCGGAATTATTATTTTTCTCAGCTTTCATTGCAACTCACGTCTGTTAGCTGATCCCTATATTTGAAGATATTTGCGTTAATTTTGGAGTGTTTTTACCACTTAGTTATGCTATGATTTAATGGTTTACTATTTTAATATAACAAAGATAAGTTCCGAGGTTAACGTCGATATAATTTTCACTTTGTAAGATAAATGGTTATTCATCAAAAAAAAAAAAAAAATGCTTGCGAAACAGTTGAGTGAATATTGTTTACTAAATCTTTTATTCGTATTTCATTAAGTAAGTGTAAGGTAATATATTTAGAATCTTATGTTATCTTGCTTTTTCCAAAATTGCAACAGATAATGTACGTGGTCTTTTTATGTACGAAGGCACCATTTTTTTTGTTTTTCCCTCGAAAACTGTATTGAAAATATCCCTGTGCCTACTAACTTCCTCTAAGGATTACTTGAGAATACGTCCTGAAGATGGCATACAGAAGTAAAGCCTACTCTAGTAGTGAATAAAATTGTAAACGCTGATTAACACTTTACGTAATTTCCCACGATATTCTTTTTTTTTTTTTTTTTTTTTTTTTTTTTGGGTAGTGTTTAACGCCCGCTTTAACTACTTATGGCACTGATGATACATGAATGATGATGGAGCACCGGTGGAATGCGATGGCGGGGGAAACCGGAGTACCCGGAGAAAACCCGCCCCAGCGCAGCTTTGTCCATCACAAGTGGTCTAACCACTCGGCCACGGCGCGGCCTACGATATTCTTGTGCATATAAGTACAGCTGGTCGTTTGGTTAAACGCGACGCTTTGCAAGCGGCTAATTGTACCGCCTTCTGATCGGGTATGAAATGGATGGCGCCAGAATGGAATTTAACGTAGATATCTGAGCAGGGCAAGAAAACTCCTTATCCTTCCCTATCCTTGTAGCGCTTAGGCTGAGATAGAGATTGCTCTCTTTGTTGGCTGGTTGAAAGTTGCACTACCCTATGGTGTATAATTCTCGTTTGATCAGTTCTATCCATTACGGGTTACCACAAGCTACAAAACCGATAGTGATGTTTTTTCGATCACCAACGGACTCGATCATTGGGACAGCAATTGCGTAGCGAGCGAGGTAGATTAATCAGGATGTTGTGCTGGGAGTTGACCAGCCAACATTGTCAACACATGAGCCAACACAACCCCTTGTGCAGTGGGAGGCTTGTCAATATTCATGTGCCAACACATGCGAGGGCGAACATTCCTCAGGGAGTCAAGTTTGCCCCGAGTGCAAGGGTCACAAGGTTTTGTTGAGGCATGATTTCACGGCGGCTTTAGCACGCGGACACAATGCCATTGTTAACGTGTTCTCTAACTTGAATTGTTGTGTCCAACTGTATATTTAATTAGAGACACAGGCCGTAGTAATGCTGGATTATGCAGCTCATCACTTTACAATTGTTGAATTAGTGATAGCTTTGCTGCCCTACTTCTTTTTGTTATTCCATATGATCCTGACTGTGTTTGAGAGAGAATGTGGTTGTCCTTCATTTCTCAGTTACATAAGTAACTGCACCAGCAGCCCATTCAATCTTTGGGGACAGTCCAGGTGACTGAAACTAAACAATCCCTGATACATGCTCTTGGAATGCTACTCGTGTATGTGGGCGTTTGGAAAATGAATGCCAGAATAATTATTGGAAATACTTTACTTAAAAAAATCCATTCATATAACTTTCTCTATCTCTTCTACAAACTAACTGTTCTCACAAAAGATTATTCTTTTATTTACATAATGCTAATCAAGATGAGTATTAGCAGAAATGGCGTATTATTTAGTTCCTTATAAGTAGAAAGGAAGCAAGGGGATACAATAGGCTAAAGCGAGAGTGAAATCTTTTAAAAAGCTTTCGCTATGTCGTTTGGCATTGAAGTTTGGGGCTTTTTCCAACCTCAGGAGCATACCAAAGAGAGATAAAACGGAAAATAACTCCCTATTTGAGAAATGTTTAAATAGTTTAAAATTGAAACAATAACAAGGGATGTGTCAGATACGATTAACTCTACAAAAAATGTATATTACTTAAACTGTGTTTTTAAAGAGATCTATAAATGTTTTGTATCTATTACAATTTGCCAGTTTTACAAGTCATCCAGAATGAAGAGGTCTTCAGAGGTTATTCCAGAAAATTCAAGATACACCTTTCAGTTGTAATAAAATAACTTAAAATATGGTGTTTTAAACAAAATCGTTAGAGCCATTTTTTAGAAAATAAAAATGTTTGAAAAAATGTTCCACGTGAAGGGCAGTTAAGGATGGGGCATTTTCCTGAAAATCTTCGTGTCGCATCCTTGAAAGATATTGGACGCAAATATCAAGTTTGGTATCCAACCGACTTTCAGTTGTTGTCCATAAACACACACACTACCTTTTTCTTAAAATTTTATTTTTTGATTCAGAGGAACTCAAAATATGCATTTTCGGTGAAATCGTGGTATTGAATTTTGGGGAGTACAATACTTTTTCTATCTACTATATACATTGTACTTACGTGATAGAAAAGTAAAAAAGCACGCTGTTTCAAAATTTGTTTAAATTTAAAAACGTAACACATGATAATATTTGAGATAAAGTTACAAATACTGCTGTAGTGATCCAATATTGGGGTTTTGTTTTTATACTGATATCCAATACATATTGTTCTATTTGTGAGAAAAACGTATAGCATTTTGCTGGCAATATTTTGGAATGTTCCTAAGTATTGACTATCCATTACATGTTTGTCTATAAGCTTTTTTGTTAAGGCCTTTTTTTATTTATTTATTTATGGACGCTCTTTAATTGCTGTGGTACACAGCGTCCCATTCTATATTGGGCGTGAAAGATCGCTAAATTTTGCTCAGAGGCCTCTGTAGCAGGCGTGAGGTTCTTTTACGTACCGTAAATCTATGACACGGGACCCATGGCTTTACTTTCCTTCCGAAGGAAGCCATGCTAAGGATTTTTATGCCCGAAAAAATTCATCGTCCTCCGCCGGGTTTGAACCCTTATTTTTTAAGGATTAATTATATGCCAGTTAACATCTATGTCAAATTTATGCTCGTTAACACACACAGTAACAATAATATTGTTGTAATATTTCAAACTTTCAGATCGTATGGTTATTTAAATGTTAGTATTTTATTCTATAATTTCATTGCTTAAATAAAATATTCGCCATACGACAGATTTATGAAAATATTCACAAAAATCAGGTTTAGCAGTAAATGGGTTTCCAAAAAACTCATAATATTAGATTTTATTACTTTTTTTAATATTGGGAAAATCTGATGTGTTCCACTCATTTGACTTTCTCTACACCTGTGTAACAAAAATTGTTAAAACGGTTATTCTCCTCTCTACTTCATACTAATAGAAATAAACATTAGCAAAATGATCTTATTACTTGCTTCGTTCTAAGTAAGGAAATGCACTATGGTAGTGTGAAAAACAAATCTTTTAAAAGTTGGTTGCTATATGAACGATATTTATTTCTTTGCATGCCTAAGAGTGCTCAAATCTCAGTATGAGAAGAGTATTTTAAAACTGAAACTAATAACAAGGAGTATCTCAAAGGTGGTCAACTCCACGAAAGAAACATATATGACATAAATTGCGTGTTTTGACGAGATCTATATTTTATGCGTAGTAAACTATTGTCTCTTACGGTTTACTAGTTTAGCAAAATTCATCCGGAATATTTAAAGAGGTCTTCTCAGAAAATTCAAGATGTACATTTTGTTAGGTAAATATCTTTATATACGGTATTTTAATAAAAATCTTTAGAGCCAATTTTGAGAAAATCAAAATTTTGGAAAATTTTTCCATGTAAAAGATAGTTTGGGGTGGGGGAATTTTCCTCAAAATCTTCGTGTCGCATCCTTGGAAGACACTAAACTTAAACACCCAGTTTGGTATTTTACCGACTTTTTATTTTTGAGTTATCGTGTTCACACTCACACACACGCGCGCGCGCGCGCTGACGTGTTTCTAATTTTTTTTTTATTCAGGGGACTCTAAAACTGTATTACAGGTAAAATCTCGATATCGAATTTTTGGTTGGAATGCAATATCTTCTCTATGTACTATGTAGAGAAAGTAATACGCTTTTGTAAGTATAGTTTGTTGCAGAATAGGTGGAGAAGGTAATGTTAATGTATTTGGTTGTCATGGTCACTCATTTGTTTCTAAGTTCTAATGTACATCTTTTTAAGTTATTGTTTTATATATGTACAAAAGCAATAAATATTTAAAAAGTTGTATACAGGCGCATGGAACGCGGCCAGAAAGTACAGGAAGCAACTTTGTATGGCAGGACAGTGCGATAAGCAACATAAGGGAAAGACCACATGAAGGGGCTGGAACAGAAAGGGTTAGGAAAATATACGATACCAAAAGATGGAGTAAGGAATTTCTGAAAGGGCTGCATAGAACGGAGCCAGTACTGTGCGCATCCCGGGGGCGAAGGGGCCGGAGAATAACAAAGCGTACACTTCATCATATTACACAGTATCTAACGAAAGTCAACGTTTCTAATTCCTGCAGAATCCATGTCGGACTTCACTCGACGGAGAAAAACCCATCCAACTTTTCCTAGTTACTCAGTCCCTCTGCTTTCAATATTCGTTTCACTTCCAGAACGACATCCGCAACGAATATAGCATGGGGTGCGTTGGAAGTTTGTATAAAGATACTAAACCTTTCTTACATCAAATTTGGAGTAAAGTTAATTATTTTTCAGGCATAGGCCTTGTTTCATTTTACTTATATATCACCTCACAAGGATGATTAAAAATAAGAAGATAATTCTTAAGGTTAAATTAATTCGTAATAGTAAATATAATGGAGGAGCATTTCAAAACAACTCTTCCAAAATATGCAGTGTCCATTAATAGCATTTTGTATATTAAAGAGAGAGAATCAATTTATTGCAGACCCGTTTACAAAGAAAATATGGTTGACCTAAATGATCCAGTATATGCATTTGGGACAGTTAGTTACTAAAGTGGCATTAAATTAAATTGTTTTAAGATATGGTTTAGAAATATTGACAGAACTATATTACCTCTAAAATTATATCCTTAGAATAAAAACCTGCTGAATAGATTTACCCATTTATTGATTTTAAAAAGAGATTTTGTATTAAGTTGGTTTTAAGTTTACAGCGTCAATATATGATTTATTATATAAATGTTGATGTACAATATTAACGGAGTCTTTCGAAGATGCATAGAGATTGATGTTAAATTGTTGTTGTTTTTTTAGAGTATGGTTTAGTAGTGTCAACACAATTGCCATAACAGTAAGATATACGATTAACCGTATAAGTGGTTTTATTCTATATGAATGAAGAAGTTGAATTGAATTGAAAACCAAATTGGTAATTTATGATCAAAGGAAAACAATATATCAAGTTTGGAACAGCTGCTCTTGCTCCTATTGGTAGACCAGTGGCTTTTCAATTAATAATCAAGCTTGTCAAGTTCCAAGAATTCTCACCTAACCATGCGTTCATTTGGAACGTCTTTACAAACCATTGTGACTTTATCTATTTTTAGTCGTTACTTGAAGTTCTCATCGTCACTGCACTATTTTCACTAGTTCAACTCTCACTCTGACTTTGATTAGTTCACACTGTCTTCACTAGGCCGCGCTGCGGTTAGACCACCTGCCTCTATCCAGATGACTCAGGTACTATCTCAAGCGACCGCATGTGAGATTTGCGGTGGACAACTCGGCGCAGGGGCCGGCTTTCTCCGGGTAATTCGGTTTCTCCTGCCATCGCGTTCTACCGGTGCTCTATCTTCATTCCATGTATTACCAGTGTCATCGTCTGTGGTGCCACAAGTAGTGTAAGCGGGCGTTAAACACTATAAAAAAAAAAAAAAAAAAAAAAAAAAAAAAAAAAAAAAAAAAACTGTCTGCTTTAATGTGACCCAGTTTAATTTTCTTTTTCAGTTTTCTTTTACTATGACGTAGTCGCTTAATGAAGAAGTCCTCCTTCAGATGATTTACTTGCTGCTAAATTGAATGCAAGACATCTCTAATCTCTCGCGGAAGCAACACACATTACACGTCTCGATTGTCCTTTCAAACTCACACGTAGAAGCGCATTTTATATCATATTGCAAACTCGCTCACAGATTCATTTACTGACCAGCTCACCAGCGAGATATCCCGCTTATATAGCAACTAAAATATTCTACAGATTTACAGAAACGTTCGAGAAGCGCGTACAAGTGATATATCCAGCGTAAACACTTTAGACTGGTCGAGAGCACTTTTCACAAATCAGAAAGTTAAATTCATTCATTGGGCTAAATAAAGAAGAGAAAAAATACAATTTTCTTCAGAAAGACCGTTGTAATCACTACTACTTTGGTGTTTCACAAACTCTTTTTCCGAATCATTTGGGATACCAGTATTTTCCTCAATATTTAACAAATCCTCTTTTTGTTCTTCTGCTCGTTGTTGTTCTTCAATATGTACTATTTTCTGGATTTATCACCGTTCTGGGATAGCATCAGCTTTTATCCCAATGCTTGGAATTGTTTATGAATGAATTAAGTCTTCTGACGTAATTAAGATTGATATTAATGTACTTATTGTTAACTTCTTCAATTATTATCCACTTCAAGAAGTCGGCTGAAGTGAAAAAGGAACAATTCCTAAGTTCAAAATACCGGATATAAATTGTAAGGAAATTAAAAATAACAATTCTGCAGCTTACAAAATATTTTGCCAAATTTCATAGCTTAATAATAATGTTGCTGATTCACGTTGTATATGATACACGTTGTGGATGTTCAAAGTTTGACACTGCAGAAGAGAATGTCATCGGGAAAGAGGTTGGCATTTCAGATCTTCTCCTCCTGGTTCAATTTGAAGGTTCAGAAGTGCAAATCAGAAGCATGACGTTTTCTCTCTTCAGCTTTGAATCCCTGATGTATCGCATTCCACTTAGCCATGAGTTACAAGAATGCTATTTTTGCATGCAGATACCGGAAACAGTTGTCAATTTCTTGCCACAAGCAAATCAAATTGTTTCTAGTAACCAAACATTTTACATCGCATGCAAATTTGCTTATGATGAGGTGACAGTTGGTTAAACCTACTGCAGAAGCAACTAATTGCGCTTTAGCACTTACTTTATAATTAACTACAGTATACAACATATTTTTTTCTCATCCCGAGGTCCGGAGTTCAATTCTCGGCTGGGATGGAAGTTTTCTTTAACCATCTTCCACAGAGTCTGGGGGTATGTCAGTGAGAGTGAATGAGTGTATGTGAGTTTGAAGAAAAGAAAATGATTAAAACCCAATGTTAAAGAACCTACAGTCAACGAGTTTTTTCTAAACCAAAGCCCCCGAAATGACCTCAGATGTTAAAGGGGGCTATATAGATGAAAAAAATAGTAGAACACATATTTTTGGCATTTTATCATCTCTGCACCGAAAATACATGCTTTAAGCATCACCGAATCCTGCCGACCTTCCCCCCAAAAAGGAAAGGAAAAAAAAAAAAAACAACAACAAACAATTTGGTGTGTTCCAGGCACATGACTTACTCTAGCTGTTCTACAAACATTTCCTTACAAAAGATTATTCTTTAATCTGCGTCACATTAATCGAGACAAAACTTTACCAGAAATGGTCTTATTACTTATCTCCTTGTAAGTAGATGGGGAATAAGGAGATACATTGGACTAAAGCGATTGTGAAATCATTTAAAAGCTATCGGTATGCGAAACAATTGAATTCCCGGGAGTAAAGTAAAGAGATGAAAGAAAAATCTGATGTGTACCATTCACATGACTCTCTCTATATCCCTGCAACAAATTATTCTTAAAAAGCTTATACTTCTATTTCCTTTATGCTAATCAGAAAAAATTAGCAGTAGTATTTTTATTACTTGCTTCCTTGTAAGTAGAAGCGAAATAAGGGACTATCATAGGTAAAAGTGATAGTCAAAACCTGGTTGCTATGTCAATGAAGTTCCTTTGTTTATATGGATAGGAGTTGACAAGTTCCTGTATGAGAAAAGTATAAGTTTTTCATAGCGGAAATCAAAAATAAGGAATGTCTCAAAAACGACGAACTCCACGAAAAAAATGCAAATAACATGAATTGTGTGTTTTAACGTGCTCTACATGTTTTGTGGAGTAAGTTTTTGTCCATCTCTTAGGGTTTAGCAGTTATTCAAAATTCAGTAAAAGTCATTCAGAATAAACTACTCTTCATAGGCTATTCCCAGAAAATTCAAGATATACATTTTATTTGTCAGGTAAATATCTATAATATACGAAATTTTAATCAAAATCGTTAGAGCCATTTTTGAGAACATCAAAATTTTCGAAAAAAGTTCCATGTAAAGGGTAGTTGGGGGATTTTTCTCAAAGTCTTCGTGTCGCATCACTGGAAGATACGAAACTTAAATACCAAGTTTGGTATTTTACCGACTTTTTGTTTTTGAGTTATCGTGTTCACAGACACACGGACACACTGACACACGGACATCACACAGACACAGACCTTTTTGTGAAAATGCTTTTTTTTGGATATTGGGGATCCTAAAACATATATTTCCGCTGAAATCTCGGTATCGAATTTTT
Organism: Hymenopus coronatus; assembly: GCA_030762935.1. Lineage (NCBI taxonomy): Eukaryota > Metazoa > Arthropoda > Insecta > Mantodea > Hymenopodidae > Hymenopus > Hymenopus coronatus. The sequence continues at coordinate 55,549,671 of CM060895.1, read as the reverse complement.
TGGTGGAGTGCAATACCTTCTCTATACACTATGTACATAGTGCGTATAGAGAAAGTAAAAATTGACTTCCCGCGCTTGAACAAATGTATGCAAGTAGTTTAAAATTGAAACCAATAACAAGGAATAGAAAGTATATGTGTTTTTTTTAATGAGATCCACAGTTTTTGTGCAGTAAGTTTTTGTCTATCTCTTACGGTTTACGAGATACACAAAAGTTATCCGGAATGAAGAAGTTTTCAGAGGCTATTCTCAGAAAATTCAAGATAGGTATACATTTTGTTTATAATGGGAACATCTTAAACATATTTTCATCAATATCGTTTTTCCCATTTTTGAGAAAGAAAATCAAAATGTTCCAAACATTTTCTATATAAAAGATACACTTGGCGTGCGGGAATTTTCTTGAATATCTTCGTGTCTTACCCTTGGATGATACTAAACCAAAATATTAAGTATGATATTTAACTGGCTTTTCGGTTTTGAGTTATGCTGCCCACAGGCGCGC